>OZ004711.1:46120153-47452653 GCA_963924515.1 Vespertilio murinus | reverse complement strand
CAGAGGCCAGCACACACACACACACACACACACACACACACACACACTCCTGGGACTTTATTTGGTTTGTTTGCAAATGATGACAAGAAATGGAAAATGTCTTTATAGACCTTTCTATTTTGGTCAGACAGCCAGAAAAACAAGTCAATTAATAAGCAATCAAAATTCCTTAATATTATAAATTGCTCAGGGAATCCTTGTAATCATTGATATTAGTTGCTTAAAAGGTTGAACCAGAAAAGGGTGAAGCAGCAGTATTTTTCTGGGAATATGCTGACACAGGATCTATTATACCAAACCTCATCAAAACCCAATTTTTAAGATAAATTTTGAATCAGTTCAAACATCTGGACAACGATACCTATCAGAGTTTTATAAAATGTCAGAGTCTAAACCTTTAATACATTTTTTTTATTCATTGAAGGCACTATGAACTGGAAATAATAATTTGGAGAAAACCAATCTTTATGAAATAAGAAAAGAAATTGAATATGCACAGATTAGTTTGGTGATATATATATAGAGTGTATCAGGATTTCAAGGGAGGAGGGAATGTGGAGCTAGAGAAGCTGTACTTTTAGAAGTCCCCCAGGTAATTCTGAAGTGCAGCCATGGTTAGCTGGGACCACAGATACACAGCCTGCCAGCTGCTCTTCATCTCCATGGTAACAGGCAGAGAAAACAAGCATTAACTGTGGCATGAAGTATTTAAGCTAATGTGAGTTTGCTTTTAATTACTAGATTTGCATTTGTCATTAAAACCCTTTAGTAGATATCTTCTCCTTGGCCCCATGCCTAAGATTTGGGTAGCTTCCACCAGGTGAACACAATGGTTTGGTTGTAGATTTTTAGCTACGCGTTTACCAATTATGCATTAAAAACCCATGTTAGAACACACGTCAAATTTTCTCTAGAGACGCATGCATTAAAAGTAATGGTATACAAATAAGGTATTTAATTCTAAGTATAAACAATGAAATAAAAATAGAACAATATAAAGGAATGTAAATTCCCAGGTACATATTTAAGAGCCTTATGTACTAAGCCTCAACTGTTATAAACTGTATTTAATTTAACTGTGTGTGTGGTTTTTTTTTTGTTTTGGTTTTTTACTGAAACTAAATAGGAAAACAAATATATCTGATTTTATTTATAGGGCCAGAATTCATAATAGCTGTTCTTGTTCTCAAAATCCTTCTTTCTTTGAGCCTTTAGAAATAAGTATATTTCCCCCCCTGCAACTTCAGGCATCAAAGCCTTTTACAACATTGTAGCCTTGGAGAAATAATAATAATAGCATAATACATGCAGTTTCCCCTATATATTTCCTGCTCTTTTTCAATAGAAGTATCTAGTTTCTTCTACAGAATTTTCTTGGTGTCTTCTAGTTTTCTTTTCTTTCTTTTTCTTTCTTTTTTTTCCCCCCAAGAAAAGTCTGTTTCTCAACTTTATGTGCATGAGAGTTTGTAAAATCCTGGGATGCTATCTTTTGTTACTAATAAGAGAGAAACATGGTAATTGACCATCACTCTATGATGCCCACAGCCAATCAGGAGGGAATATGCAAACTAGTGGGACAAAGATGATGATGGCCATGGAGCTGGCCTGAGAGCACAGGAGGCTTGGGTCGCCTGGACCAGCTGCTGAAGGAGCGGCCTGCAAATGACCCTCAGCCCCTTGCCCAGGCCAGCACCATCCCCAGTGGGGATCCCTACCCCAATGGGGGCATGGCCAGCTTGAAAACTGCCCCAGCCCCTTGCCCAAGCCACCCTGCCTCCCAAGGGAGCCTCACCCTGATCTAGGACACTCTTCAGGGCAAACCAGTTGGCCCCCACCAGTGCACCAGGCCTCTACCTATACTAATAAAAGGGTAATATGCTAATTAGACTGGTAGACTTTCCAGGAGACATTCCAGACATTCTTCTATACAAGGCCATGGTGGCAGGGCTGAGGTAGAGGCAGTTAGGGACCAAGAGGGGAGGGCAGTTGTGGGTGATCAGGCTGGTTGGGGGGACATATGGGGGTGATCAGGCCAGTGGAGGGGGTGCAGTTGGTGGTGAGCAGACTGGCAGGGGGCCAGTTGGGGGTGAGTAGAACAGTGGGCAGAGTGGTTAGGGGCAATCAGGCAGGCAGGCAGGTGAGTGATCAGGAGCCAGCAGTCCCAGATTGCCCATAGGGATTGGGCCTAAACTGACAGTTGGACATACCCTGAGGGGTCCCAGATTGGAGAGGGTATAGGCCAGGCTGAGGAACTCCCCCCCCCCACCCCCGTGCATGAATTTTGTGCACCGGGCCACAAGTCATTAATAATAATGATGACAATAACATCTTAATATATTCTTTGAACATTATTAAATTTAATTTTTTCAAATCAGCAAGGGTTCCCTTGGCAACAAATTATGTCCTCTTCCCTGGTGTGAAAGTTATATGATGTAAACTAGCCAAAAGTTATTATTATTTTTAAATTAATTCTCATCTGGGATATTTTTCCATTGATTTTTAGAGAAAGTGAGAGGGAGAGGGAGAGACACAGTGAGAGAGACACATTGATTGGTTACCTTCTTTGGATACTTTCTGCATGCACACTGGCCAGGATCAGGGATCCGGCCTGCAACTGAGATACATGGCCTTGATGGGAATCGAACCTGGGACCCTTCAATCACAGGCCAATGCTCCATCCACTGAGCCAAACTGGCTAGGGCATCAAAGGTTGTTTTTAAATGAACCCTTCATTTCCAAATAATTTACAACCTACTTCAGAACTATATATTTCTGTGAGAAATATATAGCTAAACATTTAAAAACAAAAATGAAAAATATAATTAAAACTATGGTTGTGATTGGAAGAGAGAAATTGTATATTCATGGTCCCTGCTTTGGATGGGGGGGATTAGGAATTGTTCATTTATTGGACTTGCTACTTTTTTATTGCTTCCTTTAGTGTTTGCTTTCCCATTTCAGGAGAGGTGTAGTCAAACTGGGTGTTAAATGAGCCTGTCTGCACACACACACACACACACACACACACACACACACGCTATATCTTAGGGAAAGATGAACATTGTTGATTGTAGCTTTTATGAACTGGACATTTGTATTCCCCTTCCCTTCCACCCCATCACCCAATTCATATGTTGAAATTGTATCCCCCAATGTGATGGTATTAGGAAGTAGGGCCTTTGGAAAGTAATTAGGATTAGAGAAGGTTGTGAGGGTTGAGACCTTAAGAGGGGGATTAGTGTCCTTGTAAAAGTTAGGAGAGAGCTACCATGTGAGGATGTGGAGATAAGTCAATAGTCTGCAGCCTGGAAGAGGGCTGTCGCTAGACCTCGGCCATGCTGGGACCTTGTTCTTGGACTTCCAGCCTACAGAGTCCTGAGGAATAAATGTTGTTTGTAAGCCACCCAGTCTATTCTGTTTTAATAACCCAAACTGACAAAGACAATAGTCTTAAACCCACTCACATCATACAGGTGGAACTAAAGAAATGATTCCATATGTTTTTAATTGATTTTAGAGAGAGGAAAGGAGAGAGAGAGAGAAACATTGATTGGTTACCTCTCATATATGCCCTGACCAGGAATTGAACCCACCAACTTTTGGTGTACAGGACGGTGCTCCTTCCAACTGAGTCACACCAGCCAGGCCATGATTCCATGTTTTTATAAATAACTTCAGTTTTCCTTGCTTGAATCCAATTAAATTATTCACAAGGCATTTTCTGGAAAATATGAAAATCTGGAATTCAATGTTCTTTCTCAGTTGTGCGCTTGAATAAGCAGGAGGATGGACTAAAAATGCTTATAATCTATAGTGACTCGTTCTAGAAACATAGAAGAGAAGAGCACACATTAAAAAAATTAAAAAAATTTTTCATTTTTTAATTAAGGTATTATATGTGTATATATCTTACCATTGCCCCCTTCCACCCTACTCCCATACATGCCTTCACCCCCCATAAAAATATTTATGAAATACTGTTTCTATTATGTACATTATAGAACATTTGGCAAATTGCAGTAAAACTAAAAGTAGGAAAAAATTAAACTTAAGCTCCATCTTCTAAGGACAAGCACAGTTAACATTTTGAAATATTCCCTTTTCTTTTTCTAGGATTAGGATTAATTTTATAACTCAGAAAGGTCTTATAGGAGTTAAAAGCCATTAAGTCATTTCCTTGCTAATGTATTAACAGTTGGTAATGTGTATTTAAAGGTAAAACATAATGAAAGGACGTAGTATAACTCTAAGTCAAGATCACTGTTATGTTGTAGTTTAATTAGCTACAGAATTTACCTTTCATTTGGGATACCTACCACATCAAGAAATCTGTCTTCCAGGGAAAATCTGAACTGCTGAAAGAGAGACTCAAAGATGTTCTTCACAGAATTACTTACTGGGAAATTATTAGCTCATGATGTCATATCTACATGATCAAATACTGCACAGCTATTAGAATTATGCATTTACAAGGATTAATGGGAAATGGCTATGAACCAGTGTTAAGCAAAAAAGCAGGTTTCAAAGTGTCATGTAAAATATGATCTTAATTATGTTTTTACAAAGTAGAAGAAATGTGGTACCAAAACACGTCCTAAAACACAAAAGGAGCAGTTACATCTGCGTGCTGGGATTGCGAGTAAACCTGATTTTTCTCTCTATAAAATTCCGCATGTTCAAGCATGCTCTACCATGAATATGGATTTACTTTATAACTGTATTTTTGAAAGTGAAACCAAGAACACAAACTATTACCTTGCCCCACTTTCTGGGAACCATACTTGGAACACAAAGGAAGAAATTAATAGCACCAAGCATCCCGTCCTCAGAACATTTCCTGTGTTCCTAATCACATGGCAGCTGTTTGCTCCATAATAGTCTGCTCTGAGTTTTATAGAAGCCACATTTTTTAATTGAGTGCTTTGAAGAGACTTAAGAACCACGTAGAAAGCAAAGTAGGGGGCCTCTCACGGGCAGCTTGCTTGTAACACAGTTTGAAATGCTTTTCAGGGATGGTAACAGCCCCCGGTCCCCCCACCCCCTTTAGTATCTACCTTTCTCAGGACTCAGCAGCTCAGACCCAGGGCTCCTGGAAGCCTGAGCATAAAAACCACGTAGGGAGGTCGCCCCAACGGACCAGTGGGGGCCTGAGCGGTGTCCTCGGTCCTGGGCTCTTCCTCCAGGCTGGGCCCTTCCCAAGCTGGCAGCAGCCGGCCTCCAGAAGCGGGCCCCGCCTCTCTGTGCTTTCCTCCTCGAAGGTGGAGCCTAAAACCGCACCCAGTTTTGATTGTGCAAAGGTCTGATTTGGTGAAGTCTCATCTCCGGACTGGGCCTGCCTTCCTCTTTCCTGTCCACTGTGAAATTTTCCCTGAGGGCACAACAGTGGCTTCAAAAGGCCTTTCCTTCAATTACAAACCCCAGAGGAGGAGTTTTTCTCCACTTTGGTGGGGGCAGGTGGTCAAACAGAGGGAGGCACTTGCACCACAAAGTGGTAGTAGTATAACAGAAGGAAATACTCTTCTCCCTGGGCTGGCAGGGAAGGAGGAGGTGAGTGGGATTGTGGAGGAAAGAGGCCTCGAAGGGCCTGGTGGGACATGGCGGGTTTTGGGACATCTGTGATAAGATGGAAATCATCTGATCAATTTGGCAACGTTTCTTCAAAATAAGGAATGTTGCCAAGCCCCTCATCAGAGGAGACACTGGATACTCTCTCCTGGTTTGCTTAGGCACTGGTATTCAGAAGGCAGGATTCTGAATCAAGGGCTGGTCATTTAGGAATCCTTCCCTATCCTATATAATAAAGAGGCTAATATGCAAATTGTCCTCTCAACCTGCAGTTCAACCAGGAGTTTGACCAGGGGGCGGGGCCAGCCTGCCAACCAACCTCGACCCCTCCGCCTGGCCAGCCTCCCTCTCCCCACCTGTCCCCTATCCCCCCATTGGGCTTAGGGCTGGCTAGACAACCACCTGCAGCTGAATCCCACCTGTGCACAAATTTGTGCATCGGGCCTCTAGTTACAATAGGAAGTGAAGAAACCACAAACCACCAACAAAGAAAACAGCACTTCTGTCTGTAGGAGAGGAAGCCGATACTCCTGGGGCATTGAGCTATGGGGCTGATGCATTGCTCCTGCTGAGCTATAGAAGCAGTTGCTATTGAGGAGTCATCAGTAATTCTTAATAGATCAGGCTGTGCTGTGAGTGGAGGTAGAGGCTTCCCTCCTTCCCCCCTACCCTCACTAGCTTGCTCCAGCCCTGTTCACTGGAGTCTACTTTCCTTATGCCTCCCCCAACCATGCCTCCCATTCCAGGAATATTCCAGAAAGACCCACGTGAAACCAGGGGAAAAACTATAGCTGTTTAGCCCATATCCCACCCCAATTGGCAGATCGCATCCTTACCCCTTCTCATTTCCTTGCTTCTCCTGTTTGTGCTCACACCCAGAGCCAGCTCAGTTCCTCCAGTATCAGAAAAGGGCTTCCCTGAGTGAGTCAGAGCCCCACTTGCCTTTCTCTTTTCCTCATTCAAAGGATATAGGGAGCCCTGGCTGATGTGGCTCAGTTGTTTGGGCATCGTAGTTGTCCTGTGCACTGGGGAGTTGCAGGTTCGATTCCCAGTCAGGGGATGGAACAAAAGGCAGCAGTTATGCTCTCACATAGATGTTTCTCTATCCCTATCCCTTCTTATCTCTCTAAAAATCAGTAAAAAGGGAAGTAGAGAAAAAGATAATTTTAGTTTCAAAATGAAATTTGTTTTAAAGTATTTTTTATTATAAAAATTATGCATTCTCAAGAAGAAACCACGATGGTGTTATAGGTAAACACCTGAACTTGCTACCTCACACAACAACTTCAAAACTACAACTAAAAGACAAAAGAGACATCATCCAGAACCACAGGAAGGCTGGCTGAGTGGAAATTCTACAACTAGAAGGAAATAGAAAAGCACACTGAGACTCACAGGAGCTGCGGAAGGCAGAGGTACAGAGGTGCTTGAATGGAGAGGACTGGCAACTGAGTACAAAGCTGGCTTTTTCAAGCCAGAGGGAGACACAAGCTCCTGATTGCTCTGAATTCCAGTTCCAGGTGAGACTCTGGGGACCCAGACTCATACTGGGAGAAATTGGACTGTCTGGCATCGGACAGAACTCGAGGTGCTTTCTCTCAGAGGTGTTTGCAGCGATTACTGAGGGACACTGACACCTAGGAGCTTCTTAGGGCAGGGCTGATGGGAAGCCATTGCTGTTTGCTCCGCCCTGAGATTTCCCCACATCCAAGCTGTGTGCAGAGGTTTTTGCATATGAATGACCTGCTCTTTTGAAATCTAAACTTACCTATCAAACTGCAGCTAAGTCAGTGAGACCCAGAACATCCAAAAAAAGGCCCAAGGCCCCATAGAAGCTTGTATTCCTTCACAGCTGGGCCTCATCTGGGTACCTCTAAAAGCCAAACAAAAAAGAGGAATCTGAAAATCTCTCTGTAGCTCCTGCTGGTGGCCTTAGTCAGAGGCTAAATTAGCACTTCCTTGGAGATCCAAGAGCCAGTGTACCCAGCAGTCAGAGTAGGACCATCCAGATTATAACTCTTCAGATCCATAAGGGACACACTCAGAGGGCAGACTCAGTGAGCACCAAAGCACCACTGAAGCAAATCTTGTCTCATAAGGGTGTCTCCAGCACGGAAGTTCTCCCATCATAGACTCAGCTGATCCTCACAGCCTGGAGGTCAATTCCTCCCAGTGATACCAACAGCAATCAAGGCTTAACTACAACAACACTGTTCACACAATCCATAAAGGGGTGCACCAAGAGCGTCCACCTCAGGTAACTGGGGAGGCTGAGCCACTGGGCCCTATAGGACACCTAGCACACAGGGAAGCAGCCAAAATGTGGAGACAAATAAATAGATCACAAATGAAAGAAATGGAGGAAAGCAAATGACTGGATATAGAGTTACAAACAACAGTTATAAGGTTTTTCAAGAATTTTCTAGAAAAGGCTGATAAATTTTGTGAGAACTTCGAGGATATGCAAAAGGACCAACTAGAAATTAAACATACACTAAATGAAATAAAAAATAATACACAGAGATCCAAAAGCAGACTAGAGGATTGCAAGAATCAAGTCAAAGATTTGAAATACAAGAAAGCAAAAACACCCAGTTGGAAAAGCAAAAAATAAAATAAAATCCAAAAATATGAAGATAGTGTAAAGAGCCACAGGGACAACTTCAAGTGTAACATCACCCAAATTATGGGGGTGACAGAAGAAGAGAGAGAGCAAGATACTGAAAACCTATTTGGAGAAATAATGACAAAAAACTTCCCCCACCTGGTAACGAAATAGACTTATAAGTCCAAGAAGCCAGAGAACCCCAAACAAAAGGAATCCAAAGAAGACCACACTAAGACACACCATAATTAAAATGCTAAGAGCAAAAGACAAAGAGGGAATATTAAAAGCAGCAAGAGAAAAACAGTTAGTTACCTACAAGGGAGCACCCATATAATTGTCAGCTGATTTCTCAACAGAAACTATGCCGGTCAGATAGGAGTGGCAAGAAATATTCAAAGTGATGAATAGCAAGAATCTACAACCAAGATTACTCTACCCAACAAAGCTATCATTTAGAATTGAAGGTCAGATAAAGAGCTTCACAGACAAGAAAAAGCTAAAAGGAGTTCATCACCGCCAAACCAGTATTATATGAAATGCTGAAAGGTATTCTGTAAGAAGAGGAAGAAGAAAAAAAGGTAAAGACAAAAAATTATGAACAAAAAATACATTTCTATCAACAAGTGAATCTAAAAATCAAGAGAAAAAAATCTGATGAACAGAATAATCTGGTGAATATAATAGAATCAGGGGCATAGAAAGGGAGTGGGCTGACAATCCTCAGGGAAAATAGGATGTGGGGGGTGTGGGAAGAGACTGGACAAAAATCATACACCCATGGATGAGGACAGTGGGGGGTTTAAAAGCATGGGCTGGGGTGAGGTGGGAACCGGATGGAGGGGAGAAAAAAAAGGAACAACTGTATTAATCTGAATAATAAAGATTATAAATAAATAAATAAATAAATAAATAAAAATTATGCATTCTTATAATAAAAAATTGAAAGAATATGGAAGAACCATGAGGCAAAAGAAAAAAAGAAAGAGATCCACTTTAACCCCTAATATTTATTGATTAACATTTTGGTAAACATTCTTCCTGTATTATGAAATGAATTATATACCATTACTTGGATATAATTTTTACTCTGCTGCTCTCCCCCTAAAAGACACTCATTATTTTCTCTATTTTCAAATGGGAATATACTATGACTTTTTAAAAAGCATTTTTTAGAATTCCGACAACTCAATCATTTGCTCTTTAATCTGTTTTCTTTTATATCCAACAGTGTGTCTGGGATTTCTTTTCATATTGGTAAGTATAGAACCACATCATTATTTGTGTGATTGTACAATATTTCATTGTATGGCATACCTTAAGCTATTTAAAAATGCTCTTTATAGATATTTCATTTACTTTCAACTTACATTATTAATAGTACTCTATTTCTCATTATTAGTAATAATAGAATAAAAATACAAGGAACAGTATTTGTAGACGTTTCCAATATCTCAGTTACATAAATTTCTAGAAGCAGAATCACTGGTTCAAACATATGCACATTTAGTATTGTGACTTATATTGCTAAACTGCTTTTCTATGAGCTCGTTTACATTTTAATAAACCCCAATAATGGGAGAAGTTTTTGGTGCCTTGGCAACTATACTCTTGTGACGTGTTTCAGAGCACACAGAGTTGATTTATTTTCCTCTGAAAGACAGAAGTACATAGCTGCCTTGCATGCAATGTTTGTAAATAAACTAAAGTACATGCTTTGGCAAGTGTGCTCACCTTTTTGGGGCTCTGGATCTCATCTGTGTCACAGGGCCTGAGATTATGTGCACTGCAAGATGCCTGACATGTTTCAGTTTTATAGCTTTATGATGTCAGGGGAAAAGGCAGCAGACGAAATCTTACTATGGCTTGCCTGCCTTTTTATATTTTATTTTTTCAGTGTTCCAACTGGAGTCTTATTTTAGTTACAACTTAATTGGGAATGATTAACAACTATACAACGTTAAGCCTCCCCATCCTATCATAAAATTGTTATTGGATGTTATTTCTTCATTAAAATAGCCCAGATGAAATGGATTACATCCTTTTTTGGCCTACTATCTACACTCCTCCCTAAGCCCCTAATACAAGGTTCTTTACCCAAAAAGTACCTGCTTAACTCCTGATAGTGTATATGATTATATATAAATGAGTGTACATAATGTGTAAATATGCATGTATGTTTGCATCTGAGCAATACATGCATCTCATTGTATCTTACCAGTAGCTTGCGTAATGACAGTGCCGAGACATTTTGTTAAACCTTGGTTGAGTGATTGTTCATAGGAATTCCACTGCTTATGCCGATTTCACTCGAGCAGCCTCTCCCCTTGACTTGTGTAGACTATCTTACTCAGTTTCTCAGCTTCCTTGTCTAGTGGGCTCTTTGAACTCGGCATGCCTAACCAGAGCTCCTTACATTTCTTACACTTTCCCATACCTGCTTCTTCCACAGTCTCTACTGTTTTGGTAAATGGCAACTCTATTCTCCCAATGAGCACCTTGGTGTCATCCTTGCTTTCTCTTCTCGCACACTGGCCAATTCCATCTGTTCTGCCTGCAGGCATGTCCAGTGTCTGGTCATGTCCCACCTCCTACAGTGCTACCATGGTCCCTGACCCCATTGACTTTCACCTGGATAATTATATGAACCTTTCAAATGGGTGCCCTGACTTCACCCTGCTCTCCTCTGGTTTAGTCTCCACAAAGCCATCAGAAGAATTCTTTTTAAATGATTTTATTGAGGCACATTTTTATACTATAAAATTTATCTCTTTTAAGTATACGATTCAATGATTTTTTAGTACATTTGTAGGAGAGGATAGTGTAACTGTCACCAATATCCAGTTTTAGGGCATTTCATTTCTATCACTCCCCCAAAATCCCCTATATTCATTTGCAGTCAATTCCCAGTCCCAGGTAACCACTGATGAGCTTTGTCTCTATAGATTTGCGTATAGAACTCAGAAGTGAGGGCCCATGCAGATAACTAGCACTATCATCTGGGAGTGGGACTCCAGGCTCAGACCTATGTCTTGGTGAGCTTCGTTCTACTAGAGCCAATGTGGCAATGCTGAGTGAAGACATGAGGGACCAGATCTGGGATTTAAAAAGACATGTAGTACATGTACACCTACTTACAACCTGTCCATATCTCCTCTGCTCCCCAGTCAGCAAGCAATGAGGGTTCAACCGGCTGACTCCAGGGCCTGAAGGACCCGGGAGGTTAAACAGATGAGCAGGCCAGTGTGTCAGACATCAGGGAGTGGTAGGGACTGTGGTGAATTGGAGAACTCGGGCCCTGTTCCATTGTTGCCCTGGGGGGGATGCAGGCCCAGGGTTTTCCCCAATCTTCTGACTTGAAGACAAGTCTGAGATTTGGATTTTAGGTGAAATCTCCTGTTTAGAAAATATTGGCATCAAATTAAAACAACAACAAAAAACTACCCACAAAACTTTTTTTTAGACATTGCACCAAATACACTATGCAGACACCCAGAAAGGGCATGAGGCTGCATATGCACCCTCTGGCAGGGTGGAATCTTCCAGTTTGAACAAAGTTGTTCAATTATGCTATATCATAATACAGCACATCTCCAGTCTACGTGTGTGTGTGTGTGTGTGTGTGTGTGTGTGTGTGTGTGTGTGTGTGTTTAAGTCATCACCCTAGGACAACTGTGGGCAAACTATGGCCCTCAGGCTGGATCTGGCCCGTTCGGCTGTTCTATCCGGCCCGCGGAGCCGAAAGAGCGGATGGTTCTCTTGCTCTCCCCTCCGCTCCTTCACCAGCAGCCCAAGATGAGAGTGCCAGCGTGGTCAGGTTGCTTTTGTTCCAGCCCTCCAGTCCAGTTGAAGAACTCATTGTGGCTCTCGAGTCAAAAAGTTTGCCCACCCCTGCCCTAGGATATGTTTAATTGATTACAAAAAATCTTCACACAAGGATGTTTTCATTGATTTTTTTTTTTTTTGAGAGAGAGAGAGAGAGAGAGAGAGAGAGAGAGAGAGAGAGAGAGAGAAAGAAATTGATTAGGTCCTGGGATTTAACCATAACCTTTAGATGTATGAGATGATGTTCCAAACAATTGAGTCACCCGGGCACCAGTCTACCTGTTTGATGGTGTCTTTCCCCTATAAGACTGCAGTCAAAATCTTGTTTTTTCTGCACATAATTCTCCTTGTTGCTGAATTCCTAGACATGTATTTGGAGTTGACAAGCAGTTACTTAGAATTTCTACTCAAGTGCTTCTTCAAAACAACTCTTTAATTAAAAAGTTAGGTCCCCAAGATTTACTGAATACCTGGTTAGCCTGCAGTCCTATTACAAGCCTAGAGAACAAGGTCTGGAATGGTTTGCTGGTCTACATTCTTATTTAGTTTTAAGGACAGACAGGGACACAAGAAACTAACACCAGCTGAAATAAAGAGTGATGGGTAGAGGTGTTTCTGGTGAAATGTCTGGCCCTGAAAACTGCAGGGATCCTTGGCTGCAATGGGCACATGTAGGGACAGCCAACAACCTACTGGTCAGATGTGGACAAAAAGAGGTTGTCCCACAGTCATAGGAGCTGAGAAAGGTGGGCTATATTTAGAGGGAAGACTCAAATTGTCCTTTCTGTGGACTGAATGAGGCGACTAGATCAACACAGAGCAGGAATGTTACATAACCAGAACAAAAGCCCTCCATTTCTCACAAGAGAGGGAAATAATGTTTAAACTTTGTTACTTGTAGGCACTTTATCTCTTCTAGGACCCTTTTCTGGGGTAAGAATGAGTGCTAAAGAACATATCTGCTTTTCTCCATGTTTAATTTTCTTTTGACCACAGCACTAGATACATTTTCTGGTGATAGTTATGGCAGAGTGCTAAAAACCATGGGTTCAGGAGTTGATCATATTTCCCTCCAGATAATGGCTTTACAGAACTTACCAGCTCTCTGGTCTTGAGCAAGTTTCTTTACCTTTTTGAGCCTCAGTTTACTCATCTGCAAAATGGGTATCATGTTGATGTGAAGATGAAATGCAATAATCCAAGCTCTGTGCCTGGCCTGTAGTAAATGTTCCATAAATGTTAGCTGCTATTGTTAGTACAATTATTATTACCACTATTATTAGGGTTGAAATCAGTAGGTCTAATTTCATTTATGCCAGAGATGAAGAAATTGAGCTCAGAGGCTCCTCAGTGTGGTCGTGCAGCTGGTTCCTAAGAAGCAGGCAGTTTAGCTTCTGGAGCTCTTTTCTCAAACTCTTCTTCCTGGTGGCTGAAGTCTTGTCTCTGCCAGGTGGATATATTGTGATGGTGTTCCCTTTGGAGTTTAAAGGGAAGGAGATAATTTATAATCTCCCTGGGGCCAGGGGCCATGTCTGTCTTGGTCTCTTCCATATACCTAGTGCTACCATATCTGGCATTTACCTGGTGCTCAGTAAATATTCAATAAAGGCAAATGTGCATTACCTTAAGTATGACCCAGGAAAGAGATGACTACAAACACATTGCAAGTGGAAAACTTGCCACCCACAAGCCTTGACTTCTTCTCTCTTGAGAATTCTTTCTGGGCACATTTTCGCATGTCTCTCCTGTGCTCCGAGAACTGGTTGAACAAGGTGTAAGGTGATTTACATGAGGGGCCATTGCATTCAGTGCTCACATTCCCTCTTGCCATTTTCGCTCACTCTCCTCTCTCCTTCTCTTCTCTTTCTCTCTCATTTCCTTTTCTCTACTCTCAACTCTTTATCTGTTTTTCTGTTTAACCAGGATAGGCCAGGTGATGTTGCAGTAATGAACAACCTCTAAATTTCAGTGGCTTAATGTAGCAAAGTTGATTTCTCATTTAAGCAAAATTGTCTGGAGAGCTGGGTGGCGATCAGGACAAATGCTTTCCATGTGTTGGCTCAGCATTCCCAGCATCTCCACTCTTAGCCCCTCCACAGCACTCCGTGCTGCCGCTCTCCCTGGGCTCAGCACAGAGCCCTCCAGGGCTCGTGTTGGTATTCAGCACTCCACCCCATGGACTAGCCACATGGACCCTCCCAGGACCGGGAAGGGTCATTCCTGCATAGACCTGCAAAGTCCCAGGAGGCAAGGCGAACAGGATATAGATGGGCCTTAGAGGGCTCTACCACAATTCTTTTTCTAACTCAGCCCTTTCCCTCACATGTTCTTTCTTCTTTTCACATATGTTCTCCTCTCTCCTCTTCTCTCCCTCCCATCCTTCACCCCCTCCCTGTTTCAGGTGTCTTCCTCACCCACCTCACTCCAGCTGCTGTCCTGTGTCCTCCCACTCCACACAAGCAGATCTGATCCACAATGATGCCTCAACACTCTGGTCTGCTTGACATTTGAGCTTCTTGCCTGGGTGTAGACAAAGGTAAAAGAATTTTCTTCCTTCTGGGTTCACTGGGACTTATGACAAAGTCCTCCTGATGTCCCAAACGCTTGTTCCAGAGACTGAAAAAAGACTCAAAAACACACTTGGTAGCCACCGGGCAGCCGCAGAAACATTCCTTTTCCCTTCAGAAGTCAGCCCTTTCCAGAACCCCACCAACCCCGGCACCTGGCTCAGGGGAGCTGGGTGTGCATTTGGAAGAATGTGCATTTGATTCTGTGCACGGTTCCTAGGCACGGTCAGGATACGGTTCATTTATCATAAGGGGTGATGGGTTTAACTTTCTAATAGCATCAAGGTTTCCAGGGGAGGGCTCCAGATGGCCACCAAGGCCGCCCAGTGCTGCAAGGTGAGGCGGAGCCTGGTTTGTCACCACATTCGACGAGATGAACAGAGCTCGTGTGCGGACAGGTGGGAAGCACATGGCAGAGGGAGCCCGGTTGCCTGGCTCTGCCATCATGTCCGTTAGGTGAGCCTCTTTCCTCTGAGGGAAATGGGGTCCCAAATGGGGTGGTTGGGCAAAGGGAACTTCGAAGCAGTCTCTAGAGCTATAATTCTCTGAGTTTGGCATATCTTGTTTGCCATGGAAAATAATACAAATGGTCAGGAATAGGATATGCTATTTGAGGACACAAAAGGACCCCACAGTCTCAATGTTCCCAGAAAAGAAGGAAGAGAAATAGGGTGAGGAGTAGGTTTGGGTGCATGGAAACCTGAGATATAAATATGCAGCACCAGGTGGAGGGTTGATGACCTTATACATATTAATTGTTTATTTTCCTCCAGAAGTAGATCGGACTATCTGGTCAGTTTTATTTTTTGTAACCCCCCTCTCCATTCTACCTTCCTTATAAAAATTTTAGTGTCAGGAAATGCTGAGGCTGGAAATATTAGGGAATGTAGGACCAGCTTGTTGACATATTTAGTGAAAACACATCAGCTGCCAGTGATTTCCCCCAAAGTTGAAGGTTATAATTTTTCTACTCTTCCTAAAAAATAATGGTCTCTTGGAATGTGCAAGTAAATTAGTCATACGGTGTCCTGAGAATTGGTCTCTGTAATACATCCTGGTCTCTGAGAAAGAGCTGCAGTTGTATAATGGATTTTAGAAGTCTCTGAAGCTGGTTCAACTAACATATTTGTTAGTCTAATAAATGATATTGCTCTTGTCAAGATTTTTCCATATAGCGCAATTTAATAGAGGAATCAATAGTTCCTCCGACATGACAAAAGGGCCTGGGTGTGCTTTGATGGGAGGCACAAAGCCTCTTGTTGTTCTAATAAAGCCAAAATGGAAAAAAAAAATAAAGTTTTTTTTCTTCCCTCTTTCAAGTGTATTTTTAGGAAGCTAAAATATACACACCACTTTCTCTAGGAAAATATTTATTTATCAATATTTTCTCCCACAGTCTCTTTACTCTGTTATTACACATGAATATGCATTTTGTTTTCATCTTACTCCTTCCCCTTGTTAGATGAGTTGTCACTAGTACACATTTCTTCAGGGGGGAAAAAAAAACACACCTCTAAGTCAGAAGATATTTTGATCCATTGGGTCTATGGAATATTTCTCTAGACATCTTTTCAGAAATGTTTTGGGCAAACATTGGCATTTACCTACAGTTCTTCTCATTATGATTTTTTAAAAGCCCCGAACGTGGTTTTGTACAGTGAGAGGCTGTCTCCTGCAGCAGCTCCTGCGTTAACCAACATATTAAGGAGGTTCTAAGGTTGTTAGTACCCTGTTTCCCCGAAAATAAGACAGTGTCTTTTATTAATTTTTGCTCCCAAAGATGCTCTAGGTCTTATTTTCAGGGGATGTCTTATTTTTCCATGAAGAAGAATGCGGTACACATTTATTGTTAAATGAAAATAAAGGACATTTATTACCTGTATACGGTATGGTAGTATGGTAGTTGTCAATACAAACCAGACAAACTGTGAATCCTGGGGCCTTATTTTCGGGGGGATGCCTTATATTTCACTCAGAAGGAAACCTGTAAGTAGGTCTTATTTTCGGAGGATGTATTATTTTCGGGGAAAACACAGTACATCTTCTGGGCCCCACTGCCATAGGGACACCTTCGCCGACTTTAGTTAATGGGTTAAACAAATCTCCTTTGGAGTTGTGGAAGCTGCTTGGAAGAAAACTACTTTAGTATTGAGAATATTAGAACATCTGTGTGTCTCTTCCTCAGCCAAAACATTTAGTTTTTGCCATGGAATGTGCTATTTGGAGGATGTCTGATTTTCAGGGCTATGGGTTCTACTTACTGGCAGAAACAATTTGCTGACATTGTCCCTGAGCAGTTATCCCCAAATAACACCATCTTCAAATATGAACCCAAACATGGGTCAGAAAATGACTACGGGGGACAATTTCTATCAAACCGATGGGAGACTGCTCTCTGAAAAGCTTACTAGAACAGCTGAGATGATTGGTCATGTCTATATCTTGAGATAGAAATAGCCTCAGAATATTTCCAGGGAAGACAAATGAGTATATCGATGTGTGTTAGGGGAACTAAGATTGACTAGAGAGATTAGTTGTGTTGAGAGCAGTGGTTCTCAACTGGCGTATACCTTAAGATTACCTGGCGGGCTTTAAAGAATACCAGGATAGCCCTGGCTGGGTGGCTCAGTTGGTTAGAGCGTTTGGTTCCAGGGCGGGGCACATACCTAGGTTGCAGGTTCGATCCCAGGTGTATGGGACGCAACAGATTGATGTTTGTCTCTCTCCCTCTAAAATCAATAAAAACAACAACCATACCCTTGAATGAGGACTAAAAAATAATAAAAAATACAAAATTACCAGGGTTTGGCCTTATTCTAAAGATTCCTGATTCAATTGGTCTGATGATTCTGGTGGGTAGTCCGGGGCTGAGAACCATGAGTCTACAGCAGTGCTATTCAAAGTCTGGCTCCTTGGCGGGCAGTGGCAGTATCACAGTGGCATTTGTTAGAAATGCATGTGAGAGTAGGACCCAAGAATCTAAATGTTTTTGTTCCAGAAGATTCCGAAGCTTCACCCATGATTCTCAAATGTTAGCATACATCAGAATCACGTGGAGGGCTGGTTAAAACAGATGCTGGACTCCCTCCCCAGAGTTTCTGACTTAGTAGGCCTGGGATAGGCCTGAGAATGTGCATTCTGACTGAGGTCTTGAGCTCCCATTGGGAACAGCATTGGTCTAGATTAGGCTTGGGGACTTGGACTGTTTCTGATTTTGTGCAAAAGCAGCTGTTTTTTTAAGACGCTAGGATCTCAGCTCTAATATAGATGGACTCATGGAACTAATTGCTTTGGCTAGGACATTCGGCTCCCTTTTCCCAGCAAAGCTGCAAAGGCCGGGATAAAACTCCCAAAGTCAAGGCTATTTTGACTAAGACACTTTGCCAATTTATCAAGGTAAAATGAAGTAACTGGAAAGATTTCCTCCTTCTCTGTATTGATTGGTTGTTTAACTGTATTAGGCATATTGATGGAAGGTTTTGATTGCCAGACACACTTCATAATGGAATCTGTTTTTGTCTAAGTGATAGAAGTAGAACATGAACTAATATCTTTAGGTAGATAGAAGTAACACTTTTATTTTTCTGTTTCACGGATGAACCGGATGCTATTTAAGGCAGGGGTGCTCTCTATATATTTGGGATAGAAGCAGCGGAGGGTGGTGGGCCTTCTGCCTGTCTGCAGAGAGCAGCCCTTCTCCTCCTCTGGCCGATGTTGGCCACGTGGGAATACTGCACAGCGCTGGCCAGACCTTCCGGTTTGAAAGAAAAGTCAAGAACAAGACTTTTCTTCTGAAAAAATGTTCTGATCTTTGAATGTGGGCAATAATTTTTTTGGAACAAAAAAAAAATTATGCTGGCCAAATAAAATGTGCTTGTGGGCAACCACTTTGTGATTTCGGGGTGCCTTCTCTAACATTCCACTAAGAGTCATTCAAAATGACCTCTATTCAAAGTAACCTAAGAAATATACCCAGTTCCCTGGGTTTGCTTTCTAGCATTGTGATTCCAATGGGATGTAAGGGCCATAGAGAAAATGTTATTGCACCCTTTTTAAAAAGGATAACCTAACTATCTCAGGCTCCAGTTTATGTGGTTCCAGGTTTCAATGTAATCATCATCCTTGGTATAACATGTTTCTTTGGAAATGACATTTGGATGCATCTCAATTTTTAATGCATGGAATTAGTATGATGGGGGTTGGAAAAGTTTCAAACTCCATAGAAGAGTTAGCCACAGAAGAACATTCAAAGCAATAACTAAAAACCTCAGTGGTATATGCTTCAATTATTGGATCTTGGGTAGTCAGGGCTGACTACATTTCCCTGCATATTGAATTATTGTAGCATTAAGTTCCTGTAACATTTAGGAAATAGATGGCTCAGAAGTGACTGAAAAGAGAAATTTAAAAACCAGGCATCGCATCCCTTTTTATTATGTGTATCTGTCCTCTCAAGGACAGAAGAGGCACTTTCCATCTGTTTAAATCTGGGGCTGGCGTATCCAGCCCGGAGGTGTGGGCGGGCTTGTGGGTTTCCCTCGCACACCTGACTTTGCACTGACCCCCTCTGACCTGCCATTTCATTAGGGAAATCTGCTCTTCTACGCGCTCATTCCTGTCTGTGGTAAAGGCTTTCTTTGCTCTCTGCTGACTTTGTTGATAGCTTTGTAGTTGGACATTAAAGCTGCCGATAGCATGGGGAGGCATGGACAGAGCACAGTGGTGGTTCTGAGGGAATCCCATTGTGTTCCTGTGCTGTGTTGAATTTCGGATTTTACGGCCTCTGAAGATATGATGTGGTATGTGCTGGCTGGCCGACAGAGGGAAAATCTCCAGGAATAAAATCCAAGGTTGTTGCTATTGCTCCTGGAACATAAATATAGAGTAATGGCTAGCAGGATTTCCCTATGGTCCACAACAGTGTATGGGAAATAGGATTCATCAAAGATACTCACATCTGGCTAATAAGAAAGTGGTATTTTATTTCCGTCTTGCTATTTCTCCTTGGGTGTTTTCTGTCTTGAGGTCTCTATGGAGAAGACGGAATTTGTATGTTTTTGGCTCTTGTAGCCAAATGCCATCTAATCTCTCCTTAACCACAAATAAAGCCTTTACAAACACAGATATACTGGAGATCTACCTGCAGGCGGGTAGGGGTGCAAACACGTTGCAGCTTGGAGACCACGCATGTACATACTTGCCTGATGTAATTTTTGCGCTTTGGAAAGTAATTGAGAAAGGGATAGGAACAGGCCAATCTTTAAGTGAGTCATTTTAGAAAGGAGGAAGTCATTATGGAAATTGAAAAGAAATATCTTAGATTCTGACTCAAGTCGTGGTATGAGCTTGGAATGTTTGAATCTGTTCAGCAAGAGCCAGAGATGGTTTCTTAAGGAGAAAGGCATAGGCTCATCAACGCTGGCCCCGGCCTCCGAATTTGGTGTCATCGGCAGACTCAGTTCTGATGGCTCTTCTGTGGGGCGGATGCTTAGTGACTGACACTGATGGAAATTCTAAGCCTGGTCCACGTAGTGTTGCAGAGCGTGCCAAAGTTAATTTCTTATTTCTACCGGTAGCTATAAAATTGTCTGCCTTTTCCTAACCTCATGATCTTAGTCAGTCCTTAACAATCTGGTCACTAATTGCTTTATTTATGAAACTGAGGTTGATAATACTTGCCCTGCTGCCTCATGGGCTTTTGATAGTCATTTGAGATAATGAATCTAAAAGTGCTTTTCAAATTGCTCAATGATACAGCGAAGTAGGGAGTTGTTTGTCAATCTCTACTACAAGCATGACCCACAGAACTTCCCAGCCTCAGTGAAAAGGTTGCATGTGGTAGCAAATGCCCCTAATGAGTCATTTAGGAGCACTGTCCCATTGCAGTCATCCTCGTGGTCAATCAGATTTGAGTTCAAATCTTTGCTTCACAAACTGTACAACTCGATTTTTTTGAGCCTCATTTTCATTATCTATAAAAATTCTACAAAACTTACCTTACTTAGTAACTAAAGAGGATTAAATGAGACAATATATATGAAAGTGCTTATAGTTGGTTCCTATTACTATTAGATGCTAAATTAGTGTGGATTTGATTCACTGAGTCGTACACTGGTAATAGTATAAAGCATGTGCAACGTATATAAGGGCATCCAAGCCACTGTGACCACTTTGTTGGCACAGCTTACTTCAAATAAATCTGAAGAAGACGGAATTCAAGGCCTCCTGAACAAGTAGGAGGCTGGATAAAAGGTCCTTCCTCAATAAATACAGCACCCGTAACAGTGTTATCCCTTCTGGAAAAAGCATCGCTCTTCCAAATGTCCTCTTTTACAATGCAAATATCTCTGCATAGGAAACGCATGAATAGATTATTAACCATTGGCTCTTCAACATGAATTGGTTGGGCTTGAGTTAGAGGACTATTTTAGGGACAGGATTAGTTCTAAGTTTAATGACTAAGGGGAATAGTCAGTGAAGTCAAATTATCATCACATAGCCCATAAATTCTACTACGTATATGATTTTGGGTATATGTAATTAAATAACACAGGTTTCCTTCAGTATTGGGATATCTGACTGTTTTTAGATGAGTACCAGATGAAATATTTGACTTGTGATTAGTGTTAAGGTTATGTGAAAGAATATTTTTGTTTTTTAAGGTACATAGTTGAATTTAGTTCATTTAAATGTATGTTTGATGTCACTAATTGTGACAAAATTTACTGAATGGATTTAGCTGATTACAGGTAGTTCCCATAGTTGAATTGACCCCAGACAGGTTTGTTTTGAAAGGGAAACAAGAGAGAGGGGTAGATCTGCATCTTGGGCCATTGTCTGGAGAGGGTGGGTCTGAGCAGAGCATCAGTACTGAGAAGCTCTGGGGAGCCAGAGGGCAGCAAGAGAACACTGGGAAAAAGGAGGGTGAACAAAAGGCAAGATGTTTGTAAAGGTGTATGCCTAGTGAATATACAGGTGCTTAACCAATAATTGTTAAATGAATAAATAAATTATGGTTGTCTGCAGAAAGTTTATCCACTTTATGCCCTCATCGGTGAATATAAGAATGTTTGTTTTATAGCACCATTATAAGCATTAAATATTTTTAAAAATTTTGTGGCAATCTGATAGAGCAATACATCACTTCATTTTTGTTTTTAATGTGCATTTAAAAGAACTGGTGCCAGTCTCTTCTTTTCACAGAGTGGGACAGGAAAAACTAGCTGACTGCTTGATCCTTCTGATTTCAACCACCTCAATCCATCCACTTTGATGTCCATGACTTTCTGTGACAGTCACTTGCCCTCCGTCGGCTTGTTTGATCTGGGATGTCCCTTAAAAGTAGTGGCCACGTGGACTTGGTCTGTTTAGCACTGACTTTGCCCTGAGCCAGCTTCTAGTCCTGACCTGCTCTGTACCAGGAGGTTGCTGACATCTCCCTTAAATAAGGTCTCTGCTGAGAATATGAGGTATATCCACATCATTGTGCATTCTCAGGACCCTCCCCCACTCTCCTTTCCTTCTCTGCACCTATCTTGACATCCACCCATCTGCTGCTGGCTCAAGCCTCAGTTCCTTTTCCTATTGAATATAGGATACAATTGACCAAACCACTTATTCAACGAGACTAAGTTTCAAGTAAATGACATAGACTCATGGTTAGCAAACTGTGGCTCTCGAGCCACATGTGGCTCTCGAGCCACATGTGGCTCTTTGGCCCCTTGAATGTGGCTCTTCCACAAAATACCACGGTCTGGGTGAGTCTATTTTGAAGAAGTGGCATTAGAAGAAGTTTAAGTTTAAAACATTTGGCTATCAACAGAAATTTCAATCGTTGTACTGTTGATATGTGGCTCGGTTGACTAATGAGTTTGCTGACCACTGACATAGACAATAATCAGCATCTAAGAAAGGCTCAGTACATAATAATAAAAATAGGGTAGGCACATAATAACAGCAATGGTAGAAAGAGTCAATGGGAGTTTCATCAGGACAGCTTCATTACTGAGATGAAGAAGAATTAAACTCAGGATTCAGTTCAATGAGTAGAACGTTAGAGGTATAACAGCTCTGAATTCCAGTCTTTAATTAGGGTCTCATCACCAGTCCTATGGAAAACAGTTTAATCACATCTTGGTTTTCTCATCTGTGAGACCAAACTCTGAGATGGGTTGTCTGGATTATATATCCTAAGGCCCTGCCAAGTGGCTAAATTGAAGGACTGATTTAGAGGAAGTAAAAAAGAAGATAAAAATGACACCACCCAAAGAGAGGCCATTACTCAGCTCAAGTTGCTCTGTTCTGAGGAATTAGAAGCCATGATCTATGATTTGAGTATAACTCAGGGAACGATTTTGGTCTAACAACTTCAACTGTATTTACAACATTCCCCCCACTTCAACCCTCTGCTTTTTACTCTATAAACTTCCTCCTTTATGTCTAAAGAAATTCTGCCTAAATTCCTCCAGGGTCTGACCCTTTCGGAGCCTTAGTTTATGTTCTTTTGTTCTCGTACTTGACATGATCTCAAATAGTCTTGTAAAATCTTGCTTCTGTTCCCTCCAGAATTTTATATTTCTCCATGAGGCATTCTTTCCCCCTTCCTTTACAAAAATCGCTGCATTGCTTTGGTAACTTTTTTTCTTTTATTAATATAGATAAAAATTTCAAGTTCCTTAAATGATATAGATTGCCTTTTTTGGCATTATTGCTGTGTACAGAATAACCTAGACAAAGTTATTTGAGCAAAGTTAACATTTGGCAAATCTGTATTAAACCCAGTAATAGCCGTTGGAATGTTTAGAGAGGATGCTTAGAATGAAGCTGATAATCTGATCTCAGGGAAACGCAGGGAGCCCAGAATGGCAGTGGACTGCTCAGCACAGTGTTATTATTCTCTGATCAATTCATGGATGTAAGCTCTGCGTCAATAGCACTTTTTTTCCCATTTGTTCATTTATTCAGTAGATGTTCACTATCTCAGGGGCAAATGGGTATAGCTTGTTTCCAGGAAAAGATGAACTGTGCAAAAACTTAAAAATAGCAGTTACTCATTTAAGAAATATTTTTGAGAGTCTGCGCTGTGCCAGACTCTGTACCCAGAGCAAGGGATACAAAATACCAAGGCACAATTCTTGCCCAACAGAAGTTCATTGTCTAGTGTGAGAGATGGACGAGCCAGTAGTCAATTATAGCACGGTGTGACACGTTCTGACAAGGGTCAGGACTGAGAGAGGCACCTTACCTCTTCTGGGGGTGAAACAGGGGTTGGAGAGGAAGACTTTCTGGGAGAATTGATGTTTCAGGGAGGACAGGTGACATATGGAAAGACAGAATGTGGGATGAGAAGGAAGGTGTCATATGTATTAATGTCCTATTGCAGCTGTAGCAATGATCCCAAGTTAAATTTCAACTTCCTTAAATGATACAGATTAATAAATGGCTTAAAAACACATGGATTCTGGAGACCTGAAGTCAGAAATGAGCTGCATTGGAGTAAAATCAAGGTGCAGGTAGAGCTGTGTTTCTTCTGGAAGCTTTAGGGAATAATCCAGATCCAGTTTCTAGAAGCCTTCTGCATTTCTTGGCCCTCGGCCCCTCCCATTTTCAAAGCCAGAAATTGTAATCCTTCCCCCACTACCCTCTCCCTCAATCACTTGTTAGAACCCTTGTGATTACATTGAGCCCTCCTGGATAATCAAGGATAATCTCCCCATCTCAGAATCCTCAATATAATCTCCCCTGCAAAGTCTTTTTTGTCATATAAAGAACATATTTACAGGTTCTAGGAATTAAGATGTAAAATCTTTGGGGTGGGGAGACATTGATATTCTATCTTTCACAATGAACAAAGGGCATTTTGAGGGAAGGAGAAGGGGCCCCAATCTGAAGTTATTTGGACATACTCTGAGGGGTTATGGGCATAGTCTTAAAGACAGAAGAACAACTAAACCACTTACCTTCTTCTATGTAATCTGAATTTCATGTTACTCCTGTGGAATCTCATTAATGGCCCCATTCAAGAGAAGAACAGCCATCATTTGACAGTTCTTAAAGAAAAATACAAATTAGGGCAGTGTTATCTCCTATAATGAAGCTATATGAAATTATACCTTAAGAAATAGTGTTGAGCCGAGACCGGTTTGGCTCAGTGGATAGAGCACCGGCCTGTGGACTGAAAGGTCCCAGGTTCGATTCCGGTCAAGGGCATGTACCTTGGTTGCAGGCACAACCCCAGTGGGGAGTGTGCGGGAGGCGGCTGACCGATGATTCTCTCTCATTGATGTTTCTAACTCTCTATCCCTCTCTCTTCCTCTCTGTAAAAAAAAATCAATAAAATATATTAAAAAAAAGAAATAGTGTTTATTCAGAAACAGTTTAGTTTTGAGTAACGCCTGCTGCTTGACTCAGTTTACCTTGCTTAGGAATACCTATTTCAGTTTGCTTCTCTTCCTGCTATTCTCTTCATATTTGCAGTTTAGAGTAGTAACCTGCAGGTGTGCCTTTAATCACCTTCCCTGTCCCTGAGACCAAACTGGGGAGCCTTGCGCCACCCCTGAATCAGCAGAGGCCTGCCCCACGGTGTCAGCTGAGCCTGACCCAGCTGCTCTGTCAGCTTTGGCAGCAGCAACGACCAGGGCATTTCAGGTCCTGCTGATCTCTCTGCAGTGCGGAGGCTGGCGTGGAAAGGCTGGTAGATGCTTGCTCTGATGGCGTGGGACACGGACAAATGCTGTCCCGGAGCTGCTATGCTGTCTGCTCTTGGTGGCTGAAATATGAAAGTTGAGCTGCTGCAGCGGGTGGAAGGGTATAACTTCCTTATTTTTGGAATTAAACTGAGAGAGTTGATGATGAGACTTTGATAGAAAAGTGACTGATGAACTGACTCAACATTTCTAATATAAGTGTTTCAACATTTATTATAAAATATTTAAATCCATGTTACATTTACAAACCAATTAAAAAAGAAACTCCAAAACAAAGGAAATTTTAGACATCGTGCATTTAAAAAATATATATTTTATTGATTTTTTTATAGAGAGGAAGGGAGAGAGATAGAAAGTTAGAAACATTGATCAGCTGTCTCCTGCACACCCCCCACTGGGGATGTGCCCGCAACCAAAGTACATGCCCTTGACCGGAATTGAACCTGAGACCCTTCAGACCACAGGCTTGACACTCCATCCACTGAACCAAACCGGTTTTGGTGACACCATGCATTCTTAAGACAGTCATTCAAGCTAGGTTAAACAGTGCTCCCCAGCCAAATGTGTTTCCCAGTGCCCCATGGTGTGTGTGACGCTGGGGGACTTCAGAGGACTGTGCAAGTATGGAGCCAGTGTTATTTCTTTCTTGATCGAATTCCAGATTTGTTCCTCCTTTGGCTTGTCTTGGGTCCTGAGCCCTTTCTCTCCATTCTATTTAGGACCTGAAGTGGCTGTGGCAGGGCAGGAAAAGCTTGAACTCTGATGTCTTGGACCCAGAGCTGAATCCAGCCTCCACCACTTGCTCATTTTGTGCAAACCTGAGCCGGTCACGTGGTTGCTGTTTGCTGAGCACCATCTGTGTGCGTGACTCCAGGGCCCCTCGTATCAGGCCGTCAGCACAACAACCCTGCCCTGTCCTGTTACAGATGGACAGACAGAAAGTCCACACACGCACTTAGTCCTCATGGCTCTGGGGTGATGAAACGGGCTCCGAATCCAGGGATTTCCGATGGTTTTCTTCAGAGAGAGGGGTTCGGCAGGGGAAGGTTTTCTTTAGGGTGAGGGCTCCGTGGTGCACAGTTGGGGTGGCTATGGGCCCCCAATCCTTCCTTTGGGAAAAGTTCTATGTCATCTGATAGTTAAGAATTTATTAGGAAAAAGGTTTGGAGTTAAAAAGTCGTTTGCAAACAATTTACATTTTAATTTTATTGTGCCTTTCTCAGTTCTTTAAGCTTGTAGAGACTCTTCATCTGTAAACGCAGGGTAATAATAGTGCAATCTTTATAGAATTAGAGGAAAGAGAAAATGAAGTAAAACGAGGGAACCATCTAGTACAGGATGGGGTCTCCCACCCCAAATGGTTCTCTTCCCCCTTATCATACAGAGGTTTCTCATCTAAGGTGCAGCTCAGCTGTGCCTGGGACACAATCTGAACCATTTACTCAGACATTTTTGCCTTATTTACAATAATGGCTACTTAATTCAATAGACACTAGTTTGGAACCAACTGTGTGCTGGGAATTGTGTCAGGTCTGTGGCCAGAGCCGCTGGTGGAGAGGTGGGTGGGCAGCCATCTACTGTGGGGGCTCTGAGTGTTGTCTCCTCTGAGGAGTGTTAGTCTGAAAAGCCTCCTCTGAGGATCCATATCGATGTCTATGAATAAATATTGATCACTGTTACTATCTCTATTTGTTAAAATATATTATTTTTAAAAAATGCCTTTTATTATTTTTTAAAATTTATTTTTTAATTGAATTTAATGGGGTAATACCAGTCAACAAGAATGTATAGGTTTCAAGTATGTATCTCCACGATGCATGATCTGTATATTGTATTGTGTGGCTTTGTGTTTGGCTCTCTTTTCAAAATTTCTTACTAGAATTCAAAGCCATCAAGAGAGGCAACCGTTCAGTTTTTGTGTTTGTTCCCTAAGAGGGCAACTATAGAGAAACCGAGGGTAGATTTGGATGAAGGCCTGAGATGAAGGAGAAGGATCAGTGGGGAGGCAGAGCAGCTCTAAGGTCAACATTTATTTTCTCCCCGTCTCGGCCAGAGTGCGCCTGTGCCAGTGGTCAAGAGGCTGAGATGATATACATGTGTCCTCCGGGTCTTGGGCCTCTAGCTCTGCCCTAGGGATGCCTGTTGGAGTCTGTCCACTGACGCAGGTGGGTTTTCATCTAGGAAATGGGGAGATTCAGGCCAGTGAACTCGAGGAGACCAGTTGATCATATAACCAGGGTAGGGGACAGGGGATGGGACAGATTAAGAAGTAGTGAGTCGCCGAAACCGGTTTGGCTCAGTGGATAGAGCGTCAGTCTGCGGACTGAAAGGTCCCTGGTTCGATTCCGGTCAAGGGCATGTACCTTGGTTGCGGGCACATCCCCACTAGGGGGTGTGCAAGAGGCAGCTGGTCGATGTCTCTCATTGACGTTTCTAGCTCTCTATTCCTCTCAATTCCTCTCTGTGTAAAATCAATAAAGTATATATATTAAAAAAAAGAAGTAGTGAGTCCAGGGACCCAGGGCAAATTGTAACTCCCAAGACATTGAGTTTTCAGGGATAGGGTGAAAATACCAATTTCAACTAGCAACTTGCAAACCTATGGAAAGACGGACTTAGTTAAAAAAGGCCTTAAGAGTTTTTCTAAGTTTGGTAATAATGAGGCGTTATCCTACTTCTAGGGCTGCCAAAAAAATAAGTTGTTCCGTGAGCAAAAAAGGCCAGGTAAGAAAAGAAAGGTATGAGATTATTCAGAGCAAGACATCTCTTGAATGATGATGTCCTGAATGAAGAGAGAGCCCACCCTTTATCAAGAGGCTGGACTGGCCAAGAAAAGATGGTAAGAAACTTTTCAAGAGACTGGCAATGAAATGCACAATGACAGTCACAAACATTGGCATGTACCAGGTGCTCATTGAAACCCTTTGTACATACGAGCTCACTCAATCCTAATAACATCTGTATGAAACAGGTGCTATTACTATCCTCATTTTACAGGTGAGCTGAGGCAAGTCAGGTTAAGGTGCTTGCCTAAGGTTAGTGGTGAGGCCAGAGTTCAAATTGAGAGCCTGATCCCACAACCCATGTTTTCACACATTTGCTTTCTCTCTACAAAGCACACCAGGAGTTTAGGAACAGTCCTATGAAAAGCTAAGTCAGGAGCAGTGGTTTTTAACTGGGGCCAGACCTCCTGGAGTGGTAAGCAAAAGTTAGTGTGTCTGGGTCCGGCCAGTGTTGCTCAGTGGTTGAGTGTTGACTCATGAACCAGGAGGTCACAGTTCAGTTCCCGGTCAGGGCACATGCCCGGATTGTGGGTTTGATCCCTAGTGGGGCGTATAGGAGGCAGCTCATTCTCTCTCATTATTGATATTATATCTCTTCCTTTCTCCTTTCCTCTCTGAAAGCAGTAAAAACACATTTAAAGGGAAAAAAAAGCTAGTGTGTCTGTTAGTGTAGGTAATTTTTTCAAAAGAGTAGGAGAACATCGTATTGGTCCCTTTTCCAGATAAATCAATGACCACAAATAAGTAAGAATTCTAGAAGGTTAGAGGTAATTCCTGCACTCCACCCTCCTAACCAAGGCCGGGATTCTGGGAAGCCTGTTGGGCTATGGAGCCGAGGCTGACTGCCTGGTACCTTCAGCAGGATCGCCCAGAAAGTGTGTTTCCAGGGGCTCTGCTCTCTGTCCTTGCGGGAACTTTGGCTGGGAGGGATCATCCCAGGGTGAGCATTTCATTAGCCAGGTTTGGCTCAGTGTATATTGACTAGAAGATGAAGCCTGTTAAAATGGGAAAATGTCACTGCACTGGAACGTTTTTTCTTTTTTAAGTGCCATTATCCATGACTTCTACTGAGGGAAAAGCAAAGCAAAATCTTTATATTCTGGGCCAACACATGCAATTTTCTGGTGACAATGATTATAACTTACTTAGATTCATAATAGACCTATCTTATCCATAAGACACAATGTAGCTTAAAAATCAGAAGCAATGCTGGGGGGAGGGGGGGGTTTAGGGAACACGGCATTGTTCTTATTTTCAGATCAGATTTTGTATTATTATAAGTCACTTTCCAGACAACTTAGACTAAGCAGATAGAGGTTCTCTCTGTGAAGATCAATATTGTCACTGAGCAGCAAAGAACTATATATTTTTTCTGCCATCTACACCTAACAATGAGAAAGAGTGATGAATCAGGAACAACTGATGTATTAGAGCAGGGATGGGGAACATCTGGCCCACACGTCATATAAGGCCCGAGAAATCATTTGGTTTGGCCCTCCCAAGGCATTAGGGGTGAGTTAATGAAATGTTTGACCAAATATAAGTTTTAAATTGATAATTTTGTATGGCCCGAGAAAGATGTTATAAATATCCAAATGGCCTTTGGCAGAAAAAAGATTCCCCACTCCTGTATAAGAGTCACCTGATTGGTGTCTGAAAAACTACCATTTTGCTTTTGTAGAATATTAGCATGGCTTTCAACACTCTTAATCTTAGATTTCAGTAAGATATTTAAATATCATTTTCACCATGAAGTACATTCTACAATCAGAGTCTGATATCAAGATCATATCTCTTCCTATTCCTCAATTCTTTCACTCTAGTTTTAAATCCTACCTCTCATCAGTTACAATCTCATAAGCCTTAGTTTCACATCTTTCATATAGTTTTTTGTGCTTGATTTATTGATTATATATTTGTTTATAATTCTTTGTGGTTATGACAATTTTGGCCTAATCTTTTTTGAGGCCTTGAATATGTTCAAGTTTAGAGTTGTATCTTTGTGGTAAACTAAACTTATCATTTTGCAGTGTATCTTTTATCTTTATCAATTCTATTTGTCTTGTATACCTTTTCCATCCTTTTACTTTTAACATTTTATATCCTTATGTTTTAGCACATTTCTTATAATACATAAGTGCCTGTTTCTTAAAAAAAAAAATAGTCTTATTAAAGGCTAATCAACATCCTTGACCCAAACAATATAAGAACCTTTGAATATTTTAACTCCCATCATCTTTCCTGACTTACTGGTACATGTTATTTTATCATATACTAGTTGCCTGGTGCATGAAATTTGTGCATGGGCCAGGGGGTGGTGTCCCCCCAGTCCAGTGTGCACTCTCTCCAATTGGGGACACATTGGGGGATGTCCGACTGCCAGTTTAGGAATGTCCTAAACTGGTAGTCTGACATCCCTCTTGCAATCTGGGACTGCTGGCTCCTAACCGCTCACCTGCTTGCCTCCCTGATCACCCCTAGCTGCCCTTCCCTGCCAGCCTGACCTTGCCCTCAATGGCCCTCCCTTGCCGGCCTGGTTTCCCCCAACTGCTCTCTCCTGCTGGACTGATCACCCTAACTGCCTCTGCCTGCCTGATCACCTGTAATTGTCCTCCCTTGCTGGCCTGATCTCACCCTCAACTTACCACCCCTGCCAGCCAATTTGGTTCTGATTGGTTGGTTTCTATGCCAATCAGCATCAAAAGCTCCACCTCCTAGGCTCCTCACAGTCTACCCAGATTTGGTTCTGATTGGTCGGTTTCTATGCCAGTCAGTGTCTCCAGGCCTATCTCCAGACCTGATAGGAGAGGCGGGGCTGATCATTAGCCCCCTGCAGAGGTCCAAGGGCTGCTGGCGAAGCCCAGAGAGAAAGAGAGAGGCAATGGCTGATCAACAGCTGCCACGGAGTCTGTGGATCAGACCTTGCCTCTCTCTTCAGGCCTTTCTCTGGGCCTGATCCGCAGCCCCCTCAACAGCCCCCATGGCAACCCAGCACTGACTGCAGGACTGGCTTTCAGTGTTTTATGTTAGGATTTTATTTCAACTCCTTTTTGTTTTGGGCATTACAGTAGGTGCTGTGTACTGCCTTAGTTCCTCTTTCAGGACTGAGACATAACTTCTGCCAGCTGCTGGTGTCTGACTGCTCTCAAGTGAGTCCTCGCTAGAAAATCTCCTCAGCAGAAAGTCATGAATGACTTTGCCTAAAGTTATGACCCTCCCTGGAAGCAGTTCATATCTAAGCCTGGTCAGTGTGTATATGTGTATATGTGTATATGTGTATATGTGTATATGTGTATATGTGTATATGTGTATATGTGTATATGTGTATATGTGTATAAAGGCCCATTTACATAAAGGTGGAGTTAACTCTAATGGCCATTCCAGCTCCAGAACTCTCTGTGTGATCAGGTGATGTTTGTTGTGATTATATCACAATTCAACTTCTTTCTCTACCATTTCTACTTCATTTACTCCCCAAACAGGCGTGGCCTGCTGCAAAGCTCTTCCTCAAACTTCCTTAGACTCATAGTCAGTCATTTCCCAGGGAATCCCACTTGGGTTAAGTGTTCATGGCCAGTGTTAATTTAGATTTACTCACATATTTTCCATTTTACTTGCAAATAATTTCTTCCTGCATCTGGAATTAATTTCCTTCTGCATGAATTATATCCCTTAAAATTCTTTTAGACAGAATATGCTTAGTGAAAATCTTCATGTTGCTTTATTCTGAAAGATAATTTTAATGGGTATGAAATTCTACATTGATAATTATTTTCTTGCAGTTCATTGAAGGTATTATTCTACTATTTTCTGATTTGTATGGTTGATATTGCAATTTTAGATGTCAAATGAACTGTCACTTATTTGAAGGTGATCTGTTTTTTCTTTAATCTGCTTTTCAGATTTTTTTGGTCTTTGATCTGCAGTTTCATTTATTTCTACGATAGTGTGTCTAAGGCAGGATTTGTTTGTATTTGACTTACTTTTATTTCCAGACTGCTGGAGATAGAAGTCTTCTGAGCCTCAGTTTTCACTTCTGTAAAATGTGTAATGTTGATAATTTCTGTTTTAGTGTCTGAAGAGAAATGTGGTGGTGACTCTGCTTAACCAGGCTGTTCTTTCAGCATTTCCTTCACTTTACCAACCTTCCCAACTCTTGATGTTGTAAAGCTAAAAATAACATACGCTAATAATCGTGCCATCTGGAGGTGTGGTGCACCTGTTCTCCTTTTCCCTCCCAGAACACGTGTACTTAGCTACAAAAAAGGGGCTGCATTCTATGCAGTTTGGCAGAATGATAAGGGAAGACATTTGCAGAATTTGAACCCTGAAGTATTTTTAACCGAAATAACGAGAGTTTCTGTTTTGCATAGCCAGCACAAAGGAAGTACTTTTCCAATTCTACAATTAATTTGATTCATGCAGATAGCTTATTCTTTAAAAATACATCTAGCGCTAGAACTGAAATGATTGTCTAAACTACAGAATTATACAGCTTGTTAAATAGCTCTTTAGTTTATGGACCCTGTACGCTCATTCAGAAGAAAAAAACGTTTTTTAGTCATATAGCTTTTAAAAGTCTTTGCAATATTTTGTCAGCCACCCATATTTATTCGGCACCTTCAGGGCTTTTAGGTGTGGAGACTAGATAGATACCCAGAGCACAGAAGTAGTAAATTTGCTCTGCTTTAAAAGAGTTTCATAGCATTAATTTGCTTTTGCTGTGTTTATTCTTCAAAGCTAGTATTTTTTCCTTTCCCAATGGTGGGCAAGAGGACATTTCTCAGCTTCTCCTCTTTAAGTCTCCCATCGGAAGGCCCTCAAGGTGGAAAATGATGTATTCCCTCCTGACTGTAAGCAAGTGAGCAGTCCTGGGCTGCCAGCTGCCTGCTAGAGTGATTTAGCCACTGTGTGCCTGCACCCAGAGCTCAGAACACGAGTTGGGCAACAACTGGGTCTAAAAATAAGTCTGCAGCCACATTCCGGTCACCGTGCTGTGGGCACAGCATGCCCTGCAGCCTTTCAGTAGGAGCAGGTCAGGGCATGTGGGGCCACTTTCTGTATCTGCAGGCCTCTATGGCAACCATCCTCTGTCAAATCAAGTTTCTTTTTTTTTTTATTGAATACATTTTTATTGATTTCAGAGAGGAAGGGAGAGGGAGAGGGATATACAGAAACATCAGTGATGAGAGAGAATCATTAATTGGCTGCCTCCTACACATCTCACATGGGGATCAAACCTGCAACCCGGGCATTGTGCCCTGACTGGGAATCGAACCATGACCTTCTGGTTCATAGGTCGACGCTTAACCACTGAGCCATGCCAACTAGGCCATATCAAGTTTCTTATACAAGGCATGGCACACAGAAAACCGTTGTTGGGATACTGGTGATGGGCTGGCGGAGTTATAACCAGAGACGGGGCTGTGTTTGTCAGAAAGGAGAGCCTGCCTTCCTTCAGCGATCTTAACAGACACGTTCCCCGAAAGCTTCCGAGGCTAATTGTGGTGAAAATGGGCCAGGTAGCCCCTGCTCATGCCAGCCGTAATTAATAGTGCTATCGTCTTCGAGGCCATAATGCTCATCAGTTATTAATTAGCAATTCATTTTGTTGAATAAATAATACTTAATGATTGATGATAGAACTTGTAATTGGGCACTAGAAGTGGCCCTCCAGGGACTGGCTCACCAGCAAATATTAACCACGATGTAGTAACAGAAAACACAGAGATCATGCCGGGAAACTCACAGTAAACAATTGTGACACAGCCAAGGTGTCCCTTCTCCACCGGGGACAAGTCCATCTTGAGTGTCGGACATTTTTTCCTGGGCCTGAGTGTATTAATTGTTTCTGGTCACAATGGGGGTTTCCTATTTTCTCTGAAGCTTGTAATCAGCCACCTTATTTTTCTTCCCTAAAAAGCAAATTGTTCTTTGCTAGGCATTCCATTGACTTTGAATTACTCTTGTGATAGGTTCCTCTGGAGTACTGTCATGTCACGTGCACACAAACTTGAGGGGGAAAAGTGTTTTTTTACAATGATTGAAAATTTTATTTTAAATGATTCCTTAAATCGAATTCACTTTAGATTAACAGATTTTCCTGCCCAATTGATTTTCTGGCATCCATGCAGTCATCTAGAAGAGATAAAATGGGGGTTTCATTTAGTCCCCAGCTCCGAGGAAACCGAGAGCCTGGCAAATTGAACCAGCAAAGCTTCCTTCTCGCCTGCTTGGTTGGAGCAGGACAACCGGGGCCGGTCAGCTGCTGACCAGATGCTGCCTTCAATTAATATTCCAACCCTCAAAGACATTTATCGCTCACCCTCCAAAGCAGAGCAGCTGAGTAATAAAGGGAAACACTAAAGCCGTGTTTTTTTCAAGAGCATTTATAATGGCTAAATTGCTTGAAATAAATTAGCACACAAAAAAAATAAACATAGTTTGTATAGTATCTGTAAAACAAATTCCTAGTCTTGGGAAAATAGACAAAGTAAGAGCTTGCATTTAACAAGCACATGCAATATGCTTCATTAAGACAGGGCTGCTTTTTTATTCCTTCTTCTTCTTCTCCAATTTAAAAAGGGTTAATAAACTCCAAGATATCATTGCCAGTGAAACAGGTCCTGCAACATTTTAAGGGAAGTAAGAGGCTACAAAGGAGATAGTTAAAAAGAAACCGAGAGGCTGTGTTGTAATGCTAACAGGCAATTAACAAACTCATGGGTGTTAATTATCTTCATACTGTATCATGTTCAATTAGCTTAGTCTCTGCAACAAAGGCAACGATGAGCAATTGCTTTGATAGGCGTACAGTACTTCATTTGTAGTTAATCGGTTTAAGCCCTCCGGTTGCTAGGTTACCTCCGTCTCCAGAGGTAAAAAGCTGTACAGATGCACTATGTTTAAATGACTACAGAGAACTGTTTAAACTCAAACCATGTATAACTCTTTATTGATTTTTCACAGAAGATCTCAGCTCTGATGATAAGGTTTTGATATATTTTCCTGCTACAGCCAGTTCCTTGGAGTATTGCAGGGGAAAAAAAAATCTGTCAATATGCTTCTATTATGATCTCTTGATCTGTGCCTATAAAAACCTTTAGCCGCAGCCCTTATTATAAATAATGGAAGAAGCAATATCTGATTTTTTTCCCCCCACACACTGTATTACAGGAAGATTTTTTTTTCTTCTTCTTCTTCATTGCCTTTGGATCCAAATCACAGGATGCTTTCGGTACCCGTGCTCTAAAATAATAAAGAAGAAGTTCCAGCTCTAATTAATTTGATTGACTCTCAGCAGGGCAGGATCAGCTGTAGCATCATGAACTTTAACAATAACTACCAACTGATGGGCAGTTCGCATCAATAAGACCATCACTAGCCCCTCTCTCACCTGTCACCAGGCGGGGAGTGAGCAATAACCAGCTCCCCACAGATGCTCCCCGCTTAGCGCTTTCTGCCCTATTAGCAATTTATAATGGCGATCAAGAAACAGTCAGCGGCAAATCAAGACAACTGTCTGGCTGCCTGTTTAATTGGCCTTGTTTGCTTTTTTGATAAATGGCTCGTGGCTACGATAGGCCCCTGCATTTTGACTTTTAATAGGCCACAGTGATTAGGCTACCAACAGATACTAGGTCAAAACCGAGGAAAGGTGCAGAAACTGTTAATTAATATCAATAATAGGCAATTATTAGTTAGACAGAAGGACCTACTAGCTGCGTGCTCTAATGGCTCAGAGCTAACCGGGAGAGGAGCCCTGCCAAATTAGCATAACTGTGCATGCAGACTGCATGGTGGATCCTAGCAAGCATCTGTTATGTTAGAAATTCAAATAGAATTTCCGCCTTTGGAGGGAGATTCGCAGAGTCAGCAGTCCCTCGTGGCCGTTTCAAGGCACTAACAATACCCTAGTGACTGGTGTCCTTCCAAATGGGCTGTGTTTCAGGCTAAGCATTAAATTGCGCCCTTTCTTTGGGGGTTGTGCTGTTGAGGAGTTTAAGGGGGGGGTCACTGTCCTTTGGCCAGCAGAGGGTGGAGGAGAAGGGTCCACATGGGAGCCATACTGACCTTAGAGGGAAATGTAATGTGGGCCCCGCAGACTCAGGGAAAGACATGGAGTTTCTATGTTTGCTGTTTCATAATTAGCACCAAAAACATGGCTGAGTCCAACATGTCACACATGCTATATGTAATCCTCACAGTATGATGCTTTGTTATTCATTCCTTGAAGTCTGTATGTTTGGGTATATGTAATTTAAAAAGGCTGATGGTATGTTTTGATGCATAAAAAAGAATTAAGATGGAGTAGCCATTAACAATGATATTACAGGAATCATTAAATACCCTGTTTTCCTGAAAATAAAACAGTGTCTTATATTAATTTTTGCTCCCAAAGATGCGCTAGGTCTTATTTTCAGGGGATGTATTATGTTTCCATGAAGTAGGTCTTATTTTCGGAGGATGTCTTATTTTTGGGGAAACACGGGTACTATTCCCTACGCTTGTTACTGACGTTAAGGTCACCTTGGGAAAAAATCCAAATGATAGTCAAAGCATGTTAGATTTGGAAAGAATGTAGGGATCCTTAAACACAACTTGAGAAACAAAGATCCAGAGAGGTGAGGACACCTAGTTAGAGTCACCCGACTGGCTCAGGCATGGCTAGAAGGAGACACAGGTTTCTCAGTTTTCCTGCCTAGAACCCGTAGCCTGACCTTGCTGCCTCCCTAAGAAGCTATGGCTTTCTACCTGTGACTCAGTGTCTGGTAGATCTTTCCAAAGAGTATGTTTGAAATGTAAGTGTGAAATATATCCAAGAAGTGCTCCTGCCAAAGAAATGTATGACATGAAATAGCATGTTATCCAACATACTTTATTTTTAGGATTAAAAAAAGACCACTTGGTTAGAAAATTCTAAAATCTACAACCACCTTTTGAGATTTTTTATATTTTAATGTCAGGCACAGATTCTTTTTAGAAGGGTGAACTATACTTATGTTATCCCTTATTTTATTTTGAGCTTGTTTTCTTATACACTTTGCTTGAACCAAATAGGGCAAGGATCTGTGTGTGGTGCCCTTTTCTTTCCCCACCAGAGGACTGACATTTAAGACCCATTTGACTAAACATTGTCAAGATCTTTAAAATAAATTGGTCTGTGTGTGTGTGCGTGTGTGCGCAAAGCATGGGCGTGCAAACATGTATAGGGTCAGAATCTACTTCTTCAAAAATTGAAATTGAACTGTGGATTATAACTAACTTCAGTTCTCTCCCTTTTTCATCCTACCTCTCCTATCCACCTCCCCCCCTCCCCCAAACACACACACACACACACACACACACACACACACACACTCTGCCCCAATATTAAGGAAATCTCTCCAGGCTGCATCTTTCCCCTGATTGTGCTGGACCATTAATCCTTTTTAGTATCACAGTGTCAGAGAAAATGGGGCTACTTTTTCATCTCTATTCCTGCAAAAATACTTTGAAAGTCATCTGGTTTTAAGTCTATATGGAAACTCTATGTGTGCTTAAAAATAACATTTTCAAATAATTCATCTCTGAGAATAAAATCTTTTAAAATGATGGAAATAATAACACTTTTTAAGTTTTCACCCTTTTACTCAACAAAAATATTTGTTGAGCCCTGGGCCAGGATGTAAAAGAATCATAAAGATAATGATCATCATAGTACATTTACAAATTACTCCTACCATGTGGTCTCTTTGCTAAACATTTCATGTGTCTCAGCCATTTAATTTTCATAGCAACCCAGTGAGTTGCTTAAGTAGTTCCTTAAATTCCCATTTTAAAAAGAAAAAGATGGAGGTTATGCAAGTTTCCATTTAACTTAAATTTAAATTTTAACACTTTGCAATTAATATGAACTCTTTTACCTTTTTTGAGGATTTAAAGTATTTCCTCCATTTCTCTGTATTAAAAAATATACTAGATAATATGTTTTAAATAAAGTTTGGGAAGCAACATCACTGTGGTTCATTTTATAATTTCTTCAGGTGCTACCTTTTTTTTTTTTAAGCTAGAGAACATGCATAAGTGTCACTGTGGCATTTTAAACTTTAGTATTTCTGGAGTGAGAAGAAATAATATATGTATTTTAATTATTAGAGTTCAGTTATTTTATTCCTATAAATTCAACATGTGGCATTTGCTGCTTAAGATGTATTCTATTATTTTATTTACCACAAAGAAATAAAAATATGCTACCAACAAAACTATGACACAATGCTTTTTAATATTTTCTTTTGACCCATCAAAAACATGGGTGATACCACATTTCTTTAAAAAGTGCTTCATTCTTACCTCTGAGATTTTCTTCCATGTCAATAGCATCTATTCAGCAAGTTTTGACGTGGGTACTTTTAATGTTCTCTTCTGAGCAGAACATGACAACTCAGTCAGGACTCAGGCTAGCTGGTGATTATAGTATAATCTGGATTTCAGAGATGTTGAAATGTACAAAAAATGTATACCTTATAATCCATGAGATGTGTTAGAACACCCATCAGTTATCTGTCAGTGTCAAAATATATGTAGTTATATAATTTTTAGATAAGTAAATTCACTAATTAATTTCAGCATATTGAGATGACATGTGGTCACAAATGATTTTTTTCATAGCAGTGTTTACAGACAAGTTGTTGATAGTGTGTTGTCTAAATGGTGAATATGGTGAGAAATCCTGAAAATTTTCTCCACTATATATATCAGTAGCTCAGTGTTTCCCAAAGTGTGGTACTCCTACCCCCAGAGTACGGGAAGAGTTTGGTGGGGGTACGCGTTGCACTGGAGTTTGGTGGAGATATGCACTGCACCGTGCTTAGCTGTGCCTAATTCTACGTTCTCCTGAGTCAAGTCAATTTCATCCTTCTCATTGATCCAAATAAATGTTACTTATAATATAACGTTTATTTATATTTTATTATGAATAATTTTATTTTTTGTTTATTATTATTTTGTGTATGTACCAAAAAATAAAAAAATATATATATTTTGATTATTAAAATATATCCATTTTTTTTGACGAGGGGTACTCAGCGTTACGAAAATTATAGAAGGGCTACACATATGTAAAAAGTTTTGGAAACACTGCAGCTGGATAGGAGACTAGTAAATAGAATCATTGGGTTTGTGTGTGTGTGTGTGTGTGTGTGTGTGTGTGTGTGTGTGTGTTTGCGCACTCACATATGTGTGTGTGTGTTGTATTTGTTACTAAGATTGGCCTATGAAGTTTTTATGAGCCAAATTCTACATGTGGCCAATTATGCCTTTAGTGCTTTAGTTGTACCAAGAGCACCTCCATGGCCTATGAATGGAGGAATTTCTCTCTCTAGCTTGTTGGCGCCAGGACCACTAGAAAATTATCCTTAGAAAGTGTGAAAAGTTGAGGTCTTGGACTTAAGTGGGCTTCAGAGTGTGTGTCTATAAGGGGGGAGGCCCTAATTCGATTGGCACCAATGATCCTCATGTGGGCATCTGTCTCTGGTTTTGGTGATGTGCTAGAATGTGTAGAACCTACTATTCCAAAAGAATTTTCTGCTTCATATTTTGTCTAGAACTAGTCCTATGGCACTTTATTCTATTTTTTCCTCCCTGGCAAACGTTAGTGCTTGGATAGATATTGATCTTTATTTATTTATTTTTAAAATTTTATATATATATGATTGTTTTCAGAGAGTAAGGCAGAGGGAGATAGAAACATCAGTGATTAGACAGAATCATTGATTGGCTGCCTCCTGCATGTCCCCCACTGGGGATTGAGCCTGCAACCTGGGCATGTGCCCTTGACTGGAATCAAACCTGGGACCCTTTAGTTTTCAGGCCAACGTTCCATCCACTGAGCCAAACCAGCTAGGGCTTAAATATATATTTTTAGTTTATTTCATAGAGGAAGAGAGATACAGAAACATAAATGATGAGAGAGAATCATTGACTGGCTGCCTCCTGCATTTCCCACACTGGAAATCGAGCCAATAACCCAGGCAAGTGCCCTGACAGGGAATCGAACTGGTGACCTCCTGGAAGCTCAACCACCAAGCCACACTGGCCGGGCAATATTGACATCCATTGAGCCCATTTCCATTCATGCCTAATGTAGCCATGACTACTAATAAGAGGCTGTTAGTCTTCCTCATGGGAAGTAACATATTAGTGAAAAGCCAGGGTTTTGCAACCATGCTGGCATGGGTTCGAAACTCAGTACAGCCACTTATTAGCTGTGTGATTTTTGGCTAAGTTTTCTCATCAGTAGCATGGTGGACTATGATACCAGTCCATATCTGTAGGTGTCTGAGAAAATGTAAGTGACACTCTGTCTCATTTCTAGGTCTAGTAAATACACAATTGATAATGCTCATTGTCATTATTATTACTATTATTAATAGACTCTGTCATGCTGTGGGGCACCTGGACCAGAAAAGGTCATGACTTTTCCAGAACACTTTTCTATGAATGGGCAACATTTTCAGGAATCATTTCTTAGTGATCAGATGGGAATCCACTGCTTTCCCAATACCCTCCCCTTGTTTGGAGTCTGGCTCTCCAAATGGGCACCTGTCTTCTCCCCCTACACCTAAATTGCATCCATTTATAATTTGATTAGTTTTGTCTTGATCTATTATTTATACATGGATGTGTCTTTTTATTTTTTATTTTATTTTTAAAATATATTTTATTGATTTTTTACAGAGAGGAAGACAGAGGGATAGAGAGTTAGAAACATCCATGAGAGAGAAACATCGATCAGCTGCCTCTTGCACACTCCCCACCGGGGACGTGCCCACAACCAAGGTACATGCCCTTGACCGGAATCGAACCCGGGACCCTTCAGTCCACAGGCCGACGCTCTACCCACTGAGCCAAACCGGTTTCGGCTGGATGTGTCTTTTTAAACACAGAATGGTCAGATGAGGATTAGATTGGAAAATGTCATCGCAGGTCCTACTTACTCATTGTCCTTTTGACAACTAGCTATGCAACTTCTCTCATCAGTAAAATATTTTCTCCGTGGCGCAACCTCATGAGGCAATCACTCATCCTAGTGACTAATTTAGTGAGCATCTGCTCAGTGCCATTCTGGGTATTAGTAACATTCCATGATTCATCTCTAATCTTTGTGACAATCTTGCAAAGATATTATTATTCTCCCCTTTTTAGAAATGAAGAAAGTAAAGCTTAAGAATCTCAGCTGTGTTGTTAACCTGTGTGATTTTGGGTGATTTAATTAATTCCTTTAAGTCTCAGCCTCCTCATCTGGAAATGAGAGGGGCTTCTAGTTGCTGCCTCACAGGCATGTATGGATGACAGGAGATGGTGCATATAGGGCCCGTGACACAGTCACACACGCAGCAGGCACTATAAGAATGTTGGGGGACAGGACGTGTCAAGAGGCACATAGCTAAGAAGGGACAAGCTAGATTTTAGTCCAGGTCTGTCTAGCTCTTTGAACATAAGCAAGAAAGCGCTTGTAACACAAGTGCAAAGTGCCCTCTGAAAGCCCTTCTATCTGTCATAATCCTCGAAGAGGGAGTAGCTGCCCCCCTCTCCCTCTCATTCTTGGGGGTTCCCCTTTCTCCCCCCCCCCCCACTTGGCTGTTATCCGTTCTCCCAGGCCACACGGGCTACATGGGAGCACCGTCGGCACTGGAGGGGATTTTCTTTCTCTTAAAGGCTGCAGGCATATCCTTTTTAAGAAAAATTGTGGTAAAATACACATAACTTAACATTTGACATTTGTGACATTTAGTAGAGTCTTAATGTTGTACAACCACCACCTGAAACTATCTAGTTTCAGAACATTTTTTATCATCCTTAACAGAAATCCCTTACCTAATGCACAGTCAGTCCACCATCCTACGCAACGTGGCAGCTACTAATCTGCCTCCTGCTTCTATGGATTTGCCTATTCGGAGCTTCATATAAATGAGACCGTACAGTAGGTGACCTTTTGTGTGTCTCCTTTCACTTTGCATAATGAGGCTTGCCTGTGTCGCTTCCCTTCTCTATAACAGCCCCAGGTGGACAGTGAGGAAAGATTTCTATTATGTTCAGCAAGTCCTCTTGTCCACTGACTCTCGCCACCATCGTGGCCAGTCAGCTTTGCTATGACAAAGCTGACTATTTCCATAGACCTTTCCTGCCGTGCCCTGGATGGCATCTGTAAGCCCCTCAAAGGCGGCGAGTCAGCTCGTGAGAGAAAGGTTCTTCCGCCGTGAGGGCTTGTGGTCTTTGCTTCTGTAGCCTGTTCTCATCCAGTAGCAGATTGCGCTCCTGTTAGAATAACAAGATATTAAGATTTCTTGGAAAGGGCAGAGCTTTATCCCAGCCTCACTCATGATTTGTGGAGGAGCCCGGGCCATCCCACATCCCACTTAATACTTTTATCTGGAAATGAAGAGCTTTGATGCATCACCCAAGCAGGGCCTGGGAGAGGGAAATAACAACTCACAAGGCGTTCCAAGCCTAAAATACTACCCAACAGAATAGATATTTTTTATAATCAGGAACAATGGGTTGCTAAATTACAACATACCACAAAGTACATGAAATTAAGAGTTAAGGGGGGGGGGCGGAGTTACTAGTACACAGAGAGAATGGGTTGGGTGTTGAAATTGAAGTCTCTGGTTTCTTTGATGCTTGTATTTCTCACTGCAGATGATTACACTGGCATATTGGTTTTATTAAAGCAAAAGCAATAGCAGTCCAATTACCAAATATTAATGCTAAAAGGGTAAGAAGAGTTTAGGTTGTGGGTAATGCCAGAAGGCAGGACTGGAGAATCTGCTGATTTCTTCTCCAGTCCCATAATGCAGTGTGCCTGAGTCCTCTTTTAGCTTCTTGGGGTTTTGTGGGAGAAGAAAGAGGAAATTCCATATGACAGGAGGCAGGATAGCTTATCAGCTCTTTACCTGTCTTGGTTTATGCATATTTTGCATAGTGATTTCTGTTTGGAAATTAATTTGCAGTAGTAATTGCAGGTGGCAGAAAGAACTTGTTTCAAGGCAGGATCTGAAGTGGAAAAGAAAGGACCTCATACAAAGCTTTCCTCAAAGCAGGTCATGATGAGTGAAGGTGTCGTGTTGGGAAAGAAAGGAATTCCCCACGGACCCTGCCTTCTCATCCGGCTGACAGCTCTATTGTAGGTATGGTGCCTCCTAGCTGTCAGTCATTTGAGGGAACCTCTGACTCCAAGACCTCCCTGGGCTATTAAAGGGGGACGGCATGCATATGTCAGGCTGATGATGGGGTACATGACATAGAAACTGTCACAGAGCAAAGATGGAGGAAACTGAGCACCTGGCTCCCCAAAGTGGCCACCACATCATGCCTGATGTCAATGTCCCACTAGAAGGCATATTGCCTGAGGGTCAGAGGTAGTGGGGTGTGTGTGTGTGTGTGTGTGTGTGTGTGTGTGTGTGTGTAAAGAAGGAAGGGGTGGAAGAAAATATCTTATTAGGATTTTCAGATTTTCTTGTTTATTTCACACACAAAACATTCTGAATTAACACCTCCATTTATGTGCTTGATGTTACTGCTGAATAGCTATATGGAAGGATTTGACATCTGGAACCTTACTTGTTTCTGCAGCCCTTGGTGAGCTGTTCATTAGTGAGAACTAAAAATGCCCAAATAACAATACCCAAGGTTGTTGCTCATCTATACTTTGAAAACAGACATACATGTGTCCACATTTAAATATACACGTGCTTTAATCTTACTTATTGTCTAAATATGGAATTGAATTCAAAATAAATCCATCAGGAATCTGTGCTTAACAACACATTTAAATGATCACCAATCTGCACCAATAACTCTGTAATGATTTATTGTCATTTCAGCTTCCCAAACTGAAGGCTCTGTTCAGTCCTTTGGAGTTTCTTATACAGGCCCCACAGATTTGAGAGATTCAGAGAGTTTTCTATGTGTGCTGTAATCTTCTCCAGTGATAGTTCATTCTAAAGTGGAATCTGTTCCAGGTGTAAATATTTGTTAATGAGTTTTGAAAGCCAAAATAACAAATGATGCTTAGAAATCTTTTATAACAGGCCTAGAATATATATTTTAAAGCAATTTGAAATATATTTTCAATATATGTATACAGGTACATAGTTCTGGAGGACAAATTAATTCATTCAATAAATAATAAGGTATGCAAAGTAGATGATGTTTTGGCATGATTAGATTGATGGACTACTCTTCAAATGTCACTAAAGGGATGGGTGTTTTAAACCTCATGACTGATGCGTGGCTTTGGACTGCATTGAACTTGATTACATAATGTGCTAAAGGAAGATAATGGAATCCCTCAGAGATCTGGAAAGTACATGAGCTTCCTTCTCGGCAGCTTCTGGGCAGAGAGAAGTTCTTTTCTGGGAAGTTTTAGATTTACACATTTTGAGGAAATAGAGTTCAACAACTATGGATTTCATTTTGATATCTGTTCTAGGACTTAGAGTATTCAAGGACCAGGAACAATATTTATCCTGGAAAGATGCATAAAATTGTGTGATTATTAAAAAAAAATCTCGAGTATTTCCAAAGTAAATACCTTATTAATACAATATGCTATTTTAATTTCTAATTCCCATAAAATGTTTTTTTTTGAGAATTTTTTTATTAAGCTTTGCTAAAAGAAATTGTATATTCAGGTTAAATTAGGAATATGTAATCCAGTAACACTGATTAAAATGAAGTTTATTCCTGCTGTGGATGGTGTTTCTCAGTGGCTAGAGTGTCTGTCCATGCACCAAAGGGTCCTGGGTTTGATTCCCAGTCAAGGGCATGTACTTGGGTTGCAGGTTTTATCCCCAGCCCCTATTGGGGCACATGCAAGAAGCAACCAATCAGTGTGTCTCATTCACATCGATGTTTCTCTCTTCCCTTCCCTCCCTCTCTCCTACTTTCTCTAAAAATCAATGGAAAAAATATCCTCCAGTGAGGACTGATAACAACAAAATTAAGTTTATTTCTGAAAGCTCTCAACTATCAATGACTAACTTGAAGATACAATTAATAACTTAGATGTATTTGTCTAGTAAGTGGAAGGATTCTTTCTGATATATTTAATTTTGAGACCCCTGGTACCAAGCATCTGTGAGGATTTGATCAGGAAAGTAGACTAACTTTGAGTGACATGAAAAAATAAATTTGTTATAGAGATTAAACCTGACAAAACATGAGGACTGATGCAATCTATTTTATACAACAAACACAACTTCCTAGATGGCATTATATAAGCTTATTTAGTCTTATGTTTGATTTGTTTTTCAATATTGTATTGAAAGAAAAAGCTTTTGGTTAATTGAGGAAAAGAAAGTCTAATTCTCCTTGTTAATATGGCTAATCATTTTTCATTCCCTATTTATTTTTACCCATTTGCAAAATATTTGCAAAGTAGTTGATGTATATCTGTTACAGATGAAGTAGTCTATAATAGTTAATGCCTATAATATATTTATTAATTGTTTTCTTGTTTATATCTCGATTCCCAATGCTAGCAATTTACTTAATTAAGGATTTATTTATTGATTAGTATGTTATATGGAGGTCATTTTTATGTTTAAAGTTGAAACCTTATAAGGTGTAGACATAACATTTGATGTATAAACCAAAAGATGTGTTATGATATTGCTATTCTTTACCCTACTATGGATTTCATATTAGATTTTTTAAGACTATTGACAGTTTTTAAAATTTATTTATTTTTATTGACTTCAAAGAGGGAAAAAGAGATACAAACATCAATGATGAGAAAGAACCATTTGATTGGCTGCCTTTTGCACACCCCCTACTGGGTCAAGCCCCCAACCTAGGCACCAGAATTGAACCTGGGACCTTTCAGTCCACAGGCTGACGCTCTGTCCACTGAGCAATAGCAGTTAGATTAGATTTGTTTGTTTGTTTTAACCAAGTAACCAGGACTGTCTCATGTAATTCACTAAAATGTAACATTATGTGCACGGCACTGTGTTGGGTGCTGGATCGTGGCGGTAAACATAATGGTTATGCTATATCCTTATATTTTATAATTGTCTTTGCACCTACCCCCCCCCCTACTGGGTTAGATTTAATTGTTCAGATGAAGTACAGTATAAACTTATTCCCTGTGCATGCTCTGGTAACTGACCTGCCCAATCTATACCAAGTGGGTGCTGTAGTGGTTTTGCATCACTTAACTAAGGCGGAGCGACATTTCCCAGAATCCCCTTCTCAGTATGGTTCTAGGTCAGGGTCAGCCACCAGAGAAATTTACTTGAGATTTGGGAGACTGAAGTGAAGTACCAGCCATTTTGCTCTAAAAGTCAGTGTAGGGCGCCAGGCTCTCTTGAAGTTCATGAACATTATTGCTAAACTATCTGCATGTTCTCCCGATAGTAGTAAGACTGAGCTCACAGATTCTGCTAGATCTTTTCCTTCACTCATCTGGGTCCTGGGATAGGCATGTGTAAAGGATACAAGGTTCTTTCTCAGATCTTCTGCTTCATCAAGGATAGAGCTGATGAGAGGCAGATGAAGATTCTGGTTTGTCCTCCTGGGTTCCAGTTTGTCCTTTTTCTTTTCTGCTTCACGTCCAGCTTTTCATCCTGGCCGCTGGCCTTGCTGACTTACCGCAGTTGGTTTTAGACCTATCACCACATTTCTATAAGCTGCTTTCTCAGCTCTTTCAATTGCATAATAAATACCTATTCCATATTACTCATAGTTGGTCCTCTTTCTTGATCAAAGTGCCACTCTATATCGGGGGCCCAAAAATCAAATGTCCTGAAGGCCATATAAGCAATATAAATACGTGCAACAGATTTGATGTAAGATAATTCATGCAGCCTTCTCATTCTGTTTTTCTTTGAACCATTTTTGTTAGAGGCATGGAATCAAAGAAATAAACCTCTATAATAAGAAAAACAACAGCATGAACATATTGATAAATGAAACTGACTCTTGGCTGAGCATCAAGGAGGTAATAGGGAGAGGTGTGGACTGCCAAACTGGAGAGGGTGTACCTCATCAATGGGGAAGCCACACTCAGCTCCAGCTGATTGTCGCCATGTTTCAACAGAAACCCAAAACTTAATTCTGAATTGTTATGACTTCTCCTGATTTTTATTGTGTTGACTAATTATGCACACATGCACACACAACTATAGAGGCCATCCATTGGCCAAATACACATGTGTAAGTTATATTTGGCAAGGGCTTCGGCTCTCAGTGGGCAGACTATTGGCCAGGACCCTGAAATGAGATCAAAGGGATAAAAAAAGCAAGAGAATTGTTGGGAAGGTGAATGACTGAGTGAGGAGGGACCCCCAGGTCTCTTGTGGGGTAGACTTTATAGATGGATACACAAGTCCATGGGGAAAAGGATTTTTCTCTATGTATATAATTACCTTATAAGAACTACCACTTTCACAGTAATTTGCATTTATACACAGGGATTTCACATATGCTATTCCATTTATCCTCATTTACTATCTTACCTGCTTGGATGTGAGTGGGATCAATGATAAATCACCCTTGGTTTCTCTCCTCAAGGATTGCAGTCCATGGGGGAGGTTGATATGTTCACAGCCAACTATAAAACAAGAATGAATGTGATTAAAAATGAATGGTGAGGGGAGGATTTTGACCAGTGGAAATAGGGACAGGGAAAGGCACTGTGTGACACAACTAGTTTGAACAGAGGCACTAAGGAGAATTCAACATTAAAACCACTGTGAAGAACACATCGGTAGCAAATGCTCTACAAACACAATTAAAATTCATTGGTGAATTCCTGAAACTGGGGGTGGGGGGGAATCTTTAGCCTGCCTTAATTAATTAATGGTCAGAATGTTAATCAGTCAATAGCCTGGATTTAAGGAATCTCAGTTTGAGGGGAAGGGAAGTAAAGCAACACCCATTGTCTCTGGTAAGCAAAGAAATACTGCACTGAACCTGGAATTCAAGATCCAGAAATGACAGCCAGACTTGTCCAGAGGGAAGATCAAGTGATGTTCAGTATGATGATGTCCTACAAAAGGCCAGACGACAGACAGAAGAAGGCAGACACCAATGGCTATCAACTGCCAGAAAGGACAATAGATATCTTTAAAAGCGTTTATATTAAACAAGTTGGCTGTATTTATATGATGCAGAAAATTTGAATCAAATCTGACTATGTCTCCCTTCTGCTAAAACTCTTTATGGCATCTTTAAAATTGAGACTCCTCTGTGACATGACATCAAAGCCTTTCGGACCTGGCGCTGGCTTTCTCCTTCAGCCTGTCTATCCCCTGCTCCCACCTCCAACCTCCCCGGGATGGAACACACATTTTTTTAAAGCTATAAGACACTGCTTTCAGTTGTCTTGATGTTCCACACCTCTGTACCTTTGCACATCCTATTGTTTATTTTTTTTCTCTTGGAATGTCCCTCCTTCTCTTGCGTATCCTTCAGAACCATCTGGAAGTGTTCTGTGCTTCCATGACTCCCCATTAAATCTTCCTCTGCTCACTCTGTACTATGAATGGTTGAATTTTTACCTTATTATACTGTGGCATAATTATTTATAGATACGTCTATTCCACATATACTATCGTATGTGCTGGCACATTCACTCATCAGCTCTTTACTGAGTAGCCACCCTGTAAAACACCATACATTGTGCTGTGGCTACAACAGTAAACAGGGTAGATCATGTTCCTGGACTCACGAGGCTTGCATTAAAAATGTGTGTTAAACTGAAGTGACATCACAGGGCCGTTTGAACTTTAGGTTCAAATTTTATTGACAAGACATTCACTTTTGCTACATCATCATTTCAGCCTTTTTAAAGGTGCTGTTTTGTAATCGTGTGCTCCCACCGGGCTGTTGAATTCCTGACTACTGCGCTCAGGGTGTACTTGCTGTGATAGTCTCTCGGTATGGTGGCTGGACTCGTAGGCGCTTTGTGATTTTGAAGATCTTGGCTACATTTGGGCTGTCTTTCTGCAAAGGTTTGAACTGACTTTGGAAGAGCTTGGGTAGAGGAGTTCCACATTCCTAGTGATCATCTGTTTATGATGTGCCATGTAACCCTTTGTCGCCTACTGTGCATCTGTTTTAGGTTATTTTTACTCTTACCGACATCTAGTAGGAGTTCTGGGGCCACATTCCCCGCTTAGACATTCCGGAAACTTGTTTGATTCGCCCTGTTTTTCTTTTTCCTGTTTTTGCTAGAGGCATGGAATCAAAGAAATAATATATCGTTCAGTTCTGATAATTCTGGAGAAAGGAGGCAGCAATCTTTCTGACACTGCCTTCTTGCAAAGCTCTGCAAAGAGTCCGTTCTGTCTGAACCTGGCCCTGTGGAGTAGGGTGCTTCTCACATTTAATGCTGATGTTGGTATTCACACTATATGTTCTCCACACCCCCTTAACATCGCCTTCTTGGCCACATGCTAAAAGAGTATTTTTCAAACCTGTTCATAAAAGTGGCCATGAAATATATTTAATGTCATAACCAGCGTTACAAAAATAGGAATGGAGTAAAATAAATAACATCAGGATACATCATGTGTGGTAAGGGTGAATTCTGTAGAACTTGTCACATAAAGATGATCATACTGTGATATATCTTTTTGTACAGGAGATGGTAAAAAGGTTTGGAAAACGGGGCTCTGACATAACTCATTTACATTCTTGTCCCCTTCCTTCCTGCCATTTTAACCCTGGTTCTGTAACAGGTGTCTTTTGATATACATTTAAATTATTTTATTTGGCTGTCTACATTTAATGAACTGAGTACCTGGGCAGATACTTTTCTCTCTATTGTACACTCACCTCTAAACTGGAATCTTTTGAGCTTTTAAAGGCCAGAGTTAATGGAGTATGTTTATTTTGATAAGACATTTAAATGGTACTCCTTGTAACATTTTGGCAGTTCCCTCCTGTTCCTTGGAAAGTTCTAATTCCTAAATGAGCCTCTTGACCAGGAATCCTTCTCATCGTAACACTGTAGAAGAAGATCTAGGCAAACATTAGTTAAAAATAAAAGCAGGAATTAAAAAAAAAATCCTTTACCCAACATAATCACTTCAACTAGTAATCAAATTATTTAACACCACATCCAAAATTAAGCAGCAGACAGTGTTATTCAGTTGCTAATGATTTCAATAATGCTCATTCAGAAAAGGATTCATATACACTTACTTTCACTCCAGACTAACTTGGATTAACTGCTTTGATGCACTTTAGAATAAACAATAACTCTAGAAGAACAAGCTGTTCTAAAACAAACATTTTAATAGGGGAAATTGAGTTCTTTATCGCATTTTAATATTATGAAAATAAACTTGCCTCTTTACAAGGTTCTTTTTAAAAGGGAACTAACAGAACAGAAGGTCCCAGGAGAGCTGAATGCAGTGCAAATTTCTGAATGAATCTCTTAGGACTTGTTTTTAATCTGAATATTTGATAGCATGGCATTGCAAAATTTGAATTATGCTACTCAATTTTAATGGTTAATCTGCCTTAAAAAAATACACAAGCTTAATTGTGACATACGAAAGCCCTTATTTAGGGTAGATTTCTAATTTGAGTGCTGTCGGCCCTGCTGTGTAAAGAGTCTCCTGGGTGCGGAGTGTTCAGAGCGTGCGTGCGTGCGCCTTTACATCTCGCCGAGTAACAATTCCTGGTTGCGGAGTCCGCCCCAGCCTCCCCGAAAGCCAGGAGCAGACAATAGATCCTTCCTAATGGAGCTGTGTACTTGCCATCTGTAGGAGCAGCTGCTGGCCCGCATCTGCACAATATGCTGGGACGGGGAGCTCCGCTAATCTGCATAATAAGGAGGAGGCTCATTCCACTCCAGCTAATAATCACGAGCAATCGATGCACTTCATTCCCCCACTGCCGAGAGCACAACCGAGCGGGTTTCCTGCTCTGGGTAGACAGGGGTCAAGTGAGCCGGGATGGTCTGGGGCCCAGAAGCCCTCCCTGTACAGTGTTAGTGCTGCATCAGCCCGCTGGGACCCTGGTTCGGTCCTCCTCTGGAGTCATGCTGACACATGATGCAAAACCCTGGGAATTGGGACAAAAAGGCGATCGCACATTATCAAGGTTGCTAATCAGAAATGCTTTTGGAACAATTAGTGTGTGGGCCAATTTGCATTTTAAATTGCCCCCTTTGTGGGAGAAAAGGGCAAAAGCAAGTTTTCGGTTTAATTGTGAACTACTTTGAGTCATTTGGTTTTCATTGATTTTTTTTTTTTTGAATAGCTGCGCAGTGCTGGGATCTGACTTTTATTTATTTTTAAGTCTTTATTGTTGGAAGTCTTACATATGCCCCCCTTTTTTCTCCCATTAACCCCTTATAGCCTGTCCCCACCTCCTGCCCTACCCTATTGTGAAATAAGCAGACTGTGTTCATTAATGAATCAAATTTATGTTTATGTATGACCTCAGGATGAAATGACTATATCTTGAGGGCAGTACATTGGTGGTGGAAAGGAAGATGACTATTGAAATGACATATTCCTAGAATGACCCCAAATCACTTTCTTATTAAATAAAGGCAATTCCAAAATGGTTTCGTTTAGAAATCATGTAGTTACAAATATAATTTGATTTCACAGAGTTGATTTAAAGGTCGAAACATTCGAATTAGGGCAACCTAGATTGAGGACAATATTGTAAACCCGAGTTGCAACTTGCCATTATTTATAATGTCTTGTTATAAGAAGTGGTGAGACTACTTTGTATAATTTCTTTCAGGAAAAATATTTGCATAATTCACCACCCGTCAGTGAAGCCCAGGGAAAAGAGCATTAATTTATGGAGATGGAAGACTGGGGCTGAAGAAATAATTGCTTCCACAAGTAAACAAAGCAGCTCACTTAGCATTCATTTCAACCTTTTAATCAACACCATTTGGTTAAATAAGATAGCGTCTTCCAGTGTGCTTTAGAAGAAAACTTTATTAAAAGTAATTCCCTTTAGATGGGATCACTGTTGTTGTGCAGTAGTAAGACGATAAAGACCTGACATCTCTGGGAAATATTAGTCAGAGGTGGCGTGAAGTCTTGGTGATGTGTTCTGCAAAGTGTGCGCTGGCTCCCACCCATCTGGTTGACCAGCCCTCACAGTGCTCTGATTAAATGGAGAGCAATGTACCAGGTGAGCTGACAGCATTCATCCTTGGTGTCCTAATTTTAAAGCCCATGGACTCCCGTAATCCAAGAGACTGCCTGTATATTCTTATTGTAATAGTAATGGCAGATGGCTCCAGAATGCCTCTGGAAGTGTGGGGACTCAATGAAAATACTTTGTGGGTACTTTCTTAAAAAAAGAAAATGATAATCTGAATTGGCTGCAAATGTAGGCTCCCTTGTAAAAATATTTAGTAATTTCCCCAGAAATTAGAAAAAAAAGGTAATTGGAGGATAAAAAGCATGAGTTATGGTCATAAACTTGAGGACCAGTTGGGGAAGAAAACAAGTGGATAAGCTAAATCTCTAGTTAGATTTTATTACCCTATTATTGTCCACACAGTACATATAGCTATAAAAGTATTTGGTCCATTTATTTATTTACTTGTTTATTATATTTCCCATACTTGAATGGAAGCCCCGAGAAAGTTGGAACGTTTCCTGCTATATTCCCAACATCTAACAACAAAATAAATCCTCAATAATATTTGGTTGCATAACTGGTGAATGTAGTTGCACTCTCTGTTACCCAGCCCCCTTCTCCCCCACAGAGGAATAGGAATGGTATAGGATCTTTTAGGAGCAGTTTAGGAGTATGATTCCGACATTCAGGTTATTTTTATGCCAAAATACAAAATGTCCCTAGTTGGACTTGGGGAACTGTGAAACCTCAAACACGCATCATACCAATGCAAACCCATGGGTCTCCTGATAAAGCATAGCACCTTCCTTTTAAGAATCTCAGAAGATACGGCCTCCATGTAATACATGCATCTCTGTGCAACAAAAAAGTAAAAGCTCTACTCACCTCCACTTATCTCTCATCAGGAGTTATGCAACCAAATATTTATTGAGGATTTATTTTGTCATTGGATGTTGGGAATATAGCAGGAGACGTTCCAACTTTCTCGGGGCTTCCACTCAAGTATGGGAGATATAATAAACAAGTAAATAAATACTTTTATAGTTACATGTACTGTGTGGACAACAATGGAACATTTAATGTTATTTCAGTGCTTATGTATCATGAACTTCTGTGTGTGTGGAACTAATGAATGGTTCTCCTTCTGTATCCCTCTTTCAGATTCTAGGAGGGCATTCTTGAGAAACTTTCTGCAGATGCTTCTTTATTTTATTAATATTTGCTTGGTATGTATTTACCATTCTTATACTTTTAACCTATCTTTGTCATTATAGTAGAATTGATTCTATGGACAGCATAGTATTAGCTCTTGCTTTTTATTCAATTCTTTTTATAAGTAGAAAGAGTAAACTCTAAAATTACAATAACAAGTATAGTACAGCCAGGTCAGTGTAGCTCAGTGATTGAGTGTTGAACCTTGAAATAAGAGGTCACCAGTTTGATTCCTGGTCAGGGCACATGCCCAGGTTGTGGACTCAATCCCCAGTAGGGGGCATGCAGTAGGCAGCTGATCGATGATGTTTCTCTCTCTTTCTATTCTTCTTCCTTCCTCTCCAAAAATGAATAAAACATATTTTCAAAAGAGAATAGTACAGCAAATGCATAAACCAGTAACATAGTCATTTATTATCAAGTATTATGTGCTGTACATCATTGTATGTGTTATACTTTTATATGACAGGAGGATTGTTAACCACAGTATCACCACAAACACGTAAGTAATGCATTGTGCTATGATGTCAAGATGGCCACAACGTTAAGATGTCAGGATGGATACTAGGTAAAAGGAATTTCCAGCTCCATTGTAATCTTACGGGAACACGGTCATGTAGGCGTCTGTCTTTGACTGAAATGTCATTATTCGGTGTATGACTTGTGGTTACTTTTTGAGAGTTGCAGCAACCAATTGGCAATGAGGACATTGGGAACAACACACTGGCTGGAATAGTTCACCAGCGGAGCAAAGAAATAACTGCTCGGTTTTCCTGTTTGTGTAGACATGACCAGGAGACAGTGGGGCTGGAAAGAAAGAGCTTCCTGCCTACTTTGAGACGTGCTTATCACAGAGGACCCTTAAGCGTATTGCCCAATCCAGTCTCCTTGATCATGTGGAAGATCCTTCCGTATTCTGACTTGAATGTTGTTAGTCCTTGTGCTGAGAAGTCTGGTGAGTTTTATAACTTTTCTCTATTTTTGTACATTTTTTAGAGTAATTCTGGGAGAATTTATGTCAGGGGCTGCTAGCCTCATGCTTTTCAAAAACAGAAACTTCTCATTTACACAGGAAGTTGTCTTTGAGGTAGTTCAGGCCATGTAGTTTTTCTGTGAAAAAACCAGATAAACCCATCTTTATTACTTAATTTTTTTAATTTAAAAATTATCATAGAGTAAAGGGAACTTCCCCTGTTTGGTGTACAGTTTTGTGAATTTTAATATGTGACACACTACACTACCACAAGTACAGAACATTTCCATCATACCAAAACATTCCCTCAGGTTATGGTCCCAACTTTACCCCACCCCACTCCCTAGCAACCACTGAGCTGTTTCCATCACTATAGCTGTATCTTCCATGAATGTCACAGAAATTGATTCATATACAATATATAAACTTTAGATACTGGATTCTTTCACACAGCATAATGTCTTTGAAATTCATCCACATTGTTGCAATGTATTCATAGTTCCTTTAAAATTTTCTTTTTTTCTTTTGCTGAGGAGTATTTTACTATCTGGATGTGCTCAGTTTGTTTACTCATTCCTCTATTGAAGGGTATTTGCATGGCTTCTGGTTTTTAGCAATTATGACCAGAGCTGCAGTAAACAAGTGAAGTTTTTGTGTGAACGTAAGTTTTCATCTCTCTAGGGTAAATACTCAAGAGTGGGATTGCTGGGTCATGTGGTAAGTGTTTTACAGAAGCCACCTGTTTCCTAGGGTGAGTCTACCATTTTGCATTCCCACCAACAATGCATGAGTGTTTCGGTTGCTTTGTATTCTCACTGGCACTTGGTATTGCCGGTATTTTTCATTTTAGCCATTCTAGTAGTTGTATAGCATTATATCATCATGGTTTTTAATTTACTTTTCATTAATAGCCTATTGGACATTGTTTCATGTGCTTATTATATCTTTGGTGAAGTATCTGTTCAAGTCTTTTGCCCATATTTTAATTGGTTTGCTTGTTTTCATATTGTTGAATTTTGAGTTCTCTACTATTCTGAAATTAAATCCTTTGTCAAATATGTGATTTGCAAATATTTTCTCCCAGTCTGTCACTTGTCTTTTCATCCTCTTAGCCATGATTTTCAGTGGCAAAAGTTTTTAGTTTCAACAGTCCATTTTCTTCTTCTTCTTTTTTTATCAGCCATGCTTTCATTTTCATAGCTAAGAATTCTTCAACTAACCCCAAGCCATGAAGATTTTCTCTCATGTTTTCTTCTCATAGTTTTATTGTTTGATATTTAATCTTCAGATCTATGCTAAAGTTTGAGCTAATGTTTGTATAAAGTGTGAGGTTTCGTTTGAGGTTCATTTCTTTGCGTGTTTATAGATCACCAATTGTTCCAATGCCATTTGTTGAAACCTGTCTTTATTTATCAGATAATAAATATGTTTATATTTGGAAAACAGTGATAATATTTGAAGCCAGCACCTTGGACCTTTCAGACAACATCACTCCCTCAGTCAATAAGTCAGGCTGACAACCAATCAGTTAGGCATTAAATCGTTTAATTACTCAGCAAATATATATGCCATGCCTGCCTTGTGTCTGTCATTATGCAAGGTGCCAGTGTTTTAAAAGGGTCTGGAACATGATTTGTTTTCCTCTAGTGTTTCATGGTCTGTTCAAATAAACAAAGTGGGACAAACTTACCATATCAATCTCTGTACAGAGAAGACTCCCTTTGATTTATGTTATGACTGCAAAGATTCTTTATTTAATATCTAATCATCACTCCTGTGATCTCCTAACTCTTAAACTTTTGGCTTCTTTTCCTTAAGTCATTGATGTAATCTCTAAACACATAAATGGTTATTGGAGTACACGCCGAGAAGGAAGCTAAAAGTGAACCCTCTCGCTCAGGGAAGTAAATACATGTTGGTGGTTTTTTTGTTTGTTTGTTTGTTTTTTTGGTATGTAAATACTTTTGGTTTCTCATATATAAGTTTAGGTTTTTATACACTGGATTTTCTTAAAATGAGGCACACTAGCACCAAACTTGCCACTCTTTCCCCAGCTGAGGCCAGAGCAGTAAACCAGATCACCTACATGTGCTGTAGACAAAGGTAGTGCTGAGACTCATGTCAGTAATTCCAGTGATTTTCAATTAACTTGTGATCAGAATACTATTTAGAAATAGGAGGTTGATAATGCTCCCTAAAGTTTAGACACAGTAAATAGGTTGACTTTTGAACCATCGTCATCCACCAAGGCCGTCTTGACAGGATCCCTATAATCATAAAGTTTAAGTCGCCAACAGTTACTTAGGACCTGAGACCTGCAGATGAACAGCCCTTGCAAAACTGAAATTCTGCCAACAAAGTGAGCTTCGAAGCACCTTCCCCACCGAATCTTCAGAGGAGACGCCAGCCCTTGCTGGTCCCTTAATTGCAGCCTCGTGAGCGACTATGAGCAGAGGACCTGGTTGAAGTGGGCTGATTCTTGACCTAAATAATCTGTGAGGTAAAAAAATGTATGTTGCTCTAAGTTGCTAAAAGTGTGATAATTTGTTATGCAGTTATAGATAACGAATGCAAGAGACATAAAGTGATTTTCCAGAAGTCGCATATCAATCCTCTTAATGATCATTTCATGTAGAAATATCTCCAAAGAATTCACCACGTGGTATTGGATTTCCCATTGAGAAATTGTATTTTTAGAACGTCTGGATTCTGAAGGGAAAAGCACCTTGAGAATTTTGTTTGGAGTATGGATTAAAGCACAAATCTTGACTTTTCCTTTCCTTATTTTGATTTTGTTATTCAGGGAGCCACTGATTCTTTGGATTTAGCCATCAGTCTATTTTTATTATACAGTGATTCTAAAAGGTACTAAGGCCAGGCAGGAAGGCATTTATGGTAGGTCAGCTGGGGGCTGTTTTAAACATCTCAATGCCAACCAGTTTAAAAGAAAGATGAATGTGGTTGGTGAATGTGGTGAGTGAGCTCTTTCTCAGAGGTGCCTGTAATAAGTGGTTTGGCTTATTATTTTTTTTTAACTTAAAGATTTTGGTGAGCCATTACTTCAAATCTTTTTAAATTTCTGGTGGGGGTGGAGTGGGGGGGACAATCAAACATGCAAATCAACAATGCAATAGGATCCCTGATGGCAACTATGCTATTTCCCTCTCCTTGGCTAGGATTGTTTCAGTGGCACATTATGTGCTTAGAAAAGTGTCATGACCCCTGAATGCCATAGTTACCACCCAAGTTAAAAAAAAATTCAATCCTCTCAGGAGGTCTTTATCTCAGGACAGGCCCTTGCTCCAGTGTTAGAAACACATAGAATTATTTTTTCACATAGAAGGACATGTTAAGGACCTTTTAACTTGAGGCCTCCACAGAGAGAACCTGAACAGGATGTTTGCTACCATGCATCCCACAGGTTTTCAGTTGCTTTAGTCTTCTGAGATCATGACAGTTTTCTCAGGCTCCTGTTGCTTCTGTTAACTTGGATGGGCTGATGTCCTGAGTAGAAAGTTTTAGACAATCTTGATCCCCGGAATGCAGTGAATAAGCCGGTAGACACCGGCATGTTCCTGTGGTGACTGGGGGTGTTTTGTGTGGTATATTTTTCTTTACATGCTCTTCATTTGCAGGTTCTATTCTCCCATAGTAGTCACACCCGTATCCCTGACTTTCTCTATATACAAGGCATATATTTAAAATATTTGGGTTTGAAGATGGAAATCCTGACCTAAAACATCAATCAGTCATTACTCCTATACACTGTGAAATATTCATGATATTGGCTTAGAGAAAAAACTCTAACCTGAACTATAAATTGACGTTTCCAGACAAGTCCTTTCTGATTAAGAACCATAATAAAGGTTCATCTGCTGGTTAAATTTCTGAGAGCTCTTACTTTTGCAGCTTTGGAAGTGTCCCTAATAGGGCCGAGAATGTCTTCTTGTCCATATTTTTGGCTTCCTTGGACATTTTGGTTCCTAAGATTAAAATTTTATGATGATCTAGTTCCATCTGTCCTTGGCAAAACTTGAAGAAAGACCAAGTTAAAAGGCTCTTGGAAAGCTCTTATAAGTCATTTTGGATGACAGCACATTCAGACCAAGACTGAGATGAGTTAAATGTAAATGAATCAGAAACACAAGGATGACATTTACCTTTTGAGCAACCGTGCTTTTAATGTGGGACCAGGATGCAGGAAGCCAGAGATAATTCCATTTTGGTTAAGCTCGCATGGTGAATAGACATTGTCGAACTTCAAGCCAATTTGCTACTGTGAAGTACACCCAGTAATGTAGGAGCTAAGTGCCCAGGGTCCAACCCTGTGCATTACAGGTATTTACCTCATTGGCTGGTGGCTGAAGGTCTATGAATATGAAAATCCCAAATTCTGTCTCCCTTTGCCAGTGATATGGAGGTTAAGAGCTCTGGAGTTCAAACCTCTTCTCCTCCACTTACTGTGTGATCTTGGATAACAGTGATGCAACTTCTCAACCCTTAGTTTTTAAAAATGGAGATAATGATAGAATAGGAGCCATTACTTAACATTGCTCTGAGAATTAATTGAAGTTGAACATGGAAAAAAATTCAGTACATTTTCTGGCATAAAGCAAAGTGTTCAATAAAAACAAGCATGTCGATAGTATTCGGTATTATGATTGTTGACTTAAACCTTACTATAGTTTATACGTGAATAACAGACATTGTTATAATTGTTGTAATGGACCTAGATGGATTATGCTGTCATCATCAGACCATTTGGAAGTAGATTGAAAGGCCTGCCCGTGGGGATTATCGTTCAGTATGGTACCATTGGCACGTAAGCCCTGGCTGGACGGCCTGAATTGAAAGCCTGGCACCACCCTCCTGCCCCCTCCAGGCTTTAGACCATTGTGGAATAGCCTCAGTTCTGGAAATTCTAGTTAGAATTGATGACACCAGGCTTCAGCTCCACTTGTAAAAACCCCATGACAAGGCATCACTCCACAACAGCGTTCTGCATGAGCCTCTTTTTGTCTAATGTGTACAGATGGGCGGTTCTTTTGTTAGCCAATTATGACTCAGGTGTCCCATTTAAATGTGCATTTTGTTGTGAGGCAGCCATTAGGGCAGTAAATTTACTGTGCTGTCCACCACTGGGTGCTTCATGGATCTCTTACGCATCACAATACAGTGTTCTCGCTGTTGGGGATTTTACAAAGCCAGGAATGCTAACAAAAGGAAAATTTGGTGCAGGAAAGCTTCAAACTAGTAAAGTAGCATTCATTGCTTCTCACCATCATCACCCCAAGCTTATCTTGGTCTGGATGTCCTGAGGCAGATGTGAAAATTGTTCCCTGGAACTAGCTTCCTGCCTTCTAGTGGCCCTTGTGTTCTGACAGCCCCAGGGTCTACACCACCCTCCTGGTCTCAGTCATCTTGTGTGATGGGACAAAATGTTCAGAAGGTGTTTTTAGAATCAGAGTTAAAAATAAATGTTTCCTGTGCCTGTCAACTTGTTTTTAATGTGTGTGTTGATTTTGCACCTGACAGCACCAAAGCCTGTTCTTAATGAAGGAAACACAAGAGGGGTTGGTGGTCATTCAGAGCCATTGTCTGTGAATATGACTGATTTTGAGAAAAATAGACCTTTCAGTTCATGTTCTCTTTTGGTGCTAATCAAACATGCTTGCTCACTCCTTGTAAGAGTTAAGATGGCCCTAGCCAGTTTGGCTCAGTGGGTAGAGAGTCAGCCTGGGGACTGATGGGTCCCAGGTTTGATTCCATTCAAGGGCATGTACCCGGGTTGCAGGCTTGATCCCCAGTAGGGAGCACGCAGGACAGGAAAGAGGGCTCAGAGAGATGGGAAACAAGTAAACCAGACAGTTGGTGACAGCAATGACAGCCTGGATGAGGTAGAGGCTGAATAAATAGGCAAGAAAAAATGTGTTACAAGGAGAAATCAAAGTATTTCCTTTAAAGAAGAAATGATTGTAGCAGTGTCTCTCTCTAGGGTTGTGGGAGAACTCATCAGGTGGAAAAGCTGGTTAGTGTGCATATTACATTATACAAAGGGAGGCCCCTTTGGGAAATAGTCAAATTAAAGTGTTCTACGAAAGAGAGTTACAGGAATGTTTAATTTTTCTCCTGGTCCTGAGAATGGTGAGTTTTGTGGGGACTCTGGAATTTAGAAGGACAGTGGAGATCTAGCTGTAGTGTGTATAAAGAAGGGGAGGGGGCCCCAAGCAGTGATATAGGTTGGCTTTTGAAGAGTTAGAGACCTCAGTTGAATGATGGGCAGAATAATTTTAAGTTGTTTGCTGATCTGTGCTGACCTGTGTCATCTTCTTCTATTATTACAGAATCTTCCATAAAAGTCTGGCCTACGTGAGTTGTGTTTTGAGGGAGTGAAAGGGTGGACAGTGTGTGTGTACTTGGAATAGGAAGATGAGGGATGTTCGGGCTTCTCTGGGCCAGCATGGAGGTGTCATGTTCAATGAAGGCACAGGTGCTGGAATTTCAGGCAGGCAGTGACCAGCAGAAAGTGAGCAGACACCCCATGTAGACACAAGATCCAAATTAAGAGCCAGGCAATAGAGGAAAGGCAGGCAGCAAGGTTGACCGGCTCAGAGGCAGATGTGAAAATTAACATCTTCCCTTTAAGACCAGAGGAAAGTGACCTCAACAGGAGCTGGAGAAGCAAGGCCCGACTATAACATGGCTAGCTGCCTCAGAAAGCAGCTATTTGGAATTTAGAAGATTTGTAGGCAGTAGAGGCATCAGAACATTACCCAGAGTTAACACGGGAGGAACAGAAGAAGTAGGGGTCAAAGATGGTAAAGGGATGCCAGTTATGTAAGTGCGTTAGGAAATTCAGGGAGGATGGTGATGGAAATTTTTCTTTTGAAAGTGGGGTTGGGGAATGGGAATGAAATATGGAGTTTTTAATAAAAGTATCCAAAGGGAGATGTTCAGTTGGTGTCCAGGATGATACATGTGGGGTCAGGATGGAGGACCATGATGAAGCTATAGAATTTTTGTATAGAGGAGGGCAGGTGACTGGAAAAGACCACCCAGAGAAGGAAAGAGGCAGTAGCAGAGACCTAGATGTCTGCACAAGTGCCTTCCATATTGTACACGTTTGAGCTGCTTTTCTCTTTCTTTTTTCTTTTAAAAATATATTTTATTGATTTTTTACAGTGAGGAAGGGAGCAAGATAGAGAGTTAGAAACATTGATGAGAGAGAGTCATCAATCAGCTGCCTCTTGCACACCCCCCATTGGGGATGTGCCTGCAACCAAGGTACATGCCCTTGACCAGAATCGAACCCGGGACCTTTCAGTCTGCAGACTGACGCTCTATCCACTGAGCCAAACCGGTTTCGGCTGAGTTGCTTTTCTTTAAAGCTCTGCTCTGTTTCCTGGACATTATTTCATTCCTCTCTTCTAGCAGTGCTCCCAGGTAAAAGAACTACAGCTAGGAATTACTTCTTTACCCAAGGGACTTTGTACTGCCTTTTAAAGTACCAATGAATCTTCAGTGAATCAGCACCTTTTCATTAAGGGCCTATTGTGCTCAGGCACTGTGAATTTAGCAATGTGCTTCAAATATTAGCTCTGGCTAAAACTGGTTGCAGTTTATAAATCTACTTGTACTGCTGTTTCTTGCAGAACCCTGAACAGATCATCTTTTTTTTTAAAAATATTTTATTGATTTTTTACAGAAAGAAAGGGAGAGGGATAGAGAGCAAGAAACATCGATGGGAGAGAAACATCGAACAGCTGCCTCCTGCACACCCCCTACTGGGAATGTGCCCGCAACCAAGGCACATGCCCCTGACTGGCATTGAATCTGGGACCCTTGAGTCTGTAGGCCGATGCTCTATCTACTGAGCCAAACCAGACAAGGTGAACAGGTCACCTTTCATGCAAATACTGGAGTCACATCCTATCCTACCCTATCCTATCCTATCCTATCCTATCCTATCCTATCCTACCCTACCCTACCCTACCCTACCCTATCCTGCCCTGTCTTTCTCCAGTCTATCCTATTTCTATACACTCAGCCTGAATGAGCAGGCTGTATTTCAGAAGTAAAATTGGAAGTCAATAATTTAAAATTTGGGTATTTTCTCATAGAATGAATGTCATAACAACATGGTTTAACTCCTATGCTTGTGGCATAGGCTGTGGCCAGAAGAGAAAACCATAAATGAAGGAAGACGTTTTCCTATTCAAGGCTCTGGGGTTTGCCACCACTCTTTCCACACCACCTCCAAGCTCTGTCACCTGCTGTCTTTATAAGCCAGCCATTTGGATGAACTGATTAAATAAATTACTTCACTGGAACCTAAGAAGCCAATGAGTTAATCTCTGAGTCTGCTCCAAGCTCTCCTGTCTGCTGTTGATTCTTTATACCTCTCTCCAGAAAAAGCCATGAGAGGAAAGAATATTCTAATTTGGAGACATCTATGAGGTAACCCAAATAACAGGTTTAATATCGAGTAGGGCTAACGGTGACAGTAGAGTTTCAGAAGTACATGAATAGGGGGCGCAGCTACAGTATTTTGGACAGGTTCAAGCCTTGGACTGATGAGAGGGCACAGTCTTCTCGTGGCCACGTGTAAGTCCCAGTGTGGAGGGCAGAGCCCTCCCAGCACAATTATAGCCAACAGCTGTAGTTCTAAGCTTGAACCTATGGCCCGAACACGTGGCCCCACGTGCCTACGAGATATAGGCTGCAAGTAAACAAAACTTGATCAGGTGCATGTAATTAAGTAGGATCGAAACTCACGAGAATGTTGTAAACATCTTGACCACACCCTTTCTTTGCCTCTTGGCATCTGCTATAAAATAAAGACACGGCTTGTAGTCCATGGTCCTGTCTCCCCATCAAGGAAGCAGTGTCCCACCGAGACCCAGCTTTCGTTCTCATGTTCTCTTGTCTGTCTTTTCTAAGCCTTTCATCTGCCCCCACTCAGGGTCACTGAACCTGGCCGAACTGGCCCAGTGCAGAAGGCGCCCTGGGGTGGAGTATGCCATGGCTGGGCAGGCGCACCACACATGGACACTAAAGATCAGCCAAAAATGACTGGAGGAGTTAACACAACTATAGCAGGTGGGTATGTGTGGAAGCTTTGAAGTCTAAAGTCAGTACTCAGATTATTTAGATCAGAGCGGAAGGGCTCTATCAAAAGGAACAATACACCGAAACCGGTTTGGCTCAGTGGATAGAGCATTGGTCTGTGGACTGAAGGTCCCAGGTTCGATTCCGGTCAAGGGCATGTACATTGATTGCAGGGACATCCCCGGTGGGGGGTGTATAGGAGGCAGCTGGTCGATGTTTCTCTCTCATAGATGTTTCTAGCTTTCTATCCATCTCCCTTCCTCTCTGTAAAAATCAATAAAATATATTTTTAAAAAAAACAAAGGAACAATACATTTTAAGTTCATGGGAGAGACATTAACTTATCGATTGTTGACAGCGGTGGCAGGGAAACAATGGTGAACAAGATGGCCTCTGGAGAGCTTATGATCCAGTGTAAGAGGTGGGTAAGTTCTTGGCTGGGGAAAGACGGGGTGCTGTGGGAGCCCCTTTGAAGGGAGCCAGTTCCTCAGGCAGGAGCCTAAGGTGTGTGTGGGGAGGTTTCTGGAAGAATATGAAATAGCCAGATGAAGAGAGGCGGAAGAACGTTCCAAGTTTGGAAACCAGAAGAAATAGCACAGTCAAAATGTGACGATAACCTGAAAGAACTTCATTTTGTTGGGAGTTAGAATGCAGAAAAGGTGGAGAAATCAGTGTTTGGCATTTTATCACTTTCTAGAATTTAGTTTCCTCAAGAGAACTAAAATTTAAAACCTTCATGTGAAAAAATTTACTGAATTCCTGCAATAATGCAGCTTGTTTTACCAAAAATAGTGTTTCATAGTATTAAAATTGGTTTTCAGAATAAAAATCCATTTGCTTCCTGCCACCAATTGGATTTTCCCTAATGTGAACCTTGCACTGGATCTGGAAAATTCTTACATTGTTGAAATTATGTAATTTTAAACCTTTAATAAGCATGCTAAGAAACGTTTCTTTTTATATTTAAGAGATCCTAAAACTATAAAAAGCCAAAGAGGATATTTTCATGCTTTCTTATTATTTGTTTAAAAGGAGCAAAGTGGTATTTTCCCCCTCCTTAAGTGATCATACAAACCTTTTACAGTATCTGGGGAAATCCTTGAACCACACAGGATTGTTTCAGTTCCTTTGCCTCCATCTTAAATATCCAATCCACTTTCTCCTCCCTCGCCTGCTTTGGCACGGTTCTAAAGACTGGAGTCCCGGTGGGATTCGGACACAGAAATGAACTGAGCCCTCAGGAGACAATTTCACTCCCACTTGGCTCTTAAGTAGAACAGACAGGAGGTCAACTTGGTCAGCCTTCACATTTAAATGAAAATCAAAATGCAACTTCTGTTAACACTTCAGAGAACTCTTTGTTGTTAATCACTTGCATTTATTTTTTATTAATTTGTTTTTATTGACTTTAGAGAGAGAGAGAGAAAGGCAGAGGGAGAGAGAGAAACATTGATCTGCTGCCTCCTGAATGCCAGCTCTTGGGGATTAAACCCACAATCCCTGCTTGAGCCCTGACCAGGAATCGAACAGGTGACCTCTCAGTGCTTGGGACAGTGCTCAGCCAGCTGAGCCATTCTGGCTAGTATTTCTAAATTGTTTTCACATTCTCGATTGGAAATGGATATATTTACATGTAACTTGTAAGAGTTGGAATGGTTCAGGAGGGGAAATAGTGGCGCCAAGCAATAGTCCACTAATGGAGTCCATCTGATGGTCTGGAAGTTTAGGTATTGCCCAGAATATTTTTTCATTTGAGTTGTGTGCACAAGCATGAAGCCAATTTAATATTCATTTCTAAAAGGTTTTTAAAATTTCAATATTCAATAACAGAATTTTATTTTTATTTTTTGGCCATTTAATTTTTAAAATTTCAATTACAATTGAAATACAATATAATATTAATTTCAGGTGTATAACCCAGTGACTAGACCTTTATATAACTTACTAAATGGTCATCCCAATAAATCTAGTATTCATCTGTCACCATACATAGTTATAATATTATTGACTGTATTAGCTATGCTGTACTTTACATCCCTTACTATTCTGTAACAACCAATTTGTACTTCTTAATCCCTTCACCTTTTTCACCCAGCCCCTCAAACCCCCTTCCCATCCGGCAACTGTCAAAATGTTCTGTGTATCCATCAGTCAATTTTTGTTCTGCTTGTTAGCTTGTTTTTCAGATTCTATTGTTGATAGATATGTATGTATTGCCATTTCATTGCCTGTTTGGTGTCTCTGCCCCTTCCAGGAATCATAACATGGCTTTTTAAAATACTTAATTGTAGGATTTTGCATTTAGCTAGATTTCAGGTGGTTCTGAATGATGGTTGTTATGTAATTTAGTTGTAATTTTGATGTGGCAGGATTTATCTATGCTGCCATCTTGACCAAAAAGTCGGAATAACAGGATTTTAAAGAAAAAGTATAGAAATTTAAGATGTAATTTATTTGTAAATATGATTCATACCAAGTCTTGTACCATGATTATTTTCTCCACTTTCTTTTGTAGCTGAAAAGTCATAATGCCACCTATTCTTTGCTGTAGCCTTGGTGGGTTGTGAAGTACTCTCAGCCTCTTGATAATTGCTGCTAATATCTATGAGGGATATAACATTTGCCCAGTATTGTACCGCGTGCCTGACATACAGTCTTGCTGAGACTGCATAATCCTGTAAGGCAGGTCTATATTAATCTGCCCATTTTACGGAGGAAGAAACTGAGGCTTAGAGAGTTTGAATGAGTAGCCTGCAGTCATGTTCCTAGTAAGAAGAGGAACCCAGATTTGACCAGGATGAATTGATTAAATAATCAGTGTAAGGGCCTGTGCTTTTTAAAAAATATATAATTTTTTTTATTGTATAAATTTTTCATATGTCTCCTTTCCCCCCCAATTGTCTCCCCTCCCCCAGCCACTTCAGTGTCTGTGTCCATTGGTTATGCCATGGCCGACAAACTGTGGCTCTTTGGCCCCTTGAGTCTTCTAATGCCACTTCTTCAAAATAAACTCGCCCAGGTCGAAAACCGACTTCTGCGCATGGGCCATGAAGTTTCAATCTCACTGTACATGTGTGCCCGCATGTGGTGGTTTGTGGAAGAGCCACACTCAAGGAGCCAAAGAGCTGCAGTTTGCCGACCACTGGGTTATGCTAATATGCATGTATACAAGTCCTTTGGTTGCTCTCTAACTCCCCCCTCCCCTGCCATTTGTCTCTGGATCTATTCTTGTTCATCAAATTATGTTGATCATTTTATCCCACATGTGAGTGAGATCATGTGATACTTATCTTTCTCCAACTGGCTTATTTCACTTAGCATAATGCTTTCCAGTTCCATCCATGCTGTTGCAAATGGTAAAAGTTCCTTATTTTTTTTATAGCTGAATAGTATTTTATTGTGTAGATTTACCACAGTTTTTTAATCCACTTATTTGCTGATGGGCACTTAGGCTGTTTCCAAATATTAGCTACTGTAAATTATGCTGCTATGAACATAGGGGTGCATATATCCTTTCTGATTGGTGTTTCTGTTTTGTTGGGATATATTCCTAGAAGTGGGATCACTGGGTCAAATGGGAGTTCCATTTGTAATTTTTTGAGGAAACTCCATACTGTTTTCCACAATTTCTGTACCAGTCTGCATTCCCACCAGCAGTGCAGGAGGGTTCCTTTTTCTCCACATCCGTATGCTCTACAGCAGCGGCTCTCAACCTGTGCGTCATGACCCACAGGTTGAGAACCGCTAGCAGGGTCACCATCAGAAAACACAGATATTTACATTATGATTCTTAACTGTAGCAAAATTACAGTTATGAAGTAGCAACAAAAATAATTTTATGGTTGGGGGTCACCATAACATGAGGAACTGTATTAAAGGGTCACAACATTAGAAAGGTTGAGAACCACTGATTTAGATCCTTTGCCCAGTTTTCGATTGGATCATTTATCTTACTTTTGTTAAGTTGTATAAGTTCTCTATAAATTTTGAAGATTAAACCCTTATCTGAAATATCATTGGCAAATATTTTCTCCCATACAGTGGGCTTTCTTGTTTTGTTGATGGTTTCTTTTGCTGTGCAGAAGCTTTTTATTTTGATGTAGTCCCATTTGTTTATTTTCTCCTTAGTCTCCATTTAAATTTTTTTAAAAATAAATCTTTATTGTTCATATTATTACAAATGTGTTCCTCTTCCTCCCTCAATTGTTCCCCTCCACCAGGTTCCCACCCCACCCTATGCCCTTTCCACACCCCCCATTGACCTCATCTATAGGTCAGTGGAGGGTACACTATTTATGTTCAGTCTCTTCTGGCAACCCCCACTCCCCTTTTCCCCAAGAATCGTCAGTTCACTCCCCTTCCATACCTCTGATTCTATTATATTCAACAGTTGATATTGTTCATCAGATTTTTTAATTCCCTTGGTTTTTAGATTCACTTGTTGATAGTTATGTATTTGTTGTTCATAATTTTTATCTTTATTTTCTCCCTCTTCCTAAAGAACCCCCTTCAGCAATTCATATAATTCTGGCTTGGCAGTGATGAACTCCTTTAGCTTAAATTTATTTGTGAAGCTCTTTATCTGGCCTTTGATTCCGAGTGATAACTTTGCTGGGTAGAGTATTTTTGGCTGTAAGTTCTTGCTATTCATCACCTTGAATATTTCTTGCCATTCCCATCTGGCCTGCATGGTTTCTGTTGAGAAATCAGCTGACAGTCCTATGGATGCTCCTTTTAGGTAACTTCCTGGTTTGTCTTGCTGCTTTTAATATTCTCTCTCTGTCTTTTGCTCTTGGAATTTTAATTATGATGTGTCTTGGTGTAGTCCTCTTTGGATTCCTTTTGTTTGGGGTTCTGTGTGCTTCCTGGACTTATAAGTCTAATTCTTTCACCAGGTGGGGGAAGTTTTTTGTCACTATTTCTTCCAATATGTTTTTGGTATCTTGCTCTCTCTCTTCTTCTGGGACCCCCATAATTCTGATGTTGGTTCGCTTGAAGTTGTCCCAGAGGTTTCTTACATTATTTTCAACTTTCTGGATTCTCTTGTCTTCTTGCTTCTGTGGAAGAGTGTCTTCTGGTTCTTTAAGTTCCATATCTTTGATTTTATTCTTGTGATCTTCCATTCTGTTTTTAGGACTCTGTATAATATTTTTTATTTCAGACAATGTATTTTTTATTTCTAGTTGATCCCCTTTCATATCCTCATAGGTCTCCTTTATTTTATCAGCCTTTTCTAGGAAATTCTTGAAAAACCTTATAACCGTGGTTTTAAACTCTATATCCAGTCTCTTTTTGTCCTCCATTTCTTTAGTTTGTGATCTGTTTCTTTGTCTTGGCATTTTCACAGCTTCCCTGAGTTGGTAGGGTGGCTTTGTGTGTTAAGGTGTCCTATATGGTTCAGTTGGTCAGTCTCCAAGTTACCTGAGGTGGACACTCTTGGTGCACCCCTTTGTGTACTGTGTGTACAGCCTTATTGTAGTTAAGTCTTGATTGTTGTTGGTATCACTGGGAGGAACTGACCTCCAGGCCAATTGGTTGTGAGGATCAGCTGTGTTTATGCCAGGAGACAGCCTTATTCGACTAGATTTGGAAAATTGCAGAAGCCTCTGTGTTCAGCTTGGATGGGGCGGAGTTTCAGGGTGAAGCCTATAGCCTTGGCTTTCTATCATCCCTGCCCTATGAGGTTCCTGAGTCTGTGTTCCTCAGTGTCCTTTGGTACTCACTGCTTTGGTACTCACTGCAAGTACCTTTGAGAGAAAGGTGTCCTTGAGTTTCTCCCACTACCAGACAGTCTAGTTTCTCCTCCAATGAGCTCGGAACTGGGTTCAGTGCAGTTGGAAGTGGGGTTGGAAGTGGGGTTCAGTGCAGTCCAGAGCTTTTGTCTCCTTCCCGCTAGGGCAGTCCAGCGGCACAGTCAACAGTCCATCCTCTACATGCAACGTGCGTGCCTCTGGGGCTCTGCCTTTCGCTGCTCCCCTGAGTTTCTGCCTTATAGCCCAGATTCCCTCCGTATGTGCCTGGGTCCCCAGGGTCTAGTCTAGAAGTGGGGTTCAGTGCAGTCGGAACTGGGGCTCAGCACAGTCTGGAGCTTTTATCTCCTTCTCACTAGGGAACGCCAGCCAGGTACTCAGCCACCCTCTCCTCTCCGACTCCGTCCTCTCCCCACGTGAACACCGTGTCTCTGTACCTTAGGCTTTTCAGCTCCTCTATTTTTCCTTCTGGTTTTCTCTTTCTTTCTAGTTGTAGAATTTCCAGTCAGTCAACTTTCCTGTAGTTCTGGATACTGTCCATTTTGTATTTTAGTTGTATTTTTTGAAATTGTTGTGTGAGGCTGCAGTTAGGCATTTACCTATGCCGCCATCTTGGTTTCTCCCTGAAGTCCTTAGTTTCCATTGCCCTAGGAGCTGTGTTGGTAAAGATATTGCTACGACATATGACTGCTAGTTTGCTGTCTATGAAATCTTGTAGAATTTTTATGGTTTCCTGTCTTACATTTAAGTCCTTTAACCATTTTGAGTTTGTTTTTGTGTATGTTGTAAGTTGGTGATCTAGTTTTATTTTTTTGCATGTATCTGATCAAATTTCCCAGCACCATTTATTAAAGAAACTGTCTTGACTCCATTGTATGCTCTTGCCTTCTTTGTCAAGTATTAATTGAGCATAATGGATTGGGTCGATTTCTGGGTTCTCTGTTCTGTTCCATTGGCCTATATATCTGTTCTTGTGCCAGTACTAGGCAGTTTTGAGAACTGTAGCTTGGTAATATAGCTTGATATCTGGTATTGTGATCCCTTCAACTTTGTTGTTCTTTCTCAGGATTGCTGTGGCTATATGGGGTCTTTTTTTTTAATTTAATTTTTTATTCCAGATGAATTTTTGGAGAGTTTGTTCTAGATCTTTAAAATATGCCATTGGTATTTTAATGGGAATTTCATTGAAATTATAGATTGCTTTGGGTAGTATGGACATTTTAATTATGTTGATTCTACCAATCTATGAACACAGTATGTTCTTCCATTTGTTTATGTCTTCCTCTATCTCTTTTTTCAATGTCCTGTAGTTTTCTGAGTACAGGTCTTTTACCTCCTTAGTTAAGTTTATTCCTAGGTATCTTAGTTTTTTTTGGTGCAATGGTAAATGGGATTGTTTTTTTTCGTTTCTCTTTCTGTGAGTTCATTATTGGCGTATAAAAAGGCCATAGATTTCTGGGTGTTATTTTTGTAATCCTGCTACATTGCCGAATTCATTTATTAGAGATAGTAGTTTTTTGGTGGAGTCTTTGGGGTTTTCTATGTATAGTTTCATGTCACCTGAGAATAAGGACAATTTTACTTCTTCTTTCCAACTTGGATGCCTAGGGCCCATGCTCTTAATTTCTGTACATTGCCCTTCTTGAGAAAAACTAACATGCAGAATTTTCCCCACCATTCTGGGAACATGATGTTCTGTGATTTAGAGAAAGGTAGTTACTTTAAAGGGGATTTGATCAAGTAGGTAAAGAATCTACCCTAAGTAAATATCAGTGTGACAGTTTATTGACTTCCTCATGGTGATTTCCCAGAGAAACAGATTCCTGAAGGGAATCACTCATGTAGTTGTATGTATACACTTGTCATTTCTGCAGGAATGCAATAAGACTGCTTTAATTATTACCCCATTTCACTTGTGTTCCTATAAAACAGAAACCTCCCTTTACAACAACCCTTTAGAGAAGTCTTTATGAAACATTTGGGTCATATTCATGATAATTACTCAACATTAAATTACCAAAGAAGCTTTATTTTGAAGCTGATGAGTGTGAAATGAATCATTAAGAACATAAGACAAATTTCCATTATAAATGGGAGTTCCTAGCCTTTATCTATTTATTATTCAGTTAAAAATTGTTTCTGATCTCAAGGTAAATTATAAATGAAAAGACCTTTTTAAATGTAGCTAAAAAATTACTCTTTAAAATAAATCAACTTTATTGAGGCATAATTTACACACAATAGAATGCACTGAATTTAAGTATACAGTTAAATGAATTTTGACAAATGTGCACCAGGTAGCCACCACTATAATTAAAAGACATAAACATTTCCATCATTTACTTCCTAGTCATCCCCCAGCCCTGGCCTTAGGCAATCACGGATTTACTTTTTGTCATTAGAGCTTAATTTTGTCTTTTCTGGAACTTTATATACAAAGAATTGTACAATCCATATTAATAATAATTGACTTCTTTCACTCATCATAATGTTTTTGAAATTCATCCACATTGTTGCATATTTAAGTAGTTTGTCCTTTTTGGTTGCTGAGTAGTGCTCCATTGTATGGCTGTATATACCACACTTTATCCATTCACCTATCAATGAACATTTAGATTATTTCTAGTTTCACTATTAGGAATAAAGCTGATCTGAACATTCATGCACAAGTCTTGTGTTTTCTTTATTCTTATTTGAATGCTTAGGGTGGGATTGCTAGGTCATTTATGTTTGACTTTATGTTATCTTTAACCTTATATGTTATCCTAAGTGGTTATACTATTTTACTTCCCCATCTGCAATTTATGTGAGTTTTAGTTGCTCTATATTCTTGCCAACAATTGATATTGTCAAAAACCACTGTCTTTTAAAAAATGTTTGTTTTTAAATCTCAGAAACAGCCTTTTCAGATATCCAACTTTAAAAGCCAAACTTCGTCCATATTGAAAAGGTCAACAAATTCACTCTGTGGCAGTCAATGTCGGGAGAAAAATATTTTGCATGTGCTTCTCTGGAAGTGAGCTGTTGGCAGCATTAACTGAAGTCCCCTGGCTTACCACCAGTGTCAGAGGTTCCCGAGGGGGAGAAATGGGAGGTGATTTCTTGTTTCCCCAGAGGCATTACAGAGCCACACTAATAACTTAAATGATGGTTGTTCCCTCATATCCAGCACTTGATATGGTGTCCAGATGTTTCACATGCTTCAGAGATTACTGTGGGTTAGCCCTGTCTCCCAAACTTAATACTTGGCTGGGAGAGACCACAGAGTAGGTGTCCAACAAGTAGTACTGACAGGCCTACCAGTTAACATAATAAACACGACATGATGGGAATCCTGTGCTGCCTGGTCACCAGGGCACTGCGCACCACACTGCAACGCCTTCGCTATTAAGAAAAATGATGGCAATGTTTGGAATGGAAGGGCTAAAATTTAGAGGTAGCTTATGTTTGGCCTACTTTATCTACAAAACAAAACCTTATTAGTAGTTAAGCTCACTGGTATTGCTTTAAATAGGCACAGAATTAACTAAACATTTATGAACTGATGCTGGACTCTGAGAGTCTACTCCATATCTGCCACTGGGGATGAAAGGGTCTACTCCATATCTGCCTCAGTGGAAAGGCTAAGTAAACCAACTAAATAATCTGGTGTCCGTGTGTGGTAATAGACCAAGTACAGGGTTTCCTGAGAGTACGGAGGAGGGGCACCTCTCACAGATTAAAATCCATTGGTGTAGCTGCTATGGACCAGGCACTGAGCTTGTTGGCACTATCCACCTTCATAGAACTGCTGGTCCACTGGGAAGATGGATGGAAAGCCAGTAAGTAAGTGGAGTCTGTCACAGAGAAGGGAGGGAGCATATGTGAAAGGGAGCTATCCTGGTTTGGAGGGGCAGGAAGGGCTGAAAAATGGTGGGAGTTAGGGCTCTGAAGGACGGGGTGAGAGGAAGAAGGTTCCAGGTGAAGGGAGCAGCACATGGCAAGTACCAGAATCCAGCAGGAATGTAGGCTACCCAAGCATGGTAACAAGACCCACAGGACCAGAGCTCAAAGGTGCTTGTCATACATATGAGCCGTTCTCCAGTGCGAGGAGCAGGGCCAAACTGGAGAGGGTGAGGCTGAGGGTGAGGCTAAATGCAAGGCCGCAGTGCAGGGTGTCGACTCAGAATTTTATAAAGAGGAAGAGCTCTGGGTACATTTAGGGCTGAAAGTGAGTATGAATTAGCTCTATTGGCATCTCTCACCCTTAAATACACTATATATAAATATTTTAATACTCAACCCTTTCAGTCAGTAAACATCATCTTACTTGGAGTCTTTAAAGCTTCCCTTACCCCGTATCATATAAATTAACGTTTCTCCTAACACTATTTTCTACAAGCAGATCCAGCCATAGCAGCTTATGATCTTAAAACATCAACTTGAGAAGGCCATTGAGAGATTGTTCTCCTTTTGCAGAGAAGGCCATGGAGAACTCTCTGCCACTGAGCTGGCCTTGAACCCAGGGCTCAGACCATTCTTCTCATAGTCTCTGCTATAGATGGATTTTCTCCAGTAAAAATTCTTACCAAATGGTCCAGACTCTGGAATTTCTTGGCATCCTTATTTTGGATTAAGCAACTGAACAAATTTTAACACCACCCACCCCCACATTTCAAAATTTCATGAAGTTTACCTGTTTTCTTGCCCAGGACATGGAATAGTAGGCACTCAATGAGTGTGTTTTGAGTGAATGAATGAAAACATTGACAATGAGCAGATATTGAGAAATTCGGTCTGATTTTGCTTTCTTACTAACATACACCATCACCTAGCCTATACTCACTATAAGCCCTTCCTCCCAGTTTGAACTCTAAACTTCAGTAAAACAACCCTTGAAAATTCAGTTGATTCTGAAACCTAAATGTTAGTCCCTCCCCCTGATCCCCTCCCCTATAATCCTTCCTCTTTTTAGGAATAATAGACTCTTAGAGGGGTGGGGGGAGGAGGGAGTGTTCCCTGTTTTTTAAAACCTATATTCTATTTCTCCAAGGGCATAACAAAAATTCTTCCTGTCTTTCCTCCCAATTTTAACCTATATGATGAAAAAGTGTTAGCTGTATTTGTAATAAACTACTAATCTTGTATCACTTTCCAGCCATCAATTCTTATCTATATAACCCACTGGAAGATAGGGAATAGTCTCACATCTTCCTGAGCTCTGAGATTTGCTCTCCGGAAAAGTGTTTGTTAATGAAAGGAGGGAAGATTACATTTTACATATCAAAAGTGTCATTGTCCTTGTTCAAAGATCTGCTGCCGCCACCTGCTAGAGTGGGGATGGGAACAGCTCTGACTGCAGAACAGTTGGAGGCAAAGAACACGTGCTTTTAATGTTCCTGTAGCCCATGTGGAGGCCAAGCGGGAGAGGACGCCTCAGTGTTTGTACCATTTTCCTTTAAACCTCAGGTGAAAAGTCTCAGATAGGCCCTTGAGAAGGTGGTGGCAAGCTAGCTGGTTCTCCCAGGATCCTGACTAATACGGTTACACATATGGGCTGGTGACAACCTCTCTGAGTCTGGCAGTGCGGGCCAAAGGCCCTGGACTGGGACCAGGTTTGGCTTCTGGGTTTAAGAAGCTTTGTGACCTTGGGAAGAAGGCTCCCTGATTCTTCTGCATCAGTTTCCTCTTAGGCAAACGAACAGAGCAAGGCTGCAGCTTCCTGGCCTGTCTCACAGAGCTCCTGTGAGGATCCAAAGGAATGTGTGGAAGTGCTGTGACAAGACAGGATTATGTAATGCAAAGCAGCATTTTGGAGTATGCTGAAGTTTTGGTGGACACAGCAAGGAGAACTGAAGGGACACATCTAAGAACAGAGCTGGTTGGGACCCTGGCACTTCACAGGTGACTGAGTTGGCCTTAAACTAGTGACCAGGGAGAAATAGCAAGTGTCCCATGTGGACACGAGATAACCTTCATCCTTTCTGGCCAAAATCACCAGGTAAATGGCACTTAATCTGGCTTCCCTCTGCCTCTTTGAGGGTGACCACACACACACTTTACACCAGCTGTCTCCCTTATGTTCTGTAGGTGTCCCGGTTCAGATGATAATTATATAGTCACTCTACTTACCAGGCACTCTACTAAGCAGGACGATGGTAAAATAGTGAGGAAACTTGAATGCCACAGGATTTTCAAGACTCTGAGGCCTAATAAAGACTTGTCTTCTGAGCCAGGAGCCAGCTTTTAATGTTTGTCTTTTTTCTGCTATTTCACAGCTGGTCACTATCAATCAATAGTTCTTGATTCTTTGGTTTAAAAGTCGTCTTCCTCATGGAAGTAGGAAGGAGAGTCTGTTTTCCCAGAGCCTCTGTTCAGAAGGCATACATCTTGGCCAAGTGATCTAATGAATAGGTGTGAATAAATTTAAGGCAGGATAAGTACCACTCCCACCCCTGCCCCGATATTTATACATCCTAATCATGGGGACCTATGAGTATGTTACCTTACATGGCAAAGGGAGTTTAGGTTGCAGATGGAATTAAGATGGCTGATCTGCCGAAATTGGTTTGGCTCAGTGGTAGAGCGTCGGTCTGCGGACTGAAAGGTCCCGGGTTCGATTCCGGTCAAGGGCATGTACATTGGTTGCGGGCACATCCCCGGTAGGGGGTGTGCAAGAGGCAGCTGGTCGATGTTTCTTTCTCATTGACATTTCTAGCTCTCTATCTCTCTCCCTTCCTCTCTGTAAAATATCAATAAAATATATATATTTTTAAAAGATGGCTGATCTGCTGACCTTAAAATAGAAAATTTATCCTAGAGTATCTGGGAAGATCTAATGTTATCACACATTTCTAGAAAAAAAGGAAGTAGAAGCAGAAGATGCAATCAGGGCAATGTGGTGTGAGGACTAATTTTGCTGTTGCTGGCTTTGAACCTAGAGGAAGGGGCCCATGAACCAAGGAGTCTCCAGTAGTCTCTGGAAGCTGAAGAAGGCAAGGAAGGGAATCATCCCCTAGGGTAGGGGTGGGCAAACTTTTTGACTCCAGGGCCACAATGGGTTCTTAAAACTGGACCAGAGAGCCAGAACAAAAGCAACCTGACCATTCTGGCACTCTCATCTTGGGCTGCTGGTGAAGGAGTGGAGGGGAGAGCAAGAGAACCCTCTGCTCTTTCGGATCTGCGTGGTGGATAGAACAGGCGAACGGGCCGAATCTGGCCTGCGGGCCGTCGTTTGCCCACGGCTGCCCTAGGGCCTCCAGAAAGGAATGCAGCCCTGATTTCAGCTCAGTGAGACCCGGGTTGGACTTCTAACAAATTCAACATAAGATAATAAATTTGCACTGTTTCAAGGCACTAAGTTTATGGCTTAATAGAAATATTAAAAATGAATAATAGAAAACCAATGATAATGGAAAGTGAATAATACTAAACTAATATAATATACATTAATCACAAAGTATCTAATGGATATTTTTCATGTGTCAGGGACTATACTGAATGCTGTGGGGAAATCTCAGGGACATAGAATACACAGTTTGCCCTCAAGGAGCACACTAGGACTAATGCATGTAGAACATTTGAAGAGCAATTAATGAGAGTGCTAATTAAGTGCTAAGTATACTGGACAGAAGAATTTTAAGAAAGAGATTTTGGGAGAATGTATATGAAGGGGTAATGGGTGAGAATGATGAATGAATGTGCAACTATGGCAGTTTCTAATTAATGATCTCAGATTCCCAAGGAATCTTTTAATCAATGGACTGAATGGCCGTATGTGGAATTCTACATGATGCAATAAAAACTGATGTTCCTCTGGCACAGCATTAGACTCTTTTCTCTTCTCACTCTATATTGTCTCCTGAGGTGATTTCATCCATATTACACACCCAAGCTGTACTGGGTTAAATTGTGAATCCCAAATACACATGTCCACACTCTAACTCCCGGAACCTATAAATGTGACTTTATTTGGAAGAAGGGTCTTTGTGGATGTAATTACATTAAGGATCTTGTAAGGATCCTGGGTTATCAAGATGGGCCCTAAACATAATGACATGTGTTCCATAAGAGATGCACAGACAGAAGAGAATATACATGGGAGAGGAGGAGGCAATGTGAATACAGAGGCAGAGACTGGAGAAATGTGGCCACAAGCCAAGAACTGCCTAGGAGTGCTGGCAGCCTCCGGAAGCTGGAAGAGGCAAAGAAGGATCCTTCCTAGAGCCTTCAAAGGGAGCAGGGGCCTGCTGACACTTTGATTTCAGACATCTGGTCAGAAACTGTGAGGGAATAAATTTCTGTCGTCTTAAGCACCGTATTTTGGTAATTTGTTATGGCAGTACTAGGAAACGAATACACGTGGCTTCTGTGGTCAGCCCCACATAGATAGATGTCTTACAGATGGTATCTGTAACCAGGCCCGTTTATCCAACTGCCTACCTGATATCTCCAGATGTTTCAAAGCCACTTCAAATCCGTTATGTCCCAAACTCTTCCTTGTCCTTTTCCATTCTCCCCGAGGACACTAAATAACACCACCCCCATCAGTTCAGCACATCAGAAGCTGAGGAGTCATCTTGACACCTCTTTCTCCTATATCTTAAATGTTCAGTCACAAAGTCCTACTGATTTCACCTTTAAAATTTTCCTCAAATCTGTCTACTTCCTCCCAAATTGCCACTATTACATTTGTCCTTGCTTTCACTATCTCTTGCCTGAGGTACTGCAACTCACCCTTAACTCATCTCCCCATGAAGGTGGATCCTGACTGTCCCTAATCTCTTTTGGATTCTGCAACCAATAATATTTTCAAAATGCAGCTTCGATTATTTTTTAGTTCCAGCTTAGTCTCCTTCAGTAATTCCCATTACTCAGATGATATTTAAAAAGCTAATATGGACTAAGGGGTGCTGCAGGGTCCAACTTCCACATGCAGGAAGCTCCTCTTTGGGGTCTCTTCTTCAGTCAGCCTGGCCTGCTCACAGTTCCCTCCTGCCACAGGGCCTTTGCATATGCAGTTCTCCTATTAGGAATGTTCTTCCCTTCCCTTTTTGCCTAGATAACTGGGCTTTTGAACCCAGTGCTATTTTCTCAGAGGAGTTGTGTTTGACTTTCCAAACTAGATAGAATTCCACTGCTTTTCAGACTTTCACAGTATTCTGTATCTCTCCTTTAAATATTTTGTCCATGTTGTAATTTTACATACTTTTGTTTTATTAGTGGATGCCCTTCATGAGTAGACTCTATGCTCCACTGAGAATAGAGAAATTATGCCCCGGAGCCTAGCCCCATGCACAACAGGTGCTTAATAAACATTTCTTGAATGAATGAATGGATGAGCGAATGAATGGAGTAGGGCAGTGTTTCCCAAATTTCTCTCATGATGAGAATCACCTGGTGGAGTTGTTAAACTATAGATTCCTGAATCCCATCTAAGAAGTGCTAAACTAGAATTTTTGGAAACATATAGGTAAAATTATATACTTAACTAGTGCTCTAAGTATACAATTTTACCTATAAGTATACCTAATTTTACCTATATGTTCCCAAAAATTCTAGTTTAGCACTTCTTAGTTGGGATTCAGGAATATGTATTTTAACAACTCCACCAGGTGATTCTCATCATGAGAGAAGTTTGGGAAACACTGGAGTAGGGTATAATGTTACCAATATTCCAAAGGGTTCTTATGCCTTCCTGATTGAGGGTTATAGTGAAGGGGAATCAAAATGTGGTCACCAGGTACACCTGGGAAAAGAAAAAGTGCTCCCCTATCTTCCCGTTTCTACCTCCTTCCCCCTCCCCCCAATAACCATTCAGGGGTTCACCAGCATCACGTGTCTTCTAATTTGCTCGAATATTACAAACTGTCTCTCAGACTTGGTTTTGGAGGAATAAATGTATAAAATCTATTTTCAAGAAGCATGTGAGTCAGTTAGGCCTTCATTTCCCAAGTGCTATGCCAACTTGTTGTGATTTCAGCAGGAGGCAACAGGTGCACATATTATTTTTAGCTTTTATGACAAGTATTCTGTACTTATCCTCAAGAGTCCCCAGCTTGAATGCCCTTTATCAAAATGATGCCAAGTGGGAAGAACTTACCCGTGGCAGTGTGCTTGTTTGGAGAACAGTAAAACTGCTAGCAAACAAGAGCAACAACAACAACAAAACACCAAACAACCCCCCCCCCCCCAATAGAACAAAAAACTCTTTACCCTTCATAGAAGCCAATGCAAAAACAGTAAGCTTTGGCTTACGAAGGAAGGGCATACTTTTAGGAAAAAGACTGGTGGTTTTCAAAACACAGACCATGGTAGCTATGAAATTAGCATGGAAACAACTGATCAGAGCCTGAAAATAAGACACAAGCCCCTTGCATGTGCTTGGCTGCTCCTCCAGTACCACGGGGAACTTTTCCCATGTCAGGTGAAGGTTTTGAACAGTACTTTAATTAACTTGTATCAACGGGACCATATATAAGAAAGAACTGTGTAAAGATGTCTTTAATTAGTGAATTTTACCAGGTCTTTTCCAACGTCCACCATTAAAGGAGTTGGTTGGCTGCCTGGGTCCTCGGTGATATGTTCAGTCAATAAGCTATTCATGACTTCTGGCAAGTAGCTAGTTTTTTTTTAAGCCAATGGGAATTTGGTGGACAACTTTCCTTTGCTACCTTTGGCCACATGGCTAGAATCTATAAACTATTCTTTTCCCAAGAAACAAAGGGTCAGCAAGACAGCCAGCCGGGTCTGAGGCAGACCCATTAATTGCCCTGTTGAAGAAGCATGGACACATTTTTAGTCTTAAATGTAACTAAAGAGAGGTTGCACTGTTGTAGTTGGCGAAGGGGTAGGGTGTGGGGAGGGGAAAGTGGAATACCACGATGTGTGATGAGTACAGTGTTAGTCCTAAATGATGTGTGTGTGTGTGTGTGTGTGTGTGTGTGTGTGTGTGTAATTTTGAAGAGTCCCATGAATTTCATTGTCTTTCCAGAATGGCAATAAAGCCTAGAGAAAGAACTCTTCCCCCTCAGTAAATCAAAGGTTCTCAGACAAAAGGTCAAAATGTCCAAAGCCACAAGAACATTAACACTTTGGATATAAAGACTCCTTAAGAAACAAATGCTCGCCCTCACTTTGGGGAAAGCAGACGCCTTATCTTTGTGAGTTTACAAAATGGAGCCAAACTGTACCCGTGGCCACTTTAACTAAACCAAGGCCTGGATCTTTTAGCAGCCCACAGTCATTAAAGCTCTCAGAAAGCCTCCCAGGAGCCGATGTGCTTGCTTAAGTATATGCTGTAAAAGGTCCCAGAGATTTACAAGGGACTGCTCCACGCTAAACCAGGCACCATCTGATAAACAAGCAATTTTAGCTGCAGGCTAAATGATGCTCTTTGAGGCTTTGATTTACAATGCTGAAGATGATGTATTTGTAGTTCGGGGATAGGTTCTGCTGGGAGCTTGCTGCGATTACTCACCCCGGAGCAGAATTCAGGCCTCAAGTCTTCAACTTGGAGGTCAGGAAATTGCTAGTGGAATGAAAGCGCGTTGATAAGGTTTATTGAGATGCTAAATAGATAGTTATAAAAAAAAAAAACCTTATTAAGCCAGTGATTTTGAACACGTCTTGAGCTTTCTAGGGACTACAGTTTTTGTAGTTTGCTTAAGTCTCAAAGATATGAAAATAATCTGTACAATTGATCTGGCGGTCTAATTTTACCTTCATTACATTTTAAAAGCAAATACGGGCTTAGTTTATTATTGCTGACATCTAAAAATAAGACAGAATGTCCAATTTAGCATTTATGTAATTGCACGAAAGCTAAGAAATCTGAAGGCAACTTCGAAGCAAATCCAATCACCTTCAAGAACACTGAGGAACAGACTCGGAGTACTCTAACCTGAATTAGGAACTGCAAGAATGCTTTTAAAACTCAGGGTTCCAAGAAGTGACTGGGCAAACTCTTTTGCCCAGGAGTTTTGTGTTTAATAAATATGTGGGGGTTGACTAATACTGGCACTGTACTAGTACAAAGTTAAATAAAACATAGTCTCTCTCTTTAAGAAGTTGACTGTTCAGTGGAGAAAACCATGGGTGATGTCACCAAAACGTAAGAAGCATTAAGGAGCTCTGTAAGAAGCTAAGGGGCACACGAGAGGAACTAACTTGTTGGATTTAAAGGGAACATAATAGCCGAAACCGGTTTGGCTCAGTGGTAGAGCGTCGGTCTGTGGACTGAAGGGTCCTGGGTTCGATTCCGGTGAAGGGCATGTACATTGGTTGTGGGCATGTCCCCGGTAGGGGGTGTGCAAGAGGCAGCTGGTCGATGTTTCTCTCTCATTGACGTTTCTAGCTCTCTATCTCTCTCCCTTCCTCTCTGTAAAATATCAATAAAATATATATACCAAAAAAAAAAAATGGGAACCTAATAGGCAAGTCTCCCTGGATACCCTTCTTCCTGTCTCATGACTGGCCGGGCAGCCACACACGAGAGAAGATCATGAAAGGAGATATGTTAGCACCACTGGTATTCTAGGCTTCAGCACACTCAGAGCTGTGGCCCAATGTGTCTTCACTGAGAAGCCTTCAGGCCCTGGAGTTCTGGTTCAGGCAACACAAGGCAGATTCAGACATTGCAGACACAACTTACTAGTAGAGGAGTCGGTGGCTAATTTATATATCTAAAAGCTTAAGTGACCATTACAGCCGAACAACTGGATGACTGGAATGACTGATCAACCAGTCGCTATGATGCATACTGATCACCAGGGGGCAGATGCTCAATGCAGGAGCTGCCTTCTGGTGGTCAGTGCACACCCACAGCCAATCTCCTGTGGTTCCTCCACACCTCCTCTCCGCTGGCCAACCTCACACGGCTCCTTCCCCTCCTCTCCTTCCCCCCCGGCCTGGCTGGCCCCTGATTGGCCCCAATGTGGGGACCATCTGACCAACCTCCCCGCAGCGAGCTAGCCCCTTGACAGGCCTCGATCGCTGGGACCCCACCCATGCCCGAATTCATGCACTAGGCCTCTAGTTATTCATAAGGCAGTAGGTATAGCCTTGAGGTCAGAGCTGGCTCTAGGCTGAGATAGTACCAACCTTGGCTTTTGGTCCATTCTTTCTTTGGAGGGGACAGGAAATAGTCTCTCCCTCTTCTCTCAGGAAAGGACCTGATGAAGTTATACAGATTGTGGCATGCATGCCAGACACTTGGAATAGGATATATCTTTCCCAGGCAACTTGTATTGTTAAAGAGCCCAAAGTCCTAAATCATGGGACTTAGGTGATACAATTAGAGCAAAGATTTTTCAATTGGTGTGCTGCAAGAATTAAAAAAAAAAACTTTATTGTTGAAAGTATTACAGATATCCCCTGTTTTCCCCCATTTAATCCTTTTTAGCTCATACCCACCCACTGCCCCAGGCCTTCACCACACTATTGTCTGTGTCCATGGGTTATGCATATGTGCATACAAGTTTTTGGTTAATCTCTTCCCACCATCCACCCACCCCCACCTTCCCTCTGAGATTCATCAATCTGTTCCATGCTTCTATGTCTCTGTATCTATTTTAAACACCAGCTTATATTGCTCATTAGATTTCACATATGAGAGGTCATGTGATACGTGTCTTTCTCTGACTGCCTTATTTCGCTTAGCATAATACTTTCCAGGTCCTTCCATGCTGTCTCAAAGGATGCTACAAGAATTTAAAAATATATATATTTTATTGATTTTTTACAGAGACGAAGAGAGAGAGATAGAGAGTTAGAAACATCGATGAGAGAGAAACATCGATCAGCTGCCTCTTGCACACCCACTACTGGGGAAGTACCCGCAACCAAGGTACATGCACTTGGCTGAAATCGAACCTGGGATCTTTCAGTCCGCAGACCAACGCTCTGTCCACTGAGCCAAACCGGTTTTGGCTGCTATAAGCATTTTTAAAACATGTAATACCTGACTATTTAGTGAGGAGCATGAACCTATTTTTCTTTAGGTTGTCAAATAAAAAAATGATAACAGCCACCACAATAGCCATCCAATCTGAATGAATCAAAATTATACGTTTTTTTTGTCAGATTGGCAAAAAAAAATTTTTTTTGGTGTGCCACAGAATTTTAGTAATTAGTTTATGTGTGCCATGAGATGAAAAAGGTTGAAAATCACTGCAATAAAGTATAATGGAACTGCCTTTGGGGGAGAGAGAAGTAAGGGTAGTTCTCTCTGCCAAGCAACTTTCACCATGCACTATTTCTTATGGATAGCATAGCCCTGGCTGAGCTTAAAGCTTAGTAATAAGTGCTTACTATGTGCCAGGCACAGTTCAAAGGGTCTTATATAGATTAAGTCATTTAATATTTAAAGCAACCCCATAAGGTTGGTACTTTGTAATCTCTATTTTACACATGAGGAAACTGTTAAACTTGCTAATGGTCACATGGTTGATGAGCACACTCAGCCACCTCCCAGGACAGTGACTGCAACAGCAAATTTTGCAGACAAGGACTTCTAGGCTGGAAATTCAGGGCATTCCAGCTTGACTCCCCAACACCTGAATCCTGTAGATTGGTGTTTCAAGTCAGCACCCAGAAATCCATCCCTTTTATTTTTAAAATTTTATTTTGTTTAAAGTATTACAAATAGTAGTACATATGTCTCCTCCCTTCCATTGACCTTCCCCCAGCACATACCCCCCCATTGTCTTGCATCCATTGGTTAAGCTTATATGCATGCATGAAAGTCCTTCAGTTGATCTCTTACCTCCCTCCTGCCCCCTTCCCCCAACTCTCCCACTGTTCCTGCTGTAGTTTGACAGTATGTTTGATGCTTCTCAGTCTCTGTGTCTATTTTTGTTCATCAGGTTATAGTCTTTATTATCCATAAATGAGTGAGATCATGAGGTATTTTTCTTTCACTGACTGGCTTATTTTGCTTAGCATAATGCTCTCCAGTTCCATCCATGCTGTTGCAAATGGTAAACAGTCCTTCTTTTTTATAGAAGAATAGTATTTCATTGTGTAGATGTACCACAGTTTTATAATCCATTCATCTGCTGATGGGCATTTAGGCTGTTTCCAAATCTTAGCAATTGTAAACAGTGCTGCTATAAACATAGGGGTGCATATATCCGTTCTGAGAGATGTTTCTGTTTTCTTGGGATATATTCCTAGAAGTGGGATCACTAAGTCAAATGGGAGTTCCATTTGTAATTTTTTGAGGAAATGCCATACTATTCTCCACAGTGGCTGCACCAGTCTGCATTCCCACCAGCAGTGCACAAGGGTTCCTTTTTCTCTGCATTGTTGATGATTTGCCATTCTGACAGGTGTGAGATGGTGCCTCAGTGTTGTTTTGATTTGCATCTCTCAGATGATTAGTGACTTTGAGCACGTTTTCATATGTCTCTTGGCTTTCTGAATATCCTCTTTCGAAAAGTGTCTATTTTGGTCCTTTGCCCATTTTTGGATTGGATTGTTTATCTTTCTTTTGTTAAGTTATATCAGCTCCCTGTAAATGTTGGAGATTAAACCCTTGTTGGAGATAACATTGGCAAATATGTTCTCCCATGCAGTGGAAGAAAGCCGTTCATTTTAGTCATCTCCGACTCTCACCACCACATTGCTTCTTTAAACCTCAATTTTAGAGTCTGGAGAAAAAAAGCCCTCCTTCTACTCCTAAAATAATTGGAACATCAGCTGTATAATGCCTGTAAAACACTGAAGACTATGCAAATGAAGGATATTACAGAGACACAAGGTGATGGTATTTTATAGCAGCCCATTAAGACATATCATTGTAAAGATAGTGGTTTGCATTGAGTTGCACCTTTAGCCAGTTCCTTTCCTGAATTTTTGTATGGGATTGCATATGCTTTTAAAATTTGCCCAAGCTAATTGTCTTTATGAACACAGACTTCTGCACAAGCTTGACTCAATCTAATAAATTCCCCAGGCCAAAATGTTTTTCAAGCATTATAGTGTAATTCACTTTATCATGTCCAGTCTCAGCCTAATAATGCACAACTCCCAGGAGCCAAGTATATTTCATGAAGCTTACAATTACTTTTATAAAACTTGCAGTAAAGTATAATGATTTTTAATGGCATCAATGATACCATTGTATATATCGGTTTCAGTTTTGAAGTAGACTTAAGTTCAAAGACCCAAGGGGACCATTCTCCTCTCGATGCACTTGTGTTACTCCCATTAATGCTAATGGGACAGACAAATGCTGCTCTGGAGGAGAATATATCTGCCCTTAGGAAGGTAACAGGTTTTAATTAGTAATGCTTTGAATCACACAACAGCAGCTTGCCCTCTGTAAACAGCCAGCGTTCTCAGAGATGGGAGCAGGGATCACAACCTGGGGTTGCTCACGTGGAATCTTCAAGTCTGAGCTTTGTAAATGGTGAACATAGGGCTCTTGTCAACTGAACATGAAAGAAGGGGCCTTGATTTGTTGAAACAAAATCACAGAACTAATATTTGTTATATTTCCATGTGCCTGAATTCCAAACAGATCTCTGTAGTGGGTTATTATAATGACTCTGTCTTTAAAAGGGAAACTCAGCTAATCTGATTCTCTGGAAGTGATTGCCTGATGGAGCAGGGTCCGCCTTTTATTTGATCACAGGCTTTAAACATAAAAAGTGAAAAATGTAGCAGGACACAGCCAGCTGGAGGGCCTGGGATGGGTTTGCTAAAGCTTGGGCAACAGAGCACCTTCTCGGGAAGTGGTTCTTAGGCTGGAAAAACAGACACTGGGCGGAGGAAGGGAAATTCAAAGGAGTGAGCATTTTGGCGTGTTGGCTGCTCTGTGTCACTGTCTGGGCAGGTGTCTCAGTCCTGCCTTCAGAGTGAGGATGCTACAGGGTCAGTTTCCATCTTCTAGTAGAAATATATAGCCTGCTTTCAAGAAATCTATATATTTTTTTAATTTTTTAAAAATAGAAATATATTTAACATATGATATGTAAATTTAAGGTGTAACGACATGTTGATTTGATAGATTTATATATTATATGATTGCTATTATAGCAATAATTAGCACCTCTATCATGTCACATAATTATAATTTCTTTTTAGTAATTGGAGTAATTCAGATTCAACAAATATAAATAAAAACACATATATATGTGAAAATACAATTTTTAGGTGTGACTATTCACCCTATATAATACACCACAGATTTCAGTAAGAGTTTCAAAAATATAATATTTTCAACACAGAATTTTGGAAGTAAATCTGTCACGAAGAGAGATAAATTTATGTGTTTCCTAGTTTAGGTTTTGTAAGGCTAGGCCCAGTTTATCATAGATTTTGTATTAATGTTAATGTATGAGCCTGGTTTTATCTCTGAACAAGTAGACTGAATTAGAATAACAATATGATAGAAGTAGGTATATATTTTTCCTTTTAGTTTTTTTTAAAAACTTTTTAGATAGAGGTTAACAAAAAGCAGAGTTCATTATGCTTGACTATGAGGACTGGAACAGAAACTCAGTGTTGGAAAGAATATTCAAAGAAGACTCTGATTAGAATAACATTCTACTGGTTATAAGCATAACTTTTTTCCATATAAATATTTGGGGAATACTCTGCTTTAAAAAGATTCCGAAGCAATTCAGTTATGGGAGAAGATACTTTTTGCCATTTCCCAAAGAAAAATGTAAATATGAGAGAGAAACAATGTTTTTGTGTGCTCCAGCTGCTGTCTTACTTCCCCTCCTGCACCTCTGAAAATGGTCCCATTGATAAAAGTGTTAGCTGATAGTAGAAGAAATGTCACAGGTACATTCTCGAGCACGTGAATTTGTTATCATACATATTCAGGCTGGAGATGTGAGGTGTAATGTCCTTTTCTCTGGAGTCCCCCAAAAGATACACTCTATTGTCAGGACGATTTCATTCGGACCAAGTTTCCCCAGATCTTTGGATGTTGCAGATGACTACCTCTATTCTCTCCACATTTCCTCTCCTGACAAGAGACTATAAATGCTATTAATTTGAAGTGTCATTCCACAGTCCGTCACCTTCTCCTACCCCATCCAACAAAAGTTGAGGTTTTAAGTTTGCACACTGGAAACAGCCCTGCACAACAGTCTTTTCAAGCTTGAAGCAATCCCACTGCACAACACACCACGAGAGGCTGAACGCAAATGTCGGTCTTATTTCTGCCCCAACAGCAGCAAACCCCTTAACGCAAACTTCTTGCCTGCATTTCAGAATGGTTGTGTCCTTTACACTGCCTTTCAATATTTTTCTCCCTGTTCAGCTTGATGTTTTCCACACCAAATGTTCTTCATCATAACATGTCAAGTTCTCAGGGGAACTTGGGGACATCCTGTGAAAACACTCTGGATTACAGAATTCACTTGGAGGTGTGGGGATAGGCGTGGTTTGGGATATTTAAGCAAATTCAAGGCCATGGCAATTTCTTCACCTAAACACTGGACACCTTACGATTGTGACACCCAATTTATTCTGCCGTTGCCATTGCTTGCTGGACTATAGCAATGCATGAAACTGCATCTGCTTCTCTTGGACCTGGAAATGGGATCTGAGCATGGAGAATAATAGAACTACTCTACCAGCCTCTGAGCTATTATTACATTAAATAAATACCCAATTCTGGTTTAAGTGACTCTAGCTTTTGGGACTCTGATACTTTAGCCTGCACACTTATACAGTTCCTATGAAAACTGAGTAGGGAAAACCCTGTTGTGGATTGTGCACAGTGTTTGAGTGAAGGCAGGAGTTAGATGGGCATATGGGTATCTGAGGCTGGGGGCAGGGGTTCAGAACTACAGACCAAACTAGCGAGGGTGTGTCTTATACATCGATTAGCTTGGCTCTCACTGACTCGGGGTTTGGAAAGATTTAGCTGCTGGAAGGCAGCTCTTAAAAACCTGCGGCTGTGCAGTCAGGGACTGACACTGGTAGCAACGTGTGCATTGTAGGGTGACACCATATCACTCCATGTCTTGTTTCATCATCTCAATTAAATTGGGAGCTACCTGAGGGCAGGTTCCGTGTCTCCCACTTTGGTATTGCTTCTCGTGCCATACGTGTTTTCCAGTTGATAGGGGCTCAGTAGTGATGGCCTGTGAAATTACTTAAGTGGGTGATGCATACATCAGAGCAAGAGTTAAATAACTATAAACACCCACGTGCATTACTGCCTTTCTCAGCCATAGGACTGAAAAGAAACAACTTGCAGGACCCTCTATTTCAGCCTTAATTTTATAGATGAGCAAACTGAGGCCTACAGGGTAAAGCGATTTACCTAAGGCCAAGTAGTTAGGAGCAAACTGAACACCACGACCCAAACCAATCTTCTCTCTCATAAAAATAACGGTTCATTCTGACCGTGGTTCCGTTTGGAAGCTGCTCATGGGTTAGCTCGCAGATGTAGGACTAGCCCCTTCTGCCCTTCACATTTAAAGTGGCAGCCGTATAATGAAACATATTTAAAGGGAACATTCTTTTTAATATTTAAGCAGGAGAAAGTGATTTTTTCCAGAGTAGCTATAATTTGGCAAAAATTAGAAGGATTCTTTGGGAGAAATACTTTTATTCCTTTGGAAGAGGTCTTACCGAATGGGCTCTTGCTTTGTTTATACTTAGCTGGATTCCCCAGGAAGAAAGTCTCTAAGCGGAACCTTCAAAGCAAGAAGGGACTCTTCGCATTACAATGCCAGTGTTAAGATGTTGAAGGATGTGGGGAAGGGGGTTGTTAGTTGAACTCATAATCAAAATATACAAGATAAAGTTTAGTAATAGTCCAGAGATAGGAAGTCAGATTGTGTCACTTCAGACTCCTCAGGAGGAGCCCTGAGTAGTATCATGTGTAATCATTGAAAGGCCCCCACTAAGCACGAAGCTATAATCTAGGACTCTGTATTTCCCAAAGCATCCTGCGGTCTCTTTAGTGGGTTCTGTCTTCTGGAAAGTATCAGTGCATTAAGGAAACAATGAACTGTTACTTGGATATATGACCTCTGAAGGGCTTTTTGAAAATCCCCACTGGACCTTTAATTCTCAGAGACTAACTTGGCTCATATGAATATTTAAATGTTTCCTAAAACTTGATAGCACAGGACATGGTTTACAATAAAAAAAAAATTTAAACATGAATGCTTGCTTTCTGTCAAAGGGGTGTGGGTAGTGGGCAGTGCCGAGGAAAGAGAACCAGTGGGCACTTAAAACCTTAAACTTCACCAGGAAAAGTACACTCTGTCAGTCAAGCTTCAGGAAAATCAGGTATCCACCGACAATGGTTTTTACAGATATAAGCATGTCTGAGGGAAATCCAATTATGTAAATGGCAAAGCTTTTCCTAATTTGCTTTCTCATTCCATCAGTAAACTTTGGTCTAGTAGTTATTGCTTTTGGCCAAAGGCCAATGCATGACTTACCGAGCAATGAGCAGGTTCAGTGTGATCTTCAGAAGAAATTACAATTAAAACAATATGGTTGTGCAGTGCAATCCAGGGACTAAACTAGCTAATGGGTTAAACAGGGTACAGGTTTTTATTTCCACTAGCAGGCTTATCCTACGATTGGCCGGGGTCCTAGCAAACATGGGTTAACAAAGACTCAGGGGTTCCCAGTGGCAGAGGGATCACTTACGGCAGGGAGGGAGACTTGCTTTTCTTTCTCTTCCTGTGGGCTGATCCCATCCTGGCTGCCAGTGTATGTCAGCAAGTTCACAGACTTTAATTCATTGTAAGCCCCAAGTTATTGCAAAGCAGCGTACTTCCAAGGAGAGAGATCACAGAAATCCAAATTATATAATGGGACGCCATTGCTAACCAAATCTTATTGTAGTAGTACTGCCCCATAGCCGTTAGGAGGATGCTACCAAGACACAGCCTTTCTGCAGTAACATTTCCTAGATTATTGGACACAATCTGTAGGATAGTCTTCTTCACAAAAACTTACCTTCGATACGGGGCAAAAAGGACCAAGGCTGGGCTGTCACCCGGGGCCTTCTAAACACTCCCTGTTTTTCTTAGAAGTAAAATGTGTATATGCTGAAACCTGTTTGGCTCAGTGGTAGAGCGTCGGTCTGCGGATTGAAGGGTCCCAGGTTAGATTCCGGTCAAGGGCATGTACCTTGGTTGTGGGCACGTCCCCGGTGGGGGGTGTGCAAGAGGCAGCTGGTCGATGTTTCTCTCTCATCAACATTTCTAGCTTTCTATCTCTCTCCCTTCCTCTCTGTAAAATATCAATAAAATATATATTTAAACAAGAAGTAAAATGTGCGTAATGGTGTCAGACACTCTGCTGTTATAGCTGAACACCACTGCCCCTCAGTGTTGTGGCATATGGTACGCCAAGCCCAGGAATGGCTCAGAGGACCCAGACCTCGAGGCATGAATCAGTGAAGACTACAAGCTTCTGTTACCTTAAGAAGAAGATCATGTTGGAGACACCTCATTTATCTTTTCAGGGGGGATCCCAATTGTTAGATTCTGGGTGGTGGGGAGGACAGTGAGTTTTTATGCCTTGTCATCCAACTTGTTCTTCATTCTTAGGGAGAGAGGCTAGGTGTAACCATCTTCTTCAAAGCTCAGTGGCATAATGTCACAATCATTTTATTATGCTCATTGATTCTGTGAGTAAGGAATTCAGAAAGAGCAAAAGGCTCTTCTGTTTCATTTTGTCTGGAGTATCTCAGACAACTGGAGATGTCTCAAATGGTTGAGGCTGAAATAGCTGGGGCTGAGAATCCACCTCCAAGGTAGCTTCTTTACTCACATATCTGGCACCTGGCTGGGATGATTGAAGGATCCCCTCCTAGGACTGTTGACAGCATGCATATCTGTGTGGTTTCTCCAGTATGGTAGTCTCAGGATAGTTGGAGTTCTAACATGGTAGATATTGTGAATATTGTAGATATTCAGGGCTCCATTGTGAATACTGTAGATAACAAATGGAAGCTGCATGGCCTTTTATGACACCTCCCCCTTCTGAGGGCACTAGCATCACTTCTGGAATTCTTTATGAATCAAAGTAGACACAAGCCTTTCCCTACTCATGGAGAGGAGACATAGATCCTATCTCTTGATGTGATAAATGTCATAGAATTTGCAATCATATTTTTAAATTTCTATGTGACATTTTAAGCTGGTCTGGGAAATCTCCAAGCACCTGTGGTGGCTGTGGGCTAGAGCAGCCCATTCATAAACAAATCTGTTTCTTTTCTAATCCTACCCTAAGGTAGGGGACTGCCTCCCATACCTTAGGGTAGTTAGGGTAAAGCCCGAGTTATTGAAACAGAGACATTCCAGAATATGATGACTCAGATAAGATGGATTATTTTTCTCTCATGTAATGGTCCAGATGCAGGTAGTAAGATCCAGAGAGGTTGTGCCTCTGATCCATAAAGTCATTCAGGCATTCATATTCCTTCCATCGTATTGTTTTATCCTTCCTCAGGGTATTAGCCTCTCTCGTGTCGTCAAGGGTGGCCTCTCATCATCCGGTTTGCATTCCAGCATTTGGGGAGGGGCAAGAGAAAGTGGAAGGTAAACAACTTCCTTTTATGAAAGTGACACAGAAGTTGCACACATCACTTCCATTTGCAATAATTTTGCCACATGGATATGTTTAGCTAAGGAGGATGATGGGAAATACAGTCTATGGCTGGGTTTCCATAAGTCCTGATAAAAAGTGTGTGTGTGTGTGTGTGTGTGTGTGTGTGTGTAGGAACATATCATTAAAAAGTAAAAAAGGAAAATGGATGCTGGGAGACAGTACTTTCTGCTATTAGCTTTTGAAATATCTCTGTAATATTTGCGAGGCATATTCAAAAACAGAAGTTGGCAAACTTTTTCCATAAAGGAGCAAATAGTTAATATTTTAGGCTTTTTGGGTTATATGGTCTCTGTCTATATTAGTTTTCTATTGTTGCGATAGCAAATTACCACAAGCTTAGCGGCTTAAAACACAAGTCTTTATCTTAGAGTTCTGTAGGGCAGAATCGGACACAGGTCTTGTGAGCCAAAATCACAGCTACATTGCTTTCTGGAGGCTCCAGGGGAGGATTAGTTCCCCCGCCTCGTTGGGGTTGTGCACAGAATTCAGTTCCTTATACACAGGCTCCTACATCCTAGATCCAGCACTGTGGCAGCACTTCCAAAGATTCTCCACTTCCAAGGACTCATGTGCTTAAATTGAGCCATGTGACAGTAACATATTTGCACGTTCTGGGTATTATGATGTTGATACTTCTGGGGGAGGGGGACAGGGATCAACTTATCTGTTGTAGCTCACAAGAAGCCATAGACAACCTGTAAATGAATGGGCGTGGCTGTGTGCCAATATAACTTTTATTTACAAAAACAGACAGTAGGTGTGTTTGGCATGTGGATTGTGGTTTGCCAACCCTTCTCTCAAGAGTTTGGAAACCAGTTGTTGACTTAGGGCTCTCAGGCAGGCAGAAAGCTCCCTGGCAGTTGGTGTGCCATCCTCTGTGCTATCAGGGCGGCAGTCAGTTGCTTCTAAGTCACCTTTATACTGAATTGTAATTACTTCCTTCAGAGTCTGGTTTTTTGTCTTCATGTGCGAGCACATTGAACGCAGGAACCTTGTCTAATTCATCTTGGCCCCTTCCCTAGTGCCTCACAACATCTAACATTTAGTAAGTACTCAGTAAATATTCATTAAATAAAGCAAACCTTAAGTAATAATTTAATGAGGGAGACATGAGTTGAAACATACAAACACGGGTATTTTGTGTGTGTGTGTGTGTTCTGGGAGAATATATTTTCTCTGGGAAGATATTCAGTTTTGATAAGGTTTGACTGTTTGGGTTTTATTCTGCAGATTAAGTCTGACACCTGTGAATTTCCTTATGAGTTCCAGAAGATAGATCTTTAAATAAAAAAAAGTTTAAAACCAATTTTTTGTTGTTCTAATGAAAATTAAAGGGCAAAGCCAGAATTATACATAGCTGCTGGAGCCAGTAGTATGCATTTGACAGACATTTAATTTCTGCCTGCTTTTGCCAAAATAACAATGTGACCATAAGGAAATTTGAAAATGGAAATAATTTTCCTGAGTGTTTTCCCAGATATTGGACTTCAGTGTGGGTTGAAAAGTGCACAGAAAGGTTTTTGACCTGCCAAGCCATGAGTTCAGTTGTTGTAGGATCAGAACCCTGATGCCATTAACAACATCTGAGGCTGAAGGGGACAGGGGGCCATCTCTATCTTATCATTGCAATGTATTCTCACACTCAGAGCCTGTGGCCAAAATAATAACTTTATAGGTGTATAGGTATTTGGAGTCTTTAACCGAAAGGCATTTTATATATCATATATTATAAGAACAACTCCTTTTATCCCAGATGTTCAATGAAACTAATAGGGTACTTTATCCAACAACTGCAGACCAGTCTTGGGTTGGAACTCAGCATGGATGCTTATTATGTTATATAACTATGTAAGACATGGCCATAAGTGTACTCTACCCAATTGAAATTGGCCCAAGTCTCTTAGGTAGACTGAAGAAAAAGAGCCTCGATTCTCAGTGTGAATGTTATGCATTTAAAAAGCTCACTTATACTTATATTTCCACTTTAAGGTGGTAGGTCTTGAATTCCCTAAGCTCTCTCCTAATCTAAGGGAACCTTTTACATATCCTACCTTCATACTTCTTGCTTTCCTAGCTTCTATCAAACAAACCTCTCGCTTCAAATTATTGTTGGTGGCACAATCAGCATGCCCATTTAATCATGGTGCTTGGTAATAAAATCGGTAAGATAATCAGACCAAAGGCTGGCTTTCTGGGAATGCTGACATAAACCACTTTATGCTGACATCAAACCACTAAAATTACATTTTAGAGCACAGTCCTAAAACCAACAATAGGGCCCTGCTCATGTCATAAAAGCTTTTATGCTAAAATGATCAGCCTCACTGAAGTCTACATATACTGTTTCTGTTGCTCTCTCTGCTTTCCTCCCTCGTCCAATAGAATGACTTGTACAGAAAATGAAAGTCAAAGCTCTTTTTACAAAAAGCCAAAGCCCCATCTGATATGATTTACCCTTCCCAATACTTTATTAACCACCAGCCAGCCCCTTAACCCCTTCTGTGAATTTTTCATGAAATTGGTATTTTTTTTCCTGGCATAGCTCAGTCCTGTGATTTGCAGGGCATGCTGTGTATTCCATACCAACTCCTCTCCTCTGAGTTTCCCATCATGTAGACATGCTCTAAAGTATGATCTGTTGAACCTGGATATTATGGTAGATAAATCTTTGAACTCCTATGATAGATATGGGCAGGCCATATTGATTTAAACATACCTGGCTTTTCAGCCCTGGCCGGTGGCTCAGTTGGTTGGAGCATTGGCTGATACACCAAAATGTTTCAGGTTCAATTTCCAGCCAGGGCACATACCTAGGTTGCAGGTTTGATCCCTGGTTGGATGATATGGGAGGCAACCAATCAATGTTTCTATCTCACACAGATGTTTTTCTCTCTCTAAAAAGGCAGTGAAAAATACATATCCTCAGGTGAGGATTTAAAAAAAGTACCTGGCTTTTCAAAAATATCTTTCAACAATATCCTTACTAATTTTAGTTTGATATTTTACCTTACTGTGGAAGGCTTTACATTTTTATTAATTATAATCTCAAATTATTTTTATGAGCTAAATGCAATTAAAAGAAGAGACTTATTAAGTTTTTGTCTCTGTAGGGCCCTGTATTTGCCCCCCATCCCTCAATTCATGTGTTGAAATCCTAACCTCCAGTACCTCAGACTGAGATTGTATTTGGAGATTGAGCCTTTAAAGTGGTAATGAAGGTAAAATGATATTGTTTGGATGGACTCTAAACTAATATGGCTGGGATCAGTGTTAAGAAGAGATTAGATTAGGGTATAGGGTATAGACACAAACAGAAGAAAAATCATGTGAGGACAAAACCAGAAGACTGCCATCTACAAGCCAAAGAGAGAAGCCTCAGAAAAATACCAACCCTGTAAACACCTTGATCTTGAGCTTCTAGTCTCTAGACCATGGAGAAATTTATTTTTGTTGTTTAAGTTACCCGCCTGCTGTATTTGTTATGGTAGCCTTAACAAACTGATAAAATTATTAAATTTGTTTCCTAATGAGCACTGATTAAGCTTTTAATGTTTATAAATTATTAGAGGCCTGATGCACAAATTCATGCATAGGTGGGGTTCCTTCACCTCCTATCGGGTCTGGCCAGCTAGGGGGAGCGACTGTGGGAGGTTAGCTGTGGGAGCACACTGACCACCAGGGGGCAGCTCCTGCATTGAGCATCTGCCTCCTGGTGGTCAGTGCAGGTCATAGCAAACGGTCAACCAGTTGACTGGTGATAACGGTTGCTTAGACTTTTATATATTAGAGATGCCTTAAGAGACTGGACAGCATGTAGTAGGCCACAGGGAAGTGAAATAATTTTAGGTAGAACCTTCGTGATTTGTTTTTAAGAGCACCCAGCAGAGTGATCAGAAACTTCTATCATTACTAATGTCATTACAATAACAATGGCTTTAAACCATAACCTGAAGGATGATTTAGTATGGACAATACTTTTCTAAACAGCATGTTTTATAGAATGAGTTATAAAGTGCTATCTTGGGGAAGCTCAAAGGCCATTTTTGTTACAGGCATGTTTGACCCACAGAGCAGTTTAAAACAAATTCAGCCACTTAAACATCCAAATTTCCTGCTGCCTTAAAAATTTGGAATGTCTATCCTATTTTTCTATGGACAAAACAGCTGCCCTCTTAGTTGGATACTACTCTGTTCTACTCTCTAGAATGCCATCCTCCTCACCCCCCAACATTTACACTTAAATCTATCTGCTTTACTCATTACCCATGCTGCAGATAAAGAGCTTCACAGATAAGAAAAAGCTAAAGGAATTCATCACCACCAAGCCAATATTACATGAAATGTTTAAGGGTATGTTTAGGAGGAGGAAGTGGAAGAGGAGGAAGAGGAGGAAGAAGTGGAGAATGAAGAAGAAGAGAAAGAAGAAGAAGGAAAAGAAGAAGGGGAGGATGAGGAGAATGACAAAATGACAGTTAATACATATTACCAATAATTGAATCTAAAAATAAAAATAATCAAGGAATCTAATGAACAAAATAAACATGAATAAAATAGAACTAGAGACATGGAAACATGGAACAGACTAAGGAATCTCAAAGGGAAGGGGAGAGGAGGGTAGAAGAAATTAAAGATCTTATATTTGTATTTGCATTATCTATAGACACAGACAATAGGGTGGTGAAGGCCTGGGATGGGGTGAGAATCATGTGGAGGGAGGCAATGGGAGAGAAGAAGGGAGATATCTGTAATACTCTCAACAATAAAGATTAAAAAATAAGTAAATAAAAGTGAAATGTTTTGCTCGTTGTGAAATAAAAATAGATTTTAGCATTGAGAGAACTGTATTCCAATTACTTCCGTTGTGCTCCAGTGTCTTTGTTATTGCACTACAATGAATGCATCACTCTCTTCATATTTCAGGTTAATGATCTGATTGGACTGTAAACATTTTGTTAGACAAAACTTACACTTATTATACTTGCATTCATTTAAAACAAGGGATATGTGCAAATGAGCCCAGATATCCTTTTGTATTAGCCATTTTATTAGAGTAATAATGCACAAATCCTGATTTGCATATTCAACTAAATGATTGCAAACAGTTTCTGACACATAAATTCGCCACTGTTCTACTTGCCTCCACTAAGTTTGACAAAAGTGAATTGGTCTATTTGAGTTATCCTCCTTTGATTTCTCCAAGAAAATCAATATAATAAAGTAATCCTTTCCTGCCATCCTCTTCTTTGCTAAGCTCTTCTGAGAACAGTCAAAAGGTGTTTTTCCTTCAATTATTTCAGGCTTGTTTGCATTAAATCCTTTCCAACAGGCGCCAGCAAATGTGTTCCCTTAATAAGGATGCCTCCCTTTGAAATAAGCTAAATAAAATTTTACATTTAAGGTGAGTAAGAACCAGTTATGGAGAAAATTGTTCAATATCTGTTCTATTCTAATTTCTTTTTCCATGCAAAGCATGCTGCAGCTCTGTATTGAGGAACAAGTGTGATGATGTGACATGCATAATTCATGCTTCTGGCCCTCTCCCTACACGTATTTTTCCATCAGAATTCCACATATTTAGATAAGGTCAAAGATTATTCTTTACTGCTATCAATAAAAGTTATTTTTAAAGCAGTGACATAAAAATGTAGACATTTAATTCCTCAGAAGAATGTTTGATTGCGGTACTTTCACAGTACAAGATTTTTCTTATAGACACTTTAGATTCTGTGTATTTTGTGAGTTTTTGTTTGTTGTGTTTTATTACAAGACAGGGTTTCATTTATCTTACTGGATGGCATCCTTGTTTGCAAAGATTCCTAAGATAACAGCTCACTTATATATTAGGAATTAAGGCAATGATTATGCCACTTCATTCCCAAAGAGTTCATCATTCCGTGGAATTTCTTCTATTGTGTTCTTTGCCAAAATGGTATTTTAATGACACAAAAGTACAACTTTTATTCTACATAAAGTCCAGTTTCCTGTTCTTCTTTCTCCACTCCGTTCACTTCTATTATGGCTCTTTTTATATCTCATTAAGACTGCTGCTCTTCTCCATCTAAATAACCACAGGCATTTGCAGCTCAGTATGTTTATAACTAAATACGTCATCTTCTTCTCCAAACATGTTTTCACCGTGTAATGAGTTGTAGAAAGCCAGAAGCTTGAGTGCCATCTTTGTCCCCTCATTCTTCTCTGCTTTATACATCCAGACAACAGCCACGTCTTGTCAATTCTGCTTTTCCAATGTCCCTCTAATCTACCCTCTTTTGCTTATTTATTCTCCATCGCCACTTCCTGGCCCGAAACACCACCATTTCTTTCCTGGATTACAGTGTCACCTTACATTCACACATGTGTGCACATTTCTCCTGCCTACAAACACAGACTCAAAAATCTTAGCTAGTTGTCAGAGTGGTTTGAGGGACTGTGGGGAACTTCCAGTTTGGCACGGCCCCTTGTCCAGCCTTTTCCATTAATCACATTTATTGAGTGTTTGCCATGCGGACAGGGCCACTCTATTAGTAGTTATGAAGAATCAAAGAAGTTGTGATCTCTGCCTACAGATAAATTTAGATAATATAGTAGGTTTTTAGTGGAGGGTGCACATGGATAGGTATGTATGAAAAGCATTGCTCATTTCTTAGGCACTGTGGTAACATTTCTGCATTTATACTTTTGCTGGAAAAACATTGAAAGGGGTGTATGGCCTTTAAAATGTTCCTAATTTGCCACCTACTACATAGTAATAATCTTAATCATAAATTTTAATCTTTTTAATTATGATCTCAACAGTGAGGGTTGCATCTGATTTCAACAAACATCCAAAGGTCAACCTAATACTAAAATTGTTTTTATCTCTGCTCTGGTGGTCTGGGGTTATAAAACTCCTTACCTCATTCTGTTTTCTCCTCAAGATAACTCAGGGCTCTGAACTACAGCAACATCTAGGGAGGAAGATTTTGGGGTCACTTTGGGCAATTCTCTCTTAGATGCCTTCCCAATAATAATGGATTTTCCTGAGGATCCTGGACACATAATGCACACCATCTGATTTATATACTAGTATTTATTTCTTCTAGATGGTTTCCAAATTATCAGGCAAAGCTTCTTTCTTTTTTTTTATTCATCCTCACCTGAGGACATTTTCTTAGAGAGAGTGGAAGGGAGGGGGAGCAACAGAGAGAGAAACATCCATGTGAAAGAGACACATTGATTGCTTGCCTCCCGCACACGCCCTGACCAGGGCCAGGGATTGGGCTTGCAACTGAGGTATGTGCCCTTGACCGGAATAGAACCTATCCTCTATCCACTCAGCCAAACTGGCGAGGGCTCAGGGAAAGTTTCTCATCTACAGAGTTGTCGGCTTACCCATCTCCTCCCTGCACCCTGACACACTCTGGCCACCCCCCTTTTCCACTCTGTTCAGAGGACTCCAGGAATAGAGCAGCACCGTTCCCATTAAACAGGAGCAGATAACTCAGATCAAGTCTCCATGGTAAATCGGCTTCTCAGCATCTGGTGCCGTTCCTCTAATGAAGCCTTTTTCTCTCCATGATATGAATCCATTAGACACTGAGAAGCTGGAGTATGTAAAATATTTTGTTTATCTGGCCCTTCTCAAAGGTACTGTCTATCATCATGGATGTCTGCAGTAAATATAGCAGCAGCCCTGGATGGGTGAAGTGATTCGATTTATGAAGCACATAAACTGCAAAGCTTCTAATAACCATAATTCCTAACTTCAATCATAATACTGGTATTAGTGTCGTGCTTTCTGGAGGATTTTATGTTTCTAAAAATATCCTAATTGTGGTTATCATGTTTACCCTGACTTCCTTTAATTTGAAAGGGAAAGGGCTCTGCCAGAGGGAAGCTAATGAAAACAGCCCATCCTTCCAGTGTTTATATGGGCAGCGGGGCAAGATGGATGGCCTGTCTTGCGTGCTCTGCAATTAAATGAGATAAATTTCTCTGGGAAAAAGAGAGTCCACACTAATAAGGAACAACTGATGACAACATCAAATGTGTGGGTGGGGAATAGAGGGTAGGATCTTTATCTTGGCTCCCACTTTCTATCCCCACCCCCACCTCAGGGAGGTTTTGTCTGAATGCCTTTAACACGATCTCCTTCTAATTATTTGGCATCATTTGAAAAACCTTTGAAAGGATGCCAACCATCAGTCAATTTTCCTTTTGACCCCAGCCTGAGATACTAGTTCAGGTGGTTGATATGATTCTCTCTTTGCTTTTTAGGGACAAAAGGAAGGCAGACCCTCTGAGGTTTAATAGAATACATGCACACTTACACACACTAGCAAAGGCTATTTTTGCATCTTTGTAGAATTTGGCAGATTTGGAGGAGGCTCCAGATTTAGCCATTAAAAGATGATGCCATACATACATCACTGAGTTTAAGACCCTGACAGGTGCAATGATGGACTCTGGCCAGAGACAGGGATACTTGTTTAATGGATATTTTTTTTAAAAAAACAAACCACTTTTTTTTTTTTTCTGAATAGAGGTAGAATAGAAACTTGTCATGTAACATTCAATGACAGATATGTAAATACATAATTTTACCCTCTAATGATAACCACTGTTAACAACTTGATGTATATCATTTAAAGCTCTTTTCTAATTATGTCCAAACACATTATCATTTTAAATAAATGGAATAACACTATACATGTTGTTTTATGGTTGTCTTTTAAATGTAATACTTCATGGACACGTTTTTGGAGAAGTGAACACACATTTGTCTCAATCCTCTCAATTCGTCTATGACATTCCATAGCATGGTTGGGACAGAATTTATTTACTGTTACACTATCGGTAAGTATTATAATGGCCTTCAAAATTTTTGTTCTTGCAAGTATTGTTTCTGAGAGCATCTTGGTTCATACATCTTTAGATGCCAATGAGAATGTTTCTGCAGGATAAATTCCTAAAAGTGGAATGGAAAAAATATTTATTGTAATTATCAAATTTAGAGGTTGGTTTGAGTTAGATGCTTTAAAATTGTGTACTTCTTTTCAATTTTGCCAATAATATATGAAAGTGCTGCTTCTCCACACTCCAACATGGGGATTAGTCATTTCTGGGGTTATAAAACTCTAGTTTAAGTTATGCTCTTACTTTTTTCTAGATGCTCAGATAAAACTATTTCACCATTGGATTATTACTTGGATTAATAAAAATATGGTGCATTTTTCCAAACAGTACTTGTTCATTCTTATTCTTTATTCATATCCCTTTACTATTTTTATCAGAGTTTTTATCTTTTCCTTATTAATCTATAGATACTTTTTTCTGTTTATGATAGGAGCTGAAAATAATTTTCTAAGGATTTTATTTATTTTTCAGTTCTATGATGTGCTTTGTTATAAAGACAGTCAATTTTTGGGAGCAAAATCTATCAATCTTACACTTTATGATTTCTTACCTTTGTGTCCTATTAAGAAGTGTGTCATTCACCTTAAGATGACAAGCATATTCCCCTGTATTTACTTCCAGTAATGCTCTAGCTTTTAAAAAAATGTTGAAATCTTTAGTAAATCATTATTTTATAAGAATAAAATAGATAAAAATCTAACTTATTGTTTCCCTTCTAATGGTTATTAATAGCCTCCACATTATTTAGTGAGTTAGCCTTCCTTTCCTTGCTACATTTAAATAATCACTAAAGACCCATGTACTCAAGGATCTGTTTCTTTATCCCTTGTTCCATCAATCTCTCCACACCAGTGTCATGTTTTAGTTATAGCACCTTTAAAATGTATTTGAATCTGGTAGCACAGATTCCTTCTCATTTTATTTCATTCAAAAATTTGTCAGGTATTCTAAACATTTACTCTTTCAAGTTAATCTTTATTAATTTGTAAGCGTTGACTAAAATTGAAATTTTTGGAGTTTTATTAGCATACAATTTATTTTGAGCATTGTCAATTTCTTCTAAGGGTATTTCTCTGTCTTATTGAGTACTAGAGGCCCAGTGCATGATTGAAATCGCGCGAGGAGGTGCACCCTGTTCCGCCATGCAAGGAGGCATCCCACCACGGGGGGCCAGGATCCATGCCCGACTCGCAGAGCACTGGATGCCTTGGGAGTCAGGTCAGACTGGTGCCACAGGGGGCCGGGACCCGTGTCTGATTAGCAGCGTCCTGCGGTCCCCCATGCTTGTGTCTGCTCCAGGGCCACCTGAGCTGCCATGCCAGCTCAGGCAGGCTCCCCTGCCTCTGTCTCCCTGTCGCTCCAGGCTTCATCTGCGTGCGCAACCTCTTCCTGTCCATTATGGAGTCCTGGCCTAATTTGCATATTACCTCATATATCTATATCTATATAGATATAGATATAGATATATAGATGTTGTGGGAACTAACTGTAGACAAAAATAATGTCCTAAAAATATGGGTTTTGAGAAAGATAATGGTAAGGATTGTCTAGAAAATGACAGATAAGTAAAAGCAATAGTGACATGGGGAAATGGAAAAGGGCATAAATGGAGGGAAGTAAGTACAGAGTGAGTGTATAAAGTGAGAGTGAGGATGAATGGAAGCGAGTGTAGAAGGAGGAAAGTGAGAAATAAGAAACCTAAGAGAAAGACTGATTGAAGATAGAAACAACGGCCTATGGCTGGATGGGCAGAGAAGGGCTAGAGGGGCTGTAGTGGATTCTACAGTCTCATTCAAGTTGGATTGGACTGCACAGACTTGTTGAGCAAGTGGCTCTGAGGATACAAAAGCAGTGGTGCAGGGTGAGCCTGGGAAGGCAAGAGGTGAATGTAGTCCCTTTGCCTATGCTTTTGCTTGTCCAGAGACAATGTTGAGTTCCACGTTCAGCATAGGGAGAAAGATAAATGGGCCAGCGTGGGGCAGGGCAACATGCGCAAGAAAGAAGGCCCAGATCAAAAGATGGAGGAGGGATTTGGATGGAGCTCTGCCCAGGGATACAGGCCTGGTACAGATCCAGCCTGGACACTAGGGTCAGGGGCTTAGTTAGGAACATTTCTGACCATAATCTTTGTTACGTTACCCCCCACTCTCCACTCCTGCCCACTTCCCATTTCCTGGGCCAGCTCCAGGGTCATATGTGTGCAGCATAACTTGCCCAGTCTAGCTGACCTGATTTGTGCAGTGGTGTCACTTAACCAAAGCTGGGCCATGCACCCACTTCCCCAGGAGAGTTGGCATTGGGACAGAGGGAGCAGATGGACCTTTTCCGGAGCAACTGCATTTCAGTACCTAAAGACGGTGACTGTTCTTCAGCAAGAGGACTGAGAGGCAGAGAGAAACAGTCTACTTTAAGAAAGACTAAAACATATACACAGAAAGAACGGAGACCAATTCTTCCTTCCGGCTTGTTTTTGAGACTCAGCTGCATTCTATACTTTGAGGTCATTAGGATACTCTAGGATTGCCCCTTTTATAAAAAAGCTGGCTCAAACTGAGTTTTCCCTGAAATCTTAAATAATGCAGGGACTATGGAATATAGGGTGGCAAAATAATGTATTTCCTTTTAAATAAAAATATACATTCTAAAGTAACCGGCTGAAATATCATTGGTAGGACTCCAGAAAGCAGGGTCAACAAGTTAGATCTAGAAATAGAAGTTAGGGCTCTGCATTCAACTAGTCCAAACTTGGCAGCTGGGGCTAGTGGAAAGGGCATTGGACAGAAAAGGAGAAAGCCAGGCCCAAGGTCATGGAACTCCATAGCCTTGAATGAGAATTACTGGATCCCTATGGATAAAACAGGGTAATTGTGCCTGCTTTATGGTCCTGGCCATGGAGGAATTTCTTGAGATGTGTGGCAGGGACCAGGTGCACTAAGTGGGCTGTAAAATACTATTTCCATGGAAGTCATTGTTGCAACTGCCTCGTAGAACCTATATTGTGACTCAGTGCTCTCTAGGGTCAAGGCTTAGAAGTTCAGAAGCTGACTGATGTAGGAAGTAGGAAAAGCAGTATAGGATAAGGTTGAGGTCTGCTGCACCACCTCTGGGTAGCACAACTACAGAAGGTGCCATTCTTACTCTACACAGTTGGAATGGTGCCCTCTCGGACCCAACAAAAAATACCATGTGAATGAGGCACCCCCTTCTCCCCCCGCCGCCGCCCCAGAGTTGTGTGATGTGGCAGTCCCGGTTCCAGGGTCACATCTAAAGAGAATGAACTCTCATGCTTGGAGTTCTGGCCATGGATAAATGTAAAAACAACCCTCAACTGGAAGAATTTCTCTGGCAGCCTCATCACAGCTGTGTTGTCCAAACCTTTGGGAAAAGGCGAAAACATTAGAAAAAGCATGGATCTGGCTGGTACTTGAAGGCATGCACCCCATAAACCGTGTCAGCACCCCATAAACATGCCACTTTTAATGATGAGTGCATATCCCTATTCACCACCATCATTTATTCTACCACAAAATCTCCCGGAACTTTGTTTCCAGAGTTCCTTTTATCTTAACCATTAAACTAGCCTTGGGGAGATATTGAGGTCAGTAGTCCTGGACCTGAGTCACATCTCCCTCTGACCTCACCTCAGTAGTAATCTAAATAGCAACAAAGGCTGTTGAATAATACTAACAACTTTGTAGAAGTCTTCCTGACCAGGCTGGCATATGCAGAGAGCCAGACCCATCAATAGTCCCATAACGGTTTATGAAATGTTCACCCTGGAATAGGAATAGTTTAAAAGATCTGGTTTGGTGATAATTAACATGTACAGGTGTCTGGAATTTAGAGGGTACATTAAAAAGACATGCACAGCATGTGAAAAGAGGGGTACTCAGCCAAAGATACACATAAGCATTTGGTATATATGCTGAGGAATGGTGTCAGGAAAGCTACAGTTGGAGATTATAACTGGGAGGGTTGCAAAAATAACATAAAACAAAGAAATACGCAATTAAATGAAATGTACCCATAAGGAAAAATAACTCAGAAAGAAAAATGAAAACTAATTTGTTTTGGTCAGTGGGGAGCAAAGAGAACAAAAGAACGGGCCCTCTGCTGAGTGGGAAAGCCAGTCCGGGAGCTGAGGTTTGTCCTGAGAGCTTCCGAGCTTCTGTGAAGGACAATGAGCTTCAGACAACAAGGCCCAGGGAGAGTGTGGCTTGGTGGCAGGAACTGATGGTGTTCATGGGGGACGAGCAAGTCGGCTCTCAGATAAACCACATGGATTGAGGGGTCCAGGCCAAGGCTGATGACACCAGGGCACTAACAGGGACAATGACTTGCAAATGGGAGGTGGGAACACTAGAACGAGACAGCCATTTTTGAGAACCCACAGAGGACAGCAGAGGTGTCAAAGATGGGAGAACAATTCTGTCTTGATTTCAAAAAAGGTAATTCTGACAAAAATTTCTGATCTCCTGCCTAATTTTGGAATGGATTCTAACATGGTGTCTAAGCCCCTTGAAGTAGAAAAAGACTTATTAGGAAACTACATGGATTCCTGAATATAATTCATTTTAATGCAACCAACCCTTCTTTCCTACCTCTCCTTTTTAAGTTAGAAGTTGACCAAGGGAATTCTGGAGATAAAGTATGCTTATTTTCCTAAAAGGCATTTAATATCATTCGTATTTTTGTGAATAAGTTGGAAAATATGGGCAATATATTTGTGTATAATAGTTATATCATTTAATTAAAACAATATTATCTAATCAGTGTATTATAATAATAAAGAGCTAATATGCTAATGGTCAGGACGCTATAATGCATAATGTCCAACTGATCTCAGGAGGCTGCCTATGTAGGGCGTTGCGCTGGAGATGGGGTGGAAGTGGGATGGAACCTGGAGGAGGTGGAACCATCCTGTGCCAGGTTGGGCATGGGTGAGAGCCTGTAGCACCCCACCTCACCAGTCCTTCGCCACCCACCACTCGCACTCATAGTACCCAGTGCACCCACCTGCCAGGGGAAGGAGCATAGCACAGCAGGTGGGAGGCTTCCATGCTCTCCTCGGGTGCCATGACAAGGTGGAGCTGCCATGTTGCTCTGGAGACAGGGTGGAAACAGGGAGGCAGGCCAACCTGATGACTTGAGGGACTGAGGGTGGGGCTTGAAGTGGCCAGGGAAGGCCAGAGAGGTAGGGGGCTGGGCCAGGTACACTGGAACTCTGTGTGAAGAGGTTGGGTGTTAAGGCAGGTGGCAGGTGGATGAGGTGGGCCGTGGAATTTTGTGTGCTGAACTCCTAGTAGTAACATATGCTTATTGCCATAGATTGAATGTGTCCCCTCCAAATTCATATGTTGAAGCCTAATTCCTAAAAGATGGTATTTGGACGTGGAAACTTTAGGAGGTGATTAGGTCAGGAAGGCAGAGCCCTAATGAATGTGATTGTTGCCTTTACAAAAAAGATACTAGAGAGCTCCTTTGTATCTTCTACCTTTTGAGAACACAGTGAGAAGACCTCTGTTTACAAACCAGGAAGTGGGTTCTCACCAGATATTGAGTCTGCCAATGCCATGTCTTGCACTTCAGCATCCAGAACTATGAGAAATAATGTTTGTTGTTTAAGTCACCCAGTCTATGGTATTTTATTATAGCAGCCTGAATGGACTAAGACATAAATATTATAATATATTAAGTATTATGGAATATTACATTATATGTTATTGACAAGAATATATGATAAGATTAACATATGATTAATATTTTAATGTAAAATATTGAAAATATTTGAATAAGATGGAAAAAATTATAGTTAAGTGGCTAACAGGCTTAATGGATTAGTGTCAACCATAGGAAGTAGAAAGGTGGGGTGTAGGATTTTTCAAAACCATCTGGGGAACTAATTAGAAGTACAGATTCTGCCTATACCAGACCTTTTGAATCACTGGGAGTGGGGCCTGGGAATCACCATTTTAATCATATCTCCAGATGATTCTCAAGCACACTCACAAGTCTGTATCTTTAAACCTGCCTTCTTCCCTGAGTTCTGAGCTTCTATACCCAACAGCCTTCCCAACATGTCCACTTGGATATTTAACAGGAATTTCAAATATAACGTGCTCAAGATAGAATTCTTATCCCCCCAAACCTCATCTTCCTTCAATAAGTGGTACCTCCATCTTTTAAATACTTGGCCAAAACCTAGGAGTCATTCCTCTTTCCCTTAAATTCTATGTTGGCTTTACCTCTGAAGGAAATCATGATTCTGTCACATCTCACCATTGCCACCTCCACCAGCCCTAGTCTAAATCATCACCATTTCTCCTCTGGGCTACTGTAATTACTACCCCAGATCTCCCTGTCTCCACTTTTGTGCCCTATTCTTTCTTCTTAGAGCAGCCAGTCTGATCTTTGTTACCCTTCAATAACATCTTACTACATGAACAACTGATCCCATATGTCTTACTTTGGCCTATAAGACCTCAACCTGGTTCCTGGCTATCCTGATTAATGGACTCTCTGAGTTCCCATGTGCCCAATGGCCAAGTTTGTTTCTGCCTCAGGGCCTTTGTGTTTATTGAACTCTTTTGCATTTGACACGATAGCCTCTGTTTTATCATTAAGGAGTCACCTTAAGGATCATCTTATCAGAGAAGCATTCCTGACAATTCATGTTCCACCTCCTTACTGTTTTCTTTTGCTGCCTAAAATTCTTAATGATCTATTTATTTGCATGGTTGCAATCTGATTTCTCGATGGACTATATACTCCATGAGAACAGGAAATTTATGCATAGGTCATTGCTTAGCATATCATAGGTACTCAATAAATATTTATTCATGAATGAACCACTGGTGTAACAGGAGGCTGGACTTTGCCATCAGACCTTGGTATAAATCTCTCTTCCATGTTGGTTCATGCTGAGCCTGCGTAAAAACCTGGTTCCTTTGAGACTTCTGCTGTCCTTCACCGTCATCTAAACATTTCCTCTTCCCACCCCATGCAACACGTCTACTGAAGACTTTATCTGCTTCATAATCCTTTTTCTTCCCTAGGACTACCACGACCCTGGGGGACTTCACTGTGCTCATGTTGAAACAGCCAGGATTATAGCATCGTCCTCAACAGTGGCCTCATATAAGAATCATCACGGGAGCTTTAAAACAACACCAGTGCTGAGGTACCTGCAATGCGGTACCTAGAGGAGTCCTATAAAGAACGGTTGAAGGGACAAGTGGTAAATGGCATGGAGAATAAAAGGCTCGTGGGATGGAAGGGAGGAAATGAGCCATAAGGAATGTCTTTAGGCCTTTAGGGGATCATGATGTACAAGAGAGTATATTCATGATATGTTGCTCCAGAAGGTAATATGGGATGCAAATGACTAAGCGTCATGGGAAAGTATTTACACTCTGCTTAAGGAAGATCCTTTTGGCGATAAACACAAGAAGAGAAGAGGCTGCTCTAAGAGCTTTCTGCCCTGAACCTGACTCCTGGGCAAGTGACAGAAGTCTTAGCATTCCTAAGACTAGGAGAGCCTCTGACAACCCTCACCCACCGAAACAAGGGGAAGTGGTTAAACAGGAACATCCTGGACTTCTGCTGCTGGGGATGTGGGTGTGTTTGGGGGTGGTGCACAGAAGACAGTTTCTACATAATGAAGAGATCCCACTTTCATCTTTTATTTCAAGTAAGATGTGACTGTTCTCAAACCCAAGAAACTCGAGGCTTACAGTTGATTGACCCAGCAGACAGAGAATGTTGCGGCTAGAGCCGGAGATTGCTGGCCTATAGAGAAGAACCAGATATTAAAACAAACAAAAACTCAAACCCAGACAACAGCCCGGGCCCCCTGAGCAGTCCTGCTGGAGGGCTTGTTGCTGCCTTCAGCAGAACCTTCTATGGAAATAATCCAAGGAGGCATTAGCATATAAAGGCTGTGCTTCCCCAGAGCACACACCTTTACATGAAGATTTAGCAGCGGTGGCCCTCCCAGAAGCAGGATGTGAACTTGGCCGTGCGGAGAGTGTGGTGAGATCGATGGGATGCAGAAAAGGACCACACGTAACGATCTTCTGGGAGCACTGCAGACTTGTTTGTGGGAGAAGATCCAGAGACGGCAAAACCTCTTCATTGCTTGTTGTGGAAATAGGAATGACAAAACTTGATTAAATGAAAGAACACTGGTTTGTTTTAAATCTTCTGGGAGGCAAGGGAGTACTTGTGGGAATTTCTAACACCAGTGTTAATTTTCTTGTACCCCGGAATTAGAATCCAGTGTAGCAATCCTCCTTTTCCCCCTCTCATCGCTTCTGGGATTTATTAGGCCCCAGATCAGGCAGAGGGATGGGCCATGCTACTTATCTTTTGCTCCGCTTTATTTTTGGACAAAGTCCGCTATTTGGATACTTTGGAGGGACTTGTTAAGCGATGATGATACGGGAGAGGGAGGAGGACCGTGTTAATTACCTGCAGGTCTGCTTAAATGAGCTGCGGCACTTGTTTGTTTGTTTGTTTCCCTCTCGAGGTGCCAACAATCACTAATGAAGCCAGAAAAGGAATATGGTGTGTTGATTACTCCTTTTTCAATCTGGAAAGAGAAAGCGAACAGACAACCCCCCCCCCCCAAAAAAAAAACAAAAAAACAAAAAACCAACCAAACAAAATCCTTTGTTGTTCTGAGCTCTTACAGATATTTTGTCACTGCTGATGGTTAATTACTGTCAGATTACACTTTGGGTGATTAATTGACCTTCCTTAGACAAAACAATAAAGACCATTTTACTAATGCAGCAGAAAGCTCAGAGCACAGTTTGTTACACTGCTTTTCTATCACTGGGTGATTCTTCCCTTTGCCCCGCTTCTCCTCACTTTTGACCACACCCACTTGGGAAATAATTCTACAGCTACATCCTCCACTTCATCACGGGTCCTCTCCAGAAGGCTCCAAATCTGTTTTTGGAGTCATTAAGACAGATTGTTTTACTCTGAAGCCGAGTAGTTTGTCTAGTAAGTGAAAGAAACCTAGTAACAATGCACAAGTCAAGACGATTCTTATTCTCATTTCTAAAATACTTCTTGGTAGCAGTTCACCTCTACGGTAAGCTGGCACAGACTTCATGTCGGAGCCTGACTCTGTCATCTTGGTGCTGCTGATATCTCATATGGAACAGTTTGTGTATGCAGAATGCTGTAAGGGATGAAACTATGGACTGCCCTGATTTGACCTTTCTACTGGTGCAGTGTTTCCCAAACTTTTGACATATGTGTACTCCTTCTATAATTTTCGTAACGCTGACTACCCCTTGTCAAAAAATAAAAATAAAAATGGATGTATTTTAATAACAATCAAAATATATATATTTTCTTTTTTTGGTATATACACAAAATAATAATAAACTAAAAATAAAATTATTCATAATAAAATATAAATAAAAGTTATATTATAAATAACATTTATTTGCATACCGGACCATCTCACGCCTCACAAGACTGTCTTGACTTGACTCATGAGAACGTAGAATTAGGCGCAGCTAAGCATGGTGCATTGCATATCCCCACCAAACTCTTCCCGTAGCCCTGGGGGTACGCATACCACACTTTGGGAAACACTGTACTAGTGGAACTCACCACGTAGCCATGAAGACAGATATACGCACAGTTTATTTGGGTTGCCCAGGGTCCTCACTCAGGCAGCCTGCACTCTGGTATGGCTTTTCTTGTTGGGTTACAACTGCCTGGTCAGAATACAGGTAACTCTTCATATTAAGTTCGGCCCTAGCTTTTCTTCTGAGCTCCACATTTCCAACTGCCTCTCAGCTCTCCAGTGGAAAATGCTAACACGGAACTCCTATGTTCCCTTCAAATTTGCTTTTTCTCTTGATTTCCTTACCTCAGTAAATGGTGCCTCCAGTCACCTAGAGCCACCTGGGTGCCTGAGACACCACTCTACTACGGTACGCTTTTGGATTTATCCACTAGTCTTGTCACTTCTCACAACTCTACATTACCATTATTTCTGCCTTATTTCATCCTCTCCCATCCTCCATTAGTTCTCACCTTGACTTCTTAATCTAGCCTCTGACTCCTCCAATATACTTTTCACCTTGCCTGTGGAAGAATGATCTCTAGATGGAAAATCTGATTTCATTATTCTGTGGCTCTTTAAAATTCTTCAGTGATTATGGACAAAGTAAAAACTCCTTCACAGGGCATAGAAAATTCACTCTGATCTCTCCCATGCCTACCATGCATGTGGAACTTTCTGCCTTTCTAGTTTTGGACTCTGTGCCTGGCCCTCAGTGCCCTACCTCTCTACAACCTCATTCTCCATCATCCGCCTTCCATGCCTTACCTTTCTCTCTCATCCCCACTCTCTGCTGGATGCCTTTCTCATAGAGTTACATAAAGTGTGGTCTCCCCAGTGAGCATTTTCTGAGTCCCTGTGTAGATTTTTCTTCTTACGGTGCTCTGCTCCAACCTGAACTTGCTTCTGGCACAACAGCCTAACAGCACATGAATCTTATTTGTCAAAGGTCTGATTTTCTCATCATCTGTAAAGTCCATTATGGTGGGGTATTACTTGCAGGTTTATCCCTATAATACTAAGCATAATACCTGCACCTACTGTGTTCAATTAACACATTACTACAGAGTAAACAATGGATTAGTAATATTTTACAGCGGCAGTTTTAGGAAAAATTCTTAAATAGTAATTTTTCTTCTTGTTCTTTTTCTACTTCTCTTTTCTTGCTTCAGAGCCTAGGTATTAAATACTTTTCTGCCAGTTACATATTATTTCTTCTTATTTCTTCACTCCCTGCCCTGCGTTGCTGTCATAATAGCTGAAAAACAAATACAGGAAAAAAACCCCCATCAAATTGTATAAAAATAGGTGTCAAGAATAAAATGTTTTATTTGAAAAGATACTATGCATATTATATATCTTTTATTTTATATTAGGCTGTGAAAAAAAGAAAAGCAAGTAAGCAACAAAAACCTTGAAATGGGCTTGTCAAATGATGAAAATTCATCCTTTCCAGGGAAGCAGAAGGCAAGACCTTCTTGCTTCACTGCTTCTTGCATTCTGCTGGGCTTTGATCATTCTTTGAGTCATAGTCTGGATCATTTTACTTATCTTCTTTCTCTTGTCTGCTTCTTCACCTTCTTCATCATAATCATCTTCTTCTTCAGTTGCTTCTCCAGTAGAGTATAATATTGATTTTGGGATTATATGATCATGTAAAAGTGACCAGTTTCAAAGTCTGCAACAAGGAGAGTTTCAGCATCATCATCCAGATCCCCACTCTCAGGTCCTATATGTCAGCACTTCATTTGCGAAATACTCGTTGGGTTCAAAGTGAAATTCTAAAACAAAACTCATAAGCTGGCCAGCATCTGAGAACTTCACTTTAATATCTTTCAAATGCTTCAGAATTGGTTCATCATGTTCCTGAAACATATTACTGAGTAAGTCACCATTCTTAAAATCAGTCAACCGAAATTCAGGAATTCCCTTGGGGTCTTTTTTATCCTCATCCCTTTTCTCATCTTCAATTTTGGCCTTTTCTTTCAGCGCCTCTGAAATTACATCTTCCTCATCTGGTTTCCATTCACATTTTTCTGTAGGTTCATAAATTGCATTAATGATCTTGAATTGCTTATCAAATAAAAGCTGATAGAGAACAGCATACTTTCTTTTAAGATCACGAACTTCCTCATAGGAGTTGGCTTCTATCTGTGCACATTTAATTTTAAGATTATTGAGAGCATTTCAGTGGATCCTGTTGGTGTTTCTACCAGACCATCAAGTCGTTCTTGGAAGGCTGCAAGAATCTAAGATTTTTGCATCATCTGTGTGCTTTGATTTTTGTTTCTTCACCAAGTTTTTTTCTTCTGGTACTTCTTCAACATCATCCAAATCTCCATCAAGTTCAGACTGTTCCTTGTTGTCAGTCTGTCGTGTTGTAAGAACTCCAAGTATTGGAGGCTAGCATAGGGAGCCAGGCAGTGGGAGCTGCGTAGTCAGTGACTGGATATGATATTTTAATTCAAAGGTTTGCATCTCTCCTCCTCCCCCAAATTCATACGTAAAGTTCTGAGTCTCAAAGTAATGGTATTTGGAGGTAATTAGGGTTAGATGAGGTAATGAGGGTAGGACCTTCATGATGAGATTAGTGCCCTTAAAAGAAGAGATATTAGAGAGTTCTCTCCACCCCATGCATGTGAGCACACAGTGAGATGCCTGCCACCTACAAGCCAAGAGACGAAGCCTCAGAATGAAATCACTTTGCTGGCACCTCAATCTTGGACTTCCCAATCTCCAGAAACATGAGAAAATTATGTTCTTTAAGCCATCACATCTATGGTATTTTGTTGTGGCAGCCTGAGAGAACTAAAGCAAAGGGAATATTTTAATAGGAGAACATTATGTATTAAGGTAGACTGGTGTGGAAATGTATTTTTGCAATAGCTCATCTTTCTGTTCCCCTCCTCAAATCATACCACCTAGGGAGTTACCTTGAATTACTATAAAATATAATCTGATATAATATCCACTAGGATTACTAAATCTGGCCATGTCTGAAAAAAAAAGTTAATTTCTCATAATTCTGAACACATTTCTGGGTTGGAATTTTTTGTACTAGCCTAAGAGTTGATCAGGAACCACTTTCTCTTGAACAAGTTTAAGATGAAGAAAAATGTATCCCAATGCTAGAAATATCTGTGAAGTGGTCTGATTGTGTAACTGCTGTTTGTAAGCTCATTACTCTTGAGCTTGGGATAGGTCTGATTTCTCTAATCAAACCTAGAGACAGTGAGGACTGCTCTTAGCTTAATAGGAAAATTGACAAAAAAGAGACAGAGAAAGTTTGCAAATCTCAGGACATAACCCTTCAATGTAGATTATTACAAGGTCATGACTGAGACATTCTTTAGAAAATGGTGCTCATCTCTTCTTCTTATTCAGCTGTGGTGATGACAGTAACTTTATTTGTCCTCTACATTGTCCACCCCACCTTCCTACTGCCAAGAAAGCAATTTGGTAACAGGTGTTGGGAGGGGGGGAAAGTGGAGCAAGATTTGAGATGTCCTTTTGTGCTTCAGTGTGAGCCAAGATGGTCTTCTAGAGCCAGCGGAGGCCACAGGGGATTAGCACTGCTTCCTTGGAGCCATGGTGAAGAAACAGTCAGTGCCAAATAAACAAGTCACATTCTCAACTTCTAGCTTGAAAGGGCAGATATTTATGTCATTTTGATGGCAGAGTCCAAATGACATCCGTTGCTTTTTATCATCTTATTACATCTTCCTTAGACTTGGAAAAGAATTCACCTCTCTCTACTGCATTTGTTTGACTGAAGTGTGTTCCATGTTTTTAGTATTGCTAGGGAATTAGTACACAAATAATGGCAATACATTTCTCACATACATGCATACCTGTTTATTATGGTCTATTTAAGCTAAAAATCACCAGGAATTATGTATCATAGCATTCTCAAGTCTCACTGCAAGTAATTCAGTTTCCTCTGGTTCTTTTCAACCAGTTCTTATTGAACTGTGAGTGGTGAAGGACCATTAAAAAAAATTTCCAATCCTTTGTAGATCCATACTTTTGTAAAAATACAATAAAAATGAATCATTAGGGGAAAAAAGAAATACAAAATACAAATGTCATTTTTTTATTAGATTCAGCAGACTATCAAATTGCTATAAAATTTTCTCAATGACTGCTCTCCATTTTTCTTCTTACCTGTCCTTGACCTGTACCACATGTGCAAACAACCACATCTTAAGTAGTGTAGATAATTGAGTAAACAAACAGGCCCATAGGACTTCTCTTTTGCCTTGCCATCTGGGCAGCGGGTTCATTATTTTAGAATTGCCCAGAAGTTTCTGGTCTATTAAAACCTGGGGGCTTTCCTCTGGGCTCCTAATCTCTGGAATCCCTCTTTCCACAGATGGGCAGTGCTTTGGAGATATTGCTTCAGACACACCGTTTTCAGTTCTCCTTCATGTGGGAGCTGATTTAACCAGGCTGGCTCCCATGCAATGTCGGTGAGCCGTGCCCTAGGAAAATGCAGCATGGGTGGTGTGATGTCAGGTGCCTTTTACTCCAAATGACCTCTTCTGTGTATTGAAGGCTTTTCAGAAGGAAAACCAAAACACACGAAAGTGATAAAAACAGCAAGAGTTAGTAGCTAAAAGTTATGAGATCTAGAGTGAGGCCTCAGGGAAATGGGACGAAGGTCACAAGTAGCAGGAGTTGGGGATTCACGGAGCAGAGAGAGCAGTGATGACAGGGATGTCCGGGATTGATTTTATTAATAGGGATTTTAACACTTTTTAATAGTTTACCTCAGTGGTATGATAAGATGGGGTCCACGAACCAGGCCTTCACCCACAGCCCGAGGAAAAACATGGGGCTTAGACAGCAGAAGTCATCTTCTATTTGGGAAAAATTAAAAAAAGGCATATAGTAGCATGACTCCTTTAAACCAGAAAATGTTGCTGATCAGATTCATGATATTCTTTACTGTCCATCATGTAGTTGGGAAGATGTTCTTTAATACTCTTGCTTTCAATTTACTCAGCACATTTTCTTCATAAGAATTCCAAATATTGCCTTGGCCCGTGTGGCTCAGTTGGTTGGAACTTCGCCCTGTGCACCAAAAGGTGGTGGGTTCAACCCACAGTTGGGGCTCAGAAGGCAACCAATTGATGTTCTCTCCCACAGCGATGTTTCTCTCTCTTTCTCTCTAAAATCAATAAGCATATCCTTGGGTGAGGATTAAAACAAAAAGAATTCCAGATATTTTTACCTATGTTATTTCATTTATATACACATTGTTGTTGAGATATAATTGTTATTCATGTATATATCCAGTCAACAGTTCTTTACATAGATTAGCAATCTACAAAGTGGGTAGGAGCCATCCCAATTTTTTTCCAGATTTCTGAGACTAGACTTCAAGAAAGAAAATATACTTGATGTTTTATATATTTTTAAGATTTAAAAATCCATTATGGGCTTTGATACAGGTTCTGAAGTGAAAACAATAAGACCATCTGTGCTCTTTCCATATGATAAACACTGTTTGCTAGCTTCATAAGGAAGCCTGTGAGGTTTACCAACAGGGAAAAACTTTCCAGTGTTTTTGAAGCAGTTGCTAAATATGTGTTCATGATTGCTTTGCATTTGTTGTTAATGTAGGTTCTAAGGACATGGGACCTGTCAGAATTAAGGAGATTTTGGCTGAAATTTGTTTTCCTGTGAGAATCACTTACCCCCATGTATAAACTTGCCCTGATTCAGTGCATTTCCACCCAGTTCTCTGAGATACTCATCATCCACAGAATGCTGTTAGGTGTTGGGTTCTCTCCTGAAGTTAGAGAGCTGTGAGCAGGATCTCCCACTGAAGAGTTTAAATGAAGGTGAAATAAACAAATGCAATTTTCTATTTCATACATATTAAATGTTGTCTTATACCCAACTGATGCTCAAATATGTGTACAATTATAATCATAGAGGGAACATTTTTTTTGGCTTCCCAAATCTGAATCCCATTCCTGTGTTTGAGGAATTCCCCACTTTAGGAGACAAGGTGAGAAGCAGAGCCCACCCCCACTGTGATGCTGAAAATGCTGGATATGCTTTTTCTCAGTATCCCTGGGGCTCAGCCCATCAGGCACTTCTGCCTGAGATTTGACATCCTGGGGTCAGGGTGCCAAGAAGCAGGCGTGGTGGAGAAATCATCCTAGTGCAAGTGCTGGTGATGGCTGGGGAAGGGGAGGCGACCAGTGTTTAATGGCTGTGGCAGAAGTGTGTTTGGCTGGTTCTAAGTGTCACTTTGGTTCTTGTCCTGGCTGTGGACACACAGTTTTCCTACCCGTTTTCTGAGTGTGGATTTTCCAGTCTTCCCCATGATTCTGTGAGTGACTTAATACATTCTTTTCTGCTTAATCTTTTGGAGTTGGTTTCTAGTGCTAGCAATTAAGAGCCCTGATACACTATTAAATATGAAAATTATGGGAACTTGGTTATTGGTAAAATGTGTATTGTCCTCATTCCAAATAAGCTGAAGGAACACTTGTTGTTAGGCGAGGTCACTTGAGTCTGTGGTAGCCTTGGATGGCAGATAAGTGAAGACCGATATATTTGGGACCAGGAAAAAGAAAGATAAAGCCCTAATACCACCCACTCACTCCCACAAAAACAACAACAACAAAAACACCAAAACCTGTCTCAAAAAATAAAGCCCAAGCTCCATAGCTTGAGTAGAAAAGTCTGGACAATTGGAGTCAAATCCAATCATTTTTGTCTCATTTCTAAGAAGGCTCTCCTGAGCCATTCTATCACTCCCTCCAATCCTTCAGCCAACATTTACTAAGTCCTGCTGCATGCTAGGAGCTGTGGCCAAAATAGTTGATTCCTAGTCCCCCCCACACTTTGTCTCCCACTCATGTTCTTTCTCCCTGGAATAAACCTCCTTTTCTCTCAAATCTACTCTTAAGATCCATCTTTATCATGTAATCCTCCATATTTTAATATAAACATTTCCTGCTCTGAACATGAATACAATTATTTTTGGTGCAATTCATTTGAAAATAGACAAACTATTTTGTTTTGAACTGTTATAAAAATGCTCTTTTTAAAAACATGTTTTATATTTCTTTCATCTCTCCACTGGATTATAAAATATGAGACCATGATTTCTAATATTTAGGTATCCTTTGTGAATGCTTTCAAAATAAGCATGAGATGTTTTCAGCTTACAGTCAAAGTCTTAGCTAGTGATAATGTAAAAAAGGGGTACCTCGGCCCTTGTCATAGTGGCAGGTCTTCAGATTCAAAGTTGAGACACCTCACCAGCTCAGCAATGATTGCTTGGGAAATATCTTCTTCTAAAGAGAAAGAAAACTTGCTCAGGTGGTTATAAAGGTGATCCCTACTTTAAATACTTCTGGAAGAATGAAGAATAAATGAAAGGGAGTGGCTAGAAGGGCATATTCCCAGAAAGCAAGGCCTAATTAAAGTTCACTCTGGAGTTCCTTTTAGAAGCAGTGTTTCTTAATTGCAAGAAATACATAAATGAGTTTCCGAAGGAGCTTTAGTGCAAACTAAAAGGCCAAGTATTGAGCAGAGGAAGGAAAGGAAGCACATTATCCTCCTTTTCTTTGTGCTCGCAAACCACCTAGTTATCTGACAGCTTTACAATTTCACTTAGAGGTCACCAATGATAACTCATTTCCTAATGCTGGACACTTAAGTAGAAGCAAATTACTGTGGAAGAGTAGAGTAGATAGCAATACTAATAAATCCAAGCATCTATTTTTCATTTCCAGCCCGATCACTAAACTTTTACCAAAACTGCATGTGATACATTTTAAGTGTCCTTATATATCAATAAAATTGATTTGAACAAGTTGAATCAAACCCACAATTAGAGTAAAATTGGCAACACTAATATGTGTTAACGATAGGTGGGCCACCTAATTTTGAGAAATAGTAACGATTAGAATGCAGCCTTGACCTTGTCTGTTCAACTTTTTAGTAAATTTAATCTTACTTCTAATTTTGGCTAAGGTAACACATGTTTGATAAAAGGAGCTCTTTCTCTGGGTTATAAATGGAATATTCTGCTACTGCTTGAAACCAAACTACTGAATGAATTGTTTTCCAGCTAGAACAAGGATGAAGTGCCATATTTAATTTGGTTCATTGCATTCTCTTTACAAAATCCTTGTGACTAGATTTCATTGGCCAAAGCAAGTCATGTGGCTGCTCTGGAGGTCAACAGGGGTGGAGATATATAATTCTCCCAGGAGGAGGCGTATCACAAGTCAGGTGTCCAGCCCTAACATTTGTGGGCCAAGGATGTAAAATCTTTTCACAGAGAGGGCAAGAACATTTTTGAAATATTATAAAATCTGCCATAAAACATGAGTCCGTTTTTCCCCCCATCAACCTTTCAAAAGCTCTTCAAGAAAACACTTTTTTCAAAGATATAAGTTCTTTATTCCTTTTATTGTTTTTCTAAGACATAGTTTTTAGTTCCATCCTCTGAGCATGCTCTACTTGCATTTGCTGGCCTATGAAGCCATCTTCTGAGCATGCTCTACTTGCATTTCCATCCTCTGAGTGTGCTCTACTTGCATTTGCTGGCCTATGAAGCTTCATGATTACAGGGACTGTATTGAGTAGTTTGGTTTCAAGCAATAGCAGAATCTGTTTTGTTTTCTACCAGATCATCAAGGCCTAGCACAATACTAGCACATAGAAGGCACTCAGTAAATATATATCAAATGAATAATGTTCCTTTTAGGTTGTGACCTGGTCAATGCATGTTGTAATAGAAATATCACCACCCTATTGTAGATTTTATATATCTTTTAACATAGTTTAGAATCACATGCATGTGATCACATGACCCTGATTCCATTGTTGGCTAAAACATTTTCCATAGTTGTTTTCAAACTTTGTCTGTTTATATATTATTGTAAGATTGGGATTTTGAATATATATTGAATATATATATATATATATATATATATATATATATATAGAGAGAGAGAGAGAGAGAGAGAGAGAGAGATCTTGACATTTTCCTAATTATAGTAACAGCTTATTCCATTCATCACTCTAGCTGCTTAGTACTTTTTATAATCTTGATTTAGTCACCTAATATATTTATTATTTTCATAAATGTCATATGCAATCACATGAAAATTAGGGGACTTTACCTCCCATGGCTTTGTTCAAGATACTGAAAAACAAACAAACAAACAAACAAACAAACAAAAATCCCCAACAGGAAACATCTTCCATGGAATGTTTTGTGGCAAGCTATCTGAAATGTTCTTCCAATCTATCAGTCTATTATTGTAAACTTAGTGTGCATAGGGTTTCCCAGACAAGTAAGCCTGTATGAGCCCTTGGCACTACAGGAGTCTGACTCTGGGCTCCATCAGGTACTAGCATACTATTTAAAATGTGTGAGCCCTGGTTTTCTCTTTGTATAATGGGGGATGGTGCGATTGGAGAAGGTAAGTTGGATTCTGTACAGTTATATATGTGAAATGCTTAGCTGTGTATTAGGTTCCTAGAAGGTGCTAGGAACCATGTTTCCTTCCTTTTCTGTTTCTTTGAGTATCCTGTTTGCAGCTCTTCTTGGGTTTATTTTCATTGGGTTCAGCATTACTAGTAGAAGGCAAATTTACTGAGTCCCTTGATTCAAGTACAGTCCCCACACCCAGATATATCCACTCTGGATGTTGGAACATAAATGTAACACCATACTACTGAAGTGTCCATTTTCAAGTAGCCAGGAATCTTGGAAAAGTTTTCAAATCCATATATAATCCTAGGAATGTCCCTGGTTATTTACCTAGGAGAATAACGAACTCTAATGAGACTCTTGGACTATACTTTTTCTTTTCCTTTTTAAAAATAAGATTCTTCTATGTCATTGTACTTTGCTCAGGTAAATCCAAATTAGTCTGAGCTGGGTAACAGAGGGAAACACAAGAGGAATTTGGCTCTGGAAATTCATGTTCTGGAAAACCCACTTGTAGCTAGAAAGAAGAGCTTAGATGAGATAAGAGTGGGCTTTGGGGATTTTGAGATGTCCCCCTTCTATTCTCTTGATCTCAAATGTCAGGCTCATTTTAACCTAAACTTCTGACTAATTTTAACTAATGCAATACCTACATATATGTTCAAGACTGCATCACAGTAGTGAATTTATGGTCTAGCCATTACTCTTCACTTCAGCTGGATGTGGAAGTACACCTAAGTTTCATTGCATTGAAGGTACTCCCTTTAACTTCCTTTTTACTTGTACTGGTTTGGTCATTCAGTCATTAGCCTACTTACAGTCCTTCTGCTTGGGCTCAAACCACACAGCTGGGTCCAAGGGCTCAGACTTATCCTGGTTCCTGGTGATAAAGGCGCTTTATAACACTTTGGCAGATTTAGCAATATACAGCTTGGGACAAAGGCCGAAGCATTTCCAGCTGAAAGGAAAGCGCAGGAAATAAGAGGGCGGGGCCCGGGATTACCCAGGATGAAATGTTTAGATTTGCAGGAAGTGACGTGGATGGGAAGGAAAGAAGACTGTGACTGGCTCTGAGCAACTGAGAGAAAGACCTGTTAAAGTGAGGAACAATGGGCAGCCTAAGATCTGTGCTGTGGATTAGACAGTTGCTGTTATTTTTGTGCCTAATTTTAGTGGACTCAGAAGTTTTATTTTCTACATTTTTAAATTTAAGTTATATGAGTTGATGATGAATTATTTTGTGGCATTACATTCCTTTTGTGATAATGAACAAACAAGTAAGCAGAAAACACAGTAGGAAGAGCTACAGACCACATCAGATAATCTAAGTCAGATTACAATTGTTCAGAAACATCATTTTATTATAAGATAGTTTAACTTCATGAATATGGACTCCAGGAACTCAAAATTTATGAAATGGAGGCAGAGGCCTCCCTAGTTTATCTTACATTGAAAGAAAAAAAAAGGACCCGGGGAACAGAAATGATGGAAGTGGGCTTTCATATGAACCTCATTAGGAAGGCATGCTGTTTCCAGTATTTTAGGAGCAAAAATTTATGTAGAAAGTTACTAGGATTACTAATTGAAGGCATTATTTTCTATTCATCAGAATAAATATGCAAGCATCTCTGTTTCTAGTAATTTGTAAGCCTCTGTCCTTTATTAGGTGTAATAGTTTTTATTTTATAAGATATTTCTTTTCAGTAGGGGTGAGCTAGAAGGAGTCAATAGGGAAAAAAGGGGGACATCTGCAATACTTTCAACAATAAATATTAAAAAATAACTATTTAATTCAGACTAGGCTATCACACATTAGTCTGAATCATTAATATTCTATCTTACACTAAAGTGTCTATTGAGGGGTTTATAAACAGACTATTTTAAAAGATATTTGAGATGTGGTCTTTCCTATGCAATGGAATAAATTTCTATACATAGAAATGGAATAAATACACTTATTATAGAGATTATTCTAGAGAATTTAAGAGATTATATTAAAGAAGAGGCAGCAAAAGTGAGAAAAATAAAACATATTGGGAGGTAACCCATGGTGAGGTGATGAAATAAGTCTGTTAGAGAGTTGGTGAGAAACCATATATTGTACAGTATTTTGGTAATTTAAGAATGTACCAGTGAAAAGGAAATAAACTATCAGACGAGAATGAGAAGAACAGTGTCCTTAATAGTACCAGCAGTTGAAGTGAATTTTAGGGGAAAGTATTTAGTCACATACCTGGCTGTTCCCTGAGATATCACATTGCAGCCTCCATTTTCATTTCAAGTAACGGAGTGCAGACGAATGCTTTGGATAGTGGCAAGGGATTGAGAGGATTATATAAAGCGGTGCTATTGAAACTCTCAGTGCAGAGATGAGTTCCAGTTGTCTAGCTTCCATTCTGGAGACCAGAAAAAAAAGAAAAGAAAAGATGACTTCATTACCCAAATGCTCAAGTCAATGCAAAATGTTGGGTAGGCTGACAGACATCATCTCCCTCTCTTCCTCGCTGGATGAATTGTGAACCACATGTGAAAAAATTAGAACCAGATGGCTCTAAAACTAGTGCCTCCACTCCTCTGGAATATATATATATATATATATATTTATATGTGTGTGTGTGTGTGTGTGTGTGTGTGTGTACTCATATTCTGTACATGAATGCAAATATTGCCTAGGCATAGTACATATTGAACTATCATTTTATCTTTTAATTATATAAAATTTCAAACATACACAAAGTAAACAGAATAGTAAAATGATCTCCCATGTACCAATAACTCATAATCATATTTTGTCCTTCTTGCTTCAGATCTACCTCTACTCAATCCCTATACCCTATTCAATAATTTTCAAGTTTTTTAAGATAAAATTTATATACATCAAAAAGTTTTAACTCTACAATTTTGACAAATGGATATACCTAATGTAACCCACAGCATCATTTCATTTTAAGCCCCAAGGTTTTCTACAGGGGTCTGAAGCAAGACTGAATGACGTGGATCCCACTTTAATGTCAGAATGGCCAACTCCATGCCAATGGCTTAGATGGCATGATCATGTGGTACTGGCAGGGTAGGGAGGGGTGAAAAGAGATGGCAGGGTAGGGAGGGATGAAAATAAATATATATGCTAAAAAGAATTTAGGAGCAGAAAAGGAAGAAAATGTACCCTGCAGGTAAAGGAGTTGGACTTGGAATAGTCTATAAAGAAGGTAAGCAAGCCACGAGAGAGAAGAGACTTCATAACTTTACGGACTCCGTGAGGAAAAGAAGACACTTCCTACTTTTCAGCTTTTAGATGACAATCACAGGAATACCAGGCTTAAGGTATTACTTGGGCCATAAGTGTCTTAAAGCTGCTCCACAACCTGTCGGAAAGGCCCAGGATGGAGCATTGCTTATGGTGATACAGAGACTTCAGTGCATGTCTCCCCTCCACCCTATACACCGCACCTTTGGCATGGGCATCCTTTTTATTTCCAGCCTGACTCCCTGACCTGGACACATTGTTGATCATCACTGATATTCCTATTGCCTCTCAAATCTTAGAGCATTTGGGGAAGATAAGGCATTAGCAGGAGAAGGCCAAATGCCCACTCTTAGGGTGCCTTCTCCCTATACGCCTTCTTCCCACACCAATTCCATTTTTAAGGCAGTTGTCTAACCTTCAAGACCCACTCCTCTCTTCTACACAGTCCACCCAAAGTGAACTCCCAGAGGGAATGCATCAAAATGCTGCATTGCTTCCTGGTGAATTCCATCACCCTCAGTTGTTTTCTCTGGATCCCACATACATTTGCCAGGTGATATCTTTGTCTTGGCTCCAAGACTATTCTGGTGATTGGACCCGAGTGCTGTAGCTTGGAACTTTACTCAGGATTGATTCCAGATGGTCTCTCAACTTCTAATCTTTAGGTTTTCCTCTCTTCCATTTGGTTCTGGATTGGTGGTGTGGGCAAAAAACCATTTTCAGTGGTATCATCTTTCTTAATGGTAGGCAAAGGCAAGAAAATTTTCAGCAAATTGCTATGAATTAGTATAGCAGGTTTAAGTATAGGAGACAAAACCATTTTTTCTGATGATAGAATAATTTTAGAGTTTTTTGTGTTTTGTTTCTTTTTTCTTAAAGGCATCTGGTTCCCATGTCTGTTGGTTTCCCCAAAATAAACATGTTGTGGTAAAGGTTTAATATAATGCACCTATTTTTTTATACACTAAATGTAAAGTCAAGTTCAAAGACTCTATTCTATGTACTCAAGGTGGTACCTTGCTTTGTAGCTTGAGGAAAAATGAGCTTTAATGCATTTGGTGGGGGAATATGAAGGACCAATATTGATCAACGAGGTGTTATTCATATTTTAATTTGTTTTTATAAGCTCACACATTTGGTTAAGAATATTAGATTTAGCACATCGATGTAATTATAGCACCTAAGCAGAATTTTGGAGGCTAAGCACAGCCAGTAGAAATGTATTTAGAACAATTTTGGTTTTCTTCAGTAAACTCTCATTTAGCAATGCAAATTTTAAAATTTTACATTATATATATAACAATTCTTATAAAAATGAGTTTATCTTGTTTTATTCCAAAAACTTTCCAGGAATTGTAGCATTTGGTAAATCGCTATTCACTCTCTATATATATATATATTTTTCTTTTTTCTTTTTAATGGTTTTGTTTTGTCTCTTCATCGCCATTCCAGTCTTTGACTTTCTAGATAAGTACACCCAATATTTCTTGGTCCATAACCACCTAAAACTCCTCTAGCCCCTTGACCATTTTTAAGAAAAGTCTGGCATATTGTTTTGTTCTATTATTCTTTGTTTCCCTTGTTGAGCAACCCTGTGGTGTAGCTTGTTCCTAGTCCTCCTTTCCTGCTCTCAGTACTTCAAAAATACAATCAGATCTTTGCTAAACTTAAAATACATCTTATTTTACTACTCAGTGATACTTATTGTCTTTTATTTTTTACACTGCTTACATGTTTCTCTTTTTCCCCCCTCTGCAAGGATTGACTTTCATGGTTCTTAAAACTTCCTTATTCTTCATGGTATCTCTTCATCTCCTCCTTAAAAAAAATTCTAGTGCCCACTGACTGCTGGTAGCTTGATTTCTGATAGATTTACTTTATATAAACACATAGTACTGAAGCACTTTTGAATTGTGCATGAAATCTACGTCCAGATTTAGAAAAAAATAATAAATTCACCAGTCATGTGCCTTGAAGGATCTGCTTTGTTTGTTCCTTTCTGTAGCTGAGGACCTCTGCTGATTTAGTTTGGATTCATGGGGGCAAATGAGCCTTTGAGTGTAACACTGTATGGCAGTTGGAACTGAGCTGCTTTTACACACTTCAGGTGCAAAAAAAATGCAGAATGATGAAAGCCTGGCATTGGTGTAATTGCTGTGGTAGGACTGCTGAGCCAGCTGAAGGCTGAAGGTCTAAGTATTCCATGACTAATTTCTTGTTTATTTCTACCTGATTTTTCCCCCTTTCCGGTCACTGATGCTATTTTCATGATGAGCAGTGACACTGATAACCTGTATATATTTATATGTCAAATCTGAATCTATCCATATCATTGTTAATAGCAGAGTAGAATAAATACATACTAGTGATAGTGTTAAAATAACTTTCAGGCAATCGAATCTTTACCCAAATTTAATAATAGCAAAAACTATGTAATTGCTGTACTTCTGATTTAGCAATATCTGTGCAAGTGGGTGAAAAATCATGGTTAAGTCTCTCCATCCTTGGAGGAATTTTTCTTGAATACATTCTGTAGATTGCTTAGCAAGAAGAATCTCTATCTTCAGCCATTTGATATTCAGAAAAAAAGCTGCTTTCCTCCTGTAAGACTTCTTGCTTTATTTGGAAGAAAGATTTTAGGGGAAGTTGGGAGGATCTTGATGCTGCTGCAGTGAAGATGGGCCGTCTTGTCCTCCAATCAAGGCAGGCATGGTATAAGGAAACTCAAGTTTCTCTCAGTATGGATCATGAAGACAGCCCTTCTAAGAGATAAGCAATCACCAAGGACTTGATTGCTGTTCCATCCTTTGCTCAAAATCCATCCTGAAGGAAATGAGGCAGGCTTTTGTTAGCACTGAGTCTGCTCTTTTTCTCTTCTGAATAAAGAAGGTGGAGGACACTGTGGAAAGACTGCCAGTCTGTTTTTATTTATTTATTTTTTAAATATTATATTCTGGAGAACTTTTTCCAAGACCCTTCACCTTCAGATGCTGCCAGCTTCAAGGTCAGGTTTAGCTTAGTTTATCAGCTCCCAGAAATGGGAATCAGGCAAGCTAAAGCTACAAGAAACAGTTTCAGCCATTGCTCTCGCTCTGCCTTTGTGAATTTGGTAGGTCCTATAAAACCGGAGCGGGATTTGGGCTGCTGGAAGCCGGCACCTCCCTTTCATTCAGCCCAGTTGCCCGCTAGAAAAACAGGGGCCCGTGTGGACCTGGTTTACAGTGAACGAGGCACTAGTTTACTTTCATTCATGTTTCATTAACTTCTCTGATCGGTGTCCAGCATCTTTTACTGCATTTTGTGTCATTTGTTACTACTGCCCTGAGTATAAACTTGATACAGACTTTGTATGTTTATGGGCCTGAGCTGCTCAGGACAATAGTATTCAATTCTCCCTGGCCTTCTTCCAGAAGTTTGCTTTATAAACTTCACAATTATATGACACGAGCTCCCAGAAAACCAAAGCCTTCATGTCAAAACAACTGTGTCAGGTCTTTTGCTCCTTTTTGCTTTTCTCTTCTAGCAGATGCCAGTGGATGGTGGATCTTCTCAGGTGGGGGGTCCAAGGAAAATCCCATGTGATTGACAGAGGCCCATGTGGGGTCACTCAGGTCAGACTTGACATATGATCAGGTGAAAATTCAGCTCCAGAAACTTGGAGAAGACCTCAGCTCCGGAAACCATTTTAAAAGAAAATTAAACTTTCTAAAATGGTTTAAACACATGTTTTTAATACTTGTTAAATGTCTTTTTCTTTCTGGAAAAGACATGCTTCAAGAAAATGAAGAAAAAGGTAAATATTTGGCAAAATAATCTTTTATACAAATGCCCCTGGGTAAAAGCAAATGAAAATTGTACATATTACCCAGCTGGGCTCTGTTCTACACCTGCATTTTGTTTTTCTTTCTTCTCTCTTTATTGTCTATACAATAGTTTGCTTCATGTGATTTCTTAATTAAATATTTAACAGCACACAACTGTGGAGGTTGGCTGATGTTATGCTGTGTTTTATTGCAGTAGTTTAATGTTTGTATTTATACTTTGTGGTGGTATTAAAACCACACGGAGCACTCTCTTCCATGCAGAGGACTGAATGCATCTCAAAGAGAGGAGTTCAACCTCAGCTAGCTCAGAGAACTAACCTATTGCTGTGCGGACAGGGAAGCCCTAATGCGACCCATTCAAGTACTTCAGTGTTTCCCAAACTTTTGACATATGTGTACCTCTTCTATAATTTTCTTAACACTGAGTATCCCTCATAAAAAAATGGATGTATTTTAATAACAATCAAAATATATTTTTTGGTACATACAAAAATAATAATAAACAGAAATAAAATTATTCATAATAAATATAAATAAAAATTATATTATAAATAACATTTATTTGCACACCGGTCCATCTCATGCCTCACAAGACTGTCTTGACTTGACTCATAAGAACGTAGAATTAGGCGCAGCTAAGCACGGGGCAGTGCATATCCCACCAAACTCTTCCCGTACCCCTGGGGGTACACGTACCACACTTTGGGAAACACTGAAGTACCTCTTTAGGGCAGAGCTCCCTTTTGCTTAGTGGGAAAGGATGCCTTGTTGCTTTGTCATTTATTTTACAAAGGTTTATTTGTCTTTATATAGAGTGGAAGACGTAGGGATAGGAATGGAGAAACAGCCTACAGTGACAGGGCATTAAGGCAGCTGATTATTGGCAAGAGGGAAATGGTCACTGACCTAGCATGAGCCACAGACTAGCCAGCTGGGCTTGAGAAGGACTTGGCATCTTGCTGTGTGTGTGTGGTGATAGGAGGGTGTCAAAGAGTGAAATGGGGGCCTTTAAATTGGCCCAGGGAATTGAAAATCAGGTAATTTGGGAGATGGTTTGTTCAAAGGTGAGTTGGCATTTGGACAGGGATTTTCCTCTCTGTAGATGAGTGACTGCAGTGGCAGAGCTAGAGAGGAAATTGGGGGCCTTGCCCTGGGTGCAGGTGGAAGAGCCAGACAGGAAGTGAGTATCAAGCAGGACTCTTTGTGGCCTTCGCCAAAGTCTAGAGCTGTGCTTCCTAAACCTGTTTAGGGCCTGGGCACATTGAGAACGTGGTGAAGACTGGCTGTGGAACCTCACTCTAGAAAAGGGTTTCTCAACCTTGAATTAGTGACATTCTGGACCAGATAATTCTTTGTGCATTGTAGGATGTTTAGCAGCATTGCTGGCTTCTGCCCACTAGATGCCAGTAACCCTCCCCCCCCAATAACCCCCACCCTAAGTAGCGATACCACTAATGTCTCCACACATTGCCAAATGTCTCCTGGGGGGCAGAATTGACCTTGTTTTGAGAAACACTGCTCAGGAAATATACAAATGTGTCCAAAATTTCCCAGAAATGAGAGTATGCTGCCTCTTAGAACCTATGCATGGTCCTTCCTAGGGTTAATAATATTAACATATCTCTAGCACTTCCTGTTCTGACTCTTCAAAGAAGCTAAGTCTCTAATGTCACAGAAAGGGTCTTAAAGCCACAAGGAGCTCACTGTACCAACTTTTGGAAAGATACGGGCAATTTTTATCCAATAAAAAAGGTAGGCAACTAAGGTTCTTGAATTTAAATTACCCATCTCTGGCCACCCCTACATTACTTAGCTGCAATGTCATGGGGTACAAGAACCCAGATTCTCTATTTCCTGGGACATATGCATCCTTGTCCAGTGGTTCTAGGCTAATAGCTTATGAAACTTTGGTATGGTCACTGTGGTTAGTGAATACATAATTGCACTGCGCTACATCATTCTTCCACACTTCTTTCCTTTATACTCTACTCCATGGGCCCTCGGGTATGACTATCTTTCTACCAGATACTCCACATATAGAAGTGAAGGGACTTTCCTGCTTGTAGTACTGCAATGCAACATTTCCCACAGGGAAGTGGGCACTATTGTCAGTGATTCTCATAGATGAACAGAGACATCAAGGTCTGTAATGATGAGAAGGTTGGGTGCCAGCTGTGGGTGTGTGGCATGCTGCCTGGGTTAGCCTTGATGTGGGAAGTTAGATGTGGCCAAGGGGGCAGGTATGTGTATTTCTCTCCAGGATGGTTTAGGGTCACTTAGTGACTGTTCAGCTCAGTCTATAATACTTGTTGCCAAGTGAAGAGCCGAATTGATGACCATAGTAAATGATTATGCTTATGTTTTGTGTAATAGGGGTATTTTCTGAAAACAGTGTTTTATTACAAAGGTTATTGCCAACTCCCTTTCAAAAACATGGATGCTACATATCAGTGCTTCTTAAAAGTAGTTGTACTGCCTCTGGTGGAGAGGGGGGGCATTTTAAAGATGTAGGGGGGGAAATTTTGGTTGACATAATGAATGGGAGACTGCTGGCATTTATGAGCAGAGTCCAGGGATACTGTATATTAAAAAGATTTGTGGCATGATCTACATGAATTTTGGATGTCTCACAAGATTTGTTTATAATTATCTGAACTTTGAACCTAATTCAATTTAATATAGAAGCACAAAGTAGTTTTGCTCAATCTTAATGATGACTGAAATTTCCAGGAATACAACTACTACTTAATTGAGAAGAGATTGTCCTTTTTGTTTGGAAATTTACCAAGAATTTTTCATTTTCAAAAATCATGTTACAACTACTGATTTGAGTTACTCTGATATAATATATTTGTATTAGTCTGCATCAGCATAGTCACATTTATGATAATTCTGTATATGTTAACATAAATAAATACTAGAGGCCAGGTGCACAAATTTGTGCACAGGTGCGATCTCTCAACCTGGCCAGTGATCAAGGCTGATGGAGGCCATCTTGTCCAGTTCTGACTGAAGCTGATTGGGGCTGGCTGGCTGGGGAGAGAGACCATGGGAAGTTGGCTGTGGGAGTGCACTCACCATCAGGGGGCAGCTCCTGCATTAAGTGCCTGCCCCCTGGTGGTCAGTGCATGTCATAGTGATAGGTTAACTGGTCGTTTGGTCATTTAGTTGCTTAGGCAACCGTGTGTGTGTGTGTGTGTGTGTGTGTGTGTGTGTGTGTATGCACGCTCTATGTGTGTGGCTACAGTGGAGGGAACCATCATTTCAACATAGGTCCCTAACTCTCATAATTATTTTGAATCATAAAAAAACACTATAGCCCTGGCTGGTGTGGCTCAGTTTAATAGGTGTCATCCTATGCAGCAAAAGGTTGTCAGTTCAATTCCCTGTCAGGGCACATGCCTGGGTTGTGGGCTCCATCAAGTAGGAGACATGTAAGAGGCAGCCCATCCATGTTTTTCTCTCCCTCTCCCTTCCTCTAAATAAATAAATATATTTTTAAAAAGAAGCACTATAGTTCTCATCACAGAGAATTGTTTTGTAGTGACATGTTATCACATTTAGCTATGCAGCTATTTTTCTGTAAGGAATATAAAGATTGTGTAATTTTTTTATAGGAAGCCAGACCTTCAGCTTCAACCACACCAGACAGCAAAGTGGGACATTCCGATGTTGAATTGAAGGAGAACGAGGATTTCTCCAGCTCAGTGAAAGGAAGTTTCTATTTTTCCTAGCACCTCTTTTTCTCCTTTGGCCCATGCTGGGGATGCTCACATCTTCCTCATGTCCAATAGCTCTCCCATTTTCAATTTCCAAACAGATGAACTGCTCATGTCAAATATCAAAATTAATGAGGATTATATTCCAACAACTCTTACTTTTCTCAGAATGATATGTTTCTTTTAGGTTTTATTTTTTCCCCATTTGAAGTTATTTAAATTTAAGATTACCACCCTCATTGGTCTTGGGGGAGTAGAAGTTCTTGGACTCCAGCACATGATAACCTCTACATTTGCCATGAATACCTAACTCTTTCTTTATGTGAGATTTTCTTTCTACTTTTAGTGACTCCTTTACTGGTATTAACCTATTCTCCTGGATCTAGTTTTAGCTATGATTTATAAGAAGTCTTCAAATAAGATTGTTTTTACCTGATCACTGAAAGGACCTCTAACCATTTCTCTAGCAAGAATAAAAACAGTTCACTTTATTGAATACTTTACTATATCTTAGGCACTATCCCGAGTTCTTGATATCTATTGATTCATTTAATTCTCATAAATAACTGTGTGAGGTAAAGGCAATTATTCCCATTTTGTAGATAAGGAATTTTGGAAAAATTAAGTTACCCAAGATTTCACAATTAATTAGTGTTTTTCTCTGTCCTTTAATTTTAAATCATTTAATACTCTAAATAGAAAAGCATCCTACAGAAAAATAAATTGAGTAAGTGTAAGACTAAATCCATCACCAAGACATTCCATCAGAGTTGTGATTGTGGTAGGCCTAACTTTCCCCTAAATATTGGCTTGCAATCACATTCTCATTACTCATATCTAAACTATATATAGGAGCAATATGTTATCTAAGAAGGATGACTATAACAGTTGATGCTAACAGATTTCACTGTAGGTCTCTTTTTCCTTTGGCTGCTGTCCTATTTAATGGGTAAATTATTCCTAATCAGAGAACTGAAAAGAATCATATTTAAAAGCAAGTTATGTAGTTTCTCTGAGGATAAATATCTGATCTTAAACATATGACCCTTGCTTGTCTTATATTTAGGGGGGAGGAGGTTGGTTGTTTATTTTTGCTCAATTATTTATTTAGATTTATATGCACTCATGCATATTTATTGTATATCCTATGGATTATAATCCATTATTGTTATGATTATTATATTTTTATTGCTCAAACTGTTTCAGCTTTGGCCATTGGGAGCTCCTTCAAGTTGGCATCTGTGTCCTTTCAACAGGATCATGAGTTTTAAAAAAATATATTTCTTTACTTCCTTACACCATAAGATGCTCCAGGCTCATCTTGTATCTTTCCTGTCCTAGCTCTAGAGACAGCCACTTCTCCCAGGAGTCCTAGTCTCTTTTCTTGGAGATTTTTATGCCACTTTCCCAATATTTGTGGTTTTTCTTTCTTTGGTTTTAGTCACCTGCAGAAAACCATGGTAAAAAAATAATTCCAGAAATAAACAATTCATATGTTTTAAGTTGCACACTGTTCTGAGTAGCATGATGAAATTTCTCACTGCCTCACACCATCAAGCCTGGGAAATGAATCTTCTCTTTGTTCAGTGTATCCATACTGCATAGGATACTCACTCATTGGTCACTTAGTAGCCTTCTTGATTATCAGATCCGCTGTCAAGGTATTGCAGTGCTTGTATTCAAGTAGCCACTATTTTACACAATAATACTGCATTTACATAACTTTTATTACAGTATATTGTTATAACTGTTCTATTTTATTATTAGTTATTGTTGTTAATCTATTCATGTGTCTAATTTATAAATTAAGCTTTACTATAGATCCATATGTATAAACAAAATATAGTTTCTTAAGTTATAGTATATGTACGGTTTGGTACTAACCGCAGGTTTAAGCTCCCACCGGGGGTCTTGTAAGATATCCCCCAGGAATAATGGGGGACTACTATATTTTCTTAGAACAAAAAGGAATACAACAAAACAAACAAAACCCAAGAAAAATGACATTAAACTGTTTTAGTAATCATTGTATGTATAAGTATTGGTATTGCTTTCCAAGACTCTTCTAGAGCATTATGTGATAAAGCAAATGAATAATTATGTTGGTGTCACTGTGTATCAAGTTTTTCAGAGTGAGATACAAGTGTAAGATCAATGAGGTTAAGTTAAAAAAAAATCTGTAGTCTTGAATTGCAATTAGAATTAACACTTTAAATGAATGAGGTATTTTATCTTTAAAAATATGTTTCTTAGCTCCACCGACAAAAAAGGCCAAGAAGCAATGACCTATCCATTAGGAATGAGCACCTTTAGTATACAGATTGTCATCTCTAAATATAATTTCCCATATTTAAGAATGAGCATTTCTTGGAGAAGTAGCTGATAGCCAGGGGGCAGGAAATGTACAGAAAAAGATACACCTGAAACATCTTGCCATAACACAGAGCAGGAAAGTTATCAAGCACCAATTTGTGTTGTGCCAAAACAAAACAAAACTCAGTAGTCAACTCAAAGAAGTTTCCATTGGCCAAATATGGGTCAATTTGAACAACAATAAGAGTAATAACTGTAATGAATCGAAGCACATCAAATGCATAAACATACATGAAACTAATAATTAAAAACATGAAACATCATTGCACACCTTTGGAAGATGCTAAGGAACCAGTTCACATAGTGGATAAATATTATTTTATTCTGCCTTTTTAAAAAATTCTTTATTGTTGAAAGTATTATATATGTCCCCCTTTTTCCCCATTGACCTCTCCCAGCCCACTCCCACCCCCAGCCCAGGCCTTCACCCCCTATTGTCTGTGTCCATTGGTTATCCTTATATGCATATAAGTTCTTTGATTGATCTCTTAACCCCCCTCCCTACTCCTTTCCCCTTTCACTCCCCATCCGCTGCCCACCCTTTTCTGCCTTCCTTCTGATGTTTGACAGTCTGTGCAATGCTTCTATATCTCTGGATCTATTTTTGTTCTGCCTTTCTTTTATGAGTTCTACTAGTATCTTGAAGTAACCAAATAAATGATTAGAAGAAATTATCTTTATAAAGCATACTAGGTACTAAAAGAAGGAAAGATAGAATTAGAATATCCCTAATAAAATAAGGCAGTAATCATCTAATTTTCTGATACCAGTTCCAATGTGGATGCATGTTTGGTTGTGGGGGTGGGGGGTTCTCCACATATCACGAAATATTTCTCAGACAGCTGGGTATCCTACAGATAAATTCAATTCTGACACTATCTACCTGGAGATAGCAACAGATGCCACAGGCTAAGGGTTCATTCCTACAAAACTGAGCCCACCCCATCCCTCAGATGTTAATCACAGGCCTACTAGCTATAGATAGGAGGTTCAGACCACCTTCTCCTGGGGTTCTATTAATTTTCTAAAGAAACATTTTACTTACTAGGTCAATGGTTTATTTTAAGAGGATACAGTTCAGGAACAGTCAGGTGGAAGAGATGCATAGGGTAAGGTATAAGGAATAGGTGAGGAGCTTCCATATCCTCTCTGAGTGAGTCATTTTCCCCACCTTCTCCATATAGTCAACAACCAGAAGGCTGTCTGAACCACGTCCTTTAGAGATTTTATGGATGCTTCATTACTCAGGCATTCTTTATTAAATCATTGGCCATTGGTGATTGATTCAGCCTTCAGCCTTCAGCCCCTCTCCCTTCCCTGGAGGGGTTGGGGTGTGAGATGAGACTGAAAGTTTCCACCCTCTGATCACATGGATGGTTTTTCTGGCAACCAGTCTTATCCTTTGTGCTTTTCAAAAGTTACCTAATTAACATAACAGAAAACACCTTTGTCTCTCTCATCAGTTAGGAAATTCTAAGAGTTTCAAAAACTTTGTGCCAGAAATAAGAACAAAGACCATATATATATCTTACTGTAAATCACAATATCACATCATCAATGACTGCTAACATTACAGAGAGTAAGCCAGAGAGTTTGTTGAAATATCCAACACTATCTATAACACATTCTTGCCAAAAAATTGAACCCAAGTCTAATAAATTCACTAGAACTAACTACCAAATTACAGAGAACAGAGGAAAATGTTAAAAAACACCATGGAATGAATTCAGTAAAACCTAGACTGTGGGTTTTAACATGCGCATAAATTGTATGTGTACATAAATTGTAAGAACAAAGCAACAGTAGTAGAGGGAAATCTTATTTATTAAAATAAACTTAAGAAATATTGCATAAATGCAATGTAGAGTCTTATTTGGATCCTGATACAAACAGAATCATGAGACAATTAGGGAAATTTCAACAGTGACTACATAATTGATTATATAATAAATTATTAATTTTATTTTGGGTCAATACTTTTTTGGTCATTTTTTAAGAGTCTTTTACAGTGTGGAGGAAAAAGGGACCATATACTCAACCTGAAAAACTCAGGGGAGGCCTGCGTGGTGGATCTTTCTAACTCAGAGACCTGAAGTAACTACATAGGATAGTCTGCAATTAAAACTTTCTAGCTAAAAGTAAGTTTTGGTGGGTAGTCATGTCCTAGATCAGTATCTTCCCTGACAAAAGTCAATTTTTTCCCCTTAACCTAGTGAGCCTGTCTATTGTCTTTTTGCATCTATGATAACATACCTTTGGAATATCAGGGTAATTTTCTTATCTCCAGGGTATAGTCTCCCACCAGAGCCAGAGACCATGGAATCCCTCATTATTACTATCATGTTGTTAACTGTTAAATGTCCTATATCCACTTATGTAAAAGTGATACCATTGTAATTAACCTCATTATTAATAACAGGAAAGGAGAAAAGGGAAGGCCAAATAGTATAGGCATGTCATTTGGGCAGCTTCACCAGGAAGCTAAAGCTTTACATTGCCCAGGGAGCCACCTGTCTTTTCCCCACATATCACTGGGACAAGTGAGTAGATGGGGGTCGGGGGTGGGGAGGATTAGATGCATGTCCAATAAAGTTGGAGTGACATTGAAAAGGTACTTGACTGTCATTCACAACTGGGAACAGGTCATTGGCCAGAATGGGTGCAGCCCTTGCAAGGGCACAAAATTTGGGATAGTTAATCCCCTAAACAAAGAAGCTCACTCTCTTGGCTCTTGGTGTGTTGCGCTTAGTGTGTTGAGGGCCTCTCATGCTCCTGCTCACCTGAATTCCCCCACTTGGCCCAAAGCCATGTGGCTCTCATACACAATGGACTAATGGACTGTAATTAGCCTGATACTGAACTGGACCTGACTGATACATGGAAAGGAAACTCTAGACATAGGCTTTGCTTTTAGCTTTACTGAATTCCCAGCTATGCTTCTTCTATAACTGGATTAAGGGAAATGGCACTTTGGAAACCCAGGGATGTGATTGCAAATAAAAGTCACTCATCTTGCTGTACACTCTCAGAAAATTCTTTTTCTCTAGATATTGGAAGGAATCCACCCCCCATCACTCAGTGAGGAAGATGATGCCCCAATTTCCCTGATACAGAAAGATGTGTCTCTTTGTTTTACTTTCCATCCAATCCCAGAGATTCCCCCCTTTGCTTTCTCTTGCCTCCCTCATCTGTTACCAGTGGATTTTATGTAACCCTCTTACACTTCCTCCTTTGATTGTAATGCATAAAATGAGGTGCAAAACTACCATTCTCTGGAGCATTTTATCGATCTGTTGAGATTTGCTTCTTGGCAATGTTGTCAGTTTGGCTCAAATCCTATATAATAAAAGCCTAATATGCAAATCAACCAAACAGTGGGATGACCAGTGGGATGACTGGTTGCTCTGATGTGCACTGACCATCAGAGGGCAGACACAAAATGCAGGAGCCACCCCCAACCCACAGGCCCCAGGCCAGCCAAGGCGAGTGAGTCCCAGTTGGGGGGGGCCGCCTGATCATCCTGCTGATCACCCCACAGATTGGCCCTGATCACTGGCCAGGCCTAGGGATCCTATCTGTGCATGAATTTTATGCACCAGGCCTCTAGTAAACTCATAAAAATTCTTACATGTTTAGACACTTCTTACATTGTCAATAGATACATACTGAAGAAGTTGTAAAGGAATGATGCCTGGAATTCACTTAAAGATAATCCAGGGAAGGAAGAATTATGAGAATAAGTTTGAATCAAAATTGGTCAAGAGTTGAGTTTTGGTGAAGCTGGATGATATAGGTAGAGAAGCCTCAGAAAGAGTGTTTCAGATGATGACTATAACAAGTTGTCATAAATGATGTGGCTTAAAACAGCACAAAGTTATTATTTTATAGTTATTAAGTCCACAACCACAACGAGTTTCACTGGACTAAAATTCTTGTACCACCAGGGTTGTGTTCCCTCTGGAGATCCAGGGAAGAATTTGCTTGTGCCTTTTCCATCTCCTAGTGACTGTTTCCATTTATTGGGCCCAGGTCTTCATCATTCTGATCTCTGTTTCTGTCTTCACATCTACTATTCTATTGCTTTTCTATCCACGCATAAAGACCCTTGTGATTACATTGGTCCCACTTGGATAATTCAAGATAATCTCCCACCAAAACTTAATCATATCTGAAGTTCCTTTTGCTATGTGAGATAGCATATTCAAAAGGTCTAGTGATTAGATGTGGACATATTTAGGAGATGATATTCTGCCTCGTACAAAAAGAAATGAAGAAGTTAGGAAATCCTATATAACAAAAAGCTAATACACAAATTGTCCCCTCAACTGGGAGTTTGACCAGGGGGCAGGGCCCCTCCCCCTGGATGGCCCGGAAGTGATCAAGGGAAGGCCAGCTGGACCCCATCTATGCATGAATTCAGGCACTGGGCCTCTAGTAGGATTAATAAGAGAAGGTATAGCTATCAGAATTTAGCCGGAAAATAGGAAACATTTAAATGTTTTAAACAGAGGACATTTAATACAGAGAATTAGTTTCACAAGAAATGGAAGTTTTGAAAAAAATCAAAGGATGGTGAAGCACCTCAAAACTTGAAGTATAGTTTTTACTGAATTCTTGTCACTTTTTTACCATTGTAAAGTCAAAAAAATCTTAAGTCAAACCATTCTAAGTCAGGGACTGACTGTATTGATGTTGGGTTAGAAAAAAATCTTAAGTAGGGGAGTTTGTAAATATGGAAGTTATGGGTAATGAGGCTCTGCTTTACTTCCCAGGCCAGAGAGATGATGTAATACCCTGGATTTACCCACCTTCTAGTCTTCCACCAGGGTTCTCTTTGGCTAAATGTGTTGCATGTGAGTCTGGGAAACAGAGTTAGCAGGAAAGGATGGAGAACACATCTGAATACAAAGAGGTGATGCACAGCACAAAAGGTTTAAAGAACTAAGATTTGGTGGTGAAAGGACTAATGAGAAGTTATTCAAGGAACTTAATGATTGCCTTTAGATTTATAGACTTTATTATAGAGAGGATGATGACAGGCTGTTTTTAATTTCCATAAAGCCAATGTCAATTGACTTATTAAATTAAATAAGTCAATTGACATTGGATGGAAGATTTATGAAAACTATTCTCCCTGTAAGGATTGAAAAAAAATCTAGAAATACTTTAGAAAGAATGGGTGAGGAATTACCTTCCTTAGAAATGGTGGAGGACTAGGCACCTATTTATCTACATTTCTTTGGTAGCCAGCTTATCTGGTGCAAGTTCTATGGGTCTGAGCCAGCCCTCACTATAATTCTGTTTGTGGTTAATAGCACCTTGAACTCGGAAGAGTGGCAAATGCCTCTGCAGCTGCTTTGCTGTCTGGGATCTGAGAAAGAAAAAAACAAAAACTTACACCAAAAAAAACACAAACTGTTGTGGCAGAAGGTTGGTGAATAGAAAGCAAATCAACCAAAACATCATTTTAGCGCAGAGCTGGTGGCTTACTTGAGTAAGTGATTTATGACACAATGTTTTTATTTGATCTGGCATTACAGGGATAAATTATTGAGTGCTAATTGTATGTTGATAAGCTGTTCCTGCTTAAATTTATTCCTTCCTCAGTTTGTGTTAATTGGGGCATATTGGAACAGAAGGGGAATTGCCCACTTACTGCCTGGTTTGGTTTATGCTGTTGCTAAAATGCCAAGTTGTAATTGTGTCTTCACTCTTATTTATACTCAGTGAAAAAGGGAGCTCCTACGGCTGGACTTTTTTCCCTTTCCATTAATGCATATTTTTTTCCCTCATGTTAAAGAATAATATTCCTATTTACTTGTTTAATTTACTCAAGTTGTAGCAGAAGGTAGGGTCAGAGGTGGACTGGCTGAAGCCTAGGGAATTTTAAATGCATATTTTATTATTTGAAATTTAAATCCTTTTTAGATAAAGCCATCATGGAGGGGAGGCAGTAAACCTAAGTTTTTCCTGCATTGTTGTCTGTCTCTCTCTCTCTCTCTCTCTCTCTCTCTCTCTCTCTCTCTCTCTCCCTCTCTCCTCTCTCTCTCTCTCTCTTCCTCTTTCTCCCTCTCTCCCTCTCTCCCTCTCCCTCTCCCCCCTCCTTCTCCCTCTCTTCCTCTCTCTCTCCATCTCTTCTCTCTTTCTAACATGAAAGGACTTGAGTGGCAATGGAATGGCAAAGGCCAGCAGTGAGAATCTATGCGCCATGCAGAGATGTAGATGTGGGTGGGAAGGGGGGAGTGGTAACTGCCAGATATTTGGGTCTTGTCTCTCAAAGATCTTTATAATAATTATTCTAACTCCAGGGAAGTTGAGTGAGTCCAGATTTTAATAACTCAATACAGATACAAAACAGAAAATGGCTATTATAAATAGAAAAGCTGGGTTGAGATGAAAGGAAATCAACAAGAGCAGAGGAAAGAGTAATATTCCAAATAGGCACACCAGATTTAGGGCACCCGAGGGCTGTCCATGTGAGTTACTACACATGGCCCAAGGGTGGGCTTGTAAGCACTAACCTCAGACACAGACCTCACTCTCTGCCATGGTTTTATGAATTCCACTGCATGTGGGCAGGTGTGTACCTGGCTGTAAGCCAGAGAGAGGTGGACCCTGCAGGTGCCAGGAGCTTCTGGCTATGGCAGGGACAGAGAGTGCCACTCTCCAGGCTGCTTCTGGGACCCAAAACTCCTCCACATCTTCATACTCTGCTATAATTATCTTCCTTCTCCCAGTTTTATTTTTAAAAAACAAAAACAAAAAAATATTCATACTTATTTCAGAGAGGAAGAGTGAAAGAGAGAGAGAGAGGAGAAGAAGAAGAAGAGGAGAGGAGAGGAGAGGAGAGGAGAGGAGAGGAGAGGAGAGGAGAGGAGAGGAGAGAAACATCAATGATAAGAGAGAATCATTGATCAGCTGCCTCTGGCACACCTCCTACTGGGGACCAAGCCTGCATCCTGGGCATGTGCCCTGACCAAGAATCAAACTGTGACCTCCTGGCTCATAGATCGATGTCAACCACTGAGCCACACAAGCTGGGCTCCCAGTTTTGTTCTTAGATGTATATAATTTCTTTCTTCTGGCTCTTCTCCCTCAAATCGAAATAAAAGAGTTCCATTTAAGTCATCATTTGTGCAACTTTCCTAGTCAAAATAGAAAGAACCTTGTTGGCCTCTGTGTAGAGAAGAGATTTAAGGATTGGGTGAGTATAATTACCTAAGGATATTTTTTTTCTGTTAATACATAATTGGCTAGTTTATCCACTAACCTGTCCAACAGGTATAGATTGTGAGGGAAAGATCGTGTTCAAATTTCAGGGATAGCTCCAGTTCATTTACACAGCCATTTGACTCTTAGCTAGTTAATTAAAATAGGGGTCAGGATTATAGGGAGATTAGTTAAAATGTCACTGTCACTGTGATGTACTTCCTTGGGGAAGGAAAACCAACTAGGCGTTGGTAGTTTTAGTCTCTACTAGAACATGCTATAGGTATAGCAATCCTTAGAGGTCATGGGAAGTAATGGAAAGAGAGCAAAAGAGGAGACAGAGTCAGCTTTCACTATTGACAAGACTCCTGCCATTTTTCCAGGAATCTAAGAGTTTCCCAGGGGAGATTCTGGTACCCAGCGAACGGGGGCCAGGAGCTGGAGCCTCTCAGTAACAGGACTGCCTGAGTGCTGAGACCTGGAGGGGCAGCCACACCAGCATCAAAGGACAAAGCATTGAGGAGGAAAAAGCAGGGGTTCAGCTCTCAGAGGTGGCATCATGAAGTTGGATGGGAGATATTGGGACAGCTCAGTATGCATTGTTAGTAGGTCCCACCCCATGTTATTTTTTGGTTCTCATCCACCAAGACGAGCCAATGGCCACCAATAGTGTTTGATTGAAAGTAGGAAGCCAGAATCAGAATGAAACTCAGAAAGGTGAAGTGACTTGTCTAGGGGCACGTGGCTGGAGGTGGCAGAGCCAGGACTAAATCCAGTTCTCTGACCTCCCAGCAATGCTTTTCTAATATAACCAGGTTTACAGCCCACCTGTGACATCTCCAGGTTCATTCTGACCTTGGGTGAAAGGGTTGCTGAAATCGCCCCAACTAAAGAAACAAGGAAGCAGGAAACTAAAATAGAATGCCAGAGTCATTTGAACTCTGTATGAAACCTTTTTTGCTATGTTTTAACTTAGGTAAGGATTAGAGGTGATGCTAATAAAATTCCTGAGAAAAAAGCAGGTAATCATTCTAGTAAATAGAAGGTTGTAGAGTTCCTGCTCCATAGAGCTGAAGATTGACATTGCATGGACTCCGTTGGTTTTCTTGAGAATTCCTGACCTTCCTGAATTCCTAACCTCCTGGGTTGTCGTGGTTAAGATCTGGCAGGAGTCAGTTTGCTAGACTTTGCTTCTCAGAGTGTGATCGCCAGACCAGCAACATCAGCCTCACGTGGGAACTTGAAAGAAATGCAAATTCATGGGCCTATGAAATCAGGATTTCCAGGTATGGGCCCAGGAATTTGTCTTAACAAGTCCTTCAGGTGATTCTGATGTACACTGAAATTTGAGAAGCCCTGCGATAGAATAAAAAGGAAGTGTACAATAATAGACTTTATGAGGCAATACAAAATAATGGTTCAAACTCTGACAATTACTAGTGAGGAGATCTTTATGTGACTCAGTTTCTTTGATTGTGAAATGGTTGGGTCTCCCACAGGTAGTTTGGGGGCTCAAATGAGGTAATGCAGAAACGTCTGTATGTAGTACCTTGCCCAATATTTAGTGTTATTCAGTACATTTCACTTACTGTCCTATGATTATTATAACCCCATATATCTCTAGCCCATGGTGTGAGTTTCATGCCCTTCCAGACTCTTCCTGTGCCCTCTCTTCCTCCCTCTTCCCTCCCTGAGCTTCTGTAGCTCCATCCACACCTTGCAAATGCTATGGGGTGAGCACTGTGGAGCTGGGCAGGTGAGCTACTGAGCACCTTGGAGAATGGATCTCTAGCACCTCACTGCTTCCTGATTCTCACCATGAAATCAAGATGGAATTAAACCATATTAAGTCTTACTTTATGCATAGGGAAACAGATAGTGGACCTCATATTCTGAGCCAAAGTCATGACCCTTTAACAACAAATATGAATCTCCTTATGTAGAGAGGAAGGCCTAAATTTTAGCATTGGGACTGTCCGCAGAATTTCAGAGTATCTGGTCATGTTGGGTTAGATGATCCCGTCCTGGCCATTCCTTGTGGCTTCTGCCACCATGTCCACACAGCCACTTTCAGAGCAAGAGGCCAGCCACTCTCTTGAGCAGAGCAGCCTGTCACTGCGTCTGCCTCACAGCATAGACACAGGAGTGGCAGGCTGGAGCAACAGCTGCTGCCTCCCTGGGGGCCACTGCAATGTCTCTGGGGGCCAACCCAAGCCTGGATGAGCCTTGGAAAATTAGTGAGCAATTCTGACTAGTTTAATTTTTCTCTCCGAAGAAATTGAGAGACCATGTCCTCTTAATCATCTTTTGAGAACAAAGACAAGAGAAAAGAGAGACATTCAAGAAAACAGAGCAATTAATCTGTTCATTCATGTTCAATAAATGACTGTGCTCTGAGTGCATCCATTGCTGTGTTTTACAAATGTTTATTAGGCACTCATTCTGTGTGGAGCGCTGGGGACACTGGGGAAAATTAGGAACATTTCTGCCCTGAGAATTCTGCAAGCTGCTGGGGAGGAGGAAACTACCATTTGGTGAGCATTTCCTGTGCCCTAGCCATTGGGCTAAGTATGTAACCCTCACATGAACCCCGTGAGGTCTGTATTCTTATTCCCATTCTATAGATGAGGACATGGAGGCAGAGGGAGATGAAATGACTGACATGGAGTCACCTGTTTAGAAAGTGGCAGGGCTCTGAGCCACAAAAGCCCTTCCTTGCTTCACTCTACCACCACGCTGCTTCTGTGGGAGTGCGCTCATCCCTTTCAAGCGCAAAGAGCCAGAATGTTAAGTACCATGAGGAGGTGAAAGTTCAGAGGACCCCTGGCAGCTCAGAGGGCAGGGAAATTGCTTCTGATTGCCATGTGTGCCTTGAATTTAAGGGAGGGCATGGGACTGGGGAAGCAGGCGGAGGAAAGTTCTAAGCAATTCTCTGGGGAAGCCGGAAAGAGATGGGATGGGACAGGTTAGGCCCTGAGTGTGGGGAAGCAAAAGGACCAAACAGCCATTATCTTGGGTCAGGCCTTGCCCTCAGTGTGATCCTGGCAGTACTACCGTGTTTCCCCGAAAATAAGACATCCTCCGAAAATAAGACCTACTTCATGAAAACATAATACATCCCCTGAAAATAAGACCTAGCGCATCTTTGGGAGCAAAAATTAATATAAGAAACTGTCTTATTTTCGGGGAAACAGGGTGGTTATCAAATAGGACAGGACAAAACTTGAAATATGACTTTCACATCCAGATGAGGCTGCAATAAAACCTGTCTATGTGTTACCCTTTCTTTCATTTATCACCATTACCTGCTCACCTACCTAGAGTCTAAGTGCTCACATGTGCATGAAATGTTTGACGTTGGGCACAGAACCTGCCTGAGGGTACTAACACATCTCCTCATACAGCCCTGCTCCCACAAACATCACATGAGGATGTCAGGCAGGTCTCAGGTGCTCTGGCATGGATTACGTACCCTCACACAGCAGCGAGGTGATTCCCACTTTAGGGACGTGGTCACTGGGTTCAAAGAGGCCCAGGGGGAAGGACCTGGCTGGTGACAGTGGAGCTCTCGCTTTCCAAAGCTGGTGCCCTAGGAGCCCTCTGGGCAGTCCACAGGTTTCTGAGACAAATATAATCTGTGGTAAATTTGGTTGATTTAAATTAATCAATTTAAAGTTACACAGCTGTATTGCCACAGCTGAGGCAGCATAGGAAAGGGGCAAAACAAATTGGCCATAATGGACACACAGTCCTGGGTTCAAATCCTTTCCCCCCTACTTAGCCTTTCTGGGTCAATTGGCTTACCTTCTCTGAGCCTTTCTTCCTTCATTTGTAAAATCAGAATAATAATCCATACTCTGTAGGACCATCAGGTTGGAGTTATAGAATTTATGTTTAATATGTAGTACTTCTGTTCTTGACAAAGAATATATCCTCTTCTGCCCTGGATTCTTCTCCAGCAAATGCTTGCTTCCAAATTAACTTGTTTGGATCCCTAAATATTGACCATTTTGAACTGCTACTCGGCAGTATTATTTTATTTACTTGAGATTGTATGGATACCCAAACACCGTGTTTTGTGGCCAGGCACAAGGAAGATGGAACAATTAGCACCGTGCGCAGTTTTCTTTCAGGAATGCTCAGTGACTTCAGTCTGCATGGTTGGCCCTTTGAAATTGTCTTGGCCTTATGATTTCATGGAAGTTCATGTGGCACAGATTGACTGGTGGTTCACTGACCCTTTTCCCTTTTCCTTTCAGCTAGACTACATTTCACAGTCTCCCTCCTAGTTAAGCGATTATGTGACTGAGTTGTGGCCCATGGAACCTGGGTAGAAATGATGGGGGTGTGAATGAAAATCCTGGCCTCTAAGAATCTCCCACAAATCTTCCCCTCTTTCCTCATCTGCTGCCGAATGGAGGATCCAGTACAGGACTCCAAGTCTATGGAGGACGGGGAGCCACTAGAGAGATGGGACCTGGGTCCCTTAATGAGTACGTGGAGCAGAGTAACTGTCACACTCCACAAACAGCATTGGTCTGGGAGTGAGACATAAACTTCGACTGAGCCACTGAGAAGTGGGGGGCTAATTATAAAAGTAATTAGCCTGCCCTAAAAAAATATATAGCTTGCTTATGACTTACTATATATTTTCAGCCATCATTAATACTCTCTCTAAATGACCCTATATAATCCAATACCCGGGGAGAGGTAATATATTTCTTTGCATTAGCTTAAGTTAATTTATAAGCTAAGCCTGCTAGGTCCAACCAAGCAGCACCCTCCAGATACATGGCACAGTTTGTACCTGGAGCTGAGGTGGGGAGATGGCTCGCACAGTGGTTCTCAAAGCATCAGTATCATTTCACTAGCGCCCTGTTAGAAATGCAAATTCGTGGGCCCTATCTCAAATCTACTGGGTCAGATTTTGTGAGTGGAGCCCGGCAATCTGTTTTCCCAAGCATCAGGTTACTATTGGAGAACAATTGGAGAAGGACTGCCGGAGACCTGGAGACCCGGTGATCACATCCGGGAACAGCAGAACAGAGCGAGGGTCACAGCAACTGCTCCCCCGGAGACCAAGGGCACTGGGTAAAGGTGACAAGGGGAGAGACACAAAGCTGAGTACCGAACAATTCTGTTTATGGCTATATCATTGACTGTGGCATAGAGTTTCAGAATTTTGCTCGTCACTGAATGGAGGTTTAATGACTACACCGGAATTCTTTTTAAAAAATATATTTTATTGATTTTACCCAGAGAAGAATTGAGAGGGATAGAGAGTTGTAAACATGGATGAGAGAGAAACATCCACCAGCTGCCTCTTGCACACCTCCGACTGGGGATGTGCCCGCAACCAAGGTGTGTATGTGCCCTTGACCAGAACCGAATCTGGGACCCTTGAGTCCACAGGCCAACTCTCTATCCACTGAGCCAAAGCGGTTTTGGCAACACCGGAATTCTTAGCATCAGTCTGCTAGGTCTGCCATGAGAAAAACCAAGGTGCTGCAGGGTTGGCTTCCTCTAAGGACACTCCTTGGTCTGCAGGTGGCTGCCCTAAAGCCTCCTCTTCACATGGTTGTCCCTCTTTGCAGGCACACTCCATGTCTCTTTTTGTGTCCTAATTTCTTCTTATAAGGACACCAATGGATTAGGGCCCCACCCTAAAGACCTCATTTTAACTGAATCACCTCTTAACAAGCCCTGTCTCCAAATACAGGAGGTATGGGTCGGGGTAAGGCTTCAATATATGAATTTATCAGAAGTCATAATTCACTCTGGGGTATTGCTATCTCTTCTAACTAACTCCTTTGAATAATCCTGGAGCCAATGATAGCTGCATGCTAAATTTAACCTGAAGCTTGCTTCATTTTATTCTAACAGTGAAATTAGAACTGAATTAATACCTTGGCAGTAAGTTGGCTGATTAAAAATAGGTCCCATAAAAAGTAACGCAAAAGTAAAGGGGGTTTGTTTTACATAGAGTTTCCTATGCCTCCTGGGCAGCTGGATATTAATTTGTAAATGAATGTAGAGTTTTTGGCAAATAGGGGCTGTAAAACAATCTTAGAGTCTATTGGAAACTTGCATTTTGTCCTGCGTTGACAATCCGTTGATGCCATGGTAATTGGAAAATTATTTTTCTTACTATTTTGGTCTTTGGAAATAAACAGGAAGTTACTTTTGTTAGGATAGGAAAAAACGCATTCCTTTGAGATGCTTTTGAATCTGTTTGGCTTGTTAGTCAACTCTAGTAATTATCTTAAATAATGACTGAGTAATTAGCAGAATTTATATATGTAGAAAAATAGAAGGGGGGGGGGGGACTGGCAACTCTTCTTAAAACTCATGTTTCTCAAGCTCGAAGGTTTTTTTTTCTTCCCAGAGAAGTCTTCAGCGTGTCAGGACCCTTTCTCTTTCATCTCATTCTCTATTCACACTGGTCTCCCCTTACTCTACTCCATCCCCTTCATATTAACTAGCAGAGGTCATGGGCTGGGTAACCTTGCTGCCAAGATGAGCCTTACCTTAAGAGCCTCAGGTAGTCTAAATGTGGGGCAATTTAGCTGCCTTTAAAGTCCCACTGAATGAACTTTCTTATCACTTGTTAACTGTCAGGGCAAAGTTCACTGAAAAACACTCTCACTGCTAGCCTGTGAAACGGTGGCTGTGAAGTCCTCTGCATATGGGCACATTAGCCTGTGCTCAAAATATGCTTATGGGGCAAATTCTGATATGATTCATGTTGGCATCATTGAGCATACATTAGTGGAATTTGCATACATATAAATTTGAATAATGTTCAAGGACATTAAATGATTTCAGATTTAATGATAATCATAGCTAACATTTATTGAAGTATTTTATGCCAGACACTGCTCTGAGTATCTAATATAATATTAATTAATCCTCAGAACAGCTCTATGAAATAGGTCCTGTTATCAGACCCATTTTACAGATAGGGAAATTAAGGCACAGAAAAGTTCAATAACTTGTCTATGAGCCAGGTAGGCTGCCTCCAGCGTCTGTGTTCTCATGCCTCAGGTTGCATGGCTATAGTTGTCAAGCGCACTGAGGCAGGAAAATGGTTTTGCTTTGCTATGGCAGGTTGTACAAGAGCTGAATGGAGTCTTCTTTCTTGAGAGACCTTTGGCCAACTGATATTCATCCAAAAGTATTATTTTGGGGAGTTTGAAAACAAAGATGAGTCCATAGGAGGGGGACCCATGGTTCGTCCCTCTGTCATTTTGGAAAAACTCCTATGCATTTGTGCCTGTGCACATTAAACAAGTGTTTGTCGAAGGCTGTTTGCTGGCCCCTTGAGAGCTACAGTTTGACCTGGAGCACGGCAGTGGGGAAGGGCCCAGACTTGATGACATAAATGACAAACAGTACAGTCTGACAGCCCTGAGAAAGGGAAGGTCAGAGTGGGGAGCTAGGTGAGGAGATGGGGAGACTTCACAGAGGCAGTACTGAGTGAGCTGGGCATAAAAGATGACTAGAACGTCACCTTGGAGTAAGGAGGGAGCTGGTGTGCCAGGGCACAGAGGGGAGGGGCACAGGGTGTTCCTCACTAGGAGGTAATGAGTCCCAAGGGCTGGGAGTTGGACTTTGTCCTGGTGGGGTGCAGAGTCAGCAGAGACTTATAAGCAAATAGTATCCCGATGACACACTTGCTCTTTGACCCATTTGTCCAACTGGAATATAGGTGATTCATGAAAGCATATTTGTTATTCTCAAATACCTTATATTAACATGGAAGAAGTGGCAGTCTTGGTGCCCCAACTTCCCTACTCCCTCTGTCTCATCTGTCCTACGTGTTTGCTGGTATTTGGAATACCACTATTAATAGATCTATTCCTTTGTTAAATCTCCTACCACTTATAGGACATTTTCATAAGTCACTTAAACATCACCACAGTAGCATGCACAAGCAGCTTTCCCAAGAACAGGAGTTGGTGATGTATAAAGGGAGGAGGGAAAGGAGTAGAACCTAGAGGAATGGAACCGGGAGTGTGACCACATGGAAAAAATATAGCAGTAATCCAGAGCTGACTCAAGACTTAGTCACACCAAAAGGTAATGTAGTATCAGGTCAACTGGAAATGATGTGGAGATGTGAATTGTTTTTAATTATTTTACTTATTAAATACTTTAAAACACAAATAGTCATCTTATCCTATCTAATAAAAGAGTAACATGCAAATTGGCCGTCACTCCAACACACAAGATGACTGCCCCCATGTGGTCAAAGATGGCTGCCCCCATGTGGACACAAGATGGCCAGCAGAGAAGGGCAGTTGGGAAGGATCAGGACAGCAGGGGAGGGCAGTTGTGGGTGATCAAGCCTGCAGGGGAGGGCAGTTAGAGGTGACCAGGCCAGCAGAGGAGGGAAGTTGGGGGTGACCAGGCCTGCAGGAAAGGGCAGTTTTGGGGGACCCAGTCCTGTAGGGGAGGGCAGTTAGGGATGACCAGGCCTGCAGGGGAGGGCAGTTAGGGATGACCAGGCCTTCAGGGGAGGGCAGTTGGGGGCAATCAGGCTGGCAAGGGAGCAGTTAGGCATCAATCAGGCTGGCAGAGGAGTGGTTAGGGGTGATCAGTTTGGCAGGCAGAAGTGGTTAGGAGCAATCAGGAAGGCAGGCAGGTGAGCAGCAGTCCTGGATTGTAAGAGGGTACCTGACTGCCCTATCAGGATTGGGCCTAAACGGGCAGTTGGATATTTCTCAAGGGGTCCCAGATTAGAAAGGGGGCAGGCTGGGCTGAGGGACACCCTCCCTCCTCCCCCCCCCCCTGTGCACAAATTTTGTGCACCAGGCCTCTAGTATAAGATAAATCCTGGTCAAGACTAGCTCTCAGGGGCCCTTAAGAGTTTTGAAGGGCTATCAAAGGGCTACACAGTTGCAGACAACAGAATCCAGTCCTGGCCAATTTCAGCCTAAAAGGGGTTCATCAAAGGAGATTCAGCAGCTCTCCAGGAGGCTTGTGAACTGGCATGGAAGCTCTGTCTTTAGCCATGGATGGCGACCAAAACCATGTAGCAGAACTGGTCTAGTGGAGACCCCTCTGCTTCAACTTTGGGCACAGATGCCGCATCAGGCCCTGCCAGCACTGCTGATGTTGGTGCTGAAAAAGTCCACCAGAACTGCCACATTGCCTCTGGACACTGCATCTACTTTCACCAGAATGGATTCTAGAAAACACCTTTTCCTTGCATCACCAGCTTCCATGGTCAAGTCGAGCAGGGTGCATCAGAGCAGTGAGCATAGGTTGCATGTCTGCTACTGGTATGGGGGCCGAAAGGTGAATATTGGTGTAAATTGTGATAGGTGGACTCCCTGACCAAGACTCCTGAGGGGGGCACCCTCAACCCTGAGGGCCAGGGGCTTTGATGGGAGCACGAAGCCCAACAGAATGACAAAGGCCAACCACAAAGAGGAGCTTTTGCATGTGCTGCTTCTTTTTAAAAAAATATATTTTATTGATTTTCCACAGAGAGGAAGGGAGAGGGATAGACAGCTAGAAACATCAATGAGAGAGAAACATTGACCAGCTGCCTCCTGCACACCCCCTACTGGGGATGTGCCTGCAACCAATGTACATGCCCTTGACCGGAATCGAACCTGCGACCTTTCAGTCCACAGACCAATGCTCTACCACTGAGCCAAACCGGTTTCAGCTAATTTGATGATTTCTTCTCCCAGAATCTGGCAGTCTGACAGCCCAGCACCTGCTCAACCCCAGCAGTAAGCGAGGAGTCCCCCACAGTAAATGAAAAGCTAGGGCTATCAAGTTGACGTTTTTAAAAATTTCATTGTCCAAGTTAGTTAAATTCAGCCTGAAACCTTCAAGGTCTCAGACCCAAGGGCCTCATCACTCTGCACAGAGCTCAAGGAGTTGTCTGGAGAAACAGTTTATTTTCTATAATTTTACAGAGGAATGCAATGAACAGGTTGTAAAGAACATTAATAATCTAGTGCGACAGTATCTCTAAAAACTTCAGTGTGCAAACCCACTTCAGGAAAATCTATGCTACAAAATTGAAAGCATCAGTATTTAAGGATGTATTCACAAAGCAGTATTTAGTTCAGTATGGTTTGTAGTAAGGAAACAAACCCTGGATGCCCATTAGTAGGGGAATAGTTGAATAATTCAGGTACATTCTTACTGTAAACTATTATGTGTATGTTTAAAAAGAATGATTTATATCTGTATGTATTGATTTCAAGGGTGCCCATGTATATATCGTTAGATTTAAAAAGCCATTGTAAAAAAATGTGTATAGAATAAGCCCATCTGTGTACATATATATGTTTTTGTATGTTTATATTTGCAAGGTGCATTGCAAAGTACGTGGAAGAATACAAGACAAATTGTCTCTTTTGCTAGGGGTTAGGGGTGCAGGGGCTGTTTAATGTATTACAACAAGCATCTCTATGATTTTTTTATTACAATGCAGTAGAGAGAAGGAAAATCTACTGAACCATGTAGGATTTGGTGAGGATTAAGTGAGATAATATTTATAAAATGCTTATTATAATCCCTGGTATCTAGTAAGCATTTGAGAAATGCTGGATATTATTATTTGATTTTTTTCTGTCTGGACTGTGTAGCATACAGGGCTCGGTTTAAGTTCCTTCCCTAACCCTCAAGTGAAAGTCAGAGACCTGTCCTCTCTGGGCTGTCTACCCCACGCCACAATACTCACCACTCTGCTAGACTAGTCTGTGGGCTGTATCTACCCATCTTTGCTCCCTCAGCATCTAACCAAAGGCCACGGATGTGCACTCGATAAATGGCGATGGAGTGACTGAATGAGGTGGACTTAGGTTGACTGCATGATTATGCCAGAGAAGAAAGAGGCAGGCCGGGTTCCTCAGGAACAGCTCAGGAAGCTGGACAGGCCACGTTGTCACCATGTTTGTGTTGTAGGCACCTGCTTGGGTTACCTAGTGTTTCATTTCTCGGGTTTTTGCAAATTGAAAATGGACTACGGTGCTGCTGCTTTTTAAGTGATTAATTTGTTCAGATTATCGTATAAGGTCCCTCCAGTTTAGAAGTTATTAACATGCCAGAGCGGTTAATAATGACTCTTGATTAACTTTCTGCATAGGTGCAAACACCTCCATTTAACCAGTGTCAGATAAAAGCGACAGAGAAAATACACTGCAGGATGGAAACTGAAAATAGCTTTGCAGATGGTGATTGTAGCTACAGCATCAACAAGGGGGTACAGTCCTTAATGGCAGATGACTCATTTCTTGTCCCTGTTTAAAATACAGTTTTCAAAAAAGGTCATATCATGACTCCCACACAGATATAAAATAAGTACATGTTAGGGATTTATCTTAACTTATTAATCAGTGAGGGAACACAAACAGCTGTTATAACTGATTTATTAGAGAGTCCAAAGGACAGACACAGTGGAGATGACCAACATGGAAATGAATGAGAAACTGAGGCAAAACTATTCTGTTTTTTTAAAATAATTTTTATTGATATTGTACAGAGAGGAAGGGAGAGAGATAGAGAGCTAGAAACATCGATGAGAGAGAAACACCCCCCACCGGGAATGCTCCCGCAGCCAATGTACATGCCCTTGACCGGAATCGAACCCGGAAACTTTCAGTCCGCAGACCAATGCTCTACCACTGAGCCAAACCGGTTTTGGCTATTCTGGTTTTTTAAATGGGTTTAATTCAACATTTTCCCAATAGGGAAGAATTTGCATGTATATAGACAAATTATTTTGCTAATAAATTTTAGTATGAATATGCTCCAAATATTGCATGGTATATATTTGTACTAAAAATGTTTATATTTAATATTTTGCTTTCCCCCCCTCTAAATCTGTCAACTGTGCATGAATTTAGTATCATTATAACAGATCATCTCTAAATCCACTAGATAAATAACTTATCCCCCAAATGGCAAATTGTTATGTGTTCTGCACCAAACCTACTCCCCAATCTACATTCCACAGTGCAGCATGTGGCGACCTCATCTACTTTTATCCAAAGTCACACTCTCTCTCCATACTTACCATTGGTTAGCAAGGACTCTCAAATGTATGCTATTGTCTTCATCTCTACTGCCCAAGTTTCTGGTCAGGCTCCCATCCTTTCTGACCTAGTGATTTGAAGATTTCTTAAATTTTGTTTTCATTTTCTCCCATTCATCCTCACATTGTCAACAAGTTATATTTTTGCTTGTTTCCAATAGAAGATGATTCAAATCCTTTAGCATGGCTCTTCACAGCTGATCATGTTCTACTTCTCTCGTCACAACCCTCCTTGCCTTACCCTCCTTCTGCTCCAGACACAACAGTCATTCACAACTCTTGAGTCTTTGCTCATGCTGATTGCTGTGCTGTGATGCTTTCTCCTTCTCTCTTATACTTCCAATTCCTCTTTAAGAGGCTACTTAGATGTTACCTCCTCCCTAAAGCCTCCCTGTGTTCCCAAGCTTTCCCCTTCCAACCAGTTTAATCTTGCATTCCTGTGCTTCCATTATAACGTATTATTAAAGCCCGTGTCAAATTGTATGGTTGGTAATTGTACTGTTTCCGTTTTGCTCACCAGACTGTGAGCTTTCCTCAAGTTCAGGGATTATGCCTTAGTCATTGTTTTAAAAATACTATACAGCACATAGCATAGTGCATGACATAGAATGCATGCAATATCAGAAGAGGAAGTAGATATCTATCACTCTGTTATCATAATCAGTGAAAGAAACTGTCATGAAGCTCCCGAAGATGAGGTTGCAGCACATGGAGGTGATAGGAAGTTAACCAGGTGAAGACGGAATGCATACAGATGTTTATTCTTCTGCTTCACCGGATTGAACACAAATGATCATGCTCACACAGGAGCAAGTGCATCTTTATTGAGGTGCAGAGGTCTAGCACAGAAGGAAGATAGCATGGAACAAAGACTCCTGGAACTGGAAGTTACTGGATGAGCCTTCATCACAGCCTGAAGATGCACCAAGTCTAGGAAGTTGGGAGTTAAGAAAGAGCCTGCCTTGCTGTCCTTTATAGCCCTGTAAGCGTGTGAGGCACAGATGAAACTTTTCATTGTAACAAGATACATCTGATCACCTTCAACATAACAGCATACTTTTCATCTCTTCCAGAACACTTCTGAATACATCCAACTTTTATACTCCTGAACAGTTTCCCTTGTAGAGTTCATTGTCTGGCCATGGCCTACATATGAACCCCCAGCTCAGCCCCCAACAATATCTGAGAAGCCAAGAAGAGAACAATTCTTTACAAGCATAACAGTATTTAGGGCTTTTGCTTATTTTATTTCTTCCATCAGGACTGTAACTCATGAGTTTCTTATACTAGAATTAAAAATTATGAGTCAAGATGTTATAGGTGAAAGAATGAGAGAGAATGCAATTTTTAAAATGTAGTCCAAGGATCACTTGCATTCGGACACTTTGGTGTGCTTGTTCAAAAAGCAGGTTCATGCCCTAGCTGGTTTGGCTTAGTGGATAGAATGTTGGCCGATGGACTGAAGGGTCCCAGGTTCAATTCTGGTCAAGGGCACACACCCAGGTTGCAGGCTCAATCCCCAGTAGGGGTTGTGTAAGAGGCAACTGATCAATCATTATCTCTTATTATTGATGTTTCTATCTCTCTCCCTCTCTCCCTTTCTCTCAGAAATCAATAAAAAATATTTATTTTTAAAAGCACGTTCATGAGCCAAGTCTTTAATATCCAATAAAAATTGTTGGTATGGGGTTTGGAAATCTGCATTGTAAATGAACTCCATAGCATGTTGATATAAATAATAAAGACTGGGAGCTGGAGGAACAAACACATGCAACAGGGCAGATCCCACCCGTGGACACCTGAGGCGCTCCCCTATTCTGTGAGATGGATGACAAAATTCACTTTCAAAAGGCCAAGCTCTTCAGACCATCACGGCAACCACGTTCTGGGCAATTGTTGTCATGACTCTGCAACTGTCCCAAATATCACCTGGGGTCAGTGAGGTGCAGAGCTGCTGCCTATTGGCGGCTGAATCATTTGAGAGGGAAGAAAAGTTGTAACTCTGTGCGCTGGGTTAAGGATAGATATTACCAAGAGAACAAGACTGAGCATAATACCTAGGATATTGGACATGGAGCGAAGGGCATATTTTGGAATAGGGGCTAAAGTGCATTATGAAGTCTCATGTCACTGGACTCAAGTGAAATAAACAAGGTTTTGTTTCTGGAGGGGGGTTGGGTCCTTTTAGACACTCTACTAGAGACAAAAATCAAACAAACAAACAAAAACCCTGCACATTTTTATACTTGTGTGCAGATTCTTTAAAGCCTCTTTTTATTCCTACAATGTAAGGAACTAATTAAATACTCATCACCCACCCTCCTATTTCAGGTTTAGCTGTACTGGCATTTGGGCATGACCTAAAGAAATGTGACACATGAGCACACGCTGGTGCTTTCTCTTCAAGCTTCAGGCTAAAACTTGCATCTGTAGCTTTTGTTGTTTATCCAAACCCGAAATAGAAAAGATGATTAGCACACGGTGCTCATCCTCTCTCTTCTTGCGTACTTAACCTCGGGACCTTTCGTTCCCAGCTGGCTCCAGCTGCAGAACTCACTGGGAACAGCCACTCTCTGCTCGGTGGTGAGCCATTTTCTTACTTCTCACTTCCTTTCTGGTGGACAAATTTAATTTACTCCAAAATATTTCTTGGCTCCAGCCCTGTATTTTGCATACCTCTTATCTTAAGAGGCTAAAAGCTTTTTACTGTGAGGGGACCAACAGCTGAAACACCTGTTGTGGTTTCCTTATCAACAACCTGTGGGAAGAACACTCTACATCCGGGGTGGGCTTGACTTATAATGATCCCAATAGGGCTGCATAAAGATAGCAGAGACTCCTATGGATTTGGTGCTGCTTCTTTTAATACTTCCAGCCTCTTAAAGATGGGTGATGTTATTGCCATTTTGCAGATATATTCAGGCCCAGAAAGGTTAACTGACTTACCCAGAACCATACAGATAAGAGAATGGTGAAATCATATTTGAATTCCAAGTCTCTATGGCTCCAGAATTTATGTTCTCTGCATCAGCCAACAGATTTGGTAGAAATGACTAATAAGTAGGGCTTCTAGAAAGCTCAGAGCTGAGAACCAGTTTATTGTAGCTAACCTACCTTTGCCCTATCTTAGCCCAGGGACAACTAAATCAGGGCAGATCCTGTAGCTACGGTTTAAGTTTAGTGTGTGTAAAAGAAACAGAAGCATCCAGGGTATTAGAGAGAACAGTGAAGAATCCAGAGTGAAGTTTAAGGCAAAGGAAATAGCAGAGGAATTAACAGGTAAATGCTCTGTAAGCGCAGGTAATATCTAATTACTAATGACTGAGCAAAAATCTACGTTAATTTGCTAAAATCTCTTTATGGGTGGATTATTACCTTAAAAATCTAAAAACGAAAAAACTGAATTTTTTGGATTAATTTTAAAAACTACCTACAAGGAACCAAAAGATAAAGTCAGTGTTATTTAAAAGTCTGATGCTCTACCGACTGAGCTATCTGGATGCTCCCTAAATTCAGTGTTATTTAATTCTTGTTAATTATATTAATGCAATCAAAATTCCTATATAAAAGCTGATCAATGTGGAGCTACTTGGATGAAGCCAAGTAGATTTGGAACCTTCCTGCCTGACCTGTCATCCCCATCCTAACAGTGACTCCTAAGTTTCTCCCTCAGACTTCTTGGCTCTTAGAAACATAGACAGCAAACACCAACTTAGGAGAAATAGAAGGTGATTAGCATTCAGTAGTCCTGTGCCTCATGTCTGCTCTGTGGTCCTGAACCTTGGGCAAAGCCACACCTCAGCCCCTCACTCTGAAGGAGAAGATGATGACACTTGGACCACCAGCCTCAGAGGGCTGTTGAGAACTAGGAAACTGGAGGTCCTGTGTGGCTTTGGTGACTCCCCAGGAGCACTCGCACACACTCACCAGACTCACATAAGATTTATTACAGTGAGAGAAGACAAAGCAAAACCAGCACAGGGAAAAGGTGCATGGGCCAAAGTTTGGAGGAAACCAGACGCAAGCTTCCAAGAATTCTCTCCCTGTGGAGTCACACAGACGGTGCGTACTTCCTCCAAAATCCAATTGTAACACCATGTGTGAAGTGCTGTCTATCAGGGAAGCTTAGTAGAAATTCGGTGCCCGAGGTTTTTCCTGGAGGCCAGTTGCATAGGCACACTCTGCCTAGCATGTTCCAGGAGTGCAGATAACCTGATGAAAAGCAAGTGTTCAGCATAAACCACATTGTTTCTACAAATAGGATGGGCTCAGTGAGCCAGCATTATCAGTTAGGAACTGGTGAGCACTCTCCTGAAATTCTAATTTCCAGATGTCACTTAAGGACCAAACTTGTAAGGACCATGGCAGTCTCAAGCTTTGTGTGCTAATTATTTTATGCTCAGTAAGCTTCACTCTCCCTTCCTTCCCTTCCACCCCTGCCCCCTGTACCTCCTACCATCTAGCTACCTAGTTAAAACAATTAGAATATGAAAATAACTCAGGAAAAGTTGGAGCTATCATTTTTAGTTGATGATAGCATTTCTGAGATGAGCATTCTCATCCAAACTCTTAGAACTCAGGTAATTTGCTTTTATAAGAGTTTACAGTTGTATAATTAAATAAAATGATAATAAAACTAAAAAAATCAAAATAATCTAGTCATGTTTTAGAGATATTATAGTAAAATATTATTTTCTATGTTTTTTAGTAAGTTTTATTAAAATATTGAAATGTATGTCTACTCCTAAAGCTCAACATTTTTGTGTATAAGAAGATAATGTATTAATTGGATAAAATATTAAGCTGCTATAACAAGAGACTCAAAAATAAGGTAGCTCACAAAACAGAGATGTTTATTTCTCTCATGTATCACATTTCTGAGATGAGGGGTTCAGGTGGATAAGGAAGCTCTGCCAACTTTATCAGCCTCAGTTGCAGCCCTGCCATCTGCATGAAGTGGTTCTGCACATATTGTTTTCCAAGTTCTGTCCTTGGAGCCTGAAGGAAGAGGTTAGGGAGTGAAGGTCCAAGCCGGATATTCCCTGTTGGCAACTGAAGTGCAAATTACTCACTTAAGTTCTACTTATAGTGTATTGGTAAGAGATTGGTCACATGGCCACACCTCGCTGCAAAGGAGGCTGAGAAATGTAATCTACCTACATTCCTAGGAAGAAGGGATCAATAACTTTTGGTGGACTGTTTGCCATATCCTCACAGCCCAAAATAGTGTTTCTATTACAGATGCAAACTAGGATATTTAGCACTCTATTTAGAGATTTATAACTTTACAATTAATTTCAGATCAAATCAAGGAAACTGTAGAATGATATCCCAGGTAGCAGTTTAAAATGTGTTATAGTGATCTTCAGCATGAGAAGATTCCACAATGGAAAATTCAAAATGACAATTGAATGGAATGCTTTCAATACATTGTATTATTCTTGTTAGTTTTACTCTAAGTCTACTTGACATGTTATTTCTCTTTAGCTTGCTCTTTTGAGAAATATGTAATGCTTCCCACCCCAAACCATTCTACAGCTAAAATGTTTTCCTCTGTTGAACACCTTTTAATCTCCGTATTATAATTATAATTTCAAAGTTCAACTGTACTTCCTTAACGTAAATCTAGGGAAATTGAAAAATAAACCACCTCATTTCCAGTTTCTACATTTTACTAGATCTGTTATTTTACTTAAGGATATAATATCCAACTCCTTAAGGGTATTACGCTTATAATTGAACTGCTTATGTTTTTATTCCTGACATGCAAATAGTAGAATTTGATTTGTTAAGCTTAAAGTTGTATTTTAAAACTCTTTGGGAGATTCTTGTATTGTTTTATTATATACTCTCCTATGAATTCTATCTTTATTTTAAAGTTTGTGTGAGTGAAAAAAGGGTAAATGTTAGGTACTGATGACTGGTAACAAGACCCATATATTTCATCGGCTGGAAATGCATCAACACTGGGCAATGACTTGGGCATTTGTTTTCCCCAGTTTCATATTCTGGGATTTTTTGTATCTCACATATACACACTGTACACCTGCATATATATGTGTATGCTTATGTATATATTTTCCATTTTAACTCTCATCTAAATGTAAATTTCCCCCACTTGCAGAAAAGTATCTCATTACTAAGAGGTTAGTCCTTTATGTACTGGGATGATGCCACTATGCACAATGATGAAGAATTCTATGTTGAGTTGTTTCCTGGTGGTGGAGATGGCTTTGTACTGAGCTCTTCCAATTCTCTTCTGAAGTTTCTGATGAAATGAAGAATAACCATTCACCAGATGCCAGATTTGATTTGGGCAAAGAGCATGTGGTTAAAGGACAGAGTGCAATTAACCAATTTATATGTATTAAATCCATGATCTAGAATACATACAGGATACCGGGCCAAACTGCTATAGGCAAATCATCCTTCAATGCTTTGAATTCATAAAATGCTTTAAATATATGTATTTCTCTTCCCCCAAACTCTTGCTAATCTATTATCTCATAGTGGTTTCCCAAAAGTCTAGGAAGTTATGAAGAAACATGACTAAATCTGTTTTTCTTATCCTCCTTGTTTCATATTTTCATTTTTCTGTCCCTTTCTTCTTCCATCCATCCTCCCCTTCCTTTCTTTCTTACTTACAGAAAAAGAAACTAAAGGGGCAGAGATATAAGTAAAATGTTTATAATTCAAATCTACAAGCTAGCTGTAAATTCAGTGTAATTGCTATCATATAAAGTTATAAATGGAGACAGAGGAAAGTGTGTGTGTGTGTGTGTGTGTGTGTGTGTGTGTGTGTGTGAGAGAGAGAGAGAGAGAGAGAGAGAGTGTGTGAGTTGGGTGGAGGGAGTGAGGCAGTTAATAAATATTTCCATTTCAAACTTTTCCCTGATTACCAAAACATTTGCATCTCAGCAGGCACCCTACGAGTCATCTAGGTCAACTTCCCACTGTTGCACAACACTGCCCCTTGATCTGGCTCCTCTCTATCATTTCATGGATGAGATGCTCATGTGTTGCAATGCAGAATATGCTAGTTTGGATTGTTTATGTAGTAAGAACATATATTGGGTTGAAACTTTTCTCCCTGTGACCTCCACCTCTTATGGGAATAAACAAATGTAATATTTTACTTGACAATCTCTAATCTATACATCTGAGAGCACCTATCATGGCTTCACCAAGCTTTCTACCCTCCAGGTAAGCATCTCATTTCCTACAGCTTTGCCTCTCTCTATTTATATTGCATTTGATTATCGGCTTCCTTAAGATGTACAGAGAACTAAAAACCAGACTCTAGCCCAGAGAACAATGGGCAGCTACTTTCCCTGAGCTAAAAGTCATGGAAGTAGAGATTCAGAGCATCTCTGGGAGAAGATGCTGGCATAATTATCCTGAATCTGCCCCAAGATAAGTTACTTACCTCTGTGTGTTTTTTTTATCCTATATTCCTGATGATATCCTATATAATAAAGAGGTAATATGCAAATTGAGCATCACATCTTCACAAGATAGCTGCCCACAACCAGGCTGGCAGGGGGGTTAGTGAGGGACGACCAAACAACTGAACAAGCAGGCTGCATGGGGTGACCAGGTTGGCAGTGGGGTTAGTGAGGGGCGACCAAATGGCTGAGCAGCAGGCTGCATGGGGCAACCAGGCCCGCAGGGGAGTTAGTGAGGGGTGACCAAACGACTGAGCAGAAGGCTATGTGGGACAACTAGGCCTGCGGGGAGGGGGCAGGTAAGGGGGAGCAGTTGGGGTGACCAGGCCAGTGGGTGGGGGGAGAGTGAGAGATGACCAGGCCAGCATTAGGGAGAGGGGGGCAGTTAGGGGCAATCAGGCAGGCAGGCAGGCAGGTGAGCATTAGGAGCTAGTGGTCCCAGATTGTGAGAGGGGTGTCCAACTGCTTGTTTAGACCTGATCCCCAGGATCAGGCCTAAACCAACAGTCAGACATTCCCCTAGGGGTCCTGGATTGGAAAGGGTGCAGGCTGGGCTGAGGGGACCCTCCACCCCATGCACAAATTTCATGCACCAGGCCCCTAGTTAGGGGTAAATATAATAATGCTTGTGAATAGTTTGAAACAATACCCGACACATAAGTCAATTTGTGAGGTGTCATTACATTCAGATTTTTGGCAGTCATGCCACACAGTACATTCTGAACTTTTAGTCAGCTAAAGACCATGGCCATCTATATGCAAACCAAGAAACATGACCCCCCCTTTCTCTACATACATACATACACACACACACACTGTTCATATGTGTGGTTTGTATATGTATGCATTTGAACTAAAATGAAGGACTCTATCTTTTAAAAATTTGTATGATTTATTTTAGTATATATTCCAACCTATTAAGTGTTTTGAATCTCAATAGTGTCATCCAACATATGTAGTCTCCCTCTCAATTTAAAAAAATTTTTAAAAATCTTTATTGTTCAGATTATTACAGGTGTTCCTCTCTCCTCTCCCCCTTAGCTCCCCTCCACCTGATTCCCAACCCCACCCCATGCCCTTAGCCCAGCCACTGTCTTCATCCATAGGTGTAAGATTTTTGTCCACTCTTTTCCCATACCCCTCAGACCCCCTTTCCCCTGTGAATTGTTAGTCCAATCCCTTTCTATGTGATTCTTTTATATTCACCAGTCCATTTTGTTCTTCAGATTTTTTTTTATTCTCTTGATTTTTAGATTCGCTTGTTGGTAGGTATATATTTGATGCCTTTTTGTAGTTCATAATTTTTTACCTTTACCTTTTTCTCCTTCTTTCTCTTCTTAAAGAATACCCTTCAACATTTCATGTAATCCTGGTTTGGTGTTGATGAACTCCTTTAACTTTTTCTTGTCTGTGAAGCTCTTTATCTGACCTTTAATTCTGAATGATAGGTTTGCTGGGTAAAGTAATCTTGGTTGTAGGTTCTTATTGTTCATCATTTTGAATATTTCTTGCCACCCCCTTCTGGCCTGCATAGTTTCTGTTGAGAAATCAGCTGACAGTTGTACGGGTACTCCCTTGTAGGTAACTAGTTGCTTTTCTCTTGCTGCTTGTAAGATTTTCTCTTTGTCTTTTGCCCTTGGCATTTTAATTATGATGTGTCTTGGTGTGTTCCTCTTTGGATTCCTCTTGTTTGGGGTCCTGTGCGCTTCCTGAACTTGTAGGTCTATTTCTTTCACCGGGTAGAGAAAGTTTTCTGTCATTATTTCTTTTTAAAAAAATATATTTTATTGATATTTCACAGAGAGGAAGGGAGAGAGATAGAGAGCTAGAAACATCGATGAGAGAGAAACATCAACCAGCTGCCTCTTGCACACCCCCTACTGGGGATGTGCCCACAACCAATGTACATGCCCTTGATCGGAATAGAACCTGGGACCTTTTAGTCCACAGACTGACACTCTACCACTGAGCCAAACCGGTTTTGGCATCTGTCATTATTTCTTCCATTAAGCCTTTAATATTCTCACTCTCTTCTTCTGGAACTCTAAAAATCCGGATGTTGGTACACTTTAAGCTGTTCCAGAGGCTCCTTACACTATCCTCACACTTTTGGATTCTTCTTTCTTTTTGTCTCTCTGGTTGGGTGATTTTTGCCTTCTTATATTCCAGATCTTTGTTTTGACTCTTGGGGCATGTTGGTCTATAGTTGAGTTTTTGTATATTCTTTATTTCAGACTGTTTATGCTTAATTTCTGACTGGTCCTTTTCCATTTTATTTTTGGTATTCTCATTAAGGTCCTTGAAGGTCTCACCAAGCTTCTTGGAGGTCTCATCAAGTTTCTCAAAGGTTTTTAAAAGATTCTTGAGTAATCTTATAAATGTGATTCTGAACTGTGTGTCATCCAGTATTTTACTCTCCTCCATCTCTCCCATTCATGTCATGCTTCTGTGTGTCCTCATTTTGGCTGCTTCCCTGTGTTGATGGAGTGGCTTTGTGTGGTCAGTGACCTATAGGAGTCAGTAGCTCAGCTTTCCCAATCACCTGAGGTGGTTGCTTTTGCTATATCACTTTGTGGGCTTAGTGCAATGTCTTGGTGTAATTAAGCCTTGATTGCTGTTGGTACACTGGGAGGAACTGACCTCCAGGCCAATTGTCTGTGAGGACCTATTGTGTCTATAAAGCAAGAACTGCTGCGCTGGAGACACACCTTGTTTCAGTGGGGCTTTGGTGCTCACTGAGACCATCTCCCGAATGTGTCACTTATGAGTGTGAGGGATTGAAACTGAGCACTAGAACTTTGGTTTCTGGGTCTCAATGAAGTGTAGTCCAGCTACTGTCTGAGGCCAGTACTGTCGCAGAACTACAGCATGAACTACAGTCCTGTCCTCCTAGGATCTGTTTGCTCCAGGTTGCAATTTTGCAAAACTGCAACAGAGAGGGCCATTTTTATGCAAAAGCCACTGTTTGGAGCTTGGGTGTGCTGTGAGGGGTGGAGTCTCAGGGCATCACTAGGCAGGGCGTCACTAGGGGCGTGGCCAACAGCAATGGCTGCCCTTCTGCTGCCTCTCTGATGGAGTCCCCTCGTCTCCCCGCAGCTCACACCACAGCATAGCAAACAATCTCAGCTCTTCAAGCAAGCCAGCCTCACTTTCTGACCCGATGGCAGACAGTCTAGCTCAGCCATGGCAAACTATGGCCTGTGGGCTGGATCCGGCCGTTCTGCTGTTCTATCTGGCCCGCGGAGCCAAAAAAGTGGAGGGTTCTCTTGCTCTCCCCTCCGCTCCTTCACCAGCAGCCCAAGATGAGAGTGCCAGCATGGTCAGGTTGCTTTTGTTCCGGCCCTCCGGTCCAGTTTAAGAACATATTGTGGCCGAAGCCGGTTTGGCTCAGTGGTAGAGCGTCGGTCTGCGGACTGAAGGGTCCCGGGTTCAATTCCGGTCAAGGGCATGTACATTGGTTGCGGGCACATCCTCAGTAGGGGGTGTGCAGGAGGCAGCTGGTCGATGTATCTCTCTCATCGATGTTTCTAGCTCTCTATCTCTCTCCCTTCCTCTCTGCGAAATATCAATAAAATATATTTAAAAAAAAAAAAAAGAACATATTGTGGCCCTCAAGTCAAAAAGTTTGCCCACCCCTGGTCTAGCCTCTCCCCAGAAACTGGATTTCAGAGAGATCGGGTTCTTGTCTTTCTTCAGGTTGAAAAAGCTCTGCCCTCCGCCAGCCTGGATTCACCGCCAGCCCTTATCGCGTCCTCGCCCCCCTACCTCAGTTTTTCAGCACTTGTGCCCTAGATTTTCCTCTTTCATTTCAGTCTAGTTGTAGGGCTTCCTCTCAGCCAGCTTTCGTTTGGTTTGGGGGAGATAGACGTTGGTTTTATAGGTTTTGGGTTTTTTTTTTAACTTGTGTACTGCAGCCGTTTAAGAGTGTTTACCTACGCCTTCATCTTTCAGGTTCTCCTCAATTTTTTTGTTGTTCTCTAATAGGCATTTCTTTTATGACTTCAACTTTATTATTGAAAAGAAAAAAAGCCAAATAATATGGTAACAATTACAGAGCACTCTAGGTTTATATCATCATCCATTCTATACTTATTTTTCTCATCCAGGACAGTACAAAGTAATTAATTTCATGTTTGTCTGAAATAAAAATATCTACTTTGCAAGGATTCTATATTGACTCACTACTGAGTATCCATATACTAACCCAAGAAAAGGATGTTAGTTTGGCATGACTTATTTACAAAGCAAATTTCTGGTTTGCTCCTTTCCCATTCTCTTAGCTATTAATAAATCACGTTAAATACTTGTGGCATTGGCTATAACATGCACAGTTACCACCATCATTTGGTTTATGGACTTGGCTAGAACCTATAATTTCACTATTTGAGGACTAAATTAAACTGTGTGTTTCTGGCTTAGCAAAAACTAATTACTATTAATCCAACCATGGGTTTTACTTTACATTTATAAATGACAAAAATTCTCTCTGCTTTTTTTTCAAAAGTCTTCCAGTCTTCACAGAACATGATTTATTTCCTCTTCATAGATACACAACCCCAACAAACAAACAAAAGAAAACAAAATAGAGAAGCACATCCAGAGACTCCTAGTTATTTCTCCGGAATAATCCACGGGGTGAGTACAGAACCGGTGAAAATCAGATTTCCCCTCTCCTAGCCCAGTTTTTCTCCCCAGGACAACCCTGCATTGCACTGACCCCTGCATCTCTCATGGGAGCGCCTTATCAGGTAAGAGTTTGACTACAGCCTTCAAGTACATACGTTCACATGAGGCTTCGTATGTTTGAACTAACCATATGATTCTTTTGAGGTCTGTCTATCATTAATTTGCAGTAATTGTTTTGACACTGTTGATCTCTCAGAACGTAAAAAGTATTCCCTAACAATAAAGAGGTTGTAATTTCATTAAGGATTTGTTACATTTCAAGAGGGAATAGAATATTTTATGAAAAACAAAAGGAACCTTGTCATATTCTATTAAAGCAATTGCCTAACCCCCACTGAAATTGCCTGAGGACTTACATGGCTCCTAATTACACAGCGTTTACCTTGGATTTTCACGTAATTTAAATGAATGGGTCTTGTACTAGATGTCTCATTTTTTAAATTATTCAATGTATCTTATTTAAATTGCTCAAATTCAATGTTTTAACCTCCTTCCTTAAGGAGTCATCTGAGAGAATAGAAAATTCTGGAAAAAAAGAGAACCTTTATTTCAGAAAGTTATCAAATTATTCTCCCCCTCTCTTTTTTTTTTTTTTTTTACACTCGACTAGTTCATAGTGTTTCATTAAAATACATGTAGAGGGTTTTCCATAGGAGGAGAGAAAGAGATGGATGGGTTGAAGAAAGGGTTTTAGTTCCCTAAAAATTTCATTTCCCAGAGAGATTAGAAAATGTTTATTATTGCTACGTTAAAATCTGATCTGTGGGGCTTGCCCACTGCTATCTGCATAGGAGGGAATAAGCTTCCAGGTTATAAACACAACTTGAGGTGCCTCCTTTCTGAGGTTCAAACTAAATTTAAGTCCTCTTGGGACCTGAATTTAGTTTTGATAAAATGCAGCTCTAAGTTTCCACAAAGGATAAAAGGAAATCATCTTAATTGTCCTTAAGGTGATCATTTTAATGAACTAAGATATAGATTTGAGAAAAATACTCAAAATCAGTGAGAATTTTTGAATCCTTGGTTTAGGTGAGCTTTATTTAAACATTTGAAAGATGTTTTCATAGCTCAGTTGGACTGTGATGTGAGGAAGCACAGGGTGGAATTAGAGAAGGTAGTGAGTGTTAATTATTTCCTGTTCTTAAAGCTTTCTTAAGGGAAGAAGAAAAAAAAGAAAATCAAGCTTTTGGTCAACTTAAAATAGGACCTTTTTCATGTCATACTTTATTATTATGGAGCTGCTGATTCTGTTGTGCAAATCTTTCTTTACGTTACCAAGTCCATTCACAGTGATTTCCATAGAAATGCACAAATAAGGATGAGCAAAAATTGTTTTATAAAGTGTCATTAACATTGATAACAAATCCTATATAATAAAAAACTAATATGCTAAGTGTCCGGTGGTCCATTCAACCAATCAAAGCATAATATTCTAATGATATGATAAGGCTGCTCAACCGCAAGTTATGACATGCACTAACCACCAGGGGACAGACGCTCTGACTGGTAGATTAGCTTGCTACTGGGGTCCTGCTGATTGGGACTGAGCCTGACAGGCTGGACACACCCTGGAGCCCTGCCACAGTCCCTCTCTGGCTGCCAACCTCCTGGGTCCCTCCCTGGCCCTAATCATGCACTGGTGGGGTCCCTCGGCCTGGCCTGTGCCCTCTCACAATCCGAACTGAAGGACCCCCCCCACCCCAAGTGCATGAATGTTGTGCACCAGGCTTCTAGTATAATAATAATAATAACTGATATTTATTGAGGACTCACTGTGTGCCTGATAAGAGTCTGAGTTTTCATGTGTTCTCACTCACTTAGTTTCTACTGCAGCCCCATTAATAATATAGGCACTCTTACTCTCCTCACATTTCAGATGAGGAAACTGAGGCACAGACAGGTGGGTAAATTAATCAAGTTGCTTCAGCTTTTAGGCTAGTGCTACTTACATATTTTGCTCTCTCTGTAGCATGAGCTTAGATTTCTGGAAATAGTTCTGGCCAGTAGCTCACAGGAAAGGCATTCCAAACTGACTAGACTGGAGTCATGTCCTGGGGGGTTGTTCTGGCGCTGCCATATCAATTACCAATAATAGTTTGGGGAGGGACAATAGTGAGGAGAGGGAACATGGCCTTATCATCGTCTGTGAAGAACTGAAACCAAAGCAAAATATAGGATAGGCACTTGAGAAGTGAGTAGGGCTTGGATTTTGGCTGTTCATAGATTCATCCAGCAAATATTCATTAAACATTTACTCTGTGCCTGGCATCCATTCTGAGCCAAGGAGACACCAGGGTGAACCCAGCAGGTAAGGAAGGCCCTTCCCCTCTTTGAGGCGACATAGCCTCTTTTATGCAAAGTTACTTCTCACCCACATTCTCGGGATTTTCAGTTGTCCACAATTCTCTGCTACAGAATATTTGTTCTGTGTTTCAGCTACTTGTCTGGAATCTTCTCCTTATAAGCAGGTTCATTTCTGAGGCACGGAAAGGGGTTATACACACTCAGTCTGTAAGATCAGGGGAGCAGAAAGTGCCTGCAGGTTATTTAAACTCTGCACTAAGATATACAAGCATGACTTACATAGTTCTAGGCTCCAGCCCAAGAATGTGCTGATCATGCCCACAACTACCAAACTGCATAAAGACCCACATTAAAAGAGTAATAACAGAGAATTTTTTTTTAAAGTTATAGAGACAGAGCAGAAAGGTTTCTTGAATTAAATCACTTTTGTCTAGGCTCATTCGCTTAAGGATGCAATCAACTCACTATTTCAGCACCTTGGGACCTTAGAAATGTATTTCAATATTAATTATAAAGCAAATTCTTTATAATGAAAAAAATATACTACTTTCCCATTTCTCTTAACAACAGATTCTAGTTAATAAAGCCTTGAATCAGTTTAGTGGTTTGACTGCCACCTACTGTTCAGTTTTCAACACAACTCTCATCTTGCTTGGTCAAGGGGTAAGAAAAATGCCTTGGGCAAACCATCTTTTAAAAAAGTATTTTATCATATGTGTTGTAATATAATTACTTAAAAAATTTAAGAGATTAAGAGAATGTAATTGATTTTATTTCAAATTACTGTATTTGTCTTAGTAGTTTACGACAGTCACATTGGTTAAAAATATAAACTCTATCATGTTCAAAAATACACGTGTGCTTATACACACACACACACACACACACACACAACATGTCATTTAGTTCTGACAAGGTGTTATAGTTGAAATTTATAAAAAATAGTCCACAAACACGAATGCATCAACTTGAAAATATCAGCTCATGAAGCTGGTGTCTGATATTTAAAACAGAAAAGAGATCTCTATCATCTACTTTTATGCTTACACGGCTTGTGTAGACTTCAAAAATGTAAGCACTTCTGTCTAAATAAGGAGATCAAGTACTGTACATCCCCAGCTATTTCAGAATAACCAGGCTTCTGGTAGAAATCTGTTCAGTTGACATTGTAGTCCCGAGATTCTGTTAAACGCTTAGAACTCAGAAGTCAGGATGAGTTAGTTCATTTCTCTCTCATATCTAAACTATTCAGTTTAAACTAATAACTCATTTTCTGGCTGTTACAATGCTATTTACTCTGTAAATATAGAATATTGGTGGAAACTATAAACATGATCCTAAGATACAGTTTGAGTTACTTTATTTTTAAATTGAAACTTTTCAAGCCTTTGCACTAAATTACGCATGTAAAGAAAAATTGTAAACTGTTTATATGTTTTTACTGGTACATTACATATATGTATATGCTTTTGTTTTTAAATGTTTATAATTGTTTCATTCACACTTAAATCCAGTCATATTTATTATGATTTTTAAAGCATAAGGAAAATCACCTATAATATTTTGCCTTTTTAAAAATGTGCTTCTTGTAAAATCTATGGTGCAGATTTTAATATAAGATTGTGTCAAGAAATCCTAACATTTTAGAAATCTTTTCAGCTAACATTTCTTTTCTCTACCAGGGACAGGTATAAAGTAGTGGTAGTTTTACAAGACAGTATTGATGAAAGAAAACATAAATATCCTATTTTTTGCCATAATGGTATTTTTCCCTCATATATGAAATATAAATCTTAGATTTAAAAATCAGTATGGATTCTGCCACTAGACCTCTCTGTCTATAGTTTTACAAATAAATGCACATATTTGAAAAGCTGTACTTCATGGTGCCGGTGATATAAATATAAAACAAAAGCTACCCATGTGGCTTTATTTACAGTGGCACTGATAGAATTTATAAAAACAATGATAAGATGATATTAAGCAACATGAGTAAGTTTAATCAAATGTTCGTTTTATATGCCCCCTCCCCCCCACCTCAGTGATTCCATCCGATAACAATGACACCAATCCAAAGCCAAAAATAGTTTTACCTAAAATATTGGGGAAGAAAATGAAACTAATAAAATTCAGCTGACCTTTTAATAAATGTCTGTTTATTTATTTAAATTCCCCTTTTCTTTTTCTTTTTCTGAGCAATGCTGACGAGGCCTGTTAGAATACAAGCATGCATAATAACTTGGACACAACCATTTTTATTTCTTTTGTGTGTCATTACTGAAAGATTGAGGCAAGCTTCACCTAAGTGTAGTGATGCAAAAATAATAGTATCCCAGCCTGGCTGCGCAAGAGCGGAGGCAAACAAGGGCTTCATATTAAAGCGCCTTCTAGGTAGCTGACATGACGCATCTAGTCAGACGTAAATAATGACAGACGGAAACTATCATGAGGTCTGTGAAGCATCAACATACTGCTATCATTTTCTCTCTAACCTTGCCTTGCTAGCAGCTCTCAGCCTTACAGGCTGAGAGATCATTTAAAAAGCAAATCCTAATGACTCTGCCCACTGTAACAACAGTCAGCAAGATTGGCATCAATTTAGCTCAGTTCAGAAACTTAGGACAACAGCCGCTGCTGACTTGTGACATCCTAAACTCCAGTTGTTTTCCACAAACTAGTCCCTGCCCCCAATGCTACCCCTTCCCTGTGGCTATTTCCATGTCTTGCAAAAAAAAAAAAAAAAAAAAAAAAGATTCTCCTCTCTGTTAGGAAAATGGTTCGTCTCAGACCTTTGCTTGGCGCTCTGTGTATAATCTCTTAGGCTGCGCCTCTTTTTTTCTGGACTAGCACATTTGGCACAAAATGCTTCAAGTGATCCCCGCCCCCTTTCTCACGTGGCACACATTGTTTTATGTATATTATGTATGCACAGGGTAACAGTGGGTAAAGAACATCCCTGTGTCCCTGTAGCTTGAGACTAACATGGCTATGGTTCAGATGAACACGTCTGTACATGGCTGCCATAATCAATGTGGAATGGCAGAACAGTTTTGCAGATGCGGTCCCAGGAAGATTAAAAAAAAGAAAAAAGCTGTCTTGTCCGGATTCAATAGAATCTATTCACCAAGAAACCCGAGATAAGGCAGTTGCGCGTTTTATTTGTTAAGACAGGGATGACTTTGCAAGCCGGTGGGACCTGAAGCTGATGTACAATAGGATAATAGCATTATCACTTTGCAAATCAGCGTGTGGCTTTGCTTGGGTGCTGGCAGAAGGGCGTGGGATTCTGAAAGCTCTGGCTGGTCACCTGGAAAGGCAAGGAGATCAAACTGCCTGGCTGTGAGTGTAAATGTCTGGAGATAAATTGCCATGAATCTGCTTTTGCTTGGTTAAAAAGACATTGCCTATGCGTGTTTTCACTGTTTTATAAGGGTCTGGGAGGGGACTGTACGGGCCTGAGTACGTGCGTGAGTGAGTGAGGGGGGCGTGTTAGGAAGCAGAAAAAGAACAGGGAAGGCTCACAATAGCCCATCTCAATGGAGGGCTATTGATCTCATTTCACAACACTTTAATCTCCAACTAAACATCTTACTTACCTTGTGCAAAAAGAGGTGCCAAGTTGAAATAAATAATAAACACAGTATTTTAAGGACTTTTGAATTTTGCATGGTAATAAATAATTAATGCAGCCTGTGACTCCCAAAGAAAATAGAAGGCACTTAATTCTGTTGTTGATATCAGGTACCGTGCAGGTTGATTTCCCGAGGCAAATGTGAAAAATGCACTATTTGGACTTAAATTTAGATTTAATAAATAACTAATTTAGGATCTTGTTCTGTATGCAAGGATATAATCACAAGGCATTCGTTTTTAAAAGGTTTCATTTATTCTTGTGAGTTTAATTATTGCAAGGAAACTGTGAGCAATTTGTTTTTTTTTTTACCAGTGTCTGATTTCTGAGAATGGTTATTAAATATTAAATGGATGCATAATTCAGGCAATTAAGAAAGTAATCACACAAAGTAATGTAATGGAAGTTAATTATTACTGCATAAGCAAATAGTTCATTAATGCTTCTAGTTGCTATGGCTGCATTCTTAATACATGCAGAACTGAAGCATGAATCCTCTGTGTATTCAAGGAGCTGGTGAGAAGAGTGATGCTGCAGAGCGAGCACCACTAATGAAAACCAGAAGCAAATAAGGCCATATTGACCCCTGACTTGTCTAAATAAGGTGGGATCATCATTACTTAAGAGAGTTTTATCGAAACCACGACTGCACTAGCTGCTTATAATTTTGTTTTGTTTTGTTTTGTAACAAAAGCTATGACTTAAAGGAAGGATAAACCAAAAGGAGTTGAGCTTGTTAAAACAAAAATCACCACTAGTACTTCCCTGATGTTTTCTTTGAAAATCAGCTCCTTTGTTGAACAGCTGAAGTAATCATTTGTAACTTAAAAAGACTCCATAGGTGTTTTGTGTGTGTTTTTTTTCCATAAAAGCATTACAGCTGGTAAAAGACCTTATTTTGTCCTGCTGCTCAGCCCCAAGTTAAAATTCTGACATTTCTTTACTAACACTATCTCCTGAAAGCATTAAGCTTTGTAAAGACTATTTTATATTAATTCAACACATGTGGGTTCCCGTGCTCTCCCGAACAGGCCGGGCCAGGGGGAATCCAGCTCCTTTACTGGTTTAGTTTTTAACTGCCCAGAACTGCCCAGGTCACCTGCCTCGTCTTGTCATAGAATTTCACAGAGAAAGGCAATTCTGTTAGGCCACGTTGCTCTTCCACCATTTTGATTTAGGTATTAATGTGCCATACTCCTGAGAGCTCTTGTTTATCTACTTACAATGCCATTGCTAAGCTCTACCCGCCACCTCTTAGGCTGGGGGCTGTGCTAGGTGGGCACAGTGGGAGACAAGGAGACATTCCTAACCATTCCAGGATGGTCTCCTCTCTGTTGACTAGCCATCGGGGGAAATAGGAAAGATATGTAAGACAGACTCAATATCTGCTCCAAGGAAGCAACTTACAGTCCCCTTAGAAGAGGGGTTCTTTTACTCTTTTTGGGAGGAGCATGGAGCTCTTGGACACTCTAATGGTCTGGGCATTTACCCTTTGCATTCAATTTTAGAGGGTTCATAGTCTCTCTAACCCTACCCATGGATCTCAGATTTAAGACCCTCTGCTTAAGACCAATGTCTTCAAACATACTGAATCACGTTTAGGAGATAATCCATTTGGCTTTTTGGCATGTGGACTGGATATACAGCAGAGGGGCAGGTGGGGCCTGAAGTAGTTTGGAGAAGGTTTTATGGAACAAATGAGCCTTGAGCTTGATCTGGAAGGATGGATGGTATTTTGAAGCCAAGTCAGAGTATTTTGTGTGGAACAGCATAAACAAAAGAGGAAAAAGTAAGACTTCCTTCATTTATTCATCAATACATTCATCAATTCACTTAAAACATATCAAACACCTGCTGAATTATACAATAAAGGTAAGGCATAGTTTCCTAACCTCAAATAATTTACGGTCTGTAAAATAGAACCCAACAAGCATATCAGTAACTGTCACCAGGAAAATATAATTGTTCTCAGCAAAATCCAAAGACCTGTAGGAAAAGGATGAATTCAGGCAGGGGATTTCTAAATGCTTGATGTAGGGGCCATGTTTTAGGGGCATTATTGCAAGAAATCTGTGCAATAATTCGGGCATATTGTTGCCTTTGGTTTGGATGCCACACCTCAAATAGAGGAGGGCAGCAGTCTGGGCAGTTCGGTAAATGGGAAAATGGATTGCATGCTTGGAAAACATGTATAGCTTGACTTCAGCACAGGTTGTGAGTAGAGAAAGCTTTTAGAAAGGTGGATGAAGGTCAGGTCATGGATGTTCTTAAGAGAGTTTGAGTAAATCATGGCTTATCACAAATCTTCCCTAATGTGGTGCTTTAGGAGGGGTACACCTTGCCACAGGGGGCTCAGGGAATGTTGGAGTGGAGTGGCCTTAGCAGTGGAGAGATCGCACAGGCTTCTGCAATAATGTATAAAGGGGCCCCTGAGTGTCTCCTGTTGGTGTGTGTGTGTGAGGGAATCACTTGGTGAACAAGAGAGGGTGGGCAGTTAGTGGGGAGCATGGGAATTTCTCATTCAGATCCACCTGCTGGGGCAGAGATGGAGCATGACTCATGGGACACTTTTCAAAAAAGACACCGTTTTATTTCCCAGGAAAGAAGCATCATGTCTTCATGACAATGGGCTTCCATGGTGCCTCTGCCTGCCCCCCCCCCTTTCTCTCTCTCTCTCTCTCTCTCTCTCTCTCTCTCTCTCTCTCTCTCTCTCTCTGAAAAAGCCTCTCCATGTGCTCCTTGCTTCGGGACAGGATGTGCCTGCGAACTGTGCTTTTATTCCCCACAACACAGTTTAGTATCTCCTCGCTCAGAGCAGGCTTCACCACACAGTACCTGGTGCGTGTGTCCTGAGTAATTTCCGTAAATCTTTGACCTTTAAGTAAAACTCTGTCGAGGGTCAAGGCCATTTCCTTGAGTGGGGCTTAAGGCTTTCAGAATATGGGCATTCTCTCATTTAAGAACAAGCTGCTCTTTCCATTTCTTTCTCTCTCTCTCTTTTTTTTGAAGTGGAATCTCCTACAATGACCTGATATTTAAAGTAGAATCTCCTACAAGAACCTAATCTCCATGAGTATGAGAAATTGGAAAGATATCATTATTAGTTTTAGTTTGCAGATGAGACTCAGCGGAGAGAAAAATGCCTCGCTTAAGATAATATGGCTAGCAAAAGATGACCCCACGATGAAAACTTTCCACCTCAAAGGGTATTGATGTTCAAGACAGCACTGGTTGAAAGGTAGCATGGCCTCTATTTTTTTCTACCCTGATCCTTAGAATTTATTCCAGGAGCTTTAACTCTAACATTTATAGTCTAAACCCAAGTCAGAGTCAGACTGGAGATAGGAAAATTTGAGATTAGCCTTCATTTTAGGGAAAACTTAATTTCCCACTCAGCATTAGATTCATTCTTTAATCTTACAGAGATTGTGCCAACCTCATCTTCCAACTCTGCTGAAGTTCTTTTCAAACTCTAAGTCAAATATCATTTCTTCAGAGTTCCTCTACTTGGGAACAAACCTTTCATCCCCTTCCAAGTCGCCGACGACATTAAATGTCAGCACTTACCCAGAATAAAATGGGCACTTTGCTTGCTCATCTGTGCATCCAAATCCACTGAAAGCCTCAAGGCCAGTGGTTTGTTAAACTAACCAGAAGTTTCCAGAGTCCCAGAGGACCTCAAATTTTAGCTGCTGCTTCATCACCGCTGAGGTGACATGTTATCAGTTTATAGCATTTTGCTGTCATGTTCGACGTGGTTACGTCTGATGCCACAAAGCTCTCCTTAAATACAAGCCGAATTAGCTGCTAACCAGTTCCTTTCACTTCACATTTCTAAATCTTTAAGCCCTAAAAAAAGCCAGCCAGCCGCAATCCGGGCTGAGGATGTGTGTGTTGGACGCTAAGCTGTTATAATGGACCTTTATGATATCTCTTTAGGACTATGCCTGATTCTCTTTTGGCAGTCTTCATTGTGATGGGGATGGCAGGTGAGGGGCAGGGTTGAAAGGAAAATCCCCATCTCGGGTGAACTCAGGGCTGGCCTGCAAGGCTCTCATTAGACAGCGTCTAAGCTGCCAGAGACTGGCTCAGCTCTCACACCGGAGCGCTCACGTTAACCCTCCACATCACCACAGTGGGAGAAAAACATGCCTTATGGGGACTAATGACTAATTCCCTACATCATGTCTAATGTATCCCAGGGTGCTGACTTTAGCACACCTGCCTCCACCGCTGGTAAGGTAATGAGAGCACTTGTGAGTTACTGGTCACTGACAACATTTATAATACTCTTCAGCCTCGGTTATTGCCTAGGTCAGTGTGCCGTGCTCACTCGGAATGGGTGAAGTCTGTCTCCCTGGGAGCCCCGTTTTATGGGCAGTTGGTTGGGGAAGTGGCTCAAAACCCTTTTATAAATGAGGTGGATGCGTTTGGAAAGGTTCTAGGTGTCCCGTGATACTCTGTTAAATTTTGTTACTAATTACATCATCAAGAAGTAATTATAGCACTCTTAAGGCCAGAGATTTTAAAATCATAACCATCCAGAAAATTCAGCCCATAAAAAAGGTATGCGTTGGCCTGGATAACGGATGACTGAGGGAAAGTGTAGGGGCACCATGGGACAGGGAGCTGGGAAATCCAGTTTGCTTGATTTCAGTTAGCACCTGAATGTATTCATAGCTGTCACCTTCCAGCCTGTGCCATAGAGTCTGAGTACAGATGCCGTAGGGACATACTTCTCAATGTCAGAGAATCAGAAATTACCTAATTCAGTGAGTAATGCATCTAGAATAATTATTTTATTTATTCTTTCTTAGGTCAATCTATTTATATTTTTGGTGAGTTCTTAGAAAACACAGCTGACATTCAATTTAAAATGAGAAAAGAAATGCAAACTTCCTGTGATCAGCATTTCAAGATAACGCTGAGTTGTTTGACATCAAGTGGGCAAAGAGACATACAATGCAGTGAGGCACAAGTGTGCCTGGACTCTCTTCAGAAGAGCTCTTTAGAATTAGCCTCTTAATCCTATTTCTACCCCACTTTGCATGTCTGCCATGAATGAGCTTCAGTGAAGAGCTTGCCGCTTCCTTCCCTTGAGAGCCGCTCCCGTGGAGTGGGTACGGATAGGGACTCTGGAGTCAGAATCTCTTGGTTTGCTTTCTGGCTCCTCCAGATTAATCTTGTGTATTACTTCGGAGAGTAGTAGTTGCTGTCACAAATAACCCCCCCATGATCAGTGCTTTGACATAATGGGAGTTTATTTCTCACCCATGTAACAGCCCAAGGCTCATGCTCCTGATAAGTAGGCTTCCATGTTGTAATTCAGAAGTGAGCATCTCCTAGAACCTCAGCATCTTCTGCAAACAACCAACAGATAAGTAGAGTGTGTGGAGAAGGACCGGAAGTACCCAACAGAGATAATCATGATTGCTATCTCACACTACTCTAATGAAAATAACTAGCCAAACAATATATCGTGAGACTTGTGTTTGTCTTTTGAACAAAGAGACCCTATTTGATGGTTTGTAAAACTACTCAGTGTGTCAGTCAGACAGTCCCTGATGGACACGGAGCCTGCGGGTAAAATCGAGGTCCCTGCCCCACTCCTGCGGCATACTCTACACACAGAAGGAGGAAAACGTTCAAATCTCCAATGACAGAATAGCTCATCCTTTCATGTTATTTTTTGATATTTATTTCTATGCCATTTCCATTAAAAACTATAGGCAGTTTTTGACTTTCAATCTAAGTCTGTATGTACTTAAGATTCAAAAGGGCACTTTCAACCATTGGTGTGAGTCAGTTCTATTTTATAAAACTGCTTCATGAATAGCAACCAATTCAGCAAGGCCAGTGTTCTTTGCTGGTGAATTCCTCTTTCAGAATGCAGAAAAACTCCATGCTCGCCAACAAGAATCCTGAGAAAGTAAAAAGAAGTTAATGAGGTTAATTGAGATACAATTTTATACACGGGGGAGGGAGGTACGCTGTTGATTAGAGTGTCACACTTTCTAAAGGGTTGCTTATACAGTTCCATAAACCAAACCCAAGCTAGGCCAGATCACACCACACCTGACCCAACGCAACCCAGCTTGGCTGGAAACAAATCCTGCACAATCTGAAGCCAGGGATGTGTCTTAGAACCATACTCCGGAAATCAGCATCAGAGGAAGACACGGACATTGCACCGCCCCGGTGTCACATTCTGCGCAGAATGACAGTTCTGATGTACTAGTCGCATTCGAGTCATAGAAACCTCCCGCTGAGCCTCAGACTTGGGGTGGGGGAAGGCTGCTGCTGCAGAGAAGCTCTCAGTGTGATGGTCCTATGTCAGTAATGCGCGTGCAAGGGTGGTTTGCCAGAATTTAGCGCTGGCCCATGTAAAACACATTTTTATCTGACTTTCTAAAGCCACATTTGGTATTCCATTAGCAGCGTGTAGGAGGCCCGAGTGTCCTCTGCATTACGCTAATTGTTTAAGCATGACAGGTTATTACTTCAGTCAGAAGGGTAATGTGGATTGGGGTGGGGAGAAGTAGGACACAAACACAATTTTCTAGTTTTTGAGAAGCAATTATAAATAGATGAGAAGCCATAAAAATATTACACATGGGATAGCTTATCAGTAGGACTGAAAAGGCAGCTGGAGCCCGTGCAGCCAAGGGGAGGAGTGGTTCAAAGCTGACAAGCATCCAGTGATGATTTAAAAATAGCAATGGTAATTCTGCAGCAAAACAGAACAATGAGACCGAGAGTCACCGTGCTCAAAAAAGACATTGGCCCAACACAATGCTCTTTCATGGGGTAAGCTATTTTCATAGCAAACCCAAATTTCAAAATGTCAGCCTGATAAATAGAGGAGATCTGAAAGGATAAAGTCAAGGTGTTTCGTGTTAATACTTAAAAAAAGAAACTTACTCTTGTTTTGAACAATCTTTTCAAGCTTTAAGGAAAGAGGGTGTTGTGCTTCGTAAAGAGATCAAGTTATATCTTGTCTCGATGCTATTTTTAATATAAACAAGCATTAAGTAGGTTTAGATCATATGATGAGGCTCATTTTCCCCTCTACAATAGAATTAATATTGGTTAGAATTTGATAACTGTGAAGAGCTATCAAAGTTAAAATATAATGTTTTACTCTAATTTCCACTTTAAATGTAAGTGTTATCTGGATGCGGTAAGATCAGACAGGGTCTACTAGTATCTGGTACAATATCTACCAAGTTGGCAGGGTGGTGAGAAGCATAGCCTTTAGAGTTATACCTTCCCATGTTTGAGAACCATTGCCACGTATTGGTGGGTAAACACTGGACAATAATTAACATACCTGAGGTTCCCTTTTCTCATTTCTAAAATGGAGTAATTAACATATACTACATAGGGTAATAATTTTGAGGCCTAAATTGATGAATGTAAAGCATGTTGTGTGAGCAAAATAAGTAATAGCCACTATTATGGTAAGCTTTACTGCTATTGCCTGTAATCTTGAGTGGGCTGTATGATATTTGGCAAGTCTCTTGATCTCTTTGATGTTTGAATCTTTCCAGGGATTGGGCTAGGTGGCTTTGAGCTCTCTTGAAGTCTTGGGATCTGATTATATATAGATACCGATGTAAATGTCAATAGAGGTATAGATATACAGTTCTTCTTTATAGAAATCTCATGGTAGCTTAAGTCAGAGGTCTAAGCAAGGTTTTCTAAGAACTGTGTGTCTCTTAGAAATTAGGAATTTTCATCTGAAGGGTTCCTCCTGCTAGGCAAAGATCCTCTGAAATCCAAATTCCATATCTGAGGTTAGAAATAAAACCATAACTGATTTTAAGGTCTAGGCAAATTGGCAGAGCTGGAAAGAGCAGTTTAACTTTATATGCCAGTTCTGTCTTGTAAGTACATTCTTATTTACTAATTATTTAAAAATAAAGGAAATATGTTTCTGGTTCTGTCTCTTTCTGCACTGATCTTCAGTGGAAAACCCACCAGGAATGAAATGGACTCAGAGATCATCAGAGTGCAGCCCTATCTTGGTCTCCTCAGCATTGTCATTTGCTCTGTGATGAGAGAGAGAAAAGCCATTCATAAAGTTTTCAGTGAATTAAAAAGTGGCACAGCTGCCAGAGTTCAGGGCCCATTTCCAACTATATTTTGACATCGATTTTGCCTGCCTTTGCTTTTGAGTCTCATTCAGACAATGGGATTGCAATGGGGAGCACAGAGAGAAAATGACACTCAGAAGCACAAAGAAAGTAGTAAATGGAAATGCTTAAGGAAAGATAAACTAGTTTGGGGCACTTGGATTGAAGGGTCAGGTTGGGATACCCTATCAAGGGGGGAATGGGAGCACCAGACCATCCCTCTTGCCAAATCCTGAAGTTGTTACAGAAAACCCAAGATCAGTTTTCTATTTTCCACCTTCCCATCCTCATTTGTGTTGAGATAGTATTAGAAATTGTTTTAAATCAAAGATCTTAAAATATTAAATTCACTAGGATGTGGAAGGCAGAGAATTAAGCACTCATTCATCATAATAATAACGTATTACTTTTATATACTACTTAATTCTTTTCTATATATTTTATTTGCTTGGGCCCTTACAAATATGCTATGATATTATATCCACTGTATCCGTTGGATGTATTTGATTTCATGTAAAAGAAAACTCAACTCAAAATGTCTTTAACAATAAGTACATTCATTCTTTCTGTTCAGGTCTTTGGGCATATTCCAGAATTGGTTGACTCAGTAGCTCAACATTGTCATCAAGATCCACAGTTATTTCTATAAAACTGCTATCATTGGTGTTGCCTACCTCTGCAGGCTGGTAGGAAGATGGCTGCAGCAGTTATAGGCATCACAGCAGAGCCCAAATATTGCCAGAGGAAAATGAAAGGTCATTTCTCCCCCATTGTTCTCTCTCTTAGAAGTGATAAGTTTTGTCCAAAAACCATCTTGCAAACTTCCCTTCATGGCTCATTGGCCAGAGTTGTTCTGCAATCACTTCTTGAACTATTCATTGGCAAGAGGAATGGGATGACTTTCAGACTCACTAGGCCTATTCCTAGGGCTGGGGCTGGGCTCAGGGTGCCCTGAGGCACGTGGCTGTATGGAAGGGAGGTGTGGGAATACCAGCACAGAATGAGATTTATGTTAAAAAGGAAGAAGTGGGGAAGGGACACAGGTAACTCATATATTTACCCAACATATGGATAAAAGGACACTGAGATTCAGGATGGTAGAGGAACTGATTGCCTAAATAGTGGCAGAGCCATGGTTGATAAAAACTGTTTTTTAAAAAGCATATGTAGAATATTCACAGAAGATAGATATTCTGGCTAGAAGAGACAATAAAGGTCATCAAGTCCTTGACCCATCCCAGCACTTTGTGAGCATGGACCTTGGTTTTCCTAGCTCCTCTGAAAAGATCTTCCTAAGGATACCTCTGAACTGGGCTTACCCCTAAGTCTATTGATCTTCCTTTTGAAAGGCAATGTGTGTATGTCCTAATAAAAGTTCTGTAGGGGAGAGGGGGCCAGGAGAGCTTCCAGTCTCTGAGGTTCCTTCTAGTCTTGAAGAAGAAGAAGAGTGTGGGAGGGGCAAAAAAGGACAGAAGCTTGTTTCTAGCTGTGTCTTCTATGAGAACCGGGGATGGGAATAGATCCCCCCTCCTTACACTGGGCAACCTTCTCACCCACCTATGTCCACCTCCGGAGTTCCCTGCGATATTCTTCTCTCTTCTCTATTCTTTATAGTCCTCTCTTTTACTGTACCCACTGCCCTGAGTTCTGCTTCTTTTTCCTATTGTCACCAAGTCCAGGCACTGAGTTCCATGTGTTTCTACCTTAATAAACCCAGAGTAGGAGCTGGGAATCATTTTCAGGTTCTGCAAGTAGAAGAAGGTAAAAAACTGGCATTGCCTCTTCTATCCTCAGGATAAAGCATCTTTAAGATAAGTAAACCTTTCTCTTGTAAAAATTGACCAATTGCAGAGAGCATAATTTCTGGTGTGTTAGTATGCTAGCTGAGTCTTTGGTTCTTTGCTGAACCTTATCAAATATTCCTAAGATTGTCTACCTTTTAGCATAATTGTAGACATCCTAATGCTTTTTTTTTTTAAAAAAAGGCCTTTTTTCCTCCCTTATCAAAGACATTTTTATTGAAACTTGGAAGGGGCAGGCTGTGTATGCTCATTAACACCAGGCCTGCTGCACACTGTTAAGATTGTTGGTCCCAAACTCTCCCTGGCTAGGCCACTAATCATTTTCTCTTAGTTCTTGGGTCTCTCTTTCTCTCTCTCTCCATGATTCAAAGTCTAAGTGGCAGTGTCTGTGTGGTTAATCTGAGTCAAGTGTCCTTGCTTTGGTGTGTTCTTGTGTGGAGGTGTTAAGGGATAAGCGGGTAAGGGAGGAGGACATTCCTATTTCAGTTTTTCGCCTGTAAGTGGGTGTCCTATCTCCCACTAAGACTAATCAATATAGAATTTAGATGTTAGGGGTTCAAAGGTTAGGAAGACAACAAATGACTGGAGTCCATGACATTGGGACATGAATTGCCTGAGTTTCAAGAATGGAGGAAAGGCTCAGACCCAGCAGAACAGAAAAATCAAGTTAAAGATAACCTACTAGTTAGCGAGCAAATAAAATAATCAAATGCTTCTTAGAACCACTCATGGAAATGGTTCTCCAATTTTCAGGTGTGTCATAAATAGTAAAAATACCATTTCTAAACCTCACTCTAGACATATTGATTGCTGCTCCTCTGGAGGTAGGAAGTAGGAATCCACTCATTTCACAAACTGTGTGTAATTATGATGAATTGGGATTGTAGAACTCCTCTGAGAACTTCTACAGTCCTCGACTGCTATGTACAGCTTAGGAGAAGTGATTAACATAACAATAAAATAGCTAAATTTAAGTAGAGCTTTCTATATTGGGTATTTTATCCAGGTTATCTCATTTTAACCTAGCAATAGCCCTAGCAGTTGGTATTATTTTGCCCATTTTCAGATAAGCTCAGAGATATTGAATAGCTTACCTAAGATCACAAAGTTGGTAAGTGGTGGATCCAGGATTTATAACCCACACTGATTACAAGCTCTTAAGCAGAGGGCTCCCTGGTAAGGAGAGAGAATCCAGATACTGAAGTGTTCAGCCCTGGGTCTTATTGAGGTTTGTGGATCCTGGGGATTGGTCCTATGGAGAATGCAGAGCAAGAAAGATGATTATCACACCCAAAGAGGACAAGAAACTTGAAGATAGAAACACGAATCCTATATAATAAAAGGATGATATGTAAATGAACCCTAAAGGCAGAACACCTGGGAACAACCAGTTGCTATGACATGCACTGACCACTAGGGGCAGATGCTCAATGCAGGAGTTGCCCCAGGTGGTCAGTGTGCTTCCATAGGGGGAGCACCGCTCAGCCAGAAGCTGACTCATGGCTGGCCAGCACAGCGGTTGTGGAGGGGAGCAGGTCTAAGCCAGGGAGTGGTCCTAAGCTGGCAAGTGGACATCCCCCAAGAGGTCCTGGGGAGCCAGAGGCTTGCAGGTTGGGATGAGGGACCTCCCTCCCCGAGTGCATGAATTTTTGTGCACTGAGCCTCTGGTATAATTATAATGGCTAATATTTACCTTAATGTCTTTTAACATTCTAAAATTTGGTTCAAAAACCTCAAAACAGAAAAAAAGAGGGAGTAAGGTGGGGTGGGGAATAAATTTTGAATGACACTAGCTAAATTGTATGGTCTTGATTTCCTTATTTTTATGGGGGTAAAATTAGCTATGATTCTTAGACTCCATCCCAGGTTAACTAATAGAAATCCTCAGATAACTGAATTTATTTTTTCTGCTTTTAACCGGGGGTGGCAAGTAGGGAAAGACAAATGATAACCAAAGAGAATTTTGTCTTTAAATTTTTTTTCTGAGGGCCTGTGCTATGGGGTGGGAGGAGGCAGGGAGAGGTCAATGAGGGAAAAAGGAAACATATGTAATATTTTCAACAATAAACAATTTAAATAAAACTTAAAAAAATCATCTTTTAGGGCATGTTTTCAGACTCGTACACATGGAGCCCAATTCCTGTTTTCACATGTTGTCCAGTGAAATCTAACATTTGGAAAGATGGCACCACTGCCCTATAGATCACATGCCATGAAACATATGTTTGTGCACCATGCTGAAGTTGTAAAGGAATGAAGATAGCTTGAAACACAAATGTTTAACTTTAGTTGGCCAGAGAATTCAGTTAATCAGAGAATCCCCTTTTAGAAAATACAGCACTTTCCCCAACCATCCTTAATATATCCTGGTTTCAGTATCTGGTAGGAGGGTGGTGTAGGAGGGTCTTAGTAGGGTTGGGGAGAGGTCAGTCTCTGTAATGATACACTTTTGAACAGAAAGGAGTAACCAAGTGTTTCTCATACAACAAACTATATCAGTCACCTTGATGAGTTTAGAGTCAACATAATACTAAAAACCAGAATACTAAAAACATAATACTAAAAACTCTTCTTTTTTCAAAAAAAGAAGAGTAGCTTCCTCCCCGTCTGAGTAGTGGGTCTCATGAGGAGGAAGAAAGATGTATAAAAGTCTTTCTGTATCCATGATACTTTGATCCTTTATTTTTATAGGAGAGAAGATAGTAATTTTTCCGACCCACAGAAAGATTCCTAAGAGAAGCCCAGAAACCACCCTGGATTACAGTGAATTTATAAAGCTGGCAGAAAGCATATATATATAGAAAGGTGATTTCTTTATATAGCTTTCCATTAAAAAATCACTTAACCAAATATCTTCTATCCCATATCCTTATGAAGTGTGAGGAAGAGTTATCGTGAGTATTGTTTCACTGATGAGGAGTACGGGGGTGTGTCTACCTGGCCTGCTCAGCTGGGATCAGAGACGGGTCAGAGGAAGAAGTTCAAGGTCCAGTGCTGCTCTCCACCACCTCTCCTCCACTCACTCAACTCAACCTTTCATTAACCATCTGTCATTAGCAATGTGGCCTCAAACTATGTTCTGCTTGAAGTCCTATCCCAACCTCATATAGCCTCCTGGTCAAGAAAAACTGATATTGAAAATATGATTTATTCGTCACAAAAATGATTAGCCACTTTTTGTAAAAAACAAAAAATATATGTAAAAAAAGTGATTTTACTGTAAAAATACTAGTAGACTCCCTACTTGAAGTGAGGGAGGTAAGAAAGAAGGACAGCTGTGGAATTTTCATGGATGTTTTCATGCGCAGGTGTCTTCCTTTTTCAAGGCAGGTAGCCCTTGGTGTGTCTCAGAACATCCACTGGATTTTACCGACTTTCTCAGTGGGAGTTTTTGAGATGTGGGAGAGAAAGAGACTTACTGACCTTTAAAAAGCGGCTGATCCATCTGTAGTCTCTACCGCCGACTTTGCAGTGGTTTCAATATTTCACTGGAGGTTTTTAATAGGAACGAGGTTCAGGAGCCACACATTTTTCCTTCTGCTTGACCATTGGGAATTACCATATTTGACCATGTGGGAGGTATTATAAATGCTCTTTAGTGTCCCTTTACTACCGGGCAATCAAATAATAGAGCTTGTTTTGAGGAAGGCAAAAAAAAAATGGTATCAGTGTAGGAACTACAGTAGTTGATGTGAAATGAAAGAGCCAGTGAAAAATTAATTTCCCTGCAGAGTTGTAATAGACAAGTGAGTCTGTGGACTTTCATTTTTGAGGGGACAGACGACAGGCAATGTTGGGATAAAGGTTGTTCATGTCCTTCTTGGCTAGGATAAATTTCCCAAATTGGAAAATCCTGAAAAATAAAACAAAACTGTTTTCCTTTTAAGGTTACTTTTAGAGTGCTGGTTTCAATGAAAAAACCTTCGGCTTCCATGGTGGCCCAGAAGTGAAAATGGGACAGCGAGAAGGAACTGGTCACGACAGGAGCCTCCTTGCCTTCCCACCCCTTGAGGATTCCAGGTGACCTATCCATTGCTTTTGAATAACTGCAAAGAATACATCAGGGGAAAAAACAAACAAACCACCTTTAAAATATATTTTATTGATTTTCTACAGAGAGGAATAGAAAGTTAGAAACATCGATGAGAGAGAGTCATCGATTAGCTGCCTCCTGCACACCCCCTACTGGGGATGTGTCCGCAACCAAGGTACATGCCCTTGACCAGAATCGAACCTGGGACCCTTCAGTCCGCAGACCGATGTTCTACCACTGAGCCAAACCGGTTTCGGCACAAACCACCTTTAGAAATACCTAGAACTAGGGTGGTGGGAGGTTGTAATCATCCAGGGAGATCTGATCAGAGCTTTTCCCAAAGAACAGAGATGAAGAGAAACAGAAAATTGCAGGAAGGTACAGTTGGCAGTATTTGAAGAGACCAAAATGTAGAGGGAAGGGATTTGGAAGAGATAACATTAATTTGGGGATTTTATTTTATTTTTTAATTTGAAAGTCTACAATTGGACAACATTGCCCAGGGTGGTAATCAAAGATGAATTTGGTGCTTATTAGCAATTATGATTCACTTTGAGCCAATCTGGGAAATAAAATGGTACACATCCATGAACCAACAAGGACAAAAAGAGGACCAGAAAGATCTATGTGTCATCTATGTCTGTTTCTAGAGCTACTTGTGGTTCTTGCTGAGTGGCTTATTTACAGAGTGCAAGAAGTAGGATATAAACCCATACCAAGCCACAGATAGAATTAAGTAGTGTAGACTATTTTGAAATGTTTCCCATATGATGTAGTAAAGCCACAACAAAATGTAGTGAAAAGGAATAGGCAAAGTATATTGGTCAACCAAATGTTATTGAAAGTATTGAGCCAGTGGCTAATTGTATTAGAAATAAGAAATTAGAAATTAGAAATTGTATTAGAAATAAATGCCTTCTGAAAATTATATTATTTTGGGTTCAAGATATTTTTTTTAAAAATCCAGTCCACTTACCGAACCGGTTTGGCTCAGTGGTAGAGCATTGGTCTGCGGACTGAGAGGTCCCAGGTTCAATTCTGGTCAAGGGCATGTACATTGGTTGCGGGCACATCCCTGGTGGGGGGTGTGCAAGAGGCGACTGGTCGATGTTTCTCTCACATCGACATTTCTAACTCTCTATCTCTCTCCCTTCCTCTCTGTAAAATATCAATAAAATATATTTAAATAAAAAAAAATCCAGTCCACTTTACTCCACTGACAGGAAAGAGAATATTCCTCAACTTTGTCCATCCACTATTATATAAAGCTATGAACTTTACATAATAAAAAATTAAGGTCGAGTAAGTTCCAGCATATTTCTTAGCATAAAGTTAGTGTTTTATAAATGTGAATGTGTTGAATCTAAATCTGAGATTCCCACTTTTGAATTTTATTGCTAAACTATTTTATCCTTTCAGTTGAATTTGCATAAGATATATATTCCTTCTAATTCCCTGCATCCCTCTTCTACCTTTCTTAAAAGAATCATCTAGCTTCATTGTTGCTATTTCCTCACTTTCTTCCAAGGCCTTGTTCACCTACCCTCCACTCAAACTAACCTCCACTCAAACTCATTGCCAATTCAACGGCAGTTTCCATTCTCATTTCACCAGGCCTCACTGGAATATTTGACACCACTTTTTGCTTTCCTGCATCTGTATCTGCCTTTGGCTTAATGGACCTTTCTGTCTCCCAATTTCCCTCCAGTATTTCTGAATTATATTTCATTGAATTAATAAGTGAAATATTGAATGAAAATGGTCTCATAACCATGCAAATTACCTTACTGCACAAAGTTTCCTTGAATTCCTCTGACAAACCACCAGTCTGACCCTTTGCACCTCTCCACATCCTGGAGGGGACTGATGGTTTCATCAACTCAGGTGAGAGCTTGAAGTTGCACCTCAGGAACCAGCCCAATGTTGGAGAAGGAGGTGGGGCTTACTGTAAAACCTTTATTTAAGCATCAGGTTTTGTTTAATATCCGAACATTCCCTCCTTAGTTCTGAGCATGCCCACAGCTCCCTGCCATGTCATATCAGTCACACAGGGGCTTGCGGTGGTCATGTTCGCTCCACAGAGTTATTTTCCTGGAGAATAACCTGACATCCTAGGAACTCCTCCATCTGGAGAAACAAGATCAGTGAGCAGGGTCTTTGGTGGCGGTGACACTGCCTACACGTGTCTGAGACACTCGTGTCTGAGACACTTGGCTGCCACCTCTCCAGGCTGGGTTCCCTCCTTCCAGGTGGAAAAGGTGCCAGAGATTTATATATGTAGGGCCTGATAAAAGGTCATTTACACCTGTGTGATCTTGGATGAGTTACTTAACCTCTCTTTGCCTCACACTTCTTATCACAAGCATGACAATGCCTTGCCATAGGGTTATTAGTAGGACTAAGTTATAAAAATTATTAAAGAGTATTGCACAGGCAAGTTTCATAATAGGTACTTATACATGTCAGCTGCTATGATTACTATCTCTCTATATAAAAGCCCAGCAACCATTACAGCAGAACGACCAGAATGACCAGAACAACCAGAGGCTATGATGCGCCCTGCAGCAGCCAACCAACCTGATCTGGCTGATCGGCCCCTCCCCCCGGCCAGCCCCGCCCCCATCAGGCCCCCCTACCTGCTGGTCCTGGACAAAGAGAGCACTCAACTGAGCTGTTGGCACCTCTTCTGAGGGGAGATGCCTGCCAGGTATACAGAAGGTATACAGAAGGCGCTCAGCGAGGAGTCTGCACAGGTTGTATTTGCATCTTCATATTGTTTCCCCACCACCACCACCACCATCACCACCACGCCGAAGGAAGCCTGATTCAGGAAACCCGTGCTGACCACCCACATGGAGAAACACTGTGTGATAAACATCATATCCCACAAACACCTCAATCCGCCTCAAGAAGAAGATGCTACAGACGCAGAGCAGGAAGATGGGGAATGAGACAAGGTCTGGAAAAAGCATGGCCGTGGATGGCTGTGTTCTGCATTTTTCTGCCCGACCCTGCTCCCCCAATCCCCTCTGTGTGCAAAGTGCCTGTATTGCTGCTCTTGGAGAGAGGCCTGGAAGGAGTGAAGAGCTGTGGCTGTGCCTGTGGCTGTGGCTGTGGCTGCGCTTGGCCTCCTGCTCTCGTGGATAAGCTGGAAACATATTTACATGCCAGAATCTAAAACCCTATTTCTCTGTAATAGTGCAAATAACGCAAGACCCACATGTGTTCCTAAACAAGACTCTGGCCCAGAGTGAACCCAGATCAAAGGTGTGTTCTCTGCTGAGGATGCTGCAAAGGCTGCTCCTCTCTCGAATGCATGCAGCCTGGAGAGGTTTAAAGGAAAAAGGAGATAAAAATAAAACAGAATAGCCACAAGCTCTGAAGCCGCTGCCGTCAAATCCTCCGTGCGGTGGTGATGTCACAGACCGTCTCCCCATGCCCGGGGCTCAAACAGCTGAGCCACTGACACTTGCCAAGTCGCTTGGCACCAGCCTCATCTACATGGCAACGTTCAACCTACCACCAGCGTTGGAGGCAGGTGGGCTTGCGGATGGAGGCTTCAGTGTTAAAGCAGCCTGTTGGTGTAGCACAGACATACGTGGGGCTTTTTGATGAGAGAGAACCCATAATGTCCCTTCACAATCGTGTTTCTAACTGTTCTGAGATCACGCTTCCAGCCTTGGCTACTCTCAAATAGGCCTTAACGATTCCACTTGCCCGATGCAGACTGACCCGGGTTTTATAGAGACTGAACCCTTGGCCCCCAGAGCAGCCAAGTCCTTTCAAACGGAAGGTCACCCTGGCTGCAGGTCCTTGCTCTTCATCACTTTGAATATTTCTTGCCAAGCACTTCTCTACCCAGTAAAGCTCATTTAGAATTGAAGGCCAGATAAAAAGCTTCACAGACAAGAAAAAGCTAAAGGAGTTCATCACCCAGATTGGGGACAGGGGCAGCCTGCGGCTCCTCCCCCTGGCTGGCCCACCTGATGGACCCCCATTGGGGTGTGCCAGCCAACCCCACCTGTGTAGGAATTCATGCACCAGGCCCCTAGTTGTAAATAATACTGGTCTGTGGTGCTTATAAAGAACCAATCTTTCTTTCTTTTTTTCTTAAGAACCAATCTTAAGATGAGAATTCAGAGAGAGAAACGTCCTGGTGGGAAACTGAAATGAAAATGTAAACCATACAGTCTGTGTTGGAGAGTCATTCCATTAATAAAGAATATGTCTTATGTTGTTTAATGATCTAAAACAAAACAAAAACCAGAGTGTGCATGAAAATTTCAATCTGACTGTTTTCATGTATAATGATTATTATTATTGTTTTTGTCTTATCTTCCCTTTTTGTGCTCTCACTAATTCCCCGTGCAAAAGTCGCCTCTTGGGTTCCTCATGTCAATTTGGCTCAATATCTTTTGAAGCCTCTCTGACCTTTGCTTTGCACTCATTGTGCACATTTCCTTGTCTGTCTCCTACCTCTCTGCCCACTGCTTCTCCATCTGCTTTGCTGGCTTCTCTTCCTCTGCTGGTCCTTCAATGCTCGTATCCCCCGGGACTCTGTTCATGGGCCTGACCTCTTACTCTTCACTCCCCCTGGACAATCTCAACCATCCCAGGGCAACAGAAACCAGCTGTCTCCCAGGCTCCAGACAAGTACATCTGACTTCCTTCTGGATGTTTCTTACTTACCTACCCCACACACAGATCAGTTCAACTCAGTATAACAAAGATCATATCTATAGTCTTTCCTCCTCCCTCAAACTTGCTTCTCTATGTCTTGGCAGAGATATTACCCAGGGAGCAATGAGAAAGTTGACCTTGACTTTGCCCTTTTCCCTCTCCCTGACCATTCAATCAATCACTAACTGTCAACTCCTCTAGTTCTCTTCTACATCTCCACAGACATCACCCTATGGCCTCTCTCCAGGGCCAATGTGGGTGCACCCCCACTGGCTTCTTTACTTCTAGGCTTGTTTCAATCCTACAGCTTTCTGGATAGTCTAACACTGAAATTCTACTTGATCTAACACTTTCCTATTGCCGTAGGCACTTACACATGCTCTAAAGTCATGATTAAATATTTTTAAAATATATTTTATTGATTTTTTTACAGAGAGGAAAGGAGAGGGATAGAGAGCTAGAAACATCAATGAGAAAGAAACACTCGGGATGTGCCCGCTACCAACGTACATGCCCTAGGCCAGAATCGAACCTGGGACCTTTCAGTCCACAGATTGACGCTCTATCCACTGCACCAAACCAGTTTTGGCTAAATCTTTTTTTATTTGTTTGTTTGTTTTAATTAAATGTATTGGAGTGACATTGGTTAATAACATTATGTAGGTTTTAAGTTATACAGATAATGTCTCATAAAATTGTATGCTTGAAACACGATTAAATCTTTATTTAAAATTTATCTTTATTATTGAAAGTATTACAGATATCCCTTGTTGTTTTTCCCCCCCATTAACCCCCTTGACCCTGCACCTGCCCTTCCCATCTAGCTGCTAGCTGCATCTCTCCTCAGCCTTCTCATATTTTTGTGTGCCAGCCACACTGAGCTTTATTCATTTTCTCAAGTGCCCCATGCTTTTCTCTCATTCTTTCTAGGAGCCCATCCCTGATCCTATGCTTGACAACATCCCCTCCTCAGTGTTCCCAGGGTTCTCTTCATTTCCACCATCATATAATACATCCCAACTGGCATCACTATATGTTCAAAATTTGCCCTGCTTAATAGTGTTGGATGGCAGGGAATGTATCTTTCTTGTTCAATCGTATGTTTATTGCCTGGCATGCCCAGTGACTATCATGCAGACCCTGCAAGTATCAAAGGATAAGGTGATACTAAAAACAACTCTGCATGCATATAATTTACAACTTAGATAAAATGGGATGCTTCTATGAAAAAAAACCACCACAACTTATCCAATATGAAATAGGTAATTTCTTTGTCTCCACATTTTGGCTGCCTCCTGAGTTGATAAAGTGGCTTTGTGTGCAAGGTGTCCTATCGGGCCCAGTGGCTCAGCCTCCCCACTTTATCTGAGGTGGACACTCTTGGTGCACCCTTTGTGGGCTGTGTGCACAGTCTTGTTATAGTTAAGCCTTGATTGTTGTTGGTATCACTGCGGGGGAATTGACCTCCAGCCAATTGGCTGTGAGAATCAGCTGTGTCTACGATGGAAGAATTTCCATGCTGGAGACACCCTTATGAGACAAGACTTGCATCAGTGGGGCTTTGGTGCTCACTGAGTCTGCCCCTTGAGTGTGTCCCTTATGTATCCGAGGAGTTGTAATCTGGATGGTCCCACTCTGACCTCTGGGTATACTGGCTCTTAGATATCCAAGGAGGTGCTAATTTAGGAGGTGCTAATCTCCAGCAGGAGATATGGGGAGATCTGCAGATTTCTCTTCTTTGTTTGGGTTTTGGAGGTGCCCAGATGAGGCCCAGCTGTGAAGCAATGCAAGTTGCTGCAGAGCCTTGGGCCTTCTTTTGGATGTTCTGTGTCTCACTGACTCACCTGCAGTTTGTTAGGTAAGTTTAAAATTCAAAGGACCAGGCCATGCATATGCAAAAGCCTCTGAACTTAGCTTGGAGCAATCAGCAAAGGCTTCATGGGGCAGGATCTCAGTGAGGAACAAACAAGGATGACTTCCCATCAGCCCTGCCTTAAGAGGCCCCTGGTTCTCAGGGTCCCTTGGTAATTGCTGCAAGCACCTCTGAGAGAAAGCTGAAAAGCTGTCCTCGAGTTTTGCCCACTGCCAGATAGTCCAGTTTCTCCCTGTATGAGTCTAGGTCCTTACAGTCTCTCCCGGAACTGGAATTCAGAGCTGTCAGGAGCTTTTGTCTCCCTCCCAATTGAGAAAGCCAGTTGCGTACTCAGTTGCCAGCCCTGTCCATGTGCACTTCCCTCTCTATATGTTTGCCTCTGTACCTCTGCCTTCCGCAGCTCCTGTGAGGCTCAGTGTGCTTTTCTCTTTCCTTCTAGTTGTAGAATTTCCACACAGCCAGTCTTCATGTGGTTCTGGATGATGTCCATTTTGTTTTTTAGTTGTATTTTTGAAATTGTTGTGCGAGGCAGCAATTTAGGTGTTTACCTTTGCCACCATCTTGGTTTCTCCCCAACAAGGTTATTCCAAAACTTCTATAAAGGAAAATTAACTAAAATATTTAAATAAACTTTGAATAAGGTTAATTAGGAAAATAAAAATAATTTTAATAATTATAATATAGTAATTAACACTGTATGTTATTGGCAAAGGAATAGAAAATGAAACAGAATGGAAAGCTCAGAAATAACTGATTTTTAAAGGAGCTGCAAAAGCTATTCAATAGAGAGAGCGCAGCCATTTCAACATATGCAATTGGACATTCACAAACAAACAAACAAACAAACAAAAGACCTTGATCTAAGTCTCACACCTTATATAAAAATTAGCTCAAAATGGTCATGGACTCAAATGTGAAAGCTAAAACTTTAAAATTTTTAGAAAAACAAAATAGAAATTTTTCAGAACTAAGGGCTAAGGGCAAAGAATTATTTGACTTAATACCAAAAGAAAAATTAATAAATTGGACTTCAAAATAAAAAATAAAAAAACTTCTTTAAGAAAGAGCCTGTTAAGAGAGTTAAAAGATAAGTTACAGCATGGGTAAAAGTATTTGACAATCACATATTCAGCAAAGGACAAATATTTAGAATATATTTTAAAATTGTCAAAACTCAAACAAAAGTATAATTAGAAAATGGGCAAATGCATGAAGAGACATTTTACCAAAATGTCAAGTAAGCACATGAAAAAATATTCATCACCATTAGTCATTAAGGAAATGCAAATGAAAACCACATGAGAGTTTACTATACACCTATCAAAATGGTTAAATAAATTTAATATCAAATGCTGGTGAAATATAAAGAAATTGGATTACTCATACATTGCTGATGGCACTATAAAATGACGACGGCCACTCTGGAATATAGCATGACAGTTTCTTAAAATACTGAACATGAAACTACCATGTGACCCAACAACTGTACTCCTGAGCATTTACCCAAGAAGATGAAGGCTACATCCATACTAGAACTTCCGCATGAATGTTACAGCAGCTTTATTTGAAACTAGTGGCCTGGTGCACAAAATTCATGCATGGGTAGAGTCCCTAAGTCTGTGGGGCAACTGGCGGGGTGATTAGGGGGATCCCCACTGGCACCTGCCTTGGCTGGCCTGGTGCTGCGCTGGCCAGCTCTGCCCCCCCCCCCCCCCGCTGCCACTGGTTGTCTCCCTCTGCAGGGTGACCGATGGGGTGACCAGGGGGCCCCCCACAGGCACCCACTTTGGCTGGCTTGGGGCCTGCAAATCTGGGGACAGCTCTTGCATTGAGCGTCTGCCCCCTGGTAGTCAGTGCACATCATAGGAACTGGCTGTTCTGTGGTTCCTTCGATTTGCATTTATTATATGGGATAATCAAAAACTGAAACAACTCAGATATCTTTTAGTGGGTGCATGGTTAAACAAACTGTGGTATATATTTATACCAAGGAAAAAATCTCCAGAGAATTAAGCAGAGTGAAAAAAAATTATAGATTCCATTTATATAACATTCTTGAAATGACAAAATTATAGAAATGTAGAAAACACTAAAGGCTGCTAAAGGTTAAAGAGGGGTACAGGTGGAAGGGAGGTGGGTTTCACTATAAAAGGGCAACTTTTGGAATCATTGGGGTGATAGAAATGTTCTGTATTATGACTGTCAATGTCAAATGTCAATATCCTGATTGTGATATTGCACTAAAGTTTTGCAAAATGTTCCTACTCTTTTACATGGAGCTCTCTGTATTATTTCATATACGAGTAACTCTGTGTGAATGTATAATTATAACATAATTAAAATATAATTTTAAAACATTAAAACCAGATTTTAAAACAGTTTAATACTTTCACAATAATAATACATGAAAAATTAATTTGGGTCATGTTACTAGTAACAGGGCTAAAACAATTTAAGTTTTGATGGTATAAAATTCTTTTGACCCTACATTTTTATTTAACTTACTATTTCTAATGCAATCGATTTTTTAATATGTTGGGTTTTTTTATTTTGCTTTTTTTGCTTTATTTTTTTTTTGTTTCTGTTGAAAAATTATGTCAGAAAAAATCTAGAAATTTTTTAAAAAGTAAAATGAAATACTTAAAAAAGACTCTTGCTTCTTTTATAATTGAAATAGCAATTGCCCTAAGCTAAATCTGTGTTAAAGAATTAGGAAAAAGTACTCATGGTTTGGAAAAGACTAAGTTCAGGTAATTGTACTCTTGACCATAATGAATCTTAGCTTTTTTTTACAAAATACTTTGTTCTTGAATACAGGAAACAAAACCCAGAAAACCCTGCTATAACACCTTTGTGTTGTCATGTTGGGGTTATGCTCTGAGTAAATCACATCCCTGTGTACATCTCAGGACATAAGCTTCTTTATTCATCAAGGCCCCAGACGTTTGTTTGTGACATTGCTAGTTTAAGTTCAATAATTAACAACAAGACCAAGCCCCAACTTTGTTCCACTAGTTGCCCCAGTGAGTGAGGCCAGCATAGTGAGCTGTAAGATATGGGCCTTGAGGTCATAGGGTCTGGATTCAACTCCACCTCTCTCATTTCTAAGCCGGGTGGTATTGGGAAGGTCAACTGAACTTCCTGAGCTTATACATTTTTATTTGTAACAAAAGAAAAGTTACATATTTTACCTAGGATTATGAGAAATAGAGATAAAATATATAAATAGGCCTGCTTATATTCTGAGCTCATTAAGTGACCAGTCTTGCCATCATTGCTGTTTGGGCTTCGTATATGCTGTGCTGTATTCCTGTTTATCTTTGTCTTATCTCTCCACTCAGACTGTGAGTGCCTGGAGGGCAGATGTGCCACCACTTCACCTTTGTAACCCTCACTTCCCTCAGGATAACGTCTTGCACTCAACAGGGGCTAAGTAAGAACAGTAGTTGACTGTAAAGATGATGCGGTAAGTGGAACAATCAAAGGCAATAGATCAAGCTGAAGCTCCTTTAACACAGCTGTGCACAAGTTTTAGTGCGTTGAGACGAACCAGGGAGCTCAGTAAAACGAATTTTGTTCTCCACCTCCTACCTGAGAGAATCTGACTCAGCCGCCCTAGCAATCTGCATTTCAGCAAGCTCCCTGAGTAATTATGACGCAGGTGGTCCGTGTGCTGATCACATTTAGAGGAACCATGCTTTGGAAGATATACCTGTGTCATGCTGAGTGTTAAGTTGTAAAGAGATGCCCATGTAATGCATAAAGCAGCAACTGATGATCGTTTAAGTGAAAATTTGGTCTTCAGGGTCATTTCAAAACTCCACGTTATCACAGAGGTGCCAACAGATATTATAAAACTAATCAAAACTTACTTTTTAAAAGTTAATTAACATGTTTTATGCCCTAGGTATCGTAGCCAAAACGATATATGTACATGCTGTCTGTTTGGCTCCAACTAGCCTAGGGAAGAGAAAATAGAAATGGAATAAAATGCCCACCGGGTATTATGCTGCAGATACACTTATCCCGCAGCAAAGCATGAATTTATAAAGATAACTGCAATGCATTATGCATACAGTCCATCCTCATTTGGCCCCCAAACTGGTCTCTTGGTGGGACATTTCCTTTCTCTAGCTGCTGCTATTTAGGACAAAGGCTTGGAACCAGGAACAAAATGGTATACTTTCTAGGAGTGCTACTCTAAAGCACTTCTTTTTAATATTAGAAAGAAGTGATACAAAATTAAACAAATAAGAATTGGAGACACGAGTTATGTCCTTTTCCCATAGTAGGGACACAGGTACCTCTTAAAGACAATAAAATAAAAGTGATTTTGTTCTTCATGAGAACAGGTAATATAGAAAGAGTTGTTGTTGCCTTCTAGTTTTCATCTAAAGACTTCAAAATATTGATTAAGAATAATTGCTCATTTTCAGATGGGTAATATGAAAAAATAGGGGAAGATTTTCTTGCTCCACTATAAAACTGAAAGTAATGATTTTGACATCTTCTCCATATTTACATTACTTACAAAATGACTTCTATTAATATGTAAATTATGCAAAATAAAATATAAAATCAGTTTACTAAGAAATCACAGTTCTGTAGAAGGTATTAGTATATTATGTTTGTATTCTGGAGTTCAGTGATAATTCAGTCGTCTTTGACTCTAACGGGTTCTACGGTGAAATGAACTGACCCCTTTCTTAGGCCATCTCAAATATTTCCCATCCTGAGAATATGTATATATTTTTTAAAATTGGGCTTTGGAAAAAAACAACAGAAAACTATGTTCTTAGATCTTGATTCTACTCCAACTCTGCAATAATTACAGTAATTACAAAGATAAAGGGTAAAAGTCACAAAGTGCTGGCTGGGACATTCCAGAGCAGGAGAAAGCTTGGCGCCATTTTTATAGTTATGCCTGTTAAGATTTAATAGACGGAAAGTTTCATTAGTGAGCTGTGCTGCAATTAACTTCAAGGAGGTTCCAGACTACTGTATGTTGCTGTTACTGACAAAAAACTGTTTAGATTTTCCTCTTGAAAGAGTGTATTGGATTTTTAACACTTCAATTATAAAAACTAGTAAGAGGCACAATTTTAAAAAATTTAACATAGAGGGTGATTTTTTTCTTATCATAGAATATATAGTAAAAACAGATTTTCATTCTTCAGTGGGCATGCCAATTGTGAGTTGTTTTGGGGTGATTATGTATTATCATTATTTTAGACAGAATGAAGGTACAAATATCTGTGTACCTAATTTCTCCATCTCTCCTTCTAGATCATAAAATCATGTCCTAGTGGAATTGTGGCAGTGTTGGAAACCATCGTTTGCCTAAATCAAATGTATTCCTAACTCATGTACTCCACCTTTAATATAAAATGCTTGCTCTCAACTCTGACAAGTAGGCCAGTGCCAGAGAATAAAGACTAGGGAAGTAGCTGGTCAGATTCAGGTCAGACTTTTGGAGTTTTGAGTCTAGAGCTTAGAGAACAGACTCCTCCTCACTTGAGGTTAAGCTGGTGTTCCCCTTTATATATGCAAATTATTGAAGGTCATCCAAGGTTATTCCCATGAAAATCACTGCCATGCTCTAGGTTTTGTGTCCAGTAGATTTTCTCTACCTAACATGTTATTTAATTTCTCTGTCCTGTTATGATATGGCTAAATTGTTATGTTCCTCACTGTTATATTTTCTTGTATCAAACAGCAGACTGCTTTGGCTCTCTTAAATGAGTTGAAGGAGACCTGGATTTTATGACTTTTAAATCCTGTCTTGATACTTGTTTTTCCAGTTAAAACCCACCCACCCCCTTTCATTCTACATATGTTCCATTAATAGGCTGCAGATTTTTTAGGTGTGGTAAGCATGTAACCATGATAAGCACTTTCAGAGGCATGTTAACTTTTTCAGACCATAAGGATACAGTTTTCAGACCATAAGGAACCATAGTTTGGCAAGCAGTCATAGATCTCCTGAAAGACTAGAGTTTTCATTACATGGAAAACCAGTTTTCATTACAAACAAACCAGTATGTTTGCTGCTGTCCACACAGCACAAATGAATCAACTTCTACCTGAGTGTAAAGTCTGGAAGTAGGTGACCTACGATTTTACCTTGTGTCCTGTGGTAGCACACTGTTGCTGAGTTGTAGAAGTTTGGGAGACTGTGGTCTGTCTATTGGACTAAACTTCTCCCTGAACTCGGAGTGTCCCCCAAAATATCACCTCCATCAAGTTCAAGACCCTCGTTATTTTTCTTTTCCTTGAATTTGGCGGACCTAGCCACACCATGACCCAAGACGTAGCAGGTGTGTGAAGAATGAAAACACTGTCATGGCAGGAAGTGATGCTCAGAGGTTCTGCTATACACCAGGAGGTGACAGACCTGGATTCGAACCCTGGCCCAGGGGCCACATCAGGACAGGTCCCCACACCCTTTCACACACCACGGCTTACTTCAATTCTGATGTTTCAGAAAGGTAGATTCTGTTTCTTGGAAAACCTCTTTTGGTTTAGTTCTGAGTAAAATCATTAATACTTGGATTAACATTGGGTCAGGGTTTAAGAGATCATTATGTTTATTTGGGTTTTATATATTTATGGTTGGTTTTAGTTTCTGCTCTTAAACACCAGCGGCAAATTCTTGGGGTGTGTGAAGCATTGCGTCACGTTCTTTATGTCTTCTTATGATGTGGTGCTATGACCATGCAGCTAGAAATCAGACAGAATTAAAGTCTCTTTGTCACGGCTGCTTAAGCATTGACCTCAGGTGCGGTATGTTTGCATGATGTTATATATTTTTTAACTTCTCTGTTAATCAACTTGTTTGTTTATCAGTTCTCTCACAGGAGAGTAGTTAGAATTAATTAATCTTTAAAATGCAAGGAGGCTGTGTAACATTATCAGAACCGGTTTGTGCGTGTCAGATGGATAGCTGCACTTTGCATATTTAGCTATCTTTATTGGTCTGCATTCTCATTTGAAGAAACATTTAACTTTTTATAAGCAAGGACAGTATAATATACAATACTACTAAGCCTAATATTCAAGAATGTTTTCATACATGTCTTAGTATTAATTAGGGAGCAGTTCTTGTTTGACATGTTTACTTTTAATTCTTAATAGGTTTCCAAGTGGGGTAATGCAGTAAGTACCCAGAAAAACTAACAATTATCTAGTCTAAAGAGCTTTGGATTTCACTGTAAAATTAAAATTGTGGGGAAATTGTGTTTTCATTCTACTCATATTAACCTTTTCTTATCCATATTAGCTAAAGGTTAACTTGTTCTTGCCATTTTTATGAAGTGAGAAGCAGGAACTTTGTCTTTTTATGAAAGGAAGCACAGGAGTGCCAAGCATTCATTAGAGATTGAAATTAGAAGCAACTGTGAGATTAAGTTAGAAGGTAGCTCATTGTACAAGTCCAATTTGGACTTTTGTAAGTGCTGACATTAGGAAGAGTGAACATACATGAAGTTTATCTTTCGTTCTCTGTCTGATGCCGGTGCATGTTGGGAGACACAGGGCTGTGCTGTGACTTTTTCTAAATGCATCTCCACGGGCGGGCGGGGTGTCACCGCCCCAGGCAACAGAGCTGGGGGATCTGCCTACAGTGTAGCTCAATGACCAAGAAAGATTAAGTCCTGTGCTTGTTTTCTTTTCATTCCTCCCACCCTCTGGATTTACCACTGTGTTACCAGGCAGCTAACTCAATTTCTTTCTCTGCCTCACACAATTGAACACTACAGCCAAAGGAAGTATTATCAGTGTCTTTGCCAAGGGCAGCGTGAAAAAGGATTGTTAGGTTTACAGATCTTCTTTAGAGCAGCTCCCAGAGTGGGAGCGTCTGAGGGGAGAAAAGCAGGAGTGGCTGGCTCTCTGGAAGTAGATGGGAGAGTTAGCTCCAGCAACGGTAAAGCTTCCCATAACGGACCTTCTCCCAGGAACCTGAGGAAACAAAAATGGGGAATAACCCCTGTTTATTCTATTTTTTTTTTTTTAAAAAAAGTAGATTGGAAACATTTTTCGCCTCCCTAAAGAGAAAAAGAGAACCCCAGTCTTTTAAAAACACTAGTCTCCAGTCAGTGGGGTGAACCTTCCTTTAGAGTTCATCCCGTAATTTCTAAATGAGCGAACAGAAATAAAAAAAGTATTATGCCACTTTATGCTGAATTAACCTCACTATGTACCGCTAAAGATCTACCTCTGGAGACACATCATAAAAACCAAACACTTTTACCACCATGGCAGTATTAAAAAGTATTTCATATTTTACTATTAGGGTGTAAAATTACTAATCAAGGGTGGGAAATGACCAGAAGAAAACACGAGAAAAAGAGTCCCATTGAAACTCGCTGAAATGTTACCAAGTCTTCATTGAATGCTTTCACTTGTGTTTTCCTCTCATCTTTTCGGGCCAGCACCTTATAAATAAAAGGCAATCTGTTTAGAATAATAGAAGAACCACAGCAAATAACTGTTGCTAATGAACAAATTCTATTTTGTCCAACAGGGTCATCAAGGCAGGAGAGCTTTTCTGAATGCATCACTGACTCCCATGAAGGCCAAACTTCTTTTCGGTTGTGGACCCCCTTCTTCATGGCAGAATTGCTTCTCAAAAACTACCACCCCAGGATTGAGGGAATGGTTATGTTGCTTCTGGAAGGAGGGTGGTGAATTGATGTCTAGTGTTTAGTAAATAAAATGAAGGTTAATTTTTGAATTAAAAAAAAAAAACACAAACCCAAACATGCCATAAGTTTGGTAAGCTCTAATCTTCCAGAGAGTATTCCACAGGTCCTGGGACCCTGCAATGTTTCCCTAGAATGTACAATAAGAACTACCTTTCTCAGCGAGAGCCTATTGCATTTTGAGTTCCATCGTGCTGTGTCTTAAATAGGCTTTGAGCTCCTTTAACTCCCCCCCTCATGCTATGGTCCATTTCTTCTACATGGCAAGGAAGCATTGGGTGACTTAGGTGATGATGTGGGGACCCTTTCCTTCTCATGAAAGGCAGTAAAGGCTCTGATGTCAGACTGCATGCATGCAAATCTCAATTCTGCAATTCACAGTGCATCAGTTTTCTCATCTGTAGAGTGGGAGCAATAATGGTTTCTATCATGGAGGGATTAAAAATTAACATATGTGGATTTAGAACAGTGCCTGGCACAAAGTAACTAGCAGAGGGATGCTATTATTATTGTGTGATTATTACTGTCTTTCAAAGTTTGCCTCCTTCTCTGAGCTTTCCTGGTTCTGCTAGGCAGAGTACATAATCCCAGGAGAGCAGTTTGATTTTCTTTAAAATATATTTTATTTATTTTTCACAGAGAGTAAGAGAGAGGGATAGAGAGTTAGAAACATTGATGAGAGAGAATCATTAATCAGCTGCCTCTTGCACACCCTCCACTGGGGATGTACCCGCAACCAAGGTACATGCCCTTGACCGGAATCGAACCCAGGACCTTTCAGTCCGCAGGCCGACGCTCTCTCCATTGAGCTAAACCGGTCCCAGAGAGCAGTTTGATTTTTATTAACAGGTGTGTTTTTTCCTATTTATTTCCTCAAAGGACTGCAATTCCCTTAAGTTAGGGACTGGAAAATGGTGTTTTATTGGTGTATTCCTAATACTAGCACAGTTCCTGGCATTAAGTAGGTATCCAGTGTCATGAATGAATGAATGCATGAATACATAGTGAATTAATATTTTACTTGTTCTCTCCCAGTATGCATTCTCTTTTTCTTTCTTTAGCAATAGAGCCTCAAAATTTTAGCGTGCATATGGCTGTCCAGCTAATGATCACATTTTCTAGCCCCCCTTTCAGCTAGGTGTGGCCATGTGATTAAGTTCTGGCCAATGGGATGGAAGTGTGATATTCCATTTATGGACTATGCCCTTAAAGGATAGAGGTATGCCATCCTTTTCCCCTCTTCCTACCACTGGCTAGAATGGATGTGGAGTGAGATTTGGGATAGCGATTAAAGACAATGAGATGGATAGCACTTGTCAAGCATGGAATTTGTTGAGGATGACAGAGCAATAATCTAACAATTCCTGGATTCCTAATGATATTGAGCTGCTATATACCAACCCTGGATGGTGTCTATTCAAATTTCTCTCTTTTTGGAGCACTGTTTTGCTGTTGTTTATTTGTTTTGATGGTGGATGGGTCATTGTTTTACCAGCTGAGTCTGTTTACTGCCCACAGAGCTATATTTACTGGATCCCTGTCCCTTCGTAATTTTCTCATGCAGATAAAATTGATAAAAATAGATGTGAATTAGATTATCACAGCTGATTAGAATGAGCAAGTGTGTGAATTAAAAAATGGCAACAAAGGCTTTAGTGTAACTATTTTTAAAAAATCATTTAAATCTTATTATCACTCTATTCCCAGTTGCCTCATGGTTGCTCTGACTGGTGTTGGTAGAAGAGGGATGAAAGGTGGGACAAAACCCGGGGTTACAGGACTGAGGGCAGTACTTATCCCAGGAAGTGTTTCTATTAAACCCTCATTTGGTTGGGCAGGAGGGGCAGAGTTTTTGCTGGGGCAATTCTCCTCGCCTCACCGCTGTACTTTCTCTGAATAACAAGGTCAACAGGGAGAGTGTAGCTGCCTCTTTTCACCATTCTATATAATAAAAGCCTAATATGCAAATCAACCGAACTGTGGAATGACTGGTGGAACAACTCATCACTATGATGCACACTGAACACCAGGGGACAGATGCTCAATGCACGAGCTTCCCCCAGCCTGCAGACCCCGACCAGCAGCGGTGGTGGAGGGCAGAGCCAGTGAGTAGGTGGTGCCAGACCAGCCAAGGTGGGTGCCAGCAGTGGCCCACCAATTGCCTGGCTAGTTGCCCTGTAGATTGGCCCTGATTGCTGACGAGGCCGAGGGACCCTAACCATGCACGAATTTTGTGCACCAGGCCCCCAGTCTCTTATACTTGTAATGGACTCCTTTTAGACCTTCGAGGCAAGAGTTACTAAACAGCAAACTGTTTGGGTCTTTGTAGCAGGGATGTGGACTTGATGTATGGTTACCAGTTTTCAAGTGCTGACAAAAATTTACCAAGAGATTTACCATGATGATGTTGCACATGACTTTATTGTAAAGGAAAATCATTCTGGGGAAAATTAAAAGGAATAGTAACAGCTTTATGATTATTTGCAGGAAAGTATAGAAAATATAATAAAACATGATGCTGAAACCGGTTTGGCTCAGTGGTAGAGCATTGGTCTGCAGACTGAAAGGTCCTGGGTTCGATTCCGGTCAAGGGCATGTACATTGGTTGCAGGCACATCCCCGGGAGGGGGTATGCAAGAGGCAGCTGGTCGATGTTTCTCTCTCATCGATGTTTCTAGCTCTCTATCTCTCTTCCTTCCTCTCTGTAAAATATCAATAAAATATATTTTAAAAAAAGAAAATATAATAAAACATGAATATGCAAATACACATAGATATACTTTTAAAATTTTTTATTAACATATGCATGTAGGAAACTGTCTAGAGCCTAAGTGTGCAGTCTTGTGTACATTTATTATGTTATTATGTATATAAGGGTACATAATTTTTCATTTTCACAAGAGCTAAACATCTATTTTACCAGCATGCAAATAAAAAATATGCAACAATATTTTTAATATCTGGAGCTATAATGGTAAAATGCTGAAATACAAATAATATTTCTCATGAATAACAAACATTTTCTCCAGGGTTTCTATATTTTACATTTGTAAGTTGGAACTAGGAGGAACTCATATTTTCAGATGCCTAAATATTTCAGCTCAAAGTTGTAACAAATATATAGGAGAAATAGTACAACTGTGTCCATAGGTCATGAGAAGCCAGAGTAATTTATCTCAGCCTCCTTGGCAACTGTCTCTTTGTCAGTTTCACATACATTCTCTCTCTCTTCAGGCAGATTCCTTAACCATAACCTGTCAGGGCCTCAGTTTACACAACTGTAGATTGGGAATGCTAGCTATATGAAGGATTGTGTTGATTAAATGCGATAATCTGTAGAAAGAGGTTTACATGATGTTTGCATGTAGGAAGACATCAATAAATGGTGTTTTGTTATTATTAATGCCAATATCACCTAATGTCATAGCCTCTGGGTTTTGGAAAGCTACAGAAATAGCTATATAATTGTATTGAACTATATGTTTCCCCCACCCCTCTGGGGGATGGCCTAGGCCTGAAGTGAAATTGCCAAATTTATGTCCTCGACAGATGAGATGTGGCTCTTCTAGCAAGAGGAGGGAAGAGAGGTACAGTTTACATGTGGGCTTCTGGTTAGGACTGTTTTTAACTGATGAGTTATCATGTTGGAATCGGTGTAACCTGAAGAGAATATTTCCAAATGGTCTTAAAGGAATGTCATGTAGCATTTATTAGAGTCACCGCAACAGGGACGCTTCCCACTTGCTTTGATTTAGTGACATTACTTCTGGTTAAAAGCCGTAGGTAAGGCCACACACAGTGGCTGGCGATTCGGATAATTAGAAGGAATGGCAGAGGCCTGTCTCTTTACGAGGAAGTTAGCAGTGACATGCAATTAAAGCGAACCATGGGGGGAGCCTTGTAGCTGGAAGGATTGGCTGAACTCAGACAATATTTACAGGATTCCCTCTCCCGCAAAGGATTTCTGCTTGCTTATTTTGAATAAATTATTTCAGAGATAACTGTACTAGTTTACACACACACACACAAAAAGGGCAGAACAAGAAGGGACAATGCAACTCGCTCCATCGTTAGTTCCCTCATGATTTTCTGTACTCCACTTGCCAGTTGGGAAAGCTGTTTATCCCCTGGAATCCTGATGAGGCATCTGAGCCGCAAATGGTCAGACATTCATTGGGGTGCTGCTTTCTGCTTTAAAGGATGCTTTCACATCCATTACCTATTATAATCTCTGCAACTGTATAAGGCCAGGCGAGGAGTCATTATAATGTCCACTTCAAACGTAAAGAAATGGGAGCTGAGCTGGGAGAAGGGAGTTGCATGGTTCACTTAATGTAGAAGCTGAAGTGAAACCGGAGGCATATGACTCACAGTGCAGTGCTCTTTCCAACACGGGACTGTCTTCTCAAGCATAAACGTGATGCGTGCTTTCTGAGCTTTTCAAGAATAGGGTTTTCTTTCTCTCCCCGAGACACGGAGGTGGTGAGTACCTTGGAGAATAAACTGAAAGCTCTAGATCTTCAAAATAACGCACAGAAGAACACACATGTGAAAACTTGCATCACCGCCAGGCCACCTCCTTCTAAATCCATATGGAAAATGGTTTAGGGTGTGTGGAATATACTAGGCTAGGGGGCGCCTGGCAATCTCAGGGAGGAAGAGTGAAGTAGAAGAGAAGCCACAGTACCATGAAGGTTTACTCAGCCTTTACTCGGTGGTAGGTGTTGCAATGCACGCATCATGTTAGTTCAAATCGCACAACAACCTTCAGTGGTGAGTGTTACCATTGGGTCCGTTTTATAGGGGAGGACACTCGGAACACTACCAGGATTTGAAGCCTGGTGGACGCTTTTTACCACAAGGCAGCACAGCCCCCTAGAGCGATAACTATGTGTCAGGGTAGGGCTGTTTCCCTTAGCAGTCGGCCGATGCCTGTGTGTGGTGGTGTGGCCAGGAAGTGGGGAAGGGAGTTTATAGAAGCCTCTCAGCAGCAAGGGTTCCTTGGGGAAAGCCTTTTCTTGGGAGTGATGGGTTGGAACTGTTAATGGCAGTAGAAATGTGAAGTGTGAAAACTGTTGAGATACAGGGATAGCAAAGAACAGGGCAGCATCCATTGGGTGGTCTGTTTCTCTTGGGATGTGTGTTAGATGTCCAGCTGTTGCATTAATTTTTATAGATTCCACGCTACATTCTCTTCCTAACTTGGCAAATGATTCATGAAGTTACTGGAGTGGGGTGAGTAATCTGCTCCCAAGCAGAGCTGGGGCTACGGGAAGGGAAAAAGCAAGTCCTACATTTGGGGTTTCCTGAGCCATAAATAATGGCCGTGTTGCCATTCTCAACAATATGCTTCTGTCATTAATTAACTTTTATGGAAAGCTATGGTGTTCATGACTTTGGCCTCTCCCCACTCTTGATCTATGTGGTGTTATGTGGTGTAGACAGCAGTGCTCACAGGTGGGATTTGTCTAATGGGGGAATCTGAGTGAGCTAATGTGAAGTGCCTGCTAATATACGGCATGCCGCTGCATTGGGGGAGTTGAGGGGGAGAACGGTGATGATACCCTTCCTGTTCCTGCTGATGGTTTTCCAAGTGCCTACACATAAGATTGGAATAGTCAGTTGTTTGGTTAAATTTTAGGAGTGAGATTTCTCTGGTGATGATGAAAGTACTGAGTGGCCCCCTAAGATTCGGTGATGTGGTGCTCTATACGTGAGAGAGGGAATATCGGAGGTGAAAGAACCTTCTAGATCAAAGGGCCCCTCATGTTCATCAGGGCTGAACAGGGAGACCCAAGCCCAGCCTTTGGAGATGGCCCACATTAGTTTAATGATTCTGCTAGAAAATTATTCTTCATCTTTGACCTAAAATCTTTCTGCTTGGTTTCCAGGCAGTGGTTTTGTAAGCATTAGCACATATCAGACTCACCTTGGACCTAGTTAAAATAGATTGCTCGGTCCCACCCTCAGAGCCCACCCCCTCACTTTACTGAGATATTATCCCATATAATAAAGAGGGAATATGCTAATTGACCATCGCACCCTCACAAAGATGGTGACACCCACAGCCAGTAAGGAAGGAATATGCTAATTGACTGTCACACCCCCAAAGATGATGGTACCCACAGCCACAAGATGGAAGTGCCCAGTCCCCTCATCCCCGCTGGGGTGGCAGGTGTGCAGCATGGCTGGGCCAGCCCCAGGCAGATTCAGCCGCTCTGCATGCTGGCCTCTGGAGTCCCCCAGTCTCCTCAGCCCCCCAGATGCCCAGGACTGGCCCGAGGCTCAGATAATGAGGGCCGGCCATGGCTTGCACTGCTGGCAGTGGCAGCAGTGGAGGTGTGAATCCTGCTCTACTATTGTGAAACTGTAGAAAAGTTGCCAAGTCTAGGCTTGCTCACCTGCAGAAAGGGGAGTACAAATGTCTTGACTGTTTTGTTTTGGTCTGTTCAGTGTGGATTAAATGAACTGATCTATGTGAAGTGCTTAGCATACATAATGCCAGGTACATAGAAGTGACTTTATAGATATGAGCTATTGGAATTGATACAGTCTGCCTCTTAGAGCTACATGACCAGAACTGGTGGCCCAAATGTTAATACAGAGATGCCTACTTAGGGGAGTCTTTTAGAAAGTTAAGCAGGTCAGAGAAAATGCAGGTTGGAAGAATTGGAAAAACAGAGGCAATGTACCATATTTAAGACTTTCTGATATGCTCAGAAATAGAAAAAACAAGCAAAGAAATTGATTTTGTGTTGAACAGTGGATAGTCACTTCTCAAAAAGATGCAGAATGAACATGGGTAAAAATTGGAATCCTATACTGGGCATTGGGACTATTAGAATTTAACATGTAATTCCCAACAAGTATACTCAGAATTAGAGCGAATATTTTTTTCCAAATGGCTCTGGAAGTGAAAGGATAAGAATATGTAAAGCAGGATACAGTGGAAATTACAACAAGAGTGTGCCTGGGCCATTTATGAAGCATATAACACATCATCCTAAGTCAAAATTACTTTTGTCTTCATCTTATTTCTGACTTCCCCTGGGCTCTTTACTCAGTGAGTAAACTAGAGCTTTCCATCTCCTCAAGTTGCACATCAGGCAAGAAAATTTCTAAGAAAGAATTTACAAAAACCAATTGTTCTCACCATGTAAAATTATACCCTAAATTATGACAATTCCCCAGAACAGTATCTCCCAAGCTGTGCTTCTTAGGACTATGACTAAGTGGTCTGTTCGAGAAAGCTTTCTTGTTGAAACATATTTGCATATTAAAGAATCTGAAAAGTCCCAAAGTTTAAAAAAAAAAGAAAAAAATGAAAAGGATAGCTGTTTACTTTTGGTTAATATAGTTGAGATTTTTCTTTTTTTTATATATCTTTAATATTTTTCTATAATTAGCAAATTAGCAGGTCTTAATTTTACAATAAAATATGAATCAAAGTACCTTATATAATAAAGGGTAATATGCAAATAGACTGAATGGCAGAATGCCCGTGGCCTCCTTGCCCCAGCCCACCCATGAAGGCCCCCATTAGGGGTGGGCTGGCTGGATCCCACCAGTGCACAAATTCATGCACTGGGCCACTAGTATTAGAATAAAAAAGAATATAGTTTAGGCCAGCAAATGTCACTTCTAGTTATCTCTCCTCTCCACTCCAACTGTTATGGTCTGAATACACGTCCCCCTCTGTCTTTTCCAACTCTCCTACCCCTCCCCAAGCCAAATCCATATGCTGAAACCCTAACTTTCAATGTGTTGGTATTTGGAGGTAGGGCCTTTGGAGGTGGTGATTAAGTTTAGATGAGGTCACCAAGGTGGTGTTCCCATGATGGGATTAGTGTTCTTATAAGAAGAAGACGAGAGACCAGAGGTTTCTCTTTCTCTATCATGTGAAAATACACACCAGGAAGTGGATCCTCACCAGATACCAAATCTGCATGAACCTGATCTTGGAATTATCGGCCTCCAGAACTGTGAGAAATAAGTGTCAGTGATTTAAGCCATCCATTTTGTGGTATTGTGTTATAGCAGTTTAAATTGACTAAGACACTACTCTTCCCTCACTTCTATGGAAGAAGTAAGGATGTCATGATACCTGTTTCTAAAACAACAAATTCTTTGCACAGTGTTCTTTTTGAAAGATAACGGAATGTGGACAGTCTGTATAATTGTTGCACACCTAAGATATTTGCCATATTGGAAGCCTCCTTTATCCCAGTTAAAGACATAAATCTACAAGGCGTCCTGGACTATTAATTGCTCAACATAATTAGTGTAAAGAAGTTAATCAGTCAAATCCTGGACATCAAAACCTTCTATGGGGCAGGGGCACCACAGAATCTGGGGACTGTATCCAACTATACTTGTCTGAGCTTAAGCACAGGCAGATGCTCAAGGGCATCGGTACTATATTGATGGGCAACACATCAGGGAACAGGCTCTTCCTGAGAAAGGAGATTTCCTACTAAGATTTATTGCATTACACACTGTAAGGATATAACCAATATTGTGTAGAGATCTTGACTCCATTCCTAGGAAGTGTTTATAACTTTTCAGTTGGGCTATGGTGTTGTTCTACAGGCTACATTCTTCTTAAGGAGGGAACTTTTGGAGTCTCTGGTATTGTGAGGGTAGCCAAGAATCCAACACTATCGGGTGAACTACGTTTGGAAAGAAACTGAAGTCTGTGTTAAAATTTAGGTTAGAAAGCAATATCGTCTGACATTCTAGGCTGTTGGGTCCAAAAACATGTAATAACTTTTTCTTTCTGATTGTCAGTGAAGAAGCTCAATGCTTGTCTCTCTTTGGTGGACGTGAAATACAATACTAATTGGGTATCACCCAGGCCAACAAAGTCAATTGGACTTCTGTATCTATTGGGCATTGAGGTAAGGCTTACACTTTGATCTTACGAGGGGTACCACTTCCAGGCAATATCAGGTCATTTGGGTTTTTCCCAAACTGGCCTTGTAGGCAGACAAAATCAAATTCATGGGAAAGCTGGACACAGGAGTGTTGGCCTGCCTAGGATGCTGATGAATTGACAAGAATTGGTAAGTGTAATTTTGATAAAATAAATTTCTTTCTGAAAAAAATATGGACTCTTTTTGCTAAGCAATTTGAGAACTGAAATAAAAATCCAAAATTCTTATTTTTTTAAGCAGTCAGTTCTTTAGCATAATACTGTCTAATCTCCCTTTGCCAAAGAGGAGAACAAGAGGATGACAGGAAAATGAGAGTGGATAGAGGCCCACACTGTCAGGAACTGTACATCTTACAACTGTAAAAGGAAACATTGAACACACTGTATGGAACACCCCACACACCTGGCCCGTGGCAGCGGTGGGATTGGGGACTTAGCAAAGTGCGTGCTGAGCTCCTCGAGTGGTGGTGCCTGAAGCATGTCTCAGTGGGGTGGGAGCTCTCATTCCTGGCTGCAAATTGTTCTATGAGAGAAAGCTCGAGTCTTCATGCACAAGACATGTCATGGCAGTAATAATAACACTTGCTCACATTTACATTTATACGTCTGGTCTTTTCTCGATCTGTTTCTCAGACAGAAAACTCAAACACCAAGCTGTCTGGTTTAAAACCAGACACATGGCAACTGTATTTACTACAACTTTGCTGGCTGCCAGGCGCTGTGCTATTTGTGTTCAGATGTATTAGATGTGTCATGTCTTGTTAAACCCATGTAATTGCGCTGTGAGTATCTTATTCTTATTATATAGATGATAAAACTAAAGTTCAGAGAGGTTAAGCAGGTTGCGTGCAGTCACCCAGCTAGTTGTCTAATAAGGTAGTGTGGCCTTGGATTGTCTAATTCCACAATTCTTTATTTCCCTTTGATACGTGATGCATTGAAATGATCCAAGATTTCCTGAAATCTATCGTTAAGTTTTTCCTCAATGGGTCTCTGGATATGAATCACTTGAAAACTGGATAGCATCCTTGAGCTCTCGGGAACCATGATATATATGAGGTATTGGAAAAAGATTTGCAGAATATTGTCAATAATTGACTGTTGATAAACTTGATTGAGGCCACACACACACACCCAAAAATCTATGAGAGACAAGAATTAAATAAATGCTTTAATAATGAATGGTGTCCCTATGACATGGTCAGAAGTCATTTCAAGGCCTTAATTTACCATTAAGTTTCAGGATCTGCCTAACTGGGGTCACCAACTGGCTACTAGGTGCCTTGTTTTATTAGATTTTTACTCTTTACTATTTTTTTCCCCAAAACTTTAAGTGATTTGTTGCAATAGATGGGACCAGATGGAGAGACACTGATGCCTCTTCCATCTTCCTAAGAATGTGCTCAGGGAAATCACAAGACAGTTTTCAGCCCGAAGGCTCCTCTCTTTGTGAGAATGCTTAGGCAATGATTCCTGGAGGTGTGAACAACTTCCTCCCAAGAGTCTTCTAACTCTCCCTTTCATGGACAAGTTGGAGCTTTTTGTGAGGGAGCATTTTCACAACAAAACTTCCAGAACCATCAGCTGGATGTTGGTACAAATGTGATGAATGTATCTTGGTTTTAATTCTGAACAACAAAATGGACTTCTGAAATAATGTTGTAAAAAGGTATATTTATCCATCTAGAAGTGACTTATGGTTGCAGGTGTACTTGCCGGAGGCTAATTCCAGCATGTCATAAATGCAAGAAGTTTCATCAAAAGGTTGATGGAACCTTGAAGCTTCAGCAGGGCTGAATACATGTTATTGCCTGCTGGAATGGCCGAAAACATTTTCCCAAGCCTAAAGATTTGCATATGTTATTACCTGCTACTGAGACAGCCAAAGGCAGTTCCCCCCAAACTAACAAAGCCTACTGTATACCAAACCTTAACCTTGGATATGCATATCTGCTATGCTTTAGGGCAATAAAGAGCTAGGGTCCAGAGACTCAGAGAACTTGGTTACTGAAGCTAAGCCATCCTCTGGCCCCCCAAAATGCCTTACAATTTTATATTTCATGTCTAGTCTCTATTAATTTACATGCAGCCCTTCTCCAGATTCCTGAACCCTTCTAGATGCTGGAAAACACCCTGACATGTACCATTTCTGTTTTCACATTATTCATAGGCATTTTTCCCTTGACCTTCTGAAAAATAATACAATTCCTAGATTTTACAACATGTTATGGTACCAGATGGTGGGAACTCTTCCTCCACTTCATTTTTAAAGGTGTGAAGAATGCATGGCCTGGCTTCCCTCAGAATCTGTACTCTTGGACCAATGGATTTGTAAGCAGAGCACTGACGAAATCCTGACAGCATGAGCAGAAGTTGGTTTACCTGAGATGATAGGCAGGATTTTGGGGAATGAGTACTTCCTTTTAGTAAAGTGTAGAAGGTTCATGTATTAAAAGCCTCCCCTAGTTTCTGAGGCGATACTTTATTGGGCCATTAGAAATATGACATTAGGATTGGTTGAGAAGCTCAGAAATCCTCCAGACAGTTAGGTTAAGAAAGGGTGCAGTTCTCAGTAATATAATGCACCCATCAGTCTGCAAATTCTTTTCATTAAATTTAAGTTCCTTATCAATAATTGATAGGGCAGATAATAATCACTTTTCAACTAACATGATGTGTTTATCAAATGCCCTCATCTTAAATGAAGCAAGAATAGTGAGATGCTTTAGAAAAACATATGTTGTGCCTGACAGATGTTCAGAATCACAGCAGGAATGTGCTTAGGGTAACTTTATCTTATATGCTTCAAAACACAAGAAGCCTCTCAGCATATGTGAATGCTGAGGACTCTTTAATTCATTAGGAATAGAAACCTGCCTCAAATAAGCACAAACACCAAAGGAGATGCATTAGGTTCCAGATCTGGGGAAGCCTGAGGCTGGTGCTGTCTTTGTCAGCAACACTGACCAAATGATGTCACTGGCTTGCCCTCTCTTCCTTACCTTTTCTTTTCTTTTTCTTTTTTTGTATCTTTTCTTTTTTTCTTTTTTTAAAATGTATTAAGGTATTATCTGTGTACATAGCTTACCATTGCCCCCCCTCCCATAGATGCCCTCCCTCCCCAGAGTTTTGTGTCCATTGGTTGTTCTTATATGCAAGCATACCAGTCCTTCTGTTGATCTCTTATCTCCCCCAGATCTCCCTACCCTCCCCCCCACCCCGGCCCCCGCTGTCATTTGACAGTCTGCTTGTTGTTTTACTGTCTATCTTTCTGTTCATTCGTTTATAATGTTCTTTAATATCCATAAATGAGTGAGGTCATGTAGTGTTTCTCTTTCATTGACTGGCTTATTTCACTCAGCATGATGCTCTCCAATTCCATCCAGGTTACTGCAAATGATGAGAATTCTTTCCTTTTTATGGCAGCATAGTATTCCATTATGTAGATGTACCATTGTTTTCTGATCCATTAATCTGCTGACGGGCACCTAGGCTGTTTCCAAATCCTAGCTATTGTAAATTGTGCTGCTATGAACATAGGGGTGCATATATCCTTTCTGATTGGTGTTTCTAGTTTCTTGGGGTATATTCCTAGTAGTGGGATTACTGGGTCAAATGGGAGTTCCATTTTCAGTTTTTTGAGGAAGCTCCATACTGTTTTCCACAGTGGTTGCACTTACTTTTTCTTTCTAAGTATTAACTTTATTGCTTTACTCCTTCAACCTGGGCATTTCCTTCCTTCAGGTGGACAGCTTTAAGCTTACATCACCCACTTTAACAATCCCATGAAGGAGTAAAAAGAGCTTGTTTTGTTTGTTTGTTTGTTTTCTCTGAGGGTCTTATATAAAATTTAAAAATAGAACACCAATTGTTCCTGTGGTATCATGTACTCATCACTAGTCCACTATTTCAACAAATGTTTGAGGCACTAGTCCAGCCAGTACAAGAAAAAATTTTTAAAGATTCTTAAATATCTTTGACATACAAAATGATAGAAGGTGTAGGATATAAAAAGTAATATAAAAAGCCAGCGATTGGAATGCTGTAATGGAAATAATGACTGGTTGCTATGATGCCCACTGTGGCCAGCGAACCAGCCCAATTGAAGGTGGGCATCCAGCCCACTCCCCCACAGCCCCTCCCCCTAGCCAGCCCCACCCCAATGAGTCCCCGTCACCCGGATCAGCCCACAGACCCTCCCCCAGGCAGGCCCTAGCCCTAATCATCCCCTCATTCAATAGGGGGTGGGGCTGGCAATCCAACAGCCCATGGCCCCTCCCCCAGTCATCTATGTCCTGGATTGTGTGCCCCTCCCCCCACCAATCAGAGGTGGGGCTGGGTGGCCAACCTCCCATGGCCTCCCCTCCCCCTCTCTCCCCTCCCTGCCACTGACCCCCGATCAGCCCCCCACACCCTATTTGGGGGCAGGGCAGTATGGCCCATCACCCACAGCCCCTCCCCACATCTGGCCCTGTCCCCAACCAGCTTCCCCACCCTAATCAGGGTGAGGCCTGCTGGCCAATCACCTTGACACCTTTCCCCAGCTGGCCCAGCCCTGATCCAGCCCTGATTGGAGCAGGCCAGCCAACCAACCTCCTGCCATCTCTTCCTCCAGATAGGCCTAGCCCCATTCACCCCAATTGGGGCCAAGCTGGCTGGACCCCACCCATGCATGAATTCATGCACTGGGACTCTAGTATAAAATAATTAGCATGTGATATTGAGACAAGAAAAGTCTAACATGTGATGGAAATCAGATCAGTTGGATGTGACCCAGGCTCTTTCATGAAGACAAGTGCTTGATCTGTTTGTTAGCGAATGAATTATTTATCAGTGGTGGGGAATCCGGGCAGGGGGAGAGTCATACTAAAAAAAAGGAATTGTACAAAGAATGGCAAAGAAGCAGGAAAAGGGTCAGGAGCTTGGTTTGAATAAATGCAAGTTTTATAAAGGAAGAAATGTGAGCTAAATTAAGTCAGAAAAGTTTACATCAGGTGATAGAGATTTTGAAGTTTTAAATTTCAACCTGTTTCCACTCTCCTCCCTCCCCCCCCCCCCCAGAAGGCTGTGTAGAGTCAGCGATGATTTCAGAGCAAGGAGAAACAGGATCAAATGGTTCACTAGAGAGTTTCAAATGGCAGTCCCAGTGAGGAAGTACTGAATGGGGTATTTACTTAACCTAATTTCAAGAAATGCAACCTAACTGTGAATGGGTGGGAGCCAGCAGGGCAGGCGCCCTGGCTGTGTGAGTAAAAGAGATTGCTCTTCTGAAAGTAAAGCTCTGAGTCTCCTGACAAGCTATGAATTGATTGCTAAACTCAAACTTTATTTGCACCACACATTCCCATACTCTCTCCTAAATTCGACTATATCTTCAACCGGTAGCTGGCCATTTCCTTGTAGGTCCTCCCCTACCTCACATTCAGCACTGTCTCTCCCATCACTATTTTGTGGTCATATCATTTTCTTAACAGTTCAGTCATGGCCATTCCTGGGGCTAGGTGACAACTTAGATGAGTCACAGTGATATACTTGAACACCAATATTTTTATGTGGACAGAAATCAACTTAAAATGAGCATGGAGAACACACTTGAGAGGGGACAGGAACCACATACAAGTCAACTTGCTACCTCACAGCCTGGAGGTCAAGGAGCAGGGATAGCCTTTCCTTCTCTGCAGGTGAAGTAAGCTGGTGAAATGAGCTAAAAGCCCAATTACTGCTGGCAAACTGGCAGACCGGAGCTCCAGAGCATTTTGAGCTGTGGTGGGTGGGGACTCTTCCTTCACCTCTACAAGTGCTAGAGACAAACACCCATGCTGTAACTCAAAAATTTCCAAGAGGCTTCATCAGGGCTTATGATAATCATGTGTATTAATTTGAATAGAGGTCAGCTGCTGTAACAAAGATCCCCAAGTAATAGTGGCTTAAATTGTATAGAAGTTTATTTTTCTCAGGCAATAATCTGAGCATAAGCAGCCTAAGGCTGATATGCCAGCTTATTGTGTCAGCAACGTGGGCTCCTTAACACACAGCTTTCATCTCTTGGAGTCAACATGACCACAATCTCATCAACAGGAAGGGGGAAGAGTAGCCCTATCAAGGCTCCTAAAAGTTGTATATCACTTCCACTTATATCCTAACAGCCATAAGTTAGTCATGTGCCTGCACAGAGCTGGAAATGCTAGGGCAGTGTGCATAGTGCTTCCTGGGAACCAAACAGGGAGAGCTCTGCGCATACTGACTTAGAGCAACCCCATGAGATAAGTTTCAGTATCATTTGCATTTTACAGATAACTGAGGTACAGAGAGGTGAAGTAACGCACCCAAGGACATGAGAGAATAAATGATGGAGGGAATATTTAAACCCCCACAGACTGTCTTCAAAATTTATCGTTTTAACTATTCTGCAACACTATCTCTAAAATTCAGGGTTCTGTTAGCAAAGAAAGAATGAGAGAATGAAAATTGGGAGACAATCAATTATTCCTACCAGAGCGTCCAAGCATCCATGTTTGTCACACAGCATTGACTCCAAGTTTTGGGATTCTCTCCCTTGTTGCTCTGTTCTTTCCAGTTTTCCAGCAGAGTGCCACCCACAGCAGCCTACAGCCCCTGCCAGCTGACATGGTAGCTTCTGGTCTAGCCTCCTAGCTTCTAGATTCTTCACACTCCAGCCTCCACTATACTTTCCCACCAAATGAATCTTCTCCACATACTATATTCTCCATGCCATGTCCTTCATTAAAAATTAAAAGAGGAAAGGCACTGCTTAACTGAATCAACTTCCTTCTTATGAGTCTGGCCTTCAAGGTCCTTTATAATTCGATTCCAAACATATGTTCCAAATGTATAGATTCTTCCTCAGAGCCCACACAAATCCTCTCTATACCCATCAGATTGGTCTACTTATGCCTTGTATATTCCTATAACTCAGCTGTCTGGGTAGAAAAGGAAGGGTCACCTCTAACCACCGTGGATGGCTGCACTTTGCCCCATTTGTTTGTATAAAGTCTACCCACCTAGCTTGCATCCTACCTTCCCAGTGGCTAAACTCAAGAGTTCTGCACTGATGTGTGCTGGCTGGCTGAATATAGGCTCAGTGGCTCCCCTTGCTAGCCCATGGCACCCAATCCTCCCTCTTCTCTCAGTACTCTTCCCACCCCTTGGTAAGTGTGTGAGCCTCTTTCTATGTATGGAGCCTTGTAACTCATGAGACAGAGGCCAAGTAATGGTTGGTCCAAAGTGGCTTGTTTAGTCAACTTTGAGAATTCCTCTAAGTAACGTAACTTGAATAACAAATATCCATCTCGTGTCCTACAAAAAGCAAAAATGGCACATGATGTCTGAAGGATTACCTAATGTTAAATGCAAAGAATAAGACTGTCACATCTTTTCTTCTGCCAAGGGTATATATTGTCCACTTTAGATCAGTCAGGAAAGGCAAATATAAATTTATAAGGATGTTTGATCCTCAAATGAACATTTTTCTGTATTGAGTAGTGGTGGGTAGAGAAGTATTGAAGAGCTCTTCCAGCTCTCTGTAATGACTTTAAGCTGAAGGTAAACTCTAGCCATCTTGACATCGGCTTTAAAATAGGGGGAAGAAAACCAGTGGGCGTTAATGAAAGATCTTTATTTCAGAAAGCATGGGATCATGCGTTTCTGGAATGAAGGAGGAGGAATGCACTTTTCAAAGGGGAACCGATCTGAAACCTTCTTTGTCCTCTTGACTCCAGAGGAAGAGGGAAGAGGTAGTGACAAGAATATATTTTAAAGTCAGGGCGTTGTAAGCTTGTCTTGGACTTCTGAGCTTTCAGACTGTTTGTTCAGGAGGTGGTTTCCAAAGTTTTACAACTTTGCTAAAAACATTCAGTCTCCTCTTTAGATCCATTCAGCTGATATCATTTTTAGTGACTTCCGAGAGGCAGCCTTGTTGCTGAGAATTGATACAGCAATGAATCTTTACTAGCGCCCATCAAAACTGGACTTTTGTATCTCACATTTTACTTCGACTACTTTTAGAAATTCCCTAGAAAACAGCTTTGTCTTGTCTATTGAATAACAAGCATGGAATTTCTATAATCCCTGCCTTGTCACAGTACAACGGATTTGCATCTTCTGGTTAAATGCAAATTGCCCATCCTTAAGTTCAACTGGCATTTGCCTCTCTTTAAATGGATGGCACTAAAGTGGCATGTAGACATGACTGTTTGTTTAGCTTGGCTTCTTTCTTTGATCTCATGTTAACATACTTTAATGGCAGGTAATGATTGATAATAGAGTATTGTAAAGTTCAGGTAATAAATACTGCTTAACTCATAATAATGCTGAATAATGTACTTTTTATGACTTGATTTGATGGAAAATTTCCTTGTCAGCTTGGTCTAATTGTCCAAACAAAACCACCCATTACTTGAAGAAATACATGTCCACCTTAGACACATTAATTAGGGTCATGGCTGGGCTTTACAAAGGAATATAGTAACACTTCAGTTATCTTTCAATGTAATCTTTGGACAGTCTTACTAATGCTAAACTCAAGTTTAATTAGAACTTTTGTTTACACTTGCCCTTGGAGGCTCACAGGCCTATCTGGAATCTATGGTGATGGCTGTAGCCACATGTACACATACCAGGGTCTTTCCTTTGAGGCTTCAGAGGTCATCCACTCTAGTGGTTTGAACACCAAAAGTCACAACAGTGAGTTCTCTTTATCTTAGCAAGGAGGGTAGGCTAGGATTTGTATGAAGAGAAAGAAAAATCTTTTTAATTTTTTTATTACTGGATATTAGAAGACATGGCATTGATATTAGAATAAAAAGGAGATTTGATATCTTGATGTTGACAAACTCGTGTACTATACATCAGAATGCTTGGTTCAGTCCTACTTGACCAAGTATGGAATTTCCATGATGCTTCACTCTCTTTTAAGTCCCAAGAATATTCCAGAGAATATGGTACAATCGGAATCCAGATGATCACATGGGCTTTTAACAAAATGACCAATATGATACCCGAGGTTTGACTACAGGGCACATTAAAAACAGTTCTCTGAAAAGCATACTTGGTTTAAAGTTTGGAATGATTCAGTCCATGATACCAAGTGAGTGAACTGCCAGTATACTAAACTCAATGGCTTCTTGCCTGCACATTGTGAATAAAAAGTGTGTGCTTAATTCTTCAGATTTTAGTCAAATTGCCATTTCCTTGATGATAATTTCAGATCTTATTTAATACTCAAATTTCTAAGGAAACCCACAGTAGGAAAATATTTTATTCCCACTTTGTTGCAATCACTCACATGTTCTTTTCTGCTAACACTCTGTAAATGACTTATTCTTTATAACTTATACATAGTTTTTACTATCATTAGGTAACCAAACAAAATGGCTCATTTTATGAATAATGTGTACTTCACACACATTACTTGCTGTTTACCTCACCTTATTTTTTAAGGATTAGAATATTTCAGATTAGGATAATTTAGAATTTTAATTTTAAAATTAAAATCTGTCCTTAATTTTGCGCTTTCATTTTAATAATTCATTTCATGTTCTACTTCCATCTGTTTTGGCTGAAATTCTTAGAAGATTACAGAATCAAAAATTACATCCTTGTCCTAGCTGGTTTGGTTCAGTGGAATGAGCATCAGCCTGTGGGCTGAAGGGTCCCAGGTTTGATTCCAGTCAAGGTCATATGACCGGGTTGTGGGCCTATCCCCAGAAGGGGGCATGCAGGAGGCAGTTGATCAGTGATTCTCTGTCATTGATGCTTCTATTTCTATCTCTCCTTCACCCTCCATCTCTGAAAACAATAAAAAAATATATTTTTAAAAATGACAATCTTTAGAAATTTAGTTTGCTGGATTTATACAAAGATTGATGTCTTGGTGGGATTTATTTGTATACAATAGAAAACATAAATATGTTTTTCATTTGTAAATGTGAGAATACATATCTAAAAATTTCATATTTAGCTAAAAGCTTAGGCTTCAAAAAATTATCCAAGTTAACAACTGTGTGCATCAAACAGCAGGTATATTGTGAATGTTACTGCCAATCAACTGCTTTCACTTTCCTGAGGGATACATGATGATGTTTGGCAAGGTTCACCAATTGATATTTTCCTTGTAAGTTTTCAAGACAAATAAATACAACAGTTATGGTCATTTGAGCACTGCATACTTGTATCACATTTATCCTTTCTAACTTTTTAAAAATATATATATTATTTAAAAATATATTTTATTAATTTTTTACAGAGAAAGGAAGAGGGATAGAGAGCTAGAAACATCGATGAGAGAGAAACATCAATCAGCTGCCTGCTGCACACTCCCTACTGGTTATGTGCCCGCAACCAAAGCAAATACCCTTGACCAGAATCGAACCTGGGACCCTTCAGTCCGAAGGTCAATGCTCTATCCACTGAGCCAAACCAGCCAGAGCCCTTTCTAACTTTTTATTCATTTAGATAGAAACCAAGTCTTTGGAATTCTTATTTTTACATACAGGGGTTGGCAAAAATTTACACTTGTAATACAAATACATAATACAATTATTAATGAATAATACAAGAAAAAAGTGTTCGCATACTTACAACTGTAAAACTACTTTTGCTCATCCATATAATCTAGTTCAAGGGGACTCTATTTCAGCTGTATTTTAATTTCTTTAAATAGATATAAGTAGCCTAGAGACAGTTAGTGCAGGTGCTCTCAACAATGCCTGCATGGTAGAATCACCAGAGGAGGTATTTCAACAAAATTGATATGCCAGGTTCACCCAATAAAAATTAAATTAGAATCTCAGGGTTGGGGCTCTGAATTTGCACAGGGTTTTTAAAAAAGCCTTCCCAGATGGTTCTAATATGTAGATCAGAGTTTAGAAACGACTGGGTGCAATATTTTGAAAAACAAGGTCAAAGAGAGCCCCTGTGCAGAGCTGCACTGGGCACTTGTTAAGTACACCTTCCCAAGCCCCATGGGGGACCTACTGAAACAATTATTCCAGGGGAGCCGGAATCTGAATTTCTTCATAAACATCATGTGCACACTGAAGTTTGAAATTGACTGCTCTGCTTCCATCTGCTTCATTTTTCAGTTAATCAAACTCACAAAAAGTTAAAATGGGTCTTTTAATCCTCACAACAACTCTTTTATAAGTGGTAATGAGATGACCACAATTCAGATGAGGAAACTGAGGCAACTTGCTGGAGGCCCCATTGCTCTCCTGGGGAAGCAGGATTTGAACCTTGCAGTCTGCCTTCATGGCCCGTGCAGTCTGACTCCATGGCCCGTGCACATGCTCTGTGGTCCAGAATCTGTGTACGTCACCACTGTGCTCCGGTGATTCCATGTCGCTGCTCTATGGTCAAGTTTCGCATCCATTAAGCACAGTAAGGCCGGTGCCAGTTGATCTTGCGGTACAGTAGCCCGGCCTTATCCGTGGTCTCCATGACTCATGGTCAAACCGCAGTCTGAAAATATTAAATGGAAAAAATTCCAGAAATAAAACAGTTCACACATTCAAAAATGACCTACCTGCCATTCTGGATGGCAAGACAAAATCTCGCGATACCTGGTCTGTCCCGGACGTGAATCGCCTGTCTCAGCAAATCCACGCGATGGTTCACGCACCGCAGCCAGTTAGTCCCCGAGCAGCCATGTTGGTGGCCAGGTGCGGGTGTCGGAGCTTGTGCTCAGGGGCCCTGGCAGCAGCCTCCTGAGGCCCCACAGCGGTGCCGGCGGCACTCTCCCCGCTTCCTCTCCACCCTCTGGCATTGCACCGTCGCGTCCTCTCAAGAAGAGGGGTGAGTACAGCACCATAAGATATTTTGATAGAGAGGCACCACGTTCAAGTAACATTTATGAGGTAGACAGTTATAACTGTTCTATTATTAGTTATTGTGTTAATCTCTTCTGCGCCTAATTTGTACATTACACTTTATCATAGGTATGCATGTATAGAAAAAAACACGGTATATATAGGGTTCGGAACCAACCATGGTTTCCTGGCATCTAGTGGCGACCTTGGAATGTACCCTGTGCGGATTAGGGGGGCTACTGTACAGAAACTGGGGGGTTCATTCTAAGTGTTGGTGAGGGTTTCACGGAAGACCAGGCATTCGAAGTAGCCCTCTAAGGACGGGGTAGGCAGAGATGGTGCAAACGCAGGCAGGGCGGTGTGGGGAGTGCTGAGAGGGGAAGGGTTCCCTGTGGCTCAGAGCAGGTGGTGCTGGGTGAGACCCAGGGCCCGGACGGCAGGTTTGAGGCATTCTGTGGAGCGGTTGGATTAGATTTGTTTCTTACTTATTCGTATCCCACACAATCAGTAGTTTTATTCCAAGACTCACCAGTGATTAGTGAGTAGGGTGGGGAATTTTAAAACTGGAAATCTGTAGTCACTGGCATGCATGAATTCATCACTCATGGACACTTTAAAAGATTATTCACTCTTGAATAGGAGTCACATTTGTATGAGGTAAAAACCCAAGTGAACAAAAGGCTGTAAACGAAAAATGTCTGCCACCCACTTCTTCTTCTTTAAAAAAATATATATATTTTATTGATATTTTACAGAGAGGAAGGAAGAGAGATAGAGAGCTAGAAATGTCGATGAGAGAGAAACATCGACCAGCTGCCTCCTGCACATCCCCCACCGGGGATGTGCCCGGAACCAATGTACATGCCCTTGACCAGAATCGAACCCGGGACCTTTCAGTCCGCAGACCGATGCTCTACCACTGAGCCAAACCGGTTTCGGCTCCCACCCACTTCTTAACCACCAGCAACCCGGCCCCGCTTCCAGATGCAACAGTTATTACGTGATTAGTGCAAACCTTTGCTGTCTCTTCCTTTTACCTCCTGCCACAGTCACGTGGTCACATGATTTGTGTGGTAAACCCTCTCAGTCCCACTCACCAGGATGCAGCCTGCAGTGTGGTTACCCAACACATATCCAGGATTCTCACATATGCTCATTCAGCAAACATTATTGAATGCATACTGGGTGCTGACTATTGAATGCCTACAGAAGATAGGGTCAGCAACACTTGCCCTTCAGGATCACACAGGGTAATAAGGTAAACTATCAAAAAGTAATTATTGCAATGCACTGTGGGAAACGTTGTAATAGCAATAACTACAGAGCTTTATGAGGATAAGTGGGCTCAAAAGCCCAAGTTCTTTCTAGTTCCCCTTGCCTCTGGGCAGAGAAGGATGCTGAATCACTAACGCCCTAGGCCAGTGGTCGGCAAACTCATTCATCAACAGAGCCAAATATCAACAGTACAACGATTGAAATTTCTTTTGAGACCCAAATTTTTTAAACTTCTAACGCCACGTCTTAAAAATAGACTCGCCCACGCTGTGGTATTTTGTGGAAGAGCCACATTCAGGGGGCCAAAGAGCTGCATGTGGCTGGCGAGATGCAGTTTGCTGATCATGGGCCTAGGCTAATGTCATTTTTAAGGTACCCGTATTTGCCGGCGTATAAGACGATTTTTTGGCCCTGAAAAATACGTATTTGCCGGCGTATAAGACGACTGGGCGTATAAGACGACCCCCTAACATTTCCACTAAAAATACAGAGTTTGTTATATACTTGCCGTATAAGACTACCCCCCACTTGGAGGCATATTTTTCAGGGCCGAAAAATCGTCTTATACGCCGGCAAATACGGTAAATTGTATCCTTCTAAACTCGCCGTGGTTTTTTTTCTTTTGGATAATTTGGTCCAAATCATTCCTCCTTGTTATGGTCTCCACCACATCTAGACATTTTTAGGTGGGTATTTTCTTATTATTTTATTATTAACTATAACCTGGTGAATGGATTCATGTACATTGAAAGGAAATTAATTAGAAGATGGCCAGCAGGGTGGGACTGGGTGAGACAGGCTGGACACACCCTGGAGCCGATCTCCCACGGTCCCTCCCCGGCCTGCGGCACTGGGGTACGGTGCCCTGGCTCAAAGGGCATCTGCGGAGTGAGCGGGATCCCTCCTGCAGGTGGGGTGTCTTGGCCTGGCTTTCGAGGATCGGGTGAAAACCAGCTCTCTGATATCCCCGAGGGGTCCTGGATGTGAGAGGACACTCCGCAAAGTTGCTGTCGTACAGGGTGTGGAAAGCAAATGCAAGTGTGCGATAAACCAGATTCGGGGACAACAGTGCCCCAGCAACCACATAACCCAGGGCCAAAGGTTGGATCGCATGGTCCCACAAGGAATTGGGCTCCTCCTTCTCTGGTTTCAGGGTGAATCACCTGAGAACTGCCACTGCCACGTCACTGCAGGTCGGCAGCTCCTGCATTGAGGGTCTGTGCAGGGGCCTGATGTGGTGGGGGCCAGACATGGTGGGGATCTCCCTTTTCCATGTCTTGCATGGAAAGGGAGATGAAGGAACTGATTCTAAGTGGAGGTGGCCGGGGATTGAGAAATATTAGATATAAAGAGAGAAGACACAGAGAGATTTTAAGCTGGGAGCTGGGTGGGCCACCATACTGTCTGCTGGAGAGGCAGGAAGGCGATGATGTCGGCCCCTCCTAGTGTATTTATTTTATACCCCCAATATCAGGAAGTATCACCAACTCATTTGCATTCTTAAGGAGGCCCTAGCATGCCTGGATTTATATATCTATTGCCACCCCTGCCAACACCTGGGCTGATATGAAGGCCAAGCTGACAACATGTCTGCCATCTTGGGGAAATATGTTCCCAAGGCATGGCGCTTCCTACATCCTGAGTTCAGCTGACGATAATTAAAGAAAATTGCCCATGTGCCTTCCTAGACGGCTCTCTACAGGTCTGCCCCCTGGTGGTCAGTGAGTGTCATAGCTACTGGTCAGATGGACAGTTAGCATATTAGCCTTTATAAATATAGATTACTAATCACAATTAATTCTTTATTTTGGTTGATTTATTTTACTTCTAGAGTAAGTACTCTTGCAGTACATTCTTAGGTTTTAGACATCTGGCATAAACCAAAAATTTCAAGTGTTGTGCTACTGGCATGTGGTTCTGAGCAGTGCTGTGTGCTATTTAATTCTTGTGTGGTCCAGAGAAATGTCAATAGTTTATGAATATTCACAAGAGTGCAGGTTGTGGTAATTCCTTTTATAAAAACTAACATGTCATGTATTGCATAATAGTTTTTATTCTTTTTGCGACTTCCCTCCTAGACTGTGTTCCAAGGATACATTCTATATGATGTTAATAGATACATTTAAAAAAAAAAAAAGAATTCTGCCGAAGCCGGTTTGGCTCAGTGGTAGAGCGTCGGTCTGCGGACTGAAGGGTCCCAGGTTCGATTCCGGTCAAGGGCATGTACATTGGTTGCGGGCACATCCCCCGTGGGGGTTGTGCAGGAGGCAGCTGGTCGATGTTTCTCTCTCATCGACGTTTTTGGCTCTCTATCTCTCTCCCTTCCTCTCTGTAAAATATCAATAAAATATATTTTAAAAAAATAAAAATAAATTAAAAGAATTCTGTGGATCAGTAAGTTTGCATATGAAGAAATAAATGGGCATCTTCACTCCACAGCAATTCCCAGAACCTTTAATATGCCAACGTACATTGTGAATTTCTGAATAAGGTATTTTGAAAGAGAGAACATTGTGTGCTGTGCTTCTGAAACCTATTTGACAATGAAAACTAGTTTTTGTTTAGCTGTTTGGTTTTCAGAAGTAAGCCATTGCCAACTTGGGACACTCTGTTTTATTAAATGACTGATGATGTCTAGTGCAATAGATTCTGTATGTGAAATGCCCCCAAACAAATGGCTTTCTATCAGAAGAGAAATACACTTGAAAGTGTGTGTGTGTGTGTGTAGCTTACAAACCACATTTGGGTAACTAAAGTGGTAATTTATTTTTATACATTAATGGAATATTCTGGATTAGTTCTGAAGCTCTTTATTATATCTGAGTCAGGCCTTGAATGTATATAACTCTGGTTTTAACTAGAAAAGAGCCCCTTCCACCCTGGATCTGGTGTTCTCCATTTGATTTTTCTCTTTCCTCCTTTCCCAGTTTTTTAATTTTTGTTGATTTTCTCCTCTTCCCTCTTCTCCAGCTGCTCCCTAATCTGTGGGGAGATGTGGACAACAGACATTGACTCTAAAGATGGCAAAACAGGCATATTGGGGGAAAACTGGCAATGCTGAGATGGAGAATTAAGCGTGAAGATAGGGTGACCATAGGCCTCTAACAGTTATCTTTATTTTTTATTATATTTATCAGAACAAAATTGGTTAATAAAATCATATAAGTTTCAAATGTGCATTTCTATGATACATGAGCTCTTAATAGTTATCTTTAAACACCTATGCCTGGTTGTTTCCCCTTGTGGTCAGATGAGGTATCCTGTGGTGTGCAAACTACATAAACCCAGGCATCAGAAGTGTTCCTGAATTACAGGGGAAGGTTTGGCAATAAAGAGGAACATTATCTTTGTTGCATTTCAGTGAAGACTCTTTAGTAAAGTTCTAGCTAGACAAACTTTTCCTTTTGTTATCATTTTCCCTACCATTGAATACTATGCATCTTTCATCTTAGTCTGTGTTCCTAGAAAGAATGAAGCTAAATTGACCTCTTTCTGTAGGCATTTTCACTGCATTGCAAAGAATGAAAAAAGGGATGTGAAGGAGAGAAATAAGCTCAGAAGCTAGGCAGAGAATGAGTAGGACAGAAGAAGCTGCAGTCAGAAGTGAGCAGATTTCAAAAAGATAGCCTTTCTGAGTGTGCATTAGTTAAGGATTATATTCAGAAGTGAGTGACAGAAAACCTAAGATAATAGTGGCTTCAACAAGACAGATTTTTATTTCTCTCTCAACTAGAAGTGTGGATTGGTGGCCTGGTGCTTGTGTGATGCTCAATGTGCCTTATATCTTTGCTATTTGGAGGCATGGCCTTGACTTCTTGCTTCAAAAATGTTAGCATCTTTATTGTAGGGAAGAGTATGAGAGAGAGAGAGAGAGAGAGAGAGAGAGAGAGAGAGAGAGAGAGAGAGATGAAGGGCACATATGTGCTATCATTTCAGGAAGGTTTCTAGAATGACTACAACATTCTGCTTATAGCTCGTTGGCTATGAATGATATTGTACCTAGCTGCAGAAGAATCAAAGAAATCCAGTGTTTATTCAGGGCAGCCATTTGTCCAATCAAAACTTGAGCACATTTAATATGGAAGAAGGGATAATTGATATTGGGGGATGTGGTAGACTGTATGATTATTCACAAAAATGTCTGGCCCCTCAATTGCCGCTGGCAACAAATTTAGCCATGCGACTTACTTCAGCCAATGAAATATAAGCTAAAGCATTAAGAGCTAACCAGGCCCTGACTGGTATGACTCTGCTGAGCATTGTCCCATGCACCAAGAGGTTACCAGTTTGATTTTTAGTCAGGGCACGTGCCCAGTTTGAGGGCTTGATCCACATGGGGGACATACAGGTTCTGGAGGGTAGATGACTCAGAGCAGCACTGTAGCTGGCCTGTGGCAGACTTGAGACAGGAAAAGAACATGACTCTGAGATTTTTGGTCATTTGTTGCTGCAGTACAACCTACCCAGTGGTTCCAAAGTGCAGTCCTCTGACTATCATCAGCAGCATTGCCTAGGTGCTCCTTAGAAAGGCACATTTTATCCCTACTGTAGATCTACCAAATTACAAACTTGGGGACAGGGCCCAGCAATCCATGGTTTAACAGGTTCTCCGGGCGATTCTGATGTGGCTAAACTGCATGAGCCACTGCCCTGAACTACTTTGACTGATACAGGATAGCAGGAGTCTCTTTCACACTGAGGCTGGACTGTCTGCCACCTATAGGAAGAACCAGGGAACGGGCTGCCATCTGTGTCTCCTGAGAGGACACAGAAAAGAAACAGACTCAGTACCTGGGGGTGTGGAAATGGCATGTTCCCGTTATTTGGTGTGACTATAGCTCCAAAGGAAGAGACCACAACTACAGAAGTTGTGGATCACAGCTCTTCACTCCAGTGAGAATATTTAGTTATTGCAAGAAGTGGGTAGTTGTGCTCATATCCTTGAAGAAGCAGGAATAGACTGATGCCCTAGAAATGGATTTTTCATTTCTTTGACTCTATGGTGCCTTATTTATATAGTTGGAGTGCACACAAGTGACTAAAACAACATATCTTAAGCATTAAAGTAAATTACCCTATTAAATGGTCTATATCTGAGTTTCCCAGATACTACCTGATACTATCTGACTTTTCCAGATACCATTTTAAGATAATTGAAACACCTAAGTTTGTTCCAACAGATGGCTGACAAATCACACTTTGAATTCTCACATGTGGCTCAGTGTAATGTGTCCTCATCCTGTGGGTGGAAAGGCCTGAGTCCAGCTGCAGAAATGCCAGAGTTGCTCAGTAGGGCTGGAAATAAGCAACAAACACATCATCACAGGAAATCTTTGATGCTCCCTTTTCACCCCCTTGCAGAACTTTTGTCATTATCCAAATTGTTTTAGTCTGTTGGACATATTCTAGATCTTTCCTAATGTCTCCACTGTCCTGTTATTATTCTCTTATGACTCCAGGTTCCATAATTACATAGATGGGAACTATATTGTCTGCTGGTAGGCTGCTCTTTTAGATGTAGGTTTCATTTCAACACTGCCAATCTAGAAATGTGAATCATGTGGCACAGATTCTCCATGTCTGTGGGAATAAGCCTTCCTGGGATCGTGAAGGGAAATGCAGCCAAACCAGGGTCAAGTGTGGGAGAAGAGGGGGGAGTGTAAATGGGTCCAGGAACTGTGGCATGTGGTAGAAAGGTAGCACTGATGTCCCTCCTTACCTCGGCAACTGAATGTCTTTCTCCCTCTGCTAGGCTTTTGTGTGAAATTCAGGTTTCAAGTAAAATACCAGATAACCCTAATGAGGCAGCAATTTAGCTTGAATCGGCAATATTCTACATACATTTGCTTCACAGTGTGAACTGAGCAAACCTCCCATCGAGTGAAGGAACAGGCACCTCATTTGCTGCCTTTGGCTGAAGAGTTTCCATATTTAAAAGAACAAACATGATTTCCCTAGGATATAACTTTTAATGTTCAATGTTCAATTCTCAGACTAACCTTTTATATTAGTCATTTGGCATTTCCCTCAGAGCCCACATGGAAACCCCACTGTCTCCATCCTACTGAATGCAACATGCACAATACCAATGCACCAAAGACATGTCCCAACTCCTTGGGTCCAAACCATGGAGGACACAGCTCAGGCCGATCCCCAAGCATACTGGCTCCACACCCAGTGCCTGTCTGCCTGGTGCCATCTCCAGGACAGTGGAGGGCCCAGAAGAAATCTTATCCTCCATCCCCTAATATATTTCTATAAGGAAGGTCAGCTTTATATGGAAGTCAAGGGGAGCAGAAAACCAGAAGATGCCAAAAAAACACATCATGATGCCAATAATGGGGATAGGGCTGAGTTGTAGGGAGGGAACACAGATCCAGGATTTCTCTACTTGTAGGTCTATGAACTCCTAGGGTCTTTTGTTTAGCACTGGTTACTTGACCTTGACAATGAAATATAAATGTCTTATTTGAGATCCTTTCTTTTTTGGAGAATAAAGAGTATTGCTCTGAGCATATAGTAAGATAAGTGTGGGAAGAATATGACAAATATGACAGGCAAGCAGCTCCTCTAAACTTCTTCTTGCCTCAATTTATTTCAAGACTCCCTACCCCCTAAAAAAAGACACTAGCCCACTCAGCTTTGTTTGCATCAGTCTATGGGAATTTCTGGGCTCTGAGGCTGACAAGCTGACAATGGAGGTGAATTCATAAATGAAAGAAGTCCCCGGAGCTGCTCTTCATTGGGGAGCTTGTTGGAGGGACCTACTCAATTGGGTGTAGCCATGGTGTAGACGGAGATTCCCCATAGCTGGGCTGTCACTCCCACATATCAGGCCTCTAGCCTGCATGTTGCCTGTCTGGCCCTGTCCTTTTCTTCCCCCAGGTTTTTATATCTGTCCTCTTCTTGGTCTGGTGTCTACTCATTACAAACATCTTTTCTGGGCATATCTCAGCTCCTGACCTAGCCTGAACAACTGAATTGTGTGACCTCTTTCACCATTGTCATTTCCTGCAGTTCACAGGATGAATTAAAAACTACTTACATATTCTAGTGAAGGTAAATTAACTGCCATTTTATAACTGTTGTATTAACAGGCAAAAACTTTCACAGCATTCCCAAATCACAAAGGTAGAGACATATCATGCTAATAGGCTCTGATGAGTGCCCAGGCAGGGGAGGGGGTCTGGGGGCACCCTGTCCACAGGACTGACTGCACCCAGCACTCTGGCTGCTCAGTCTGGCCTCTAGAATGAATTTTGTTCTCAGCTGGAAGAAAGTACATGCTGCCATTACCAGGCTGCCCAATCCATTTATGTTTGCAAGAAGAGAGTAGGATATTTGCATTATCCCATCCCTGCAAGTAAGACTCCTGCCCCCAAAACTTCTGCGGCATCCTCCCAGCCTCAGCCCTGGCTGCTCTGGATGCAGTCCTGCCTCAGCACTGCCCTGCAGTATGCCGCCTTCTTCTTCAGTACATTCTCTTTCATCCCACCCCTCCCATTCTGACTCTCTCACTTCATTCTCTTCTCCCTCAATATGGTATTTCTTCTGTTTTTCTTACTGTCCTCTTTTCCCAAGAGATTCCTGTCTTATATAAAATGTCACAATTAAGCAAAGAATAGAACATGTTATTGAGCAAAAAAACAGGAAACAAGAGAAAGTTTCAAAGTGGCGAATTCTATTTTCTTAAATTCCATATTGGTATCTGTGAGTCTAATTTATTTTTTTCAACTTTTTATTTTGAAAAAATTTAAACCTACCAAAAAGTTGCCAAACTGATACAAAGAACATGCATTTGGCCTTTACTAGGTTCATTTTGCCACATTTTTTTCTCTTTTAGTTTATGTATATTCATTATGATTATTTTCTTGCTGAACTGTATAAGACAGTTTCAAATATCATAACCCATTATCCTTAAATGTATCTCTTAAGAACATTCTGTCACATAATCACTACATAATTATCAAAGGCAGAAAATTTAATAGTGATACAGTATTATTATCTAGTGATCCAGCCATGTGAGTCTATTTAAATATTTGAAGGAGGAATCTGTATCTGGCTTTGATTTACATAGTCTCAAATAGGGTTTTATTGCATTTTCACCAAAATCTACATCAATAGGAAAGGATGGAAGTCTCAAGGAAATGCTCCTCCCACCCCCCGTCCTTATTCCTTAACTTATATCACTTACAAAGCACAGACACCACTAATACCTATCAACTAAATGAATTTATATGATGTGACAGTATTTTCAGCATGTTAAAATCATTGAGAAAGTATTGGAGGCTGGTTATGTTCTATACCTACAAAGATCAGAGCCATTACATGGTATTTTAACATAATTTAATTTCATGAGAACCCACAATTAGGGGCATAATTTCTTCTAGGGATATGTTTATAGGAGCTAACCCATTCAGAACAAAAACTGAAATGATGTTGAAATGGAGCCCATAGCTCTTTGTTGTGTTTTTAAAGGGAGAGGTGTGTGCTTATACATATGTCAACAAGCAAGCATACCCTGTGCAACACTGTTCGTTTAAAAGCATCTGTATTCCTGCATCCCAGACAAATAGCTCTGCCTGACAACAGCTGAAATCCACAGTTTGACTTGAGATTGATTGCAGCAACATGATTGGAATAAACCAAAAGAGATAACTTTCCTGGTGACTCACCAAACCCAAATCAGTGCCTCTGAAATTGGTATCTTTCCTGGTTTGGTTGGTTTCCTGCAACATTAAGAGAGCATCCGGTCTCTTGGCAAAAGGAATTTGTCCTTTTTATCTAGTCAGGAGAAAGCTTTTGCTATTTGCATTTCTGAATTGCATAGCTGCCCAAGCATGCTCCGTGTGTGCTGTCTGAAATGTGTCACTGAGACACGTGACTGCTGTTCTCAAGCTGATGTTGGACTTTCTCCAACAAATATGGATTATGTTAAAGTCGGCTCTGAATTGACGAGGATATGTTAATAACTCCCAGATGGGCATCCAGTGCTCTCCGGCAGGGAAATGCAGGCGTCTATGGCGGGAGCAAGTGTTTGGCAGGTCCATCATTCTGTCATTAAAGGCCACATTATTACTTACAACCGTGTTTGCATGACAATGGCTGCAGTGAGCCCAGCCTCCCAGCCACGAGCTTTAGGAATTAGCTTTCAGGTAGATTGTTTTCCAGGTGATGAAAAATAGTTTGTATGCAAATCCCTATTCCTAGCCCCAAATAAGATATTATAAATGCGTCCAAGGGCTGGGCAGGAGGTTGGAGGAAAGGGATGGTCTATGCTAGTCCTCAGAGACCTGGACAAAGAAAAGATATAATGGCCAGAGATGAGTCCCTTGTTCAGCGGAGCAGCTTTTCTCTGTGCTGGCCCCGAGCTTGGGTCCTGCAGTGCCTACTTCCTGTCCTAGCAAATTTCAGTTGGAACAATTAATTACATTGCACTTGTTTAAATTGTGGTTGCAGTTTCCATTTTTCTTTGTCTTTGGTCCTTAAACTATAGTGATACGGGCATTGTAACATTATTTTGCAATTGTTTTAAATAAAGGAAATGGAAAAAAAATACACCTATAATTGCATTTCCAGGCCAGAGGAAATAGAGTATATTTGATGTTAAATACCAATGTGACAAGTATTACCAGGTTGTGGAATATGTGGCTAATAGAGTTAATTGTGGTGAAATTGGATATTACAATGAAAGGAATAACTTGACAGAAAAATAACCATTTTGGTGACTGTATAGATTCTGCTATAGATTTGCCATATTTCAGTAGAGTGGTGAGAGGCAACAGGGTTTCCATTTGCAAAGTAAATGCTGCCTGTGCACTTCTTTCACTTAGGATGTAAAATAATCTTTCGTCCCAATATACATGTTTGTGGTGAGAATGACCGAGCACCATAAAAAGTAATTGAAAACATTCAGTTGCAGATGATGCGCTTTCTCCTTTGCACGAGGTCCCTATTTCAATAACAAGTAATCCAGCCACAGTCCCTTTCTTTACAGTCAGGTATTTTATGATGTCATTTCATCTGCATAGGCATATCTATATGTTCTCTTTTCCTTTACAGCAACTCCAAGGAATTCAAAAGTATAAAACCACATCTGCCAATAACATTAGGATGAACCATTTAGGGTTTGGTTTTTTTACAAGGCTGCAGCACTAAATGTCATTGATTCCCAGCATGCCCTGGTACGGTTTTAAAGCCAACAGTCAGGATTTAAAAATATTTCATTTTAAGTCATTTAAAAATATCTAAAGCTCAGCAAAGATTTCACAGAGCATTTTGCACTGAGGCCTGCCTGAAGAGGGTTTGTATGGGTGCAGGACCGTGAAAGTTTAACAGTTTGGATATTCTGGAAGGGTGGGGAATAGATAATCTAGCCCACAAGGTTTACGGAAGGTATGGCCGGCCACAGAGCTCCCATAGGCTGCAGTCCATCTGCACGGAGGGAGAAGGATTTTTGCCATCACCTGCATGCAAACTAGGCCTGTCCCTTATAAACGTGTTATAACATGTTATGCTTCCTTATGTGCGAATATCATTAAGTCTCTGTAGTCCAATAGTTCGTTTAGCCCTAAAAGGTTGTATCTTTATTGAAAATGCCTTCAGCTCACTCTCGCATTGAGAGAGGCAAAAGGCAGCCCAGTGGATTGGGATCCACTAACTCCAATGCAGGACTGTCAGGTTCCCATGCCTGAGCTTACCAGGCAACAAAAAGCGGGGAGGGGCGAGGGGATTGTTACTTAAAATACTATTAGTTTATTGGCCATGGGTGTTTCTTAAGTCTTCAAAGTATACTTCTGTGCCATTCATATTTTATTAAAGAAATTCAGTTAATGAATCTGTTTGTAGAAAGTTTTGGGAGTTGGCAAGTGCAATAGAAATAGAAGATACTTTATTTTAATGGCCATTAAGTTGAAACTTTCTGAGCTTCTATAAGTCCCCTTTTAGTTAGCTGCATATAGGTTCATCATTGTCTTTAGGTATTAATTAGGCATGCACAGACACTCTGCAAAACTCACAAAAGCAACTGTCCCCATTTTGGGAAACCTGCTCTTCCTGGGGTAGAGATCTTTGGATCTTTATTGTTGCTACACTACCATTTGTAATGAACATTTGTGAAATGAAGACCTTGATATTTAGAAAGAGCTTTGCAGCCTTTAATTGTAGCCTCGATAGCTCATAGCACATAATGTTCCTGTAAAAAGACACTGGAGGTTGTGTGACTGAACTGTCATTGCAGTCAAGGCTTTTTGACACTCTTTTAAATGTTATGTCACCTGTGACCGAATATACCCTGACAACCCCAAAGCTATCAAATAAGAGAGTTTAAGGGAGAGATACCCTTGTGTAAAAACACTGATGGTATTAATCATAGATCACAGGTGAAGGGACGAGGTTTCTATTTTTCCTTCTCTATCCTTTACTACATAGAACATTATTCTTCTCATAATGGTACTCAACTTCCTGGATTGTTAAAAAGGAGCTTATAACTGCAATTGAAAGTAATATGGGCATTTTAATATCGTGACACTTAATGCTACATAAAACCTTTGTTTCCTACAGGTTTATTGAGCTGGTGTATTAGATTTCCTGCTGCATGAGCAGGAAGATTATGGTGGCTTAGGTCTAAGTATACTTTGGGGAAACATTTTGTGTTTTCTCTATAAATAGTCTTTCTAAAACAACACAATTGTGTAACTATTAATGTTTATATTGCATTATATATCTCCCAAAGTTTACTATGCACAGTGTAGAATGTGGTAACCAAAGGAAATGTTTTTTTGTCTATGAAACAAGCTGGGAATTGGCATTATCAAAGTAAACCAGTTTTACTTATTATTTCATCAGTAGGATTTTAATGGTTTGGTGTTACATTATGGTATTATGTTATTATGTCTATAAGCTTCTAGGGGCTGCTAACATTTATACATATATATGCACACAACATGTATATGGCATGTTTTGAAATAATAGCCATAGCAGAACTGAAAGACTAAAATGGAAATAGTGACATTTAGGTGATCCAAAATGGGCAGAAAACTTGAAGACTGTTGGTTTCAAGTATATGGCTTTTTACACATGAAAAATTTGATTAAGAGGCCTATTGTTCAGAGCATGGACCTAAGCTTATTTTTCATACTGAAGTAACTTCTCATGCTTAATGAAACTAGCCAAATCATTAATTCCCTTATTAAGTGTGCATTTTAAAATAGCTAACGCAGAATAACCCTCACAATTGCAGGGTAAATTTTAGCCCTGCTAAAGTACAACACAGATCTCAACTTGGGTTATACTTTTGTTCCTTTTCCTGTGAAAACATAACCTGTGGTGAAATTGCATTTCTTTGTGTGAGTAATTTAATGAGCAATTTCTTTAGAATTTATAAGAGGGCTCCAGCCCCAGCACTACAGGTCCCCCCAGAGCCACGTTTAGTTCCATACATGAGTAGCCAGTTTCATTATACTAAAAAACAGAGCATGAAAGAAACAAATGGTGTAAGGGCTGTTCCATCCAATGAAATGAAAGATTATCTTCTCCAAGCAGCAGAAATTAGATATATGGGGCCTACCTTTGAATCACTCTTAGCTTCAGATAGAACATGACGTATGGGTAATCTGCAATTTGCTAGGGGCATTGTTAGCATGCTTTGCCTCCAGGGTAGGATTTTAACCAGGCCTCCAGCAGCTGTGTGTTTGGCGTCTCAGCCACATTAGGTATACAGAACCCCTCTGCTATTACCCTGGTGAAACCCGTGCCAAGGCCCCTGGTGACACAATGGAGGTATTAGGTCAGATGAGTTACATTAAGTGGCAAGTGATAAATTCAAGATGACAATTCAAAACAGCAGTGTTTCTTCTAGTAATTAATTCCAGTGGTGCCTGAGGCGGTGCTTGGTCGCTGCCACTGGTGTGGCAATGCTGCGTAGCTAATGAGAAAACATTACAGCAGGGATTAGGGCCTGTGCATTCTGGTAGGCTGAGGTCACTATGATTAGGAAATATTAACACAGACTTGCTGTGATAAACCATACACACCCAGGAAACTTAATTTTTATATTATTCATGTAAAAAATGTTGAACACTTTACAAGGTAGTGATTCACGAAGGGGGCTGTGGAGAGGGGCAAGGCAGTTCACACTGGGTCTAGGGCAGCCCCTCAAGGGACATTAGGATGGTGATAGAAGAATTTGCCATAGCCACGGGCCTTTTTTTCTTCCATCTGTGGACACTATGTCTTTGGCATATAGAGATATTATACGATAGGCCTATTTTATTCTTTAAATGTGACTTAATAATCCATCCTCCTTGCTTAAGAAATTACTCAACATTGGTTGGTTGTATGGTGATCTTGTCAAGCAGTAGACTAGGAGTTTACAGCCTTCTGTCCTTGATGGGGGCTCTTTTGATTTTAGTTTTCAGAGGGTTTGCTCACATTTATTCTCACTGCCAAAATCCTGTGAGCTATGTAGAGAAAGTGTTGCTATTCCAATCTGATAAACGAGAAACCTGAGGCCAGAGTCACCAAGAGAATGGGTGGAGATTCCCCATTCCATGTGCAGATGCTTGGGCCTAGAACTCAGCACTCAAAACACCTAAGATATTGCTTATCTGAATTTTCATAGAGAAGAATGAAGAGCCAACTGTCAAATCTGTTTCCTAAAAAATTCCCAAAGAATATTCTGCTGGGCAGTGTTTTGTGCATCTATCCATGTGTGCATAAGTACACACACACACACACAACATGTGAACTCTTCCCTAGTGAAGGACTTTTAGTTTGAGCAACTACAGATGTCTTGTGGTGTATTGGATATGTGACCCATAAAATACCTACTAAACACTTCGCCTTTGGCACTGAAAAATGAAGTGCTTCTAGAGGTAAGACTGTTTCTCGATCACCTGCGATAAATTGGCTCTGATGTTTGAAATTCAAGTTCAACCTATACTCTGTCCCACAGGTATGTGTTTGAGTGAAGGGAGATGAGTAGAAAAGCCATTAGCAACACATGTTCTCTGAAATGTTGTAGTGCTACTACTCACATCTTCATGTTCTGAGCTGCTTAGTTTATCAATAAGTTGATTATAGTTTAGAGAAAATAAGAAAATTATAAGTAGAGTATATTTTTTGTTTTTCTGTATTCTATAAAACATGATATTGAACTTGTATTAGTGACAATGAAATTTAGTTCCATTTTCTAGAATTGTAGAAATAATGGAGAGAGCTAGTATCCAAGGTAGTAGTTGAGGGAGGCTCAATTTCAACAAAATAACATTTTTTTTAAAAACTTGTAGTAAAATGCATATGTATTTCCTGTCACTTTTGTGTATGAGAGAGAAACTTAGGAAAAATTAACATTTTAGCAAATACATCCATATCTTCTTTACATGTTTTAAGCTGATGGTTTTAAAAAGTACCAAAGAGCTTCTACAAAACCTTTTCTCAACTCTGTAATTGAAGTGGGCAAGAGGCATGTAAATGAGGGATGCCTGAGTAAAGGAGTAAGTAAAGTGACCAAGTCTGATAGCGGGGTTCTCCACAGTAGGCAATGGTGATTATACTAACACATGATAAAAGGCAGTAAAAGGCAGTGAACTCAAATTACTTTTATCATTATTTTTATATCTTAACCTTGAAAGAGTCCTATCTGTGTGTTTATTTAGTGAACAAAAGAGCATTATGAAAATTATTTTCTAGGTTAAAATCTACTGAGAGAAAAATATAACTTTAGAAATGTATAGGAAGTTACGGTTAAAAAATATGATCCTAAGCCATCTCTTTTAGGTAAAGAGAAGATTGTATTCTCTTTTTTATAAGTTGCATAAATTATATTTTGTTCAATTTTTTATCATACTGTTTAATCATTTAATTTTACCTGTAAGTTTGCCCTTAAGAATTTTAAATATTCCTTTAGTTAGGAGGGAAGTCCCCATTCCAGACCTTAGGTGGGATGTTCTTTTTTTCAATGACAAATAAGCAAAATAAAAATAATTAAAAGATTTCTAGTGCTCTGAAGTTTGTCACCTGTCTAAAACACTAGATAGGTTTTAGCTACCTGAAACAATTACAGGAAATTTTCACAGTTTCACAAATCATAGCCTGCAACTAAGGTAAGTACACAGTTTTAAAAAACTGTTAATTCATCTGGATTCAAACCTGTTTCTCACCTTCCGTCTAGTCAGCTTTTTAAAAATTAGCCATTTGGATATCCCATGCAAACCTGAAACCTGAAATAAACCAGACTATTTCTATTTTGTTCCTCCAAAGTTCTGGTTTCTCAGTGTCTCATATTTTTAAATATTTTCTGTTAGGCTATTAAAGGAAGACGAGTGGGCTGGGAATCCAAATATTTGGGTTTTAGTTCTAGCCCCACCTCTGACTCAGTGCTTGGACTCTAGGCCTCAGTTTTCTCATATCCGTGAAATGAGAAGGGAGGTTCTCAATCCTAACATCAATCAATCACATCATCTGCACTTGGAAGGATTTCTTTTTTCTTCTTTTAAAAACTTACATAAAGAGTCTTTAAATTATAAAAACAATGTGTGGCCCTAGCTGGGTTTTTTCAGTGGATAGAGCGTCAGCCTGTGGACCATAGGGTCCTGGGTTTGATTCTGGTTAAGGGCACGTACCTTGGTTGCAGGCTGTTCCCTGGCCCAGGCCCTGGTCAGAGCTCATATAGGAGGCAACCAATAGATGTGTTTCTCTCACATCAGTGTTTCTCTCTGTCTTTTCCTCTCTCTTTCACTCTCCCTAAAAATAAATGGAAAAATATCCTTGGGTGAGAATTAACAAAAATTTTTTTAAAAATTAAAACAATGTGTGCTTGTTTTAAGAAGTCAAACAATAAAAAATTGATAATGTTCCACCCTCTTTCAATCTCAATCTCCTGAGATAACCAGTGTTAAATTTGGCACATGCATCAGTTAGTATTAGGAGCTCTGTGTAATTGACATACACAGGCAAAATTACTTAAACAGAGAAGTTTTTCTCTCTCACACATGGAAAGTGCCCAGAGGCAGAATTTCGTCCAGGGTTAGGGTTGATATAGTGAACCCATGGTGTCATCAGGAACTCGGGTATCTGTCCTATGCCACTGTCCTAGCTCTTGGTTACTATCCTCAAAGTCACCTCCTGATCCAAAATTGGCTGTTGGTGCTCCTGCTAACAGACACATTACAGGCCAGAAGAAGGAGGAACAGCAGAGAAAATGCAGTAGAGGTGGGGAGATCCTTCCCATCTGAGCAATCTCCTTTTAAGCACACAATTTTAGGTACACCTTATTGGCTGAAACTGAACTGTATGATCACTCCCATAGCAAAGGATGTTAGGAAATGTAGTTTTTTATCCTCAGTGGCAATATGCCCAGATAAAAACTAATTATAATTCTAAAGAGCAATGAGAGAATGGCTGAAGAGAAGGCAACTGGCAACCTCCTCTCAAGTGTGTATCTTTTCATACTTATTTTTCATGCTCATTTAAACATATTCAAGTATATAGAGTTTCATCGGTAGTTCTGTTGTGACTGTTTATTAAAATGGATAATATATACTTTTTAATAACTTATTTTTTCTTTTACTACATTATGAATATCTGATCAAGTCAATGTATAGATAGTGGACTTACTCTTTTTAATAGCATATAATATCCCATAATAGAAATTTATGGTAATATTTACCCAGTCTCCTATTGATAAAAATTCAAGTTTTCCATTTTGCAACTAAAAAGTTTTGAAGTAAATATTTTTATATTTATATCTTAAGCCACATTTCCTTACATTTTTTAAATTATGAATGCCATTATACATACAAATGAATATTCAGGGTGGGCAAAAGTAGGTTTACAGTTGTGAGTACATTAAACACAGAGCTTATTCTTGTATTATTATTTATTAACTAGAGGCCTGGTATATTAAATTCATGAACTGGGGGGGGGGGGGCGGGCATTCCTCAGCCCTCTCTGCACAGGCCTAAGCCGTCAGTCAGATAATCCTTAGCACTTCCACAGAGGTGAGAGAGGCTCTCACCACTGCTGCTGTGCTCACCAGCCATGAGCCCTGCTCAGTGCTTCTGGCTGAGCATTGCTCCCCCTGTGGGAGTGCACTGACCACCGAGCGGCAGCTCCTGCATTGAGCGTTTGCCCTCTGGTAGTCAGTGCACATCATAGCGACTGGTCGTTCTGCCATTTGGTCATTTTGAATATTAGCCTTTTATAATATAGGGTTATCATATTATTTTCTACATGAACAACTGTTAACCTATTTTTTTTTTTGCCCCACACGGTATATAATGTATATATCCAGTTTATAAAATAATAAAACAAATGCATTGGTGTCAACCACTCATTTATGAAAAAAACCAACACTACAGTTATTTTTAAAGTCCCCAATATACTATTCACACAGCATACCCCTTCTCCCCTCCAAAGGTAACCAATATCTTGAATTTTATTCCTTTCCTTTTCTTTTTTTAAATATATTTTTTATTGATTTCAGAGAGGAAGGGAGAGGGAGAGAGAAATTGAAACATCAATGATGGGAGTGAATCATTGATTGGCTGCCTCCTGCACATCCCATACTGGGGAATAAGCCTGAAATCTGGGCATGTGCCTGTGACTAGAATTGAACCCAGGACCCTTCAGTTCACAAGCCAACACTCTATCCACTGAGCCAAACTGGCTAGGGACCATTTTCTTTATATTTTGCATTTAAACATAGTTTTTAAAATATTGTTTGGTTTTGCTTATTTTTGAACAAATATATCAATGAATCCAATATATATATATATATATTTCTGTGAATTGCTTTTTGTTCTATATTATTTTATGAAATTTATCCATGATGAATGTCTATCACTGTCATTAATTTTACTAATGTACAGTGGTAGCCCATTTTAATATACCACAATTAATCTTTTCCCCTGTTGATGGACATTTGTTTTCATTTTTATTGCTAATGCAAAAAAATACTGTTTTATGTATTTTTATTTGTTCTAATTTTTGTGCGTGTGTGCATGTGTGCGTGTGCGTGTGTGTGTGTATCTGCATACTGTGGAGTGCAGTTACTGAGTCATAGGGTATATCCATCTCTCCCCCAAATACTTATCTCAAGTTACACTGCTATGGCAGTGTATGAGTGTTTCTGTTGCACATCATCATTAAAAGTAATGTTAGACTCTAAAATTTTGCCAGATTAGTAATAGTCCAGGAGATATTGATTGAGTATATTTGATCTGGTCATCTTATGAAAGGTCCTGAGAATCTGTATTTTAATAATTCCCAGTCTGGTTCTAATACTCTGTCAGGCCTGGAACCACAATTCTAGACGGACAGGTTCTCTGTTGCCTTCTGTTGACCACACTGATGCCACCAACTTGGTCTGGGGATTCTTTTTCTTCAGAGTTCTTTGCATTTCCATTTCTTCTTCTTTTTCATTTATCTAGCCAACATACAAGTCCCAAATTAGGTCTTTATTATTTTATGCCAAGATTGGAAATGACAGAAGGAGGTACATATATACAAGAGTACATACTTACTCTGGAGTGAGTTGGTTTTAACAACTGGCCCTGCCACTTACTAGCAGTGTAACCTTCAGCAGTTGCCTTCTCTGACTCTCTGTGTCTTCAACTATAAAACGAGAATGATAATAAAGTTCCTGTAATATGATGAATGTGAAAATTAAAAGAGTGAATATATGTAAAGGTCTTAAAATGGTGCCTGACACAAGGTAAGCACTCAATAATTGCATTTATTGTTGTTATTGTTATAATTATAGTTGTTACTTCAGTAGCCTCCTGTAGGAGTACAGGGAATTTTGAAAGAAAGAAAGCTTCATCAATAAGCTCTCTTGAACATCAATTCTCTTTATATCAGAGTACAAAATAATCTTTAACCAACACCATTTCATCATATTCTTTGCTGTCCAGGCATGTCCAGTAGTCCCTTTTACATGTCTTGGGGAAATAACCCATCAAATGCTCATAGAAACGTTATTGGTATTATCATGGATAAATTTCATAAAATAATATAGAACAAAAAGCAATTCACAGAAATATATATATATATATATATATATATATATATATATATTTGGATTCATTGATATATTTGTTCACTTCATTTGAAAGAAGCAGTTTTCCCTTTTCACCCTATTCAACTGTTGCTTATCTTTGATAATATTTAGAAGTATCTTTTGGTAATTATATTAGCTAAGTTTCTGGTTTAGCTGCTTTAACAGAGATCAGATAAAAGTGTTTTAAACAAGATAGATGTTTTTTTCTCCCTCATTTAACACCAAGTTTCTAGGCAACCCAGAAATTGGAGTGGCTGCATTTCATGAAGTCAAATCCTGGTACCATCTATTTGTAACAAACTTTTCTGTAAAGGGCCAGATAGTAAATATTTTAAGCTTTTGTGGACCATATGGTCTCTGTTATAACTGCCCAATTCTGTGTTAGAACACAAAAGTAGCCATAGAGAATACATAAATGAATGAATATGGCTGTATTACTACAAATCTTTATTTATGGACACAAAAAATTATAATTTCACATAATTTTCATGGATTGCAAAATATTCCCTATTTTTAAATTTTTAAGCTATTTAAATGTGTAAAAAACATTCTTAACTTGTAGGCTATATACAAACAGGTGGTAAACTTGGCCCATGGACAATAGTTTGGACCAGCAATTTCCAACCTTTTTCATGGGACACAAACTAATTACTAAGAATTCTGCAGCACACCAAAGAATCTTTTTTTTCCCCGATCTGACTAAATAAAACAAAAACAATAGGTATTATTTTGATTCATTCACAAAGATGGCTATTGTTGTATTGGCTGTTATCATTTGTTTATTTGGAAATCTAAGGGAAAAGAGATCAGTACCCCTGATTAAATAGTCAAGTATTGCATGTTTTAAAAATTCTTCCAGCACACTGATTGAAAGTTGCTGGTTTGGATTCCTGTTATAGAGAGTTGCTCTAATCTATAAGATCAAAATTAGTTCACCACCACTATACTTAAAACCCCAGGCCCAAATAAATGGGGACAGAAAAGCAAATGACAGTCATCTTCCTTTAAATAGACACAGAATATATGTATATTACTTCTGGCCACTACATTGGCCAATGCACAGTCATTTGGCTGTTTCTAGATAAAAGGGAATATGGGAAATATAATCTCTAGCTAGGCTGCCATGTGCCCAGCTAAAACTTGGAGAGTTTTACTACTAAAAAGCAAAGAAAAAAGAGTAAAGATATTGAGGGGCAATTACTGTATTTGCCGGCGTATAAGACGATTTTTTGGCCCTGAAAAATACCGTATTTGCCGGCGTATAAGAGACTGGGCGTATAAGACGACCCCCTAACATTTCCACTCAAAATACAGAGTTTGTTATATACTCGCCGTATAAGACTACCCCCCACTTGGAGGCATATTTTTCAGGGCCAAAAAATCGTCTTATACGCTGGCAAATACGGTAGTAATCTCTGTCACAGCACTTGAGAATCAAGTTACAATGATGACAGAAATATTATTTTCTAGACCTGGGGTCCTTTGGGGTTTGTCTTCCTGTCATTGCCAAAAATGAGATCTATGATGCTCAGTGACTATAATATAAACCCCCTTCACTGTCCATGAGACAGACATGATGGTTGGAGGACTGATGGGGGGAAAGTTGCTGGTCATCCAAATGGCAACTATGACTGCAGAGTGTAGTAAGTGTTGTCAAGCCACTCAGTGGAGAATTGTCATTTAATACTAAAAATTGATGTCAAAATTTTAAAAGCAAAGTTATGTTTGTTCTTGGTTTTTATCCACCACTTACATTTTTTTAAAATTAAAGAAATGTTGACATCTGGTAAACCTTAATATAATCCCATATTCCTTATTTAGCTGTCAATATTTAGCTTACTCCACTCTCAGTCCCAAATTTTCAGCTCATGCTAGAAGAAGAAGCAAGAGTGAAGGGCAGAAAGTGGATGTCCATTAAACTTGTTCCTCTACTCAGGAAAATAAGAGCTCTCTAGATAGACTCAACCTGTAAACTTTCAATCTGACAGGGTAAAGACTTTTTTTCAGACGTTAACATTACTCTCTGAAAAAACTGAGGTCCTATTGGTAATGGGAAGGCTAGATTAGTTATTGGATGGCCCACTAGTGTATCTACCATGTCCAATTCAATCGTTGAGTTTGAAACAGGTTTATTGAGCATGTACTATGTGCAAAGCACTGTATAGAGCCCTAAGAAGATAAAATTAATACTTTAAAACATTTTCTCTTGAGTATTTCATAATCTCAAAGAGGAGATAGATTAGAAAACTCAATTAACATTTGGTATTAAAATAGAAGTGTGCATAAAAGACAGAAAGAGTTCAGAGCATGTAATGGGAGGTGAGAAAGGAGATCAAGAAGTGTTAGCAGAAACATTGGAAGGAGAATAGCATCATTTTCTTCCCAGAGAATAGAATTTGGTTATAAACAAATAGCATCTCCTCTGCATGCATGTGATATGAGAGTGCAAGACTATTCACATCAAATGTATGGGAGAGTTTGTGTGTATGTATGTGAGTATATACACATTAGTACCAGGAACCACATGTCTCCCCCAGGAGTTTGAGTTTTACTCCCTACAGTTGATATGATAAGGACTTACTTACTGTGGTGCAATTGCCTCTCCAACCACAAGTACCATGTTCATAAGCACTACATTGTCAAAAAGCTACAATTTTATTTTAAAATATTTTTGGGATATAGATGCCCATTTCTCTTAGTGATCACTTGGTAAAAGGTAACATTAAATGCTTTTTTTAGGGTCTGGGGAAATGTATGTCAGAAAGTTCCCTTTTTATTTCTCAAGTAAAAATGGTTTGGTTATTGTTATATGACAATATTAAATTTTTTTGTCTAACCTGAAAGCTGCCTGTGTTTGCATATTGGGTTAAGAAACCATAGGCCTCAATAAGCATTAAAAGCAAGAAGTGGAAGGCTTGGAGGACATATAAACACTGAGAGATGACAGGTTTTTGTGGTGGTTGGAAACGGGGGAATAGATAATTATATCATTGTCTCTCATTCTGTTCCCAGGTGGACTAGCTTAAATGTCACTTCCAACTGCAGGTTCTCACTCTTTTCTTCCTCGGAAACCTTATTCAACCTGTGCTCAGACATCATGAGCGTGGAGCCTCAGCCCAGAGTGTGGGCCCCGTGGGGAATTTTTATTCAGGCATCACCAGTCGTTGACCTGGCTATTGTTGTTTGTGATACTTACTGGTAAAGTTTCTCAATCAATACAACATCAGCCCGAGGAGCTCCTGGGAATGGAAGCCTGCAGCAGCGCACTTAATCTTGGAGCCAGCATGTGCTCTCTGCTCGGCTGCTAAACTGGGTAGTTGGCCTACTTGATGTGGCATTATTGCTGCTGAGGTCAGATGTGAGCAGCTCGGGCGAGTACTGATGAATGGCTGTGTGATGAAGCGCCTCTCCCGCCCACCAAGAGACATTTAATAATGATAGACCATAACTGTGCTCGCACAAAAATCCATGTCGCTTGTTCGTGAGTCTTCTGGGCCGGAGGTGTAGAGGGATTGGCATTATTATGGAAGGAAGCTTTGAAAGTAGTGGTTTTTTTGGTTCAAATCTAGACATGGCAGGGGAATAGCTAAAGGGACAATTGCAGTAGTTTAATAAAATTTCCTCTTCCTTCTCAGAGAAGGCAGCTGTTATCTGTGTGTTCCATTACTTCACATGGTCCTCCTTTCTTTTCATCCTCTATTTTAGCATGACTTCTAGGCAATGTGGAAAAAATTAATGGGAATTACTTAATTTTATGAAAATGAACCATTCATAGTATGTTCACTATCATTTAGAATGTGAAACATGGATTTAACAGTGTAATACCCATTAATATGAAGAATAAATTAATATTTAAATAGTAATTGAACATAGCATTGAGCCCTCACCTCCTATTGTTTAGAGCATAACACTATGAAGCCTGAATAATTCTAAAAATGTTTGTCTTGCAAGAGGTTTCGGTGCATTATTTATCTAGCTATTTCTTGTTTGGTCTGATCCTTTTTTTAGTAATCGGACAAAGAAAAAATAAAAATGCTTGGTATGACCTAAATATTGTCTGTTATAAATGAAGGTAGGCTTTGTGTAAATAAATAGACCACAAAATACTGTCAAGAATATAACCAAAAGTAAACATGTTGGGTTCAGATCAAATCTACACAGAATCAGAAGGCTGCATTAAATATTTGATTAAGTAACAATTATGTAATGAGTAGGAGGGTAATGGCTTTTCAGAGGTGTTACCAGCTTAACAGTTACACTGTTCTGTGCATTTAGGGAAGGTCTGTGAATAATAGTTACATGTCTGAGTAGAGCACCAGATTTATTCATTATCTATCCCAGGACCTAGCACCATGCCTCATGCAAAGAAGGTCTGCAATAAGTATGTATGGATTGAATGGAATGAAATAGAAAATAGAAGTAGAGGATGGTTTGAGGATATACATTGTGGGAGTAAGAGAATTGATGCTTCTCCAACTCTGCAAGGTTATATTTTTCTATCTCCCTAATGTTGAGGATTATGTTATGCTGACATAAACTACTGCTGTTTGGCCTGAATGCTGCAAAATATTATTGTTAAATACTGAATATATATTTCAACTACCTTCATAATGCAGTCTTTTTATATATATATATATACTCCAAATCTGTGTAGCCAAGTCAGAGTGGGTGTGGGGAACACTTAATTAAATCCAAATTGTTCAATTCAATTCCAAGCAACAATTTCAATAAGACTATTTGGTTATCTGAAGACTTTTCAATTTTCTATTCTTCCTGCGTCCCTCTGTACAACTTCTTGGGTATCTGGAAGGAAGGATTTATTTACACAACTCTTGGTGGTGGGGAAGAAGGGGCTCTTGCCTGACAGACTCAGGTCATTGTACTGTCCTCTAGTTCCTGAGAAATTGATGTTCCATGACCTCCAACTCCTTGAGTATCCTGCTGGCATCTGATGCTGGCTTCTGCAGCTGACAGACTTGTGATCTGTTGGCTCAGCTCCACTTGTGCCTGGTGAATTGGCTCCACCTTGATCTTGTAGGATCTGTGCATTCCCTGAAGTCTGGCTGGAGTTCCTATTTATTCCCAGCCCTGGCAGTCTACCCTAGGCATCCTGTTGTTTAAGGCATCCAGTTTGTTGTAATATGGATTGTGCCTATTGGACTCCTCTGCCTCCACTGTGGGGGTCCTTTATGTCAGATCCCTGTATTGGCACATGCTCCCACCTCATGTGCTGCTCTTCCACACACCTGGCATCTCAGGAGTGCTAACTCAGGTGCTTTCTTTGCATAGTGTCAACTTGTTGTGAAGGCATCCTGTGAGGTGATCTCTTTCCAAAGCCTTGCATAAGGATCAGAGAAAACATCCCTTTGCTTTTGGCTCCCCTAGATCAATCCAACAAACTTCATCCTTCTAGGACTTCAGCACAGAATGGTGGACACAGAAGATACATATCTCCTCCTCTCACTGTTAGCCCCCTCTTTCACTGTAGAACCTCAAGGCCTGAGAGGTGAAGGCTGTTTGTTCCCACTTTCAGGCATAGGACTCCTTTATTAGCTTGTCTTCCTCTTAGGGTGTCATTTCCCTGGGTTTGTTACATTGAAATGTTGGTGTAACTAAAAAGAGGGGGGAACAATAAACTCAACAGTTTTTGAAATATTATCCCCTTTATACATATTGTTTCACTTATCTCTGGTTGCAGTATCTTTTCTCTATATGTCTCAGCCACTTCAGTGCTTAAACGTGGGTTTCAGGTTTCTCATAAAGTTTGGTGTCAAATGAGTTTTGGTAGCTTGACTGATGACTCTCAAAAATATATGCCTGCATCCTGAAAAATATAATCTTATTTGGAAAAAGGATCTGTTTTTATCTGCAGATAAAATTAAGTTAAGGATGTCAAGATGAGATAATTCAGGATTATCTGGGTGGGCATAGAAGGAGATCATAAAAAGGAGAAGACCATGTGAAGATAAGCAGAGATTGGAGTTAGTGGCCACAAGCCAAGGAATGCTGACAACCACAAGGTAGAAAAGGCAAAGAATGAATTTCCTCTACGAACTCTGGAGGTAGCGTACTCTGCTCACACCTTGATTTTGGACTTCTGGTAACCCAAACTGGGAGAGACTAAATTTTTGTTGTTTAAGGCATCCATTTTGTTGTAATATGTTATAGCAGCCACAGGAAACTAATACATGAGATGATATCACATTGCTTTCCCCATCCATAAACCTTTTGATTATGAAGTCCATGAGTGTTCAGTATACATTCTGATTAGTTTCTGTGCAGTGTTTCTCAATTGCTTCCCTTTGCTATTTACTTACCCTTGGAAATATCTCATTTAATTTTACAAACATTTAATGAGCACATACTCAGTGTCAGACACTGTAAAAGGTGTGTTAGGAGCAAAAGATAATTAAGACTCAATTCTTTCCCTATGAGAAATTATGTGCCTTTGCCTGTTAGTAGGAGAACATAGTAATGAGTGTTTTTGTTTACTGTGGAATTGGGGTGCCAAATGGGCCTTATTTTATGCCTCTTTCTCTATCTCGTAGAATTTCTAATCAAATTTGAGCCAAGAAATGTCAGTGGTTTCACCAGCCCAGTTTTCAATTTTTTTCCAAGGATTGTCAAATTATTCTGTTTTCTGACACTCTCCAGAATAACAATAATAAGGACTAATATATCCAGATAATAGGATAACCTGGGAATTAAAGTATGTATCAGCATTCATATTGGCAAGATTAGGCTATGTTGGCTGGACTAAGCTGGATAACAGGTACTAATCAGTGTACACAAAATCAGATTACAGTGATTCTGGGACTATTCACAGAACCTTCAGAAATCACAGAGATCATTAAGTTCAAACATAGATTCCATTTCCCAGCCACATCTTTAATTTATCAAGTGCTCTGTGAGGCCTGGGTTTACGTGGTGGGTAAATTGTGTACTGTTGGATATCCAGGATATACTTGGGATTGTGGGGCAAGAATTATGGGTGTGGATGTTAGGTGCGTGTTCTCTCTCTCTCTCTCTCTCTCTCTCTCTCTCTCTCTCTCTCTCCCTATATATTTGTTGTTATTAATCCTCAACCAAATATATTTTTACATTGATTTTTTTATTTTTAGAGAGAGTAGAAAGGTGGGAGGAAAGGAGGGGGAGAGTAAAAGAGACAAAGAGAGATAGAGTCATCGATGTGAGAGAGACACATCTATTGGTTGCCTCCCATGTGCCCCCGACCAAGGCCACAGACCAAACCTGCAACCCAGGTATGTACCCTTGATCAGGAATGGAACTTGAACCTTTGGTGCACAAGCTGGCCCTCTAACTACTAAGCAACACTGCCAGGTGGGTGTGTTCAAAAATAAAATAAAATAAAGCCATTTACCTGAAGATCTAGAAGTATGCCAGTGATTCTATATGGTTTTTAAAAAAAGATATCAAGAAGTTGAAAATTTAGAACTGCATCATTGATTCAGTTTTTGGATTAAAACAAACCTGGTTTCAGATCAGGGATCTGACATTTACTACCACACAATTGTGGGCAAGTGACTCTGTGCTTTTGTTTCCTTACCTGAAAAATTGAGACACTTTCAGGATTATGAAGGATTAGATCTGGCATTTGTAAAGTGCCCAGCACTAGGCCTGGAACTTTGGGGTCATTTCATAAATGAAAACTCTTATTCTCATTGCCCTTCTTATCCTATTCATCATTTTAGCTGAAGCAGCAGGGTGTGAGATGTGTCAGAGGAACTGGTACAGAGTAGGACCAGTGGAGGAGTAGGCCTTATAAAGAAAGACAGAATGAAAAATAGCAGGGCCTGTGAGCCAAGAGGCAGCAGGAAGCATGGACATTGGTCTGGTCTGGGACTCAGGACAGCAGGTTCTAGCACAGGTTCTGCTGCTGATCTGCTGGTGACCCATGGAAAATAACATACCCCTGTGTCTCAGTTTCCTTGCCAATAAAATGTAGAATTTTAACTGAGTGTTCTACAACACCTTTCATGGAACTAATGTTATAGTCCATGACCAAGTTTACACTGGTATATATTGAAGTAAGAAACATAACACTGTAAGCAGTTTTCATAATACTACACTAGTTCTATTCAAAGGATTGCCTTTAATTTGAAATTATATCTATTCTGACATTCTAATGTTATAATATCTTTTAAGAAGTTAAGGTGATAGTAGATGATGACCACATCTTGGCAAAATACAAAAAACAGGCTACCTTATAACTATCTCAAAGGTTTTTTGTTTTTTTTTCAACTTATTGGACCATAAAATCCTCAGATTTGGGAATCACTGAACTAGATGATATCAAGTGCATGCCTCTTAGCTGTAAAACCTTTGGCCCAACAGAGTATTAATAATAGTATTTTTGTGCTGAGGATACTTGCTGGAACAAAAACTTGATCCAAGACAACGTAGAAGAGGGGTTGCGATTCAGGGAGGTGTGATTTGGAGATAGAGATAACTTGAGTTTATCTGGCTTAGTGGTTTCCAAGTCTGGGGAAATTTTTTTAATAGAAAAAACAAAACAAACAAACAAAACAAAAACATTGCATAGTTATAAGCTTGTCTAGCATGTACTTTAAAAAGTTTTTTTAAAAGATGCTGTTGCCATCTATTGCCATAATTTCTTAAGAAATGGGAAGTTATAACACCAAAAAGTGAGGAGAGACAATCCTTTGAAATAGTCAGGTTAGTGATTTGAAAACCTATAGCTGATATTAGGAATGGCATCGCATGATGTCCAGATGGTATGTGGGCAGGTGACTTGAGGGGGTCCAACCAGAGAAAGGGACTCTGGCTGCTAAGACAAGAGGATGGGTGGCAGGCATCTCAGAGAAGACAGCTGTGGCTATGCCAGCAGACAGGCCTAGGGCCAGTATCAGGGAGGTTTGGCAGCTGGATGTGATCTCATTAAGGATGTGGTTCAGGAATTCACCTCTAGTCCTAGAGAGGGGCAGATGGACTGATTGTGAAAATAAGGCCGGGCCTCATTCCAGGAGAACTTTATGCAAAAAACAGGTTACCTGGCTGATAACCCAGGCATAGAGATACTAGATCAAGGACTAGTTACAAAGCAGACCTAGGATTCAAGAGCAAGGTGGGACTGACCTTTGAACTGTGGCTACTCTAGGGGTCTCAGACCTGATCAGGTGTTCGAATCATCACTGCCCATGTTCCACTCCCAGGTTCTAATGTAATTGTTGTGGGGTTAGTCCCAGGCTCCAGCGTTTTTAAAAATCTCCTTCCCCCTTCCCCATCCCACCCCACCCCAGTGACACTAATGTGCAGGGTAGAGAGCCCAGAGTTACTCAAAGTCTCTGTGGAAGGGATAGGATACGAAAGCACTGAGGTCTGGGTACATACCGGTGAACATCAGGCAGCCCCGACCATGGGGAAAGTAAATGTGTGAACATAAAGGAGAACAGAAGCGGAGGGGTCGGGGGAGGGGAGACCCCCAGCACATATGCAGTGTGCATGGGAGCTCAGGGAGAAACTAGCTTGCTGAAAAATTCAGAGGTCTTTGTTATTCACTGGTATAAGCTAACACCCCCGTTGGGGAGCACTGGCTTAGCAAATATAGCTTTATGTGTGTTAATTGCTTCCATAGATGTAAGAAGCATGACAGGTATTCACTCAAGCAGAAAGAGCAGAATTTCTCAGATATCTTCCACTCATTTTATTCAAAATTGAAAGCATAGTCTGTGCCAGCTGGGGCATTCTGCTCTGCCCAGGAAACCTAGACCTTCATCATTCGCCTGATGGTATCAAGGTGGAAGCCTGAATAAATGGGCACGGCACTGATTTCGTTATGAATAGTCATTTCTACTGTTCGAAGTCCAACATTAAATTTTGCTTTTAAACCATAGCAATAAAAAGGTCAGGTGGACTTCTTTGGCTTTGGTAGTTTGCCAAGCAAAGGGAAAACAGCCTAGAGACCCTCAGAAGAGCTTAAGAAACTTTTGCTGGGACACATATGATATCGAATAATAATAATGATAGCAGTAGTGGCCTATATTTACTAAGTGCTTATTCTCTTAGTCTACTCAGACTGCTATAACAAAATATCACATATTAAATACCTTACAACAGAAATATATTGTTCACTGTTCTGGAGGCTGTGAAGTCCAAGATCACATGCCACCCCATTTGGTTTCTGGTAAGAACTGTCTTCCTGGCTTGTAGATGGCTGCCTTCTCCCTTTGTTCTTATATGAGGGGTGGGAGGTGGGAGGAGGGAGGAGAGAGGGGAGAGAGAGAGAAAAAGAGAAACTTTTTGGTGCCTTTTCTTTTAAGGTCATTAATACCATTGGTCAGGGCTCCCCCCTCATGACCTCATAACTTTACTTCCTTATAGGCCCACTCAGTGCAGTCACATTGAGGATTATGGTTTTAACATGTATGTCTTTAGGGGCATACAATTTAGTCCACAAAACTTAGCATGTGCCAGCATTGTTTGAAGAACTTAATACATATTATATACTTCAGCCCTCACTATCTGTGAGGAAGACACTTTTATTATCTCTATTTTACAGGAGAGGAAACAGGTTCAGAGAAGTTAAGCAACCTACCCAAGGTCACAGAGCTGTAAATAATCTCTGAAATACCAGGTATACAAGAAATGACCAGACAGAAGCACTGACATTACTTTCCTGATCCTTATATAATTAGTCCTCTTGTTTATGTCAGGTTCCTTGGGAACTATAAACAGCTAATGAGCTCTGACACCCATGATTAGGAGAGCTATATTAGAAATATTCGGTACTTGTATCCCTTCTCTTCACACTAAACAAGAAGCTGAATTCAAATGTACAATTGTACATCCTATGTAATAAAAGCCTAACATGCAAATTGTCTCCTTGTGCAGTCCTTTGACCAGGAAACTGGGAGTTTGACCACTGGCTATGACGTGCACTGACCACCAGGGGGCAGGGCAGAATATGGTGGGCATCAGTGGTGTGCTGGACCACACCCTGGCTACCTAAGGATGGGAGTTACAGGGATAGAGAATGCGGGGTGTTCGCTGAGCTCGCTCTCACTACCCCTGCTACCCTCCCCCAGAATGCCAGGGCTCACACACTGGGGAAGCCACCTGCACTCAGTTCAGGTGCTTAGTGCCTTCAAGGAGCCTGCTCCACACCCACGTGGCCTTTTCCAGGTGATGGGCCACAGCATCCGAGGACTGCAGGGGCAGGTCAGGCTCCCCATGGGTTCGTGCAGAAGCCAGCACTGCCCACCTGGCTTCTGTGCAGCACTGCTGGATGGCCCAGAGGCCCACACTGTGCCCCAGCCCACAGCGTCCAGCTGTGCTAACAGCATCTTCACACGGGGACTTGGGCACTGTGAGTGAGGTAGAGGGGGGCATATGGAGGCCCAGGGCCGAGGTGTTGTCCAGGGCACAGAGGTTAGCTGGGATCTGCCCTTCCATGCCAGAGGGTTGCGCTATGATCACTGGCCAGGCCTAGGGACTGCATCTGTACATGAATTTCATGCATTGGACCTCTAGTTTGTTTATAATACTGTTAGGTTAGTTCTACTTCATTTATATATTAAACCAGAATTTTTGAGAACCTACACTTATTTCAGGCACTCAGACCTTTCTCTATTTTCAAAGAGTTTAAGTAGGAGAGTCAGGCATATTTATATATTATTATAGTACAAAGTAATGAGTGCTATAAAAAGTTGTGCTTAGGAGCTCAGAAAGAGATGGGAGGAATTAACAGATCACAGAGGCCATCAGACAAGAGGTGGTGATCAGCTGAAGTCTTAAAGAATGGATGCCAATTGCCCAGTGGCCCTGCAGGAAGGCCTTTCTGGGTATGTGCAAGGAAGACATGGTGGTGATGCTAGAGGCCATCCTCCATGTGGTCCAGAGTGGCTGGGCTGAAGGGGGCAGTTTGGGGAGCCATGTATGGTAAAATAGAATTGAAAGTCCTGCCAAAACCGGTTTGGCTCAGTGGTAGAGCGTCGGTCTGCGGACTGAAAGGTTCCGGGTTCGATTCCGGCCAAGGGCATGTACATTGGTTGCGGGCACATCCCTGGTAGGGGGTGTGCAAGAGGCAGCTGGTCGATGTTTCTCTCTCATTGACGTTTCTGGCTCTCTATCTCTCTCTCTTCCTCTCTATAAAATATCAATAAAATATATATTTAAAAAAAAGAATTGAAATTCCTATTTGGAAAAGGGCCAAATCCCAAAGTGTGCAGAGCTTTACCTTTCTGAAAGAGGCTGCTGCTGCTTCCAAAGGATAATAACAGGGAAGCCAGAGCGCTGAACCAGCAGACTGCAGCCAGGGGACCATTGCTAGAGATTTTTCTAGAGATTTTAGGAGCCTGAACCCAAGAGCCAAGAGTGGAGATGGAAAAGCTGGAATAATTTATGATTTACATTTAGTAAGTAAATCCAGCGGTAGTCATACCAGAAAATAAAAACTGAACTTGTTGCCCATCATCTGATTATATATAAATAGAACTTTTGGAAAACATTAAGCAATTTTTCCTTCTAGTTTATAATATTCTAGATATTTTTCATCATTAGAAATTAAACTATCAGGTTGCCATTCAGGTGTAGAGCTTTTCAATTGCTAGTGTGAATTGACCGTAATTGCTGTATTATTGAATAGTTTCCATACTACCCTGTTTCCCCGAAAATAAGAGTGTCTTATATTAATTTTTGCTCCCAAAGATGCGCTAGATCTTATTTTCAGGGGATGTATTATGTTTCCATGAAGTAGGTCTTATTTTCGGAGGATGTCTTATTTTCGGGGAAACACGGTATTATACTTGAGACTCATTTACCGTATTTGCCGGCGTATAAGACGACTTTTTGGCCCTGAAAAATATGCCTCCAAGTGGGGGGTAGTCTTATACGGCGAGTATATAACAAACTCTGTATTTTTTAGTGGAAATGTTAGGGGGTCGTCTTATACGCCCAGTCTCTTATACACCCAGTCTCTTATACGCCGGCAAATACGTATTTTTCAGGGCCAAAAAATCGTCTTATACGCCGGCAAATACGGTATGTATTTTTTCAGACTCTTCTTAGTTCCATTGCTATTCTAAGGAATAACCCAGGTGGGGAGAGATCAACGACCATAGTCCTCCCCAATTCTATCAACACCCTGAGTCTATCTTCACCAGCTTCTCCACTCCTCACCTCGCATATTTCTTCAGCTGCTTCCAAGGACATGCTCTCCTCTACTTTTCTAGATTTGGAGTTAATGGTTCTCATAATTCCTTAGTTTGCTTGAGATAAAAGTTTCAAATTTTTAAAAGAAATTTTACAGAGGACAGGTTTCTTATCAGTGAAAAACATCCCTATAGATCTCCTTATGTAGGGAATACTAGTAGCTCCCAGAACTTTATTTCAAAGTATTTTGGCTCCCTGAAAGAGTTACTATGCCATATCCTTTCTTAAAAGGTAAATGAGCTATTTTTTGCTTTGTTTAAGGAAGTTCAGAACCAAATTTTGTATTCGACTATAACAAATGTTAGAGTTAACTCTGGTGTCCTTCACCCCAGTTTTCCCCTTTCCTTTAGTTTCTTAAATTTTTAAAAACTTATGACATGTTATCTATAATCCTTTGAGAAAAAAAGTGGATTATAAACAAATTCTCATTACTAAATAAGTTGTGTGGCTCAGTGGAGCATTGACCTATGAACTAGAAGGTCATGGTTTGATTACCAGTCATGGCACATGCCTGAGTTGCAAGTTTGATCCCCAGTGTGGGGCCTGCAGGAGGCAGCTGATCAATGAGTCTCTCTCATCATTGATGTTTCTATCTCCCTCTCTTTCTCCTTCTCTGAGATAAACAAAAATGTATTTTTTTAAGTTGTCTACTGAACTTGAGGTGCACAGTGACCTGCCTAAATAGGTGACTTAAGTCTTATTCCTGTGCCCTCTCATGAGCCTCACAGCATCCTTTATCATCAGTTGCACTCTATGCCAAGGAGTGATCATAGCAAATTCTTGTCATCACAGTTTGGTAATATCAGTACACCATCAACTGGCTGTCTCACACACTATGTCTAAAGGGCTTTTGTTTTGTCCTGTTTGGCTTGAATACATATGGGAATTTTTGTGATAAAAATTGTCTTGTACATACTAATTCTGATAATTCTCATGCTTGTTGTGAAACATTTTGTATGTTTTTTATTTTCAAATTACAAAAAATAATTTCTTACAAATGTGAATTAATTCCTTCAAAGAATAATTAACAAGACTTGATTTTTTCCTGGAAGAGCTAACAGTCACTTCTCCCCATGCACTGCAAGCTTTCCCCCTAGAAACTATATATGAAGTGTATAGAAATCTGTAATAATAAAAGGGTAATATGCTAATTAGACCTGACATCATTTTGGACGTCCTTCCTGATGAGTCCAGGGCCGGAGGGAAGCAGCTTGGGTTCAGGGTGCTGGAGGGAAGCTGATGCCAGCAGTGGGGGGAAGGAAGGTCTACTCTTGCACGGATTTTGGTGCATCAGACCTCTAGTCAATAATAAATGACAATACTTATGCAGAAAGAAGTACATCAATGGCAATGACTATCACATTTAGAATATTTCAAATTTCATAGTTTTCTATCTGGTCTAGCATACCAGGGTCTCCATATATCAGAGAGAATATTTGAAGTTCATATAAAGGAGAATGCCTTATTTTGACAGAAAAAGAAAAGATTTCTAGTATAGAATCTGTACTAGATTATATATATATATACCTCTCTCTCTCTCTCTCTCTCTCTCTCTCTCTCTCTCTCTCTCTCTCTCTCAGAAATTTTTAGCCTACAACAGGGAGATACCTCTGAATGGGTTAAAAGTAAACAGAAACCTTTGAAAGAAAGGCAGAAACAGTAATGACAGTTTTGAAGTATCCAGTACCTGTTGTGACAGGAATAACAAATTAATTGGGACTATAACGGATTCTTTGTAAAGGTGAAGTAAACACACTTGACTGTATATTTTTCACCATCAGTTAAGTCTCAATTGGTTCTAAAAATAAACAGAAGACATTGAACAGTTTTAATGGATTCTGACACCTAGGTATTATGCTGTCACTCCAGTATAAATGAATCATAACTTTGGACTGCACCTAGGAATTACTACACATTTGGAGAAAATTTATGGTGCACCAAGCTTTGAATCATGATGTGATATCAAAACTAAAGTCAAAAGAGGAAAAAGGCTGGGCATAAATTATTGTCCTCAATCCCAATGTATCTTCCAGTGCAACAAGTAAAAGTTCGAGGATTTAGGAATACCACCAATAATTATCATAAGCACTGAAACAAATGTATCCTTCTGAAAGTGGTTTGTAGTAAAAACAAAAAGCACCCCCACCCCCCCCAAAAAAAGCAATCTAACAAAAGGCCCATCTTGTACACCTAAAAGAGATGTTTAATTTCCCCTTTGTCCCTCTTTCAACTAGACTAGAATCCTCTTGAGGGCATGAGCATTTCTGTAATCTCAGGGCACCTCTGAGGGGTCACACATTTCTATTTTCAACAAAAGGACCAGTTTTGGACCAGTTCATTCACTGAATTGATTACTTTAGTAGCCATAATCAGTCAAGCTCATTGTTTCCAGTGACATTGACAAAAAATCTTTACTTCCTGCTTTTCAAATAAAGAGTTGACATGGTGTAGACATTGCCTTGAAGTTCATGACTAATCATAGAAAGAAGACAGCCAGAGGATATGAGATTTTATTTAAAAAAATCTGTAAATGCAAAACAATGCTTAGAGTTACCAAGAAGATTGTTAAATGTTCATGTATTTATTTGGTTGAAAATCAGGTTTTAAAGATAACAATGTCTGAAGCTATGAGATTCAGACATCAGGAGAAAATTTTCATGAAGCTGTTCTATTGCATAATAGAAATAATGCCATACATTTGTATGGCTTTTGGCATTTTCCAAAGCACTGTCATCAGTAGTTCTTTATTCTGTCTTCTGTAAAGCAATAGGGCTGTCATATTAAACAGGGCTGCTCTTCTTTCTCCTATTCAACCCATTATATTCTTCTGGTTCCAAACAACCCAGTTAGTTAACTTTGGATTGGTTGATTTCCTCTGAGAGACTTGCCTTGCAACAACTGAGGTCCTATATTCTGGAATATGGGTTAAGAGTTAAGTAAAGATAGCCTTTTAAGCTATCTGATGTTGAAGAAAAAAATTGCAGTGAAGGTCCTCATCTTTTAATGATAAATCTACTCATTACCAAACATGTACCAGACTCTAGGAGACTCAGAGTAGATTATTAACACAAGTTCCACGTCTTTGAGACAAGTATCTACTCTGGGCTCTGGCAGGACCCAGAGGACAAGACAAATACCATGTATGGAGGCAGAGGTGAGAGTAGTAGGGTAAGTTGTGATGGAATGGGGTGGGTGGGAATTCCCTGGTAGAAAGGGCCAGTATACTAGTCAAGTCCCCCACCCTCACTCCCTATCTCCAGGCCAGGCCCAGGGCACCTCTCCCACCACTCGGGCCTCGCACACAAGTTGATCTTATGACACCTTTCATGTTCGCTGGCCCAGCTCTTCTAGGCAGCTATTTGGTACATGCCTCCTGACATGGCACCAACATGCATGTTTGCGATGTGCATGCTCCCTGCTAGGGTTCACCCATCCCTGTGGCAACAAGTGCAGTTTCCGTTTGTATGCAAGCCTTTCTGCATTGACCTTGAACAGTTATAATTGTTTCAGCATCCATTAAAAAATAAAAATGCGCGCACTGATAAAGCACAGCAAACAGAAACACAGTCAGTAGTGGGAAGATTGGAGGCCTAATAGGGTCGCCTTGAGCCGATGGCTGAGCCTGCACCATCCCTGGATTTAATGGCTGTGAAGGCGGCTGTGGAAGGCGTTAATCAGTGAGCCCGTCCCTACGTGGCCACCATGAGTTTTATTATCGCTGCAGAGGAGATGGTTTCCTAGCTTCTTGGGAAGGGGAACCAGCCTTTGAAGCTGTTTTTAACCCCCAGAAAATAAACCGCAGCTTCGGTGTTCGTGTTCGCCATCCACCCGCTTCCAGGGCTTTCAGAGCTTTTGTTAGGAAAAATGTGCTGTTTATGTTCAAACACAAGTTTCCTGGTGCTTTTGTTTTTAAAATTAGAAAACACCGGAGAGGGAAAAACAAAGCTTTTAAAGCTTCATAAAAGGTTGTGAGTTCACCCCTTTCTGTTTCTCAGGGTTATTAACATGGTTCCAGGAAAAGCTCCATCTCTGAGCTCAGAGACCAAGCAGATATTTAAAGGGGTAGCACCTAAGCTTGTCAATTTTGAGAAGACCAAATGATCCTAAAGGTTTTTTATTCCTTTAATCAGCTGTAATTTTCAGCTCTGATGCTGTCTGACAGGCTTCATTTCAAACCCCCGTGCAGCAGTGCTCCTCTGGCTTCTTCGCTGTGAGATACAAACAAGGGGGAGGGATGGGGCCTGGAGAGGAACTGACAGCATAAACTCGGTGGGATCTCACCAACCTATCAGGGCGGTGCCACAGAGGGAGGGTGTGAAGAGGCAGGGTTGCCGGGTGGCCCCCTTTATTTCTTACCTCCCATCCTCCCCCCCTCTCTCTCCAGTTTTAAACCCAGTTCTCTCCTTTGGATAATAGATACACAGACTATAGATCCAGGAGAAAGGATGACGGGCATGTGCACATGCACACACACACACACACACACACAAACACACACATTCCCAGGAGAGTTAATAGTTTGTGCTCTGAACAAGGATACTAGTAGCTACCACTCAGTGAGGGCTTTCTACATGCCAGCTCCTGGGGTCAGTGCTTTAGAAAGCATTATCTGAATTCATTCTCAAGTCATCTCTATGAGGCTCATTTTTGCGGATAAAGAAGCTAATGTAAGCTATGGATGTGGGTGCATAAGAGACCAACTCTGGAGGTCCATGTCCTCAGGTTAAAAATGTCCCTGCTTTACTAGTAACTGTTCTTACTCTCAGTTGTATCTGCAGTAGGTAGTCAATCCCCCATGAATACTGAATTTCAGCAGTAGAAGTTTGGGAGGAGTCATATAGGGATTGGTGGCCCCTGATGGAGTTGTGTCTCAGGTGTGGGGACCAGAGTTGCTCACACTTGGATCCAAAAGGCACTTCTCTGTTGCTGTACCTTCATCCAGGTGAGTTTTGGTGGGGGGGGGGAGGGGTAAACATTGTAGTTCGGGGCTTGAAGTATGGGCCATCCTCTCTGGGATGCCAGTAGAGAAAGAAGTGATCTGGGCATTCTTTCTGATCTTGCACCCAGGAGGGTCACCCAGTGTTTTCTGGGTTACCTGTCAGATACTGGGAAGACCTGTTTCCATCAAGTTAAGACCCCAGTGCCAGTTTCCACATATGCAGTGCAAGATAATATTTTCTCCTTGCCTCTCCCCTTTCATAGGGCTTGAGGCCTTTCCTGGGGAAGGGATCCTGGCCTAAAATATATAAATACACATGTCCTTAATTACTTCAAAGTCATTTCTAGAAATATTTTCTGCTTACAAATTAGTTTCAGAAGTGTTTAATGCATGTATACCGTAGCTTCCTTGTGGGTAATATCAAAACATAAATCACTTCTGGTTTGGAATAGACAACAAAGAGATACTAAGATAAAATCAATTTTAATATTGAAATGGTTTTATATGAATAGTATATTCCTATTTGATGTGATTTTGTCATTGTATATAATTACAATCCACATTCTATTTCATAGGTAGGTCTATTAGTATCCTGGGCAAAACAGAATGAGGACATGAAAATCATACTTCTTTCTAATTTATGTCTAATCATAGGGTTTGTCCAGTGGTGCTTTCTTCTTCTTTATTCCCTTCCTCCTCGATCTCCCACCACAAAACAAAGAGAAACAAATATAACCAAGCAATTGATTAGAGTCCCTGTAAGATATTTTTTCTTGGTTAAGTTCATAATTAAACAATGTGAGTACAAAGATCACTCAATTCCAAAATGCATGTATTCACATATATCACATGTTCTATTTATTCTACCTTTTTACATTTACATGAAAAATCCAAAAATGTTGTACAGTTCACTTCTCTTCATCCAGAAGTAGTTCTAATTGAGAAATATTCCCCCTAAATTACAGTTTAAGGTCATTACTGACTTACTGGTTCAATCAAATCTAATAGTTGTCACTGGAGATGCAAATCCTTTTGTTCTTTACTCAGTGTTTTTAGTTTTAAATACTGTACCTTCTAGCTACAAAAAAATATCAAAGATGCAAAATATTACCTTAAGGAAGTGAAATAATTGTGGCTTTTGGGTGCCTTTAACTAATAAAAACACCTGTGAAATCACGTGTGGGTGAGACCATCACACATCCTGTTCTAGTACTATTGTAATTACCTCCCAAATAGCTGGTTGTACTTATAACCCTCATGTCAGGATTAAAATCCTTGAAATAACTGCCATGTTTATGGTTCTAAATTTGGTTTGCAATTGATTCTTTTAAAAACCATAAGCCAGAAAAGTGCTTATTTTACGGACCACACTATAGCCTTTCTAGAGACTATTTTAAAATTACTCTGGTATCCTACAAACTTCAAAATCTTTTGTTTTCATAAATTATGAAAGGGAAATGTCACAAGTGCTCACTGTTGTGGTGCCCCCGGCTCTGCTGACAACTGTATGATGCACACTCAGTGCATCTGGGTGGAAGCTGAGAGTTTCATCAATAAATATGACTCTGATCGCTTCATGTCGACAGTCAAAATAATGGCGTTTAGTGTCTTGGAAATATACACCACTACCAGTCACATATGGACTTGAGAGTTGAAATCCACAGTGTGAAGCTCATCTTATTCTTCCCTCTTGACAGAAATTTTGCTTTTTATCTTTCTCACAATTCTTGATGATAATCTGTTTTTAATACAGTCATATTTCTTACTTGTACTTTACCACTGCATAAGGCAGCTCGTATACTGTATATAGCATGTGGATACAAGAGTTGAAACTAATAATATCTATTACATTAGGAGGATTTCACCCCCCAGCCAGTTTTAGCATGAGCAGGACCACTGCTTCTCTGGATCTTTTAGCAATCAGATCATTTTTTTTTTTAAATATAAGAAAAGCAAACCATAGGGGCAAGAGAAACTAATCCTATGTGTAGGAAAAATCGTGTGAAATAAATCTCAAGGGCATTTTTTAAAAGAAATCAATGTTAAAACATTTTGTATGCGAATTAATTTAAAAATAAACTGCAGCTCTCATATCCAAGCTGCCTACTTTATCCGTTTTTTTTATTTACCTTTTATTATTTATCTGCAGATATCTCTACCATGAAGGATATTTTGCAGGGATGTTAGATCCAAGTATTGTACTTAACTAGCCTTTAAGTTCATTGGTTTTATTTATTTTAAAAATACATTTGTTTAAATTTTGCTTCTGTCACATTTAGTAGTATAGCATAATACATAAAAGGATAGATTTAAAAGTTTTTTTTAATAAAAAGATTTTTTTAAAAAAACATTAAAGTTACATAGTAAATTTGGTGTTTTTATTTTTAGCCTGCTCTTCTTTTTATGAAACAGTTCTTTATTTTTTTTTCAGTTTTTTGTCCATAAATGCTCTGTTTGGAAAAAAAATTAATACTTAAAAATAACTAGTTTTAAAATGTCACACAAAAAATTAAGTTTATATCTCTAGGCCACTAAATTTTTGCATCAAGATTTTCCAGTGTTGACTTATAACATTTTTTAATATCCGCAGTCACCTTGACAGACTTTTCAGAGTCTGAAATATAGTGTATTAATTTGACTGTGAATATTTCCTTAAACCACAAAACACAAAAAGACAGGAAATCACGAAAAACCTTGCATCTGGGAAAACTCAGGGTGGTAAATGGGTTAACATGTTACTGAAACTATAGGGAGATACAGTTTTTGACATATGAGTGTTAAAAGCAAGGTCTTGTAGATATTTAAGCTGTGTTTTTACCCTTTTGAATATATTTTTACAGCAATCATAATTGAAATAATGTTAAAGTATAACCAAAAGAATCTAAGCAAAAATGCTGAAAGGAACCAATTTATGTGTAAAATGATCAGGAAAGACAGGCTAATTTTTAAAAACCCTTTTGCTCCCAGCATTACTTTTTTTTATCTCTGCAAAATTCATTTTATACTTATAATGACTTTCTTTTTTTATGAATAAAATACTTGATTTTTCTCCTTTATTAACCAAACTGTAAAAAGAAAATAAGAAACTTTATGCCAGTGGATTATTCCTACTTTTTTTCCCCTGGAGACCTGGGAAAGATTTGGCTTCAATTAATGCCAAGGTCACTTTATTTGTGTAAAAATATAACTTGGTTAATAAAATGTTAGCTATAAATAAAAATGGAACTATAGTGAAATGCAAATGTGGGTACTGCTAATGTGCAATACTGAATACTCATGTTGATTTCTTTAGTGGAGAAAAATATCTATGGTGCTCTCAGTAAATTAAATTGTATCAGAATGTGTTTTTTAAGAGGTTTTGGAAGCTTGAGATTTCAGACTTTAATGCCTGCACACAAACTGACTTTAAAAAGCAAAGATTTGAAACAGATAAAGCAACATTTTGCCTAAAGTTCATTCATCAAAGGGCTGCATATTTTGAAAAGGGTAAAAGTACTACTAAACCCATCAGGGATAAGTAAAGGCTATATACTATAGATTATTTTAATCCCCCAGCTAGATATAAAAGGGATAATTACATATTTGTGGTTGAAGCCATGTGGTGGAAAAATCAATACAACTTTTTTGTATGACACTTCATTAGTGTGAAAAATTTTTAAAGCTGAGAAGAACTGCCTTGCAATTAAATGCCTCTGCTACTTCAGCTCCAGTAATGGGTTTGTATTATTATCTAGTTTATTTGAAATAGTGGTTGCACTATAGAAGTAATTGGAAAACATTGATTATGCACTTGTATCTGGAAAGCCTGGCAAATCATTACAGGGCCAGGCAACAGTTAGTTAGCTTTACTAATGAAGCACTAATTGCTTTAAGTAGGTTAACATGTTAGTGAAACTATAGGGAGATAATAGTTGAAAAAATTCTGAGATATTTTGCCAAACATGCATTTTCATTTAATATCCCAGAGACAGAGCCATGTGTGTTTTTTCCCTTTTGTTTTGTTTGGATTATGATGCTTTGGGGGGGGGTTAAAGAGACTAAATGAAGGTCCCATGTTCATTTGGCTTGAAATGACTTCATTTCCTATCATGCTCTCTTCCCATTAACCCAAACATTTTTTGCAAATGGAACTAAGCCACTATTAGCATGGTTGCCTTGAGTGGGCTTTTGGGTCCTTTCATTCAGAGACTTCTGACATAGCTATCTTGGTTCCTTCTTCCAGCTGAAGGACTTTGTGATTCAATCCATGCAAATTCTCCTGCCGTCCAATTATTATCCCATTGTCCCACCTACATAAACCTAATTTAAGAACTATATAAATTTAACATTGAAATTTATTAGTTTAATCAGTGGGACTTAATAGGGCCTTGCTACGTAGCAGAAAGAGAAGCAGTACACCCCTTCCCCATTGCTTTTTTTTTTTAGGAGGAAAAAATATTAGGAGAAATTCTTGCATATGTATACTAGGAGACAAAGACAAGAATGTTTATAGCAGCATTATTTGTAATAATAACAGACAAAAACATTTGAAACAACTCAGTGCCTACTGTCAGGGAAATGAATAAATGATTATGTTATATTCACATAATGGAGCATTCTGCAGGAGGGGAATATGAATACATATGGCAAGCACTTAGTAAATGAATCTTAGAGGTAAAATGTTGAGTGAGAAAAGAAAGTTTCAAAAGACTACATAGGATATTATAACATTTTATAAAGCACCCAAATAAGCAAAGCTAAACAGTTGTGGTAACATATACATATATATCAAAATCATGCTTTAAAAAAATCTATGAAATATAAATACAGAGTTCAGGATAGAAATTATTTCAGGAGGTGGGGTACGGCACATCAGAGGTGGCAAAGGTTTTGATGGTAGTGTAATTTTTGAATTGGGTGGTAAATTTATGGGTGTTCATTTTAATATTATTTATGACTAAAATTTATGTTACAGATATTCTTTTGAACATTGTAACAGAATTTTTTTTAAAGGTCAGTATTTTTCATCCCCTTAAAATGACATCATCTTGCCAAATCAAAGAACCAAGTCTACCCTCTGTTTTTTTAAAAGGAAATCAGAGATAGAATGTTGCCATTTAAAAATTGTATTTTGAGGGGAAATTATTGAGAATATAAAGGAAAAACTCTGAAGCAGAAATTTTTTCTTTAAGTGAAAAGAGATATCTATGCAGAAGTTTTTAAAAAATAATAATTCACTTTTGTATGTTTATTATTTATTCATAAGTTTTTCTTTGCGGGGCTTGGATAGTCCTTCTATTGATGAGAAGGGAGTATGTTGAGGTTTACATCTGAGTAGCAGATTTATCTTTTGGGACAATTAAGGAAACAACAGTGGTAGGGCAAAACTTTTGCCATTTCCACAAAAAATCTGTACCTTTTAATGCAGCATTTACCAATATAAAAGGCTATTGAATAGCATACTCCCAATAAGATGCCCAACAAAGTTTGGAGGCCACTGAGAGGGGATGAGGGGTTTCATAGGTCTTGAATTGCCTGGCCATCTCTCTCTTTCTTTACTTGATGTAGAGGCTGGCATCAGCCAACAATACATACTCCTGAGTCTAAGTTTTATGGAACCAATTTTTACAAAGGCAGATACCTTGAAATATGTAATTATATTTAAATGCCAAAAGTTATCCTTTACAAATAATAAGACAACAGCTCATAGAAGAAAACTTCAGCCTTCTAAATCCCTGAAATAAGTGAGAAAAACACTCTTTTGAAACAAACCAGAGACTAGCTATGCTCTTAAATATTTCTTTATCTTTTCAACATGTGGTCAAATGGTATTATTTTGAGAAATACACATCATGGGGGAAATGCCCACATAAATCTTAAAGGATTTGAAGTTCAAAATATTTCCACAGCATTTTATCTTGTAGCGATACCTTCCTGAAATGTATACAAGTATAAAAATATGATGCCTAGCGTTTGCTTCAAAACGCTAAAAAAAAGTATGAGGTGGAGTGAGCAATATAGATGGAACCAGATTGGCCATGAGTTATATTACTTTGTCTACTTTTGTATATTTATTTTTTTCTCCAGTAAGACATTTAAAGTATATGGGGACAGATTTATTGAATTTCTCATCTGAAACTATTTTGTCAAATGGTTAGTATCTAGCCAACTACTCGTTCTCTTTATTTGAGTTGGGGGGGAAAGTCAGATTCTCATTCTGATCACTGTTTTTTCTGAAAAGACACATTTGTTTATTTTAGAGTAACATTGAGTGGTAAACAGGTGTCATAAGGTGATGCCAGTTACAATGGAACTCAGCCAACAATAGAGATTTGTGTTTCCTTTCTATGTTGATTTTTTTTTCTCTTGAAGTTATTGGATCTGGTTGGAGTGGGAGGTTGCAAAGAGAGGGGGTTATTGTTTAAATGGAATCCTATTCCTAGCCTTAAGTCAATGAGAGCCATTCTGGTTGCATTCAGCATTGCAAAGAAAAGGAACAATGCTGTTAGAGAGCTGCCTTCTACAAAGCAGCTCATTATTATCATAAACTGGGCATGGTTGGACTGTTAAGACAAATCATAAGCGCAAGGCCTCCACCACAAACTCCTTTGGTAGTAAACACTGTCCACGAGCCAGATATATTTCTGGGCAGCCCGCACCACCAGCCTGCATGGGAAGCACACCCAGTGATTCTGCAGTGCAGAAAGTGGAGTTATGGAAGTATAAATCTGCATGGTGAACATCATCTGCAAGGTCTTTTATGTTAAGGAAATCATGACACCTGCCAGTCTTTCAAATTCCAAAGGGTAAAGCATGAGGCCTACTAGGCTGTCATTGAACATGACAGGCTTAATGCCAAGTTTATAACAGAAAAAGGGCAATCTTATTGTGGTTTATTCAGTTTTACATTGCTGGGTCAGTAAGAAGATGCCCTCTCTTTTTCTTTTTTAAAAAAGTCTAATTTATGACATTTGAAATACCAAAGAGATTCTTTGCATGTCTCCTGAGCCCTGCTCCTCTTCAATACCCCCGGCCTCTTCTTTAGGGAGCAAGCCTAAATCCTTCCAATTTAGCATCTTTGTGAGTCCAGACAGTAGTGTTAGTTGAGCATTGCTTTCCGTTGTTATAGAGCTGTTTCTAACAGCAAACATCTCCGTTTAATTACTGCTCTGACTGTTGCTATATTTTCACCCAACCTGCCCCTCACTTGAGCCCATTGGGCTGAAGAAAGAATTACTCCCCATGCTGGTCCTTAGCCCTGCTTGCTCAGATCTGTAATTGGCCCAGTGTTTTTGACTTTTTGCTAATAAGCAGCTTACTTTCTCTCCCCCTAGACTCAACCCACCACTTTTGTTTCATGAATTTTACAAAGGATTTTAATAGATGCTTTAGGCTATGCAAAATGTTATATGAAGGCAAGCATTAATGCAACGGCCTTGACACAAAGGACGTGTGAATGGCTGCTTATCATTACAGTCAGGTCTCAAAATTTTCATTAGGAGTTCTGGAGGACAAAAGAAGAAAAAAGTGCAGCTATATGAAGGAATATTAACCTATACTGTGTAACCAACTATAATTGCTTAGCATTTTACATTAACTCTCTTCAGACATGGCCTCTCATTATTTTTACACATACATAATAACTGCTTATTACAGCGGTATAGTCCACGTCGATAACATTGTGGATAAGGTTGTGTCAGCACTTCTAATATAAGACCCACTTTCATGGGTTTAAAACAGCTGTAAATTTTACCTCCAGACCAAAGATTAGTAATCAACTTTCCACCTGGAGAGGGAATTTTGTTTAAAGTTACACACACACACACACACACACACACACACACACACACTTTCATTAAGAGAAAAAGTTTGCTTGTTTTAAGTGATGGATGTAAACAAAATGAATGAACGTGCCTAAGGCACTTTTAAAATTTTTTCTACATGTGGAGGTTTACTTAAAACCATTCTGAATTTTGCTTTTGATGATAAATGTAAATAAATGAATTTTAAACAGCACCAAAATTAAATATCACATCCATTAATAGACTTTATTGAAAATATTTATATTCCTAATAGATTGCATCTTATGCTGTGGTGCTAAGAACTCTGCATATATTTTCAAGATATATAATCCATGGTTTTTGTTGGAAAATGAATAGAAATATTTAGCAAGTTCAAGTATTTAGATCCCATGAAAAGCCATCCACTTATATAACAACATAAGGCTTTTAGAATTATTCTGAAATTCTATTTTCTAAAAGTCTAGGAACAAAATGGTTTCAACTAATAGAAGAAGAGTAGGAATTCAGCAAAAAACACTGGTCTTTTACCTAAAATTGGGACTGGTAAGGGTAGGTGGTAGATTTACCATATGAAAAAAATGAGTCCATTTGTAGGGGTTCAAGCTTCTGACAGAAGTAATCCAAAGAATGATATTGCTAATTTTCATTAACTGCAAAATATTCCAGTTTTCCAGTTTTCCACAATATAGAAAGGTATTTTGAAGTCATATTCAAATAATTCTAAGAGACGGATCAGCATCACTCCCCATCCTCCCCCCCCCCACACACAAATGTTGTCAATTAATTTGTCATAAGTTAGAGGCATTTGTTTCTAAAAGCAAAGTAGCTACAAAATAGCCTACCATTTCTTGAAGTTATCAGAGAAACCCTACTAACCCTACTAGTAGATGAATGAGAACTTGTATGGAAATTTCCCCTCATGTTGATAAAAGCTTAGAAAAATATTTTGAAAGTAATTCCAACTAGACTGGTGCCATAGCAAAAATAAAATAAAATAAGGAAATATATCTTTAAAGGCATTATATTTATGAACAACAAATCAAGTCTATCAAACATCAATGAGATAAGATAGCGCTTGTGTCCTTAATCCCAATTAAGTTTCTAATTTTTATGTCTCCTTCACCCTTTTAAGTTCAAATGAGGCCATTCTTAGCTCCATTTCTTAGACTTAGCCAATTCCATGACAGAGCCCAAGAACTTCAAGAAAAAAAATGCAAGAGATGTTAATTTAAAAGTACAAACCCAGGTAGAATAAGATCACATTGTATAAAGCAATGTATTCTGCTACTACCTCTTGAAGCGACAGCTTACAAAAGATGGGAACATGGACTAAAAGTGGCTCTTGGCACAAAGACATTCCCATTTCCTGGTTTGAGAGCAGTAAGGACGCAGCAGCTCCGTCCTGACACTGTTGGATGCAGGGTTCCAGCAGGCAGTTCTGCAATGACTCTTCTGCATTGGGAAAGCTACCACTTGCTAGTACAGTTCCAGTAAACAGCATGCTGGCCTCACATAGCTAATTAGCTGTGGCCCTGGCTTGCCAGTGCTATGTGTAGTGACAGTCTGATCAAAGATGATTCTCATCAGATATCACATATGTCTCTCTTGCTGCTCAGCCCAGGCCCGCCGCTGGTGCTGTTTGGGGAAGGAAGCTGGGTCTCTGGTGCCTCGGCTGCTCGGCTGCCGTTTTCAGGCAGCTGGTCACTCCTGTCTGCTACGAGGAAGGCAGGGTTTGGCAAGGGGAGTATCATACCTGTTGGCTTTCCAGGAGGCATTGATGCAATCACCTTGAAAGGAGATGTTTCAAAACAAAAAATATGTAACTGAAGCTACTCGGGACTTTTTTGAGCCACCTTGGATTCTCAGAGATGGCAAATGCTAATTCTTTCCATTCATTTATGTATTTTTGAACTGAGTATCTAAGAGGTTTAAAGGAACATGCTTAAAGATTTACAAGTCACAATCAAGGACATGGTAAGAAAAGTAAAGCACTGCGCAGAGGTGTGACTTTAACCCTAAAGCAGGAATCCCATAACCCTGTAATCCTCCACTTCTCACTCCTAGCTAGTCCTCCTCACTCCACCCCCACACGTTTATAATACCCTCCTCTGTTCTCTGACACCCCCCCACACACACACACACATATACACATAGCATCTTGCTATTACTCAGAAATGATGGGGTTGCTAGTCATCTTCCATTATGGAAGACCCTCAGCTTCCTATACTTCTCTCAGAAACAAAAATTGACATCCCTTCCACCATCTTCAAACACCCTCCCGATGGCTTCTCCATCACTCTCTCCACTCCTTGTTTTGGCTCCACCTGGACCATTCTTCCTTGTGTTGTCCCTAACATTGGAGGTCCATTCCCAGCCCTTATCTAGTGCCCTTCCAGCTGCCATCTCCTGCACAAGCCCATTCCAGAAACGCCCAAGTTTTCTTCCAGAGCTCTCACCTAAGCACATGTTTATCAAATATATTCAACAAATATTCTGTGGACATCTCCTCTTAAACATGCTCAAACCATAAACTCATCTATCTTGTCCCCACCCCTTCCCACCCTTAGATCCTCCCTCTAAACTAGGTCCTTCCCTGTATTTGCCATCTCAGTGGTTTCTGAGTGAGATCTCTTAAACCACTGTGACCCTGCTTCCCTTCACTCCCAAAGCCTGGCTCTTGGGAAGCCTGTTGTGTCCTCCTCCCTCCTACCTCGGGATTTCACTTCCTCTACTCCATTTTTTCTGTCTTTGGTCTTTCTTTTCTTACTTCTGGGCTAATTCTGGACAGGTACACCTTTCACCCTACATTTGCTTTCTAGAAGGCAAATATGATCCTGTTATTCCCTTGTTCAAAGCCTCAGCAGATCCCCAAATTTTGAGGAAAGCCTGGTGTACAAGGCTCTCTCAAGTGGACTCAGGCCTTCTTTTCTGGACCACTCTGCCCCACTCTGGTCATGAGTCTGGTTATCAGCCTCTGCATGTACATAAATTTCCTTCCCTGTTCTACCCACCAGTAATTCCCATTCACCTCAAAGGTCTTCTTTTCTAGGAAGCCTTTTCTGGCATTTCTAGCAGAAGAAAAATGCTACGTCTTAACTACTGCCAGCATCATATTTTCAATTTCTATTAGATATCTAATTATATTCCTATAGATGTTAACATATCTGTCAACTTTACATGTCTTGGAACCCCTGGAAGACAAGTAATGCTCATCTTTGTAGCTCTTTGCCTACTACCAGATACACAGCATATCCTAAATTAAGTTAATAAATAAATCCAAGAGTGAATGAGTGAATAGGAATGTAACATTGTCCATATTTATATAGGAAGAAGACTAGCATCTTAAATGTTTCTTCAACTTTTTCAAAGTCTTAGGGAACTCAGAGCCTATGTTAGGATAAGACTAAAAATAGCATTAATTATAATAATGATAAAATAATAGTAGTAATAATCACCTTTCATTAGGTACTTACTTTATGCTAGTTACTTGACCAAATATATGTAATCATCCTATTTAATCCATTTTAAATCTTACAGTTTTATCTCTCTTATAAGGAAACTGAGTGTCAAGGTCACATAACTACTGTGTTTCCCCGAAAATAAGACATCCTCTGAAAATAAGACATACTTACAGGTTTCCTTCTGAGTGAAATATAAGGCATTCCCCCAAAAATAAGGCCCCCAGGATTCACAGTTTGTCTGGTTTGTGTTGACAACTACCATACTACTGTACCGTATTCAGGTAAAAAATTTCCTTTATTTTCATTTAACAATAAATGTGTACTGTATTCTTCTTCATGGAAAAATAAGACATCCCCTGAAAGTAAGACCTAGCGCATCTTTGGGAGCAAAAATTAATATAAGACACTGTCTTATTTTCAGGGAAACAGGGTAGTAAGTGATAGTCACATCCTTGTGAACCCAGACCTATGTCAAAGTCTGTAGTGGAAAACACTAGGCTTAGTAAACTGCCTGCATTGTCCATTGGCACAGTCTTGAGAGTTTTTCACTTTGGATTTTAGGCCATAGTAGAGTAAGGAAAGGCAGTATGAAGAAAATGGGATGGAGGTTTTTCTTAAAAGCTGCCCAATCATGATGTGCTAAGGGTTCCATTTCTCCAGTCAGTTACCTTTCTCAGTCCTGGGGCCATAGATGAAACCCTTACCTATGACAGTCACCTTGCAAATTGTAGGCCTTTGTTCATGAGTGGGACTCAGGAAGGACTTGGGTTTGAAAAAGTGTTTAAGTTGCTGACGTAGAGTGAAATCCTTGCCCAGGAAGTAATAGCAAAAATTTGACCAGAACACTTGGTTTACAAATGAAACATTTTCACAACTCACTTGTTATTTGTTAGATGTGATGTTTTTCACTAAATTTGTAGAATAACTGAACCCATGGTTATTGTGGCACTGAGCAGACTACCTCAACAGCACACAGTATAAAGAATGTGTGTTAGAGCAAAGCGAAAATGTGGGAGAGTTGGTTGAATTCAAAACTTCTGCATGCTTGTAAATAATATTGAAAGGCTGTTTTCCAACATTTAATTGGGTGAAATGTAAGGGTCTTTTTATTTTAAAAAAAACTTTTTTTGGAATGATGAGGAAGTACTGGAAAAACATGTCTTTGGCTTTGGCACTGAAAACATAAAGTTTTTGTACCTTCTCTCCCACCTCCTGCCTTTTCTAATATGTTTACCACATTTTTCAGTTTCTGTTTTGAACTTCATTCTGTTAAGTTCTGAATTATAAGGAATACAAAATTTCCTAGCAATGTAGGTGGATACTGACTTACTTTAATTTGAACAATTTTGCTAGGCTCATTGAAAAACAACAATGGTCTTAAAAACCACACACTTTTAAAAGCCTAGTAAGGACCAGAGAGGACCACTAACGGCTCCTGAATTGAGTGTGAGTTCATAAGTTTAATCAGTACGTAATCTGTTATTTTTGCTGAGAGCATTTTTGTTCAGCCCTGTGGTTATATGCAAAAAAAAAAAAAAAAGCAAAACACGTGGCCAAGGAAATAAAAATACGTAAAATAGCCTAAATAAGCTAATACTTATCAAAATGTGTGCTTGTGGTTACTTGCAGTATGAAAAGTCCTTTCATATATATGGTCAGTCACATTTGAACCATAGACCAAAGCCTATAAGGTTGGCAAGTAAGAATCATTACCCATAATTTAGAGAAAAGATAACTGAGGTGCAACAAGTTGAAGTGACTTTCCCAGAGTGCGAGTAGGTTTTCTGAAGCCTCATGCTTTTTCTCCCTCAGAGCCACACAGCACCAAGTGTGCATGTACCTGTGTGTGCTAGAGCTGTGCTCAGGATGCAGACTCCAGTTTAATTCTGTAGCAGGTTAGAACAGTACTAGTAAGCAATTTAAGATTGTGCAAAAAATTGCATTTCTGGTCCCAAAGCCTGCTTTAATAAAAGCAAATCAGCCTTGATTATTGCCTAAGTACATGAAAGTGTTAATTAACCTTGGATCCCTGGTTAGAAATAAAAGCCTGTGAAATTCAAACATACCCAGGGAATGTGTGCAGGTAGCTGTGAACTTGTACAGGGTGTAGGCACATTCACTTTTTGTTTGCCTGGTATCCAGCTTGGGGACTGCAAGATAGTAAAACCTTTACAATTGTGGAAGTAAAGGAGGAAAAAATGAATGAGTGAAAAATGAAAAGAGGGAGGAAAGAAGGAGGGAAAGACTCCGTCATTCACTAATTGGCTGTATTCAAGGTGAATATTAACTAAGGCATGGGTGAGAGTTGCCAATTTGTTCTTCCTGCCTTGGCTGTTAGCTGACAGCCTTTCATTAGGTATTAATATATATCTCAAACATTCACAGTTCTATATACACACACACCCCATCACATGTGCTCGTGTACATATAAACACACGCATATACACATAAACTGAGTTTCATATCTGACAAAGTTTCAGAGCAAAGGTGTAGTCAAAGAGGAGAATGAAAATACTGTAGATGAGAAAAAAGTAAGAGGGAACATTTCAGGTGAGAGTAATAGATCTTTCAATAATTAGGATAATGAAATTGAAACATGTTTGTGCGCGCGCGCTTACACACACACACACACACACACACACACACACACACACGGAGTTTCCATAAACTTGAAAGGTATAGAGAGATGACTCTTTGCTGAAATGGGGTTAAAAATATTAAGATAAGACATAAAATCTGCTTAAAGTAGAGAACTTTCTACAAATCATAATGAAAGAAAAACAGCCCAACTTCTGAATATACTAGCCAAATAATGATCCCTTTCCAACAGAGAGATCCACCTTAAGAAAGGTCCAGAGAGCTCAACAGAAACCAAATACAGTAAGAGAAAGTTGGGAGTGTGGGTGTCAGGCTGTCAGTAATCTGACAGCTATGGTAACTACCCTCTAATCCAGCCAGCTCCAGCCACGCTCCCGGCTGACACCACCAGGACTGACTGACAGCTGAGGAGCAGGCACTTTTTACAGGCTCAAGTGACATCCAGTCTATTAAGGCTGACAAGCACAAAGCAGAGATTTGCCCTGAATGGTTTGGTACTGAAGCCTAGTAAAGGGGTTATTTGAAAGGTCTTAGAGAAAGTGTCAGACTCCAGCTCAGATGATAACAATATTGTAATGATGGGACTGGACAATGAAGTGCTATGATTGCCCATATGGCCGGGAAGACTGTGGGCGAATGGGGAATGCTGACAAGGAGCACACCGAAGCAGACACTCCAAGACCTGCAGGCAATGTTCAAGGAATTTCCGTGGTGGTGTGTTCCCTTGGGTCTTGCAGGACTTCCCAAAATTGCATATTTATTGTGTTGTTTGCTTGTGGGGCAGTGAGGATGGAGAGTAAACAGTGAGGGAGAACTGGATATAAAGCAAGCAACACCTGAAAGGAATGTTTGCCTGCCTTTGATTCAATCTTCTGTTCATAGAGAAGCATGGGAAATATTTTTCAGAAGAAAAACAAATGGTAATTTTCAGACTACTGCTTTCCTTATTAACTCTGGCTAAAAAGTAAATCAGCAACTGCAACGGCATTACCAAGAACTGCTGTTCTTGACTTCACCGGTTCTCTCAGGTGCCTGACACCGTGTCGACACTACCTGGAATTTATTCAGCAGGCTTTTTTCCTAAGGATAGTAAAATGCATTGTTTTTCCTAAGTGTCATTTCAGAGTTCTCTCTATGAAATTATCCTGCTTTATTGGTAGGAAAATGTCTCCCACTTTCACTATGTGCTCTCATTTGGGTGAGGCCTATCCTTATGTTTATTTGTTGCCCATTTATTCATTTATTCCACACACATTACATCCTTATGATAAGACAGGAACTAAGATAGGTTCCTGGAATTGCACAATGAATAAAGGAATGTGGTCCCTGTCCTTAGAATTCAGAGCTGGAGGCAGATGTTCAGCTTAAATATACCACTGCCAGCATGCCAGGTGTTAATATCTTGAAGTACTTCTATACTGGCAAAGAGCCCATACTCTGAGCTCCAAGAAGTGGATTTCCATATCCTCCATCTACTTCTTGGAAGCTTTCCTCATTACTCCTTCAAGCTCCCCATGATCCAGCAACCAAAAATTACCCAGCATATTGGAGGCCAGGTCCTTGCCTCAGCACTCTGTCTATTATCCATTCTGATTACTCATTCTGATTTTCATGCCTACCAGTTGAGAAAGAGTGTAAACACCAACCCTGGTGGAGCTTATAATTTTCAAATTTGTGAAAAATTTAAAACTCTTTTAGATTTCCAAGTTTTACTCTTTCAAAAGTTAACTTCTAAATTTTCTCACATAGTTGGGAGTCCAATACATAAGGAAAGTTGAAGTTTTAATGTGCTTTGATAATAAGAATCTTTAAAATTTGAAAATAAAACTATAATATTACCTCCAAAAACTAGAATTTGCTCCTAGAAATTTGGATTTATTCGTGTAATTTCCACTTAAAATGACTCAGCCTTGGTTGGTTTGGCTCAGTGATTAGAGTGTTGGCCAGCAGACTGAAGGATGACTGGTTCAGTTCCAGGCAAGGGATTACACTTGGTTGTAGGCTTGATCCCGGCCTGGGGCGCATGCAGGAGGCAGGCAACCGCTATGTCTATCTCACATCAATGTTTCTCTCTCTGTCTCTCCTTCTCCCTTCCACTCTTTCTAAAAATATCAATGGGGAAAAAAGTATATCCTCGGGTGAGGATTAACAAAATAATAAAATAAAACGGCCTCAGTTCTGATCTGGCTACTCCCACTTTTTTCAAAGATAATCAATGAACAGACACACACACAAAAAGGCTATTTGTATAATACTTTTAAATATTAAGAAAGGTAGTGATTATTTTTTACCATATGAAGAACTAAAAGCTTCAAAATTGTGGCTCCCCCAATGGTGCTTCAAGAAAAGCAAAACTGAGGGCCTGGCAGTACTACACAGCTGAAAACCAATGACACCTGCCATAAGAACAAGAGATAGGGAAATAATATATCCCTCTCCATCTGTCTGCCCCATGGTTGAGAAGCTAAAAAACAGCACCAATCAAAACACTCAGTAGCCATCCCTTCATTAAATGAATGCCACTTTTAAAATTAACTGGTATGCTAGTGTTCTGTCCTTCTGTCCATTTTCCCTGCTTTGTAATTTGAGACTTCACCTTCTAGAGAATTAGTAAAAATAAAGACTGGAGGCAATGCTTTGCATCTTTGGAGGCACAGTACAAAAAAATAAAGTTTAAAGCCCAAACCAAGCAAAAGAATACTGGAAACTGTGTAAAGGGTGTTTTTAAACTTGGTTTTTAATGCTAAATATTTTATGAGTATATGAGAAACAGGAAATTGAAAGAGAAAAGATTCTATATCTACCCAGCATTGCCAGATGAGTTGAAAACCTACTTAGTGTTAGAAGATTGTCTAGGAGTTGTACATATTCAGCTTTAAGAGAGCCATCAGTGGAGCTAAGGGTTATCAAACTAACCCAATTGCTGACAAACACAAAATCTGGAAGAATTCTTTTTGTTTAAGGTTCAATGAACAAAAAAACCAAAGCAACATGAAGCCATTATAAAACAAGAATAATGACTATTATCTGGATGATCAAAGTAAAGATCAGATCTATGAAGAAAAATTACTCTGAGCATCGGAATCAAGCTCCTTTCACCTGTAATTTTTTATTTTTCAAGAAAAAATAAAACCATGGCCAGCTACTGCAATTGGTTAGAACATTTTTCCAATATGCCGAGGTTGCAGGTTCAATTTCCAGTCAGGGCAGATACAAGAATTAAACAATGAGTACATAAATAAGTGGAACATCACTTCTGTTTCTCTCTCCCTTTCTCTCTCTAAAATCAATTAAAATTTTATAAAAATAAAAGAATAAGGATGAGGAAGAGGAAGAAAAGAAGATGAAGAAGAAGGAAAATGAAGGAGAACAAATAACTTTGTAAACCAGGAGTAGAAATCTATTAGGAGAGTATCCTACATAATAAAAGGGTAATATGCAAATTGACCCTAATGACAGAATAACTGGTGTTTATGATGCACACTGACCACAAGGAGACTGGCAAAAATGATCAATTGACTTTTTCAGAATTTTAAAATGATTGCATCATTCCAGGGACTATTTATTCAGGGAAAACAGCTGAATCTTAGTAAAAACTGTAAGCTTTGTGGTGTTTTTATTTGCCCTTACTCCCCTCTTTCATTCTCCAGCTCTGTGGTAGCCTTGAAGTCAACAACCTGAAATTACAGTGAAAACCTGTAGCTTAGAGGCCATTTGAGTGGGCAGGACAGGGTTTCTTCAAAACCCTGTTCTGAGAGCATAATCATTTCTTGACCTTTCTGGTGGTTCCCTGGAAGACCACATTTGAAAGGCTGTCTTTATTGGAATTGAATCAGAGCTTCCTCAGTGCAAACAGCCTTTTCCCTGTGGGTGACTATTGAAAATAGATAAAGGCAATTTTTTAACTTCATAACTACCTTAGGAAGTGGGTTATAGTTGATGCAAACAATAGACTAACAAGAATCTTAAAAAGGAAAAACTGGGGAATAAAATGTCAATAAGGGTGTGATTAGTTCCAATATATTCCTAATACAATGTAAATGCTATGTAAATAGTTGTTATACTCTGTTGTTTATATATTTATAATTATTACATCTTCTTGATGGGTTGACACTTTTACATTGTAAAATGTCACTATTTGTCTCTAGTAACTACTTTTGTCTTAAATGTTATTTTGTATGATATTACAAAATCCAGCTCATATTTTGGTTATTGTTTATATGGTGTATCTTTTCCCATCATTTCATTTTGAACCTATTTGCCTCTTTGATTCTAAAACGATCTATTTTAGACAGCATATAGTTGGATCATGTTGTTTATAATCCATCCTGCCCATATTTTTATTGGAATTTGATCCATTTATATTCAATGTAATTATATGATAAAATAGAATTTATGTTTACCATTTTCTTATAAGTTATATATAATATATATTTCATATCTATTTTGTTCTTCTGTTCCTTAATTTTGTCTTCTTTTGTGTGAAATAGATTTTTTCTACTGTAACATTTTAATTAGCATGGTTGTTATTTAACACCAACCATGGATTGAAAATACTCAAAAAGATTTATGTTGTTGCTGACATGTATTATATAGTTAAGTCTACAGTGGTTGCATCTGTATTGAATGAATCCAGACTTTTTTTCTTGTCATTATTCCCTAAACAATACAGTATAACAACTATTTACATAGTGTTTATGTTGTATTAGGTACTATAAATAATATAGAGATAATTTAAAGTAAGGAGGGTTGCATATATGTAAATACTATACCATTTTATATAAGGGACTTCATCTGTGGATTTTGGTACAGTCATTCCTCAGTGTCCTCAGAGGATTGGTTCAGGACCAGAACCAATGCCCTGAGTCACCAAAGGATGACTGCCCACACACTTCTTCTCAAGTGCACATAAACCTTCTCCAGGGTATATTATATATTAGGTCATAAAACAAGTCTCAATACACTTAAAAATACTGCAGTTATACAATGTATGTTCTGAAACTGCAATGGTGAGAACATTGATCAGCTGCCTCCTACACTCCCCTCAACCCCCACTAGGGATCAAGCCTGCAACCAGGGCATGTGCCCTGAACAAGAATCGAACTGTGACCTCCTGGTTCATAGGTCGACCCTCAACCACTGAGCCATGCTGGCCAAGGAAAGAGGTCTGGCCAGTCAGGACACGTGCCCAGGTTGCAGGCTTGATACCTAGTAAGGAGTGTGGAGGAACCAGCCAATCGATGTCGATGTTTCTCTCATCCATATTTCGATCTCTCTATCCCTCTCATTCCATTTTTCTCTAAAATCAATAAAAACATATTTTAAAATAAAGTTAGCCTGATATCTATCTGATTTAATCATAGTTCTTTCTACCAGTTACCAGCTGTGTATGCTCAAGCAAATAACTCTTTCACTCTGAGCCCATTTAATAGTTCAGATAAGAATTGTTATACTTTCAGTAATAAAGACCTGAAAATAACAGCTTTAAGAAATTAGAGTTTTCACTTCTTCCATAGAAGTCCAAAAGTTGGCAATTGCAATTATTGGTTCAGTAGATCAAGATGGCAGAGCCAAGGACTCTGCAATTCTCCAGGCATTTCTGTCATAGTCACAAAATGGTAGTTGCAAATCTAGCTGGCATATCATGTTTCAGGCAGGAGAGAGTAGTAAAGAATGGGGAGAAGGAATTGTCTGTGCTTGTTTCAGGAAAGCAAGAGCATTCCAGAAATCCCCAGCCAACTCTGGTTTACATTTCATGGGCCAGACTTGTGCCACATGGCCTCTCCTGACTTCAAGAGAGTTTGCGAATGGGAATTTCAGTTCTCTTATGCTAAAGTATAAGGAGACACTTTAAAAAGAGTGTGGAAATAGGCATAGATAAATTAACCTACAGTATTTGGTACACAAGTGAAGACCGAGCAAAGGTAATAATAGCAGCAAGGATGGATTAAAGTGGACAAGACTGAAGCTGGAATCAACAGTACTCTTTGCTTAACTGAGGATGGAGTGATGGGAAGGGCATAGGTCAGGAACCACAGGCTATTTTAGTGGGCTCCTGAAGGGTATAATAAAATTCTCAAGACAAAGTGGACTGTCAGGAAAGATTAGTCACCAAATGATGTTCAGAATTGTGATTCTATGAACCTATAGTATGATCCGAGACTCCTCTTCCAGGACCAGGCCTTATAGAATAAGGGGAACTACCTATTTGCCCTTGCTTGATTTTTAGCTAAAGTTTATGTCAGAATATTTTATTTGAGACTTCCCTGTTTCAGTTTTGTGGACTTAGGTTAGTGACTGACTCAAAGAAAAATTCAATCACTTTGTATTAAAAGGACTTTCATGGCATACAGGGCCTGATGACCTCCGGAATCCTCTCAGAGGTGTTGGGGAGTGAGCTTGATTTCCGTGGGAGTTATATGGTCAACCTTTCGGAGCCCCTTTTACATGGGTATCCTATTATTTAACAGGCACTTTAAATTGAGACCAGCATCCTGATTCTCAAGCAGCCCGGCTTTTATTGGAAGTCTCTGCCACGTTTAAACATCTTTAATACATTTTAAAAATAGAATTGTAAAAGGCAGCAACCAGACTTCAAAGTGTAGACATGTTGTCCAGAATTGTGAAGCTGGCGACAATTTTCGCTGGTTGTAAAGCTTGTGGAAGGAACCGCTTTCAATCCCCAGAACAATTGACATGGAAGGGTTTCAGCACACATTCCTCCTGTGTGTCTCCTGGATGGGCCTGCACAGATGAGGTATAGGGGACAAGGTTGGCAAGAGGTACCAAGGCACTTCAGGGTAGATGTAGAGAGCAAACAGCTAGAGCAAACAGACCACAGCAAAGCTGAAAGAAAGCAGGCCAAATAAAAAAGAATGAATATAAGGAGGTACTGCCTATGCTTTCTTAGCTCTGATTCCTTGTATCTCTCATCTAGTGCCCCAATCTTCTCCTGTAAAGATTTCAGACACGCCGAAACCGGTTTGGCTCTGTGGATAGAGCATCGGTCTGCAGACTGAGAGGTCCTGGTCAAGGGCATGTACATTGGTTGCGGGTACATCCCCGGTGGGGGTGTGTAGGAGGCAGCTGGTAAATGTTTCTCTCTCATCGATGTTTCTAGCTTTCTATCCTTCTCCCTTCCTCTCTGTTAAATATATATATATATGATTTCAGACATGCTCTGCCCTTGTGTAAACCGACTACTATTTTTTTTTGTCCCCACTGAACTCCATACAGACACTTACGTACTACACTCTGGTAAATGATTACTTCACACATTGTATTCTGCCTCCTACTCCCAGCTTCAGGCTGTGAACATCTTGAAAGAACTTTACCTAATTTATCTCATGTACATAACAAATTAAATATATGTTTAAAGAAAGTTGTCTTTAGGGAGTATCTGGGCAAGGATCTGGGTTGAGGGAAATTGAAAGGAAGGGTGTTTGAGTTTCCGTAGCCTTAAGACCATGGTTCTCAAAGTGTGTCTCTGAACCAGCAGCATCTACATCACTTGGGAACTCTTTAGAGATGCACATTCTCAGGCCTGGCTCCATACCTACTGAATCAGAACATCTGTATTTGCAAGGGTTCCCCAGAGAAACAGAATCAGTAGGAGATTTATATATATAAATTTGTTGCTAGGAATTGGCTCATGCAATTATGAAGTTTGACAAATCCCAATATCTGCAGAGTGACTCAGTAGGCCAGAGACTCAGGAAGAGATGATATTTCTGTGCAAGTCAGAAGGCAGGGAAAAGCTGGTGCTAAAGCAGGCAGGAATTTCAGTGACCTGTGTTTTAATAAGCCTTCCAGGTGATTCTGATGCACACTAAAGTTCAAGGGTCATTGACTTAAATTTTCCAAATCTGTTTCCTCACCTGCAAAATAAAGTTAATAGTATTAATCTCAAAGGTCTCCAAATATGAAATTAAGTTATATCTGTCTATGTTAGTCCAGAGCCTCTGCATATTCATCACTTGATAAAATTATTATGTTTTGGGTTGCTATGTTTTGCTAGAGTAATGACTTTTGGAAAGTATTCCTGATATTGGTGTCATCCCATAGTGCCATGGGTTGACACCCAAGAGTTTGGGTTACTCACACAAGAGTTTCCTTTGGTTCATTTACATTTCCCACTCACGAGGATAAAGCCCTATCCTCTCACAGCCCTGTAACGTATCCAAGGCCAAAAAACAATTCCTATTTACCCCCTTAGGCCCTGTCCCTTGCTCAGGCACTAGGGAATATGGATTTCCCTATTGTACAGCAGTGGCTATGTGTGCTGTACAAGGAACACTCTTTGGGCCCGTAAGTGGCCTACCTGGGAAAGGAAAGGGCTGCAAAGAACTGTTGCTCCAGAAGGAGGCTGAAGTGGAGGCAATCCCTCAGCATCCTCGGACAGGACGTGAAGGAGATCAAATGGTCTGGAGCCCCAGTGTTCAAAGGCCAATTAAAACATTTACAGTTTTTCAATAGATTACCTCTGAGTCAGAATAGTTTAAAATTAGTCAACAAACCACATCCCTCCTCAAGGGAAACAGGCAGCCCCCTACTGCTTTACTTAATTCTCCCAGGCTGCTGGCATCACCCCTCCCCATTCCCTGAAAATCCAATTTAACTCCTCTGTGTGTACTGCACCAGATGAGCCTCTTCCCCAAGACAGAAAACATAAAAATGCCTTTGAACCCATTTTCAAGTGGCATCCCCAAATAGACTATTCCTGAAAGTGAGTGCACATACACACTCAAATATATTCAGCAACCTAGGGCATGCTTCCCCCTTTGATTATAAGCAATGGGGAGGGATGAAATACAATTTTTCAAGGGCCATGTCTGCTCAATAGATCATTCATGGAGGAAAACACAACCGGATCTTAAATAGCTCCCTCCTTCCCAGAAGTTGCTGCCACATCCGCTCCATATGGGTTCTGCAGAAGCACCACAGGGGTGGTTGAAAGCAACCAAGCTTCTGGCATTTCAGGCCAATGAAATCCCTGTCCTTTCACTCTCAAATAAATAAAGCTTTGAACATTATCATTATTATGGTTCTTTAAATTAATACCCACTGCCTCATGTTCCCCCCTTGTAGGGATTCCATTTGTCTTCCTGTCAGTGCCAGGTCTGGGAAGCTGACATCTCCCCAGCAAGGTGAAGGTGCAACACCCTTCTCCACTGGGCTGATCCTCCCTGGAGATGCCCAGTGGGGCTGAGTTACCACCTGGTGAGCTCCTCATTAGCCCTGCAGGCAGCATGTGTTCTAGTCTGTCAGACTCAGACTCTGGGCAAAGAACTTCCAATATTTTACTAGAAATTAGTTAGGGGTGCTCTGAGTGTGACAACTAGTTTATTACTACCCAATGTGTTCTGTCTGAAACTGGCAGAAATGGGAACATTTCTCCATTCAGATTGCTGGGTAGAAGGAAATAGCCAGGGAAGAAGACAATAATTCAATCTTTGATATCACTATAATTCAACCTCCCTCAGCTGACTAGCTACTAAAACACATACTGGAAAGAAGTTTGAAAAGGGGATCAGTCGAACAAATAATGTGAAGGCAATACAGAATAGCATTCTTGCAACACGTTTTTCAGTTGACTTGGTACTAGGATATACAAAGAAGACTGAGAAATGGCCCCTCTGCTAAAGGAGCTTATAATTCAGTATGAGGAAATAAGATACCCACACAAATAACAAACTGTATGGGAAAATGGGCCCCTTCTCATGCTCCAATTCACCCTCTCACCCTGTGAAGGCCATCTGTAAGATTGTGAGACATTGGGAACCTAGCCAGCAACTCAGTCTAAGAAAGTTCAGAGAGAAACTTTTAGAGTTGAGTCTGGATTGTAATTGGCTAGTATTAAAAACCAGGAGGTCATGGTTTGATTGCCAATCAGGGAAAATGCCCATGTTTCAGGCTTGATCCCCAGTGTGGGGCATACAGGAGGCAGCCAATGAATTATTCTCTTTCATCGTTGATGTTTCTATCACCCCTTCTCCTTTCCTCTATGAAATAAATAAAAGTATGTTTAAAAAAAATAAAAGGCAGCGAGAACCAAGATGGCAGCATAGGTAAATACCTATAATTGCTGCCTCTCACAACCACATAAAAATTATAACTTAAAGGCAGAACAACTACCACCCAGAACCACAGGAAAGCTGGTTGAGTAGAAATTCCACAACTAGAGAGGTGAAGAAAGCACATTGAAACTGGTAAGAGGTGTGGAGGCACAGAAAGTGCCGGCACCTGCATGTGCTGCTCTTTTAATCAGGAAGGATATACAAGCTCCCACTTGCTCTGAACTCCAGTTCTGGGTGACCCGGACACATATAGGGAGAAACTAAACTGTCTGGCATCAGGACAGGAACGTGAGGGTGGCATTTTCTCAGAAGTGCTTGTAGCGATCATTGTTCCTGTACAGGGGTGCGGGATGTGAAGAACCGGAGATCTCTCTGGTGCAGGGATGACTGGCAGCCATTGCTGTTTGTTCCACCCAGGTGATTCCTAGAGACCCTGCCCCTTCCAATTTACAACTCCAACCAAGCTGTGTGCATTGACTTTTGCATATGAATGGCCTGTCCTTTTTCCACCTAAAACCTGTCAAACTACATCTGGGTTAGAGAGCCCCAGAGCTTCCAAAAGAAGGCCCAAGGCTTGGCAATAGCAACCTGCTTTGCTTCACAGCTGGGTCTTGTCTGACTACTTCCAAAGCCCATACAAAGAGGAGAAATATGCAGATGTCTCTATAGCTCCTGTTGAGCGACCCCAGACAGTGGCAGACCTTGCACTTCCTTGGAGATCCAAGAGCCAGTGTACCCAGTGGTTAGATTGAAACCATACTGGATTATAACTCTTCACATTCATAAGAGACACACTCAAGGGGCAGACTCAGTGAGCACCAAAGCCCCACTGAAGCAAGTCCTGCCCCATAACTGTCTTCTGTGCAACAGATCTTCCAGTGTAGACACAGCTGGTTATCACAGGCAATTGGCCTGGAGGTCAATTCCTCCCAGTGATACCAACAGCAATCAAGGGTTAATTACAACAAGACTATGTAAACAGCTCACAAAAGGGGTGCACCAAGAGCATCCACCTCAGGTGATTGGGGAGGCTGAGCCACTGGGCCATACAAGGCCATTCTATCAACTCAAGGAGACTTAGCAGCTACCCACTACATAGAAACAAACACAGGGAAACAGCCAAAATGCGGAGATAAACAAGTCACAAATGAAAGAAATGGATGAAAGCAAAATACTGGAGATAGAGTTCAAAACCACAGTTATAAGGTTACTCAAGAATCTTCTAGAAACCTCTGAGAAATTTAGTGAGACCTTCAAGGATATGAAAAAAGATTGATCAGAAATTAAGCATATCCTTATTGAAATAAAGAACAATCAATATACAGAGATCCAACAGCAAACTAGAGAATCCTAAAAATCAAGTCAAAGATTTGAAATATGAAGAAGCAAAAAACACCCAACCAGAAAAGAAAAAAGAATCCAAATATATGAAGATATTGTAAGGAGCCTCTGGGACAACTTCAAGCATACCAACATCCAAATTATGGGGGTGCCAGAAGAAGAGAGAGTGCAAAATATTGAAAACCTATTTGAAGAAATAATGACAGAAAACTTCCCCCACCTGGTGAAAGAAATAAACTTATAAGTCCAGGAAGTGCAGAGAACCCTAAAACAAGAGGAATCCAAAGAGGACCACACCAAGACACATCATAACGCCAAGGGCAAAGGACAAAGAGAGAATCTTAAAAACAGCAAGAGAAAAAACAGTTACCTACCTACAAGGGAGTACCCATATGACTATCAGCTGATTTCTCAACAGAACTATGCAGGCCAGAAGAGAGTGGCAAGAAATATTCAAAGTGATGAATAACAAAAACCCACAACCAAGATTACCCAGCAAAGCTATCATTTAGAATTGAAGGTCAGATAAAGAGGTTCACAGACAAGAAAAGCTAAAGGAGTTCATCACCACCAAACTATGAAATGCTGAAGGGTATTTTCTTTTTTAAAAAAATATATTTTATTGATATTTTACAGAGAGGAAGGGAGAGAGATAGAGAGCTAGAAACGTCGATGAGAGAGAAACATCAACCAGCTGCCTCTTGCACACCCCCTACAGGGGATGTGCCTGCAACTAATGTACATGCCCTTGACCGTAATCGAACCCGGGACCTTTCAGTCTGCAGACCGACGCTCTACCACTGAGCCAAACCGGTTTCGGCTGAAGGGTATTTTCTAAGAAGAGGAAGAAAAAGATAAATTATGAACAACCAATTGACAAGAAATACACATCTATTAACAAGTGAACCTAAAAATCAAATGAATAAAAAACCTGATGAACAGAACAGAGTGGTGAATGTAATAGAACCAGGGGCTTGGAAAGGGAGCAGACTGACAATTCTCAGAGGAGGGGGAAGGCCAGGAGTGGGGTGGGGACCGGGTGGAGGGGAACTATGGTGCGGAGGGGTGGGGGAGAGAGAAAGAGGAACATCTGTAAATCTGAACAATGAAGATTTTTAAAAAAAAGATTTGGCCCTCTGAAAAAAAAATAAAATAAATAAAATGCAATATGTCTTTCAAAAGGCAAAATATGGGAAAACCATGGTATTTGCATCCTGATATTTGCCTCCTTAGGTTGTTTTCCTTTCTAATTCACTTCTTTCCTAGAAGAGCCAGCTTCCCAGTTTAGAAATTGAGACAGATATTAACTTTTCGAGTCTTCCTGAAAGAAAGAATGTGTTGGGTAGTAGTATTGAAAAGAAGTTAGCTAGGGGGCTTTTGGGGAAAATTTTACTTCCGATTAAAAAAAGGAAAAAAGAATAGCAACTCTCTTCCTTTTCTTTCTTGAACATTGTCACTAGGATGTGATGCTTGGAATTGTAGCTACCATCTTGGTATCTGAAGGGAAAGCAAGAGAATCACGAAGAAATTCTTCCCAGAAATAATGACCAATCCCAGAACTCTCTACTTTCAAATTTATACATGCAATAAAAATTTTTATTTTTTAATCTATTTTTAGTTGGATATTCTGTAACCTGCAGTTGAAAGCATCTGAAGTCATTCGCAAAAATTAGGGAAATCTGTTTAAACAGGATGAACTTGATGAGCAAAGAAATGAGGTAGATCAAGTAGAGCATGCTTATTTCAGCAAATGTTTATAGAATATAGAGAGAACTATCATGAAATAAGGCTTCAAAGTAGGGACCAAATTTTGGAAGAATTCTATGACTAAAATGAGGAACATGACTTTATCCTGAAGGCAATGGTGGGGAGTCATGGAGAGCATTTAAGCAGGTTACTTACCTTTATAGAGCAGGGCAATAGGGAAGTTAACATTCAGGCAGGGATATAGAGGGAGGGTTGAGACAGAGATGAGGAAAACACATAGGATTTCTTTTGCAAAAAATCTTAATTCAGGAGTTATTAAGAATGTCCTCACATTATACTCCCCAGAAAAAGTTAAAAAATATATACTGAAATCTAAATCCCTCCCTCAGAGTTACCGATTCAGTTGGTCCTTCCCCACTTACTCCTTTCAGCCTGGCCCTTTGTAACCTTTTCCTATGGAGGCCTCTCTTAGATTGTCACTTGATCCCAACATGCCCAGCACATTCCAGAGAAAGCCGTGCTCAAAACATGTCATTGATTCATTGAGCCAAAATGGATTAGACATTTTAGCACTTGATGAGGAAAGACTTCTAGAGCTAGCCTCCCATGATTTGGGAGATTCAGATGATGAAACTCACTTGTATAGATTATTGTAAATGAAGCTTCAGAGCCTAGTTGCAGAGAAGTGAGTTATGCAGGAGGGGAATGTACAAATTGAACATTCACCATCTTTCCTTCACAGCATTGAGCAAGGTTGAATTTCATTAACTCACTAATTATATGTTTAACGTTGGGCTTTCTGCTGAACTATGAGTTTCATGAGTGCAGGGACCAGGTATTCCTCTAAGCCTAGTGCAGAGTGCAGGCATTTAAAAAATATCCATTAAATGGATAATCTGGCCTTTGATGTGATCAGAATGGGAATAGTAAGCAATTTTATATGCAAATAACTATCTAGTTATCTAAATTACCAGGAACATCATAAAAAACTCTCTGCACATGTAAAGTGCTCTGTTGATAAATATAACAGTAACCAAATCTTATGATTTCTCAGAAATTCAACATGTAAATTTTATTTATATAGTAATCACTACTAATCATGATGATAATTTTTTAGCATTATTGTGATCTGGCACTATGTTAAGTATTTTACCTACATAATCTCATATAACTCTTCTATTGATCACCTGAGTTGTCATAAATTTATAGGCAAGGCAGTTGTGACTTATAGTGGTTAAGTGATCTGCCCTATGTCCCACCATTCTGATACCTACTCAGGTCTGTCTGACCCTAAAAGCCTGTGTGCTTAAACACAATTATGTACTTCCTTTCAATTGTGGTTACATTAATTATCATACATTATCAAAATTTTTACACTTATTCTTGTATTCAGGAAACTTATGAGTGTCTATTGTATGCAAGGAATTGAAGATTAAAAAACTTGTGATAAGGGTCCTCAAGGAGCTCACAAGCCAATAGGAGAAAGTCTGTGATTTTAAAGAAACAATTGCAGTACTATAATAGATTTGTTATTCTACATATGTAAACCATAGTAAAGATCCAGTCAGTTCTAACAAGAGGTCAGAAGAGGTTTCTCAGTGGCAGTGACCCTTAAAATAATCCTGGAAGAAGGAGTTGGATTTCAATGTGCAGATAAAGATGGGAAAGGCAATCAAACAGAATGATCATGGAACATGGTGTTGATTCTTAAGACCTGAAAATATTTGTCATGGCCATATCAGATAGTACAAGGTGGGAAGGAGAGAGGAGAACCAGAGCCTCTAAGCCAATGGTTTCCAAAAGGTGGTCCCTGGACCAGCAGCATCAGTAATGCCGGAGAACTTGATAGAAATGCATACTTGATCTCTAAGGACACCAGCTAAATTAGAAACTCTGGAAGAACCATGTGATCTGTGGTTTGACAACCCATTCAAATGAACATTATTATGAACCAGGGGTCCAGGTCATAAGTAGTAAGGTGATAAAAGGCTCTACAGTATTTTTTCCAACACCATTGTCTAGTTAGAGCACATTGTCTTAGATTGTCAGGGCAGTGGGCTGTTATTAAAGACCATTTCAGAAATCATTTTACTAGATTGTTTTCAGGATTTGTTTACAAAGGTAGCAATTTAATAACCATTTATAAGGCATAGCAGAAAAAATTGTTTCCAAACCCCGTTTGTGATTTGACTGGGACCTAAAAACGCTCTCTCATCTTGGGACATTATGGGAAGAAAAATCATTTGCATGATGCAAAAATGGTAGAACAGTTTTACTGCTCTTTGTGTGACAAATTGTTGAAAACAACATATAATGCTTTTGGTTTATATTCAGCTCTAACAACTTATTATTTCCAAAGATTAAATTATAGTCTAGCAAATGAAATGGCCTACGTGGTCACTTCTTCATGGAATCATCTTCTAGTGGCAATTTTGAAATGTGCAAGCTCATCTAATTGAAAACAGAAACAGTGATGTTCCCAAGATATTTTTGAAGTAGCATTTGATGGTTTACAATACTGGTTGTACAAAGCCAAGTGTGTCTTCATTTGGGCTGCTGGCCTCTAAAGAATGAATGACCCAATAAGTAAGAAACCTAGAGCCACAAACTCTGCCTTGGTACATTTGCCAGAGAGAGATAAGCAAATGTCAGGTAAAATCAAGGGCAACAGAATGCCAGTTAAGCCCTAGGTTCTAAAAGAGAGGCTGGCTAGCAGACTGATTATGACCAAGTCCAAGTCTGCCACCAAAATAACAAGTCTAAAATGGATATCCACTATATGTATTGTCATGTAAACCAAGGCTGGGCAAAGATGCATTCCTGTTTAACTTACTGATACTAACACACATACACACATCCTGTGGCTCTTACCAGACCCTACCCATTCACCTGCTCCACATTCTCACTTCCTTTTGGCTTATCTGAATCTATTCACATTCATACTCATCTCAAGTGCCTGTCCTCTGCAAAACCAGTCCTGTTAGCAATTTCCATATGTCTGTCTTAGCAATTTCTATTGCATGTATTGTTTATGCTAGTGTTTCCCCAAATTTCATCCAACTTTTATTACCACCTTTATAAACTTTGATATAATATATACTATCTGTTCTGTTGTTTACATGAATACTTGGAAATTTTTTAAAAAAGCAATTCCCTTTTTGATAAAATAAATGTATTTAAAATTAACTTGATATAGATGGTATAAAATAGAAAATCATTATTTGCCAAAAAAAATAGAAGGCACACATTTAATACATATTAACATGAATATATAATTATTTAAGCAAAAAATACTTTATCCACTTAGCACTTTAGATGATCATGTTTATCACCATTTGTTTTGCAGTAAAGTTCAGGACAGATTCTACAGTGTCCCATGGCACGGATTCTCAAAGTGTGGGCCCCGAATAAACAGCATTGGAAAAATGCAAACTCTTGGGCCCACTCCAGGCATACTGAATCAGAATCTCTAGGGCCAGAGCCCAGCTGTCTATGTTTTAAAAAGTCCTCCAGATAAATCTCATGCAGTGCCAATGTTTGAGAACTACTAGGTGAAGGCCTAGATTTTACTGTGGAAATTCATAACTAATGGACAATGAGAAGAAGCACTGTCTGTAGCTAGCAGAGGGACTTTGCTCCATTTTTGCTCTTTATTCCTTCTTCTCTTTTGTAAATATGTTTTTATTGACTTGAGAGAGAAGCAGGGAGAGAGAGCATAACATTGATCGGCTGCCTCCTACTGGGGATGAAGCCGCAACCCTTGCATATACCCTGACTGGGAATGGAACCTGCAACTTTTGGTGCACTGGATGATGCCCAACCAACTGTGCCACCCTGGCCAGGGCTGCTCTTTCTTTTTAAAAGGTAATTATGAGAGAAAACCTGTCAGTGGGAAGACAAGGTAGTCTGGGTTTGCATGGCAGCTCATTCTAAGAGTTGTAGGAGAACACTAGCTGCACAGAACGTGTGGAAAGTTGCATCTATTCCTCCCAGGGACAAGGAGCTCACATTCCCATGAGAAACAAAATGTCCAGGTGCAGCCTCATCCTTGGGGAAAAGAAGACACCCACAATCCCAGCTGGCTCTCTGCATGAACCATTCTGAGGCAGCTCTCAGGGCCACTTTTAGGTATTCCTGCCCAGGGCTTTATATCAGAGGCACCGGTGGTACATATTTATGTAGATTTCTCTGTGGCATTACAGTCAAACTGTTAAGCAGCTCTTACTCTATTGGTACTTAATTTTCAAAACTTCCTGTGTTTTGTCCCCAAGCACCTTGTGTTGTCCTTTGTCTTCTCTGTGGCAATAAGGTAACTGAGAATACTGAAGCACAGATAAGTTAAGTGATTTGCTCAAATTCTAACATTTAGAGAGTGACAAACAGGTAAAAATCCATGTCTTTATTTTGTTGTTGTTAATCCTCACTGAGGATATTTTTTCATTTAGAAAGACTGGAAGGTAAGGGGAGAAACGTCAATGTGAGAAAGAGACATTGATTGTGTACCTCCTGCAAGTGCCCTTAGCAGGTTGGAGATTGAGCCTGCAACCGAGGCATATGCCCTTGACAGTAATCAAATCCAGGACCCTTCATTACACAGGCTGATGCTCTATCCACTGAGCAAGACTGGCTAGGGCCATGTCTTGATTCTTAATGAGGAGGACCATAATCCATCAAAATGGATCAAAAGGCACATTTCCATACACTGCATTTTTACCAACATATAGAAGCATGTTATCGTGAGGTTTCTTAAATTAAATGTACTACAATGCTCTCCCTTATAGGAGTATTTACCAAGTGTTTATATTGCCTATGGAGGAGAGTTATTTATAAGTAACTTATAAAGAGGACTTACTTGACTGGCCAAGATGATTTTTCTTCTGAATTACATCCTAATATGTATAGCTTTCTTGCTTTCAGCTTATTTCACTTGGAGCTATACCCTGCACAATTTACGTCTATGAACTGCTGAACATTTAAGCAAATTAAGTGTCCAAAAAAGTCAAACACAAATTGTATCTTGGTGATTTATACCTTCATAAAGCAAAACACATACAGTGTGCCGAGCAAGGCTAGATTTATAGCACCAGTGGTTAGGGAAAATGAATAGACATCTTTTAGAGAGCGAGTAGAGAATCGTGCATGTGTGTTTAATTCTTGACCATGGAGATTTTCCCCAATGATATTTATCTTACAAATCATCTTCAATGCTAATATGCAATGTAAACCAAGAATGGGAAAGATGTACAAGAATTCTGGATGGGGATTTAGAAGCCAGTGAACTTTCTCCAGAGCCCAAAACAGGCAGGCCACTTGAACTGCTCTGCATCTTCCATCTCTAACCTCACACCCTCGGGTTGTACCACTCCTTCTTGATAGTGTAAGCTAAGTAATTTCACTTAAACATTGGAAGATAGAAAGTGAGAAAGTAAGAGTGCCTGAGTAAACAAAAACGACGAAGAGTTTATTCAAATCTCTACTAAAATATAAGGTGTCCCCCAAAAATATATACATACTTTGAATAATTATTAATTCCAATGGGTTAAATCTGAAAAGAAAGAAACATCAATTGCTAAAGTGTGTATACATTTTTTTAGGGGAAACCCTGTATGTCTAGGGCCCATGGCCTTTACAGATAAAGTGGCCAAGTGAGAACATAGTGCAGAGAAAAAGCATATGTGCACTGAAGTCAGAGGAACAGGTTTGAACCTCAAACTTTCCACTTACTGGCTGTGAGTACCAGATTTCCTTATCCATAAACAGTGATTAACAATATCTACTTCTAAGGGATGTTGTTTGGAGTAGTGAGATAATGACTGTGTGGCAGGTGGCCTCTAAGATAGCTTTCCACAGTCCTCCCTCCTGGGATTCATGTGCTGATTTTGAGTGTGGACTAAAGCTTGTGACTTACTTCTAGTGCATAGAATATGGCACAAATGATGGTTTCATTTCCAAGATTAATTTACAGAAAGACTCTGATGTCTGTCTTGCTTACCCTTTCTTGCTCACTTTAATGAAAGCCAGCTCTCATTTGTGAGTTGCCCTATGAGAAATGCAGGTGGCAAGAAACTGGAGGAGGCCTCGAGCCAACAACTAGAAAGGAACTGAGGTCTTTTGGTTCAGTTGTCCAACATGAACTACGTCTTGCTAACAACCACATGAGTGAGCTGTGGATTTTACCAGCTGAACCTTAAGTTAATAGGAAATAAATACCTTAACTCCCTTAGCTTTTAGTTTCACTTGTTGATAGTTATGTATTTGTTGTTCATAATTTTTATTTTTATCTTCTTCCTTTTCCTAAAGAACCCCCTTCTGCAATTCATATAATTCTGGTTTGGGGGTGATGAACTCCTTTAGCTTTTTTATTTTTATTTGTTAAGCTCTTTATCTGGCCCTCAATTCTGAGTGATAGCTTTGCTGGGTAGAGTATTTTTGGCTGTAGGTTCTTGCTATTCATCACCTTGAATATTTCTTGCCATTCCCGTCTGGCCTGCATGGTTTCTGTTGAGAAATCAGCTGACAGTTGTATGGGTGCTCCTTTATAGGTAACTACCTGCTTTTCTCTTGCTTTTAATATTCTTTGTCTTTTGCTCTTGGAATTTTAATTATGATGTGTCTTGGAGTGGTCCTCTTTGTATTCCTTTTGAATTGCTGAAGGGGGTTCTTTAGGAAGAGGGAGAAAATAAAGATAAAAATTATGAACAACAAATACATAACTATCAACAAGTGAAACTAAAAGCCAAGGGAATTAAAAAATCTGATGAACAATATTAACTGGTGAATATAATAGAATCAAAGGTATGGAAGGGGAGTGGACTGATGATTCTCAGGGAAAAGGGGAGTGAGGGGTACGGGAAGAGACTGAACAAAAACTGTGCACCTATGAGGACAATAGGGGGTGGGGAAAGGGCAGAGGGTGGGGTGGGAACCTGATGGAGGGGAGTAATTGAGTGGGGGGGGGAACATTTGTAATAATCTAAACAACAAATATTTATTTAAAAATTAAATTAAAATAAAATAAGATAAAATGGCATCTCTTGAGTAGAGGGCAATGTTTTACAGTATGTCCCAATCTGAGTTACTGAGTTAATAGATGTACCAGTTAATAATGCAGATTTTTTTTTCAATAGATGGAGTTACACATATGTTGATATGTATACTATTTGGTATGTATGCTATTTTGTTGTATTGACAAAAAGCTTCCAAACTTCATTTGTCAAATTTTCTGAAGGTGTTAACATAAGATATTTTTATGCTTAAAAATGTCGAATTTCGTGCGAAAAATAGAGCATCTGCGGAAAGTTCTAATTCATTACTTTATTTTGAAGAAAAGTGCTGCTAAAAGTATCATATACTTCAGGAAGCTTCTGGTGAACATGCTCCATCTCAAGAAACTTGTGAACGCTGGTTTAAACACTTTAAAAGTGATTATTTCAATGTGAACAACAAAGAATGTCCAGGCCAACAGAAAAAGTTTGAAGACCAACAATTATAAGCATTATTGGATGAAGATGTGTGTCAAACTCAAAATCAACTTTCAGAAAGATTAAAAGTTGCTCAGCAAACAATTTCTGATCATTTACAAGCAATGGGAAAGATTTTAAAGGAAGGAAAATGGGTGCCACATCAACTGAAAGAAAGACAAATGGAAAACCGAAAAGTGATCAGTAAAATGTTGCTTCAACAACATGAAAGAAAGTCTTTTTTTCATTGAATTGTGACTGGTGATGAAAAGTGGATTTATTTTAAGAATCCCAAACACACAAAATCATGGATTGATCCAGGTCAATCATCAACATTGACTGTAAGGCCAAATAGCTTTGGAAAGATGACAATGTTCTGCGTTTGGTGGGATCAGGAAGGTGTGGTGTATTATGGGCTTCTAAAACCAGGTGAAACCATTAATACTGATCGCTTCTGAAAACAAACAATTTGAATCACTCTTTGAAGGTAAAACCACCAGAATGGGCCAGAAGACACAGCAAAGTAATTTTGCTTCATGATGATGCACCATCACACACTTCAAAACCAGTTAAAGACATGTTAAAAGATCTTACCTGGGAAGTATTAACCCACCCATTGTATTCACCAGTCCTTGCTCCTTCAGATTACCACTTGTTCTGATCTATGGCACACATTTTCTTTTTTTCTTTTTAAAAAAATATATATTTTATTGATTTTTTTACAGAGATGAAGAGAGAGGGATAGAGAGTTAGAAACATCGATGAGAGAGAATCATCAATCAGCTGCCTCTTGTACACCGCCTACTGGGGATGTGCCCACAACCAAGGTACATGCCCTTGACCGGAATTGAACCCGGATCTTTCAGTCTGCAGGCCGATGCTCTATCCATTGAGCCAAACCGGTTTCGGCATGAAACTGCTTCTTAATTGTGACCCCTGATAGATTGAACCACTGGGTTACAGTTTTGTAAGTATGACATATGAACAGGAAATAAAGAAAATATACCCCTTTGTTAGCCACTAGGGGTATAATTAGGGGCATATTTGTCTCCATACCCCAAAGCAATTTCTTCCCACTAAAGGATTCTAAATTAAAGGATGTATGTTGAGCCCTTGTGCAACACATTGTCTTAAGTGTAAGAAAGAAAGTGTTTAAACAAGTTACTTTGGACCATGACTTAATCTTGAATTTGTCTCTCCATTTTCTGACGAGTTTGGTGCCTACTACATGGGAGGTGCCCTGCATAGCAAGGCCCAAGGCACAGCCACCTGGAACAGCTCAGCTCTAGGCCTTGTGAAAAATTTCTCCTCTTTGTTGTGTTCTTCCTTGTGCTTTTCTTTGTTTCTTTGTTGCTTATCTTTACTAGCACTTACCAGCCAATTGATAAACTCTAGCAATGCATCTCAACTGAGCAGCAGTACCAATGAATCCAAATCTGGTTGCTCTTAAGGATCTTAATCAAACACATATTCTGATTCAGTAGGTCTGGGGTGGGTCCTGAGAGTATACAATTCTAATGAGTTTACAGATGAGGTCAGTTCAGGTGGTCTGTGGATAACATCTAGATGAGTACCAAGGTATATGAGAACTAAGATTAGAGTGTGTGCATAGAGGAAATGGATCTAGGAGACTGCTCCACTTGCTTTGTATTGACCTTGGACTAAAGATATGAAAGAAGTGTGATTCTATCTACCTCATCAGGTCTAAAGGTTCTAAATGAGGGTGCAGTTTTTAAGCCTTATAATACTGAATAGTGCTTTTCTTCTGTAGTGCCTGCCTTACAGAGTTTCTTAAGTTACTGAGAGCTGCAATGAAAGTCAAATAATCTATACTAATAAAAGGATAATATGCCAATTAGACTTGGTTGACTGGACATCTTCTGGATATCCAACTTCCTTCTGGACAAAGCCATGGTGACAGGGCCCAAGGCGGAGGTGGTTAGAGGAGCTCAGGCTGTCTGGGGAGCAATCAGGGAGGGGTGAGATCAGGCCAGCATTGGAAAGTAAGCAGTTAGGGGCAAGATCAGGCTTGTGTGTGGGAGCAAGCAGTTAGGGGGCAATCAGGCCAGCTGGGGAGAGCAGTTAGGGGGCGATCAGGTCATCAGGGGAGGGTATTTAGGGGGTGATCAGGCCAGCAGGGGAAGGCAGTTGGGGACAATCAGGCCAGCAGGGGAGAGCAGTTAGGGGGCCATCAGACCAGCAGGGGAGCGTTTAGGGGCAATCAGGCAGGCAAGCGGTTAGGAGCCAACGGTCCCGGATTGTGAGAGGAATGTCCCGGATTGGAGAGGATGCAGGTTGGGCTGGGGGACACCCCACTCACCCCTGTGCACGAACTTTGTGCACTGGGCCTCTAGTCCTATATAATAAAAGGCTAATACACAAATAGATCGAAAGGAGGAACAACTGGTCACCTTGACGCTCACTGACCACCAGGGGGCAACGCTCAATACAGGAGTTGCCCCCTGGTAATCAGTGCACTCCCACAGGGGGTGTACCACTCAGCCAGAAGTCATGCTCATGGATGATGAGCACAATGGTGGTAGTGGGAGCCTTTCCTGCCTCTAGTTCACTGATAAAGTGGTAACCTCCAGCTGGTGGAATCATATATGCTGTTAGTCTTTTCTATGCTTCTTTTTTTTCTAATAAATATATATTACTTCTTAATTGAAAAAAATTAAGAAAACATTTCTTAACTGGTTTCTTGTTGAAGAATCTCTTTGTTTTTATTGGCAAAATGCATATTATTTTGTTTCTGAGAAAATGTCATAATCTTTGTGTTTTTTAATGATCTTAGATTTCTGGGAGCAGCTAATGATTGGCTATAAAGAAATAAGGAGGAAAAATAGAATGGCACTGGTTCCACTTGATAAAGAAAAGACTCAAGAGGAGTTTTCAGCATTATCCATAGAGTACAGGGCTATGTACTTATTTTCTTCCCATTGATAAAAGAAGGAAAGATCAGTTTGCATTTCAGCAGAAGAATTGGGGTAAGCATTAGAAAATCATTTCTCAATGGAAAATATTCTTAAATAGAAAAGGGGATTACCAAGGGAGATTTGTAATCTCTATTCTTAACAACCTTTAAAAATCTATACTTGGGAATTATTAAGTTTGTAGATGATGTGTGGGCTATATAAAATCCCAAAATGATATATCCTTCTCACTTATCATATTTGGGCCACTTCTGTTTGTCAAAAATTAGCATGAAGTGAGGGAGTGTAAATTAATGCTAGTAATCACAAAGGAATAATGTAGTGAGAATATCAACTGCTATAAATAGCTTAAATAATGCAATCCAAAGTCAAATACAAGTGATTTTTGGTTAACCACAATTTGGGATTACCCACACCACTGCTCTATTAGTACAAGTAATTGAAAATTGACTCTGTAATCAATCCCCATTTCTTTGATTTAATTCAGGTGAATTCCTCACCAGGGCCAGGGGAATACACTTCATGGCTTTACAAAGCCTCTTGTGCCCTGAAAGATCTTTGGTTATGATTTTGAAAGATGACAAATTTTTGACACAGCAAAATTATTCAAGGCAGAGCAGTTAAATTGTCCCTTTTGGTACCAATATACTTCCATTAAAATTTTAATTAACTTTTAATTTTATTGAATCAGTATGAAATCCATATGTAAGTTGCTTTGGCCTCTCTAGGAACTTATGAAAGACTAAAAATGTAATATATTTTCCTAAGGATCTGTGTTACCATGATTAGGACATACTTATGCCATGCTAAGCATGGGCAGTGATGTATCATAGCAAACACTGACTTCCCATATTCTCCATCTCATCACAGACCTCATCTTACTGAGGGAATGCCACCTCAGTGACAAGAACCACCATCTACCACAGTCAACAATTAAACTCAGTATAATCCCTATTGTTTATAACCCAAGTTTATCTTTCTTCCATGGACATAGACAATAGTGTGGTGAAGGACTGGATAATACTTGAGAGCCTTTTTTCCCCCTCACTCTTCCTTCTATGCCACTTCCTTTTAATTACCAAGCCCAGCCAATACTGTCTCTTAAATTTATTTTTTCCATCCATTCTCTTCTTTCCATCTTAACACCCTGGTGTAGACGACTGTATTTTCTCATCTGACTCATTCTACAACTCCCTAATGGGTCTCTACTTCGAGGCTCACCATCATTCCTCCCATCCCCACCCCAAATCCAGGCTATATATGTCAGTCAGATTTGATCTTTCCATACAGCAAATCTAAAAAAATGAAAAAATAAATAAATCTAATGGTAATGGTACCACCCCCTGGTTTAAAACTCTTCAATGAAAAACTACAAGTTGTGTGATTTTACTTATACAGATAGAACATAAATCGATGGCTGCTTAGGACTAGAAAAATGAGGGGAAGTGGGGAAGTGACTACCAATACATATAGTTTGTGTGGGTTTTTTTTGTGAGGAGGGTTGTGAAAATGAGTGTGTTGATGTTTGGACAATTCTGAATATACTAAAAACTATTAAATTGTGTACAGTAAATAGGTGAATCATATGGTATATAAATCGTATCTTCAAACATGTTATTAAAATACTAGAGGCTCTGTGCACAAATTTGTGCATAGGTGGAGTCTTGCCAGCCCACCCTGATAGGGGCCCATTGGGCTGAGCCAGCAGGGAGGGAGGGGCCACAGGCAGTTGGCCAGCCTGCCCCGCCCCAGATCAGGGTATTGGAGTCAATCAGAGGTGGGGTCAGCTGGGGATGGAGCCAATCAGGGCCCAGATCAGGCTGTATCCCCCATTGGTTCCACATTACTCTTCACATAGAGCCTGGGATTTTTTTTTTTTAACATGGTCCGAGATTATCTTTTTTTTAAAAAATAACTTTACTTTTCAAAGTATTATAGATGCCACCTTCTCCCTCACCCCCACCTCTACCCTGTGCTCCCACCTCTTTCCCAGGCCTTTACCTGGCTATTGTCTGTCAACAGGTTATGATACTCTTGATTTACCTTCAGCCCCACCCTTATGAATGTCCTATGTCCATGTACTTTAACCATCCTGAATTTCTTTGGGTCCCTTATACTTGACATCCTCTATCTTGATTCTGGATTACTTTACTTGTTGTTCTCTTTACCGTTACCTATACCAATCCCCCCAATTTTCAAATGGATATTCCTACATATCTTCAATGTTCAGTTTACTAGTAACTATTACTTACTCTGCGAAGCTTCTCTGAGTCTTCTTATTTAGATGCCCCTTCTGTGAATTCCCTAAAAGCTGTACTTATCCATATACATGTGAATTTGCTTGTTTTCTTTTCCAAATCCTAAGTTCAGTAAGATGTCAATGTCTCTGTGATCACTCAGAGTGTAATATGGTACTTAGTTCATATTGGATACTAAATAAGTTGAATAAAAGAGTAAATAAATGCCATATTCAAGTTTTGTTCAAATGCTATCATTTTAACAAAGCACTCCAGGTGATTTTGATGCACACTAAAGTTTGAGGACCACTGTCCCCAACTAATTTGTGTTGGTAAACTTGACTTTCCTGTCACAGCAGGAAGTAGAGAGAGGCATTCAGACTGCAAGCTCCCATAGCTGCTCCTAAACCAAGCTCATTCATAAAAGTTTTATAACTTCCAGGTATGGTTTTCCTTTCATAGAAGCTACCAGTTGGTATAGATCCAGTGTTTCCCAAACTTTTGACATATGTGTACCCCTTCTATAATTTTTGTAACGCTGAGTACCCCTCGTCAAGAAAAATGGATGTATTTTAATAACAATCAAAATATATTTTTTATTTTTGATACATACACAAAATAATAAATGAAAAATAAAATTATTCATAATAAAATATAAATAAAAGTTATATTATAAATAACATTTATTTGCACAACGGACCATCTCACGCCTCACAAGACTGTCTTGACTTGACTCATGAGAATGTAGAATTAGGTGCAGCTAAGCACGGTGCAGTGCATATCCCCACCAAACTCTGGTGCAACTCATACCCCCACCAAACTCTTCTTGTACCCCTGGGAAGAGTACCAAACTCTTCGCGTACCACACTTTGGGAAACACTGGATTAGACAGTATGGATTTTTGAATATACAGTATATATTTTTTTGACCACACTAACAATGGTGGCAAAAACAACAAGTATATATTATTTAAGAAATTCTCAAGTTCACAAACTCAGTATAATCCCTATTATTTATAACCCAAGTTTATCTTTCTTCCATGGACATAGACAATAGTGTGGTGAAGGACTGGAATGGCAGGTATTGGGTGGAGGGGGTCAATGAGGTAAGAAGGTGACATCTATAATACTTTAAACAATAAAGATAAATTAAAAATAAATAAATAAATAAATAAATAAATAAATAAATCTTATCCTTTATACTCTGCATGAACCTTCCCCAAACTCTTCACCAGCTGTCACAGAGATGGGGACTGGCTGGATCACAGGTTGTTGCATTCCTAATTATGGTTCCCTTTATTTATATTTGGTTTTTCTCAGTAAAGTACCATTAACACAAGGATGTCCTGAAAGTGGCACCACCACACAGAGTAGTCTGTGCAGTTACATTCAACTGGATTCTCCTTCATTTCACTAAATTCAGCAGAGTGATATGATGGAGATGCCCACTTCTACCTTTATCCAAATTTCTCTTCCCTTGACCTTTGTGATGGTTTTCTTTCTTCATTGCCTATTTTTATGCTTGTTCTTCTTTCTCTTCCTACAATATTTAAGTAGATTTCCCAAACCTTTCCCAATATTTAATTATTTTGTATGCATATACACTCTGCTTTAGAGGAGTCATAAATTTGGCAATCATCTATATTTAAATGATTCACAAACTATATTTCTAGTTCTTGTTTCTTCCAAACATCAAACCCACATAATGGATTATCAAATGAATATTTCCAACTGAATGTTTTATGATTTCTTCAAATTCTAAAATCAAATTTGTTTTTTCCTACCATATTTTATTATATGTCAATTTCACTTTTCAGTTTTCCTACCATATTCCATTATGTCAGTATTACTTTTTAGTTATTCTTTGAAAAGTTTTGAGTTATCAGTTTTCATTTTCAGTACTCTTGTCCATTGGAACTTTAGCTGCAAAGATATCCTAACACTTCTTTGCCTTTGTTCTTTTTTCCATAGCTCTGGCCAAAATTCATTCTGTTAAGTGCCACTATTTTACTTTCTTGCTCAAAAATTCAGAACAGTTGTTCATTGCCTACAGATAAAATCCTAAGTCTGACATTTAAGAGATTATATGAATTTTGTCAAAACTCCAATCTTGGAGAGAAAACAAGATGGCGGCCTAGTAAGCACCTAAACTATGGCCTCACACAACAATTTCAAAACAACAACTAAAAGACAGAACAGACATCATTCCAAACCACAGGAAAGTTGGCTGAGGGGAAAATCTACAACTAGAAAGGAGGAGAGAGGCTCAAGGATCAGGGGAGCCACAAAGTGCTGAGATAGGAAGACACGTTCTCAGAGAGGAAGGCCAGCCCAGTTTCCTGGCTGGCAGAAGGGGAAAGGAAGCCCCTGACAGCGCTGAACCCCAGTCCCAGCCAAAACCCTGTGGACCCAGACTCATACAGGTGGAATCTGGATTGTAAAGAAAGGCACACAGAGACTTGGAGACTTGTGGGAGCCGGGAGCTGCAGTGGGCAGGATCTAGAGATATGCACATGAGTGAGTACGCACACAGAGGTCTGACCGAGGAGGAGGTTGCCACAGCCTCTCCATAGCAGAAAGAGTCCGAAGCTCCTGACTGTACTGAATCCCAGTTCTGACTGCACTGGGATTAAAAATATTATAGAGACCCAACCCAGTTCCGGGCAAGCCCTGGGGGCACCCACACTCTTGCAGGGGGAATCTGGACTGTCAGGAGGAAACTCAGGGGATCCGTAGAAGGCAGAGGTCTGAGGCGTGCACACAAGGGCAGGGCTGATGGAAGCTGAGCACAGAGGCTTTTGCAATTTTGAAAGTCTGATCCTATAAAACTATCTTCAACACAGAAGGTATCCTGGAGTAGACACAGCCAATACTCACATCCAATTGGCCTGGAGGTCAACTCCTCCCAGTGATATCAACAACAATCTAGACTTAACTATAACAAGGCTGTACACACAGTCCACCAAGGGGAGCACCAAGAGTGTCTACCTCAGGTAACTGGGGAGGCTGACCCACCGGCCCATATAGGATACCAAACACACAAAGCCGCCCTACCAACACAGGGAATCAGCAAAAATGAAGAGATAAGGAAACAAATCTCAAAAGAAATAAATGGAGGAGAACAAATGAATGGATATAGAATTCAAAACCACAGTTATAAGGTTTTTCAAGAATTTCCTAGAAAAGGCCAATAAATTTAACGAGACCCTCCAGGGCATGAAAAAGCACCAACTAGAAATTAAACATACACTGACTGAAATAAAAAATATTATACAGAGACCCAACAGCAGACTAGAGGAACACAAAAAATCAAGTCAAAGATTTGGAATACAAAGAGGCAAAGGACACTCCTCCAGAGAAGCAAGAAGAGAAGAGAATTCAGAAAGTTGAAGATAATGTTAGTAGCCTCTGGGACAACTTCAAGCATACCAACATCAGATTTATGGGGGTGCCAGAAGAAGAGAGAGAGGAAGATACTGAAAACCTATTTGGAGAAATAATGACTGAAAACTTCCCCCACCTGGTGAAAGAAATAGACTTACAAGTCCAGGAAGCATACAGAACCCCAAACAAAAGGAATCCAAAGAGAACCACACCAACACACATAAAAATTAAAATGGCAAGAGCAAAAGACAAAGAGAGAATATTAAAAGCAGCAAGAGAAAAACAGTTACCTACAAGGGAACATTCATACAATTATAAGCTGATATTTCAACAAAAATTATGCAGGCCAGACTGGAGTGGCAAGAAATATTCAAAGTGATGAATAGCAAGAACCTACAACCAAGATTACCCAGCAAAGTTATTCAGAATTGAAGGTCAGATAAAGAGCTTCACAGATAAGAAAAAGCTAAAGGAGTTCACCACCAAACCAGTATTATATGAAATGCTAAAAAGCATTCTTTAAGAAGAGGAACAAGAAGAAAAAAGTAAAGATAAAAATTATGATCAACAAATAAATGTATATCAACAAGTGTATCTAAAAATCAAGTGAATTAAAAATCTGACGAACAGAATAAACTGGTGAATATAATAGAATCATGGGCAAAGAAAGGGAGTGGATTGATAATTATCAGTGGGAAAGGGGTATAGGGGTACAGGAAGAGACAAAATCGTACATCTATGGATGAAGACAATGGGGGGAGGTAAGGGCAGGGGCTGGGTGGGAACCAGGTGCCACTTCTTCAAAATAGACTCGCCCAGGCCATGGTATTTTGTGGAAGAGCCACACTCGGGACCAAAGAGCCGCATGTGGCTCACGAGCCGCAGTTTGCCGACCACAGGTCTATGCCATTAGACTGCAAATTCTATGAAAGTAAAGACTTTCTCCAGTGCCTAGCTCAATATCTGACCCATATGATCCATAAATATTCTTAATGGATATTAAATGAATTTCAGATACCATTCTTGTAACTGCTGTGATCTCTTACTCTTATAGTCCTCTAAATATATTTTGCTCACTCATGCATTATTTTATCCTATTAACTCTGTTTTGAATTGCCATACTGTCATCTCCATCTTTCTAGATCCTACTCCATTTTCAAAGTACTCATAAAGTCCTGGCATCCTTCACAAATCTTTTCACAGTATGCTAGTTCTTCTCTGAATTCCTAGAGGAATTATATTATACTCATTTGCTTTTTATCATATCTTGCTTTGTATGACTCCTTAACTTTTTATATGTTTTTTCACCCATAACAGATTATAAGTACCTTTAGGTGAGAGACTGAGCTAACTTTCAATAAATTGGCAGAATTAAATGAATGGATTTTAGAATGTCAAAGAAGGTTAAACAAAAGTTTTTAAAAGGAAAAAGCAATTTGCTCACAACTGTCAGTGATTATCTGACATTTGACTCATTTTTTATTACTTGTAGTGTATAATAAGGGTAATGCTAATGGTGTAGCAGATAAGCCCAAGAATTTTATTAGCTTAACACAATGGGAATTTATTTTTCTATTATTTAACAGTCCATTGAAGGTGAGTGTCCTTCCTCTGTTTACTGATTCCATCCTTTGGCTCTGTATCCTAACAACAAGAGAGAAGGTAGGCAAAGAGGGCAAAGAAAGTCAACCCTCTTCTTATCTGCCTTCACTTTGAAGAAAAATATCATTTTTACTTATATTTCACTGGAAATAACTAATTATATGGTCCTTCCTAGATATAGGAGGTGGAGAAATAGAAATCCCTGCTGGGCAACTATTTCTCAACAACAGTGTGCTGAAAGGAGAAGGGTGAATGTTGAGATTTGGCCATCTCTGCCACAAGTGGTTATTGAATATTTCTTATTTCCAGGGATAACAATGTATATTTGATTAACCTTTCAAAAAACAACACAGTTTTGATGTCCGAATCCCAATCCATGGCACTCTAAACATTCCTAATATAATCCACAAACAGCCACTGATTATTGTATACAGTAAGGGACTTTCAGGCATTTAATTCACAGGCTTTGGGGTTCAGAGGGCTTGGGAATCCTCAAAGAGTTTTTCTCTCTCTTTCTTCCTCCCATTTTCCTTACCTTTCTTGTTCTTGTCTTCCTCTTCCCCCACCCCCATCCTCCCTTTATCTTTATATTTCATGCTAGTACTTTTATACTTTGAGAGCACATTTTTCTTACTGATGCTGAGAAAAGAGGGTATGAACAGGAGGGGAGGGAGTAGGGAGATGGCTGAGTGGGATATGTGGGTCTTTGTTTACAAGAGGAGGACAAAAGTACAAGAATACAGATATTCCACCCATTCCCTTGAATTTCTATGCTATTTCCATCTCTCTCTCTCTCTCTCTCTCTCTCTCTCTCTCTCTCTCTCTCTCTCTCTCTCTCGTAATTACTTGTGCCTACATGACCAAGCTTTGATAATCCCCAACTTTGTCTACCCCATTTGCCTCATTTATTGATTTCTGCCCACTTACCCCCAAATCTCATATTCTGAAAGTACTACACTATACTAGTAAACTCTTAAGGTTTGGGGCAGCATTTTAATCATCTTTGTGTATCTGACATCTAGAAAAATGCAGGATGCTTATCTCATGTCTGTCAACTGAATGGGTGAATAAATAGATGTAAGTTGTCTGAACAAAATGATAAGCCATGTGGTTGATTTTATGCAAAGTTGATTATGGGCACAACAGGAAGGAATATTTTAAGGGAGGAGTATCCCAGGATTCTGTAATATCAGATATCAACAGAAACAAGGGACTTTCGAGTTGCCCTTCAGTTTGTGATGTGATTTCACAGCGTAGAAAGGAGGTAAAGCTTTGTTGCAGTCCTGTGGAGTGATAAAGACTGCATGCTATTAGTGTTGAAACTTTCATGTCACCAAGGATGAGAGAGTTAATGACCAACATGGTAGACTTTTTCTAAATATAAGGGGAGAGGGGAGTAAAATCTGAAAAGCTGCTGCAAAGGCAGACCATATTGCTTATATTCAAATCAGCATAGAAGCAAAGGACTGCTCTCTTTGAAAGGGGCTATATGAATAAATCAGAAAGCCAAGTGGAGAGAAGACTTGGGAAGATATGTTGGTGAACTTTTCTTTGCTAATCAACCTTCAGAGGAGGCTCTGGTACTAACTTCATCCCCTCGGATGCAAAAGGGTTCTGGTTTAGGCTCAACGTTAGGTCACCTGGGCCCAGCAGGTGTGTGAGTTGACTCTCAAATAGGCTTTGTGGGACCAACAGCACTCTATCCAGCTCTGCCATGCCTATAAAGAAAGTCGGCCAGTCGCAAAGAAACGAGTGTGCCCCTGTCACCTTTTTACTTTTTTGCCAAATTCAAAAACCCTAGATTTGACTTCTATATCCTAGCCCAGGGGTGGGCAAACTTTTTGACTTGAGGGCCACAATGGGTTCTTAAACTGGACTGGAGAGCCGGAACAAAAGCAACCTGACCATGCTGGCACTCTCATCTTGGGCTGCTGGTGAAGCAGTGGAAGGGAGAGCAAGAGAACCCTCCGCTCTTTTGGCTCTGCAGACCGGATAGAACAGCCGAAGGGGCCGGATCCAGCCCGCGGGCCGTAGTTTGCCCACAGCTGCCCTAGCCACTACCCCTCTGTTTGGTTTCCACTGGTCTCTGGGTATGGACCGGGAGGTTGTGTTCTCAGCCTGTCCATCTGGAAGAAAAGGTTCTCGGTCTGTCCATCTGGCCTCAGTGAAAGGTAAGGAAACACAATGGGAAATTATATTCTAAACCTAAATTGTGCCAGCATGCAAATTTTAGAAACTTTAAAAAATAAAAACAAGATGACAAAAAAAGACACATGTAGTAGGGAGATCTTTGAGGAAAATGTCCATTTTAGTAGTATCTATAAAATATATACCACTTCAGTTTTATGGTGTTTTAATTCCACTTAAAGGACCAAGATTTCAACAGCATTGAATGTGATATAATGCTGTACTTCCTCCTCCTAGTCCTCGTAATTTTTATTATTTTAACTTTCTGCTTATGCCAGTCTGTTTGTAAACTTTTGTTCTCTTTTTCCCAATGATTGTGACTCAAAGTGGGGATTCCAACCTTTCTTATTGTTCTGATAATCATCTCAGATGCCCCAAACATGGATAATCTCAAATTTCTTATAAACACACAGATATAACGTGGGGGAAAACATAAGAAGCTAGAAAAGACGAATAGCGAATGAGAGGGTTAAAATAACAAACCATAGTCTGAGAACTGGATAGAGCTGCTTTTCGGGTCCATTTTGCATTCTTTTTTCTTTACCCATTTAAATGTAAACCAGGCAAGCTCTGTGTCTCCTGGAAGCTTTTTACCTTTAAAGAACTCTTTACTATTTAAACAGATACCAGATAGATATTTCAATGCAGAGCCCACATAAAATCCCATATTAGGGATGATACCAAACTTAAAGAATGTTGTAAAATGAGAATGGAAAAAATGTACAAAATGAATTCCTGCCCATTTACATGCTTTCCGTCAGGCTACTAGATACCAAGCCTCTGTCTTTGTGTTAACACTGCAGATTAGGTCAAGTTTTTACCCCTCTGAGCTCTTTTCCTGTAAATGACGGGTTTTGATGTGAAACAAGCAACATGTCAAAGCGAGTTGAAAGATGTAGGCATTTTATGCCATGTCACAATGACAGGCCGGTGAATATTTGGGCCATTAGGGGCTTATTAGTGAATAAATGACCAGATGGTTCAGTGATGCAAGGAGATGGACAGAGCTGGATGCTCCTAATCAGCACTGTCTGTACTTGATGTCAAATCACATGACACAGTAACCCATGGATACCAAGGAAGAGTTACCATTAGCAAGTCAATTTGATATCTGGGTGGTGTAAACAGACTTATAACCGCACTCAGGGCTGCCTCTGTTTTGAGGAAGGAAAATACAGTAGAGTATTAAAAGACACACACACACACAATAAACTCTAATTGTTATTTGATAATTGCTAGTATAAAAAGAATTCCTCTTAGTTTCTCCTTTTATCTTTGAGAAAAGAATGCAGTCTAGTTGCAGAAGAGAAGCAATCATCAAAAATAAAGTCAAATTGAGAATACATTTGAAAGTGAAGTAAAAGACATGAAATAATGTTCAGCAGAGTAGGCCATTAATGAAAAGATGCAGTTACCTTTTTATCAGAAAGTGTAGGCCCAGAGCACAAACTACAAACTCACTATTTGCCTTTGCATATGGCACACTTAAAACTTCCCAAATGTTGCTCACCTTCACAGCCACCTGGGGTTTTTCCTGGGAATGTAGAAGAGTGTTTCTGAAGCAGAGAACACTTTTCTTTCTCCCTATCATTTGCAGTATTTTCAGACTGACTCTTCCTTGCATGGTGAACACCTCCAACTACTACTAAAGAAAACACTCACTCATAAAACCTGAAGGAGAAACAGGCTTCCATGTTCTCTTAGACACCAGTGGGTTTGAGGGCACAGATTCAATGCATTATGCATCTTCCATGGAAAACATTGGCAGGCGTTTCTCATAAGATCATTAATTAAAGCATTTCAGTCTTGAGGGAGTGAAAACTAAATGATATTACTATAAATTTTCTCTTTTACTGACATCTTTTGTTTGCATAGCATTTTACATTTGCAAAGCACTTCATGAATATCACATCTTTTAATTTTTCTTTTAGGCAAATGTTATTAGTGTACTTGATTAGTTCTTGGATCTGCTGTGTGTGTGTCTGCTTTTGGACAAGCTGCTGAGGACAGGGGAAACAGGAAGGGAATTCCTCAAAAGACTCACAGTTGCAGTATATGAGGTTTTTAAATGAGTAAGGTGTAACATTTGATACCTCTAAAAAGATTATATGGCCGAAACCGATTTGGCTCAGTGGTAGAGCGTCGGTCTGCAGACTGAAAGGTCCGGGTTTGATTCCAGTCAAGGGCATGTACATTTGTTGCGGGCACATCCCCGGTAGGGGGTGTGCAAGAGGTGGTTGGTCAATGTTTCTCTCTCATGGATGTTTCTAGCTCTCTATCTCCCTTCTGCTCTGTGAAATATCAATAAAATATATTTTAAAAATAAATAAATAAAATAAAAATATTATATGTACCTCATGTTGCAAAAAAATAATTTTTAAAATGTTACATCTGTGATTCCACCATTCAATATAGGAACTAGAACATCATTAATAATGTTAAAGCTATGAATGTGTTAATCTCAGATCAGCAACACACACACACACACACACACACACACACACACACCCCTAGTCTATACCCTACCCTCCACACAGGTAACTATAATTAATCCTAAACCCTAACATCTATCAAAAATAATTTGACCTCACATGGCTTTATTTCTAAACAAGGTATTTTTTTATTTGTTTGTTTTTCCATCTATAAAAATGGTTTCACACTGTATATATTTTCCTGAGAATTTCTGCTTTTGTTTTTACTAAACAATGGATTTAAAATTTATCCATCTAAAAAAAATGGTTTCACACTGTACATATTTTCCTGAGAATTGCTGCTTTTGTTTTACTCAAACAATGGATTTAAAATTTAACCATGTTGTTTTATATGGCAGAAATTCATTCACTTTCACTATTTTCTTCAATATTGTGAATATTCCATAATTGATACATCCATTTTCCCATCTGTAGACATTTGGTTTATTTCCAATTTGGGGCTAAAACAAATAATGCTGCAGAGAACATTCTTGTACAACTATACTGGTGTATGTATGCACACGTCTCTCTAGGTGTGGAGTTTCTGGATCATGGAGTAAATATATTTTCAACTTAACAAGATAGTGCCCAACTATTTTCCAAATTGTTACCAATTTACACTCCTGCCAATAGTATGTGAGTAGCATTCTCATTGTTCTACATCCTTATTAACATTTATTATTTTAAGCTTGCCAATCTAGTGAATGTATAGTCAGCCTTAACAGCCACCCTGAGAAGTAGTAATTATTATCTATATTTTTACAGATAAGGCTCAAAATAACATAACTAGTAGGTAGTAAAATTAGGATTTGACCCTGTCTCCAGCCTACAAACTCAGAATTCTTTTATTATATCACATTATCTCCCTCTTCTTAGCCCCCACTGATTCATGCTCCAAATGTGTAAGTACAGTCAACATCCAGGAGCAGTACTGTGTACTTTAGAGCTCAGCCACTTGTTAGATAAGCAACTCGGGCAAATTACATAACCTCTCTGTGCCTTAGTTATCACCTCTATAAAACAATAGTAATAATAACATCTACTTTATGTGATTGCTATTATATATTGTAACTAGAGGCCCGGTGCACACAGTTTGTGCAGGGAGGGGTATGACCCTCAGCCCAGCCTACACCCTCTTCAATCAGGGACCCCTTGGGGGATCAGACCTAAATGGGCAGTTGGATATCCCTCTCACAATCAAGGACTGCTGGCTCCCAACTGCTCACCTGTTTGCCAGCCTGATCACCCCCTAACCACTCCCCTGCCAGCCTGATTGATGTCTAACTGCTCCCCTGCTGGCCTGGTTGCCCTTAACTGCCCTTCCCTTCAGGCCTGGTCACCCCTAATTGCCTTCTCCAGCTGGCCTGGTTGCCCCTGGTTGCCCCTGCAGGCCTGGATGAACCCAACAGCCCTCCCCTGCTGGCCAGGTCACCCCAAAGTTCCCTCCTGTGTCAACCTGGTCACCCCTAACTTCCCTCCCCTGCAGGCCTGGTCACCCCTAACTGTCCTCTGCTGCAGGCCTACTCACCCCACACTGCCCTCCCGTGCTGGCCTGGTTGCTCCCAACTGCTCTCCCCTGCTGGCCCAGTCACCCCTAACTTCACTCCCTTGCCAGACTGGTTATCCCTAACTGCCCTCCCTTTGCTGGCATGGTTGTCCCCAGATGCCCTCCTATGCAGGCCTGGTCCCCTTAACTACACTCCCCTGCTGGCTTGATTGCCCACAACTTCCCTCCCCTGCCAGCCATCTTGTGGTGTCCATCTTGTGTGCACATGGGGGTAGTTATCTTTGACCACATGAGCATTGCCATCTTGTGTGTTGCAGTGATGTTCAATTTGCATATTACCTCTTTATTATATAGGATAGATTACAAGGGTTAAACAAATTATTTCTCTCTCTCTCTCTCTCTCTCTCTCTCTCTCTCTCTCTCTCACACACACACACACACACACACACACACACACACACAATTAACTAAACATTTAAGTAAACACATACTCCAAATTCCATTCATGCCCTGTAGAATTCAGTATATTTGCTCTCACCCAAATGCCCTCTTTCTTTCAAGCAAATATATTTTTTATTAACTACCTTGAACTTCCATGTTGTGGGCTGGCAAACACATCTTTGTTTCAACTGCATTCACATTAAAACATTGAAAAGAACCTTTTTGCTTTAGTACCAGGATGACTTAATACCAACACAGTCAATTTAAATGTTTTTAAAACATGTATTTTTGTAGGCTAGGTGATATCCAAAGTCCTTTAGAGTACTTAACTGAGTTTGTCTGTATATATTCCTATGTGTAACAATGTAATATTTTGCCTTCTTCATTAAACTGTTTTTAGTTTTAATCACAATTGTATCCCCACTTTAATAGTTAACAAGTAGTTTGTTAGGTCAACTAATGAAGGAATTAAAAAAAAAAATCCTTCCCAGAATTTATATGCCAGTCAAATGCTCTTTAAAAAAAAAAGTCTACAATTTTCTATATGAAGTCCTTGGAACCTGGTGTGTTTCAGGATTTAGTATTTTTCTATTAAGAATTAATAGTGCATACATATCGCATATTATATGACATCCACAGCAGGACCTGGGAACCACCTAATAATCAAAATTTTAATTTTAATAATTAAAATTTCTGCATCAAAACATATAGATAGGCACATATAAAGGGGTTTTCAGAGACCACAAATACTATTACATTGGTTCAGGTCAAGCTGCCCACCAACAAGTTATAGAAATGCTTAGTGTCTTCACAGATTTTTGGATTATAGAATTGTGGGTTAAAATTGTGGACTATAATTTTTTAAAGTGTGGAAATTTTAACTTGTGATTCCTTGGTCCCTAATATATTTTATTCACACTATGGTAGCATCTTACACTTCATTCCTTGATCTCCAAGAAAAACTATACTAGTTATGGTGTATTGGCACTTATTTTAATGAACTAATGATTATCCCATTGCCCTGAGGCCATAGAAATATACGAGCTATCCTAGGTGAAGTATAGCTGCATCTCAACAAATAGAAACTATTCCAAAAATTCAGAATTTGGATTCTTCATTCAAGAGACTTGTGAAGTATTTATTCTTAATTATTATGGGGGTGGAGGAGAGTAAATTGCCTATACTTCCCCTTTTTTCAAATTTTAGAGGTTTGATAATTTTTATTAAAAAAGGGTGTTCTTCTCAGACAAGGATGTAAGTTTTAAAATTGATTGAAAATTCATAAAAGGGAAAGTTCTTTGTATTTTATGAAGACCTAAACAGAAAATAACAAACAAAAACCAGTTGTTTTTAAGACCATGAGAAGGCCCAGATGCTAGGGGCATTTCTATTATGGCACCTCAAGTGGGAGTACTCTCCCTTCTCCAAGTCCTTTTCTCCTTATATATATTATGATAAGTCCTGATTCTGCTGGAGAGCCACAGATTTCTGCAAAGATATGTTACTCTCTCAAAGAACTGCAGATGAGAAGAGCAACTATGCAAAAGATAGGTAGCAAGTGAACCAAGCAATTGTCAAGTAAGTCATCTAACACTCTTTGCGAGCATTTACTCATTTGGAGGACAATATCATGGTAAGCCTATCCTAGACAAAACTCACAAGGAAGCAGTCCAAGTACAAGGTGTGGGCTTTTCTTGTCTATATAAGCAAGTGGCTGGCTTTAAACAGGTCTACATGATTCAGGTATTGCTGATTTACAGCTGTTAAAGGAATTTAACTGGTGGCACTATAAGGCCCACAAAACCACTAATTGAGAAACATGTAAAACTTGTGAAATAAACTCAGTATAGTTGTGTTGGCCTTTGGCTGTTTGCTCTCAAGAGCAGTCCCTGGCCTTTTTCCTGCTCTACTCTATACAATAAAGAATAAAAGGAACTACATCTCTGAGGTCCTCATGCCTGCCAGTTGAGGGCAGGTCCAAATAGAGGCAGGTGCTGGCAGCTGGAAGAAGTCAAGATGTTTTCTTTAATTGGCTGATACAATATTTTCCTGTTGTAAGCAACTAAATCATGTTATCTATGGTAAATCTATATCTACTTTAAAATAAAAAATTAGCCGAAACCGGTTTGGCTCAGTGGTAGAGCGTCGGTCTGTGGACTGAAGGGTCCCGGGTTCGATTCCGGTCAAGAGCATGTACATTGGTTGCGGGCACATCCCTGGTAGGGAGTGTGCAAGAAGGCGGCTGGTCGATGTTTCTCTCTCATGAATGTTTCTAGCTCTCTATCTCTCTCCCTTCCTCTCTGTGAAATATCAATAAAATATGTTTTAAAAATATTATTACTGTTGTGGGCTGAATTGTGTCCCCCTAAAGTTTGTTGAAGTCCTAAACTCCAATATTTCAGAATGTGACTGTATTTGAAGATAGGGCCTTTTAAAAAATAATTAAGGCCTGGCCGGTGTGGGTCAGTGGTTGAGCGTCGACCCATAAATCAAGAGGTCACCAGCTTGATTCCTAATTGGGGCAGGCTCAATCCCCAGAAGGGGTGTGTGCAGGAGGCAGATTATTAGTGATTCTCTCTCATCAACATTTCTCTCTATCCCTCTCCCTTCCTCTCTCTCTAAAAATCAATAACATATTTTTTTCGAAAACGTAATTAAAGTAAAATGAGGTTTTGAGGTAAACTCTAATCTAAGGGGACCAGATATCCAGGTTTTGGTGGGACAGTCTGATTTCTAACAATTTTTCCCACATCCCCAGCATTTTAAAAAAGTCCATATTTTTGGAAAGATTGGAAACATTGGAAATATTCTTTCCAAAAATTGGGACTTCTTTAAAACTCTGCAGGACGTGGGAAAAATTGTTAGAAATCAGGACTGTCCCGCCAAAACCTGGATGATCTGGTCACCCTACTCTAATCCCATCCTGAGATGATTTTATAAAAAGAGATTAGGATATACAGTGAGAGGGAGAATACCCCTTAGATCATCTACAAGCTCAGGAGAGAGGCTTCAGAAGAAACAAAACCTCAAACACCTTGATCTTGGATGTCTACTTTCTAAAACTTTGAGGAAATAAGCTTCTATTGTTTAGGCCACCCAGTCTGTGGCTTATTAATCCTAGCAACTGAATACAACTGCTTTTCTCTGAAAATTTAGGTGAACTGTTAACTCTAAGCCCCAGTGACCTCATCCATAAAATGAGGATAATTATAATAGCTTGATTATTATGAAAATTAACTGAGAGAAGCTTAACATAGTACCTGCTGCAGTGCTTGTTAAATGTTGGGTATCATTGGGAAACGCACTTGCCATCTTATTCAAGAAAGGAATTGCAATGTGACGTTTCTAGAATGCCTATGGTTAATCACTGGGTCTGTTTTGAGCCAGCCAGACAGAGCTTTTTTACTGGTTACTGCCTAGATCTCTGCCCCAGGACTCACATGAAGATCCCCAAGCATTGTTGCCTATAGATGCCCACACCATGGAGACCAAAGGAGCCACCTGCCCGGAAGCTCTTGCACCTGCAGCTGAGGTCAGCCAACTCCCTGGGCAGCAGCTTATCGTTTTTGGCAGCTGCAGTCTCTTCTTTTTTACTCAGGTCTCTCTCCTTTTGCAGAGATGTGCCTAATAATTTGGGGCACTCAGATTCCTTTCCTACATGGGACCCAAGAGTCCTAGTATAATGCAAAAAAACTAACTGCTACTCTTTTTATGAGGATATTTATATTTTTAGCAAGCTACTTGGCCTTCAGCTAAAGGAATAAAGCTCTAATGGTACAATTTGGGACACCAAGTGATTGGATATTTGGGCCACAGTTAAATAGAAATATTACTTTTCAATTAAATGATGAAGGAAATATAGTAAAAAAAATCAAAAGAAAAAGGATTCTTTGTTTTCCTTAGCTAAAGTTTTGGAAAAGTGGAAAAAAGTGGATTTCCTTTACAAAGAAGTATTTCTAATGGAAGCCTTCTTCTTTCATTAGTAAACCCAAGCTTTTATCTTGCATGTACATGGAATATTTACCATCACCAATTTATTATTAATCTAGAGGCCTGGTGTGCAAAATCCGTGCACTGGTGGGAAGTATCCCTCAGCCAGGCCTGCACCCTCTCCAATCTGGGATCTCTTGGGGTGGACATCCCTCTCACAATCCAGGACTGCTTGCTCCTAACTGCTTACCTGCCTGCCTGCCTGCCTGATTGCCCCTAACCACTTCTTTCTGTCAGCTCGATCACTCCCTAACGGCTCCCCTGCGGACCCAATCACTCCCAACAGCCCTCCCCTGCTGGCCCCATCATCCCCAACCACCCTCCCTTGCTGGCCTGATTGCCCCCATCCACCCTCCCCTTACAGCCTGATTGCCCTCAACTGCCCTCCCTTGCTGGCCTGGTCATCCCCAACTGCCCTCCCTTGCTGGCCTGGTTGCTCCTAACTGCCCTCCCTTGCCAGCCCTATCGCCCCTACCGCCCTCCCCTGCTGTCCTGTTTGCCCTCAACTGCCTTACCCCACCAGCCTTATCACCTCCAACTGCCCCCCAGCTAGCCTGGTTACCCCACACAGCCTGCTTGTTCAGTCGTTTGGTCGTCCCTCCATAACTCCCCTGCTGGCCTGGTCACCCCACACAGCCTGCTGTTCAGTCATTTGGTCGTCCCTCACTAAATCCCCTGCCAGCCTTGTCGCCCCAGGCAGCCTGCTGTTTGGTTGTTACTGCTACTGTGATGGCATCCCGGACAATTGCATATTCCTCTATTATTAGTATAGAAGTCATCTAGATGATCAATATTATATGGTGAACTTCCAAGGGAAAGAAAAGGAAAAAGGAAAGTGGATACAATAAAAAGAAAGAGAAGTATTTTGATCCATTTTATATTTTAAACGCAGAAATTTCACATCTTGTGATTTTTTTACCTTCAAATGGTTAGTTGTCATATGATACTAATTTTGCTTGTGGAATGTGAAAAATAAATGTCAACTTTTGAATAACAATCATTAACCTTATAGCTACACCGATAATAATGGTTTTTCTCTGCACATCAGTCTCTGTTTTAAGGATCAGATGGTTTTGGCTAAATCTCTAGCCCTCTATTAAGTAATTTGCCTATTACTTGGAAAAAAAGATCTTTGAATTTTATTTTCCTATTGTTTTCACCACTTTCCTACTGGTATTGGACATAATCCATTCTTCTCCTTTTGTCTTGATATGACTTCGAAGTTACCTATGGCCTGGAGTTCGTTATAAGTATCCCTGGCTGGCAAAATACTTAGCCATTGGATTCCAGACTGTATTCCCTCCCTAGCCAGATTATTTTTTTAAGTAATACTAAAAAATAATAGAGTTGCCATAGCATGGTCTTGCTAAGCAAACTTACTTGGTAAAATAATGAAGAAAAATATAAATCCACTTGTACTGCTCTGGGTAAAAGCACATTCCCAAAGATAATTTCATTTAAAATGTATATTTCAAACATGCATATTGCTAATAAGCTTTCAATTATCAATACGTTAGTGTTTTATGTCACTTTTATTATTGATTGGCATAAGGTTTTCCCTAGTCTAAAGGAAAATTTTATCTTACATTGCATAAACCAAACTGAGTGTCCTGCTTCAGTTGTGGTTGCCCACCCTCCACCACTGCTCACTCTCATCCTTCTGCCCTCCCCACCTCCCGTTTTCTTCGTTATACAATGGATATAGTTTGATATATTAGCAACAATTGAGCAATCTTAAAGACATGATATGTAAACTCTAAAGAAAATATTAAATTTGAGGAAGCGACACTTGGGCTTATTTAAGAAGACAAAGACTAGCAAACACATCCACTATTGTTGCTTCCCATAATCTTGAAAGTTAGCATGTGTTTCACAATTCTAACAAAAGGGCAGAATACTGATTGCTCTTTTCCTGATAGGCATGACCATTCAATCATTTAATGGCCATATGGGCCTTGCTCTAGTTAAAGGATTATTCAGTAATTTAATATCAATTCAATTATCAACATGTTTTAAGATAAATCAGACACCAATAAAAATATAACACTGTGACTTGTGAGGGATCGGCAGGTATTATTGTACTTCTAATATATGCCAGACATTCATCTAGCTCCTCTTTTTCTGATATCCCATTTAAATCTCATATAACCCTTGAGTTATGTTCTGTCATCCTCATTTCAAAGAAGAGAAATTGAAGCTCAAAAAATCTAAATAAATGAATGCCCAGGGCTGATCTTGCCTTCAGTCTGGTGGACCACCTCTAATCTGTTCCCTGGATTTAAAACTTTTAGTGAATTATCCTGGCTTTCAGGACAAAGTCTAAACTTATTACCATGTTTTTCAAGGTCCTTCATGTTTGGGGCCAATTATCTTCTCAAGCAGCAGAACTTGACACTTCTCACCTCAAACTTCTAACCTCCTTTCAGTCCTTTAATATGCCATGCTTTCTTTTGCTCATGCTATTTGGTGCCTAGAACACCCTTGAATAGCCTTTTCCTCTCTTCCCCCTTGACCTGGATGATTTTCACTGGTTCTTTCAATCTGAATTTACTGGTTCTTTCCATCTGAACTTAGGTACAACTTCCTTCAGGGCACTTATTAGATTGATCCCCTGTTCGATCCTGTAGCCCATCAAGTTGTCTCTTACACCACCTTTTAATTGCCCGGGTTCTTGTCTTGATGGTAAATTCTGTGAAGACAGAAACTGAGATAGTCTGGTTCTCATGGTATCCCAGTACCTTGTTTATAGTAGAGAATAAATGTTCATGAAAGGACTGGATGACTAAGAGAATGGCATTTGTACTTGGAGAACTTTGTGTTAATGTCAACATAACAATTCTGTGGCAACTGCTTCTGCAAACACACCATTTAGGATGCCATCATGGTAGTGTGTTAGGGAGCTTCCAAAGCATTAGCACAGTGTAGCTTTCTTTTTTTTTTCCTTTTTTTTTTTTTTATTGATATTTTACAGAGAGGAAGGGAGAGAGATAGAGAGCCAGAAACGTCGATGAGAGAGAAACATCGACCAGCTGCCTCTTGCACACCCCCCATCGGGGATGTGCCCGCAACCAATGTACATGCCCTTGGCCGGAATCGAACCCGGGACCTTTCAGTCCACAGACCGACGCTCTACCACTGAGCTAAACCGACCTCGGCAGTGTAGCTTTCTGAACCATTCATTTACTTGATAGATAAATTTAAAATAATTTTAATAGTATGCAGATATGTTATACAGACATACAAAATGCATATAAATCTTTATGATAAAATATGTGACTTCCAAAAATTTCCCATTTTGAGTTAGCTCCCCAGATAATGAATAACATTCATTGTTCACTATGATAGTCAGACCTTATTTAGAAGGTTGTAATCATTTGGGGGAAGGATTTGAGATGGGTAACGCCAAACTTCTAAGCTTCCAATGAAATATAAGCTTTGAGCAACATTTGAAGGTAAAGTTATGCTTAATCTATGCCTAAGAAATGTAAAGTCTGCCTTCACCTGGGTTAAAGGTTGTCACCTAGAAGGGGGAACAAATGAATTCTTACAAGTGCATCATTGGAAAACAGGGCCATTGTGCGGAAGAGTCCAGATTCAGCTTAATTTGAGAAAGAACCTTTAGGTTATCTCTAGGTTGAGGAGTATGGGGGTATTTTTGTTTTCCTTTTAATCCTCTTCCATGTGTCCTAAATGTTCTACTCCAAATTGTAACAAAGCATCAGATGAAATATTCAAAATAAGTTCATATAACAATTCATCAAGAGTACTACCTAAAGAATAATTTGTATAGAACCCAACAATATATCTTTCCTTGTAGAGGAAAGATTATACAAATCTCCAACTAAAAAAACTAAATAAGCAAGGTTTGTTTCTCTCTGGCTAGCTCTACCACAGGTACCTTCTGTGCAAAGCTCTTTAAATTTTATTTTCAAAACTGGATTTTATTAGTTATTTTAGATTTACACTAATCCATATTTGGCACAAAAAAAATTAGACAACGCACTGCTGTGGAAAGTGAAATTTGCTCAAACTTAACATTCCATACAAACATATGTTTTATATAAGTATTAGTAGCCCTGTGCACAAATCCATGTGCCAGTAGCTCACCAGTAGCTCGCTGCCACCCTCAAGTAGCCCTCCACCTACTGCCCTGCCCTCCTGTAGTTCCCTCTCTGCTTCCCCTCATAGCTTGCTGTCCTGCCCCCTCCTATAGTTCTCTGACACCCACTTGTAGCTCGCTACCCCACCCTCTTGCTGATTTGTGAAACGGTCATTACTTGATTGGTTATTATGCTTCATGGTATAACAACCGTTTGCATATTACATCTTTATTATATAGGACTAGAGGCCCAGTGCATGAAATTCATGCATGGAGGGGGGGGTTCCCTCAACTCATTCTGCACCCTCTCCAATTGGGGACCCCTTGCGGGATGTCCGATTGCCATTTTAGGTCTGATCTCAGGGATTGGGCCTAAACTGGCACTCAGACATCTCTCTCACAATCTGGGACCACTGGCTCCTAATTGCTTACCTGCCTGCCTGCCTGATCACCCCTAACTGCCCTCGCCTGCCTGCCTGATCACCCCTAACTGCCCTCCCCTACTAGCCTGGTTGCTCCCAATTGCCCTCTCTTGCCTGCATGATCTTGCCCCCAACAGCCCTTACCTGCAGGCCTGATGTCACCCCCAACTGCCCTCCTTTGCTGGCCAATTTGGTTCTGATTGGTCGGTTTCAATGCCAGTCAGCATCAAAGCTCCACCTCCTAGGCAGCCATTGGTTCATCACAGCACCCACCATTGGTTCTGATTGGTTGGTTCCTATACCAGTCAGCATTTCTAGGCCTATCTCTGGGCCTGATCAAAGAGGCAGGGCTTAGCAGCCCCTATGGAGACTGGGGGCAAAAGAAAAGCCTGGCTGCTGATGAAGATCAGAAAGAAAGAGGGAGAGAATGAGAGAGGTAAGTACACTGATCAACAGCTTCCACTGAGGCTGCAGATCAGACCCTGACTCACTTTCTGGGTCTCAGCCATCTGGACAGTCAGTGCTGAGTCATCAGACTGCAGCTGGGCAACCCAGCACTGACTTCCAGATGGTCAATGTTTGTTCGTGAGTGGTCATTACAATCCTGGGCTTTTATTATTAATAATGGGATCATATTATAACTATCCTGTAACACCCAACCTCCTGCCCGTGTATGTGTGTGTGTGTGTGTGTGTATGTGTGTGTGTATGTGTGTGTATGTATGTATGTATGTTATGGGCATCTTTGCATAAGAATACAGTTGATTTTGTTCATCTTTTTAAACTGCTCCATGGTATTCCACTGTCTAGATGTAAATTAATTTAACCAATTCTCTATTGATGGATATTTGCTTTGAAGCATTGTTGCAACTATAAACATTTAATAATTAGGTTAACTCATTTTATCCAAAGATTTACATGAAGTAACCCAATGAACACTTAATAGTGTTTTAGAGAATGTTCAAAGCCATAAGCACAGTGTGTCTCCCTTGACCATCCATTTTACTCAGTGATAAAAAATTTAGGATATTAAGAATTTTAAAAAAATATATATTTTATTGATTTTTTACAGAGAGGAAGAGAGAGGGATAAAGAATTAGAAACATCAATGAGAGAGAATCATCGATCAGCTGCCTCTTGCACACCCCCTACTGGGGATGTGCCTGCAATCAAGGTACATGCCCTTGATCAGAATCAAACCTGGGACTTTTCAGTCCGCAGGCCGACGCTCTACCCTCTGAGCCAAACCGGTTTTGGCAAGAATTTTTATTGATAAAAACAACTCAGATGTGTTATGCAGAGAAATTCAAAATATATGTAGGACTTTATGGCACAACAAAAACTTCAGACATTTCCAATTTTGAGTGAGGACCACAGGCCCTCAAAGATAAGTTGACTTTCTTCTGCTGTTAGGGCTATTTCAGTGAAATAATTTGAGAAGTACTTGTTTAAGATCTTTGGAATCTTTTGAATGCCTGTGAAGGTTCCAGACATTCTGGGGACTAATTATAATGGATAAACTAGGTTCTTAAAATAGAAATCAGCCAAGAACTCTCAAGATGGTTTCCTCAAAGTTAATGTGGGGACACAAAAGAAAAAAGAGGGCAGGAGAGCAGAATGAGGCTTTTGCAGTTAGCCTACTACTGGATCAAGGCCAGGTATAAAAATTGGTTTGTGTGACAACTCAGAACAGAGTAATTTTCTATGCTCACAATGGGAAACATAAGGTTATCTTTGCTGTAGGCTTTTGTGATTCTTTATAAAGGAATCTCATTTTTGTGAGGCTAATAGATTTTTCAAAAAGTGAATTCTTAACTAGAAAGTCAAAGTTCAACATAGCCTATTTGCTTACTATCTTATTTTACTTGAATAGAAAACTCAAAAGCTCTAATGAGAGAACATTTGAAAAGACAAGTAAATTCTTATTAATAATTCTAACAGGTGAGAGGATTTACTCTAGCTTTATTCCTCTTGCCTGACTTCATCTGGTGCTTTTAGACCGACAGTACAACGTGGGAGGGTTTCCCATTTTCTTAAGCACCCTCAATTCTGCACATGGCAAAAATAGTTGCTTATTACCATGCATAGATGTTTTTGTTCTCTATAATACGCCTGCAGAGCAGAGGTGAATTATGTTTAAAAAGGAATCGTTTTACCTGTCAGACACTTAACATAAAACAGCCTTTGAATTCTGAAGGATTTTAAAGCTGAGCTCTAAAATCCTATAATACACATCTAAAATAATGTTGCCCAAAGCAAAAGAATTATCAACTGACCTCCAGATCTTACTCTTTGGAAATATTCCTTAGTGTTTAACAGTATTTAACTTATGTGCATTTATTTTCAACTGTGTTTATTTTAAAAATCATCACTCTAGAGCAGGTAAATGGATTCAGTAGAGATGAACACACCATCCATCATATTTTGTGGACCTACATAGCTGAACGCAGTGATATTCTATATAATTATGCTATCTAATATTCACCTGAAATGTGTATCATACATTATCATATGCTAATTGTGCATAATTAATGTTAACTATTCATGGTTGCAAGATCAATTAATGAGTTTGAAAGTAAAATTTACATGCAAAAGAAAGAACAAAAGCCTCCTCTGACAAACATGAGAATGGACCTTTTATTCTCTAAGGCATGTTAAAAAGATTATAAATGAATTGACCATTTTTATATTAGAATGCATACAGTAAATAACATGTGTAAAAATGCAGTCATTTTAAGTCCTGTGGGGAAAACAGCAGTAATTCTTCCTCATGTGAGAAGCATAGAAAGAATGCCATCAAAAGAGGCTCAATCAATATATTATCTTCAGAACAAACAAGGGAGCTATAGATGAGGGCTGTGGATGGATATTATAGATGAGGGATTCTGTTGTCATAACCACTTGGAAAACTGGCAAGATGTGCATCCAATTCATAAAATAAATAGTCAACTTATTATCCAGGTTTAGCTCAAATTTTGGTGAGCTTGGCAAAATTTGTCACTGCGGAAATGTACTGTGAACTCAAAGAAAAAGGCTCATTTTGTTTAAGAGGCAGCTCTCTCCAGAATTGAATAGAAAACAGGGAGTTAAGTGCCTCATCCCCCAACTTTCATTAACCCTCAGACGAACAGGAAGGCTGTATACATTATCATGGCTATATCTCTTTTCCCCTTGGAAGTACTGAAGCGAAGCCAGAATAAGTATCTTGCTTAATGTGAATGCACAGTTCAGTGCAAAGACTGCTAAGAGAACCCTAAACTCTAGCTCTCTGTGAGTCCAATGTGTCTCCCAGTTTGCTGTCCCCAGGCATCCAATTTCAGATAATCTATGCACTCCTCCACACTTTATCTATTAGCTCAACCATATGCTGCTGGTTTTCTTTTTAAAAAGAAATGTTGTATAACTCCCTGTTCCCTGCTGTAGTTGTCATTGGTACACTTGACCTGATAATTTGGGCTCCTGGTCTTCCAGAATAGATTTGTTCTTTCCCACCCCCTTTGAAACTAGATATGGTAATGTGAATTGCTTTGGTCCACCATTGTGAATGGAAGTGACGAGGGGCAAACTCTTTAAGAAGCAATGTTAAGAGGCAGCAGGTTATTTGCCATGCTTCTCTGATTATCATTAGAAACACATCAAAATGAAGCCTCTATCAGCCAGGATGCCCCAGTGATTACAAGGAGCAAAGGCCTCCTGCTGGCCTTTAGTGGACATTTAATGTGAGCAGGAAATGAATTTGTGTCAAATCACTAAAATTAGGGAGGTTTCTTGTCATTGCAGTCTGATGAATGATATATACATGAATGATACATGTACAAAATAAAATCTAAGTTTCTTCCACTAGACATTAAAAACACTACTCCGTCTGGCCTCATCCTATCTTTTACATTCACTTAACTTGTTGTGAGCTATGCTGTGCCAGCAACTCTGATAGGTTTACAAAGATAAAAGGCCCATGCCTTCAATGGGAAGACACACATGCAATGGAATTATTATAGTACAAAATGATAATTGCTGCAGTTAAGCTAACACTGAGGTTAGTAAGAACAAGAGAGAGATGACTTTATTCTTCTCTGGGATGATGTTGAAAGTGGTGCAGAACATTTTGTACAAGGAGTGGTCAGCATATGAAAAGGAAAGGCACAGAAGAGGTAGAAAGGAAAGCATCTTTAGAAAACTGCTTAGCTCGGTATAGCTGGTGCACTTTCTGTAGGCCATGTCTACTATGGCGCACATTCATGCCTCTCTGCCCATGCCATTTCCCTTGCTGATTCCTCTAAACTACTGTCGGTGGGATGGGGTGAGGTGGGCAAGCAAGAGATGTCATAGAGCTCATAAATTTTTATTTTATATTGGCATTACTTTCATCTAGGTCCTTAAGCTTAGACATTTATATTATCTCCCAAAAAGTCAATACATGCAGCCACAGTGATAATTGATGCAATTCAAAGATGGTGTTCATTATATCTCTTTAAACTAGACCACTCCCATAAAAGACTAGACATAAACAATTTTTGCAATGTAACAATTACCCTACAACTACAATTCTCCTGCACTGCATTTTCTATGCAAAAAACATTCAAAGTAAACATTAAAATATACCTTATATTTTATAATCCTGCTTTGTAATATATATATATATATATATATATATATATATATATATAATCCTTTAAGAGAAATAAAGATGAAGGCTTCTCTGGACAGTAAAAAACCTTTGGATAGCTCCCCTCTCTTATTCACATGTGAAAATTTCAACATCTTGAAAAAGGCACAAATGCATAAGCTCAAATGTCACCTCTTCAATGAAGCCTCCCATGGCATATATTATTCTTCCTCTTTGATCCCTTAGAATTTTGTTTGTAACTCCAATTTTATGACATTCAACCTATCCTTAATGAGGAGAAGTAATTACATGTCTCTAGCTCTGGCCAGTGGTCAGTAGTATCTTTACTCATGTCTGCATCCCTCATGGCACCTAGCATAGTGCCTGGACAGAATAGGCAAGCAATTCAGGCTAAACTGACTTGAGAATGTGGCTAAAACACTCAATAGTTACAGAGATTGGGAAAATGTTAAGAATTTTTTTCCCAGAGAATAGACTCCATTCTCACTATAACCAGGTATAAATAATATGCATAGATGGACTCTCTCCATAAGACTATCTTTAGGGATAGTGAGATCAATCCCTAAAGAAAAATTTAATGATGCCCATATCATTTTACAAGTTCAAAATCCCTTATCTAAAGCCTTTGGACCAGATATGTTTCAGAATTTTAAAATATCTAGAGTTTTGAAAGATAATGTGGTGCGTGAATTTATATAACATCTCCAACAGGGCAAGGGCCAGTATTCCACAATCAACATGTAAATATTTTTGCAGGGAAACATGTTCACAAAGAGTGGAAAACATAAAGATATAAGTATACTCATGTTGGTTTGGGTCAGGTTTTGTTGCAAATGTGTTCCCAAAAGTTTAAGGTTTTTCAAGCTTAAAAATTATAGGTTAATTAATTTTAAAAAAATAACTCATTATTGTAGGAGATAACTTTTACCCAATCCATCAAGTTTCCACCTGTGCTCATGCCTGCTGGGCAGCAGCCAGCCCAAGCTCCTGATGGTTCCCAAATTTGGTAATTGAAAAGCCATGTAGGTCATTGCTGCCCAAAATCTCTGTTCCCATCCCAATCCACCCATGTTTCTTGCTTTTCAAACATTTTTTAAGCAATAAGAGATGAAATTTAAGATGAGCCATTGTTTGTCAGACACAGGTAAAGATTATTTTAATTAGGAATTTAAACACGTTTTCATTTTTAAAAAGGGTTTTATCAACAAACCACTGATATACAGTACAAACTATATCCAAATAAGGATGTCTTCCATGGAGTGTTAACACTCCTTTTACAGACAGATACGAGTTAGGCACTGAACAATACTGGTTTAAAGGTTTGGGTCCTATAAAAGCAAATCCTTGGAGTAATATAAAATATTTTCTCTGGGTGCCAGGCATAGTTTCACAAAGACTGTGAAGGGCTTCCCTGAGTTATTGGAGGAGTGCTGTGTGACTGCGTCTGGCTGAAATGTCACCACACACACACACACACACACACACACACACACACACTTGTAAGTGCTTTGCCATAAACATCAACTTAGCACAAAAAGAAAAATCTCAGTGCTACTAATGGCATGCTCTCTATAACCTTACTTCAAAGAAACACCATCCTGGTGATATTTCCTCATCAGTTTATCTCAACCCTAACCACTGGTGTTAGCTTTATAGTGTTTCTGTAGGCAGAGGGCATTTATGGTGCCAAGAAGAATGCTTGTAAGACTGCATGATTTTCCAAACCATCTCAAGCATCCTTCAGTTCCTCTTGGAGCAGATTCTTTTGGTCCTAGGCTTGGGGAGCCAAGCTAATTAGTAGGATTTCTTTATAAACATTCTAACCTGTGAAATGGGGCTTTTCCAAGTTCTCACGGGGATCAATATGGATGGCTGAGGATTTAAGTTATATGTGGTAATTGCAGACTATTCTTTTAAGGAAACCCATATCCACTTGAGGGAAGATATATGAAGCCTTTAGCAGACAACACTTTTGAATGTATAATTTGTAAAAAAGATACATTTATCTGTACTTCATAACTGTAAGCAAGATAATAAATTTTCTATCTAAGAATTCTAAGCACCTTGACAGTGAAGAATCCAGATCTTTCCAGAAGCTCAATAAATATTTGCTATTGGACTTAATTTCAAATGGCCTTTACACCAGAAAACTCAGTGAAGGAGTTAAAGTCCTAAAAGCAAGGAACATGGGGTGGATTTGGATGGGAACAGAGATTCTGAGAAGCAATGCCATACATGGAAAGTGCCTTTTCTGTTACCAAATTTGGGAACTGCCAGGAGCTTGGTCTGGCTGCTGCCCTGGCAGGCATGAGCACAGGTGGAGACGCTCGTGAACCAGGCACCATCCCTTTTTACTGTGGACTTCGAAGGCCCAGGGAGGCCAGCGGCAGGGTTTATGGTCTGCTGCTGCAGACCAGAGCGCAGGGCAGGGGAACTTACCAGCCTCCCTTGCTGGGGGGCAAGTTGAGGCCCCTGTTTCAAAGGGTGAGAGAGCAGGGATCTGGTATTTACAGCAGAATTTTTGGAGTAAATCTTTGAGCTGAGAACTAGCAAGGAACACCAGATCTTTGTCTGGCCTAACTTTTGGTATGAGGGACTCGGTTTCCAAGTTCAAGGAAGGTGAAATGAAAGAGAAATAGGGAGCAAGGAAACTGGTCTGGATCGTGTAGGCTCCATGCCCGTGGCTCAGGTTGCTGGGGTTTGAGGCTTTCACATCTGCACTTGACTTTATCCTTCAGGTGTAGAGACAGGTTTGGTCAGGTAAGGAGGTCCGGAGACTCTCTCAGCCAGGCTTCCTCCCTCCCGTGGCTTGTTGTGTCTCCAGAACTCCCTGAACTCTGGGTGGTAACAGTCTGCCAGTGGTTATAGTTGTTAATCTTATAATTGAAATTTAAAGGGGGCTTGCAGCTGTCAGGAACGGATTTAACAGGGTGTCTCTGTTCTAATATTGCATGTGGCTGCGACTTTGTAATTGTGCGGTGTGTTTACAGGCATCACAAAGAAGGGGAAAGGAAGGAAGCAAATAAAGAAACCCCTTGGAACTGTTTGTAGGGTTTGGGCCCTCAGGGCAGAAGGATATGTTGGCCAAGGGTCTAAAATAATGTTATTGAACAAGCAGAGTCTGTGGTTTGGGAGGTTGGGCTAAGTCAACTTATCATTGGTTTTAAGCCTACATGGTAAGTCAGGTTTTGAGAATGGCATCTTAATATCTTCATGACTGCTATGCATCTTAAATCTTCACTGGAGAGCTCAACCTTCATTTAAAAACTGTCCTCTGTTGAATGCTTTGTTTTTCCTTTGATTTCTGCAACATTTGCTATTAATGATGTCATGCCCTTGATTCCCTTTTACTTGTATTATTTTTTTAAATCCTCACCTGAGGAGTGAGGATATTTTTCCCATTAATTTTATTTTATTTTTAATATATTTTATTGACTTTTTTAAAGAGAGGAAGGGAGAGAGATAGAGTTAGAAACATCGATGAGAGAGAAACATCAATCAGCTGCCTCCTGCACACCCCCCACTGGGGATGTGCCTGCAACCAGGGTAGTACCCTTGACAAGAATCGAGCCTGGGACCCTTCAGTCTGTAGACCCATTCTCTATCCATTGAGCCAAACGGTTTAGGCTCCCATTGATTTTAGAGTGTGGAAGGGAGAGGGGAGAGAGAAAAACATCTATGTGAAAGAGAGACATACCGATTGGTTGCCTACTGCACATGAAGGTGAGGAATTGAACCTGTGACATAACCACCCATGTCCCCTACCCGAACCCACCCCTCCACCCGCTGTGTACAGGTCGACACTCTTAACTACTGAACCACACTGGCCAGGGTGCCTTTTACTTGTATTTTTAAGGCAATTCTTTTACTTCTAATCTTTCTCTGCCACTTTGTCTGGATTTATAGATATACTTTAGTGCATGAAATTTGGGCCCACTGGGATTGGGCCTAAACGGGCAGTTGGACATCCCTCTCACAATCCAGGAATGCTGGCTTCCAACTTCTTGCCTGCCTGCCTTCCTGATTGCCCCTAACTGTTTCTGCCTGACTGCCTGATCACCCCTAACCACTCCCATGCCAACCTGATTGATGTCTAACTGCTCCCCTGCCACCCTACTTACCCCCAACTTCCCTCCTCTGATGGCCTGGTCACCCCTAACTGCCTTTCCCTGCAGAGTTGATCGCCTCCAACTGCCCTCCCTTGCAGACCTGGTCCCTCCCAACTGTCCTCCCCTACTGGCCATCTTGTGTCCACATGGGGGCAGGATCTTTGACCACATAAGGGCAGCCATCTTGTGTGTTGGAGTGATGGTCAATCTGCATATTACTCTTTTATTAGATAGGATAGAGGCCTGGTGCATGGGTGGGAACCAGTTGGTTTGCCCTGAAGGGTGTCCTGGATCAGGGTGGGGGTTCCCTCGGGGCGTGGGGTGGCCTGGGAGAGGGTCCTGTGGTGGTTTGCAGGCCAGCCACGCCCCCTGGAGACCCAAGCAGAGGCCCTGGTATATGGAATTTACTTACCTTCTACAATTGAAACTTTGTAGCCTGGAGCAGAGCCAAACCTCTTGTTTGATCCATGGCTGCTACCATTTCTGTAATTGAAACTTTTTATCCTTGAGTGGAGGCCTGGGCCCTCCAGAGTGTGTGGAAATCTTGGCTTCCTCTGTTGCCAGGGAAACCCAAACCTTCCTTCTGGTAGGCTTCTTGGTTGGGTTTATTTACATACTAGCTCTGATTGGCTGGTGGCTGTGGTTGGTGGGTGTGGCTTGGGTGTAGTGGAGTGATGGTTAATTTGCATATTACTCTTTTATTAGGTAGTATGGGGGAAGTGGAACTCACCTCTCCCCCCAGGCATAACTGGTAGTTTGAGCCTTCTGGTCTCATCTTATTTCATGCTTTCTGGGTTTTAGTCATTCCTGCTGTTTTAAGTTCTTTCTTTTGCTAAATTGACCAGCAGTTTCCTTTTTTCCCCTCAGCACTAGCATTTTAGATGCTATAAATTTGACCTTGATAGCTAGTGACTTAAAAACAAAAATCAAATGGGTAACTAATTTGTAGCAAAGGAGCCAAGAACATAGAATGGAGAAAGGTGAGGGTCTACACTAAGTAGTGTTGAGAGGGCTGGGCAGCCACATGCAAAAGAGGGAAACTAGACCTCTATGTGTAACCATACACAAAACTAATTCAAAACGGATTAAAGATTGGAATGTAAGACCCAAGGCCATAAAATACATAGAAGAGCACATAGACAGTAAGCTCTTTGACATTGGTTTTAGTGAGGTTTTTGTGGATTGGACTCTAGCAGGGAAATAAAAGCAAAAATAAACCATGGGACTACATCAAAAAGCTGCACAGTGAAGAAAACCATCCATAGATGAATGGATAAAGTTGTGATATATATAATGGGATACTACTCAGCCACCGAAGATGAAATATTACTGTATACAACAACATGGATGGACTTGAGGTTATTATACTAAGTGAGTAAGACAGTCAGAAAAAGACAAATACCACATGATTTTACTCATATGTGGAACATAAAAAAACAAAAATGAAAGAATAACAAATGAACAAACAAACCAAAAACAAACTAATAAGAGGCAAATAACAGACTGGTGATTGCCAGAGGGAAAAGGGGTGGAGTGAGCTTGTGACAATTAAGGGGTCAGTTATATGGTGATGAGCACAATGCAGTATATGCAGATTTTGAGTTATAATGTTTCACACCTGGAACTTATATAATGACATAAATCAATGTTATCTCAATTAAAAAATTTAAGTCCAAGTGTGAATTTTAAACTCTTTTCTCCTTGTAACCATTATTTCAGAGAAAAGTGAATTTATTTCTACCTCGGTCATCACTTTATTTACTCCTACTCCTTTGTGGCCCAAATTGATCCATTCTTTAATTTTTAAACTGTAATATTTAGAGGGGACGGTAGGAGTGCTTCCAGTCAGAAAGAAGAGTTCAAAGCTTGAGTATTGCTGACCAGCTTGTTTGTCTTTGGACAAGTCACTTAATGTCTCTTCATCCTCATGTCCTCACCTATAAAATGAAGAAAATAATAGTATATTTCTTAAGGCAAGCACCTGTAAGGACTGAATGAAATGACACACGGGGGGGGGGGGGGGAGCGGGAGAGAACAGCACAAAATCTTATGTGCAATCATTGTCTGTTGTTATTGTTATCATTGGGATATTAATTCAGGAAGCTAATTCTGCTAAGTGCTGTTGTTTTTCCAAACACATTTTTTATTTGTTAAGCCAAGAGGACTTAACTGATTGATATAAGGCTAACTGTTAAGCAATGTGCTTCATAGAAACACTATATGAATTGAAAAAATGCGTCTTTTGGCCAGGTGCTTTCTTAGGAAAAGTTTATTGACTGCTTTAGTTAACAAATCCAGTCCCCCTGAAATTTAGTGTGAAACAGCTGTCTCCAACCCCAAAATATGGTTCCATGAGGAACCTGGGGTTTATCTGGATTTTGCTTTGATAGAAGTAAGGTCTCTGGCCTTTGGTTGCTCTCTCCAGAGAGGAGCATGGTCTGTTCCTCTGACCAGGAGGCTTTTGAGCAAGGTGGACTCAGGGAGCCAGTTCTCTAAATATCCTTGCAGTCTTCTGGTAATGAATTCCTTCAGGGCCTGTTTCCTCTTGACAAAGGAGCCATATTATTCTAAACCCTTTAATAAATAATTGTAATTTTTTTCAGTCTTATATCAGAAAGCCCTGATTAAAGCCTGAGCACTCTGCTGAATACCCTATCTAAATTCATTTCAACCTAAAAACTGTTTGCTGTGCACCTACTGTGTGACAGGAACTGGAGGAGACTATAGATATGAGGATTTATGAAACAGACATGAGATATGAGGATTTATGAAACAGACATGGTAGAGGGGATGATAGGAGTGCTTTTAGTCAGAAAGAAGAGTTCAAGCTGACCAGGAGATGCTATGAGAGCACTGAGGCAATGCAATGATAAATAAACAGATGGAGACCCTGACACCCTCCAAGCACTTACCACCTGCAGTCAACAACATGGAAGAGGACAGTAAGCAAAGGACACACATACATAGCAATGGACTGTTAATGCCCCATATATGAATTACGCTTTCTGCCTCCCGGAGTAGCAGCAGCAATGAGAAGAAACATTTAGATGGTACTTAATCTATGCCAGACCTTACTCTAAGGTTTTCACGTGTATTGATTCATTATATTCTCACGGCAACCTTATAAAGTAGATAATATAATTTTCCCATTTTAAAGATGAGTATACTGAGGTGCTTTCCCACCTAGCAAGGTACACATACCAAGTGGCAAGGCCAGATGTATGAATACAGGACATCTGGATCTAGAGCCCACATTGTATTTCTGGAAACCAAATTCTATCTGACTTCAACTCTCCAGGATGGTTAGAGTAATTAATTTCAGCCATCAGAGGTGCCCTTTTTATCTTAGGGTCTAACAAGGGTCTGGGGAGCTCACGCATTTATGGAAACATGGAGAAAGGACATTTTCCAGTCTGTTATGGTGGCACTTGGGAACATGTGTCATGTGCTTTGGCAAGCTGGCTCTAGCTCACCAGTGCCTTAGGATACACTCCTCAAACCGCTGTCACATCTCCCCAAAGCTCCAATGTACCTTCTAAATGAGAGAGCACACCATTCAGACATCTCCCCATTCACACATCTTCCTTCCAGTTTTAGGGAAACATGTTCCTTCAAAAGATGGAGTCATCCCTCCTGCCTATCCTCCCTTTGAGCCCACCCCTTCTCAGATTGCCCAATGACATAGGCTTTGTAAACAAATGCCTCTTAACTCTTAGGAAGGACCAGAGCTAACTCTGTTCTCTCTGTGTGTTTGTGTTAACATAACTGCCAGATAAATGGGCAGAGTTACCTTCTCATTCAGGTTAAATTGTTTTCCAAATGTTCTTGGTTGTAAGAACTTCACTTTTGTTCTTGCATTACTCTTGTGAAGCAAGTCTCTAAATAGAGGGACCACATTTGGGCTAAATCTCAGATTAGGGATTTCATTATGGTTCTCATACTTGAAATGATACAAGCCATTTTCCTGAGCTAGTATAGGAAAGGAGGGGGATGCAGACTGCCAGGAAGCCCTCAACCACAGTGTTGAGTGCCTGACCCTGTGATGTTGCCTTGTCTATATAATTTGCTGCATGTTGCATCATACAGAATATGCCAACCTTTTTCTGCCTGCTCAAAAAAGGTGATGCTAATTAGATCAGGCAAATAGCTGCTGTTGTTGATGCATTTGAAAATGATTATTCCAAGGCAGTGTGTTATTACCCAGCAAGTCACAGCTTTGCCTATTAATGCTCTGAGGTGGCTGCCAGACTTCAAAGTCAGAGGTGGAATTTGAGGCTAGGAGTGCCTGCTGGGTCACCACCAGAGCCTTCATCTGACGACAAGGAGCAATCTATTGACATTTAGGAATTTAATCCCTTCTGGTCCACTACCCATTCAGTGCCAACAAATATCATTTGGGACCCTTAGCATATGCAAAGCATAACACAGTGGGTTACACAAAAACAAATATGAAATTCAAGTTCACTATTAAGGTCCTTAGGTTCCAGTGAAAGAGCTAAGATGTTGAGCCAAGTAACAATGCAGGATGTTGCCAAGTGCTGCAATTAAGTGAAATAATTAAGTAAAATGTAATTGATAACATGGCAAGTTTTCCACATGTTGGTTACTTATTTAGCATATTAGACTGATAAGTAATGGGCTATGGAAACACTAAGGATGCAAAGCTTCATTTTTGGAGAGGGTAGACATAGGAATGGAGACCAAAGCTTCATGAAGCAAGTAGAATTTGAGCTGCTTTTGGAAGTAGGAGTCAAGTGTGGAAAAGTCAGTAAAGCATAAGCAAGAGCCCAGCCAAGAGCAGGGAAGCTGTTAGGTGCTGCATGTTGAAACTAGCAGGCAAAAGAAGTATTAATCCATGTACTTGGAAATGTACTCAGTTCATGGAGGGTACATGGATCTTCTTTTTATTGAAATAAATGATGATGCAGAAAATCAGTGTTTCTCAGAAGAAAAAAAAAACACATGAAAATAAAACCATCTCAATGTCTATAAAAATGGCTACAAGTAGGTAAACTTTCTATACCGTTATTGAGGTTAACCTAAAAAATGCGTGAAAAATTTGTATTCATTTTTGAGGGTTGTATTTCCAGAGGCACAGTTTCTAGATAAAGATTGGGCTATTATAATCCAATAACATTGAAACAGATTTCATTCTCACCAAATAAAGAACATGTTTTCCTTTTGTTTAACTTCCCCTTCCTCCTTGTGAAACTGTTAATATGCTGAAGCGGAGGGCTTAGCCTACCTCCAAACCCTTAAAATGTAGTTAGTTACAAGATAGGCTAATTTAAACTTTACGACATTCTTGATACCAGAAGGTACAGTGGGTTGTTTTTGTTAATCGGCAGAAGGAAGGTGGATGGTGCAGCAGGTGATGGAAGAGCATGGGCTGCTCTGGTCTGTGTACAGCTCCTCATCTCCGTATGCCTCCCACTGGCCAGAGGACAGATGCCTTCATCTTTCTCAAGCTACAGAACAAGGAGATTGTTCTGCACCGGACTGTCTGTCTCCCACTTACTTTTCACCTCAGAGTCGACGAAATTAAAGAACAAAAATTGTGAAACACGAGCAATTAAAATCATGTACTGATAATGAAGATGATTGGTTATATCAACAGTCTTACAAAAGTAACACATTTTGGAGTTATTGGTCCACCTGGGCAAAGAAGAAAAAAGACAAGGAACCTAGAGGCACAGAATACTTGGAGCAAGCAATGACTTTATTTCCAAACTAACAGAATTCCATACTCTTCCTCCCACTGCTCAGTCCACAAATAGCATTTCAGGAAGTCAAAATGGAATGTATCCAAAATATACTATTTCCCTTCTTTGCAACTTCCACTCAAATAGTGTAATTTTATCCTTGTAGCAAGATCATTTACTTTAGAGCAATACAACCTGCAGTCTAAAATACTAGAAGAATATAAAGAAGATATTTTAAGAACAATTGTTTCATATATAAATAATTTTTTCATATCTTTTTAAATTGATTGCTATCTTTATAAACTTGAAATTTGTAAACTCCCATCTCAAGAATCTCATCTGGACAGCAGATACCTGCAGGCTGCTATTTTATTTCACTTACCTTTCTGTATTTTTGAGAAATTTCATAATTCAGTGGGGGGGGGGGAAACACCACACCCAAGTATTTTAAATCACCCAGAAATTAATTTATCTCTGGAAGATTCAGGAGACAAAGCCAATTTTTTTCATCATAGAAGTTTATATTACAAGAAGCATCTCAATAGTGAGATAAGGATGGTGTAAAATTTTTGAGGACAGCTCAAAGTTGAAGGATTTATGTCAGCCAGTACCTCATAAAGTGAATATAATGAGGAGGTATTATGAAAAATTATTAATGTGATCTTTCTCTGTAGCCTTTCCAAGATCATGATCTTATCTTCAATCAGTTGGCAATATCCTTCTACCCAGGTGGAGAACAGAATTGGTATGGAGGAAAAAAAGAAGAAAAAAACCCCCACAAAAACATTCAATATAGGATTTTGTAGCAAGACAAAAACCATACAAGCCAGGTTATTACCTTGAGAGGAGGCCTTCTACATTCCTTTATTTCTGTCTTTAACATAACCAGAACAGAGACTACAGAAGGAAGATCACTGAGTCCGCCTATTGGGCAAATAAAATATTCCTTCTGCTATGGCTTGCGGCTGGCTTGTTCTACTATTTTAGGACGGGGATATGACATAGGAGAAATCAAAGAGAAACTCATTTCCTCTTGCCTGGGGGCTTTGAACAAGAAAGGAATGGGCAGAAGGTGAGGAGGATGAGAGATATGTGGGGAGGGCAGTCATAGCAAAGGCAGAAAAGGCTCTTGCCCCATGCCCTTGTTGCTCACAGACTTTCTTGGCATCGGCTGGGGTGCCTACATCAGGGGAGAAGTGGCAGCCCAGCATAGTTATTTAGCCAGAAAAGGTTTGGGTTCTGGTACCCCAAGGAATCATTTGTGTACAAAAGGTATTCAGATGTTAGTGTGTGCCTTGTGAAAGACACAGAAGGTTCCTGAAGTTGTGGCCAGTGAGTGGACCAAAAGGACTCTCTCCTCAGGAGCCACAGCCCTTGTGGCTGAGAACACTGGGTCTTACAGGAGGGTAGCTGGATAGAATACAGGATATCCAGTTAAATTTCAGGTAAACAACAAATAATATGACACACTTGGGACATACTTATAGTAAAAAAAAAAAAAAAAAAAAAAAAAAAAAAGATTATTTACCTGAAATGCAGATTAAGCAGGTGTCCTGTATTTTTATTTGCTAAGTCTGACAACCCTACCTAGGCCTGACCAAGAGCTGCCGCAGGCTGCAGGGCGTCCTGAAGCAAGTTAAACCCAGGAGAAGCAAAGCCAGTAGTCAGGGATAACCCCACACCCACATCACCAGGGTGGCCAGGAAAATTATCACACCACTGGCTCCATCTGCTGAGGACCATAACTGCAAATATCAACCAGACGCACATGGACAGGCAGAAGTGGGCACTGATGTGGATGAGCCACTGGGTGTTCTGTGGATGTAAGTGCCTGCCTTCCTCAGTGCCCTGGGGTCACATATACTCCATCTACTAGTAGAGGCCACATTAGAGAGAGAAGCAGAGGCAATGAGGCATCTGAAAAGTAGAGCAATTTATTTGCAAATTATTTTATGAGACTAAGCTTTAAACTGAACTGAGCTGAGATTATATATGTGTGTGTGTGTGTGTGTGTGTGTGTGTGTGTGTGTGTGTGTGTGTTTGTGTTTTTCCCCCTGATACTCTGAGCTGGGGTTCATAAAGAAAAGTAACCAGTGGTAGAATCAAAGTTTCTGAGTGCATTTTCTCTGCACTTCTAGTTGCAGAGTGAGCAAACTGTGATTCTGTACCTCATACCTGTATGCAATGACTTTTTATCAAGAGTAGAGAAATGCCACAACCGGTTTGGCTCAGTGGTAGAGCGTTGGTCTGCAGACTGAAAGGTCCAGGGTTCGATTCCGGTCAAGGGCATGTACCGTATTTGCCGGCGTATAAGATGATTTTTTGGCCCTGAAAAATATGCCTCCAAGTGGGGGGTAGTCTTATACGGCGAGTATATAACAAACTCTGTATTTTGAGTGGAAATGTTAGGGGGTCATCTTATACGCCCAGTCGTCTTATACGCCGGCAAATGCATATTTTTAGGGCCAAAAAATCATCTTATACGCCGGCAAATATGGTACCTTGGTTGCGGGCACATCCCCAGTGGGGGGTGTGCAGGAGGCAGCTAATCGATGTTTCTCTCTCATCGATGTTTCTAACTCTCTATTCCTCTCCCATCCTCTCTGTAAAATATCAATAATATATATATATTTTAAAAAGAGTAGAGAAAGGATGCGAGATTATCAGGAAAAACTTTAATTGTGCTCCTCCCAATGAAGTTACACCCTCACTTTTCACTCCTCTGGCCCTAGAATTTCTTAGACCCATGGTTTTGACCCACAGAGGAAATGCTATGGATATTAGAAATTGTGGTTCTTCCCCAACCACCCCAATAACCTCTGCAAACAGGTGCACTGTGGCTTCAGGACCCACCCACCCCCACTCACCCCCATCGCGTGATATCAGAGTACATATCACAAAGGTGCTGTGCAGCCCTATGGGCACTTGGAGGGTCCCCCAGCATGCCAAATGCTGCCTCCTGCTAATGCACAGCATGGGCAGCTTGCCACCTCCACCCCTTGGAAAGGGTCCAAGTCTCCTCTCCTTCCTCCAAGTAATGAGAACATAATTAGCATAAACTGAAACAGATTATCATAGAGCTGTGGAAAGGGCTAAATATATATTCTTTCAAAAACAGCCACAAACATTTTGGGTATTTTTAACTTCTCTGAAAGTTTTAAGTCCTCCCCCATGTGATAGAAGCTCCATGTTTAAAGAGTCTGGAGGCCTATCTGTCCAGCTTCCATCTGACACATGAATCCCACATACGACTCTGGGTCAACTGGTCAGGCTCTGTTTAAACCCTCTAGTAATGCAGGTCTCATTACCCCCAAGAGGCAGTTGTTACTCCCATCCCTGTAATGACCATAGGGAGGATACCAAGCATGAAATGAGTTCCAATAAGCTTTAGATTATTACAATTCCCACCTTCCTAGCATCCTGTTTGACCAAATTTATTTTTCAAGGATCAAGTATGTGTTGATCTTCATAATCAAAGAAAACTTACTGAAGATAAGATATATGAAAACTTACATAGAGAATTAAATTAATGGATTAGAAAGCATTAGTGATTGATGTTTTCTACAGAGTCTATGGAACCCAGGTTAACGTACATGTTACCCTGTACATTAACATGTAAATGAAATTCTCTCTAGCATCTCTCTAACATTCCGTGAAGAGATGTTCTTCCCACAATTTCTGAAATTTCCCTAAGTGGTTCTCATGGCCACTTTGGCTCCTCTTGATTTTACTCACTTCTTGCCTTTGGGGCTCTTCTCTCTGATACTCTCCAACCCTGGCACCTCAGGGAACTCCACCTTTGCTTTATTTTGTTATTGAGTTCCTCTCAAACAAGTATCTTCTGAAACTTTGGGGAGGTGAGTTATGCAAAAAACCTATAATTGAGTGTTAGGTTTTCTTAAAAATCCTCTGGACATCCTTCCATGGAAATCCTCCGTAGTCATCTTCCTGGGTGGACTCCAGCGTCCTCGAGTGTCTGGCTCTGTCCCCCCTTCCCCTCTCTCCTCTTTGCCCTTTCCCATCCTCAGATTCCTCTTCATTCCTGAAATAGAACTGTTTAGCTGTCTATATGTGCTGTCTTCTTCCAACCCATGCCCTTCAACTATATTAGTTTTGTTCTTTAAACAAAGAGTGCCAAGTGTAAATAAACATATATTTTTTACCCACTCTACCTCCATGGAGAGTGTTGAACCCAAATCCTGAGGGACTAATTTTCAATCTTTTATCTCTGTGTGATACTGTTGTGTAGAGGACATGGGAACAGTAACCTTGAGTTATGGTAACAGAAAAACAGGGACTGCCAAGGAGAAATTCTTGGCTGATACCCCCAGGATGCCCTCTTTGTGGGTGGGCTCTGTGCCCCTCCACTGCAGCAGGTTCATCTGATCTCTACATGTGTAGCATGGGCCTCGGAATGGCAAGAGGGGTTATCTTCACTGCAAAGGCACTAGGGAACTGCATATAAGTATCTGATATGAAAATTCCCTAAGGTCACACACATGCACCCTGTGCAGCAGATGAAAGCTACAAACAGCACTTCGAAGAGGACAGGGGGACCCAGACAGCTCTACTCGGGATTTGTTGTAAATGTGTGCCTGGCTAGGCTGGCAAAGCAATTGGAAAGCACAGAGAATCAAAATAAAAACAGTCCCTAGGTCAGGCATGGCTGAAATCTGCACCCTCCCATTGTGGCTTCCAGTGTGTGCTTGTTCTCAGATGTTTGTGTTCTTCCAGGGAAACAATAGGCTCATTAGAGCACAAGTGAAGAAGTTACTTAATGGGTTCGTAAGTCACCCAGTTCTTACAAGACAACAGCCATGCAGGGCTGCAGATGAGTGAGAATCACTGATGAGCCTTTAAATTGATACACTCACTGAAGCGTGAGCTATCAATACTGACCTTGTTTGCTGCTTCCCAAGCACACACGTGGAGTTCTATGGAACCTTTGAGCCGCAAGCCGTGCATTTCAGCTGATTTCAGAGAACTGCATTTAACTTAACCAAAAGCTCCATTTAATTGCTTCTGGGTTTCCAAGGATTAAACTCATATTAGAATGGTAGTTTTAAACTTTTATTTTAATTATCCAGTTTTTTATTAATGCACTTTTGGCAGAACACTATAAGCTTGAGCCTTCTAAATCTATTTTTCTAAAATAAAGACAGAATGGAAGGCTTGAGGAGACTGCAGCTGGTGCAAACCCAAAGCACTCTAGTAATAATGGTCAATATTAATCTATTGCTTGCTGGTTACCAGGCCCTATGATATGCGTTTTAACATGCCTCATTTTATTTAATCCTTACCATGACCTTGGGAGGAACAGCCCAGGAAATTAAGGCTTACAAAGGTAAAATGCATTACCCATAATCACAGAGCTAATGCAGAGTTAAGATTCAAACCTAGGGCCTACACTATCTTGACTCCAGTGTGATTCCACAAATTTATAAGTCCATGACTTTTTCTTAATTGGGACATAATACAAGAAATAAAAGTTGACCAGAAGTATTATTTCTCTTGTTTGCCTGAATGCTCTGTTTTATCTAAATTTTCCAGATTAAAATCCAGCCTCTTGAGTACATATCTTTTCTGGTACTACTGGTATGTTGGCTCTCTTCCTCTCTCTCCAATCCAATTTCCACACTGTGGCCAAAGTTTTTGTTTTTGCTTTTTTAAAATATGTTTTTACTGAGCGAGGAAGGGAGAAAGAGATAGAAACATCAATGATGAGTGAAAATCATTGATTGATTGCTTTCTACAAACTCCCTACTGGGAATTGAGCTTGCAACCTGGGCATGTGTCCTGACCAGGAATCAAACAGTAGCCCCCTGGTTCATGGGTTGACATTCAACCAATGAGCCACATTGGCCAGGTCAGGGTTCTTAGTGTAAAACACCAAGTTGGTCAAGTGTTTCCACTTCTTAACACCACCCAAAGCTTCCTATTGTCTACTTTCCATCAAGTCCAGACAGCACAGCACCCAAAGCCTGCATGGTCCCTACACCTTTTACAAATTTTTTCTCTCTCAAAGCCAGAAAAAGCCCTGCTCAAGATCACTTAGCCACTGAGGGTCTCTCAGCCTACTCATACATAGCTTCTCCACAGCTTTGTGGCTTTGGAATCTAACTCTTAACTTCCAGGCTGTAATACTTTCTCTTACAAAAATGAGGACGTTCTTTTCCTCAATGAAGAAATGCATATACACAAGTCTCTTCATACCCTTAGAATCGGGGTGTGAAGAATATCATCAATGAATTTGAGAAACAGCTCAAACATAAAATATGTAAATAATCTCCTTATTCCTCCCTGGCATTTATTGAACATTTTATATCCAGTCAGGTTTTTCACTCTGTGTCTTACTTAATTCTTCTAACAACAATCTTATGAAGTAAGATTATACTATTATAACCCCTTTCATAGAAAATTGAGTCTTAGAGAGATTAAATAGCTTGTGAAAGATCCCAGGATGGTGAATAGCAGAGTTGAGATTTGAACAGATGCCACCTGATCTCTGAGCCTAAACATTGCCTTTAGTACACTGACACTCAATGACACAGCTATATTTGTATGTGCACTATTAGTAGTGCGTTCAGCTACACCAGTGGTCAGCAAGCTCATTAGTCAACAGAGCCAAATACCAACAGTATAGCGATTGAAATTTATTTTGAGAGCCAAATTTTTTAAACTTAAACTATATAGGTAGGGACATTGTTATTAACTTAATTAGGGTAATCCTAAACTGGCCTTTGCTAAAAACTCAAGGGGGCAAAGAGCCACATGTGGCTCATGAGCCACAGTTTGCCAACCACTGAGCTACACTATAGATTAAATAGGCTTGGACAGCTGGCCTGAGAAGATAGCCACCATTTACAACTCTATTTCCATGGATAAAGGCATTGTGGGTTTGAAAGAACCAGTTTACAATTAGATTTTGGAAAACAGCCAGTAGTTGAGTAGGGGGCTGCATTTAGTAGGCTTGGCACACTTGGAATGAGTGTCATGCTTTTTGAAGTTTGTTTGCTTACATGTATCTGTATTTTCTGTATGTTAATGGTAGGCACTCTTGCCTTTGAGGACAGACTTGCCTCATTCCACCTACCTCCTTAAAGTGCCTACTACACTGCTCTGCCTGACGTGGACAGCCAGGGATCTGCTTGCTAATTGCTGATCACTAGAGGAGTAAGGTATACAAACACAGCTCTCAGCTGCCACCCCCAAAGATTGCCTCCAAACATATGGGAGGAAGTAAAATAATCTATGAATGTGTCTATAGGCACATGCTGCACCGTTATTGAGATACACTGAATTGAATGGCTATTGATCAAGGTCAGGGTGCATGCTGAAGAGAAGCATAAAAAGATTGAGGAGTGGCTCTTGTAATCACGGTAATGTGGTGCCTTGACGAGAACCTCTGTGCACCATACAGTTGCTGGGTGGCTTACCCAGTAGTAACAACAATTTTCATTATGCTTGTCTTGTTCATTTGCTTTGAGGCATGTGCTATATTTATTAGCAGTGCTTATTAAGGGGTCTCTTTAATGTTGGATTAGTGACCCTTTCCCTGGAGTAATTTCTGTGTCTAAAGCTGTGAAGAGGGGTGAGAATGAGTTCAAGGGAGAGATCTGGGCCTGGGTGCAGTGTGACCTTGCACAAGTCGCTTTATCACCTCTCTTCTGTTTCCATCTCTGTAAAAATAGCAGTGTTATACCAGCCCTCTTTCTAACTCTCAAAGATAAATCAATGTCTGAAAACTGCTTTGAGCTTTTCAGTAGAGAGGCGAGGTTCCTCACCATCATTAATTAACGAGTATTAATAGAAAGAGTAGTACAGAATCTCAAAGGTGATCCAAAGTAGTGATGAACAAACCTGTCATATTATATTAGCAGCTGTCACAGAGCAAGCAGGGGAAATAAACAGCTTTTCTCCCTAATACTGCCGAGTTTTTCTTCCTACAAACTGATTCATGTAAAATTTAATTTAGAAAAAAACAAGAAAAAAACTCGTATGCCAAGTTTCATTCATTTGGAAATTTCTTAGCAAGAAATGTAGCTATCTGAACAAGAATGTGGGAGGGAAATATTACCTCTTTCTTTCTAATTTCACAACTGCAGGGCATGCATGATCTTATAATAGGGAAGGGAACACCCATGAACCACCATTACATCCAGAGTGCAAATATGAGGACACGTTAAATTTATTTTTAGTGTATCGCCTCCTTTCTCCTTCGGACTATTTTAACTGAAATAATTTGACAGCAAAGCCACCTTTGGTCTTGTCTAAGAGTTTTTGCCAGCTCTCTGTGCACCTGTGTCTGTCCTGCAGTAAACCTGACTACAGGACTCCGTCACAAATGAACTGTCAGATCATTACTACAGTTGATGCAGTATAATCTGTCTTGAAATTAGAATCCGTCTGGCCAGGCTAGGCGCTCACTTGCCACAGAGGCTAATTCACTTCTTGAATATGCATTCATGGAGATGCGCCTCGATTTGAAATCCTGGGGGAATACACGTTAAGAGCAGATTTTCTGAATTAGCATGGCGCAAGGGAAGGGCCCTTCATTTAGATGGCTGCAGATGCCGCTCCCTCTTGTTCATTACAATTGCATTTCATCAGCTTTATGATGTCCACATGTCAGTTGAGTGTGAGGATTTTTCACACAAAAGAGCCTCAGGGAAAACGACTCCACTAGCTAATCAGCTGATTATCATACCTCAAATGGCCTGCGGTACTTGCTGCTCCCAACCTGTATGGGCAAGAGCAGAATTGAAGATTAAGACTGCAAAGAAAAAGGGCTCTTTGGCCAGTTTAAGGAAATTAAAGAGGAATTTGTCAGAGAAAAGAAGAAAGAACTACAGGAGCCGAAGTGGAAACCTTTGAAATAAATGGGCATTTGAAATAAAATGACTTGTGTATTTCTCTAAAAGGGGGGTGGTGGGAGAGGGTGAAAGGTTAATTAACTATATTATCTGCCCGTTTGTGCCCAGCTGTGTAAAGCTCTGCTCACCCTGCCCTGTGTTTCAAAACGTAGATTCAAGAACCCAGCTCAGTGTCACGAAGAATGTCTCGGAGTAATTGAATTAGACTCCGACAAGTCGGCTGTACACAACTGCCCCTGGGCATCTCCTTACAGATTTCCTTAGATTGTTTGGGAATTAATTGATTAATAACAAGAAAATGATGATGAGAAGAAAAATACTGTCACAACTCCATAAAATGTGCTACCCTGGGGAACTCTTCATGAGAGTCATTCTTCGGGATTTTATCACCAGAGGCCTATGTTTATATTCTTTCAGGGGGAGAAATTAATAAGTTGTCTTTTTTCCATTTATGTCTGAAATGTACCAAAGTTTCCCCCCAGCTCCCCAGGGTCTTCCTCAAGTCTATCTGAAATGCAGCTAGAGCAGAGGCTGTCTTTTGCTTCACGGCGCGTCTGCCTTATGCTTTCATCAGAGGAGTCTAACTCACACAGATGCACTATTTAACAATGCCATCCCCTGCTTTCATCAGAAGGGGGAAGGTTGCAGAGCCGAGCCCTGCAGAATAAGGGGGGCAGGTCCCCTGTGATCGGCGAAAGCTGAACATCGGTGCCAGTTTCCATCTGTCATGATAGCCTATCTCCGAACCTTCAATCTGTCAAAAGCTCGCTGCCCGGCTGAAGGCTCCAGGAGATTTGGTGCACTAAACACATTTGACAACAGCATTATCACTGCAAGGAGCCAGCAAAATGCCATCAATGTGTTAATTGTAGCTGGCTATGTAAAGTGTCACTTCCCATATCATTTAACACCAGCTTCGCCTCTTTTGCAGTTCCTAATTTTCTACACTTTATAAACATATGGATTGCTCTTGTAGCAACAATGTGATCTTCTTAGCAGAGGTTTAATTTTGCTTGGGTACACTGCACCCAAGCCTCTAACTGGGAAGCAGCAACGCAGAAAGGGCTTGGAGGTTGTGGGGTGGGGGGAGTGGGGAAGAGAAAATAGAGAGAGGCTTGGGAATGAAGGGTGGGGGATGGAAAAGGCCAGTAGGAGCCAGAGTGCTTCTCACACAGGCTGTGGCGATATTTTTCAGAGGCATGGAATGAGGGTGCCTTTTTTTAGGGTGTGTTCATGCTAATGGGTAAACAGTTCTCTTTCTCTTGCAGATGAAAAATGTATATGCAGAGTTTTTACAGGCTGTGAGTTTTCTTTCATGATAATATGAACAGTTTTATAATGATAAACATGAGAGCGCACATAAATAAATGAAAAATCTCCCTTGAAGATCTGAATGGGTTTTTAGCACCCAAGTACCTAATATTCAATTTCTGGTACAACCAGGGCCAGGTGTTAAATTTCTCTAGTTACTGTCACTAATGCAAATTAGATTCTTTTTCTGCTCGTAAAAAATCAAATCCACATTAGAAATTAGCTATAAAATGTAATGACTTAAATGCTATAGTGTTTTACAAATCTCCCTGCATTTCTGTGGTAGATAATGCTGTAAAACTGAGAGGAGATAATAAAATAGGTAGGAAGTTGAGTTATTTAAAGGTCTTTTGTGACTGCTTACTTTGAAATGTTTTGTATTCCTTTGCTCCTCTCTTTCCCTGTGTCCCTCCATTGTGGGAAATGAGCACATTTATGATTCCTTTTTTTTTACAAGCTTAGAAATAATCAAAATTTATTTTTAAATGATGTTGCAAGACCTGGAGAGACCATTTGCATTATTGAAAAATAATTGCCCAGAAAAGTTTACAATACCTTTGCAACTTTTAATCACTGGTATTGTAACCATCCTGAGGGAAGTTTGGAATGGTTAAATAAAGAGTTTAATTAGCATTTTTTAAACTCTTCATTAACAGTATCACCAAATTTACATAGGGAATTGTTTCACAGTCTGTACCCTCAGCTTTATTCCATACTTCTGTACAAAAATATCCAAACACAAAATGGAAATCTTCCTTTAAAACAAAGCATTTTTTTAAAATTCTACAATATACAGCAGAGCAAAATTGTACTGGGAAGATCATAAAAGCTATGCATTTATCAAAATTTAAATTCTAGCAGCATTCCATTTATTCAGCTGTAGAATGCATATTTCATTCCACTTCTGCCAAGTAATAACCAATTTAGGCCCTTAAATTAAAATCATAATGAAACTTTAGGCCCCAGATGAATAGAGTTCTTACAAAGCAAACAAAATTCTGATTAAGATTTTAACATTTCTGAACTCAGTTAAAGAAACTTAGGTCACAGAACAGGTTTATCTGAAAAATAAACTGGATGGTTATGGAAAGAAGAGACCAATAATTTTTTAGCACAAGCCATGTGCCCAGAATGGTGATGATATATGAATATTTTCACTTTTTTTTCCAATGGAAACCCAGGCTGTAAGTAAATAACTCAAGGCTTCACAGCTAGTCTAACTCCTCACCCAGGTTCTCACTGTCTCTCTCTAGAGAGACCACCAACCAAAAGAAAATGTGCCTCCCCTCAGGGCCAGTCATGCCATCTTCCCTCTCCCATAACAACATGAGCCATGACACTGAGCTCAAGGTATGGTTACTATGTATAGGTTATTCACCCTGGCTGGGAGAGTGCAGTATTATTTCACATTCCTTTTTGACTTCCCAAGCACAGTACAGTGACTTATTCTGCTAGTAATGTAGACCTTCTAATGGATACCTTGTGTTAGAGCAGAAAGAAATGGGAAAATCGCATCTTTTCTAGGGAACCCCATGCACTTTTATAGCCCCCCATTATTGTACATGAAGTCCCTGATTCTACTATACTCATTTCAATTGGCTTTCTTGCCTTTCTCTGCAACATTCTCAGAGGTCTTGCATCTATATCCCCCTTGACAAGTGATAGGCCTTGATGCCCATAATCAGATGCCTCTACCAATGACCAACAAAGAGCTCTCTTCTTCCAGCTGCCTTTTGTTGTGAAGTTAGTGTTTCTTTGACCTTTGAATTGATCCATCCAGACTTTCTTCTTTTTGCAACTCCACCCCGCTTTTCCTTATCTAGTGGCATTCCCCTACAACTTCCTACTTTCTTTAGCTTTTGTGCTTTTTCCCAACTCACTCAGCCAAATTGACTCTCAGAAAAATTGATGCACAATAAGGTAACACCACTGTTAAGATCTATGATGGTTTGCCTTCAGAGGTGTTTGAAATGGAAAAACAAGCCTATGCCAAAAGGAAACTGGAACTGTTGTTTTGTTGGGGGTGAAATCCTTTCCAGCCTTGACCACACAAGCTCAGTCCTGCCCCCACTTAGGTTTGGGCCCGTAAATAACAACATCTTTTAAATTCTTAAAGTATTCATGCTGGATTGAATAGTTTCCTTTAAAAAAAATCATGTTGCTCTTGAAAGCCATGAATATGACCTTATTTGGAAATAGGGTCTTTGCAGATGTAAGCAAGTTGAGATGAGGTTATATTGGATTGAGTCTGGTCCTGAACTCAAGTATTACTCTTGTGCTTATAAAAAGAGGGAAATTTGGGCACACACAAACACAGAAAGAAGACAGTCATATTGAAGAAGGAGACAAAGATTGGAGTTATGCTGCCCCAAGTCAAGGAATACCAAGGATTGCTCACAACAACCAAAAGCTCCAAGAGGAAAGGAAGGCTTCCCCTCCAAAGCATTCAGAGAGTTCATGGCCTTGCTGAAACCTTGATTTTAGACTTCTGGCCTCCAGAATAGAGAGAATAAAGTTCTGTTGTCTTAAGCCACCTCGCTTGTGATACTTTGGCCTGTTGTGCTTTGTTACAGAAGCTCTAAGAAACAAATACAGTATCTTTCTACCAAAAGGCCCAAAGGGTTCCATAGTATTATGTCACCCATCCTCATACTACTACTTGTAGAAGAGGACTGAATTATTCCAATAACTCATTTAGGCAGCATGTATTGACTAAGCTGCTACCATTTTCTGGTCACTATGTTCCACGAAAGGGATCCAGCTCTTAGAACTAGGTGAATGGGGGCTAATGTCATCAGTCATATGATTCCAAAGAGTCTGGCTTTCTTTATGTATTTCTAAGTAGTGGTTGGTTACTCTCCTTTTTGGAGACCCAGTGCACTGGAAACTGTTATAATAATAAGTTCAAAATATATCACAATCATTTGGCAAGAATGCTAAAAGTGAGGATGTGTGGGAAAAGCTTGGACTCTGGGAGCCCTGAATACAATATCTGCTTCACCTCTCACTTATTATGCAACTTTGGACAAATCAAATAACCTATTTATGCCTAGGTTTTATTATCTTGAAAATGCAGACAATAATTATACCTACCTCATAGGTTGTTAGTGAGGATTAAATTATCCTATATAATAAAGAGGTAATATGCAAATTGACTGTAACCCCTCACACAAGGTGGCCACCCCCATGTGGTCACAAAATAGCCACCACAAGATGGCTGGCAGGGGAGGGCAGTTTGGGGTGATCAGGCCAGCAGGGGAGAGCAGTTGGGAGTGACCAGGCCTGCAGGGGAGAACAGTTAGGTATCACTGGGCCAGCATGGGAGGGCAGTTGGGTGTGATCAACCCTGCAGGGGAGAGCAAGTAGGGGTGACCAGGCTGGCAGGGGAGGACAGTTAGGGACAATCTGGCCAGCAGAGAAGCAGTTAGACATAGATCAGGCTGGCAGGGGAGTGGTTAGGGTGTGATGAGACTGGCAGGCAGAAGTGGTTAGGGGCAATCAGGCAGGTAGGCAAGTGAGCAGTTGGGAGCCAATAGTCCCGGATTGTGAGAGGAATGTCTGACTGCTAGTTTAGGGGATTGGGCCTAAACCAGAAGTTTGATATCCCCCAAGGGGTCTCAGATTGGAGAGGGTGCAGGCTGGGCTAAGGGACGCCTCTCCTCCTCCCCCCCTCAGTTTACAAATTTCGTGCACTGGGCCTCTAGTTTATTATATGTAAACTTCTTAGAACATTGTTAATACATATACTCTTAATTTTAGCTATTATTTATTTAATAAAAAATTCCATAAGCGTTTCAAAAAATAATTATTATTACCAATGATAAAAGCACCATATTATTACTGAGGCAACATAGCCAGTGGATTAAGATTTGATATCTACATCTGTAATTTATCTTAAGAGCTACTGTGTGTCCTTGGACAAGTTCCTTAACCTCTTGGAACCTCTGTTTCTTCATCTGTTTAATAAAGATAAAACAGATATTTCTTAGGGTGGTTACAAACATTAAATGAGATAATTCCTTGGCAAATAGCAAGCACTCAGTAAACACCTACCCTATTCTACCCAACTCTGCAACATGCTACATTTTGTGTGGTTCTTGCTTTCTTTAATTACTGTATCAAGATTCAGCACATTTAAACATACAAAAATTTTAGAGCAGCATTTTAGAAAGTAGCAAATGTTTACTTTCAATGCATTTTCCTCAAAATGCTAAGAAAGGCTTAACAGCCTTAAACAAAGGCGAGCTTACACATCTAATGTGTATGTTTTCTCTGCATTAAAATGATATACTGCCCAGTTCCTATATTTGCTTGGCTTCAGTCTTTAGCCTTCAGAGGCTAGAAACTTTACAAGATTTTTTTTTAAATAATAAAGATATTGTGATAGAATGCCAGTACAGTGGATTCTTTCATTTTCTCTGTTAAGCTTTACCATCAGTTTGACTCTCACCACCACCTATTCTCATTTTCCTTTTCTTTCCTCACTTTCAGCTCTGCAGCCCACCGTGGTGTTAATGAGATCCGGAGAGGGGCTATTGGGAAAAATGGAATGGATCTCTTTCCCTTGCAGTGACATTCTCTATCTCTGGTAGGCTGCTCTCCTGGGCTGAATGGCTTCTGCTTCATTGAAGCTAATAGTAATAGAACATGGGTTAGTTGAGGAAATAAGGGATTAATATTCAGATTTTCCAGCCTAGTCTTACTAAAAAAGCACCACAACCCTCAAATAATAGTAAACCAGTTTTGCTGCATAACAAACCACCCCAAAACTTTTTAGCTTAAAGCAACGAACATTTATTAACTCACAATTCAGTAGGTCAGCAATGGAAACTGAGCGCAGCTGGGTTACTGCAGTTGGATGGTAAGTCACCTGGGGATGGGTTAGTCTAAGACGACTTCACTCACATGTTTGTCTGAAGGCTGTAAGCTCTAGTCCTCAGCAGGCTAGCCCAGCCTTATTCACATGATGGTGGCCATAGGGTTTCCAAGAGCAGCAAAAGAGAATAGGTCCTAATACCTAAGTTTCTGCTTGCATTATATTTGAATTGTCACATTGGCAAAAACAAGTCCTATAGCCAAGACATGTGTTGAAGGCACTATCCAAGAGCATGAATAAAGAGAAGGAAATAATTTGTGGCTATTTTTACAGTCTACAATAATTAGTATTTCCCATCATTTCCATTATCTGGACAAAGGCCATTTGTTCTAAATGTGCATTTTAAGGAAACCTTCATTATTTATACATGTCATAAAAAGTACCAAGGATCTTAGAAAAATTAAGGAATCCCCAACTCAGCAGAGGAACTTTAAAAGAACTGTCAGAAATAAGTAACAAGTCTACATGACAGCAGATAAAGAAATAGCTCTCAATTAGACTCTCCAGAGAGAATTTTGAATGACAAGAATAATCTCTGGACACATATGTAAATTTTTGTGTGTATCATTCAAATATCTCTTATTCTGCAAATGTTTATCCAACAAGTATCAGACACTGGAGTAGGTACTGAGGGTACAGGTGTAGTTCTCTGTCCTCATGGAGCTTAGGGTCTAGTAGTGAAGATAAACAATAAAAATTACATATTTATAATTGTGATAATGCTGCAAAGGTGAGGTCTAGGGTGCAGGGCACATGGTGCCAGCCCCGATAGAGAGCTGATCAGTCTTCTCTTAGCCCTGAAGGATGAATTGAGTCCTCAAAGTGAAGAGGAAAGGGAAGGAAAAACTAGTCAGAGGCCAGTGTGAGAGGAAGAAGCTATAAATGGGCAGTATAGAAGGATCTTTCTCTCACCATGTGAATTAGATTATATGAGATATAAAAAATGCTATTAATTAAACTGTATACATGTGAGCATAGTATACAGTTTAATTAATATTGTAGTCAACCATGTGTTACCCAATGTAAACAGTATTCTACTCTGTATGGTTCTTACTATTTGTTGAATAACAAGAACACATTCAGCCCCCTCAAACCAACTCTCTCTCCTGTGCTTGTCAAACCCATGCAAGCTAGAAGCTTGTGAGGGCAGAGGGACTCATAATCTCTAAACATTTGAATTTTCAGATTTTCCTGAAAATTCAAATGTTTAGACATGCTCCAGTTTGCCACATCCCCATCAACCCATTGTTTCTGATGGCCCCTGTAAGTATATGAGTTTGCAGCTCCTAGATTTTTCTCTGCTACAGATTTTTATTTTTTATGTAATTAATAATTGCACCCAGGAAATGCTTCCAGGTCTTCAATAGCAAATTGTCAAGTCAGCATACAGAGCTTCCTTTTTTTCTGTGTGTGTGTGTGTGTGTGTGTGTGTGTGTGTGTGTGTTTCCTCTTCTTGAATTTCAGTCCATCATCGTCACAGAGTTAGTTAGTGAATAAAACATGTGTGCCTATTACATTCACAGCAATTAGTTCTAGGCAGACCATTATAAAAATACATTTTTACAAATGTATTCATATGGCAATGCTTTTATTTCATAACAATACATCAGTATGTTTTCTCTGCTTTATTCTGGTTTGTTTTGAAATTTGCAATCTTTCAGAGTAATCATAACTGAAAGCATTTTAAAAGATTATACTTTAAATTTTAAATTATGCATCACATTTGTAAGGAGAAACAATTTTATGACTACATAGCATATTTTCAATACATTTTATTAATTAATTAGAAATCCATCTTAACAGGTACTTTCTATAGATGGTCAAGTTACTGTAGATATGCATCTAGTTAAGCTTTGGCCGCCTGCTATATCTTCAGATCTTTCTTTCATTTTTTCTCTAAATCCTATTCATGTAAGAAAGGATTTCAGTAGTCTAATATCATTATTACTTATAAGAAATAACTTTAAGACAAATGTGACATTGTACCTAGAATTAGACATTCCAGTAACTTCATCTTAGGATAAATGGCACCTCTGTGTGAAAGACAAGCCAAGCAGTATGTAGTTTTGCACTCTTCCTTTTCTTAGATTCTTTTAAAAGGGTAAATGAGAAATAAGTGTAGTTTACTTTTTTAATTAAGCTTGACTAACAAGCATCTTATGTGATTACTAGAGGACCAGCCTGCACCCTCTCCAATCCTGGACCCCTCAGGGGATGTCCGACTGCCAGTTTAGGCCTGATCCCACAGGGAGTCAGATATCCCTCTAGCAATCTGGCACTGCTGGCTCCTAACCACTTACCTGCCTGCCTGCCTGATCACCCCTAACCTCCCTCACCTGCCAGCCTGATGGCCCCTAACTGCCCTCCCCACCCATAACCACCTCTGCCTCGGCCCCCACCACCATGTCTTTGTCCGGAAGAAGAACCAGATGACTGGAAGATGTCTGGTCAACCTGGTTTAATTAGCATATTACCATTTTATTAGTATAGATTCCAGTACTTTGTGTAATACTTTTATGTCAATGTCCATTTCCTCCAAATAAAATCCCAATTTTGTAGATTAAATGGGACCGAGAAATTTATCTTTAATAATTTTATTGATGTGTACATTAAGGTCAAGATAATTGCTACTCAATTGAGATGAACAGAACTAAAGATTTTGTTTCGTTTTCCTATACTGTATCATCACTCTATCACACCCAAATCCTGATGGTTGCACATGAATATTATTGAAATGTAGCAAGCTTCTTTTTTAAATAAAAAAATAGTTCAACTAGCTAGAACCCACAATTAACTGACTGGTTTTAATACAAGGCATCTTCAAGGAGAAGGAAGTGATGGGCACAATCTGGTACAGACTCATTAGTCTGTATCTAAACAGCCACTATCCAGGATGCTCATCAGAGTTTATCCTGCACCCCTCTCACCTAAAACCCACCATAGTCCCCCGTGAAAAGTATTGAGGTGCCTCCAAAACATTGAAAAATAACCCAAGAAAACCAAGGAGAAAAATTACATGTTTTAGAAATACTTTCAGCAATGGATTGAAATGAGGAATTTCTTCTTTATCTCCAATTAGTCAGCAGAGTTCCAGTGACCAAAGTTTTTGTGGTCAGACTGGCTATGTCTTATGTTCTATGGATTACTTGGCATGAAACCGATACACAGATAGGGAATGGAGACATGGGACAGTCTTCATTTTATCCCACCCAAAAGGCGTGCATAGCCAAAGCAGTATGGTCCTAGATCTCAATACGAGCCAAAGCACTCCATTCTAACAAGCTACATATTCCAAAACCCAAGAGTAAATGAGGTCTCTGTGGGGCATCTACTGCCTTTCCCTACCTTACGGGGCCCCACTGCTCCCACTCCTTTGGAGGCTGCTTCCCTTAAAGACTTGCTTAGTAATGATCCGTGAGCAATTCTTCCGATTCCTCTCTTGCATTGCAGGAAATGTAGCAGAGACTTCAGAATAGCTTTGTTAGTCTGGTAATTAAGACAGGAGTGACATTCAAACACAGCCTGGACAGGATGTGGCAAATTACTGTATTCTTTGTGTGAGGAGCTGTTCCCAGTCTGCTTTGTCTGTCCTCCTGGGATCTCATCATCTCCACTAAAAGTCAGAATGGGATTTTGTACCCTCTATTCCCTTATCTTCTCCCCCCTCCCCCATTAAATATCTGCTTTGTGGGAGCTATGTTTGTCAAAATGAGCTAATTTATGACATTATGGGGGGGAAATGAAACCTCAGCTTTCAGTTCTTGTTCCTTCAGGCGGCTTTACTGAGGATCTCCTCCTTTCTCTGACCCTCCTCTCTATTTTCGGGGAGGCTATTTGCTAAACAGAACATTTCCCTTCTCCCCACCCCCCTCTGAAACATATGAGGCAGGTAAATGGCCACTCGTCATCCTTTTTGCAACTATGCTATACATACAGTTCTCTCACAGCTAATAGCTTCTTCTGTTTCCATAATTTATCACTGTCAATGTTCTTTATATTTTATTTCCTCCTTATGTGTTTCATGAGAAATCTATGCTTCTACTATGTGGCCCTGGATTTCATTAGCATAAACAGCATAATATCAAATAAATATATATTCCGTACCACACTAGAGTTCATGTTTTTTTCAAAGAACGGGATGTTATTTTATTGGTAGATTTTTTTTTCTCATATCCTTATGGTCTTTTTCTTTTCCACTAAACCATTATGAAGTGAGTACCAAAGGTATCCTGGGTAATTAGCCATTACAGTACTGTCACAGAGGGTTCCACAGTCAATACAAAGATAATTTGGGCAATGGTGAATGACAGTGCTGTCCAGACTTTTGGGATAATCAAGGACACATCCAGCTGTACCAGACATCTGTCAGACCCATGAATCATTTCAACTGGCTCCACAATCGCCAGGCAGCCCTAAAGAAGGTAAACATTACAGCAGGCAGCACACTATCGCAGACAGCAGTACTTGCTCTTGCATAAAACCTGCTTCTTCTGCAAAAGAAGAGCCCTGTGCAGAATAGGAACATTTGTGATATTTTCATGTTGGATTTTAAAAGAATGAAAATGTAAATAAAATAGCAGAAATAGTATGCATATTATGAGAACACTGGGTGTTTTTTTTTCCAAAATGTATGATCAAGAAGTAGTTTGGAATATATTAGTTATGATTGGTTTTATGTAATTAACTTTATTTCCAAATCAGTCCAAGTATTTTATGCACCCACGCTGTTTTACAGTGCTAAGGGCTTTTATTTATAAGTTAACATTGCTTTAGGGCCCTCACATTCAAGGTTTTTCAGCAAGGACTGCTAGCTGGCTGTTTGTGGAGCACAATAAGATGGTCTCTGTTAAGACTAAAGTCTTGGCTACAAAATGAGCAGTGCAGTGACACAGCATTCCATTTTGATTAGATGAAGCATAATTACTTGCAATTTTTTAAAATGACTGCCTCTGTGCAAATCTTTAACATCACACATGGCATACAGGGCAGCTAGAGCTCTGATTACAAATTGACCACCTGATCATTAACTACAGTGGGTGTAGGTATGACCTAGTCTTGGTTAGATTTGATGTGTTATTTCCTACATTTCCTAAGCTACCCCTATGAAATCTGCCAAGACTGCCCCAGCTGAGACCAGGAGCAAGAAACTTATCAGTTTGCCACTTCCCACCTTCTTGTCTTCCAAGACACATTTTTTTATACACGTCACTTTTATTAGTTATGGAACAAGCTGTTCATACACAGTTCCTTATAATACCTTTAAATGTCAGACAAGCTGAGTACAGAGTGAGCTGAAATGGAGCAACACTTGAATGGAGAAATTCAAGGCCACCTAGGTGTCTGCCATGCAATTCAGGGTGAAAGAGGCACTTGCTTTTAATCTTTTGTCACTTACTTTCCTATTACTTCTTTAAAATAAGCTCTATTGAGGTATAACTGATATACACTAAACTGTACTATTTAAGGTATACAACTTGAGAAGTTTGACATGCATACACCTGTGAAACCAACATAGCAATCAAGGTACTGAACATTTTCACTCCCAAATTTCCTTATGCCCATTTATACACCTTTCCTCCCACTCATCTCTGTTCTGCAACACTTTTGGTCACAGTAGATTAGTTTGCATTTTCTAGAAGTTTATACAAATGGACTCATATGGTATATACATTTTGTGTGTTTGGTTCCTTTCAGTCCGAATGATTTTGATTTTCATCCATGTTTTTGCAAGTATCAGTAATCCATTTCTTTTTATTATTAAATAATATACTCCATTATATGTATATTCAATTTATTTATCCAGTTCACCTACTGATGGACATTTGGCTTGTTTTCAGGTTTTAACTGTTATAAATAAACATTGAGCATTCATATATGAGTCTTGATAGGGAAAACGCTTCACAAACATTTAACTGTTATAAATAAACATATGAACATTCATACATGAGTCTTGAAATGCACATATGTTCTTTTTGTATTGGGTAAATACCTGGGAACACAATGTCTGGATTACACTGCCCAATTGTTTTCCAAAATTGTTGTACCTTTTATATTACCACTAGCAGAGTTTAAAAGTTCCAGTTCCTGCACTTCTTTATAGCTTACAAACTAAGAATAGTTTTTACATTTTAAAACATTGGTAAAACAAAACAAAAAAAAAACAATAAAGCAGAATATGCAACAGACTTAGGCCCTTTTAAGACAAGTTTTTCTTTCCCTGGTTTAGACTATTTGTATTTAATGTAATTGTTAGTATGATTTGGTGTAAGTCTATCATCTTGCTATTTGTTTTTTACTTGCCTCACTGATATTTTTCTTTTTTTTTTCATGTTATTATTTTTTTTATTATTCTTTTTTTAATTTTATTTTATAAAGGTATTTTCTGTGTACATAGTTTACCATTGCCCCCCCTCACCTCCCATTTATGCCCTCCCTCCCCAGAGTTCTGTGTTCATTGGTTGTACTTATGTTCATTCATACCAGTCCCTCGGTTGTTCTCCTATCTCCCCCCAGGTCTCCTTCCCCTCCCCCCTGTCATTTGACAATCTGCTTGTTTTATGGTGACTATCTCTGGACCCCATGAATAAAATCTGCTCCTCATTTGGCAGTATGCTTGTTTTATGGTGACTATCTCAGGACCATATGAATAGAGTCCGCTCCTCCTCTGGTTTTCACCGCCCCTTCCCCTGGGTCCCACTGCTTCCCCTGGGACACACGGCTCTCCCGGGGCACACTGCACCCTGGGACACTCGGCTCACCCGGGGCACTCGGCCCCCTGGGACACTCGGCTCACCCGGGGCACTCGGCCCCCTGGGACACTCGGCTCACCCGGGGCACTCGGCCCCCTGGGACACTCGGCTCACCCGGGGCACTCGGCCCCCTGGGACACTCGGCTCACCCGGGGCACTCGGCCCCCTGGGACACTCGGCTCACCCGGGGCACTCGGCCCCCTGGGACACTCGGCTCACCCGGGGCACTCGGCCCCCTGGGACACACGGCTCATCCGGGGCACACGGCCCCTCTAGGGTGTTGGAGTCGCATACTGGAGGCGCTGCGCCAGCTCCTTGCTAGCATGGGGGGCAGGCTGGGACAGCTGCAGTTGGGCTGAGATGGTTTCAGGTGGGGGGACCACCCCCAAAGGTGTCTCGTTCGGTGTGGGAGCGGAGCAGCTGCAGACATGGAGGCTAAGTTCTGAGGTCGCCCACTCCCTGAGCCCAAGGCGTGGTGAGCTCTATTCTTGGTGGATTTCCTTTATTCTCGGCGGCAGTGGCCGGTGGCGGTGCCAGGTGAAATATTGAAGGTCGCTCCTGTGGTTCAATTACCACTGTGGTTTTAAAGTTCATATGGCGGTGGTGGTGAGAGCTTTGGCTTGGCCATGTGGCATCGGATGATGGGCTCGCCTGAGTGGGTAATGGAAGGCACTGTGCCATTTCCTCACCAGCGCGCTCCATTTCCCTCCCAGCATGGTGGGTGTGCTGGGAAGATTGTGGGCGGGCTGTGATGGCTGCATGGGGACAGTCCGCCCTCAATGGTGTCCTCTTTGTTGCGGATGTGGAGCTTCTGTGGATGCAGAGGCTAATTTCTGAAGCCACACTCTCTATGAGCCCAATGTGTAGTGAGCTCTGATTTCGGTGGATTCCCATTCTTGGGGGCGGCGGCGGGTGCGGCAGCAATGGCAGCGCCTGTGGCTCAATTTCCCCTGCAGTTTTAAAATCCGCGTGGTGGTAGTGTCTGATGCCCTGGCCTGGCCATGCGGCAGCGGAGAGAGGATTCTCCGGGTCTGCCAATGGGAGGTGCAGCGCCAGCACAGTGCGTGCGAAGGCCTGGCAGAGCAGGCCACGGGCGGTGATGGAGAGTCCCCGCGATGTCCCAGTCTTTCATACTTAGTGGAACGCTTCCCCTGAGCCAGGACAAGCAGCACCACCACAAATATTGGCCAGCTCAGTGCTGCCCCTCCACAGGTGACAGTAGGGGCATCCTCACCTCGGTAGGCCCTCGCTCTCAGAGGTCTCAACCAGTGGAAGGCAGCACGGCACAGAACTGCCCCACCTTCTCAGTCCTCCACTCGGCGTAGTTTTAAACTCCACATGGCAGCTGCGGCGCCCTGCTTGGTGCCTAATTGTAGCCTTCCCATTTCTGGGCTGAGCTGGTTGTGCGGGAGGGGAGACGCTTCGCCCGCTCCTCTCTAGCACTGCGGGCTGGGCTGGGAGGTCTCGCTCACGGGCTTCTCGTCCAGGCAGGAGCCAAAGGCGCGGCGAAAGGGCAGCAGCAGCGGCGGTGGTGGCGGCAGCGTAGGGCCCCATCAGCTCAGCTGGCCCACTCCCTGGGCCCCAGGGCGGGGCGAGGTCTGGCTTCCCTCATTTCCGGCATCAGCGGCAGGTTCAGTTTCGCTGCAGTTTTAAACTCCACATGGCGGCGGCGGCGCCCTGCTTGGTTTCTAATTGTAGTCTTCCCACTTCTGGGCTGGTTGCTGGCGGGGAGGCGCTGCGCGATTTCTTCGCCTGCACAGTAAGCGCGGGGGCTGGGCCGGCGGGGAGATACTACACCATCTCTTCGCCCGCCCGGCAGCGGCGAGTGCGGGGGGCCGAGCCCAGGCGCCCGCTCCTCTCCAGCACTGCGGGAGGGCTGGGAGGTCGCGCTCACGGCTTCTCGTCCAGGCAGGAGCCGAAGGCGCTGCGGTGGCGGCAGCGGCGGCGTAGGCCCCCATCAGCTCCCGTGGTGGCCGGCGGGGCTGGCCCACTCCCTGGGCCCTGGGGCGGAGCGAGGTCTGGCTTCCCTCATTCCCGGCGGCAGCGGCTCCAGCAGGTTCAGTTTCGCTGTAGTTTTAGACTCCACATGGCAGCAGCGACGTCCTGCTTTGCATCTAGTTGTAGCCTTCCCATTTCGCCAGCTTTCCTGTGGGTCTGGTGCGATCCCTTTCGGTTTTATCCGTTGTTTTTTTCTAAATTGTTGAGGAGATGGCGGCCCAGGAGACCTCCTGGGCCGCCATCTTGCTTCGGTCTCCTGATATTTTTCTTTTTTCCAAGTGTTTTTTAATTAACTGAGAATTTTTATGATTACATTTAATATCTTTTGTTGGCATATTAGCATTAGTTTTTTGTTTGTTTTATCTTAGTGATTACTTTATGGCTGTCTACCTTCAAATGATATTATACCTCTTTTTATAAAATAAATTTCAAAAAGTATTTTTCCCTTCCAATTTTTAGGTTATTGTTCCTTTCTATGTGTTTTATCTATACATCTATACATATAAAAGGCTAAATGTCCGTCCATCTGACCGGTAGCTATGACGCACATTGGCCACCAGAGGGCAGGACTTAATGCAGGAGCTGCCATGACATACACTGGCCATTTAAAAATAAATGGCACCATGGACCTGGCACCGACAAACCAACACTCAGCTTCCCCCAAGTGGAACACAGACTCTGCCACCAACCTGGAGGGACACCCCACCAAATCACAGCCAATAGTGCCAACAATCCATGGCACAAAATATGGCCCAGAGCCGAGCCCAGCCCAACCCGGAAACGGTTGCTGTGGGCGCTGGGTAATGACATCACATAACAACGCCCAGCTTCCTCTCTCTATTATATCTCTCTATAGACTAGCCTCCTTGGAGTTTCTTCAGCTCAGGAACCTGACTTGCTTTGTAGTCAGGTGCAAGCATTTTAAAATTTAACCAAATGTTTATGAAGCATTTTCCCATGCCTCATCTCATTTGATCCTCACTGAAGTCCTGGAGTAGTTAGATAGGAGACTTGGTAGAATCCTATTTTCTTTTCATTTGCCAGAAAATGGAGATTTAGAAAATTTAGAAAATTCAACACTCTGAAAAGAAGTAAGAAATGGTGGACCTTGAAAATGACTTCAGGTTTTTTCACTGCACAGAATATAGTCAAATGCTGCAACAGTTAAATATTTTACCCTTTGTTCTCCCTGTGATCTACAATAATAATCTGCTTTGTGTTGATATTCATTGTTATGTTGCTGACAACTACCTGAAAGAAAAGTTGGGGTACTTCACTGGGCTTGAAAAAGTTTAGCTAATTCAGAAAGCAAGTTTAATTATGCAAGTTTATCTACATAAGCTCTCACTGGTGCCAATCACATGCATGTATTTCGATCTGTCATTGTTGATTGTGAATTTGGTTGACACTTCTATTATAATATATATATTTATTGGTTTTTTACAGAGATGAAGAGAGAGTGATAGAGAGCGAGAAACATCGATGAGAGAGAATCATTGATCAGCTGCCTCTTGCACACCCCCCACTGGGGATGTGCCTACAACCAATGTACATGCCCTTGACCGGAATCGAACCTGGGACCTTCAGTCCGCAGGCTGACTCTCTATCCACTGAGCCAAACTGGTTTCGGCAGACACTTCTATTATAGAGAAAGGACAAATAGTGATATTAAAATATTTCTTCTAATTAATTTCCTTTCAGTGTGCATTAATCCATGCACTGGAACACTAGTATGTTATAAAACCCATGATGTATTATAATATTTTTATTTAAATAGTCAATTAACTATTAAAGAAATGTAAATAATTAAAAAAGCATCTTACATTTTTATCCATGTAGATACCATTTATGGCACTCTTTATTTCTTTGTATAAACCTTTATTTTTATCTGCTATCATTTTCTTTCTGCCTGAGGAATTCCTTTAACATTTTTTAATGGGTTCGCTGGTGATGAACTATTTCACCTTTTGTATGTCTGAAAGTGTTATTTCACCTTCATTTTTTAAAAAGAGGGTGTTTTTTTTTTTTAAACTGGGTTTAGTTCTAGCTGACAGTTTTCTCTTAGTACTTTAAAGCTGTTGAGCCACTGTCCTCTTCTTTGCATTGTTTTTGATAAGAAGTTTTTTATTATCGGGCTGCTTTTAAGATTTTCTCTTTATCACTGGTTTTGAGCAATTTGATTATGGTATGTTTTGATATAGTTTACTTCAAATTTCTTTTGCTTGTTATTCATTGAACTGCCTAGATGAGCCCTTTTTTTCAAATTTGGAATTTTTTCTGCTATTGTTTCATAAAATATTTTTTCTCCCCCTTTTTCTTCTATTGTTTGGGTACTCCAACTTTATATTTATTATGCTGCTTGAATTAGTCCCACCTCACTGAAGATCTTTTAACTTTACTATATTCTCTTTTTTCTACATGTTTCATTGAGATGCCTTCAAGTTCACTACTCTTTTATTCGACAACTAGAGGCCTGGTGCATGAAATTCGTGCACAGGTAGGGTCCCTAGGCCTGACCGGTGATCAGGACTGATCTGTGGGGTGACTGGCAGGGTGATCTTTCTTCTCCCATCCCCTCCCAGCTCGCACCTGCCTTAGCTGGCCTGGTGGTGCCTGCTCCCAGTACTTCCCCTCACCACCACTGCTTGTTACTTCCCTCTGTGGGTTGACTGGGAGGGCAATTGGGGGCTCTGTTCACACCCACCTTGGCTGGCCTGGTACCACCCACTTGCTGGCCCCGCCCCTGCGGCCACCACCAGTCAGGGCCTGCAGGCTTGGGGAAGTTCCTGTATTGAGTGTCTTCCCCCTGGTGGTCAGTGCACATCATATCAACTGGTCATTCCAGCAATCGTCCCACCGTTTGGTCGATTCGCACATTAGGGTTTTATATAGATAGATGTCTAACCTGCTATTAATCACTTCTGATGTATTTTCCATTTCAGACATTGTACTTTTAATCTCTAAAAGTTCAGTTTTCATCTTTTTCATACTTTCGTGTCTCTACTTACTTTTTGAACATATGAAATACAGTTATAATGATTTCTTATGCTAATTCTAACATCTAGACCAGTTCTGCGTCAGTTTCATTGGGTAGATAATTCTCCTAATTAGGTATTATGTCACTTGTCTGAACCAATTCACTCTAATGTTTTACCTTTGCCAGGCCATTTGCCTTTTATGCCTTTCATAGTTAATATAGAAAGAAACTTTTATCTCCTGCCATAGAGCAGCAAGACAGTTAGGTAAATAAAGGGAGCCCAGGAAATGCAGCTGAAAAGCGATCATTATAGGGCCTTAAATGATGAAGTCAGGAATAATTATTTCCTGTCTTCCTCATTCATTCAGCATTTATTCACTCAACATGCCTATACTGAGCACTTTCTACATGGTAGGCACTATTCTAGACCTTGGGGGTAGAGTTTTGTAAAAGAAAGCCACAGCCCCCGCTCTCATGTGGTCAAGGATCTGATGCCTAGTGGGGAAGGCCCATGAGTGAAGCCAGTCAGGATAAGGACAGTATCATTTGGGGCAGCTGGGTGTCATCATCGGCTTTAGGATAAAATAAGGCACAGTGGGACCTGTGGCAAAATATAGGAATCCCCTTCTTAGCTTCAAACAACTCACTTTCACCTAAAGCACCTTATTTAAACTGGTAAATTGGTGGTTCCCAGTCCTGAATGAATACTATAGCAGGCTTAAGCACAGAAAACTACCAGAGCTCTGAAGAGGGCATCTAAATAAGATACTCCTTATGCTTTCCTGAAGAAGAGCCATGAGACCCTGTGAGCATATTCGTTCACTGGCCATCATCATTTCCTGTGCCAGCAAATTTTTTGCAGAGGGGACCCAAAGTGAGACCATAGTTTCACAGACTAAGCTCACATGTATCAGGACTTGTTAAACACATCCTTCATGTTCAGTCTTCATAGTTCACCCAGAACAGCCCATTATTCAGAGATTACAGGTTCCTTAAAAAACATTCACTTTAGAGAAACCTCCCAGAGGACAAAAAGAACAGAGCTGGGTCTGGGCTGGAGGGAGCAAGGCCTCAATAGGATGGGAAGTACAAGGATGAGGCCATCTAGTGAGGGCAGAGGGGCTGGGTGGAGCAGAAGGTGGGACAGTAAGCCACCCATGTCCTATTCATGGATGACCTTAAACTCTCCAACAATAGCTTTATTTTGATATTCGTGTGTCTTGGTAACATGAAAACAATGCTATAATTATTTGTAGACCAGTTCCACGTTTTCATCTCACCTTTTGTTTCAATGCCAGCAGCAACTCTGAAAGCTAAAAGCAGCTCCATGTAGGAATGACATTGGGGTCTTTCAGATCATGTGGCTTCTGAAAGTCAAGGCTGCCACAGCTCCAAGAAAGGCCTCTCTCACTAACCTCAGAGGTTGAGGTCCCAAGGGCAATGGTATGAGATGCCTTTTTCAGCCTTCCTAAAGCCATAGCAAACAGGCTATCCCAAGAATTCCTCTTTTGGGAAGTCCATGCGCAGCCTCTAAAAGGACATCAAATCTAGAGCAATCAACTTAAAGCATCTCAGTAATTATGAGGTCCTGGTGGGTCTTACCAATGTAACATTCATTTTGTCAATATCAGCTACAAGTCATAGAGGCTGGTGTTAAATTATTTTAATGCACACCCAGAAGTACATTAAAGGGATTCTTGGGAGTCAGAGGCAATAGTTGAGGCTAATTGAGTAAGGAAGACAATTCATCTGGAAAGGAGGGGTCACTAGAAATAGACATGAGAAGGTCCAAATAGGTCAGACTGAGACAAGTTAGCAGAGCACTGTAGTTGAGAACAGAAACTGCAAGAAAGGAGAAACCCTGAGTTCAAATCTCAGGCTACTGGACTAGCTTTTTAATCGTTAATCAATTATTTAACCTATCCAAGCCTCGGTTTCCTCATCTGCTTAATGGGTATAATATTAGCCCTTCCCCATAAAGTTCCCAAGGATATTCCCTGAAATAAATAATGTAGTACTTGGTCTTATTCAGAATAAGCACTCCATAAGTAATACCTAGAAGCACAGCAGCAGATGAAGACAGCCACCAGTACTAGAAAAACAGAGGGTGCAGCTGACAGTCATCAGGCAGGAAGTGGACAAGAGGGAGGCAGAGGATGAAGGCTCCGGATTATCACATCCTCAATTTAGCACCTGAGTTCAGGTTCCTCAACCCTGGCTGTACATCTGAATCAGTTTAAGTCCATTTTAAGGAGTTTTTTTTTGCTTGCTTTGTCTTTTAATATCTGTGCTTGGGCCTCACTCCCACTCCATGTTCAGTTGGTCTGGTGTGGGGGCAGGCATTGGTATGTTTTTGTGGGGTTTTTTAAAAGTTTTTTTCTAATGTACTGCCAGAACTGAGAGCCTCTGACTTAGATGATGCAGGTCTAGTTGATCTTGAATTCTGTACCAACACCTGAGAGAGCTTGAGACAAAAAAGAAAGGAATCTAGAATGACTCCCGGTTTCTTGCCCTGAAAAACTGAAAGGCTAGAGTTGCTATTTCCTGAAATGGGAAAGACCCAGAGGGTGCAAAGGCCACTTTGAACCCAGCAGTGAGTATGTGAAGCACTGCGGATATTGAGCTGCCCTTCTGGAAAGTGCTGGAGGGTGGGGAAGTGTGTGTGTACACAAATAAAGACTGTAGTGTGAAAAGGGCTCTGGGAGCGGTCTGCACTGGGACCAACAGATGCAGAGATAAAGGCACTGCTTGGGGAGACTTTGCAGAACAACCACGAGGCTAACGGAGTGCGGGATAAACTGAGCAGAACATAAAGCTGGAGGGAAGGGAGAGAATGGGCTGGAGGCCATGGTCAGTAAGCAATGATGGAGAAGGAGTCAGAGAAAGCAGCCTGTGCAGTGAAGGCTTTCCCTGCTCCCACTCTCTCATCAAGCACCTTTGCTTTGCTCCTGGTCCCTGAGCTATTTGCAGACAACCTGCCCCTCCCAGAAGTGCACAGTCATTCTGCATCTCACTTTTGTGGCCTTTGAAGTTCCTGTTTCTGAAAAGCAAGATGACTAAATGAAATGTGATGGGCCTTTCACTTTTAACTGCCTCCAACCTCTTCATTTCTCCCTACAAGAAGTTTCTGCCTCTTGGCTTTCCAAACTCCATCAGCCCAGACACTGATTGACTGGGCCCTTTGGTTTTCTTCCACCTTGACTGCCTCACCTAAAGACTAGTTTTCCCCCTGATACGGATGTTACATGCTATCAGTAAATTGGAATTTGCATAATCTTTGGGGGGGAGCCCTTATATCGTGCCAAGATTATTTGGGCAATGGTGAATCTTTATTATATTTTCAGATCTGTTGGAGTACTTCAGCACAGATAAATAATTCTTTTTTGTTTACTTTAGTTTTCATTTCCCAGAGACTTTCTGTGGGTCAGCAATTTGTTTTGAGTTCCAGCTCCAGAGTTCTCCAAGGACCCAGCAATAACTACCACATTATGGGTGGGCAGGAAAGGGCATACCAACACCCTGGAAAACAAAACAAAGTCCATGTTGTTATGCTGATTTCTGCCATATATGTATGTATGTGTATATATATATATATATATATATATATATATATATTGCTGATTTCATATATACCATATATCTCACAATCGTCATATGCCAGAAATATGCTTGTGTATATATAATTATTGAATTAGAAACATAATATAAATTTAATATACTTGCATGTATATGTGTATATATAAGATTATAAAAAATTACTAACTATCCTGCCAAGCCTTACCCTAATCTACAGCCCTAAATTAGTCTCTTTGGCAAGCTTTGAACCTTCCCTATGGAGTACATTTCTGTGTGAAAGCATTTAGCCCAGTTTAAATCAAGTCCAAAGATTAACTATCAAATATTGCCTCTTCATAATCTGCTTTAATTGTTATTGATTTGTATGTTTGGAAAGTGCCCTGAGATGATAAAGGCCTATGTCTGTTTCACTGCTGAGTTTTTGCTGGTTGATCTCTAGCTCATCCTTGGCTCTTCAGTTGGTCTCTCTTTAGCATGTCTACAGATGGTTGCACCTCCTGCCCCACAGCGATCCCTAGTCCTGTAGCAAATCAAATGATCAATAAAACAAACTGATAATAATAGGCAATTAAATAAAATCATTATAAAGCAGATTTAATATGAGAAAGCAATTGGGGCTGTATTCAGCAGTATTTCAAAATAAAATATATACATATATTCTAATTTTAAAACAAATACAATCTGAATCAAAACAGGACAATCAAGAAGAAATTTCTGACCAGGCCTTGACCAAGGTGCTGTGTAATAAATACCCTCTATGCTAACCTGTGACAAGTCCTCTCTCCTCCATGTTGTCTGTCTGGGTTTAGGCTCTCAAATTTTCAGTTGGGGTCTGAAAATTTTTAGTTATCTTTTGGTCTTTGAGTGATGGACAATAGCAGGGAAAAAAGCCAATTATAGTCATGCTGTGGTAGTTTGGTGGTGGATGAAATTAAAATTCAGAGAGCATTTTAAATATATGAGTAGTTTAATGTTATCATCAATAATTTTCCCCATAACATCATCATTTATATTTGTCCATATGGAGAAGATAAAAGTTTAAAACTCAACTTAAACCACTTCTTAAGGTTGAAGAATTTAATGCATGTCTTCCCATCTATAATAGGGAAAGAATAACTCAGCTGCTATCTATGTGAAGTAGAGAAAAATCAGAACTTGAGCTTTGTAGATCACTAGGAATCTGTAAAAAAACAAAAAAAAAAACAAAAAAAGAATAATAGGGTTTAAGAATAAAATCTCCCTTATTCGGCAAGTTGTGAAAAAACCACATTACATATCTGTGTTCTTGAGCTATTCTGTTTTGTCTAAATATAGTATTTAGAAATGGAGATTCAAGTGGAAGGGAAATGGGCAGGACTTTTCTCTTTTAGAAGTAAAACAGCTGGGGATGTGTTCACATGGTAAAATGAAAATATCAAGCAAATTGATAGAAATTAACTTTCTACAGTTTAAGCTTTAAGGTTAGCAGGAGATCAGCATTACAGCAAGCATGCAGGGCTATGTGCCAGGGGAATCTTCTGTTTTGGAAAGGGCAGTCTTGGGGCTAGTGGATGCACAGACATATTAGAAACATGAGATCATCCAGATAAATGCAATCTGTAAAACTGCCTGTAGCAAGAGCTTACCTCAAAGTGAAAAGGATTCATTGTGACAAAGAAATTTAAGGTGAAAGGTTCAAGAAGTCAATCATTTAGGATTAAATTCAAATGGCCTATAAACAATATACCAAGCAAACAAAAAACAAACAAGTAAACAAATGCATGCCTCTCTGGATAAGTGTTTATTTAAGTCCTTTGCCCATTTTTAATTGGGTTGTTATACAGTTCTTGGTATTGAGTTGTATAAGTTATTTATATATTTTAGAAATTAACACTTTAACAGCTGTATCTTTGGCAAATATATTCTCCCATTCAGTGGGTTGTCTTTTCATTTTTTTTTCATTTGTCATCTGACTCTGCTTCACAAACATTTATTTTTTATTTCTACATAGCTGAATCTATCAATTTTTTTATTAAATTATTGTATTTATTTTATTGATTATAGTATCACATAATTGTCCTCATCCCCCATTCCTATCCCAAACCCCTCCCAAATATGCCCCCACACCCCTGTTGTCCATGGCCACTGGCTAGGCCCATATACATGCACATAAGTCCTTTGGTTAATCTCTTCCCCTTACCCCTTCTCTCCCCTACTTTCCCTCTGAGGTTTGATCTTACAGGGTATTTTTCGGATCGCATGATCTCATGCAGCTAGAGGAAATAATGAACAACGTAAATGGATGAACAAAATCAGACCCAGAGAAAGAGAAGCAGCAATCAGACTGTCTTTTCATTTTATTGATGATTTTCCTATACTATGCAAAATCTTTTTAGCTTGGTATTGTCCCATTTGTTTATTTTTATCTTTGTTTCCCTTGCCTAAGGAGATATATCAGTAAAATTTTGCTATGAGAAATGTCTGAAATGTTACTGCCTATGTTCTCTTCTAAAATGTTTATGGTTGCCGAAACCGGTTTGGCTCAGTGGATAGAGTGTTGGCCTGCTGACTGAAAGGTCCCGGGTTCGATTCTGGTCAAGGGCATGTACCTGGGTTGGGGGCACATCCCCAGTAGGGGGTGTGCAAGAGGCAGCTGATTGATGATTCTCTCTCATTAATGTTTCTAACTCTCTGTCCCTCTCTCTTCCTCTCTGTAAAATACCAATAAAATATTTTTTAAATAAAAAAATAAAATGTTTATGGTTTCATGACTTACATTTACGTTTTTAATCCATTTTGAGTTTATTCTTGTATATGATGTAAGTTGGTGCTCTAGTTTCATTTTTTTACATGTACCTGTCCAATTCTCTGAGCACCATTCATTGAAGAAATTGTCTTTACCCTATTGTATGTTCTTGCCTCATTTGTCAAATATTAATTGACCATAAAGGCATGGGTTTATTTCTGTGTGTTCTGTTCTGTTTGATTGATCTATATGCCTTTTCTTGTGCCAATACCATGCTGTTTTGTTTACTGTGGCCTTATAGTCTAGTTTGATATCAGGTAGTGTAATACCTCCAACTTTGTTTTTCTTTCTCAAGATTGCTGAGGCCGTTTGGAGTCTTTTGTGATTCTATATAAATTTTTGGAATAGTTGTTTTAGATTTGTGAGATATGTCATTGGTATTTTAATAGGAATTGTATTAATCTGTAGATTGCTTTGGGTAGTATGGACATTTTAATGATGTTATTTTATTTTTCTACCCAGGAACATGGTATATGCTTTTAATTTATTGCACCTTTCTCAATTTCTTTCTTCAGTATCATACAATTTTCTGAGTACAGGTCTTTTACCTTTTTGGTTAAATTTATTTCTAAGTACCTTATTTTTTTGTGTGGTTGCAATTGTAAATAGGATTATTTTCTTAATTTCTCTTCTTGATAGGTCACTATTTGTGTATAAATATGCCACCAATTTCTGAATATTAATTTTGTATCTTGCAATTTTGCAAAATTTGTTTATTAGATTTAGTAGTTTTTTTAGTGGAGTCTTTAGATTTTCTATGTAAAATATCATGTTATCTGTGAATAATTACAGTTTACTTTCTCTTTTCCTATGTGGATGCCTTTTATTTCTTCTTCTTGTGTGATTACTGAAGCTAGTTCTTCCAGTACTTTGTTGAATAAGAGTGGTAAAAGCAGACATCCCTGTCTTGTTCCTGATCCTACAGGAAACACTTCTAGTTTTTGCCCACTGAGAATGCTGTTAACTGTGAGTTTGTCATATATGGTCTTTATTATTTTGTCAACATAAAGGTGACCGATAGACATATGAAAAAATGCCCAATGTCACTAATCATCAGAGAGATCCAAATGAAAACCACAATGAGATATCACCTCATGCCTATCAGAATGGCTGTCATCAATAAATCAACAAACAAGTGCTGGTGAGGATATGGAGAGAAAGGAACCCTCAAGCACTGTTGACGGGAGTGCAGTCACTATGGAAAACAGTATGAAATTTCCTCAAAAAATTAAAAATAGAACTGCTTTTTGACAAAGCAATTCCACTTCTGGGAATATATCTGAAGAAATATGAAACATTAATTTAAAAGAATATGTGTATCTGTATGTTCATTGTGGCATTATTTACAATAGCCAAGGTCTAGATGCAGCCAAAGTACCCATCAGTAGATGAGTAGATAAACAAAAACAAAAACAAAACAAAACTGTGGTACATTTACACAATGGAACACTAATCAGCTGTAAAAAAGGAAGGAAATCTTTTGTAAAAGCATGGATAGACTTGGAGAGTATTATGCTAAGTGAAATAAGCCAGTCAGAGAAAGACAAATACCTTATAATTTCACTTATATGTGGAATCTAATGAACAAAATAAATTAATGAAAAAGTAGAAACAGAAGCCTGGATCCATGGAGCAGACTGACTGCTGTCAGATAGTAGGGGAACTGGATGGAGAAGTTAAAGGGATTAAGCAAAAAATATATATATAGAGAGAGATAAATATAGGTGTGTGTGTGTGTGTGTGTGTGTGTGTGTGTGTGTGTGTGTGTCATAGACACAGACAACAATAGCTAGATAGCTACAGGGAAAGGAGGTGGGGGTAGGTAGGAGCTGGGGAGAGGGGAAAATGAGGATGGAAAGAGACTTTGCTTGGGGCGATGGGCACATGATGCATTGTGTAGATGATGTTTTATTGGACTGTACACTGAAATCTGTATTGTTTTGCTAATCAATATCACCCCAATAGGTTCAATATTTTAAAATGCAGGCCTTCTTTACTCTGTAATAAGGGGAAAGGGAAACCCTCTGTGAAAGTTGCTGATGCCAGTCTGCTCCGAATCCCTAAAGCACTGAATTCACCTCTGGCGCTGCCCCAAAAACATATGTAAAGATATGTAACTCATAGTTATTAAAAATTGCTACTTTATAATGACTTAGCCACATTATAATGGCTTCAGAAATAAAACTAACAGACAAAGAACAAACAAAAAAAGTTATTTAAGTAACTTTATGCACTATTGGTTGCTTTTGGCTCTAGAATTTGTCTGCTTTGTCCTATTAGTTCCTGAAATTGGAAGGATAAACTTTAGATCCAATATAAGGACCCAAACTGACCTTTTCTTCTATTATTTTATCTTTAGTCTAATGACTGTGTAAACCTTTGGAAAGAATGCCATAAATTCCTATTGCTATGCCTAGGTAGATATCATTAATTTATCATGGCACTCTCTTCCTAGTACATTAAACAGAGTCACACAACTCTATGCAATGTTCTAAGCAGCCACTATGTCTGGTAGCATTAGCATATGAAATCAATCCTATTTGATATTTTAGTGCCAGTTATTATTGAAGCTATAAAATTTTTAAATGTATAAGGTTAGAATCAAACCAAAGTGGTATTTTTCATAACTTATATATGCCAGAAATTAGAAAGAAACAATAAAAGAAATAGCAACATTCATAATCTATTATCTGTTTTGTTGCTGTTCACTAAATGGATTTGTTTATTTCTGTTGCTATTTACGTACAGCATAATTACATATTATGAAGTACATATACTATTTTAATAGAGTTTATCATTTAGGCTTTGCCATAACTGTTTTTATTTGTTTCATTAGAGTACATAAATATTTTGGGGAGGGAGGCTTTTTTAAGATGAAAAGATGGTTTTTAATTATATGGCTTTCTTTATTTGCAACTGAATTTCATAACACATATTAGAAACAAATGCAGTCATGTATTTTATGCTCTCTAGAGCACCAGTTGCCAACTGGTGGTCCATGGAGCACTGGTGTGGTCTGTGAGATCTGAAAGGTTGGCAACCACTGCTCTCAAAATTTAACTCCTCTGAATGGGCTGTTTGTACACAATGGCCTTTTCATGCTCTGGTAATGGTAATATTATGTTAATATGCTGATTTATACCATCTATACTTTTGTATTAGATCAACTTCTTGCAGAGTTTACACAATCTCACATTTGTCTGATTAATATGACCATAGTAAGATTTCATTTTAGCAATTCAGGAGTCAGATCAGGCTGACGATCAGCAGGTGCAACATGGGAGCCAGTATCAGAATGAAAGAGGCATAACACAGAATTGTTACTGGTTTTGTTGAAACAACATACGTTGCAAGTCTGAAGCTTTGTTTTTCTTCTCAACTTCTCTTAATTTTGCTACTGATGTTCATGTCAGAGACTAACTGGCTTTTCACCAGACTCATTTTTTTCTTCTTCCTGGGCACAAAGCTGGACCATTTTCCAATCATGCTTTCACTTAAGTATGTTCATGTGGTTCCAAGCCAGCCCATAGAATGTGAGTAGAAGTGATACAAGCCCCTTCCAGGCCTAGCTCATAGAAAATTCTCAGATACATCCTCCATGTTCTTTCCTCTTCTTCCAGCTCTATGCAAACAAGCACCGTGAACATAGAAATCAAAACTGGAGATTATGAAGCCACAAGTTGGAAAGCCACAAGTCTCTGAATCTCTACCAATTAGGAACACCAATTGGGTCTTACAGGGATAAAAGGCAGACATGGCCCTAGCCAGTTTTGCTCAGTGGATAGAGCATTGGTCCTCAGACTGAAGGATCTGGGTTCGATTCCAGTCAAGAGCACATACTTTGGTTGCAGGCTCGATCCCCAGCCCTAGTTGGGTCACCTGCAGGAGGCAACCAATTATGTGTCTCTTTCACATAGATGTTTCTCAATGAAAAAATATCCGTGGTAAGGATTTAAAAAAAAAAACGCAGATATATATGATGGAACCGTTACACATTATTGGATGTGTTGATTATAACAGTAGCATTTTAACCAATATATAGTTTTTCCAAGCAATTCCTTAGGTCAGTGACTCTCCATTCAGCTATAAGGTTGAAGAGAGAGAGTGGATAGAGTTGGGAATACCATAAGGTGACCTTTTCATCTACATACTCTGATTATTCCTTATTCATATTCTTATTCAAACTCCTAGCATGATATACCAGGTTGTGGGGATGCAGAGCATTATGGAAAGAATAATTTACCAGGGCAACTGAGGCAAAGAAATTTTAAGTAACTTGCTCATTCACACAGCTAAGAACTGGCAAAGCCAGGATTCAGACATGGGTGGGTCTAAGTCCAAAGCCCACATTTGTAACCACAATGTTAGTCTGTCTCCTGATTAGTGTTTGCCATATCAGAGAACTTAATCTTTGCTGGATTTCTTTAAGGCAGTGACCTCTGGATTTTCTATAAGTATACTTCCTACTTGGCAATTTATATGCAATAACATCCTAATAATAATTTGTTACCTGACATCCAACCAACAACAGAGCCCAGGAACAGGCTGAGGACTGGGAACCCAGAAGGAGGCACTCATCCTTAGGGGGAACAATGGTTTGCCCAGTCTAGAGCCATATGGTGTTCCCGAGGGCCAGTTGGGACAGCACATATGACAATGGGAAATGGGAAAGTGTGTGAGATGCCATAATACCTGAAGACTCATGTGAAAACCTGGAGCTGAGGTTCAGAAAATTGGAATAAAAAGGCATAAAGAATTAATTCTAATACAGCTATTGGCTAACATTTGGGGATTTGGAGCCTCAAAATTTAGGGGAATTTATGTGAATTTGTCTACATTGATACCCATATATAAGGACATACCTGTTGCTCTAATTTTACACAACAGAAAGTAGTTCTGATCTAATAATTTATTATATCAGGTTTATTATTTCAATTACTGCTGATTCTAATATTCATTTCAGCAAGATTTCTCTTCCGTTCAGCAAAATTCGGGGTGTCGGGGGAGAGGCTCACCCATTGAATTGCCAAAGGATTTGGGCATGGAGACACCCATGGCTCTGTTAATCGGAGTTAATCCTTCAGCAAGCTGTTAGCTTAGCTCTGCCCAGTGGCTCCCATGTATATTACCAGTAGCTGGTGGAAAGGAAAAGAGTAAGAATGAAGCCATCCCAATCCTACAAAGTGGTCTGAGATTCCCCTGTCAGATGAGGCTCTATGCCATTGTTGCTTGTAACGCTGGGAGCTCTCACAAAGTAGAGTTCTGCCGGGAGAATCTGATCTCCTGATGCAGACCAACTGCATTATGCCTTCTCAGTGAGTTGGTGTTAGGGACACGATAGCTCCAGTCTTGAAATAGCATCTGTTAGTGGATGAATGTCCTGTGATTGTCTAATATCTCAAAAGAAATGTTCAGAGGGGGTAAGCCCTTCTTATTTTGCTGGCAGGCAGTCCTTGGTGACCCTTCCAGCATTACCCAGGAAAGGTAGCCCCGCTAAAATTCCCCATCACTGGTCTGGCATGGAGTGGGACACAGAGAGCACCTTCAGTGAGAAGGGAATGGGGAGAACACAGGGGACCAGCTATAGACAGGAACCAAGTCTGGCCTAGATTTTTGAGGTCCTGGAATGTTTTCCTGTGGTCATACATGTTAGTCCTCCTGTCACAGGGGACAGTGCGACATAAGTTCACCCGGAGCTGACTTGTGTCTGTACTGTGCACTGCAATTCGGCACCATCTCAAGAGCTTGCCGCAAGGTTGGATAGAGTCCAGAAATACTTCTTCCTAAAAAGAACACAAACGTGTTTCTTTTAAATTTCCTTGTAATAAATGGAAACTTGAAAACACATTAAAGGGAAGCAGAGCAAGTTTAATTTGTAATGTCTTTTTCTTCTGTCAGTTTAAATTACGCTCATGATATCTGAGCACAATTTCCTATATTTAATAATACATAAAGCAAGATAATTAAAAGGTACGCACACATGCTGGGAGAGAAACAGTGTTGAGAAAAACACTGACTTTAATCTCTGCCTCTGTTGATGAAATGTAGTGAAACCAAGCAACTAAAAGCAAATAAACAGAAAGGACACCGGCAAGGACTGTCCTTCACACCGGCTCCTTCTTCTGTGCCTCAGACTTCCATATCCAACTATTTACTGAACATTCCACATGGAGCCTTAATTTCTCCCTTTCCCTCAATACAACCAATCATACAAGCACGGGAGCATGCAGGTGCACGTGCGCGCGCGTGCACACACACCCCTCTTATTAAACTCTACATCTACTGCTACCACCTCACTTAAACCTTGTTAACCACTGTGGTAACCTCCTAACTATCCTCTCTGCCTTCAGTTTCGCCCCTTTCCAATTCATTCTGCAGACAAATGCATGTGATCTTTTCAAAATACAAACTCGATCATGCCATTCTTTGTATTAAATGTCAGTTGCTTCCCTTAGGAAATACTTGGAATTAAATCTTAAATTCTTTCCTATTATTTACAAGCCATACTCCTCCAGTATCAGGCTTCATTGTTCCCATCTCCTTGCCTTCTATAAACTAGTCATACCAAATTTTGCTGGGTTTCTCCCACACACCATGCTGGGACATCTTCCTGTTCCACAGAACCCCTCTTCACCACTAGTCTTCCCTCAAATCCCAGTTGCCCTGCCTCCAGTCAGTGAGTCCTTCTCAAGTGCTCCCATTACATGCTAGATGTTTCTCTATCAAAGTACATACATATTGGAAGTGCCTGTCTGCTTATTTATATTCCCCACTAGAATTCAAGTTCTGTGCAGAATCACGTGCATTATGTTCATTTTCAAACCCCCAGAAGTTGGCACATAGCAAACACTGAATAAACACTGGAGGGAGAGAGAGAGAGGAAGGGGAGGATGGAGAGAAGTAAGGAAGGGAAGGAGGGAGAGAGGTGAGGAAGGGAAGGAGGAAAAGAGGGTGTAGGGAGGGAGGTCTTGCTGTGGATATGTCTTAGTTATTTCTTAGGAGACGGTATCCTACTTATGAACTTAGGGACAGATTTTTTTTGGTGTGACCACACTCAGAGGTAGTAGGGTAAGTCCACTGAGGTGTTTCACAGTTACAGGATCAGTGAAGGATTTACCCAGATCCCTTCAAAATCTCCCATTCTGTCCCCCCTGGGACCTGAGGCTTACAGTGATAAGATGATTTTCCATACTAAGCTCTAAGTTCTTTGAAGGCAAGATCCATATCTAATTCAACTTTGTGTTCCCACAGTACCTAGTGTAATGTTTTCCACAAGGAAGGTATTTAATACATATTTGTTGAATGAATTAGTGAAAGCAGGATAAGCCAGAATTAGGAGACCTACAAATGGATCCTCAAAGGGTCTTGCTTGGGCTTTAGTCCCTTAATGAATTGCTAATGAACTGAATTGCTCAAAAGCTATCACATGTGCTGCTCACCCAGGTTCTCACTATCCTGGCACTGTGGTGATGCCACAGGGTGAGTAGCAAACTTTCTGAGCAATAAAGAAAGTCAGGTCAGTAGATACCAGAAGTCTTGATCTCTAAATTCTAAATGATTCTTTCCTTCTGCAGAAAAAGTATAATACACAAATACTCTTCCATTGTTTAGCAGAGTTCCTGGGACAACTGAAACTATGGAGTGAAAAAAGATTTGGGGCATATTGTGGAAGACAGCTAGAGTCTATATGTTTAACTTAGCCTTGCTGAACATTTTATTTCAAGCCAGTGTATAATTAGAGAGCCTGCCATGAAAATGAGTGGTTTTGTTTATTTATTATGTAAGTATGCCTTTTATTAAAACGACTTTGTGAAGATCTAATTGCCACTACAGTAATATAGCATAGCATCTCCTTACATAAATACATGATTATTATGTACAGTCACTTATCTGTGAACGAGTTCTGCTACACTTTCCTTAATTAAGGATACAAAAGGGCTCCTTCATCTTTGCATATTCCCTTGCTAGGACATTGATACTCATTATTTCCTAAGTCCAAACACTGAAACTGTGTCAAGAATGCATCCATCACTAGATGGGTACTTATAGTCAGCAGAATTTTCAACCCTGTCAGCAATTTCAGCAATTTGCAATTTCTGTATATCTGACATGTGTTTTTATTGGTGAAGATCACTTTCAAATACCAAGATCATGAGAATGATTCTTTGGGTAGTCTCCGCTGCAGCCTCATGTAATGACAGTAATTAACAGCCTGTGATTAGTAGCCACTCCAGAAAGTGTTTGAATGTTAATTTGCTTCAACTAATATGCAGCACTTCTGTGTAATGAGATCTAAGCTATAGGTTCATAGGGAAAGCAAATTATTTTACAGCATTTAATCATACAAATGATTCTTAGTTAATCACTTCAACAGTAAACCTCGAGGTTCTAATAAGTGACATTTGTTTTTCTGTCATTCAGTTTATTATGGTATAGGCCAGGGCAAAGATGCCATTTTTCTTAATGGTCAAATTTCTACTTGCCAGCAACATCACTCCTGAATAAGGGCTCATGATGTACAGCAGTGGAGCCGGTTTTGTGGGAGAATACAAAATTGAGAGCAAACCTGTATTTTTTTTAAATTTACTTTTCTAACTTTAAAGGCATTGCTTGGTGCCATCTTTACCTCAGTTTACATATCTGTAGAATGGGATGAATAACTTTTGGTTCTTTAATGAAAATATCCTGACACCTAATGTCCACCAAGAAATTAAGAACTGGGTGTTGCTTTAACCAAGCATTCATTACTTGAATCTTTTCTAATCTCCTAAGAGCCAGAATGAAATGATATTTCTTTTCTATGAATTTGGCGTAAGTGCTACAACATCACATGGAGATAGTCTCTAAGGACAAGCATTAAACAGATCCAGATTGTAATTTACAAGAGGCCTCCTAACAGGGAGTGAATGTCTGCCTGCAGTATGATGTGAGGGCATTCAGAAGGCTTTTTTTGTTAACCTCTTATTGGATGTCCCAGTCCCATACTTAGATGTTCATTCTTCTGATTTACCAAAACAGAAGTTTAGGTAATTGTAAATAATGCCATCCCAGTCACTTAGATCTTAACATAAACTGATTTATTGGATCCTTTCCTAGAATAAGTTTCATAACTTTTAACTTAAAATACATTGAGTGCTTTAGAAAAGAAGGAGAAAGTGAGCTTCTGACAAGAGAAAACAGAAAAGGGATCTTGGAAGCAATGGGCGAAAAAAAAAGCTATATTTCCTACTTTACTATTTTGCCTAGAGTTATTCCTGGGTTAGATGACATTTTGTGGGAAATCAGTAAATCCTGACATTTCCCAACCATCTTTCTCATAACTTGTCATTGTGCTTGAAGGTTTAAGATTAATCTCATGCTTTGACTCACTAAGTCTATTTTTATGAAATTGCTAGAGGCCTGGTGTACCAATTTGTGCACCAATGGGGTCCCTCGGCCTGGCCTGCGGGATAGGGATGAAATAATCTCTCCACATCCCCAAGGGGTCCTGGATTGTGAGAGGGTGCAGGCCAGGCCAAGGTGCCCCACTTGTCCATGATTAGGGTTGAGGATGGATGCGGGAGGTTGGCCAGCTGGGGAGGGACTTTGGGAGGGCTTCAAGGCATGTCTAGCCCAACTCACTCAGTCCCAATCAGCTGGACCCCAGCAGCAAGCTAACCTACCAGTCTGAGTGTCTGCCCCCGATGGTCAGTGCACACCATAGTAAGTGGTTGAGCGGCCTTAGCATATCATTAGCACATTATGCTTTGATTGGTTGAATGGCCAACCAGCCAACCAGACACTTAACATATTAAGCTTTTATTATATAGGATTTTAAGAAAGTAATAATGGCTATGGCAAAGATTTCCCTTAAAAATGTTAGTATAGTTTATAACAAAATATTTTTTAAAACTTTAATGGTCACAAGTATGGTTTATCTATACAATGGAATACTCTATATAGCTACAAAATATTGCAGAGGAATGTTATTTGAAAAAAAAATCCAGTTACATTATAGTAACCACCTATGATTTCATTTTGTAGAGAAGTCAAAATAGAGATACAGTAAAAGAAGAAAAATAAATACCACTAAATGATTAAGAAATATGAAAATAATCCACAGCCGGGGCTGGTTTTGGCTCAGTGGATAGAGCATCGCCTGTGGATGTTCCAGTTGTAGATACATACTTACATAAGGGATCACAAGTTCAATTCTGGTCAGGGGCATGTTCCTTGGTTGTGGGCACATCCCGGGGGGGAGGGGCATTCAGGAGGCAGCTGATTGATGCTTATCTCTCATCGATGTTTCTAACTCTATCTCTCTCCCTTTTTCTTGTAGAAAAATCAATAAAATATATATTTTTTAAAAAGAAAATAACCCACAAAAGGTGAATATAAGTTGCTGATAAACCAAAGTGTGGAGGAATTCTGGGTCCACTCTATAAAGTGACAGGTGAGCAAAGTGTTTCTTTTTCTGCTATTGTCAATCAATTCTGAGACCAACTATTTGCTTCACAAAATAACAGTGCATCTGTTTCTGAAAAGGTGCATTTCAAAATGCATACTATCTCTGTGCAAAAGGATTGACAGTACTGTACAGTGACAAAGTGCTTGGAAATTACCTTCCTAGAACTTTATGTCATTTCATTTCTCCATTAACTAACCCATGCAAGGGGTTATTAAGCACTAATATGTGTGAAATGCTGTATCAGACCTCCCATATTCACCCATCTCTCCCTACCTCCACTGGTACCACCCAAGACAGACAGGTTTATTCCTCCCTTTCTCCCTCCCTCCCTGTTTCCTTCCCCCCCCCCACTCCCTACCCCCCATCATTTACCCAGAAGAGCCCATGATGACAAGGTGGCAGCATTGAAAGTGTTTCTATGGCTGGAGAAAATAAAATGGTATGAATTCCAATTCAATTATCAATGTATTAGAGTTTATCTTTTCACTTAATGTTGCCTGTCAGTGAACTAAAAAATATTCTCAGCACGGTGTACAGAGAAGACTTTACAATTACTTATAACACCAACAATGGAAGATACCAAGATATAGTACTATATATACTTATATATCCCAAAGCATAGAGACAATGAACTTAAATCAGTATAAAAGAAATGAATAAGATACATTTGGGAAGATATTTAAGCAAAGAGGGAGGCTCTTCCTTAAGGGTTATCTAGCACCATCTTTTTGCCAAAGGCCTCATTTTTAGCCTAATTTAAAGTTGGCCAGAATGTCTAGCCAACTTGTTAACATCCCCTTCAGTCATTCTTCTCCCATTACCTGCCATGTGTTTGATCTTGCTGCTTAATTTTATGTTATAATCCAAGTTTAGCTCCCTTATCTGTTTTCTAAACTGTCTCTTACTTTTTAAAAAAAAATTATTTTTTTCAAACACTGATAAGCTACCAAGTTATTCTCCAAATTAAATAGGAAAATAAGTTATCAAATATGTATTAGACCTAATTTTCCAGTCCAGCAAAAACTACCATCTCTGCGCAAATCTCAGTAGAGCCCTCTTTAAGAATTGCCTTTTAACTTCCAGATTGCTCTCTGGTTTCCTTGTCCTTCTCACAATGTTTTACAGACCTGCAGTTTCCTCCACTCCACTTGTAGCAGTTCTGACACTATCATGAGAATCACCAGTGATATTCTGTAAATGCCAGCCAAAATCTATCTGCAAGAACATCTGCTCAACAGTGCAAAACTGATGTAATTACCAACCATCATCTATTCTCCTCCTGCTGAGGTAACTGCTCCAAAGCATGACTTTTTGCCCTGAGTTAACAAGATCCAGAAACTCCCTGTTATGTACAAAACCTGCTGCTTAAAACCCATGTAGCTTCAACAAAAAATTATAACCCATTCTCTCAACTACAAGAGTCACTAGCACCCCTGTGCCACAGGGTCTTTGAGAATCTTGCTCAAAACCTTGTTAGTCCAAGACCTCGTCCTCCACCCTCTACGTATTTTTGTCTAATATAAATGGTCTTCAAGAGAATATGATATGGAAGGAGAGGGTACATTTATTGTTCACAATAACATTGTTTTAAACATACAACTACTGAAAAGAATAATGTCAAATGCCTTAACTGGTACTAAAGCAGAAAGAGGAATTTTAAAAAGATTTATTGAGCATCTGCTATTTGCCAAGTACTGTCCTGGATGCTTTGTATATATTATCTAATTTAACTGAAACTTTTAAAATCCTGCCAACCCAGAAATTCAGTGTTTGAATATCTCAAGTTTAGGAATGGCACTTACACTTCAGCTCTACCCCTAAGGATGTGAAGAAGTTTAACCAATAATGATGAAAAAGAATAAATTCTAAGTATTTTTTTCTAATCATGTTAAGGGAGGGTGAAGAAACCATGAATTTTAGGATATAGTACCAATAAACTATGAAGCATCCACAGTTTCTTAATCTGAATTTCAGTTTCCACATTTACAAAATGAGGGAATTGGTCTGGACTTCTGAGGTTACTAATAGTTCTAGAACATCATGATTCATGGATTCCTCTAAGAAAATTTTATTTAAAACATTTTTGAACTACACAGTCATTCTTCTCATTTTTTGTTTTTCAAATTCATGGTGAGGCTAAGAACAAACTATATCTAGTTTAAGAAGGACTAGAAATTAACAAGATTCTAACAAATTGTTCATTGGATTGTTGGTTTTTCAAATAAATTTATTGGAATAACATTGGTTAATAACTTTAAATTTTAGGTGCACATCTGTATAATATGACTTCTGTATACTCTATGGAGTTCTCAGCACCTGATGTCTAGTCTCCTTCCATCGCTATATATAAGTATTTGACCTCCTTTACCCTTTTCATCCTCCCTCCATCCTCCTTCCCTTCTGGTAACCACCATTCTATTGGCTGTGCCAGTGAGTTTGGTTGGTTGATTTGTTTGTTTGTTTAATTTGTTCATTTGTTGATTTTTGTTTTATATTCCACACATGAGTGAAATCCTATGGTTCTTGCTCTTTTCAGTCTTACTTTACTTAGCATAATACTCTCAAGTTCCATCCATGTCATTGCAAATGGCAATATTTCATCATTTTATGAATATTATCCCATTGAATATATGCACCACATCTTCTTTATCCAATAATCTATCAAAGGGCACTTAAGTATTTTCATCTTGGCTGTTGTAAATAATGCTGCAATAAACATAGAGGTACATATATCTTTACAAATAAGTGTTTTCAAAATTTAGGGTAAACACTCAGGAGAGGAATTGAGGAACCTCACAACTACTTTCCATAGTGGCTGCATCAATTTACACTTCCCTCAGCAGTGTACAAGTGTTCCCCTTTCTCCTCATCCTCTCCAATACTTGTAATTTATTGTCTTGTTGATAATAACCATTTTAACAGGTATGATGTGATATCCCATTGTGGTTTTGAATTGTATTTCTTTTATAACAAATGATGGTGAGTATCTTTTCATATCATCAGTATGTCTTCCTGGGAAAAGTGTCTATTCAGTTCCTCTGCCAACTTTTTAATCAGATTGTTTTGTTATTTTTGAGTTATATGAGTTCTTTATATATTTTGGATATTATGCCTTATTGGAGGTATTGTTTGCATATGTCCATTAAATTGGTTGTCTTTTTGTTTTGTTGGTGGTTTCTTTTGCTATGGAGAATCTTTTTAGCTTGATATAGTCCCGTTTATTTATTTTTGCTTTACTACCCTTGCCTTTGGAGTCAAATTCAGAAAACCTCTCTATCCGTCTAATGTCTATAACCTTAGTGTCTATATTTTCTTCTATGTATTTTATTGTTTTGGGTATTATAGTCAAGTCTTAATCCATTTGAGTATTTTTTGTGTAAGGTGTTAGACGGCAATCTAGTTACATGGGGTTTTTTTGTTTGTTTTTTAAGAAAAGATTGGCCATGTAAACTTCCAAAACAAGTGTATCAAATCTGGCTGAACCGAGGAAATAAAGAGTACTCCTCTCCCCAAGTGAAATTATGGCCATTTTGCACACAAAATATTTGTAGACAGTGAACAGACTACCGTGAATACAATCTTTGTGTTATCTTCTTGGAGGAAATTTTATCTCAATTTTTCTAGATGAAAATAATGTTGAGTCATGTGTATGTGTTAGGTATATAAAGGTATTTGATACCAGTTGATGGAACATTGCCTTTTCATTATGAGTCATCATGAAAGAAATCTCTCTTATTCTGCCTTGAATGTATCAGGTCACTTTCTAGCTCTTAACACATGAAAGCCTCTAAAATTCAATAAATAATTCATGAAATATTTGCCAAATTTACCTCTCCTGTTCTAGCACTGTGTCAGGCAGTTGAATGACTGGAAAGACAACTCTGAAAGTAATACAAATAGCTTGATCCACTAAGACAAAGATATGACAGACTGTGGGAATAAAAAGTAAAACAAACTAACTGCAGATAGAAGGGAAGGAGAGGCATAAGGGCCCAGTGCAGACCCAGCACCTCAGCAGCAAAACTTCCTGAAGAGGCTGGGGGAGAAGCTGGTAATGATTAGATGATGTGTTCAGTATTTCCACTATAATGCACATTCACCATAATTCATCAGAATTCCTAAATATTTCAGGTATGATAAATCTGCCATATTTGCAAATGTTGTCTCATATATGAAACAAGGAATATGGTTTGTCTAGCAAGTTCCAACTTCCTATTACATAAGTAGTTTTATTTCACTAGCCCTCATGAAGTTGTGTTTTTCTAAAATACTAATAAGCTTGTGATATTATTTATTTATTATATTCTAATATTTCCAATCACAGAAAATGATTATCAACACAATAGGAGAATATGCACTACCAACAACAAAAAACCTTTCCAAGGTTCAAAGGGAAATCTAGGTGAAAAATCCACAGCTGAGAACTATGGGGGTTTTTCAAAGCCTTGTCTCTTAATTTAAGTCCCAGTTCTGGCATTACCTGATGTTAAAAACAAGACAAGAAACCCAAAATGGGGTCACTTAGGCTAAGTCCCATGTCACCAAACTGAGACTTAGTACTTAATTAGTTTCAGCTTTCTCAGAAATGGAATCTCAAACCAGTCGATCAGGAATTACCTGCTCAGTACTAGTGATGTAATGTGCCTGCTGGACCCTAGTCACCTCTAAAGGCAAGTGACCTTGCTACAAACCCACCCACTTTTTGGAAGTATAATTTCCTTGTCCCCACTTACTCCTGCCTATGAAAGTATGTCATTTAATATAGCTCCTCGGATCTCCTTTTTATCTGCCAGATGGGATGCTGTCCAGTTCATGGACAGTTGAATAAAGCCAATAGGATCTGTAATATTTATTCAGTTGATTTTTGTTTTATAACATTGATATACCCTATTGAGGTTTAAAGCCTGAAGGGACTATGTTCTCAAGCACAAAGGTAAGTAACCCTGTGGCCTGGAGGCCAATCTCCCAAACAGAAAGGGCCATTGCAGGGCCTTCTTCTCAGTCATCTTGGGCATGACCAGAATCATACAGAGGGCCTCTAGAAAGACTTCACAGTGATTTATTAAGATATTTACTTAGTTGCAGGCCACAGACTAGGAGATCTCAAGCATCTTTCCTAACTCGTGTGATGAGAAGAAGAAATTCTGCATACCTATTCTATGCCAGGCACCTACTGTGTGCCAAGGGTAGAGCCTGAGATTTTTTTCTCACAGCAGCCAAGCTTGAGAACACGAAGGCATATTGGTTTGACTCCATACCAAATCCTCTTTGTGAGGAATTACCCCAATCTTATCAGTAATATATTTGCAATTCTCCTTACAGTGTGAATTGCTCCAGGATGATTTCTAAAGAGTACTAACTACATTTTCTTATGTGACTTTTTCATTCATGATCTTACCTCTGAATTCTGGAAGTAATTTATTTGGGGCCCACAGAGCATTTATGATGACTAGAAATAATACCTATTAATTAATTTTAAAGATAATGAAATACTTAAATACTTAATTTAGCAAAGGCAAAAAAGGAAGCAATCCTGGAAAAGTGATATACTGAAAATGATGTTTGAGGTTGGGATTGGCATAAATATAGAGATCTAAGCAGATTGGAAGCAGTTACCATTGACCAACTCAATTACCATTGTAGTAATTTTAGACAGGATAAATAGGACAGAGAAACGTGAACAAGAAGGACCAAATTAAAGAAGTGAAGTCTCAGTAGAAATTGGAGGTGAAATTGAAATTAGGAGCTATAGAAAATGAATTTGAAGATGATTCAAACTTGCTCTTAGAATAGTAGCTCTGTTAATGTCTGTGGAGACTTGGGGAAGTGGGACCTTCCATACACTTCAAAAGACACTTCAAGTCTTCCATGAACTTTCTTTGAATTTTCCACATTTTGTTTTTTCACTAAGAAGTTAAAATTAAATTTAACACTGCCAGAAGGGCCTGTCTAGTACCAAAGGGAGGAAGGGATGGGGAGGAGGCAGGAAGGGGATTAGGAGGACCAGGGAAGAAGGGAGGGAGTATGGTTAATTGATAGTAAATACATGAGAATATTTTCCTCCCCCTCCTTTTTATATCATTTTCATTTTGGTTATATGTAATTAAATAAGAGTAAATAATTGTCTGGCTATATATGTTCATTCTGTAATTCATCCCAATCTCCAGCTTTAGTTCTATCAGTTCTGTTTTCCCTGCTGTCGATGTCATTCTATACTGCCTCAGCCCCTTGTGTTTATGCTTTGGAAGAAAGGCTGTCTAGAAAAAGATAAAGCTGGACTCTGTTGGGAGATAACACAATAAAATATGCTTCTGGAAGAGAAATTTCAAACCCAGAAGGTTCTTATACATAATAATAATAGTTTTTTGAACCAGTTTAGCTCACTCTCTGATTCCTGGAGTTGACTTCTTCTATGCTGCTGTGCCAGCATTCATTAGATATAATACACTGGCTAACATCTTTGTGGGGCCTGGAAGACATCCTTAAGGGCCTCCAGGTGAACACATATGAAGAAAGGCTTTCCAAGGAAAAAAGTTTTCTTTTTGGAACTTGTGGTTTGGCCTAAAAGCTTTATGAAAAAACAAAAACAAACAAACAAAAAAGTGTTTTAGTTTTATATTCTTCCTCACCATTGTTTAATCTTACATTCTTCCTCACCATTGTTTTACTTTTAGAAAGCCATTTTTACAAATCGGCATCTCCCAGTTAGTACAGTGAACTGCATGGAAGAGACCAAACATTCAAATGTTCACAAGGCAGAGGTAGCAAAGGGTAGAAAAGAATTCAGAAATGCTAGGCTGAAAACAAAAGAACATCACTTAGGAAGACTCTTTTTCTACTGAGACTCATGACCTTTAATTGATAAAGACACTCTTTATTCCATAATATTTTCCTATCTCATTGTCAGTTTGTGCTTTCAATTTTTTTTTGCTAACTTGAGTATAGGTGCCTTCCTAACTGAAGGCATGATCACATGGGACACACAGTTCAGGGTTCTTCACTAAGAGCAATAGAGATCTTCATATCAATTTTAAATCACCACTGCCTAATCCATTTGCCAGTTGCCACATGACCTATATGTGCAGAGTGAATTGGGTAGTACTTACAGAATCACTTGCAAATGACATAGGAATTTCTCATGTGTCTTCCAGGGCATACTAAATTTCTCTAGAAAATTGTATCTCACTATCCAAATCCGGTTATGTCCCACCACATATTTATAAATCTTATGTTTTGGTTAATAATGTGAGTAAAGAAAATGGAATATCTCAGAGATGAAAATTAAATGGCACTATTTATAGCAAAAGAGCTTTAGGCCAAGGACTTCGGATTTTCAGAATTCTTGGGCAAGGCTATTTATATTGTAAGCTCATGCAGAAAGTTCCATGAATATAACATCATTAAATGTTTGATTCTTTGAATTACATTTGTTTTGATTCAACATTCACTAAGCCACCTTCTGATTATGATTTGACTGCATAGAGGAAAAAATGGACTGTATCTTCTAGAGTTGGACTAGATTCATTCCAGGGACACATGCATTTCCACTATCAATAAAACTAGTAAATTAGAAGTTATGGTTTTATAGATCTTCCTCATGAGCTAGGTTACCATGAGCTCAGTCCTGAGAAATGAACACACTCTTGCTGTGCCAATAAAGACCAAGTTTTTAAGCTTGTGAAACTTAGGACCACCAACATAATGAATGCCACATTGCGAAACCTTTTGGAAGTCACACAGCCAACCGTTCCCTAGGCAGACATATACTCCATCTGTATCATTTTGTCAATCTACTACCAGGGGTGGGCAAACTTTTTGACTCGAGGGCCACAATGGGTTCTTCAACTGGACCAGAGGGCCAGAACAAAAGCAACCTGACAATGCTGGCACTCTCATCTTGGGCTGCTGGTGAAGGAGCGGAGGGGAGAGAAGAGAACCCTCCACTCTTTCGGCTCCGCAGGCCTGATAGAACAGCCGAACAGGCCAGATCCGGCCCGCCGGCTATAGTTTGCCCACGGCTGTAACTAGACCCTTTACCTTTCTGACATTCAGGAACTTGGCAACATTTGATTATTCACATCTTTTCTGAATAAAATCTTATTTTTCAAATTTATAGATCAATTCCCAGGTAAGCGTTCCTCAGCTATTATCAATGCATCTTGCCTGTGTTAAGTATGTTCCTTAACCCCAGACCAATGACAACAGTTTTCCATTACCCATTTGTTTTGTGGCTCTCACAAATGAATGACTTCTGTCATATCTCCTTGTCCTCCAGTAAGTCACTATTACATTCCTGATTCCACTCCTTTAGTTTATTGACTAGGTTAGGGTTGTCCATTTTTCAAAATAAATTATGTGTATTTTTCAATACTGTGTATTTTTTGACATGATGGAGAAAAAAGGCTATAAAATTATACCTAACTACTACTATGAACACATGATCAACCATTTGGCCAAAGACCCAAAATATTGCATCTTGTGTGAAAACAGTACCTCTTGCTGGCTTGAGGTCATGCAGGAAGCTGAAAGGATCCTCTCTACAAGAAAACATATTAGTTAAAATACACTGAGCTGATCACAGTCAAATTTGTCTGCTTCAAATAAGTATCCCTTCGAGGGACTCAAGATAATAATAAATATTTAATTTTTGTCTTTTCATTTCTGGACTCCTAGGCCATAGAAATACCAGGTGTTTAATTGGCATTTAACTCAATAAGTATTTGTTGATTGAGTTTATTGAATGATAAATTATTTATTTAGAATTTTAGCTTTCTGTTCCAAATTTTATTTTTCTCCTATAGATTCATACTTCTTTTTTCTTTCCATCTTTAAAATGTTCCTTATGTCATCTTCAAGGTTATAATTTATGCCTTTATTTCCCTTTCATAGGAGTATATGATAGAAGTAGTAATAATTATAAATGCATAAACTATCAAAACAATATGAAGAATTAAAAGATCCCTTAGAGAACTAAAGGACCAGTCTAAAATAGATCCTAAATAGTGTGTGAGTGGAACATACAAATCACAATACATTAATTAAGAAGCATTTTTTGTAATTCTAAAATATAATGGTAATATAAATAATATTTGTATACATTTTTGTATAGTGCTTTATTATTTAGGAGCACTTTTATGAACATTCTCTAATCTGGTAATTTGTAAAAATTCTGATGTTCTACATCCTCTTGTTTTATTCTTTAACCTATTTTGTCTGTCATCCCATTGTCCCCACTTCAATTTCATCATTGCTTCTTTGGGTGTTAACAGCTTTCATTTCTTTGAGGTCTACATCTCTATAAAGTGATTCTATATTTATGATTATGTCATTGGTTGATATTTCTAGAATAAAAAACAAATGGCTTAGAAAAGAGCGAAATTAGAACTCATCATGGTTTCATGTTATGAATAAATTTTAGAAGATATGTACGGCAATGCTTCATTACACTTACATATTTGCTTAAATATTACACGTTTCCCATCTCTACACTACACTAAGTTAGAGCCCTGCTGTTTCTAGAGGCTATAAAACTCAGTGAAAAATTCAGTATAATGCATATTTATTTGTTTTTTACTGCTACTCTGGGCGACCTTATAAAGCATCTTAATTCTAAAGTCATTGTGTCTAAGGAAGAACAAAAAGGTTCCTGACCTGGAATTCAGGGTTTCACAATAGATAACCAAACTCAGTGTCACCTTTGCAAACCCTTTGAATTAATGTTCTTCTCTTTCCAACCTTGGGTTTTAATCACTAGGTTGATTAAAACTTCATTCACTGTTGAGATCTGCTCAGATTCTATAGGTCAGCAATTTTATACTTATGATCTCCAGATATCAGGCAACAAATTCTCTTCTATGATGAGAGTTGAAATTGGAATGTTATAATATTGGACTGTCAAATATTGCTAGCATTGAAATGGGATTAAGATTACAAAAAAAAAAAATCCAATGAAGGCCTTTCCTTCCTGCCAGGTTCTGTGACTAAACTCAGCACACTGTACTGGATGGTTGACTCAGGATTCCACAGGTGCCACCATTATCCTTACATCAAGGGAGAGTTCTTAGAAAGGATACAGGTCCACCCTAACTAGTGTGGCTCAGGTGCTTGGAATGTTGTCCTATATACCAAAATGCCAAAGGTTCAGTTCCTGTCAGGGCAATTATCTGGGTTGCAGGTTCAATCCCTGGTCGGGGTGCATACGAGGTATGTATATGGAAGCAACCGATTACATTGATGTTTTTTCTCTCCCTCTCCCTCTCCTTCTCCCTTCTTTCTCCAAAACCAATGAAAACATATCCTTGGGTGAGGAGTAAAAATAAAGTAAAATAAAAAAATTTTAAAGGGTACAGCTCCATGGGATCTTCATCTGGGTGTTTTGGGGATTTGTTACAGTGCAAGTTATCTAGAAAACTGCACTTATATTTCTTAGTTTTGCTTTCTCTCTGATAATTAGAGTAAGGGTTATTTGCACCATAAGTAGATAAACTTCATTTAAATGTGTATTCTTAATTGTTCTTCAAAAAGATTACCTTATGATGTAGCACTAAAAGAAGAAGTTATTGAGAACATAGAAGAATGCTTGTCTTATGCTTGGCAATATAACTAAAGGCAATAGAACTTACTATATCTAGCAGATTACATTTTAGAATTACCAAAACTAAGAGACTGGTGTGACTGGGTCATGCATAATGGAGGATTTTCTCTCAAGCACCACATATCTATGCCAGGAGATTCCATCTGGCTTGCAAGAAAAAGCTACTTAGTTTTCTTTAGCTAAGGAGAAAATACTATATGTTTAACCAAACAGGAAGTACAGATGAAAACCTGGTTCTTGCCGAAACCGGTTTGGCTTAGTGGATAGAGCATTGGCCTGTGGACGGAAAGGTTGAGGGTTCTGTTCCAGTCAAGGGCATGTGCGTTGGTTTCGGGCACAACCCCAGTAGGGGTGTGCAGGAGGCAGCTGAAATATGTTTCTCTCTCATCGATGTTTCTAGCTCTCTATCTCCCTTCCTTCCTCTCTGTAAAAAAAAAAAAAAAAAAAAAAAAAAAAAAATCAATAAAATATATTTAAAATAAAAACAAACAAACAAACAAAAAACCTGGTTCTCATCCATAACCCTCAAAAATTTTATTTTTAGTCCTAAAGTTGCTAACAAGGTGAGGGTCACTAATGTCCGCTTTGGAAAGCCACATGTCACTGTCTTGCTACACACACATAACTATTGATTACCAAAAGTGATTCAGAAGGCTCTTTATCTTAATATAGAGAAAACTAAGTTATAAACTTAGATTATAATAAAATAGAAAGTACATAAACAGATGCTATTAGCAGATTTTAATGTTAGTAATATAATATTTTTTCTTTTGTCTCTATTGCTGTTATTTAACCAAAGGAACATTATCAATATCTGATAATATCTTGGACTCAGAGAAATCTGATATTTATGCCTTAGTCATTCTCATAACTCCTTTAATCCTTATATCAATGCTATAAGATAAGCACTTCATTTTACAGTGAAGCAAAATGTGGTTCAGGGTATTTACTAGGTGTACTGGTTAATAATGCAGATTTTTTCAATAGATGGAGTTACACATATATTTATATGTATGCGATTTGATATGTATACTATTTTGTTGTATTGACAATAAGCTTCAAAATTTCATTTGTCAAATTTTCTAAAGGTGTTAACATCATAGATATTTTTACACTGAAAAATGTCGAATTCCATGCCAAAAAAAAAAGAGCACTTGTGCGAAATTTTAATTCATTACTTAATTTTGAAGAAAAATGCTGCTAAAAGTTGTTGTATACTTCGGGAAGCTTTGGTGAAAATACTCCATCTCAAGATACTTGTGGACGCTGGTTTAAACACTTTAAAAGTGATGATTGTGGTGTGAAAGACAAAGAATGTCCAGGTCAACTGAAAAAGTTTGAAGACCAACAATTACAAGCATTATTGGATGAAGATGCATATCAAACTCAAAAACAACTTGCAGAAAGATTAAACGTTGCTCAGCAAACAATTTTCAATCATTTACAAGCAATGGGAAAGATTTTAAAGCAAGAAAAAATGGTTGCCACACCAACTGAACGAAAGACAAGTGGAAAACCGATAGTCAATTCACATTTTTATCCAGTATCTGCATTATTAACCAGTATACCTAGTGGTCACTTGTCCAAGATATACAGCTAGGACAGTAGTGAAGCGCTCGAACTTGGGTCTAGTTTAATTACAGCGCAAAGTTCTTGACCATTAGGCTGCATGCCTTCCATTCTTTTCTAGCACTGAGTCACAGAGACTCTGTTGAGGATGTATTAGCTGTGCCTTCTGAATGCCTGACTGTCTGAATTAGTTGATTTAACATGTTAAGTGCCTGTCAGTCACTGGTGACCAACACTATACTTTCCGTCCGGAAGACAAAATAGGCTGGGCACTTAATGTGTTAATGATCAATTACCCTAAGAACACATAGATCATTAGCTGGATGAGTTCCTATGGCAGTGTCATCAAAAGTGTCTTCAAAACAATGTCATCTTTTGCTCTCACTTTTCTTTGTGCCTTAAGGTGTCCAAATAGATTGACTGTTTATTTTCAGGAAACCAAGGCTCATACCGCTTTGTCTCACTTGCACATAGCTGGGTCATAATAAGCAATCATTCTAACTAATTAATAAATTAATCTTCATCCTAAAGAAACAGAATTATAATTTGTTTCTGAAAAAAAATAGATATGGGCTTATTCACCTATTCTATTGTTCAATGCATTTTTTATTTGATTCAACTATTAAAGAGTTCATCTTTTGTTCTGTATAAAATTTCTTTTAATTTCTGTCTCACTTTCATTCTCAACAATAATTTAAATTTATGATAGTCATCATAATTTAAACTCAATAAATTACAATATCCCTATTATACCCCTGGAACATTTGTGACACCCTCTGATCATCTAGGACCTAGCAGCTGTGACTAGGAAACCCAATAAGAACAGTCATGCTTTCCTTCTCATCAATTGTCCAGTTCCCTAGCTTATGAGCACTCCTCCTCTAGTTGCCCCCAGAGAGAGCTGGTGGATAGCTGCCATTAATGTCTGGAGGGGCTCAGAGCCTGTTCATGAAAGGCAGAAAGTGGTACAAATGGACAAAACTACTTTAGTAGACTGACCCATTAGAGCTGAGCAATTTTGAATTGGATTCCAAACTTCAACAAAATGCCATTTAACTTTGGTTTGTTTCCACATTCTAAGAAGCGGTAATAACAATTTTGGTCTTTATCTCCATCAGATTCTTCCTTCTTGGATGGAGACAATTTCATTTGTGAAATTTGATAACTGTTTGGGTGCTAAAAGAATTAGCACAGTAAATATAACCCCATTTTGTGGCCAGAGAGCCCTGACCTTTATTTTCTGAAATTAAAAACTACTTAATGTCCCCAAGACTTTATTTTTCTATGGGTAGTATTTATACTTGAAAGTGGAAGTCAGAATAAATCACCTGAATTAACCTGCCATGAAAATCCTAAAGACCTAGAACTTGTTCTAAAATTATATTTCAAAACTTGATTTGTCAAAATTTTAAACACCTACATTTAACCTTGTATCCCCATATTTTGAGCTTTAATCACTATTTGGTATTTATGGAAAACAGCTCTAAGTTAATGAAAGAATATATACCATTAAAAATCTATGTGCCGATTAGATTTATGGAGCATAATTCAATAATTTTTTATAAAGTAATAAAAACACTTGCCAACTCTCATGAAAAACAACCATATGTTTTGGTTTTAATAATGAAAATGTTTTATAAATAAGCTCCAATTATGGTCCATATTATTTAAAAAGCATTGAATCTTTTCCTCTTCCAAGTGTATTTTTTCTCTATTTTTTGAGGCACCCTTAATAACTTACATGTAAATTTATAGTATTTCCAGATTTAGCCATTTTTTTACCACAAAAGAATCATTCAATTTTTTTCTCTTTTAGTTTCCAGTGCACCTTAAAATGACATTTATCAAGTTAGATGACTAATGTATCAACTATGAAAACATTTTATAAGAGCTACTTTTATCCACGAACTTCAAGGCAAATTAAATAATAAACATTGGTTTTTCTATAAAACTCAGGGACAGAGTCATCTCATGAATTAATATGCCCACTTAGATTATATGAAATAAAAATTTTACTGTCTTTTATATATCCCCTTATCACTTAGGTGTAGGTATAAAATGCTGTCTGGTTCTTTGTGGAAGGCAATTTGGCAATATGTATTAAGAGCCTTTAAAAGTTCTTATCCTTTAACCCAGAGTCTATCATAAGGACATAATCACCAGGCTTACCATTTCTATATGTTTGTATTACGGTGCTAGTTATGATAGTGACAAATTGAAAATATCACCAATGCCCAACAATATAGGCCTGGTTAAATGACATATGGTCAATCTATTTGATAGAAACTATACAACTCTTAAAATTTACATTTCTTAAGAATATTTGATGATATGAAGAAATGCTTATCATAAAATGTTGTTGTCTTAAAAAGTAAAACATATGCTACTCTTAACAGTTTTTCCAAAATTAGAATTATAGTCTATCTATTGTGATAGTCTAGATACACATGAATGGGAGGGTGCACACATGAAAATATTACCTTGATTTTCTTTGAGTGGTGAGATTCTGAGTGATTTAAAATTTTCTCTTTGTATTTCCTATTATGAATGCTATTATTTTTATAATCAGAAAGAAATCATTGATCATTGTAAATATTATAAAAGGATAATAGTTAAATAGTTATTGAAGAAAATGATTTACTGATAAAGTTGTTTACATGTAAGTGCAAAAATATTAAAAATACTTTATATAAAATGATTGCATAAATATTTCAATATTTGTGTCCTATAGTAATAATCTGTGTGCTTTTAAATTACACATTAAAATGGAACTATGAAGAGGATGAAATGTAAAATACAAACAGAAATTCTTATAAAATAAAAGTATGCAGATTTAACTATTCTGCACTTGCTCCCCAGAGGAAACCATGATCTAGAAGATGTCATAACTTTATCATTACACTTTTCTTTTCTTTTTTAATGTATTTTATTGACTTTTTACAGAGAGGAAGAGAAAGCGATAGAGTTAGAAACATTGATGAGAGAGATACATCGATCAGCTGCCTCCTACATGACCCCCACTGGGGATGTGCCTGCAACCAAGGCACATGCCCTTGACTGGAATCAAACCCAGGACCCTTCAGTCCACAGGCCAATGCTCTAACCATTTAGCCAAACTGGTTTCGGCTATCATTACACTTTTCAACTACATATGCACCATACAAAATAGGACTAGGAAAATTTAAAAATTGTTATTAATGCTTTCCAAGTGTACATATGTTATATTTCATTTGCAAATTGTTTTTTTCAGTCAACTGTATGTTTTTTCAGATGCATCCATGAAGGTATATGCCGGTCTAATTAATTCATTTTAACCACTATAGAGTATTAATCCATTATATGAATTTAGAACAATTCATTTTTCTATTTTATAATTAATAGACATTTATGTTGTTTCCAATAGTTTAACATTTAAAACTGCATTGAATAATCTTACACATGACATATACACATGGACAAAAGTTGCTTTACTATATTTACTATACACCTAGACTAGGAATTGCTTTTATGGCATATGCCTAAGTTTGACTGTCTTAAATGTTGTCATATTCTCCCCAAATGAGTTGATACTTTATACTCCTAGCACTTATAAATAAATGTGTGCACACATGCACAGTTTATCTTTATCAGTTATAAGTATTGTACATATCCCCTCCTAGTCTGCAGTTTTTTTCTCAAGTTATATTTATTTTAGTCTAATATATACATCTCTTCCATAATGGTTTGTATTTTTATTTAACAAATCCTTCTCTGTCCCATTTTATATAATCGTTTTCCATATTGAATCATAGCTTAATTTTTTCACATATCTAAAATGCATTTTTATATATGATATGAGTTAAAACTACATTTTTGCTTATATATCGATTTGTCCACGCAACATTGTAAAAACTGGAATGCCACTGAAATCCCATGCTATCTTTGCCAAGATAGCTTGGGATAGCTTTGACTGCTAAATGCTCATGTTTATTTCTGGGTTTTTTGTTCTCTTTTATTGATCTATTTGGCTTTTAACCAATACCCCAATGTCTTATCTTTATTTGTTAATATAGCTTTATTGATTTCAGAGAGGAAGGGAGAGGGAGAGATAGAAACATCAATGTTGAGAGAGAATCATTGATTGGCTGCCTCCTGCACACCCCCTACTGGGGATCAAGCCTGCAGCTTGGGCATATGCCCTTGGCTGGAATCGAACCTGGAACCCTTAAGTCCACAGGCCAATGCTCTATCCAATGCTCTATTCAAGACTTTTCTCTGAAAGATTTTTCTCCTATGAAATGTCCAACTGGCTAGGGCTGTACCCCAATGTCTTAATTACTGTACCTCTATAAGAAATTTTTATATCTTCTAAAATGAAATCTGTCTTCTAATCTTTAAATGTCCCTTGACTATTTTTCATTCTTCATCTTCCAGGCTTTGAGGTCAGTTTGTCAAGTTCTGTCTGCTCTCTTTGTGAATAAGCTGTTTCTGCCTGCAGTTGACTCAGCCAGCACCTTTCCTGGAGTCTCAGTGCTTTGTTGAAAGTTCAGTCAGCTAAATCCTAGAGAGTTGACTAATTTTGTTTATTTTAGCAAGGTCTTCTTCATTAAAGTGAAGTCTTTCCAACCAGGCAAATACAATTATATAAATAACTTTTAGGCTAATTCATTCTCTCTCTCTCTCTCTCCCTCCCTCCCTCCCTCTCTCTCCCTCTCCCTCTCTCCTTCCCTCCCTCCCTCTTCCCCCCTCCTTCCCTCCCTCCCTCCCTCCCTCCCTCCCTCCCTCTCTCTCCCTCTCCCTCTCTCCTTCCCTCCCTCCCTCTTCCCCCCTCCTTCCCTCCCTCCCTCCCTCCCTCCCTCCCTCTCCCCCTCTCCCCTTCTCCTCCTCTCTCTCTCATCCCCCCACTCTTTCCAATTCTCCCTCTCTTTCTCCCTTCTGCACCAACATTCCAACATCCCCTTACCCCACATAAGAAGTGATCATCTATTATATGGGCAGCTTGTTGGATTGTGGGTAGTGTGATCACATACTTTCCAAACCCCAAAGCAGTATATATGGTCTAACCCAGTGCTCGGCAAACTCATTAGTCAAAAGAGCCAAATATCAACAGTTCAGCGATTGAAATTTCTTCTGAGAGTCAAATTTTTTAAACTTAAACTTCTTCTAACGCCACTTCTTCAAAATAGACTTGCCCAGGCCATGGTATTTTGTGGAAGAGCCACACTCAAGGGGCCAAAGAGCTGCAGGTGGCTCACGAGCCATAGTTTGCCAACCTCAGGTCTAACCCATGGTCTTAACATTATTAAAATTTTTGTAATCAAAACAGACATGGAGAAATCCAAGATGAATAGTTCGCCAGATTATATTCATTGAAATCTTAATAAGACTACTGTTGGGTCATACTAAAAGTAGCTTTTTCAGAAAAAAAAAGAAAAAAGGGGGGAATAGAGGGGGGGGAAAGCCAACCTCATTTTTTAAAACTATATTTTTATTGACATCAGAGAGAAAGGAGAGGGAGAGAGAGAGATAGAAATACCAATAATGAGAGAAAATCATTGATTGGCTACCTCCTGCACACCCCCACACTGGGGATTGTGCCCATAATCCTGGGTATGTGCCCTGATTGGGAATCAAACCTGGTTCGTAGGTCAACCTTCAACCACTGACCATGTTGGCCCAACATCATTTTTGGCTGATCAGATTCAAGACTTTTCTCTGAAAGATTTTTCTCCTATGAAATGTCCAATCTAAACATATACATAAACATACCTAATTTATTTTTAGTTGCATATTATTTTACAGTTTATTGCATAGTTTGTTTTTCATATTGGAAATCATGTTAGCTGAGTGTATACAGAGTAATCACTTCACCATGCACTTTAACAAAACAGAAACAAGCAAAGGAAAGAAGTGTTTGTTGTTGCTATTACTATTATGTTAAGGAGATAATTTATTTAACAGACCTCTGTCTTCTTATACTATACTAATGGCCTGGTGCATGAAATTCATGCACATTAAAGGGGGATTAATTAGAGGAAATATTTTAATATTGCTATTTGCCCTTTCTCTATAATAGAAGTGTCAGAGATGAAAGAAATTAGTAAAATGTATATGAAAATCTTCCTGCTGTCAGAGTCGGGGGCATACCACAGGACCCAGAGTCAAGTCCCTGCCCACCTTGCAGCACCTTAAAATCACACAAGACCCAGACCCAGCTGACCACACCCCCATTGGGCGAGATCAAGACCAGGCTGGCCCAACCCTTGTCAAGCCCTGCCAGGCAGGGGGCACAGCCTTAGATCCCCCGGTGCACCCTCAGGTCCCCGGCCTGGTGCCAGAGTGGGCAGCGAGGCTTGAGGTCTCCAGCCCAGCACCAGGATGGAGGCATGCCTTGAGGTCCCCCATCAAGTCCTGCCAGGTAGGTGGCATGGCCTGAGTTTCCCCATCAAGCCCCGCCAGGCAGGGAGTGCGGCCTGAGGTCCCCTGCCCCAGCCCAATGCCATGCAGTCTCAGGTCCCTGCTGATTGCCCATTAAGGCTTCTTATGGGAAGTTGACCTCTACTGTAGGTCAGCCATCTTGTGTTACAGAAACCCCACCTCCACTGTGAGCACCACTATATTTTATGATGGTGTGACGGTCAATTTACATATTCCTTCTTTATTAGATAGGACGCCCTGTAAATTGCTAAGGAGTAATTTCTGGACCAGAAATACTGTGCCAAGAGATGGCAAGTTCCAGGAGAAAGGCAGTCTGATTGCCATAGTTTTACTAAAATGATCTAACAGTTTTCAGTGTGACCAGTTCTGAGCCTGCACGGCCTTCAACCAAAAGGCACCTGTGTTGCAGTCCAAGATGTCATTGTGAGAACTTCTAATATTTCCGACATTTTGTTATCATGGTTTTTTACTTTGGGGACAATCACTTCTTGGACAAGCACTGATCCCTTCAGGAACTTCTTTCAGGATGTGCCCCTAACCTCAGAACTCCTCAGGAAACTGAAATCCCTACTGGAAAGAACCCAACCAACCAAAAGATGAAGGAAAAATGAGAGGGAAATCAAGGTCACCGTGGAGGAAGGGAGAGGGATCTTTCACAAACCATGGGCCTATCTAACATGTGCTCCCTTTTCACCTGAGTGAGAGACTTTCGCTTTTTTCTTAGGTAAGGCGCCGGGGGAGAGCTTGTCCAGCTTCATCCAGGCCAGAGCACCACAGGTAAGGGATCTTTTGACTGGGCTCTGCAGCTGAAAGAGAAATCGGTCTTATCAGACCTGTACCCAGCAAGTATGAGCGCCCCTAATCATTCCAGGCAGATGAGGGCCTAGATGAGACAAGTTGGGGTGGGGGCAGGGCAGAGAAGGTGGGAAGCCAGAGTGGGAAACCTCTGTGTGTGTGTGTAAAGCTGCATGTGTCCTATTGTTTACCCACTTCAGTGCCTTGGCAGGATGTTTCTCTGTCCAACCTTAGCACCAAACACTTGAGTGCAAATAAAAGTTGGCTTTATGGAAGGTGTTTAAATGAGTGCTAAAACCAGTCCCTAGAAATTTGACTGTCCAGGCCCAGGAGGAAGCTCATTGTCTGCAAAGTGTGGAATGCATGCCAGGGACTCCTAGATTATCAAAAAAATATATCCAAACAGCCCTGTTTAACATTTAAATAAGAGGACCAATAAAGATTTCTCTTGCTTAAAAGTACTAGCATTTTACAACTGTAAATGGCTCCGCCATAGTCTATATGAAACCCTGATTGCACGTGAAACGCCCAGCTAAGCCTGGGGGTTTGGCCCACACTGTAATCTCGCTATAGTACAGGCTGCATATTATGGAATTCAGCTTTCAGGATTTCAGACTAATTAGAGAGGCACCCAGTAGCACTATGCGGGTTCTGTCAGCATTTCCACTATAAAACCCCCTTTTCTGGGGTTTATAACTTGGCCAATAAAAGATCGCCCCAGGCTGGAATGCGCCACGCAAAAAGGTTCAACACAGGAATAAGATTTTTTGTTTTAAACCAAATTTCATTAAAAAATCAGTTCTTGTAAGAACAGGGCAATAAAAATATGCTGCTTTCATTATTTCTGATGTTTTCAGCTCCTTGCTTTATTTAAAAATAAAAAAGGAAAAAATAAATGCACTTTCCAGGCATCAAGTAAGTAAAGGGTGGCATGTATTCTAATGAAAATACTTGAATTATTGGGGCTGAGGAGAAACTGTTGCTTGCCACACACTAGTTTTGTTTCACAGTTTGGGTCTAGGATTTAGTCTAGCTCAAATTGATTTGGAAATAGTGTACAATGCCTTAAATCACAGGGCATTATGGTTTTTTATGTTAACCATCATCATATTGTGGAGTAAAATCCTAACTTAGCTAGACTTACTGAGAGCAAAGCTTAGCAATGATACCAGTGTTTTTACATGATCTAGTAATGCTTACAAATAACGATTTTATTTCTATATCTTGGCAAGAGGAAATGGGGAATACACAAACTCCATATACTTAACCATAGCACTTCCTATGTACAAATAAGATTAAATATTACCACCTTAGCTTTGGTTTTGTTTATTTTACCCATGCTATAGTTTTTTCTTGTTTGTAGACATTTTGTCTTAAAAGATTAAGACAACATAAGTATTTGATTTTAGGAAGGAAAAAAACACAACACAAAAAGAAAGTAAAAGGGATGGGGAAATCAATAATGTCTAGAGAAGCAACTTGTGCTAGCCACTGTTTCTGATACTTTATATATGCGTTTTCAATAAAACTTCACAGCAATCCCATGAAAATAAGTCTCCAGGAGGTTAAGCAAGTTTACCTAGAGTCCTAAAGTTAAATGGCAGCACAGATATGCAAATGCAGTGTGTCAAACCTCAAAACTATTCTGCCTGATGTAACTTACTATATAGTTGACTTTCTTTACCTCCCTTAATTAATTTTACTGTGGAACTTTTGCTCTGTAATTTCCTCAGTTTCTGCCCACAATAACTCTCAAATTAGCCTTGCTTGTTGCCAGAATGTGCTAATCTCAAAGAAAATGGTGAGAATGGAGCTTAACTTTGAAAGCATTAGATGACCAGGATGCCCAATTCTCAATGAACCCTAACAAGATGTAGAATCAGAAAATCTCTACCAGAGAAACTCAAAGAGCCCTTTCCAATGGAACCACCGGGAGAAAATTATACAACTAAGAATTAAATGCAAGTTTCTGAAGAGGATTCGTTATACAATTAAGAATTATACAATTAAGAATTAAATGCAAGTTTCTGCTTCATCGAAGAAGCCTTAGGAGTGCTTTCACAGAGAGCAGAACCTGTGTCTCCGTTTACTGAGGGACGTGGCTCCCGCACTATCTGTTTAACTTTGAGGGCTCTGCCGTAAGAAATATTAATTTTGTGCTTCCTTGCAATCTACCACTAAGCTACGCCTATCTATTAGATAAGCTGTATTTGTTTCTTTAGAAACCAATGTCCCATGAAACTTCATTTTGTCCATGTATGTATCTATACTGGGAAGAAAGGCTGGAAGAAGACTGGGGAGCTGCTAGCCTGCCAGATGACTGGCTCTTGGCCCCACTGAGTGCTACCCTGGGTGGGAAGAGGTAGTGAGTAAGGGCCAAGGGGCCAAGGAAACTCCAGCCTTGCTACCAACATGCTTTTCTATTTCATACACCATTCGTTCTACCCAGCTACGCTCCCTGCCACAGGAACAATATTTGTGCCATCTACGCATAAATGAAAGAAGTATGTCCTCGCTTCTGTCTATTTAAATTGGAGCCTCAAGGGAAAACCACATGCTTTTAATGACCTTTAATGGGTTAAAGAGAACAGTAAGTTCCCTCCCAGAAGCTTGAGAACAGAGCCCTTTTCCTTCCAGATTTGTTTCTTGGTTAACCAGACTAGGGAACAAAAGAGTTGTAAAATATTTGTTGGGCTGCAAAGCTTAACAAAGAAATGTTAAACAACACTGATGATGATATTGATTTCTTTCTCTCCATTTCTGCTTACTCCCTGCCGCTAACTCAGAATGACTGTCCTTGGCTTGTGGTTATTTGGTAGTGTGGGGAGTATGCACAGCCCCAGAGAAAGTGGCCTCATGGACCGCTGGCTACAGAATCAGTTCTGCCTAAAAATTCCCTGGTGGGGTCAACCGCATTTCTTGCCTCACTGAGGGGCTTTAACATGTGTGTGACTGTCTTTCCATCCAGCCTTTTATAAGAAATCCAGAGTTCCAAAATTCAGACTCTGAGGACAGAAAACCTAGAGCAATGTATCCCTGTTATAAACGTTCTTCTCTGCTTAGTAAAAAGAGTCACTTAGTAAAAAAAGAGTCATTTTTTAAAATCCTGCATTTCTATAATGTAAAACAAGGAAATGAGGTCTAAATGTAGGTAGTACATCTCTTTAATTGATTTGTTTTTCTAATGTATACATATGTATAGACTTATATTTCATCTTACATTTTTGAGGGAGAGAAATTAAATTCTAAAGTTTGAGAGATGAATATCTTTAAAGTTCTTAACAATCGCTCACAGTGCTTCACACAGCGCCTTTTCCAGAACGAACCTCAGAAACAGGCCAGGAACTGAATGACTTAAGCTTGAAGTGTGTGGCTCAATATTCATTAGGGTCATAAATTACTTGAATGATACTAATTATCTTTTGCCTTCAATGCTCATAATCAATATATTTTTGTTTGTTTGTTACTTTAAATGTATTCCTTTGTATATGTTAGATTTCCCAACAGTGAACATAGAACCATTGGCAAAGTGCATGCTTGTCTTATTTTTCATTGTTTCTTTTGTACCTGATTTGGTAAGGAGTACATAGTAGATACTCAATAAATATTTGTTGACTGAATAGTTGAATAATTAAAAGGATCTGTTTTTATTGAGGCAGGGCTAGTATATTTGTGCACATTTTGAAGCATTGTCTTATAACTCTTCTCTTTGAAAAACCAATGAGTCACAGAGAAATCACTGGGGGTTCTTATAAAATAAATGAGTTCATAGGGACATGATTAATTTCTGCCTGTTCTATAGCTATCAGATCTGATGCAAGTGTTTGCATTCCAGGAAAAAGACCCAGGAAAAAGAGATCTCTGGCTTCAGGAAGCTTGAAAAGCATGATTAGATTAAGTTAATACACTATTGAGTAATAATTTATCTTATTTAAAATGACTTTTTTTCATTAATTACCTGCTAAACTAAGTGTCAAACAAACAGCTTTTACAAAACCCTGGTTAAGGGCAAGTTAAATTTTAAACCTCCCTATTTTGATAAGCATTATGCTCCTTATAACAGTTTTTAGTCCTGCCACCTTATACCAGTGACTAGGCCTAGAAAACTTTCAGTATTCTCACCCACTCACCCGCCTTTGTATCTTCTTCCCATACAACTCTGTATCTTCCAATCAGAAACATAGGCTAAATTAGATAAATAAAATGGATTCCATGCAAGCACTGTGGAATTCATGCTCCTACTTAGAGAAAAGAAATAAATATCACTGAACTCCCAAAGCAGGTGGTCCTGGATCCAACAGAAGACATTTACATTTTCAGACCACTTTCATTCACCCGCAAGTCTGTGGGTCACAGTCTATATTAGCTACTTTCCTCTCTGGCTCTCAGTCTTGACTCCACTCTCTTACTAGTATGTGAAAACAATAGGGAAATATTTGAACTTTTGGTTGAGAACATAGATAAATGAAGAATATTAAATCATTTTAAGAAGATTTTTTTTTTAAATTTCCCAGTGTTGTTGGGGTTTTTTTCCTTCTTCTTCTTCTTTCCCCCTCCCTCTTCCTCAACCCTGGAAATTATTTTGAAGTCCCACTCTGCTTGCTAGCTCTGCCCTGAGCTCTCACTTCCTAGCATTCATCAGTGACTATTGCAACCCACATTCACTACAATAAAAACAAATAAATAAAAGCCTTTTCTACACCACCCTGTGCATATGTGTGTGGGGAGAGAGAGAGAGAGAGAGAGAGAGAGAGAGAGAGAGAGAGAGAGAGAATGAATATGACCATAATGTATGTTTTAGCAACACAAATGCACACCCTCCCTTTTGCATACATATTTACCCAATTTCTTCTGGAGGTCTCATGTGCTTCAATTGCTCATTTATTCTTCAACCTTGGATAAAGAGACAAGGAGATGAGGGAGGGGGAGGGACAGACAGACCTATAGATGACAGATCTGTAGACAATGTTGTTAGCATGCCAGATCTTATTATAGAACTGTGGGAGGTCATGTATGCCACATTCCGACTCCATGGGGACCACCACATTTAAAACAAGATGAAAAAAATGTGACGGGGGGGAAAAACCCTCATGGGCAGCCTTCAAAGGCAGAGACAGGTTGTGACTGGATTAACATTTATTGACTGTTTAAGCCTGCTTTTTTGCTTCAGGACAGAGATACACGAGTTTAATTGCAGAGGCTGTTGTGCCAACTGATCACCAGAGTGGCAACCAAAGCTTAACTAATCGGTCCTTCATTAGTGAAAAGTCTCTATTACAAAACAAATTAAGCATGCTCTGATCCTAACCTACAGGTCCAATGGCATTACGGCAAGTTTAAGCTGTTAGAGCACTGAAAAACGTATTAAGGGTTAGCGCTGAGATAGCACTTTGCTATTGATTTTACAATACACAGGTATTATGATTTATGGAGTGCTGGTGTCACTCTAACAAGCTGAAGGACACACAATATCATCTCCAGCATCATTAAAATTCAGAAGCCTCTAGAACTAACTCATCAACCACTGTGCATTGTCACAGACTAGGGAGCGGGGCTCCACTTTCAAAATGCCCTAAGCTTTAGGACAGTTGTCTGCTTGTTTGGCAATCAGAAATGTAGAGCTGCCCCTCACAATTCATTCCATGGCTTCCACTAATTATCAGAACCTATTTTCACACTGAGTTACCAATTATATTTTGTTATTTAATTTTGCTTTTTAACACTAGAAGTATTTTGTGCACATTTTAGACATGCTTAAGAAAGAAAGACTATATACAGGACAACATATAATTCAAGCAAGGCTCTAACTAAACCATGCCCAAAATGATTACCGTTAGTTTGCAAAGTACTCAGATAAAAATCTTGCTGCACTAGCTATGATAATAAATCAATAGGTATTCAATGAGCACCAATTATGCTCAAGTAGTAATAATAAAAGCTCATTGTGATTGAGCATTTACTATATTCCAGAATTGTTCTAAGTCCTTTTGTTGGATTAAAGCATTTAATCCTCACAACATTCTTTGACATGGACACTATTTTTATGTCCATTTTACTGATAGAAGCACGGAGGCCCCGAAAAGTTAAGTACACCACTACCAAATGAAAGAGCCAAAATTCAGTAAGGCAATCTGATGTCCAGGCATTATCCTGGGCCAGTCCCTATATTTAATAATCACTGCTATTAGCAAAAGCATCACTTTTTTTCCAACTAATTTAAGTGTCTGTAATTATGTAACTTGAGGATCAGGTGAAAATCTAAAATTGATCATTAATTTTATCAAAACCCTTCCTATATAGAGGGTTATTGAGATATCCCTCCGTTCTCTGTTCTCTGAACTATACTATCCATAGTGAGAATAATATTTTTCCAAAGGACATATTTTCTGTGCTTTTAATCATTTTTTATACATCCATTTATTTATATCTGTCTTCTTTGCATGAGATGGAGATAACCTAAAACATAATACCTTTTTCTTCTCTGTTTTACACTATTCCCCAACCCTACCCCCATTGCAAGTTATAAATGTTGAGTTTTATAAGAATATCTGTGGTATTTATAATCAATGCTGGATTACACTAATTAAATTACAAACTTTTAACTTGGCTTTATGTGTATTTCTCCATCACAGTGTTTACTAAAGAATGAGAATTGCTAATTGATATGTCTATCTTTTAACTCAAACTAAAGAATTTAGGACTGCTATAGCAAAAGAATGTCTTTCAAAACTCTCTCACCTTTTAGGAGTCCCCAAAATATGACCCTCAGAACTAGTGCTATAACTATATTATTGATTCACATTTAACTTTATAACCCACAGTCATTTCCTGTCAAATATGCTTAGTGAATCATCTTCTAAATTTCATTTGAGTTTCCTTTTTCCTCATATATTATATATATCATATTTCTACTAAGGGTTATCCCAGTTATTTTAGCCATTTTTACAACCTGAAAGATTATTAGATTTCAAATGTTGCTTGCCATTTCCTCTGATTATCTTGGTGCCATTCCACAAGCTAGGTCCCCAATAATTTCAGAAATACTATAGATTGGTGGCTGGCACCTAAGGAAGACCTTCTGCCTAGCCAATACTGAGTTAGGTAAATCTTCTCCTTTGTCATCTACGATCTAAGTAGGTTTTCTCTGCTTCTGAACGTATCTTGTCAATCCCAAGGAGTCTCCATAGTTCTGATTATCTTCAAACCATGCTGGTACCATAACTTAAAGTGCCCTTATGTTTACTTATAAAATCATAATTCATTGTTAGTGGTTGGGCTCAAGCATTATCTCTTCTGGAAGCTTTCCATGTTTCCTCAAGTTAGAATTAGTCACTCCATCCTTATTTGTTTCCCTATGTTAGCAACTTAACTTTGACGGAATCAAAAGACTCACTGAAAGAAGTTGTATTTGAAATCAGGGTTTTGTCCAAGTGCAGTTTTGCTGCATTTATTCAGTTGATCTCAGGGAACTTAGAATCATCCATAATAAGCCAAAACCGGTTTGGCTCAGTGGACAGAACGTCGGCCTGCAGACTGAAAGGTACCAGGTTCTATTCCAGTCAAGGGCATATACCTTGGTTGTGGGCACATCCCCAGTAGGGGGTGTGCAAGAGGCAGCTAATCGATGATTCACTCATATTGATGTTTCTAACTCTCTATCCCTCTCTCTTCCTCTCTGTAAAAAATCAATAAAATATATATTTAAAAAGAATTACATGCTCATTGAAGATAGATTTTTAAAAAAAGAATCATCCATAATAACCATCTCTAATATCTTAGTCTCATTTTCACATCTTACACTATTGTTTTCTGAACTTGGGATCTTTGGTCTTTATTTAATCAAGTTGCTCCTCAGTAGCTTTTCTCTTTCTCACATCAGCAATGAGATAAGAGTTTCATGTGTCCGTATTTCCAATACACAGGTCTTCTGAATTCCTTTGTCTCATGAAATATGCCTATGTCTTCAGTCTTATTTTGATCCAGAAGATTCTTAGAGCTGGCTGAAACCTCACCTATACGCTAATATAACCTCTCATTTTATAGGTAATAAAATTAATCTAGGGGAGATTAAAGAAACTAACTTCCAACTAACTCATCCATCTAGTTGGAGTGACAAAAGAATTATAATCAGTTTTCTGTTTCCAAACCTAAAGGGAGCACAATGGCCACACCTAAATGTGGAAAAATGAACTAGATCACAATAGTGCTGGTCATGTGGATGTTGTTGAATCGGCTTTTAAACAGCCATGTGCTTTGTTTCAATGGAGTCATGTTTGACTTTCCCTTAAACTTCCTGACTCTGACTTCTGGACATTAATATTCTGTATTTACCTGGGTTTACTTCCATCTCATCACAACCTTGAAATCTAAATTCAATTTACCTTCACCAAGGCTGTCTTAACCTTTATAGCCTCACCTATCCTCCCTACTCTGAATGAATAAGCCAACATATCCCATAAAGTTTGCTCCATTTCTGTGCATAACTTGCCATTCCATGAATAGCCTCCAAGTCTTTGCACATGAATGTTCTTCTAGCACTGCCATCACAACCCTAAACCTGATTTATAACTTATCTCAAAGGGCAATTCATTTTTACCATACTCACACCCCTCCTTCACAATTGTTTAATCTTCTTCCCTCTCACAATATGTTATTTTTGCCTCCTTTCTTAGTCTGTTTTCTATTAGGATTTTTAAAAATTATTTACTAGCCGAAACCGGTTTGGCTTAGTGGATAGAGTGTCGGTCTGAGGACTGAAGGGTCCCGGTTCGATTCCGGTCAAGGGCATGTACCTTGGTTGCGGGCGCATCCCCAGTGGGGGGTGTGCAAGAGGCAGCTGATCGATGATTCTCTCTCATCGATGTTTCTAGCTCTCTATCCCTCTCTCCCTCTCTGTAAAAAATCAATAAAATATATTTTTTAAAATTATTTACTAGATTGCACTCCCTAAGGTACTGAGTGACTTCACAAATCATGATCTAAATAAGTGTGTGTTGGATGAATAAATGAATGAATGAATGAATGAATGATAAGAAAGGCATTTTAAGGATCTGTTGCCTTCTACACAAATAGAACTAACCCCAAAACTCCAGAAATGTTTTAATTTATTAGTCAAAGATTTGAAAAACTAATTTTTTCACAAAATATATAACAGAAAGAAATTTCATGATGCATAAAAAAACATGTATGACATGCTTTATACATCCTAAACCTGTATTGCTATTTCTAAACATAATCTAAACTTTATATTTAATTGTGATAAGTTATAATTACCATTTCTGAATTTCCTTGCCCTAATTATCCATAATAAAGAGAAGGAAAGACAAGTTTAAATACACACAAGCTCACTAAAATGTAGATAACTTTGTAAAATGTTATAATGGACCAGTTTCAGGGTTGATGTATACACAATATCAATTCATTCCCAAAAGATTCAAGTGAGAACAGAGAAATTCACTCATTTTTTAAATTTTTTTATCTAAGCAAAGTCACATATTCAAATATTTGGAAACACTGTTGTAACTGCCTGAATACTCTTTCCTCTGTTGTAAAAGTCAGATTGTGTCCACACTGCTAGGTGAAAGGTGTCCTCACACCAAACCCAGACATGTCATTGCTTCCCCTCATCACTTCTAACTTCTGACGTCACCTTTTCACTCCTTGAATAAATTCAGTATCAGCCTGGGCCCATATAAATCTGTTCTGCCCCTTCGCTTCTGTCTTCATGTACAGCATACTGTAAATAATCATAGTGGAGTGGCTGTAACTAGTTCTGTGGTACACTGGAGACCCCTATTGGTGAGACTCGGGCAGGAACACGTAGCTCCACACCCCAAGGAACAGAAACCAGTCCGCTTCTGCTCAGCTCCTCTGGGTTCCAGTAGAGCCCAAAGCGACGCCATTGACAGTTTTACACACTGATTAATCAGTTTGTGAAAGCAAATGCATGTGTATTAACTGTATTTTGTGTTTGGATGAAGACACCTCTGAATGAGAAGGCAATACAAATGGCAAGAAAAACAGTATGTGACCTGCAATTTCAGGGCAATTCATTTTCTGTAGATCATAGACAACAGGAATAAATGCAGCATTGCTGTTATATAAGTATATATTGATCAGATACAGCAAAGCATCCGCAAAGTCCCAATCTCTCTGAGAGTTGGGTTATAAAGTATACACTTTATATATCCAACTTAAAAAACAGTACTGTAGCCATTGTAGCCCTAGCCGGTTTGGCTCAGTGGATAGAGTGTCCGCCTGTGGACTGAAGGGTCCCGGGTTCGATTCCAGTCAAGGGCACGTACCTCAGTTGCAGGCTTCTCTCCAGCCCTGGTCCTGGTCAGGGAATGTGCAGGAGGCAACCAGTCAATGTGTTTTCCTCACATCAGTGTTTCTTTATGTCTTTCCCTCTATCTTCCACTCTCTCTAAAAAATAAAAACAATGTTGTATTTGTTTTAAATATTTGTCTGATGGTTTAGTAAATAACCAGCAGGGCCCTTAAATGGTACCTTGCTTAATTTAAATTAAAACGTACTAGTTTAGAAACTTCAAATATTTAAAATAAAATCTTTATTTCAATCAGAAAGAAAAAATAATAATTTATAGTGAAAAAATAATTACCTCTCAAACATCTAGATATATTCTTCCATGTGTATATTGAAATTCATTTGACAGCTTAAAAGATTAAATAGCTAGGGTTTCTATTATAACTATAATGTAAAAGGTGCTATATGATGCCAAATGTACCATAAATCTTCATTCATTTGGGATGGGGGATTGATGAGAATGATAATTCGTACATGGTGTCTGGTGTTTTTCCTCTTTATTTTTCACATCTATCCTTTAAAATGAAATTTTAAAGGGTAATGGCAACATGAATATGATCGCTGTTTGTTTCAAGTATTAGTTTTAAAAATATTAAAAATTTCTACCCTATCTGCACTGTTTTACAAAGCAAAGCTCATCACCTACTAAATGAAAAATGTCTCTGTGCTTAGACTTGAAATATTCATATACCTAAACAGGCATGTTAAACTAATACATCTTATTAAACAAAAGTATTCTGGGGGTGGAGGAGTCTTTGAAAAAAATTATCGACAGTCAGTTCTTGATCCACCTTTGTTATTGGTTTTGTTAACATTTTTATACTTGTTTTCTTCTCCATGTTTTTTTTTCTTTCAAATGAAATTGCTATCACACACACACACACACACACACACACACACACACACACACACGAACAGCCTCTTCTTCACAACACAGGCCTTTTCTTGCCATTAGGTGAAGTTCCCACTGTAAGAGAGAGCCCGGGTGTGGAGCATAAAAATCTGATACCTGTGAGCTCAACCTATTCACACACTTTGCTCCTTGATCATTTATTTCTTTGCCATGTGTACCAAACCATGCATGTTTGTATAATTTATTCATGATGAGTTCTGAACCTTATTTGAAATTGAAAAACATGTTTTTACTCTGCTGCAAGCAAAAGCTGCTAAGCTGCTTAGGACGTTTTATTTACAAGCTGAGACATAGTCCTGTAGGCTGAAGCCCAGAAGGGGGTATGTTTGAGTAAAAAGCTCTCCTTTTAGGAAACACATTCATCTCCCTCTCCCACAAAGCTCCCAAATGAATGTGGCTGGGACAGTAGAGTTTCAGAAAGGTCAGGAAGCTACAGGGACCGAGATGTAGACATCAGAGAAGAAAAGCCCTGAGTTCTAATCCCGACACTGCTGCCTCTAAAGGCACCCTTTCTAAAGGAGTTTCACACACACACACACACACACACACACACACACACACACACTGATTTTCTTGAAATGTATGCACTACCTAAGCTATCTGGAGTTAATAACTGATTGGTTTTTAAATGCAGAGTACTTGAGGATAAACTCTGTGCTACCTTCTGAGCTATTGGGCAGTGCCCCACGAGGCACAACTCCAAAATGCATACTTGGAGCTAGATAACAGTCCCACAGAGAACAGACTGGTAGAGAACACATTTCCACCCACTCTATTGGCTCTTGATAACTGAGAGAAGCAGGATGATTCCCTGGACAGGTAATATTTCTACGAACTTTAATGATGAAAAAGGAGTATTATTATCAAGAATAGAACAGCTTTATTCAGAGGAAAGAACACAAGATAAAAGAAAGTTCAAAGGACAAAATGGTTCCAGTCTGCCATAAGCTAATTCTATGACCTCTTTCCTTGTTTTGTTTTTCCTCACATAGTGAATGAGCAATATAATGCCTGCCCTGCCTGTCTCATACATGAGAATCAAGGGGCATGGTGTGTGTAAACTGCTTTGAAAAGCTGTATGTTCTATCGCCATGGGGGGAGGGGTTGTTATGCTTACTACTGTCCCAAAATGCCAATGTTGCTCATTGCTATTAGCAAAATCCAATTTCTTTTGTTTGTGTTTTGCCTATAGAAAGCAATAAAGCAAACTAAATATCAGTAGTCAGTAGTCAACATATATTGGAACAGCTGAAACACCAAATCTTTTTCTTCTAAAAGCAGAATGCTAAACTAATGTTATTTCGGGAGTTGGGGGCGGGGGGGAGACAGGAGGGAAAGGCATTGCTCAGTTTAGGGGCGGGGGTTGGTTGAGGACATACAGCTTGGATGTGGCAAAAATTCCTCTTCCTAGTCCCAAGGAAATGTCTCTGCTAAATTCCACTCCATCTAAGCATGTCTAAGACAAAAGTCAGAAAGAAGGGTCAGCTTGAATGGAGGCCTATTATTGGTCAGCGTTAAGACGCTATTTGCTAGAAAATGTAATGCAGTCCATTTTCCTCTGCCACACATTTCTAAATAATAGCAATTTGCCAACCAGCTAACCACCTCAGCACAAACACTGGAATGCTCCTGCTGAGTCTCGGAAAGCCTGCTTGTCTGCAAGTGCACAATATACAAGGAAAATCACCATAAATCCCTGTGCCACCATTCAATGCAAACAGTCCTCAGGTCCTGCTGTGACTTGGCACACCCCGCTGGACAGCTGGAGACTGGAGAAGAGGGGCTGCTGCCAATAACATGTTACAAGGGATTTTAGAGCAATTTTCTGGAGACCAACAGTCCTGTGCTTTATTATTTCCTGGGCAGATATTGCTATGAGCTACATATAGATATATTATGGTGCAGTGTACAGTCTATTTATACTTGATATGATATACAATAAAACACTCCAATACTTTCCAATCCCATTTGTGAGCTCGAGCAAGGAAAAATAGGGAGACAATTTGCCACAGCCTTATGTTATGCCTAATATAATTTTGGAAATCAGCTATTGCCCCAAACAACATTTTATTACATGCATCAAAAAGATTTAACTTGCAAAGGGTCACATAAGTGTACTCAGAATATGCTTCAAAGCCAAGAGACACTGCAGATAGATGGTTTATTGTACATCTCTTTCCTTCCCCCACCCCCAATATAGCTTGCAATGAAGTGCTACCAGAGATCATTAAAAAAAAGATTGCTCATTTTATGTAGCTTGAATATATAAAATGGTAGTTAACGAAATTCCAGAGGCAAGAATGTTTGGAAGACAATGCCAAGAGATAAACGAAAGTGACTTTAAATCAGGAAGACAGGCTCTGTAGCAATTAGTCTAATGTAATATCATTTTTAATGTAAAGAAGCTACATTTTCTAATTTTCACTAAAAGCCCTAGGTGCTGAATGGGTTATAATAAATGCGTGCCATAAAAAACAGGTACACTCATCTTATAAAGCAGCCTATTAACCAGACTGCTAGTGCTGCAAAATCCAGTACACAGTAAACAATACTGTTTCTGTTAGAATAATGATGCATAGTTTACTCTTTTATACCATGCAGCATTTGGGGACCACATCATTTACCAAAATAATACCAAATTAGTACTGTAAATATTGAAATCAGACCTTTCAGGCTAACCAGTGGCCCAATTTTCTCTTCAATCTGTTCTTAATCTCAATTCATCAATAGCACTACCTTATTATCGAACTTTGACAGCAAGCTAAGGCTTTTGATAAATTATCCATCTCAAGCCAGATTTAAAATTTGAAGCTCAAGTGCTAATTATCTGTACAGGCCTAGTTAATAACGAGATTTCTTGTTAAGTATCTGATCACAGCATGGGCATCATTTGTCAAGATCCTCAAGTCTACCTTAGAGACCAGCTCTTCGAATCCTCCCTTGCCTACCATATGTAAAATTGGGATCTTTGTTTCTATAATAACCTTTTATTAGGAAGCTGACATAATGATTAAGTTCACTGTAGACACACACAATGAATTAGACAATTACCCTTGCTGCTTTAAGCCACTCAGACTCCTAGCAAGACAAAATAATTAATATTGAATTTTAATTTGATGTGTTCCACATTTAAACCCCAATTTGCAAAGTACACCTGGAAAGCTGCCGCTGTTTCCTTGCAGTTTGTGCTGATGAAATAAAGGCCCCCGCAGTTTGAATGTAAAAGCACAGAAGGCTCGATGCACCACGATCACTTCTCAGTGGAGCACAGAAATTTCTAGCATTAATGGGAAAGGTAATTACCTAGGTCTAACTTTATAGCCTTTTCTCTAATGAAACTATAATCTCCCAGGCCTATACACTTTAAGCATTTGCATGATTTTAATGATTTCAGTGCCATAATTGTTGGTATACCCAGTCATTTTGAAATGAAATGTCTTAAGCACAAAGATGTTAAATTATATTAACAGGCTATTCTTATTGGCACAGAGTAAGGCTGAGTCAGAAGGAAGCGCCATTATAAAAACAACTGAGGGCAGCATTTCTCACATGGCCACAAAAAAGATGAGCCCCAAGAGTATAAATCCATTTCTTCGTGTGCATCCTCCCTGCAAACTTCCCCGTTACTGCAGAGTAACGGGGCCTAGGAGCTCAAGACCTTTCGACTTGGCTCCCTTCCCTAGTATTTCCAGCAAGGGCTTAGAATGGATACAAAATGAAATATCTTCACTCTCTAATTATATTTCCTTTTAGAAACTGATTAACCTTCTTGGTTGAGGCATTTCAGTCTCATGGGGGAGGCTGAAAATTCCTGCAATTTTTCTTTCATGAAAAGGTGGAGCTTGGGAGAGGAAAGGCGACTTTCTCCTACAGCATCACACAGTGCCAAGACAGATGCCAGGCTAACCTGGGCTGTCTGTTTTAAGAACTAGAAAAGCAACTCATGTTATTACAGAAAAGGAATAAGATTCACAGTCCATTTAGTATGGACTCGAAAAGCCCTTACTCGTCCAGACCAAGCAGCACCCGTGCCCCCGAGTGCCGCAGCCCCGTCCAGAAACAGTGACTTCCCTTCTCTCTCAGGCATGACTTTTATCTGCCTCCCTTTCCAAGGACTTGCTGCACTCAATTGTTCAAGCAGAGGAGGATTTAATACTGCTGGATGCGGAAGGGTGCCAGGGAGAATTTTTAATATATACAAAGATCCTCAGCCCTTGTTCTGCCAAATAGAAGGCACGTGTTTCTGGACACTCCCACCACGTCTCTGCGATACCCGCCAAGTCATGGGAAATGGCTCCTGAGCTTGAGTTTGAGACTTTGTTAAGGTAGAGAAGAAGGAGCCACTTTATTGATAGTTTATCATATAGGTGAGACAGTCACTTACACTGAAGTTCCCAAAGTCCAGAGCTATTTCTCCAAACTATAAATGAGGTCTATGTAAGGAGAATGAAACGATCATCATTTTCTAAGCTAAATGGCCTGGGAAAAGGCACATGCCCGGGGCTCTCAAATTTATCAATGAAATTAGCAAGACTCCATGCCTTCTTTTTTTTTTTTTTTAATTTTATTTTATTAAGGTATTTTCTGTGTACATAGTTTACCATTGCCCCCCCTCACCCCCCATTTATGCCCTCCCTCCCCAGAGTTTTGTGTTCATTGGTTGTACTTATGTTCATGGATACCAGTCCCTCGGTTGTTCTCCTGTCTCCCCCCAGGTCTCCTTCCCCTCCCCCCTGTCATTTGACAATCTGCTTGTTTTATGGTGACCATCTCAGGCTCATATGAATAGAGTCCGCTCCTCCTCTGGTTTTCACCGCCCCTTCCCCTGGGACCCACTGCTTCCCTTAGGACACTCGGCTCACCCGGGGCACTCGACCCCATGGGACACACAGCTCACCCGGGACACCCTTCCCCCTTCCCCTTTGGGGGGTACGGCTTACCCGGGGCACATGGCCCCCTGGGACACTCGGCTCACCCGGGGCACTCGGCCCCCTGGGACACTCGGCTCACCCGGGGCACTCGGCCCCCTGGGACACTCAGCTCACCCGGGGCACTCGGCCCCCTGGGACACTCGGCTCACCCGGGGCACTCGGCCCCCTGGGACACTCGGCTCACCCGGGGCACTCGGCCCCCTGGGACACTCGGCTCACCCGGGGCACTCGGCCCCCTGGGACACTCGGCTCATCCGGGGCACTCGGCCCCCTGGGACACTCGGCTCACCCGGGGCACTCGGCCCCCTGGGACACTCGGCTCACCCGGGGCACTCGGCCCCCTGGGACACACGGCTCACCCGGGACACCTTTCCCCTTTGGGGGGTACGGCTTACCCGGGGCACTCGGCCCCCTGGGACACTCGGCTCACCCGGGGCACTCGGCCCCCTGGGACACTCGGCTCACCCGGGGCACTCGGCCCCCTGGGACACTCGGCTCACCCGGGGCACTCGGCCCCCTGGGACACTCGGCTCACCCGGGGCACTCGGCCCCCTGGGACACTCGGCTCACCCGGGGCACTCGGCCCCCTGGGACACTCGGCTCACCCGGGGCACTCGGCCCCCTGGGACACTCGGCTCACCCGGGGCACTCGGCTCCCTGGGACACTCGGCTCACCCGGGGCACTCGGCCCCCTGGGACACCCGGCTCACCCGGGACACCCTTCCCCCTTCCATGCCTTCTTAAAAGTTTTCTTCTTTTGGTTATTCCCATTAAGCCTTAGAGCCAAGTATATAATAATTCTTTCACTCTAGATCATCTGTTTTTAAAATTAGGAGTAAATCTAGGCTTCACAAGTAAAAAGCTATGCCACTTTGGGCAAATCAGGTAACCTCTCTGAGCCTCAGTTTTATCAGGAGTAAAGTTAGAATAACAAAGGTGTCTTTCCTAAGAGTTGTTATGGGGATTAAATAAGATAATATACATGACATTTCTTGGAACAGCTGTTGGCACTTGTAAGTACTTAATAAATATTGGCATAGTGTTAGTTGTCATTGTTGTTGTTGTTATTTAGAGATGGTGCAGGTTATTTTTTAGTAGCCCTGAAATGGATCATTTGCTTTGGCCACCACACAATAAAGACCACAGGATCTCATTTCTAGGAATAACAAATCTACAGTCAAAAATACTTCTCTTCCTCAGGTGTGACTTGCAAACAGAGCCACAAGTGCAAGTAATCTAAGATTATATAGATATATATATATATATATATATATATATATATATATATATACACACACACACAAAACACTCCAGCACCAGCTGGTTTGGCTCAATGGATAGAGCATCAGCCTGTGGGCTGAAGGATCTCGGGTTCTGTTCTGGCCAAAGGCATATGCCTGGTTTGCAGCCTCAATCTCCAGTAGGGGGCGTGCAGGAGGCAGCCAATCAATGATTCTCTCACATCATTGATGTTTCTCTCCCTCTCCCTTTCTCTATGAAATCAATATATATATATTTGTTGCCCTAACTGGTTTGGCTCAGTGGATAGAGCATTGGCCTGCGGACATAAGGGTCCCAGGTTCAATTCCTGTCAAAGGCATGTACCTTGGTTGTGGGCACATCCCCAGTAGGACGTGTGAGGAGGCAGCTGATAGATGTTTCTCTCTCATTGATGTTTCTAACTCTCTATCCTTCTCTCCCTTCCTCTATGTAAAAAATCAATAAAATATTTTAAAGAGACACTATGCTTTGAAAAAGATCAAAAGAAAATATAATACCTTTTTATTCTAATTAAAAACAAAACAAAATTTACTATCTTAGTCATTTTTAAGTGTACATACAATACAGTAATGTTAACTACTAGTAAATACACATTATTGCGTAACAGATCTCTAGAAATTTTTCATCTTGCAAATTGAAACTCTATACTCATTGGAAAAACTCCCTTTTTTCCCTCCCCTTAGTCCCTGGCAACAACCATTCTACTTTCTGTTTCTCTCCCTTGACTAAATAGGTAACAACTCTGTACAAACAAAGTCTGTCCAGGGAAGACAAAACAGACTCACCCCTCCGCCACCACTCCCTGCTTGCTGCCTATTGCAGATATTTTCAACTTCAAGAAGAATCTGATGGCTTGGAATGATAGGAGGGTCAGTTTCTGATAAGAAAAATAGGAAATAAAACTGAATATATCAAGTTATTATTAGACAACACATTGAGAACTCATTTATCATTCTTGATAGTGTTGGATATAATTAATATAAACGGGCCATACATGGAAGTTGGAAATGTTTGTGATTGTCCAGGTCTTGTCATTGGTGATGTCATGTGATTGCCTTTCCAAGCTCATTTTGCATCTTTATTTGAGGTCAGTTAGCCATGAAAATAGAAAATGGATACTGAACAGAGTGAACATCAGCTTTTTCTTTGCATGGGGTTCTTAGAATAGCCGATGTTTGTCAACAGAAATGAAATGCATTATACGAGAAGGCAGCATGTGTAAGCCAGATGTAGTACAAAATAGTTGGTAAGAACATCATAAGAACTAAAAATCATCCAACATTTGTCAATTTTGTTTCATCATTTATCAAATGAGAAACTTGAAATGTCCTGGAGTGGGGGAAGCAGTAGAATATAAAGGGGGGGATAAATGGTGGTGGAAAGAGATTTAGGGTGGTAAATACATAATCCAATATATAGATGATGAATTGTTTACCTAAAACCAGTATAACTTTAATAACTAATGTCACCCCAATAAATTCAGTTAAAAAAAAGAAAGTTGACATGTTCTTATGAAATAGCTCTCTTCTGCAGGAACCCAAAATTGCTGCTTCATAAACCCACAGTAGTATTTTGGTGTGAATTAAAACAGCATTCACATCATGTGAGATTACAAAGAGATGTTTCCATTACCTATAAGTCCATGTCTTCTTCGAACTAAACTAAAATGTTCTTGGTCCTAAATGAGAAATGGCAGGAAAGCGTGATGTAGAAACACACCTTCTTCACAGCAAACTCACCAGACTCAGTGCTCATCATTATCCTGGAGGCTAGGGAGTAGAGGCAATCACTATTATCCCCTTTTCAATTATGGTTTGTTCGGACCCATGAATCAACCTGAGTCTGAGGGGGGAGACTTCCCAGGGCCTAAACACCCCCAAGGCCTCATGCCTAGTCAGAGTCCTCTTCAGCTACTTTCAAATAATCCCCATAATGTAAGAGACTCATTCCCACTCTTCAGGTAAGAAATTCAGTGAACCTAGTAGCATTTGGTGCAATAATTAACCTCCCAGAGGATAAAAACATGGCAGTAAATCAGTGTTCAGGTTATAGAGCTACAGTCATGTGGGAAAGTTGAGTGTCCTTATCTTAATACCTACTCTAAGAGCTATCTAGATACATCAAAAGGTTTAATTAATTTTGATCTTTTATTAGCCAACGAAGAAAAAATGAAGACAAAAGAGGGATATGGCTTTATTAAAAAAAAGAAAAGAAAAAGCAGTCCCAGTTCAACTACCTTATCCAAATTATTCATATTCTATGAGAATATTGTAAGAATTACTATCAGTATGAGAACCATTTAAAGGGTTGTTATCAATTGTTTAAACCTAAGAGTTGGAGCTTTCAGTAAAGATGTATAAATACATATTTTTATATTGATTTCAGAGAGGAAGGGAGAGGGAGAGAGAGAGAGAGAAAACATCAATGATGAGAGAGAATTATTGACTGCCTCCTGCACACCCCTTACTGGGGATTAAGCCCACAACCCGGATATGTGCCCTGACCTGGAATTGAACCATGACCTCCAGGTTCATAGATCTAAGCTCAACCACTAAGCCATGCAGGCCAGGCAATATTCTTGATCATCAGAAGCAGCTTTTTATGTATGAGCAATAGTGTCCACATTTGGCATGTGACTTCAGGAAAGGGAATCTGCATTCATTAGGTACTTCATATTAACATATTTTATCTCACTCATCATAAAACTACACAAGGAGCCCAGCTGATGTAGCTCATGGTTGAGCTAGGCATGGCTCAGGAGGCAGCCGATCGATGATTCTTTCTCATCATTGATGTTCCTACCTCTCTCCCTTTTCCTTCCTCCCTGAAATAAAATTAAAAAATTAAAATTAAAAAACTACACAAGGAATCAGACATGCTCACCGATTTATAGATAGAAACTGAGGCCCAGAGATTTTAAGCACCTTGCCCAATGTCACAAAGCTAGTGAATTCCCAAGCCAGAATACAAATCCAGGTTCCACTGCCTACAATTCTCTATCTACACCATGTTACTTCCCTCTCAGCCCCCATCGGTTCAACTCAATCTAAAGTGCCTGCCCCCATTTGCTGGATCCAATCTTTGAACTTTCTCCTAATAAATAAAGCCGATTACTCCACAAGTAGAACTAATATTTCCAGTTTAAAACTCTTGGAAAACTATCTCCATGTGTTAATTTGCATTAAGGTGCATATGTCTAAGTTTACAAACATTTCTGTGAAAGGAAGCTTGGGTAGAAGTAAGGAACCCATAGTAAGGATTGTTGATGTCTACCCAACATACCCCAGAAGCCTTCCCCACCCCCAGTGATAATGTGGCCAAGGCTGGGTTAATCAATATCCCATTCCCCTGCCACATTAATTGGCCCATGGGCTGGAACAATGCCAAACAGACTTTGAAGCCACACACTGAATATGGCAGTCTGGGTCCTTTAATAACTTCATGGAGCACAATCACTTCCCTCCCTCTCCCTACCCAAGACACCCTGAAATCCTAGAATTCCCTCTCCAGACTGTTGTGAGAGCAAGAAAAATCTCTTGTTTTATTATATTCATTGCATTTTGGGGTCTATTTGTTATAGGACTATAGCCTACATTAAGTAACAACTATCAATAAATTTTAGTTTCATTCCCACCCCCGTTTCCTGGATTCTGCCAATTAGGTCCTTTCAATGTTTCTAGCAATTTTATCAGAGCTTCTCAAAAGTATTAGAGATCTGTCACTACATATGTAGATATGTAAAGATGGCCACTTTTATAGTTAATAATATAAGCAATAAATTTCCCATTTTCACATAGCTATGAAGTAATGGAGTCAGTATTTTAACCCCACTATCTGGATCCAGGGCAGTATCATATCCTCAGAATGAATGTGTATTACTTTATATCAGAAGCTTTAAAACAACTTGAAAAAATAATTACACACAATTTGCCATGCAAATTCAAAAGGAGAAGAGAAGGCCCTCCAGTCAGGAATCAGGAAAGTCTTTGAGGGAAGGCTGTATGGAATTTAAACATGCACTAATTGAAGGAAAGGCATGCTAGGGGATGGAACAGCAGGAACTAAGGCAGTCAAACGTGCCATCAAGGGCCTGCTAACAATGAAGATGCCTTGTTTTTCTGCCCAGCGTTTATATTTATTCAGTGATTCACTCCCCATCTCCTGGGAGGGCTTATTCTGCTCCTACGCAGAGCCTGCTTTTTCCTCCAAAGCCAGTATCCTTTCAGGAAATGTCAGAGCTAGAAGGTATCATCTAAGACAACCTCCCTTTCAAAGCAGGGATCCTTTCTACACCATTCTTAATGGGAAGCTCACTTCTGTCCCAAAAGAGCCCACTTCATTTTTAGAACTGCAAATGTTCAAAAGTTCTTCTTTATATTAGGGCTTACTAGTAGGTCTAGTCTAACTATTACTTTCCCCCAATTGTCTGGTTTGCCCCTAGGAAGTATTCAGGGTAACACTAAGAGTAACAGGACCCTCTGTTATTAGAGTCATTGTAATCTTTTCCTCTCTAATATAAAAATCTTCAGTTTCTGCAGCAACTTTCCATATAACGGGGTACTTAGACCCTTCCTATCATCATCTCTTCTTTTCAGAAAACCCTGAAGTTGGTGAATGGTCCTGTTAAAATGATTTCCCAGACTGAACCAGACCTTCCAGTGGAGATAATAGTGAAGTGATTAGCCACAGTGTCCAGGGCTCCGTCTATTAACTCAGCTGATTTAGGAACATCTTCATTCCTTGCACCACATGAGATGTCACTGACCAAAGTCCCTGGGCTTTTTACATAAATCTATGTGAAACTGGTATTCCTAAGTCATACTGATACAATTAATTTTTCCTAATCTAAATGTAGATTTTAACATTTATTCTAGTTCAACAAAGTAGAATGTGGTCCTGGTGTTTGGGCAAAACACTCCAGTAATGGAATTTGACAGTTTTGCTTCTCAGAATAGAATGAATGCTAAATCACTTGGTTTGGACATTGAAGAAAAGACAAGGAGGTTGCATCATGACACTGTAGATACAGAGATTGAAAATAGGGGTGGTTTCTGGAGACATATGGGAAGGTCCAAACAAGTCTTCTTTTTCCTAGTAAGATAGAAGGAAGACATTAGTTTCTACCAAGAACCTCCAGAGCTCAGTGAGAACACTAGAATAATGCACATTTGGTTAGGGACAATGGTGCTGAGTGAAGGCAATGGACAGGTGCTCATCCATGATGACAATGCTACTGATTCAAGGCAAAATTAGGAGAAATGTAAGAACAATGTAATGACTTTTTCATAAAGTTAGATGTATTCGATTTAAAGGATTATTTATTTTGAGATTCTATTCTTCCAACAAAGGTATTAAGTGTGTGTTTGTTTGTTTGTTGTTGTTGTTTTGTGTGTGTATGTGTGTGTATAAAATAAATGGTTGAATCTTTTTTATAAATATATTAATTAGCAAATGAAAGGAAATAACATAGAATGGAGAAAAACTAAAACCTTACTGGCACCAATGACTAATTTTTTAGATCAACTCTTCCCTGAACATCACCCTGTTAACACACATAACAGTTTTTAAGCCAATACATTTCCTTATTATTTAAACTATACTAAAGGCCCAGTGCACAAAATTTGTGCATGGGGATAGCCTTCATCTGGACCTGTGCCCTCTTGTAGTCCAGGAGCCCTTGGGGGATATCCAACCGTTATCTTAGACCCGCTCCTCATGGGGAGCGGGCCTAAGCCCTCAGTAGGACATCCTTAGTGCTGCCACAGCCAGACTCAGGGCTTCTGGCTGAGCAGCACTCCGCTGTGGGAGTGGCACTGACCACCAGAGTGCAGATTCTGCATTGAGTATCTACCCCCTAGTGGTCAGTACGCATCATAGTGAGCAGTTGTTCTGCTGTTAAATCAATTTGCATATTAGCCTTTTATTATATAGGTTTGTTGCTACAACCTGATATAAGACACAGAGGAAGAGAATGCAAATATTGATTACATTAATGAATAATATCAGCCAAGTTTTCCATGTAGCTGAACACAGGCTCAGTTGTCTGGCTTCTTTGGTTGACAAAGCCATTTCATGCTTCCTTTTCTATTGCCATCCTCTACCTCTGGAGTTGCAGCAAACTTGCCTTGAGATGTATCAAACATCCAGTCTCATATTACTTGAATAGTATGGCCTAGATTTAAATTCAAAGCATTTATCTAACTTGTTCAATATCATTCTGTTTTACCTCATCTGCCATCAGTTGGATTTTCCTCTAACCATAGAGTTGGGGGCAGGGGAGGAGGAGACTCTTACATAGTGTGTCAGAGACACACTGAACATAGTTGTCATGTTCCTTTGTTTCTGGGCACACAGATACTAGTAAACTGTATTTCTTCTTTCTCCTTAGTTAAGGGTGAGCATGTAGCTGAGATCTTCTAGGCTATGACTAGAAGGCTAAGGCTTTTAAGAAGTTGATGTGTCGCCGAAGCCGGTTTAGCTCAGCGGTAGAGCGTCAGTCTGCGGACTGAGGGGTCCCGGGTTCGATTCCGGTCGGGGGCATGTGCATTGGTTGCGGGCACATCCCCGGTGGGGGGTGTGCAAGAGGCAGCTGGTCGATCTTTCTCTCTCATCGACGTTTCTAGCTCTCTATCTCTCTCCCTTCCTCTCTGTAAAATATCAATAAAATATATTTTTTTTAAAAAGAAGTTGATGTGTCTCTTCCATGCTTTTAATCTCCTTCCACTTATTGGATGCAGTGAGGCCCCAGGGAATAACTGGGCCACAAAATAGGAGAAGTTTGGGTCCTTGAATCACCTCATAGTCACCCACCAACATGAAACATATGTATTGGTTTGTTGTCTGGGTGAGAAATAAACATCTGTTATATTTAAGCATATATAGCTTGGTTTAAGCTATTTTCCCTCTGTTCTGTATTTCCTTGGAGAAACAGCCTTTTTATGGCCTGAGACCAAGATTTTCTTCTCTCAATTTTTGCTTGACACTGTCTGCATAGTCACCTCAATGCCACCTGTACACACTTTTCCAGAGAAAATACCAACTAGTCAGTATTCTCCCTGATCTGTGAACCTCAGAGCTCAGAGAGCAAACTTCCTGCATCTATTTCTTTACTTCTGTATGTTCTTTCTCAGTACTAGATCAGACAGTACTAGAAAAATTGAGAGCACCAAAGCAGGGGCTTATAGATACCAGTTCACAGACCTGAACTGAACTACATCATCAGTGCTGCCTGATAATAATTTTCTAAAGTAGAATTTCATGATCCTCCCACTCAGAGATTTTGGTGTGTCTGAAGCAGTACCTTTGTGGCCCTTGTGCTAGACAATGGCATGTCAGGGTCAACAACAGTGTTGACAAATATTAATAACAAAGCCTCCCATAATGGGTAGTAAAGCAGTGTTGGGAAGAGCTTCGGATTTGAAATCAGACTTTTACTCTAAAGCTGTGTTACTTTGGTAAATTTACTTAAAATCTCTAAGTCTCACTTTCTTCCAATTGTCAAATTGATTTAATTTTAATAATGCCACAATAACAAAACTTAAATAATGACTGTAAAGTCCCTGGCATATAAAGAGCAATATAAATATAGGTGTGTGTGTGTGTGTGTGTGTGTGTGTGTGTGTGTAAGAGGGTGAGATGAGAGAGAGAGGTAGAGAGAGAAGTCCATCTATAGAAAGATGACAGATGTCTACCAGGGAAGAATACTGCTTATTATATTAAATGATCTCCCTCTTATGGGTTTCACTACCATAAATTGTTGGCTCTGGATTTGCAGCTGTTGCCACTACTAGAAATAGCCACCAGAGGGAGCTCTTTTGCCCCCATCTGATATTTTAAATCTAACCACAATCCCCCTCCCCACACACACACACACACACACACACACACACACACACACACACACTACTCCTTTAAAGAAAAAGAATGTGAAGCCAGACCCAGTGGTATGATCTTAGTAAAGCGTCCTGGTGCAGACTGGGCATGGGGCAATCTTTGCACCTTCAAAGTACAAAGCAGATCTCTTTAAGGGAGGCTAGCCCCCTGCTCTCTCCTCACCTGTGGGCTGGGCCCTCTGGATTTCTGGCTTCTGGAAAAGGAGCTGTTCGCATCACCAGGACACTTCACTCTCCTGCCCAGCCACTCCTGCTGTCTGACTGCAGGTGGAAAAGGCTGGCTTTGAGTCCTCTCTGCCACCTGCCCACTGAACAATTTTAGAGCCTTCAGACTCCTGACCTGTAGATCATCAAAAGGTGATCATGAAGATTAATGAGCTAATACATGTGAAAGTGCTTGTCAGTGGAAAGCACCAAGCAAGTGTACCGCATCAATGTTACCATCTAGCAGGAGGACTCCAGTCCAATGATGAGCATCACACTAGCTCTCTTTTCCTGGGATCTGTCACCCCTGCTTCTGTTTCCCCAGGAACCTGAAGAAAACAGAGGGGTTCTTCTGTTCAGTTTAATTCACTTACCCAAGTTTGAGGAAGGGATGTTTGCAAATACACCTGAAAGCCCCATTTCATCGCATCTGTCTCAACAGACTGAGGATTCTTCACAAATCCACAGTGAATTGGGGGAGCCAGGTTTTTCAACAAGAAGGTTCCCACTTAAAGAAAATCCTTGGCTGGGAAGTGATCCTGGAAGACCTTACTCCGAATTTCCCAAAGGAATTTGAGATGAGATGGAAAATATGACTTTGGCCTGGGCCAGTGAAGAGAGAGCCTAACCAGAAGTCAGGAGACTTTGCTTCCAGAGCTGCCACAGTCCTGAGGGGAAAGAGCAAACCAGACTTGGCTATGCCACTGGCTCCTAGCCTGGAAAATGGAGATAATAACATGCTCACCTACTGCTTCACAGGGTGTTGAGGAGGATGGTATAAAATAATTACAATAACAAAAGTAATGTTTAGCACTTACAATGTGTCAGTGTTTTACACTTAAATCCTCAGGACAGCCCCATATGAGAGGTACTAGTATCCCCTTTGTATAGATGAGGAGCAATAGCTTTCAATGATTATCAATGATTATCAGGATTTAATATAGTGTCCAAAGTATTCCTATTTCTGTCCTATTGCTGTACTTTATGGAGATTTAGATTTTGGACTCCTGTTGATCAGATGACAGATTCGAAGTGAGATGATGTTTCCTGAGCTCTCTCCTTACAGTGAGGTCCTGAACAATAGCACTTCTAAGTGACAAAGTGACACACTCTCTATGAGATTCAAATGAACCTGGTGCTTAGAGGATTCTGTTACAGAGACATAATTTATGCATCAATCATTTCTTTCAGGGTAGTGGTTCCCTGCCTTTTCTTACTCATCCCACACCTTTTCCTGAATTTGCTCCCAGTTCTTCTTCAACCCACTCCCAACTCCAAGACCACAAAGTTGGTAGCTCTATAATCCATGTCATTCTCCATTATTTGTGTGACAGCTGCCTGCAGTCCTCACGCATCCATCAGACCAAGGGTGTCCTCTGTCTGGGGACCAGGCAGTAGAATTTAGAAGTCCTGTGAGTGCTGGGCCCAAGCGGTTTGCCTTCAGCCTCCACTGTGTGGGTCAAGGGTACCATCCCATAGATTTCTAGGCTTAAATATTTCAGAATTGATGCACTTCTCTGTGACACTGGGAATTCTCAGTAATTATAATGAGGACAAACAAGTTTTGATTCATTATAAGTCAGGCATAGTGCTAAGCACTTAACATGCATCTGTGTGTGTGTGTGTGTGCGTGTGTGCATGTGTGCGTGTGTGCGTGTGTGTGTGTGTGTGTGTGTGTGCGCGCGCGCGCGTACACACACACACACACACACACATTAGAAAAGAAAATTTGGCTTCATCCCAGACCTACTAACTCTGGGGGCCAGACCCAGGAATTTTTAATGAGTTCTAAGGTGATTCTGGTGCCAGATGAAGGTGAGAACCACTGACACTGAAGTGGCTGTATTTAAAGTTACTTTACAAATTGAAGGTAAATTTGTAAATTCCACCAGCAAAAATATGACAGTACTCTTTATTGTGATACTTACCATGATCTGAAACCAAGCCCATGATATCTCTCAAGTATGCCTGTACTTCAGATGGATATTTCATCAATCTATATGAATTTGGGAGTTTTGTCTTGAAGATCAGCCATAAATTCATACACATTCTACTTTTCTTGTGTATCTACCAAATACCAAGTACACATGAGGTGCTTATCCAACATTATATGGTTGATTGAACGATTTATAAAAATGGGGTTGTTTTCTTGGGATCTTTGGTCTGGAATACATGAATGGGTTTCAACAATTCCTTGAGTCCCATGAAATTACGCACAAATGTTTGCATTTGCAGTTATGTATCTTTCTCTATAGATGCCCTAGTATTTTCATTACATTCTCAGATCCCCCAACATTTTAAACAACTGTGTCAGACACAAGCACACAAGTGCCATCGTGCTGGGATGGGATGGGATGGGATGGGATGGATGGGATGGGATGGGATGGATGCATCTTACCCATTCCACAGAGCAAAGTGGGAGCAGAATGCAAAGATGGCCTCCTCTGTTCTTCATTCCCCTTCTCACCTCTGCCCCAGGCATCTCTCCCCTCTTCATCCCTGATTCTCTCTTTCCCAAGAATAGCGGGGTAGATAACTCTGCATCACATCATGGAGATGACTGTTTAACCTCAGATGGGTGTTACATTACTCATCACTCGGGGCCCTCTTTGATCCACCATCATTTGCTTCTTTTATCCCCATGTAGTCAGACATTAGTGCCCTGGATGCTCTGTGGTCTTGTTGTCTTTAAGATGCTTCCAGAGGTTATTTACTGGAGAAACAGATGGAATCTTGTTTACTGTCAAAATAATTGCTATTTGGTTGGCCTAATCGTTTCAATATTTTTATATTTTAGCATTGCTGAAGTAGTATTTTGTTTGTTAAAGTAAACAGGATATGACAACCTAAAAAAAACCACCTAGTTTTTCTTTGGAGGAGTTGGTTTATTAAAATGGTTAGAAGTTAATGGGACCACATAGAACGGTCATAAGTTAAAATGCACAGCTGTGTGTTTTGTTTTGTTTTAAATGGTTTTTATTTGTATAAAAGCTGGAAAGAGGCAGTAAAAATTTATTTAAACAAGTATGGTGTAATATAGTGGTTAACAACAGTCTTTAGCTCCAGTTTCAAATCCCAGCTCTGCTGCCTACTAGTTGTAGAATGTTAATCTAGTTTTTCAACCACTCTATGCTTCAGTTTCCCCAGCAATATAGTGATTGTTGTGAGAGTTAATTAAAGCTCATATATATAAATTTCCTGGCATATTCAACATGTTATTTACATATTGGCTATTAAATAAATGTAAGTTTTGATGTAATTCTAGAGTTTGAGATGGAGAGAGGAAGCAAGCTCTCTACAAGTTTATGAGAGCATTAAAGACCTAGAATGAATTTTCATGAGACTCCACCTTCCAAATGCTCTGCCCCAGTGATCACCATGTTGCAAATCAGGAAGACTCCTAACCTCCAAAGCCCCGTCCTGACACTGAACGAACATTCCTGGTTGTCCGTGGAGCTAATCTAGAAGAGTGTTGAAGAGTGAAGTTTACTTGGAGATAATGTGGCCTGTTTCTCTTGTCAAGGAACCACCATAAGATAGTTTATCACACACCTTTCTTCATTTTCACTTAGCAACTTTTATTTCAGCTCTCTGGTTTACCAAAGAAGGATGAGGGAGGAAAGAAAGCTCTCCTGTCAGGTTGCTTCCACTAACCCACCTGGGGAGAGCCACAGAGCATGGGGATTCCTAACACAACTTCTGGCAGGAGCGCTTCTGCTTGTTCTGACCAAACTTGTGTGTGATGTCACTTCTTTACTTTTTTCATATGACTGTATCATTTTTTTCTTTGATTAAACATATACTACTAGATGCTAATTAATTAATTAAGTAAAAACAGATAATTCCTGATTGCTTTTTAGCAGTTTTGCTAGATGTTTTCATGAGTTGGTTTAACATGAGGTCTGCTTTCTCAAATTCAAGTTCTATTCCCAACTTAACTATGGCTCATGGAGACACATCTTTCTTCCTGAAGTCGTGCTTATAGCACTTTTGTCTATCCTGGAAGGAAGGAATCCAGAATTGGTTGCATTTGTGTCGTAGGTTGCTAGGTTGGGGCAGGGGTGGGAACTGTTCCAAGTCTGTGGGGTCTTTGAATTCCCCTCTTTGCCAAAGATAGATGGGTATAGTGATTAGAATCAGGACTTAAAGAGATGTCCACTGGAGCTCATTATATCAATAAAAGTGAGAAAGAGTGGGCTGACTTCTTGACTTCCCCAATCTCTGCAGCACAAGTCCAAAGGCCTCACAAAAGGCACATTCTGTCTTGTACAAATTAGATGGATTACATTACTTCATGGCCCATGTGACAGGGGTTACACATTCCTACCGTGGTGCAAATTCATTGAGTGTATCTGGTCTTAAAGATCTAGGAATAATAATTTCTTATTACTGCAATATCTGAAATTTCAGGAATATCAACATTCAAAAGACTGACATGGGCCCAATACTAGGCTACAATGGAAATCAAACAGTAATGAAACAGCAGTTTCATCAAGAAGTGTCACAGTCAATGCGGTAATATCTCACATCTGTCAGATTGGCTATCTTCAACAAATCAACAAATGACAAGTTCTGGTGAGGATGCAGAGAAAAAGGAACCCTCGTGCACTGCTGGTGGGAATGTAGACTGGTGCAGCCACTGTGGAGAACCATATGGAGTTTCCTCAAAAAAACTAAAAATAGAACTGCCATTTGACCCAGTGATCCTACTTCTAGGGATATATCCCAAGAAACTACAAACACCAATCAGAAAGATTATATGCACCCCTATGTTCATAGCAGCAATTTACCATAGCTAAGATTTGGAAACAGCCTGAATGCCCAACAGCAGATGAGTGAATTTAAAAACTGTGGTACATCTACACAATGGAATACTACACTGCTATAAAAAAAGGAAGGAACTCCTACCATTTGCAACAGTATGGGTGTCACTGGAAAGCATTATGCTAAGCGAAATAAGTCAGTCAGAGAAAGATAAATATCACATGATCACACTCATTTGTGGAATATAATGAACAATGTAAACTAATGAACAAAAACAGATCCAGAGACAGAGAAGCATTGATCATACAGTCAAACCTTAGAGGGAAGGCAGGAAAGGGTGGAGGAAGGAGGAGAGATCAACCAAAGGACTTTTCTGCATGTATAATAGCATAACCAATGGAAACAAACACTGGGGGGGAGGGGGAGGGCATGAGTGAGGCGGGGGTGGGAATGGGAGGATAAGGATACATATGTATTATCTTAATAAATAAAGAAAAAAAGAAAAGGAAATGTTCAAATGATAAAAGAAAAGTGTCACAATGAGATATAATTCTGTTTGTTGGAATAAAATAGACTTCAAAGGGACCTCAAGAGGCCATTAGGCTTCTTCTGATATTAAAGAAGAACTGCATCAATTGGCAAAGTTTGAAGAACAGGATGTGACAAAATGGAAGTACATTGTTAATAGCAGTATAAGGCAACCTAAAACATTTTGAAGAACTATTTGGCAATAGCTAGAAAACTCAAATATGAGCACACATTATGATCTACACATACCATTTCTAGCAGATATATCTTAGGAAAGAATTTCACATAAATACCCAAAGAAACATGCAGAAAGATGTTCAATGTGGATTGGCTTTAACAGCCAAATATTGGAAACAATATAACTCATTAATAAACAGATAAATTAATTACGATATAATACTATACAGCAGTTAAAATAAAATGAGCTATATGAATCAACACCAATGAATGTTGGAAACAATGCTGAGTGGGGGGAAAAAGCAAGTTGCTGAAGGTTGTGTGTACAGATGTGAAAGTTAAGATTATACAAACACATGGATATGCAGTAAGACACTAAAAATGCAGAAGAGAAGGATAGACAATAATTTCACAAGCACAATATCTTGGAAGAGGAGGCCCAAATCAAGGAAGAAGATAAAGAGGATTCAACTGCATCTGTAAAAACTTACAATTTTAAAAAATAGTTCTAAAGTACTAGTAAATACCATAAGGATTACTGTGATGGGTACATGGGTATACTGGTATTCTCAGTAACAACAACAGAAATACTCTCTCCATTTTATTTTATGTTTTAGTTACCTAAACTTTTTTTTTAATTTCTTATTGATTTTGAGAGAGAGAGAGAGAAGTACATAAGTAAGATGCCCAACCAACTGAGCCACACTGGCCAGGGCAGTTAACCTGAACTTTTAATACATATGCTGTCTTTTAGAGCCTTCCCAATGTATCTAGCAGGTCAACTGGCCTTTTCCTCACATTACATTGCCATTTAGAATCCTTTCTAACCATTAACATCTTTTATCTTTCAATCTTGGAGTAGATTGGATTTCTTGGGCAGAGGTGGGGAATTTCTGATAAGTTATTTCTGTCCTCAAATCCATTTGTTCAGAGAATTGAAAGTTATTTCCAAGTTAAATTAAATCATCAATGTCCAGACAGAATCTCTCCTCTGCCAATAGATAGCATTCCTCTCTGGTATTTCCTCTCTCCCCATGGATGTCCAGATACCTCTCCATCTAAATGTATTAGTAAATTCACTGAGATACTGTTTGTTCCTCCACCCTGGTTATTAATAACCCTGTCTTGTGTTTCTGTCTCTTGGTTCCTGCCTAAGGAAAGAACTCCATCTTATTAGAGAAACTAGTGTTGCCAAGATAGTTCTTTAGGATTGTCTACTCTTTCACTCTCCTGGGTGCTTTCTCAAGGTTAAATGAAAACCTGAAAAATAGATTGCATCATGAAATCCCAATTTATTACCCTGGCTTACCCAACTATGCACTCACATCTTCTCTGTAGTCAGCCCAAACTCCAAGAAATGTACCTCTAATTTAAAACATCAGAACAAGGTTAGCTAGATTGAAAAATCAATATTTAAATGTTCTTTTAAAAATCTCCAAGGAGCCGGAGCTGGTGTGGCTCAGTGGATAGAGCATCGGCCTGCAGACTGAAAGGTTCAATTCAGGTCTAGGGTAAATGCCTGAGTTGTGGGCTTGATCCCCATTTGGGGGCATGCAGGAGGCAGCCAATCAATGATTCTCTCTCATCATTGATGTTTCTATCTCTCCCTCTCCCTTCCTTTCTAAAATCTATAAAATATATTTTTTTAAAATCAGTAAAAAAAGAAAACTTCCAAGGATACAAAATGTGAAATAAAGAAAATAGATACATTGTTATGGGGCTACTAAGTAGACAGAAAAGAAAAAAATGTAGTCCTTGAGATGTTACCAAGTCTCTGTCCTCTTCTATTTTCCAGTTCCTCCAAGAAGAATTAAAGAAAACGTTGCAAAATGTAGATGGAAGAAATCTGGGGTATAATGAATAACCTTAAAGATAAACCAAAGGTCAGTTCAAAGGGGGGAGGGCAAAATTTTTGAATTAGGAAAAAGAACTCGATTTCTATTATATGCCTCCATAATTTATAAGCATGCTCATTCATGATAAATTATTATTATTGAGGAGCAGATGGATGAATCTCAATCATTATACTATAATGGAAGATTAAACATTTTCTTAACTTCTATTCATCAAAGTAAGTCTTTATACTCACAAGAAAGCACAATGCATCAATGTTATCATTAGAGCTTTTTAAAATATAACTTTAGCGTGAAGCATAATAAGACATGATTAATGTAACGACAGAAGTAAATAATAAAAAAACACACAGTAGTCTAGATTAGAACCCCTTATTTAGGCCTTTTATTTTAGTGACTTCTCAGTCCTCTGTGAATTTTGTCAAGAAGAAACGACCATCAGAATCCCTTGATTTTGGGGGGAGGGGATGGAGGGGCTGGGTGTTCCTTTTCAGCTACAACTTTATTTGCAAAATGTTACCTACTCCCTAAATCTGAGTGTGTGTGTTTTAGGGGAAAGGATGAGCAGAATATCTATTCAGCCTCTGATGAGGAGATAGGATTCTCATGTGGTTCAGTTTTGAGTCAATTTAACAGATTCTAAGATCTGGAAGGAACACAGAAAAATTTCATGATCCACAGCCCCTCTCGTCTACCGCACCCCAACATGAAAGCCTGCCCTGCGCAACTCCAGAGCTAAAAATTATATCCAGTTTCACAACATCAAGGGAGGCAGTTTCACAATCTTCCTCGAGAATGCATTTCAACACTTATCAAGTGCTGCAAGCATTCATTCGTAGGCTTAGACAGAAAGGACTGACATGGTGGGCCAAAGAGCACTAACTCTATAGTCTTAGGACCCAAGGTCAAGTCCCCGATCTTCCACTTTATGAACCAGACGACCTCGCACATGCTGTTTAGTCTCCGGTTTTGTTTTAATTACAGAATTTATTGCCTTCTCCAACCAGATTCACTTTAAACATTTTGCATATAACATCTCACTTTCTGCATTAGAAAGCTCACCATCCCATAGGTCTTACATCCCCCTCTTACACCCATTGTTTTTATCATAGTTAATTAAGAGAATTGGAATGCAACACAATAGGAAGGCTTCACAAAAAATTTCAGGACTAGCTAACAGGCTTCATATACAGTTCATCAATAGTGAAATATTTGAAGACGTAGGGCATCAGCTGCCAATTACTGTGCCTCAGCACACCACTTAGTAGGTACATTGAAATATATGGTATGATTCTTAATGTGGAAAGAAATTTTCATAGCAAAATTTCCCATCAACCCAACAAAATTTTAGAAAAAAAATTTCCAATTCATAAAGCCTAACAAAGCAACTGTTAAGTTTGAGGAAGAAAAGCAATGCTCCAAAGATGAAGAATAAAATAGAATACTAGCAAGTGATGACCCTGTGATTACTTCACCTTCCAGAGAAAAACTTGTCCCACACAAAGAAAATACTTCAACCTTTTAGAAGCTGATATCAGAAAGTAGTGGTAGTTGTTGTTTAAATACCTGTAATAATGGAATAATTACTCCTACCCCTAACCCCCAAATAACCCTTAAATACATAAATCATTTTTTAATGATCCAGAAGTTGTATCAGGTCTTAGGGAGCTCTGAGTCATTGTTTCCCACATTAATTGTCACTGAACAGAAGTGTGACTTCAGAAACTATATAAATAAAAGCAGAATCCTAGCCCTAGATCATGTATCTATCATTCATTTCTATCTTGTTAACATATAGTATACATATGTGCATGTGTGCACACAGTTTGGATTTCAAATGAAGAATTTATTATGTCAAATCTAATCCAAAGACCTTATTTAAACCCATTGGTTTTATTTTTACACTTAGAATAGATGAAAAAAGTTTTCCCACAAGTAAGATGCTGTAGTGAAAAGAATTTAGCGAGATTTCAACATTACAGGAAGAAATGAAGCTTGCAGGCAGAGCCAGACAGAGGTGGGAGTTGTCACACACACAGTTTGGTGAGGGAGCTGGCAAGCACATTTATTGTCAAAGAAATATGGAAATAGTTATATAAAAGAAGCTGGTTACAAAACAGTATGTATGGTATGACATAATTCCGTAAAAATACAGACATATACTAGTGCACATTTGCATTTTATTTATTTATTTATTTATTTATTTATATTGACCTAAAAGTATATGGACTAAGGTGTAAACGGGTAATCCCTGGGTAATGAGGACATAATGTTTCCATATTTTTATTTTCATTTGTATTTTCTATTTCTTCAGTATAGACACACTGATTTGGTAATAATTAAAGATTATACTAAAATGATTACTTTCTCTGCACATTTCATAGTCTTGTTTCACAGCTCCATCTTCTGTCTTTTCATCATAATCTCAACCATGAGGTAAGGGTAACATTTTCCCTTATGTTTTGGCTATTGGGAAGGGTCATTGTTAACCCCATTGAGTCTCCTGGGAGGCTGTGATTGCTCTGTCTCATCCCTGCCCCACCAACACACACACACACACACACACACACACACACACACACACAGAGGGGGAGGGAGAAGGAAGGGGGAGAAAGAGGAGAGGAAAAAAAGGGAAGGGGAGAGGAAGGGGAAAGGAAGGAGGAAATATGCTTTTAACTCAAATCGATGATTGAGTGTAAGTTTCACTATATATTAGCTCTACAGCCTAAACAAAGTAATTAACCTCTCTCAGCCCCAGATTCTGTTAACTGTGGTTGATAATACTTAAGATGTGTTGAGTGAATTAAGTGAGAAAATACCTGTAGACACGTATAAATAGTAGAACCCCCAATACTACATTGCTTATGTAATTCCAATTTTAGCAGTCACTCTTCTGCTATTTATTTAAGCATTTATGTGGCAATTATGTGGGGAAATTATTGTTCATGGCTGCTGACAGGTTGAGCCCTGAGTCTCCAGGACTATTGGAGTTAAAGCCTAAATATGATTTCTCACCTACAAAAACCAGTGAAGCAGTTAAAGAAAAGGCAATGGCAGTTACTCACTTTCTTATTGTCAGGAAAGAGGAAATTGTTTCCTGATAATCTGACAAGAGTAGAGATAGGAAAGAAGATGAGAATAAAATGCTATTATCTTAGTTCACAACTGGAGAGAAAAACACACAAAGGTCTTGGTATTACCCTGTAAATACCATAGTATATTAAAAATGTTAGAGGAGATTATTGGAGGCTCAATCTAATCTGATATCAGGAATCTACTGCTGTCATAAACTTCCCAACCCTCCTCTGTTCACCTCCAAAAATGTCTACCACTATCTATGACAGACTTGCCAAAAATATGGCTTGCAAAGAGTTGAGAGAGAAGTCTATTTCATGAGTAGTGGCCAAATGAAAGACTTGGGAAAAGTGAGAAATCTAAAGGGAATTTTTTTTTAGTGAAACAGTCTGGCATGTGCAATATAAATCTCATCTTCAGTCTCCTATGAAACCTTCAGAAAGATCTAGAATTTTCACAAATACTTTAGTACAAATAAATTTTTTATCATGCACTTTAGGAAATGCTGATTCTGTTTCAGATTGCCAAGGAGTGATTATAGAGACTGCCCTTCGGGCCAGCCAATACATGGACCACTTTACTTTCGGTGAGTTTAAGGCCCTATTTAGTGTCTAGGGTCAAAGCAGCCTTGACAAATCCACACCAAACACTTCATCACATGGCTTTCATGGTTGATTTAGACAGGCAAGGTAATATCCTGTGATGCTAACCAATTCCCACTGCTGCCCACCCAGTCTGCTGTGTCCCCAGACCACACTCATGGAGCCTGAGACTTCCTGACCCATCATTACCTCCAGAACATATCATTTCTGAGGGGCCCTTGAGCATTGTATTAAACATCACCTTTTTCTTTTCAATGTCAGTACCCAATCATTACTACCCACACATGCTTCTTGGATTTCAATAAACTTCCCTCTCTCTTCAAATTCTAAGAGTTCAAATCATTCTTCAGAACTGAATTGAGTCCCCTGAGTGGACTGACTTAGTATTATTGATCAGGAATCAGTAAAATGAGGAACTGCTCTGTTTTCCAATCAGTAAGATATTTAATGCTGGAAAGTGGGTTGTTTCAAACAATGGAAACTTTCAAAGGGTCAAAGTCAAGGGGCCCCCTAAATCCTAACACTGTCACCATAGTGTGTCTGTTACTGCTGCTGCCATAGCCACCAATTTCTAACTCCCAGCAAGGTGGCTTCCCCACAGTGGAGCATGAGCTCACTTCCTCCACTATAGGGAGATAGATGCCAACTAACTGCTGCCTTCCAATTGCACTTTAAAAGCAGAACATAATTCATATGCAGAATCCTAGCTGCAGTGGAGGAGGATAACTAGTATAGACATGGCTTTCAATAAGATTCATTGCAACAAAGAGAAACTGCTCTGTTGTTCAACTCATAAGATATTTCATATAGGGGGGTTATTTCAAATAATGAATATAAAGTATATTCCACTACCAAATATAAAATGCTAATACTTATTAAAGCTGGGTTACAGGGAGATGGAGAGTTGTTATTCTATTCTGTACTTCACGTGTGTTAGGGAGTAGTTTTTCATCTTTCTAAGTATGTGTACCTATTATTCTCTATTTGCCCCCACCCACATCCACTCTCTCCTTCTCACCCAGTTCTCTGCTTTGGGAAGCTGGCTTCTCTGGACTGTATCAGATGGGGTCCCTGGCTAGTTGTCTTCTGGCTGGATTTGACTAAATTGAGGTTCCTGCAAAAGGTCAGAGGGTGTAAGGGGGAGCTGCATATTTCTTCTCTCTCTCCCTCCTGAATCACTTTAGCTGACAGTGGCTATGCCCCTACATTATTATAGCTCCTGCCCAGGGGTCCCTCTCTTGCAGCTATGATTTTCAATGGTGTCTTACTACACTGTGTCCTTCCTGTGATAATGAGTGATGATGGTTTCCTGAGGCATCCTTTGTTTACTTCCCTTACCCCGTCCCCACATCTGTAAGTAGTCCTTTCATTACAAACCTTTTGAACCCCCTAACTGGAGCTCTGTTTTCCACTGGGCCCTCCAGCTCTCCTTTAAAATCCTCCTCTCTTCTCAAATGCAGCTCCCTGCACCTTGGCGGTACTGAGGTCCCCTGCATCCTCCTGCTCTAACTTTCCCTCTCCTGCCTATACTGCACCATCAAGCCTCTGTGCCTTCTTCTCTGGATCTTACATTGAGCCAAATAATTTATAAATTAATTGGGGGCTTATATTTTTATCCAAAATAAGCTTTCTCAGTTTTAAGAGAGGGTACATGTACAGTCATGCAGAGGGGAAGATGTAAAGGATTTATAACCAATATTGTGATAAACATTGCAGGGAAAAGTAGGGAACATATTTGGACAAGATTGGTTAGAGAGCCTCAAAGGAATCTGTTCCTTTGATGAGGGTCTGTTCTGTTTGTCCTCCGTAGTGATGAAGTTTGATTCAATGTTAGAAAAACAGAACAAGCTCCTTGAAGACTGAGATTTTGTCTTGTTCTCAGTTCTTTCCCCAGCACCTGGCCACAGCATCGGACACGGACACGTTGAAGTAAAGGAATGAATGAGTAAGCATGCTAGGGGGGCTGTTTGGGCTTTTGTCTCTCATTCTTCTCATCACCTCCACACTTGTGATTTTGTGGGGTACCCTGTTTTCATAGGTAGTCAACACAGAACCTACATTTGGCCTTTAGAATTCTTGCTGTGATTTTTGATGAGTCTCTTCCCCCTTCTGGGTCGTAGTGTCCTCACTGGCAGAGGGGGCAGAGACTGTCAACATTGCTGATTAAAACAGTATTAACAATGCCTTCACTGCATTTTTAATTTGGTGAGTGTTCTTGCTTTGTTTGATTTTATCTGGTTGGTCAATTGCTTCGGTAAACTGTGTGTTTGTTTTTGGCGTGAATATGGTATTTTGAGATAGCATATGTTTCTCAGATATTTCTCAGTTGTGTTGACATTAGCCACTTTATAGGGATTGCCTGAGGCACCCGGCCAATGCACAAGTTTATCTTTCAGAAAAGCTTACTAAAATGTGCATAACAGTAGACAAAGGGAAGGACTGCCATTTATTAAAAGTGAGGAATAAAAGCCTCACTGACAAAATACTTTGACTAGCATCATGGACCAGAAATAGCAATTATTGAGAGCTGAAAGGCAAAGTACATTCCATAATGTCGACATAAGAAAAGTCCAAACCTGTAAGAATTTTTATGAGTTTATTTGAACCAAACTGACGTCTATTGCCAGGAGGCAAAATCTCTAAGGGGTTGAGAAAGTGCCCCAGAAAATGGCAGCTTTGCCACTTATTTTATACATGGGAATAATCAAAGGGAAGTTGTAAAGGGATTGCATGAAATCCATTGATGATAGATTAGGGAGAATGCAAGGCGGGGGGAATCTCTGGGATTAAATTTAAAAAAGTAGAAGGGATAGACACATACTTATTTTACAGTGGTGGGTACAGGATAGACAACAGTTAATAGTCAACGTGATGATAACAACAAGGGCTCTGTGGTCCCCTGCTCTGGTGGGAGATTGTGCCTGAGGATTCTGGAACAAGGAAATGACTGGCATGCCAAAGTTATGTCACTGTAGATGCAAAACCACAATAGACAGGATCAATTAAGGTAAGCATTGGCCTTTATCAGGGAAGATATTGGCATACTGGTCAAGGATCTTACTATCCACCATGACTTGCTTTTAGCTAGAAAGTTTTAATTTCAGACCATCCTATGTGGTCTGAAATATAAAACCTGCCTTGCAGGCATTCCCTGAACTTGTCAGGTTTACTAAATGGCCCCCTTTTTTTTGTTCAAAATAACCATAAACATATTGCTGATACAGAGCAAAAATCTAAAAACTGAGTTTTTCAGAGTAAATTACAGTTTCTGAAAAAAACAACCAAATTTGGGAAACTATTAAAATGTAGATTAGATTATCTCTCTTCTACCATCAGTTTTGTCAGAAGTAATAGTAATAATCCTTAAGCATATTTATCTAGAGGTAAATAGTCCATTTTTGAATAGTGGAAATATTGACATCCAAACAAATACTATTCAAAATTGGCCTAAGAGAGTGCTAATTCAAAAGATTCAGACATAGTAAAACTAAAGGAATAGAGGTCATGTTGCCGTAATTACTTTCTGTCTAAGCCAAAAATAATGTGACTCCAAGCTAGTATAATGTGTTACATTTGCATAGTTGTGGCTTCTTCTAAACTTTTCAAACAGTGCCCATTAAGTTGGGCAACAAATATAAATGTAACCTCAGCCAAGCAGAGTTCTTACCTTCCTAATTTAGGGTTTTATCTCAGAAGTTATTGCTGAATTGTGGCCAAAAAAAAAAAATTGAGAATAGAAATGTAAATTGAAGGAAAAATTATTCTTTTTTAATTTTATTTTTCAACTACAGTTGACATTGAATATTATTTTATATTAGTTTCAGGTGTACAGCACAGTGGCTAGACTATTATATAATTTATAAAGTGATCCCTCCAATTCCAGATAATTCAAGTACCCACCTGGCACCATATATAGTTATTACAATATTATTGACTATATTCCCTATGCTGAAGTTTATATCTCCATGATTATTCTGTACCTACTAATTTCTACTTTTTAATTCCTTAACCTTTTGACCCATCCCTTAGCCCTCCTCCCCTCTAGCAACTATTAGTTTGCTCTCTGCATCTATGAATCTGTTTCTGTTTTGTTTGTTTGTTTTTGTTCTTCAGATTCCACATAAGTGAAATCATATCATATTTGTCTTTCTCTGTCTTACTTATTTCACTTAGCATAATAACCTTCAGGTCCACCCATTTGATGCAAGTAGTAAAATCTCATTTTTTTATGGCCAAAAATATCCCATTGTATACATGGGTATTTGAGTTGTTTCCATGTCTTGGCTACTGTAAATAACATTGTAATTGTTATCAGTGGAAGTTGAGTTCTTGGGATGCCTTGAGGAAAAGAATTTCCTGAGGCTCCCACGGGAGGATTGGGTTTTATAGAAAATCTTGATGATGTAAAATTAAGGGGCTTCTCCCACTCCAAGGTCCCATCTCTGTCTGTCTCTGCATGGAAGAAGTTCAATCTTGTCTGCAGCAGGACCAAAATAAAAACCAGTGGTCAGAGTTTCTGCTTCATAGTCTTTGGGGGCCAACACTGTCTGCAGGCCCCCGGTGGCCACTAGACCTGCATGGTCTCAGGCTCCCAGGAGGGAGAGAATACTGAATGCAGGGGGCAAGTGTCAGTCACCAAGAGAGAGCGAGAGCAAGCTCAAACAAGAGAAGCAAGAGATAGGGAACTCTTTGGGGATTTTGATCAGGAGCTTCTTCAAATTAACCAACCAACCTTCCAAGATTTTGCATGCTTCCAATGGAGTCCACCCCCTAGCCAATCGAGGGTCCACAAGCTAGACTCACAGGCAAGTACCTTCCCTGTTGTCATCCTGACTTCACTGTGTATGGGTCCCCTTTGTTCAATCCCTTCCCCTAGTGATCTGCAGGAAATGGACCAGTGGTTGGTTCCCTTGGGAGTATGAAGCTGTCGCTGCCTAGATGACCATGCTTATAATGCCTGACTCCCCTTTGCTCTCTTTCCTTTACTGATATTAACTAGATAATTATGACATAACACAATAACCATAGGGGCGCATGTATCTTCTTGAAATAGTTTATTGAGTTTCTTCAGATATACACCCAGAAGTTCCATTTGTAATTTTAAGAAACCTCTATACTGTTTTTCATAGTGGCTATACCAATTTGCTTTACCACCAATAGTGCACAAGGGTTCCGTGAGGAAATATTCTTTTAGTAAGAGATATGAGAATTCCTTTTCATTTTTGAGGATGGAGCAATCTTTGTTGAGAAAATTCCTACTTTGGGTAGGAGGCAGAAACAGTAATGCTACTAACTGTTCTTTGGTTTCCATCTACTTCCTAGTCCCTTAAAATTAGTGGAGCCCTGTGGGGCATCTTCTGGTCAATGAGCCATGAGAAGTGGCACCATGTGTTGCTGTGAGATAGAAGCATACGGAGTATTTAATGTGTTGAAATATGAGGACTCTGTCAGGTTAGGTTACTCTATGAAGTAGAGCTTCTTGATGACCCATATTGGACATATATCTAGAATAGAAAATAAATTTTTGTTGGGGTAGCCTCTAAAAGTTTAGTTAATTTGTTATGTCAGCTTTATCTTGCCTATACTGACTAACAGATTAGAAAGCCAGATCTCAAAAAGCCTAGGTCCTTATAAGGACCATATTCTTCACCGAACTCATCTGCATGAAGAATGTGATCCTTGTAATAAAGGGAATGGGAGATAAAAAGTAACATAGGCAGGAAACAAAGGGAGGCTGTGAGTTACACAATGGAATCTCCACCCTGTAACTTCCAAATCTTAAATTAATACTACTAGAACTCATAAAATACTCATTATGAGTTACTTATCACTAAAGCAACTAATCTTTGATCCGGGATGATGCAGGGCTAGAATAGAGGCAAGGCAGGATCACAGTAACACTGGCAGAAATCTTGGGTAGTGGGGGGATCTCTGGGATCAGAGATAAAAAGTAAAATGAATAAACACATACTTATTTTACCTCAGTGGTACAGGATAGATAACAGTTAACAGTCAACATGATAATTACAAACAAGCGGTCTTCAACTCATGAAATAGGGGAGATGCAGCTTTTCTGTGTTGAATACAAGGGTTAAAGAAGCCTAAGCTTTCTTGTTTTATTTGGGTTATAGTCAGAGAAAAAAGATGGGTTTGTTTGTTTGTTTGTTTGTTTGATTGATTGATTATTTTTTACTTTTAAGAAAGTTACTTTCACTTGATTTAATAAAATTATGCAGTCTAATTAATTATATTATAGAATCTTGGCCTCTCAGGGTTAGAAAGAACATCAGAGGTTACCTACTCTAACTCTTCCTATTTCCTCTTTCTAGGATAGTCCTATCAAGTGGCTTCTCATCTCTGCTTGGCCATCTCCTGTGACAGGGAATTCTCTGTTTCCCAAAGCAGTCCATTCCATCTCTGCATGGCTCTGACAGGCTCCAAGTTTTTCCCTTATACTGAGCTCACATCTTCCTCCCTGTACCTTTTACTCAGTGGCCCAAGTCCTCCCTCTTGAGGCATACAAAACAGGGATAGTGTCTCTTGCACAAAACAGTTCTTCTAACACTTGAAGGCAGCAGCAATCATGTCCTCCTCTCTCTGGAAATTCTTTTTTGGAAAAGCATTACCCATATCCCCTTCTCAAGCCTGGGTAAGGTCTACCCCTTTTCTTCTACTAATTATTCTGCCCTTCAGAAATGGGTTAGATGGCAGGAAGAGGGAATAAAAAGGAATACAGATCATGTTAATATCATGTTAATATCAACCAAAGACCTAATTAAGCAAGATTTCTTGTCTGCTCATTACCTCCTCATGAATCTCACCTCCAGGGACCCATTAAATGGGGGAAAACCAGAGTTGCTTTTTGAGCAAATCAAGTAAGGACTGCCCTCATGGTATAATTTGAGACTATACCAGAGCCCTCTGCCTCAAAATCCCAAACCCAACACAAAGCATCCGGCCATTATTTCTTCTTTGTACAACTGGATTTCCCTGATGCATCACCACAGTCACAATTATGAAACATTTCTCTTGCTACAGCCCATCCACCAAGATAAGACCACCCATTCTCATTTACTAACAACACTCCAAAGAGTCAAAGTCAAAATTCATATGGCCGGTGCTGTATATTTGGATAATAGTGAAATAAAGAAACATTTCTCCTCTATACAGTTCTGACATTGTTCATAACACAAGCCCCAATATATTATGCTCCTGTGTCTTACTGAGTTTTCAAACAACTCTTTCAGGTTTTATTTTCAGTCCTTGATTTTCTACCACTCAGACTGGGCTGGAGAAAAACCTGAGAAACAGACTTATTGCTGACCCTCCCCCTCCAATCTCCAGGCATTTCTCTGTCCAATTTCTTCTTCTCCTCCTCCTACAATGAACCCTTAAATATTATCCCGCCAGGTACTCTAGAGAAGCCCATACAAGGCTTAGGCTCAAGTTGAGAGTAATTTTTCTGGTTCTTAAAGGTTTTTAGTTTGAATACAATGAAGTGTATGAATCAAACTAAGATAAAGGATTCCACAGTAGGAATATTTTGGTGGCAAAGCACTTGTTCTCCATAGCCCAGGGGTAAATGCCTATACATATTTAAAACAGAATGGGAGGATTAGAAATAAGTTTGAACATTTTAATGTAAAGCTTCTGTTTCATATGCTGGCTCCTACCAGCCAAGTGACCTTGGGCAAGTTATTTAGTCTCATTTTTTAGTTATAGTTGACACACAATATTATATTAGTTTCAGGTATACAACACAGTAATTAGACATATTTCTTACAAAATGATCACTATCATGAGTCTAGTAACTATTCATCATCATACATAGTTTTTATATTACTAGAGGTCCCGTGCATAAAATTTATGCATGGGTAGGGTCCCTAGCAACTGCTGGCTGCTGGCTACTGGCTACTGGTTGGGGTCTCCCTTCCCTGATTGCCTGCTGCTGGCAGGGGCCTTCCTTTGTTCTGCACTACCCCCTGTTGGTAAGCACATTTCATAGGGAGCAATCAAATGTCAATGGAACTCCTGAGGGGACACTTTGCATATTAGGCTTTTATATATATAAAATTGTGTGTGTGTGTGTGTGTGTGTGTATACAAATTTTTTTACTATATTACATATACTCTTGAATTACATCCAGTAACTTATTCTATAACTGGCAGTTTGTACTTCTTAGTATCCTCCACCTTTTTCATCCCCCCATGTCCTTCCTCTCTGGAAACCATCAGTTTATTCTCTCTATATATGAGTTAGTTTCTATTTTGTTTCTTCATTTGTTTTGTGTGGTTTTTTTGTTTTGTTATGTAGATTCTACATATAAGTGAACTCATATAGTATTTAAGTCTTTGTCTGACTAATTTTATTTAGCATAATACCTTCCAAGTCCATCAATGTTTTCACAAATGGCAAGATTTTTATTCATTTTTATTAGTAAGTAACATTTAATTGTATAAATTTACGACATCTGCTTTATCCATTCAACTATTGATGGACACCTAGGTTGCTTCCAAATCTTGGCTATTGTAAATAATACTATAATAGGCATATATCTTTTTAAATAAGTATCTTTGAGTTCTTCAGATAAATACCCAGAAGTGATATTGCTGGGTCATATATTAATTCCTTTTTTAATTTTTTGAGAAACCTTTATACTATTTTCAAAGTGGCTGCACTTGAAGAGCTTATAATCTCTTCAACAGTGCACAAGTATTCATTTTTCTCCACATCTTCACCAACACTTATTCTTTGTTATATTTTTTATAATAGCCATTCCAACAGGTGTGAGGTGATACCTCATTATGGTTTTGATTTTCATTTCCCTGATGATTAGTGTTGTTAAGCATCTTTTCATGTGTCTGTTGACCATCTGTATGTCTTCTTTTGAGAAATGTCTATTTAGGCCTCTGTTCATTTTTTAATAGGATTGTTTGATTGTTTTTAATGTTAAGTCATATAAGGTCTTTCCATATTTGGGACATTAATCACTTATCAGATACATCATTTGCAAATATCTTCTCCCATCTTTTTGTTTGTTGATTGTTTCCTTCCTTCTGTGTATAAAAGCTTTTTAGTTTGATGTAGCCTCATTTGTTTATTTTTGTTTTTGTTGCCTTTGCCTGAGGAATCATATCCAAAAATATATTTCTAATATCGATATCCAAAGTTCTAGTGCCTATGTTTTTTTCTAGTTTTATAGGTTTCATGTCTTATATTTAAGTGTTTAATCCATCTTGAGTTAATTTCCTTGTATAATGTAATAAAGTGGTCTAGCCTCAAGGGTTTTTTGTTTTTGTTTGTTTGTTTTGGGGTTTTTTTTTTACATGTATCTATCTAGTTTTCCCAACACCATTTATTGAAGGGACTATCTTTACCTCATAGTATATTCTTGCCTCCTTTGTCATTGATTAATTTCACTATATAAGTATGGTTTTATTTCTGGGCTCTCTATTCTGTCTCGCTGATCTATCTGCTTGTTTTTGTGCCATTATCACACTATTTTGATTACTATAGCTTTGTAGTATAGTTTGATTCCTCCAACTTTGTTCTTTCTCAAGAGTGCTTTGGCTACTTGGGTTCTTTTGTGGTTCCATGTAAATTTTAGTATTACTAGCTCTGGTTCTGTGAAAAACGCCATTGGTATTTTTATAGGGATTATTTAATCTCTTTATCCTTTATTTTTGCATCCCTATAATGGAGACAGTATGAATCCCATCCCCATCACCCTTAACCTCCTCACTTTTTCTGTAAGAATTACATGTAACAAGTATAGTGCCTGGCACAAAATGAATCGATAGTGTTAGCTCTTCTTCTTCCCCCACCTGCTCAGCTTCCCCCCCCCCTTTTTTATCTAAGAAATATAGAAATGTGTGGATTAGTGGGAGAGGCTTGATCTACAACAGATGCAGCAGGCATAGTAGTTCACCCTGTAACAAAGGGGAATGGAACATGTGCTCTCCTGCAGTTTGACTGAGTGTGAGAAAATGTAAGGCTTCAAAAGGAGTGGCTGCCCCCACAAACCATGATCAGTGTCCACAGGAGCTTGGTTGGGAAGGGAGAGTCATGACTTTGTTTTGCACCCAGCTGGAAAGAAACACTAATACAACCCACCACCACCACCAAAACAACTAAGGAGTATGTGCCTGTGCATGTAGTATGTCTGTTTGTCCTTTTATCAAATAAAGCCAGGCTCTTTAACAAAATGAAAGCAAAATAATAGACTACCCAACAGTGGGTGAGATGTGGCATCTGCTCAGCCCTGTATCACACAAAACAATGAACATTAAATAAGAAGCTCTTTATCTAAATATGCAGGATGGGGCAAAAATAGGCTTACAGTTTTGAGTAAGAGAAACACAGTTTATTCTTGTATTATTATTTACTATTTTCATATGCACAACTGTAAACCTTCTATGTCAAAGCCAACCCATAATTATCCAATCTGAGTAGGAAAGAAGAAGGACAGATCTTCCTTACTTGCCATTTTCCCCAGTGTACCTCAAAAAAGGGAAGAACTGTTTTAATTAATAAAAAAAAAAAGCCAGAACTCTGCCTCCAAGCCTCTTGCTAGGGAACAAACAGCAAGGCATCAACTCAGAGGGGAGGCTGCCACCTACTGGGCCACCACTAACATCCCACAACATTTTTTGTTGGCTTTCTCCGGTCCCTTTAAAATCCCAATTGGAAGCTGCTTTGTTAGTGACAGTGACAAAATCACCACTCAAGGGACTTAGTTTTACAGAAATTTAAAAGCTGCAGCATGAATTAATCATATGACAATCTCATGCAAACTTCACAGCACATTTTTGTTTGCTTTTGGCATTAGAGAGCCTGCATATTCGAGAGGAAAAGAAACCTTTCTCTCTGAATTTCTGTTGTTGTTTTCTAAGGACAAAGTGCTTTAATAGTTGGTAAGTGCTGCTAATTGCTCCCTGGACAGCCCTAATCTAGCCATTTCCTCCCTGCCTTTTACTCCATAAATCCTTCAGAAGACTAACATATTGGTTTAGAAGTCCTCAAAAGTGCCCCTTGCATTCGATTGTTTTACATGTTTACAAATAGTTTCTCTACGCCCACCATTTGAAAAAGCCTTGTTTTAGAAGATCTTCTATTATTGATGCTCTAACTCCAGGTTTATCACTGTATCACCAAGATTAACCACTAAATCCTCTTTCTTTTTTTCCTTTTCCTTTTTCTTTTTTTCTTTTTTATTAGAACACATTACCTTGCACTCAGGGTAACAAACAGAAAATCTGAGTTCTCTGTCTCCGACCAGTTTTATGCCCTTGGACAAATCTTTGTCTTTGGATTATTCATGTGTGAAGCAGGATTAAAAAGACCTGCTCTGCACAAGAGCTGTGATAATAATGACTGCACTTACTAGGTGCAGAGCTGTCATGGAAGCATTTTCTCCTACTCTGAATCCTCCAACACTGCCCATGAGTGAGAATTATCACCCTAAAGCAGAGGATAAGTGATTTCTAAGTTCAGCCATGGAGTAAAACAGAGGAGGTAGATTTCACCCTCAGAACTTCCAGTCCTTGCTGGGAACTCTTTATACCTCTCCAGCTATCCCTCTTGTGTGTGAGATGGACTCATATGCGAATGAACTCTCAGAGGATACAGCTGTATGCAAACTCACATTCCATAAAGAATGAACAGTAGCCTTTGAACTGATGCCTTGGAAAAGCTGGCTCCCAACAAATACTTGGTACTATCAGTATAGAAATATTTGCTTATAAAATCAGGCAAGCAAAATGGATGGGTGGATGGATGGATGGATGGATGGATGGATGGATAGATAGATAAGTATATTAGAAAGAGCTCTTCTTTTTGTGACTCTTTCTTAAGAAAGTTGCCAGTTATTGAAGAGGAACATTTTCTGTTTCTTTTTCCTATCAGGCTTTCTCCACCTGCATGTTTGCAGATTGCTTAATTACTTCATTGGGCTTTGGAACACGTACATTACAGATACATGATCATTCAAGTTATTACCTGCATATTTTCCCATTAAGAATAATTATAGCTCTTACCGCCACTGCCCATGTACTTATATCCTGCAGGCCTGGGCACACTGAAGTAATCATCTTTTGAAAATGATCGTGATGGGCCTGTATTGTGTGCACAGTCAGCAATAAGCAAGATGAGGTGGGAAGATTTCCATCTCCTCCATTATTGAGTGGCTCAAAAATCACGTTCCCATTGTTTCATCACAGGGCGGTGCAGGACTTGGAGGTCGTTTATGCTCTCCTGAAAAGTGAATTAGTGCTAAATGGGGTAGACAAGACCCAGGGGATACTGGATAGCGTCTGCTTCTCCATGGATTACCTTTCTGAGCACGGACACATCACCCGTTTCCTGGCTCAATTTCACTTTCTACAAAATGGGATTTAAAAGAAGCTTTAAAAACCTCTGATCATCAAATCTGAGATGGGGCACTCTTTTAGATGGCAACATAGCTTTTTATACTGATTCTGAGCGCACGTTCTGAAATACTGGCTGCTCCATTTTATCAACTCTGCAAGCTTGGGCATATTATTTTACCTCTGGAAGCCTCGGTTTCCTCGTACATAAAGAGAAGAGAGTAGGGATTCAGTGAGATGCCGCTGGTGAAGCCCTTCACCCGGTGCCTAGTGCAGGTGAAAGGCCAGTCATGGCTAGCTATTAGTATTATGATCATTGAGTCTAAACTGAGAGAGTCTGGGGACTGCTCAACAGAGCTCAGGCAACTCATCTAAATTAAAAACATAATAATCCAAAAACATTGCAAGGGGGACACATGTTATTTTAATCAGTGGATCCCCAGATGGGTTCAATTTCAAAAGTAAAAGGGAGACAAGTTAACAGATGTTTTAAAATATTAGGTGTACCCAAGAAAAAGCTGTTTAAATAACTGGTTAGTAAATAATCTGTAACTGGTTGCTTCAAGAGTTAATCAGTGACTCAAGTTTTAAAAAATAATTTTTGTTTTATTCTTAATGTAGATAAAAAGTATTCACTGTTAAATTTTTTAGATTATAAATGAGCATTGGAAAGCCTCCATTAAAAATGCTCATTACACCTAGAAGCAAAGGTTAATATTTGTTTTAAATCATTTTACTGCCTGATCTGTAATTTCTCTTGTTGCACTCTCCATATACGATAAATATATTGTTTATCTGTATGCGTTCTTTCCTACTGATATTGCTCTTTTTACTTAGCCATGTATAGACACATCTATGTCATTTAATATTCTTTGTCATCTTCTTAATGGCTAAGCGATTTTGTATTCAACTAATGTAATTTATTTAACCAAGCCTTTACTGCTGGTTATTTAGGTTTGTTCCCAGATGATTGTCATGAACATCCATGTTGTTAAGTCATTGCATATTTTTTTAAATGGGTTTGCTAGATCAATGGGAACACACTTTTTAAAAATAAAGTTTATTTTTAACTTCCCATATTTTAACATGCTTTGTACATAAAGGCACTTCCTTATCTTAACTAAAATTTGGTGTCCCCAATGGAATAATGCATGTGCTTCTTCCGGAACAGACTGTCTTTGACGCAGGTTCTGCGGCCACTACCTGTGGCGCTGCAAGCAGCAAAGGGCTCAGGGCTCTGAGCACAGCGTCTACCTGAGCCCCAGTAGACTAAACATGTCACATTTATAACCTGCCTCGCTGTGCTTCCCACAAGCTGGGACAGCCTAAGCTTCAGTGTCCTATACAAAATACCCAACTGAATATGATTACCTCAGTGTCTGGGTGTCTTGGTTTTCCAGGATGCGTTTGGTGTCACTGATTTGAGTAGGCTGATGTTCAAAACTGTCTGCAGAAAGTTCAACCATTTTTCAGAGGTGACTTGAAAAACAAGCTTGTATGTGCACAGAATATCTCTACGAGGATTCATAAACAACTGGGGACAAGGTTTGCCTCTGCCTTGGAGGCATAGAAGTAATAGAGTGGGTGAGAGACTTACTCTTCACTGTCTTCTTTTGCACAGTTTTAATTTCTTGCCATGTACATGTATTTAAAGGGGAAATTTTTAAGCAAGAAAGATTAAACCCAAAAGAAACAATGTATGCATGGATACATTTTCTATTGTCAACTACTGGATTAGTAAAACTCTAGCAATAGTAAAGCACTTGAATGATTTCATTAAAATGGTATAGTGACATAATTAAGAATAAAAGGTCAGGAGGCAGACCGCCTGGAGTCCATAGTGCAGCTCTGTCACTTACTAGCTATGTGATCTTGGATCATCACTAAAGCCATTCTATACCTCAGTTTCTTCATCTATAAAATGGGGTTAATTATCTTACTTACTTCACAGTTCAATTGTATTAAATGAGTGAAAACATAAAAGCCCTTAAAATAGTAACTAACACACTGCACATGATCATTGCATATTAGCTACTACTGTTGTTGCTATTATTCTTCATTTAATATGTACAATGCTATACTAATCGTAGCAAAAGCCCTCCCTAGGATTTATAGACCTTGAAAATTGGAATAGCATTTTTACTAGAAGTGTCTAACTGATATCATGATGTTATTTACAACATGAAAATAGTCAATGAGAGAGGGGGCGTGTTGTAAAACTTCCCTTTATTAGTAGTGATTCCAAATTTGAGAATGGCATGAGTAGGTGACCCAAAGCATTTGGGGAGTTTGGTTTAGTTTTCTTGGTGGGGAATTTTTGCTATGTGTGTGTGTGTGTGTGTCCAAATGACTTTGTTTATTTTTGAGAGGGAGAGACAGTGGTTAAATAAATAGCAAAAATGAAGTTGCAGTACTCATTTAATTTGATTACCCCTTAAATAACTATCTAAGAAGCATGTGTTTTAAAATCAGTATTTGCCTAAGGAAAACATTCATGAGATAGAAGTGCATTTGAGATTCCTGAAATATTCTAATCCCACCTACTGTGCATAATGTGCTCAGCCATTGGAAATGTATTGCTGGCAAAGCAGGTGATATGGTGACAGGGACAAGTAGACTGTGCTGTCACACAAGCCTACATACATGCTCTTGCCCAACACTTTACTGAACATGATAAACAGAGTGCTGTTATGTCTGTTTTATGGGTGACCCCTGCTGCCTTATTCCAGTGTGGCTCTTCCCAAGCTGCCAGAATCATCAGAATGAGATCTCCCCTCCAGGATTTTAGTTCAGATGATCACAAACTCCAGTCAACATAGCTAATTAGTGAGAGTACAGCAAGCTATTTATGAAGATTCTATTCTGAGCTCTTAGCAGATTCAGCACTGTGCTTCTCACACAATAGGTGTTCAATAAGCATTTGTTAAATGAATCTCCAAATTCATCATGTGGATATAACATAATATTTCCCCCATAAACACAAGATAATCCCAAATTCCCTGGATCTGCCACACCTTCAGGCATAATAAGGTTCTATTGTTTGTTCTAAGTCCCTCCCCCAGCTGCTGCTTTACCACCAAAGGTGATTGAAATAGAGCAAAGGGTAAGAACTGGGTCCAAATAAGAATCTAATTAGAAAATATTTTCCTTGTACAAGCACAGTTTGTGTTAAGCTTAGAATTCTGACTCACAGCACTGCCTATGATAACACACAAAACAAACTTAACCATTTGTACGCCATAATAGGCTATAGACGCAAGCAGCGGACCTTTTTTAATTAAATTCAAAATATCATGGCAGTTAACTGGTTACAATTGCCTTGTTTCATTTTACTAAATTATTCAAAATCTAAGAAGTTTGAAAAGTGACCCTCACAATAAATGACCTGATAGTCTAAAAACAGAGGCAGCACCCAGCCCACCAAGTCCTCAGAGAAGGAAGCTATGAGCAAAGATTGTTCCATGTGCCACTGTGCTCAGTGTTCCTCCTGTAGATTAAACAGTTTCTTCAAACAGTGATATAACCACACAACGTCATTTTAAAGATATCAAGGTTAGAATTTTTTATATGTTGCCAGTAAAAATTGGGCCAATAAATATTTAAACCACCCTAATTAGAATCTATCAAGATATCAGATTCAGACATTACAAAAGAAATATGGTAGTGAAATACAAAGACACAAATGGGTTCAGGTTAACTGATGGAATGTGTTTGTCTTGTCAGGCCACAAGCTATTTGGCATTACCATTGTTAACTCTCCCCACATACAGGGAACAGCGAGGTTCCTGGGATACAATCTGTCTCAACAATATTAAGGCTGATATAGCCTTAGGGAGTTGTAGGCATTCTAATTATAGTACGTTTGTTTTATAATTTTAACTGAGGTTGTTGTATAAACATTTTTAATGCATCATCATTAATAGGCTAAGAAGAGAAATCTATTTCTGCCAGCAGATAGGAAATAAATCTTCACTATCTCTTTGGTCCACTAGTTTATGTTTAGAACATCAGCCCTTTTCTGAAAAGCTGTTGGAGACATATGCTCTCATTATTACCCTGCAGTAATTTATCACTTAACTCTGAATCACACAGTATCTCCAACTTACCCACAAACTGGTCTCCTATTCCAATTACCATTAATTAACTCAAAATATGTTACGTTTTCACAAACAAAGCATTGTTTTACAATCTTGTGCTTTAAACCTCCAATTGATATTTATACATTTCTTTAGCTAATACCATTTACTGAGAACTTATTATGGTCCCAACACTGTTATGCAATAGTATTTTTGGCTTCCTAAATGTATCTGAAGCTTTCATTATGAAAGTTTATTCTCAAAAAAGACAGTGTCAGAGTGTAAACATACAATATTGTGAGTTTTCAGACCTTCTCTGCCAATAACACTCTGTGATCCCGACATCATGCATCTCGTTGTGCCTGTTTCTTCATCTGCAACAGAGCAGCAACTGTCCATGACCTGACTCAGCTATTCAGAGAAACAGCTAATAAAAATTGTTGCAAAGTACCATGAATATTGGAAAGTGCATCATCATCATGATTAATAATCATGTATAAAGCTCAAATATTGAAATGACTCTCTGGCATCATTCCAAATCAAGAAATATAAGCTCAGGCCTTGCATAGTAATGAAAAGAAACAGTGTGAGATATTCTTATTGTACAAGTTCAAATGAACATAGTGATGAATATCTTTAATTACACTGTATTTTCTAATTCTGTGTGTGCGTGCATATGTGTGTGTGTGTGTGTGTGTGTGTGTGTGTGTGTGTGTGTGTATTTTAAACTACATGTATTACAAGTCTCTCAACAATACATCTAGGGTTCAAATAGAATCATTTCCAAACCAGGAAGACATGTATATGTCTGTACCTAACCTTGAAATGAACGCTCATTTTGATAGAGAAGGTAAGCAGCTAGCAGTCTTCTGTTAAAGAAAACTGGGTTCGGGTTCCATAGATCTCAAAATCTGTCATCTTCACGTTAGCTGACTGTCTGGCACCTAATGAGAAAAACAAATTACTTTTACTTTCCACATAAGACATTTACATTTAGAACTTTTTTGCCTCATAAAAGGTTTCTAAAACATCCGCTCAAACCATTCTACCTGCATTTTTCACCTAAAAGGATCTTTATGAAATCTTACAGTAAATTTAATAACCCTCTTCAATAAACATGAGCTTTTATGAGCATGACATATCTAAATAGACTCAGTGGTCTGGGAATAAGATCTGCATCAGTAATATTTTCAGTACTGTAATATCCACCTTTTTTTTAAGCCACGTACAGAGCAGACCACTGCATAAGAAAAAAAAAAATTAGTCTCCAAGCGTAAGAAAGCAACTGGTCAATGAGCACCTGGGTGACCCATTAAGCTAAATGTGAAATGTCCTGATGTGTACAACATCGAGCTTCGTAATATTCAAACATTAGCATCTTTCAGTTACTTCCATTTTCAGCAAATGCACATTATAGAAATAACTTTAGAAATGGCCTTCAGTAATAGTTCACACTGGGTTTTTCAGGAAAGGGACCTTCACATGAAACATTCCCCCTCTTCAATCACCTCCGCAGGGGACTTCTGCTTGGGTGAACCTGCTGACATGAGCCCTATTGCTCCAGGTAGCTCAGAGCTTCTTTCGCCAGTTAAGCTACCAAATTAGGCATGAGACTGGGATGCTCATTTCTCCTATTGCTTGTGTGTATCGGTAAGAAGACAGGAAAATGCTAGTGACTTTTTTATAGCTGCTATATAACAAGAGAACGAAATGTCAAAGCCCTGGAAACTCCATCCTTCTTAGTCCCATCAAAACTCATCTAGCTACCACTAATACTGAGTTGGCCCTCACCTTCAACTTTGTCTTGCTAGCAAGTAGCAATTTAAAATTCAGCAATGCAGAGCAGCCTAACTATCCTGATTGGGGATTCAGTAGTTAGTGAACATCTACATGTGCTAAGGGCTTGGGGAAACATTCAGAACAGCTCACCCTTACTGTCTCAAGGTGGCTCACTTCCTAAAATTAGACATGCTGTTGAGAAGTTGTATGTAAATTATTTCCTTGATAATTAATTCATATTTATAACATACCAAGAGATTATATCCTAAAAGATAAGGAATGTTTTTATGCAGGTTCTTCCTTCGTTCTTAAAATCATGTCTTTTTAAAACCAAGATTTGCATATTCAAATCGAGGTTTACTAAAAGTAGAATAGATAAGGAGACAGAGATCAATTAACCCACACAAAACCACAAGTTATCATTTTAGTCCTTATTTCTATCTTCTTTTGCCCTCTCATATTTTTTAACCAGAATTTCTAGTGAGAACCAAATAGAAGAAAGAAATCCAATAGTAAAAAATAAATAAATAAATAAAAATGAAAAAAATAAAAGCTGTTTCTTCTATTTTTGAGTTCAAACTTTCCTTTGCAAATCATTAGCTGATAGAGGCCAAGAAGCAGAAAGATTGTGAGTAGAAGAGTTAGGGATAATTATAAGATCTCAGGAGGAAACACTTAAACTGTACTTTGGACTTCCTACCACCCTTATCCTTACCTTCTCACTGCCCTGGACTCTCTACAGCTTGGGCACAAGAGAACATGGTAACCAAAGATGAGCCTTCTTCTTTCATATTCATTTCTCCCATCAACAACCTAGGCCAGAGCCAGCAGAATGCCTGGCCAGCCTGCTCCTCCTGCTTAAACTCCTGGTCCTCACCTGAACCTCCTCCTCTGTCTGGTCTGCCATCTTGGGTGACTTGAGAGGCTCTTGGGCAGGAGAGCTGTCTGCATTTTGCAGGGAGTTCAACCAAAGCAGGGAGAGGTCCTTCCAGAAAGCTCAGGCTTCATCTTGAGATCTTCTCCCAGGCTGCCTTTGGTCAACAGTGTAGTGAAGCAAAAAATGGTCCAAAACTGAACAAGAAAGAAATAGACAAGAAAGGACAAATCAACAAAATAGATCATTGTCCCTAAACAGCCAAGAAATAGCAAGGTAGTACTCAAGCCTGGTTTTAAAACTATTTGTCAGGGCCTTCAGACATGACTGCTGCCCACAGTGCCCTGGGAGTGTATCTGCTGGGATCCTTGCCAACCTGGACCAGGAACCCAGTCTTAGTGCCAGAGAGCCCCCGGTGATCAGGAAGAGATTTTCTAAGGCCTACATAGCTGTTCCTTAATGTCCTATTCCCAAGAATCAATGGAGCCTACTGCTCCAAATTAGTGCATTTTAAAACTACCAAATAAAATGAATGAGGTGATGATACAGAGAAAAGAAATCATTTAAGGATAATGAGCACGGAGCACAGAGCTTCATTCTATAGAGGGGAAAATAAAGGTCAGTAAATTTAGCACACACAGAATAGTGCTCACAAATCATCTCCTAATTAATCCTCATGCAGCCAAAATGTACCAGTTTAACCTTTTCATTCTGGGCTTCTCACAATATTTGCAAACCACTACCTCTCAACAGGAATGGAAAACATACCCCTCCCGGAAGCTGCGGGGCTGAGTGCGCCCTGGAGGTGCTCCTGCAGGACAGGGTGAGAGGGCAGCGGGCACTGCTGCTCCTCATACTGGGCACCATGTAGAGCCTGATCATATGATCAGAAACCATAATCCAGTCATTTAGGGCTGTTAGGAAGAGGAGACTATGAATTTCTCAAGGACAGAGTTAATATTTTATTCAACTCTATATCCCATCAACACTCAATCCAGTAGTTCTCACCTATGTAATTTGAAAAAAAAAAACACATTAGTTTTTAGCAAAGAATCATGGTGAACTGAATAATTTTTTGGAAGGTAGAGGAGACTGCCTGGGACTATAGAAGGGAAAGGGTATACTTGAAAAGTACTCTATGAGCAAAAGGTGTGGTCTCTGAGCCCTGATCCATTTTTCCGGTTTACACATTCATTGGACAGCCTTCTGCCCAGGAGTACAGCACATTGGGAGTGCACATAGCCCCCATCTCCCCTTGATAGTGCCTTTTCTTGAATGATAGGTGAAGATTACAAGTATTAAGCAGTGTGACCTATTGCTATGGACCTAGCCTCATTTAATTCAACAGTATTTATTAAGCATTTGGGCAGGGTGCTATACTAGATGCCACAAGTAACTGGACAATTTGTTCCTGCCCAGCCAGAGTTTAAACTGGAGGAGGGGAATAAGCAGCTCCCACAGCCCAGATAATGGCCCAGGTAGGACCTGGAACTTGACCCACTTCCCGCACCTATTCCCCTGAAAAGGAAGGAAAGGTTCCATTGGCAGACCTCACAGTGGAGAAGCCATGCAGATGAACAGGAAGCTGGCAAGAACCCTGGCTAGGAATTAAAAATGGCCACAGACACCAATGTGGGTAGTGCTAGAGCTGAAGGCCTGTCTGTGTGGATTCTGCTTGCTATAGTACGAGGAGTGCAGGGACTTGAACGTCAAGTTTCTGATCACGCAACAGTGGAAAAGAAAAAAAAAAAGCACCTCTCTACTAAAAGCCTTTTACAGCAGCACAAGGCTGCAGTCAGGGTTTGGAGAATTACACCCTGTTACAGCAAATTGCTGCTCGGGTGATACTGCAAGCCATTACTGGCAAAGCTCAGACTGCTGAAGTGACCTGAGAGGGCAGTGAATTCTCACTTTTAGGAAAGCTAATTTGGGAGAAGGGAGAGAGGCAATGTTATCAGCTGTCCTTCAGAACAGATCAGAGCGGCAAAGCTGGAATTGAAGACAGAGGTTTTGATTTGCAGAGGTCTCTTGCCTGCTGTGGTCAGATTCTGAAGGGGGGAAAAAGAGCAGAGTTTAAACTACACAGGGGAAGAAATTGCTAAATTATTCATCCCTGATCAAGACTGTACCCTAGAACAAACAAGGGGCCAGGCATAGAGACAGAACCCACTAATTTGTCTTCAGTATAGGGTCGAGTCACACACAAGACAGATGAGATTCCTGGCACCTAGCAGGATTCAGGTATATACTGCACACAGGACTTTCCAGGACTGTGTGATGATAAAGCCTCATTCAGTTTTGAGAAGGAAGGATATATGTTAGATGTACCACTCCTTCAATACCACTGCATAGAAACCAATGATACTGCCCTCTGTGGACCAAAGAAAACTTCTGATGAAGGAAATCCCATGCCTACATGTGGGGATGGAGGAGGCCAGTATGTTACATCGAAACAGTGGGAGGAAAATGACAGTCTCTCCCAACACCCCAGTGACCCAGTAAATCCAGGAAAGAATCCTATATAATAAAAGTCTAATATGCAAATCAACTGAACAGGGAACAACTGGTTGCTATGATGCTCACTGACTATTGGGGAAGACGCTCAATGCAGGAGCTGCCCACTGGTAGTCAGTGGATTCCCACAGGGGTTGGGGAGGGAGGTGCCCCTCATCCAGAAACCCTGAGCTGAGCTCATGGCTGGCAAGCACAGCAGTGGTGGTGGGAGCCTCTCCTGCCTCTGCGGCAGCGCTAAGGCTGTCCAACTGCTGGTTTAGTGGAGAGTGGGCCTAAGCTGTCAGTCAGACATCCCCCGAGGACTCCTGGACTGCGAGAGGGCATAGACCTGGCTAAGGGACTCCCCCAAGTGCACGAATTTTGTGCACCAGACCTCTAGTACTCCAATAAGGGTCTCCAAGTTTTAAAAAGTCCTGCCTTGCTCAATGGAATAAAAAAAAATATGAGTGAAATATAGATGCTACAAATCTAGGATTCTGTGGAACAAAGGGAAATAGGATTTGGTCTTTGTTCCTGGTTCCTGGTTGCTAATACCTTTGGAATATTTGGAGTGATGAGTATCTTTTGTATGCTGATGAGATGACTGTGCCCCTAGCAAGCTTCAAAATAGTCACCGGAAAGACCAAGGCCTGATTAGAGAGTTGAAACTTTGTCTACTCTCTGACATACAGAGAGGAGAGAGTGACTAGAGATTGGCAATCACCAATCACCAATGATTTTCTTTCTTTGTTTTTTTTAATTCTTTATTGTTGAAAGTATTACATATGTCTCCTTTTCCCCATTGACCTCTTCCTGGTTATCCCCATCACCCAGCACATGCCCTTTCCCCCACCACCCCCAGAGTCTGTGTCCATTGGTTATGCTTATATGCTTTGGTTGATCTCTTACCTACCTTCCCACCTCCCCTGCCTTCCCTCTGAGGTTTGACTGTCTGTTTGATGCTTCTCTGTCTCTGGATATATATTTTTTAATATATTTTTATTGATTTCAGAGAGAAAGGGAGAGGGAGAGAGATATATAAATATCAATGATGAGAGAGAATCATTGATTGGCTGCCTCCTGCACACTTCACAATGGTATCAAGCCTGCAACCTGGGCATGTACCCTTGACCAGAATTGAACCTGGGCCCCTTCAGTCTGCAGGTCGACACTCTATCCACTGAGCCAAATCGGCTAGAGCTTTGGATCTATTTTTCTTCACCAGTTTATGTTGTTCATTATATTCCACAAATGAGTGATATCATGTGATATTTATCTTTTGCTTATTTCACTTAACGTAATGCTCTCCATGTCCATCCATACTGTTCCAAATGGTAAAAGTTCTTCTTACAGCAGCATAGTATTCTATTGTGTAGATGTACCACAGTTTTCTAATCTACTCATCTGCTGATGGGCACTTGGGCTGTTTCCAAATCTTAACTATTGTAAATTGTGCTTCTATGAACATAGGGGTGCATATAATCGATGGTTTAATCAATCATGCCTACCTAATGAAACTTCCACAAGAACCTTTAAACCATGGGATTAGAAGAGCTTCTGGGTTGGTGAACACGTGAAGGTGCTGGGAGGGTGGCAAGCCCAGAGAGGCATGGAAGCTCTGAGCCCTTCTCCTCACCCCTTCCCCTAGGCATCTCTTCCACTTGGCTGCTCCTGAGTTGTATTCATTATGATAAACTAGTGATAAACTGAGTTCTGTGAGCTGTTGTAGGAAATTATCTAACCTAAGGACGGAGTCATGAGAACCCCCTGATTTATAACCAATCAGTCAGAAGTAAAGCACTGATTCCTGACCCATGGGGTTCTGCACTAAAACTAGGTAGTTACTATCAGAATGGAATTGAATTGAATTATGGACAACCAGTTATTGTCCACAGAGAGTTGAAGAATTGCTTGATATGGAAAACCCCACATATTTGGTATCAAGTGTTGTGAATGCCCATTCAGCGTGGCTCAGTGGTTAAATGTCGACCTATGAACCAGAAGGTCACGGTTTGAGTCCCAGTTGGGGAACATGCCCGGGTTGCGATCTCCACTTCCAGTTTGGGGTGTGCAGGAGGCGGCCAATCAGTGATTCTGTCTCATTGATGTTTCTATACCTCTCTCCCTCTCCCTTCCTTTATCTGTAATCAATTTTAAAAATTTAAAACAAGATTCTTTTTTTAAAGAAAGTATTGTGAGTAAAAACAGCTCAGAATGTCTTCTTACAAATGCCTCAGAAAAATTGCATAGTTAATTAGATTAGCAAGGATGAAAATATTTTTTTCATGGAAGAATGTAAAAAGATGGTGGAAATGTTATCCTCTTAGAAACTACCATAGAATTCTTCTTCAGAGAGGGAGGCGCCTATGTTGCTAATTTCTTGATAAAATTACTTGGAACAGAAGCTGCTGGGCTCCCCTTCCCCTAACCTCCAGGACTGTTCTAGAAACAGGGGACGTATGTGTCTCTCAGAGGAGGCTGAAGAAAGATGAGAGAGAAGGAAAAGCAGGGGCAGAGGCATGGTGGACAGTAAGAGGTAAATTTACCAAAGTCACCAAATACTTGTGCACATTGGTTTGGGAGGAGATTAAATTGAGCTTCCTGTCTAGATTAGCATGGCAGTATAACTAAAGCAGCAGACTCACTCAGTGAAAGAGACAGAGACAGAAAGATAGAGCTAGAAAGGGATGTTCTTGGGGAAGGGCATTCTCTGAAGCTCACAGAAATCCAAGGAGTGGGGAAAAGAAAAGGAGACTGAGCCATTTATGAAGCTCTCACAGCCAGAAAGTCCTCAGGTTTTCTAGATGACCAATACACTTGCTCCTTCCTTGCTCAAAAGGATGCTACAAGAATGTCATCTTCCCTCTTTTCCTTGTTCTTGTACTTCCTATCCTCAACCTCTCTCCTCCCATTGCCTATCTCCTTCTCTTGCCTAATCAGTGACAGCTCACAGAACTTTCATTCCCCAAATTCCTCCTTTGTATGTGAGGCTGTTCATAGAGTCGCCTAGATTCCTGCTCTGGTTTGACAACTTCATTGGCATTCAGAAGGTACATGAATAAAGCCATTTTTTTTCTATCCCAGCCAACTGACAAGATCACACAACACACAAGTAATCAGGTCTGCAATTTAACCCACCCACCTGGGGATGTTTTAGTTTTACAGTTAGTACACATACTGAGAAGAGTAATTTAAAATAAAGAATTGGATGACTACATATTACAATTTGTCATTGTTAAAGAATGAAGGTGATTGGTTAAGTAGACAGGACAAATGCATGCAAGATAATATCGACAGCATGTTGACAAATCACACACCCAATCATCTTACCTGCCACAAGTGAGAATTTGGTTAAACATTCTGATGATGTACAGAATAGCTTGCAGAGGGATTTGTTCCCAGGTAATTGGCAGGAACTGAAGTTCATTAAATTACCTCTCATCTGACATGCCAAATGATTCTCACAGTTGATCCGTTAGATCATCAGCAAGCAATTGTGTATATCTTCCATGAGCCAGGATGACAAATAAGCAATTTTAGCCAAAAGGGTTAAGGCCAGTGCCAATCATTATTCATACTGCAATTTAACTGATTCTCTAGCAATCAATACCATGCATTCAAAATGCAATATAGCAGTTTCTTCCACGTTGTGCAACCCTTTATGTGAATATTCTGCCAGAATATAAACAAACAAAGTACTACATAAAGACAGGTCTCAAATGTAGTATTTGTCATCTGATTTTAAGGGTGTGAGGAAATCAGTAAATTTAGGGGCATTCGCACCAGCAGTGGCATAACAGAGCAGGTACATTAAGAGAGCTCCTACCCAGATTATGGGGCTAAAACCAAGCTTAGCAGCCTCATTGGGAAATCTGAGATAATGATGGATAAAACAGCTCTAAATGGCCACATTTTGCTCTCTGTTTCTCTTCACTTGAAATCAAGATCTTCTTCATATGAGATTAGCTAAGGGAGGGATTCTGCACCAGCACTACCACAATGTCTTACTCAATTTGCCCATTGACATAGCTAGCCCTTGTTTAATATGCTATTACCTTTTCAACCAAACTTTTCTTATATTGCCTAAGGCTCCCAACATTATGACAAGATTATAAGCTATTTAGACATTTCCCCTCATTGTAAAAATGACCAAAATACAAATAGTGAATAAGGAGTTTAAATCTTAGAGCCGTAGCCCTGAAACTCAGTCGTCACTGTGCCACTTAGTGCTCTGTCTCAAGTCTTGATTTCTCTTTCATTGGAACATGCGGATTCCTTTTTTTGAATATATATTTTATTGATATTTTACAGAGAGGAAGGGAGAGAGACAGAGAGCTAGAAATGTCGATGAGAGAGAAACATCGACCAGCTGCCTCCAGCACACCCCCTACCAGGGATGTGCCCGCAACCAAGGAACATGCCCTGGACCGGAATCAAAACTGGGACCTTTCAGTCCGCAGACTGACGCTCTACCACTGAGCCAAGCCGGTTTCGATGGAACATGCAGATTCTTATCTAGTTACTGAATTATTTGGGTTTCTTGCTTTCCCTTCTTACCTTGACTGGGAATTGTGGTCACTTAGCTACTTTAGTGCTCCTCTAATATGGGGCACTCAAGAGGCAGAAATTCAAGCCCAGCACAGCTTCCTCAGATGTTGTCTGTGCTGATAAAATATTAAGAGGAAAAGAGGATTGACGCTGTTGCCTAACATAAGGCTTTAGCATCATTTCACTATTCCCATCCTGTGTTTTTTCCTTGGCCTCCCAACCAAGATAATCAAGATTATCAAAATTTGGTCATAAATTTCCTTGGTTAAGAGACCTCCTTATGATATGTTCCAGCAATCACTGTGCTAATCCAAAGCCCTATGGAAAAACTGGTACTGTCGGTCTTTAAAGCGATGTTTGTAATTACTACAGTCATAATATTTATAACCTATATTCATAATTAAAACAATAAATACTATGCACAAAGCTCTTTCTCTGGGATCTTGTCAAACACACTCAAGGATAGAGGCCTGAAATGAGTTAGTGGTAATAGAACTATAGGAAAAAGCATGGGGACTGGTCAGATCCCGATTGACTGGAGGAGTTAGGGTGAGAGAGAGTAAAAAGTCAAAAATTAGTCCCAAGTTTTTGATTTTGTAGATGCAACATCAGATGGTTTTGAGACAATTGAGGGGGATAAGTCGAGTTTAGAGCATATTAAATTTAAGATGCCAATGGAACTTTCATGTGGAAAGATCTAATTAAATATTTAGGTCTAGCATTCAGGAGAGAGATGGGAGCTAGAGATGCAGACTTGGAAACTGATAGGATATCAGTTAATGCTGAAACCATTATGAGTGAACGAGACCTTTGAGGGGCATGTAAAGAGAGAACAAGCAAAAAGCAAAACTCGAGGGATACCACATAAGGAACCAGCTAGGAAAAAGCCATCATTTCAGGAGGCTGAAAAGGGACAAGAAAGAGTAGTATTGGGGAAACCTCAAGGGTCATCCAGAGTGGGTTCATAACTTTCTGGAAAGACAATTTTAGTCCCCTGCCATTAATAAATATGTAATGATAGGCAACATAATCAGGTCTCAGCTTCCCCATTCCCACCATCAGCCTTCTTTATATTCCTCCCTCTATAACAACCAAGGAGTTATAGTTTTAGATGTCTCCACATAGCAAATAAGAATAATAAAATTTTGAGACTTCCACTGACTTTTAAAAAAGGAAGGGTTGTTGGTTTTTTTGGAGATTTTGAAGCAATAATTTCCATGAAATAATGAAAGCAAGAGCCCATAGCAATGGTCTAAAAAGTTAGAAAAGAATGTGTTACCTGATCTTTCTAGTACTCAGTTGTGTTAGAACTCAGAAGAAAATTGGGAGAAGGAAGTAGGAGAAAGCAAGGTGAAGGAATGATTTTGCTCTTTGTTTTCTTTTTCAGATTAAAGGCTTAAGTTTATTTTATTCTTTAAAGAAAAGCAAAGTATATCATTTGTTCCCAAGAGCATCAGTTACTTCTTTTTTAAAATATGTATATTTTATTGACTTTTTATAGAGAGGAAGAGAGAAGAGCAGAGAGTTAGAAACATTGATGAGAGAGAATCATTAATCAGCTGCCTCTGGCACACCCTCTACTGGGGATATGCCCACAACCAAGGTTCATGCCCTTGACCTGAATGGAACCCGGGACCATTAAGTCTGCATGCTCTATCCACTGAGCCAAACCAGTTTCGACAAGGCTTAAGTTTATTTATGGTTTGTGAGGAAAATGCCAAGAGGGTTTCTTTAAAAAATAAATAATAGATCAATAGGTTGAGAGACGGATAAATCTATAGACCAGTTTAAAGGAGAACAATGGAAAGGGAGCAAAAGCAAGGATTTGATTTGAAAAGGAAAAGGGCTTCTATTTAGGCTCCAGGCAGTAGGTATGACTGATAGGAGCATAGAGATCTGGAAGAAGGTCTCCATTCTGTGAAGAATGAAAAAGAGAGAGTGGATCTTGTCCCATGTTTCAGAGGTGCCCAATTCAAGTGGGAAATTACACATGTACTATGATTACAAATTCATGCAGCTACATGAGCACCTCAGCCCTTTGGTATTCAGGAACAGAGATGACATGGTCAGATTGAGCTTCGTTGGGGCCTAAAAAACATATTTTGTAAAAGGACATGAAGGTAAAAACACTGAGAATATTAGCAAGAGAGAAACATGCTATCAAATATGCAGCTATCATTCTTGTTGCTGCTGTTTATACTTTGCCCTACACACCCATGCATGCTAGAACTCAAGCAGACTTCCTTGCTCTGTATGCTGCTGCCCAAGATGCTTGCCACCCTTTAACCAAAAGTGATTCCTTTCTCTCCACACTCCCTTTCTGTGCTCCATCTGCTCTCCTTTGCTTTCCAGTGGTGAGGGAGATTACGTGGACTACCCTAGCTTTTTGACAGGCTACTAGAGAAAATGTCTCCCCCACTGTGCAGAAGTCAGTGACTGAGGAGAACACTTCCTGTGTCGCACCATCAAGCTTCCCTCCAGCTGCAGCCACCTAGATTGCACTGTTGAACGGTTGAATGCCCACTCTGTGTGGGATAAACATACAAAGAGGAACAGGCCGTCTATCTTCTTTCAGTATATTTTTATTGATTTCAGAGAGGAAGGGAGAAAGAGATAGAAACATCAATGATGAGAGAGAATCATTGATCAAATGCCTCCTGCACGCCCCACAGTGGGGATCGAGCCTGCAACCCAGGAATGTGCCCTGGCCGGGAATTTAACCATGACCTGATTCATAGGTCGATGCTCAACCACTGAGCAACAACACCCTCTGGATCAGGCCATCTATTGAGCCTAATGGGTTCTTAGCCTTGAGCTAACAGTGAGATTAGCAAGGAAGCCTATAGAGACTGATTATTTCCTCCTAGGCTTAGCCATAATCCAGCCTTTACCTGATTCTCTGCTCACCCACTAACATTTTGAATACAAAATTGGTCTCTTAAATATTGCAATAATAGGATAATGAACATAAAAATAAGACACTTGAAGGGCATCTCCCATTGTAAAATAATAAATTGGTATTCTGGCTTATACATAATTTTTAAGAGTGGCAATCATAGCCACTTATTAAAGCCACCACATGGCACTGCTTATGTTTTCCCTCTCCCCTTTCTCCACAGTTGGCCACTTGGTGGCCCAGGTTCCTGGGCATAGGCTAGAGATAGACATTCCAGAGCTCTGGCACAGACTGAGACATCCTAGTTCAAGGACTGTGTGCCTAGAAGAGGATTGGGGATTTAATGAGGGAAGGCTGTATATTCTAAAAGCATATGTTAGGAACACAGTGATATTCTTCGGAGAATATCCAGTGAATATCTATAGTTAGGCAGAGAGAGGGAGAGGGAGAGAGAGAAAGAGAGAGGGAATCGGGTATGAAATAGAACACATGATCTTATAAAGAAATATTTTTCCAGCTTGATCACTAAGAGTATCCAAGAGAAAAGCAGCACTTTTTCCCATAACCAGCTCTCAAGTTCATGCATAGTTGAGTATTCAGACTTCAGTCTCTAATATTGTTCTTTACTACAAAGAACCAGAACTCCATGCAGGGTAGGCGATCCTATGCTAAAATCAGGACAGACTTGACACATTCTGTAGTTGCCAGTCATCCCTAGAACACTAGGGTTGTCCTCAAGGACACCAGACAATGTGCTGAAAGAAAAGGTGACAGCCTTAAAGGCTCCCTGGTTGGTGCTACCTCAGAGGGCCATCCACTGGGTGAACAGTCTGAGATGAGGGCTGAGAGAGAAAGCAAGAGGCCAAGACTCAGAGGGCTCTCAGACCCTCACAGGGAACTTTTCAAGTGGAAGTGTCTGTCAAGCCCTCAGAAGAACTCAGCAAACACCCCATACCCACTGCTTGAAAGAGTTGGCATTTAGATGACCAATCCATTCAATCCATTACAGAGAAGGAGCAAAAACCAGTGGAAAGAAAGGGGGCAGACATGAGATGTGCATGGATGGGAACAGCAATTATGACCAACAAAGACTCTTAGCACTAGAGTTAGAAGGAAATGGTTTTGTTCTCTTGTTCTTCTCTGCCCCTTCACCAGAATAGTAAAAACAGAGAAGAGAGACAGGTGTCTGATGATAAATTGTGCAACACACACACACACACACACACACACACACACACACTCCAAACTGCTGGAGTCCAAAGGATAATCTATACTGAAGGAAGATGAATGCTTTAGATCAAATAGATTAACGTCTTTAAATAAAAGGGACTAGATTTTAATAATCAAAATGAGACTCTTAATAAGTAAAGTGACTGACAAGGTTGATAATCAGAGGAACTATTATCAAAGCAGCTTGCTATGCAGGAAATAGAAAGATAAAGCCCATGATAGCACTGAATGGAGTGCAGAGCTCTGTGATAGCAATTATATCTCAGTGAGTTGAATTCTTCAATCACACTGCTTAAATAACGTGTAATTTGAATGCTGAGAAAGTATAAATAATCGATTCATTCCCTGCTAGACACAAATTTTTTTCAACAATGTATAAAATATAGCCTTTTATTTAATAGTCATTTTAGACAGGTTTCTTTATTGAATTGGGATAATAAATAATATAAATTAAAGTGTATACATATATATTTAGCTTGTGGAATCTACCCCTAAAATTACCAGCCATTTTCCTACATATATGTGTCAATACATCCCATCTTCCCATAATTGTAAGGGCCAATAAATATCTCAGGATATAGGCACTTCTAATTCTACCCGGTGTTCTGCTGTTCCATTTTTCTTGTATGAACAATGTGCTGAACAGTTTGGTGCTCCTTTAACAATAGAATGTGGGTAACAGCTCCCTCACTCTATTTTAACATGCATTATAATATGATTTTTCATTTGTTCTTGCCTTCCAAGAAATTTTGAGCTTTGACAAGCCATAATTGATTTTTTAAAAACCTCATATAATTAATGCAGATTTGCTGTCCAAAGTAAGTACATAATTAGTGAGGGGTTTTCTACTAAGCACAAATCCATTTTGTAAGCTCTCTTGAAATATATGTAAGCTTTTTGATATGCATATTAACAGCAAGATAGTTTTATTTTACTAATATAAATAAATTATTTAATTCTAAAAATTACCATAAATTTTATATATTGAATATTTAATTAATAGATGTACTTAAAGTACCCTACTTTGGAAAGGTTTAGTGCTTAGAGAAAGAGGAGATGAGTGATTGAGTTGTGAGTTTGTAGGAAAACTTGGGGGGAAAAAATGGAAGCCTCCTGACTCATGTGGCTCCATCTATTCTGATAGAGTAGCTAACCAAGAGCACGGGCTTGAAGTCTGGTTTGATTGCTAAGTCCCTCCTTTACAGCATGTAAGCCTCAGCACATCACATACCTACCAAGCCTTGGTGTCATCATCAGTAAAGTAGCCTACTAGTACTCCATATGTTCCTACAAGAATCAAAGGAGTGACTACAGGCCAGAATTATAGGAAATTTATATTATTAAAATCACTGTATGTAATATATTAGCCCCTAATTTCTTAGCTACTAGAAAGGCTCTCAAGTCATAGAAACCTAAATCTGCATAACTACAGCCACCATTTATTGAACACTATGCATCAGGTATTTTGATAAATGTTCCATGTATACCATCTCATTTATTCCTTACAGCACTGCAAGCATTATCCCCACTTTATAGCTGAGGATACCAAGATTCAGAAAGGAAAGTAATTTGTCCACAGGCACGCAGTTAGTGATCTGTGGAGCTGGGATTGCACTGGTATCTCTCCAGCTCCAGAGTTGATGCTCTAAACCACAGGGTACACGCCCTCCCTGCTAACATTGGTAAGGTTTTACCAGCTCACTCATCACATGCTAGCTCCCTATTCATTATTAAGAACAAAATAGTCAATGAATTCTAAACCTAGAAGCATACAATCTATTCAGGGTAGTATAACTTCTTGCTATACTACCACCCCCAGCAGTGAGCATGGTGGGCTGAAAGGAGTTACTGTTCCACTAGTGAGGGTCTGAGTTTCAGAGGGTCGGATATCGCTTCTTATTTACCACAGAATCCCCCAGCAGATGGCAATGCTCATTTGGTAAATATTTCATGTTATTGCTGAATTTCTGAAAAAGATGTACCAATGAAGGAAAAATATTGTCTGGCTAGTCTTCACATCACCAATGGAAGAAGTAAAATTTGGAAGATTAGAGAGAAAACCAAGATGGCAGCATAGGTAACTGCCTAACTGCAGCCTCGCACAACAATTTCAAAAAATACAACTAAAATACAAAATGGGCATTATCCAGAACTACAGGAAAGTTGACTGACTGGAAATTCTACAACTAGAAGGAAAGAGAAAACCAGAAGGAAAATCAGAGGAGCTGTAAAACCCTAAGGTACAGAGACACGGTGCGCATGTGGGGAGAGGACAGAGCTGGAGAGGAGGAGGTGGTTGAGTGCCTGGCTTGTGTTCCCTAGCAGGAAGGAGATAAAAGCTCTGGACTGTGCTAAGCCCCAGTTCTGAATGCACTGAACCCCAGTTCTAGACCAGACCCTGGGGACTCAGGCTCATAAGGAGGGAATCTGGGCTGTAAGGCGGAAACTCAGGGGAGTGGTGAAAGGCAGAGTCCCTGAGGTGCTCACCTTGTGTGCAGAGGATGGATTGTTGACTGTGCTGCTGGATTGCCCTAAGTGGGAAGGAGACAAAAGCTCCGGTCTGCACTGAACCCCACTTCCAACCCCACTTCCAACTGCACTGAACCCCAGTTTCAGGCTCATTGGGGGAGAGACTAGACTGTCTGGTAGTGGGCAAAACTCGAGGGCACCTAGCTCTCAGAGGTGCTTGCAGCAAGTACCAAAGCAGCGATTACCAAAGGACACAGAGGAACACAGACTCAGGAACCTCATAGGGCGGAGCTGACAGCAAGCCAAGAATGTAGGCTCCACCCTAAAACTCCACCCCATCCAAGCTGAACACAGAGGCTTTTGCAATTTTCCAAGTTTAGTCGAATAAGGCTGTCTCCTGGCATAGACACAGCTGATCCTCACAACCAATTGACCTGGAGGTCAGTTCCTCCCAGTGATACCAACAACAATCAAGACTTAACTACAATGAGGCTGTACACACACTCCACAAAGGGGTGCACCAAGAGTGTCCACCTCAGGTAACTGGAAGGCTGACCCACTGAACCATATAGGACACCTTAGCACACAAAGCCACCCTACCAACTCAGGGAAGCTGCGAAAATGCCAAGACAAGGAAACAGATCACAAACGAAAGAAAGGGAGGACAAAAAGAGACTGGATATAGAGTTCAAAACCACGGTTATAAGGTTTTTCAAGAATTTCCTAGAAAAGGCCGATAAATGAGACCTCTGAGGATATGAAAAGGGATCAACTAGAAATAATACATTGTCTGAAATAAAAAATATTATACAGAGTCCTAAAAACAGAATGGAAGATCACAAGAATCAAGTCAAAGATTTGGAACACAAAGAGCCAGAGGACTTTCCTCCACAGAAGCAAGAAGACAAGAGAATCCAGAAAGTTGAAGATAATGTAAGAAACCTCTGGGACAATTTCAAGCGAACCAACATCAGAATTATGGGGGTCCCAGAAGATGACAGAGAGCAAGATACCGAAAACATATTGGAAGAAATAGTGACAGAAAACTTCCCCCACCTGGGGAAAGAATTAGACTTACATGTCCAGAAAGCACACAGAACCCCAAACAAAAGGAATCCAAAGAAGACCACTCCAAGACACATCATAATTAAAATTCCAAGAGCAAAAGACAAAGAGAGAATATTAAAAGCAGCAAGAGAAAAGCAGGTAGTTACCTATAAAGGAGCACCCATACGATTGTCAGCTGATTTCTCAACAGAAACCATTCAGGCCAGACGGGAATGGCAAGAAATATTCAAGGTGATGAATAGCGAGAACCTACAGCCAAAAATACTCTACCCAGCAAAGCTATCACTTAGAATCGAAGGCCAGATAAAGTGCTTCCCAAATAAAAATTTAAAAAAGCTAAAGGAGTTCATCACAGCCAAACCAGAACTACCGGTATATGAATTGCTGAAGGGGATTCTCTAGGAAGAGGAAAAAAATAAAGATAAAAATTATGAACAAAAAATACATAACTATCAACATGTGAAACTAAAAACCAAGGGAATTAAAAAATCTGATGAACAATATTAACTGGTGAATACAATAGAATCAGAGGTATGAAAGGGGAGTGGACTGAATTCTCAGGGAAAAGGAGAATAGGGGGTGCAGGAAGAGACTGAACATAAACTGTGCACCTATGGAATAGGACAATAGGGGATGGGGAAAGGGCAGAGGGTGGGGTGGGAACCTGGTGGAGGGGAGCAACAGAGGGAAAAAGTGAGGAACATTTGTAATAATATGAACAATAAATATTTATTTAAAATTTTAAAATGTTGGAAGATAAGACAGGATGGCCCAGCAGCTTAGGAAAAGTGCAGCCAGCGTTTTCCATGTGAAGATACCAGGGGTGTGAAATCAATGAAGAGCTCCTTCCTCTGGGAGGACAGGATATGAGCAGAAGGGGAGAAATCATAGAAACCGTTTCTCTTTCTCATCCTAAGTGACAGGTGCAGCAATAGACCCTGTGCCATGGGACACACTACGGAAAAGTGTTCATTGCAGAACTGAGATGCCAAAGTGAAGAAGAAATAGAGCACTTCCATCAGCTGCATCTGGCTTTTTGGCAGGCTTTCCACACTGTGGTCCTGATTCTCCCTGCATCTGCTCTTTAGTCATTTCACAAGTCACCTGTGAACTAAGTCTTACCTACTTGGACCACACACTACTTGAAACTTAGATGAATGTGGAACCGTTATGTCTGTTTTCAAGCTTCTGTGAACCTTTTCAAAGAAATCAATGTAAAACACTTTTAGTTGTAGCGAAGGGAGGGAGGGAGGGAGGGAGGGAGGGAGGGAAGGGAAGGAAGGAAGGAAGGAAGGAAGGGAGGGAGGGAGGGAGGGAGGGAGGGAGGGAGGGAGGGAGGGAGGGAGGGAAGGAAGGGAAGGAAGGGAAGAAAGGGAAGAAAGGGAAGGAAGGGAAGGAAGGAAGGAGAGGAGAGAGAGGAGAGGAGAGAAAGTAAAAAAGAACAGAAAAGAAAAGAAAAGGAAATTCACTCTTCTGGATCACAGGCAGCTAAAAATGCCGATCACATTCACATATAATGATTTTGAAAATCAAGAGAAAATTCTGCCTTATTCTAAAGTAAGTGCTCTCTTCCTGTGAATGAGTACAGTGTTCAATGGGTTAATACAGTGGCTGTACAATTAGATTGGCCCTGAAGAAATTTAATCTGCAAGCAGGCTTCGTTAAAACCCTCACCTTTAGCAGAGCTTTTTTGCACATCAGAAAAAGTGAAATATACTTCATGGCTTTCCCTCTACACATTTTTATACTATACCTTTCAGCAAAAGCTTTTACAATGATATTAAACATTAACTCTGTATGGGTTCATCCCAAGACACAGCAGCGGCCTTAAGGTTAATAGTCCTTTTAATTAAAGGATAAGTCAGTTATTGAACGCAGAAGCTAATCACAAAAGGATTACCACTGAAAATGAACATAGTCTGTGCAATTAGTCTGATAATTAAGACTTAAATACTGGACAGAGATCAAAGTGCTTGTAATATGCAATAAAGTTCCTAGAGTTGTAAGGATATTCAAAATGTTAGCTTGTGCTTTATTGCACCTTCCATTTATCGTGTACCCATGATAGCAGCAAACACATTTCCCCAATGGATGTCAGCATGGATAACTGCAACAGCTGTTACTACATAAGCCTGATGTTTCTCACAATATGATTACTCTGTCAACGACGGCTGTAAAAGGTGGCATCTGCATTCATCAAACAGAGTTATCAATAAATGTAAAACCATACTACAATTAGAGATCTCAAAGGAAGAACAAATCCAGCTAGAAAAAAAAAGTCAACTACATTCCTTAATTACTAAGATTGTTAATCAATAAAACACCTTCATAACTTTTAATTAAAATTTTATTTGAGCTGGATGTTTGGAAAATCTGATTCTTTGTTTTCATTACATTTAACAGTTGCGCTACAAAATTCCTGGTGGCATCTGTGAGCACCATCCCCTGGGGGACACTTTATATCTGTAATTGCATATTGTCACCTACAGAGGGTGTTAAGAATCCTTGTTAAAAATAAAGGAAATGGAAGACATTTCACAGTAGCCATTATTATGGAGCAAATTACTAGATAGAGTAATCCAGAAGCTGTCAAGAAAGGTTAGCAAAAAAGAGTGTGAGGAAATCAACCATTCAGCAATTCATCATGGATCAAATCTAGGTCTAAAATAAAACGAAGACAAAAAAAAAGGTTTTATGAAGTCCATACATTGCTTTTGTTTATAGCAATGAATAAAGATTATAAGAGGCTAATGATGAAGAATAAAAAGATACAATGAGAAAAGAAAAAATCAATTGCTTTAATCACACTGAATCTCAGGTAAGATATAACGAGAACAAGTTAGAATTCCAAAGCTCTGTGCTGTGCACATTAACTTTACTTTATCTTCAATTTGTATTGATAAGAGTCTGTGTAATTTATGCACCGCCAGCTCCGGAAGTTGCCTGGTGAATTTCCATACCTTCATCTCAGTCTCTTCAAGCCAAATACAGGCATAACTGTTACATTTTTAAATGGTCTTTTGGATTTATAGAAAAAGAAAATTGATCTTGAATGGTTTTTTTTTCTCTGCTGAATTTCTACGAGGCTCTCATTTCATACTCAGTCCCAGACTTCATACATAAATGAGGTTGACTCTTGCCTATTTTATTGCTGAATAATTAACAATCTCTCCTTTCACAATTTTGAGTGCTGATAAGATGTAGAATATAGTGCTCAGAGGCTCACCCTTGGGATTTTACTTTCCTTGGTGTCAGCTTGGTTTCCTGGATTCCCACAGAATATGAATGATGATAAACTACAGCCAACCAAACTACGCAGTGTTCTAGCTAGCGAGGACTGCCATGTCTCTAATTCAAAGCTCAAAGCAGTTAGAATGTACCCTCCATGTTTTCCATCTTTCAGGAAAATTTGAGCTATCATCGGAGCATTGCTTGGAAGATCGGCCAAAGAAGGCTGTTTTTTTTACCAACAAGTCCCAGCCAAACTTGGGTTCCAAACAGTGATTATACTCATGAGATCAGGGTTATAATTTAAAGAAAGAAGAAAAAAATAATAGTACTTTGCACTTAAATAATTGTACCAGATGCCAGGCACTATTCTGAGTACTTTACATATATTAACTCACTTAATCTTCACAAAACCCCTAGGCAGTAAGTTATTATTAGCACACCAAGAGGTTAAGTTGCTTGCTTATGTCACATGCATATAAGTGATGGATCTGGAACCATGCATCCAGGGTGTCTGGCTTCAGAGTATATGCCCTTACCCTCTGTCTTACACTGTTTTTCTGAAAATAGTACTTATTGGACATGCTAAATGTTTTATTTCTGTTTGCATAACTCTTCAAAGTGGGTTTTACAGATGGGGAAATTAAGGCTCACATAGGAGAACTGAACCTGCTCAAAGGCACACAGTAAGCAGTAATACCAAGTCAAATCTAGTTCTATCAGAGTCTAAATATACAATTTATTTCACATATTGTCAGAGTAAGAAATGAACATTGGATTTTAATTCCACTAATATTCAATGACTAGAAGTTCTGTGCATGAAATTTGTGTCTGGGCAGGGGGTGTCCCTCAGCCCAGTCTACACCCTCTCCAATCTGGGACCCCTCAAGGGATTTCTGACTGCCCGGTAGGATCAGGCCTAAACGGGCAGTCAGACATCCTTCTCACAATCTGGGACTGCTGGCTCCCAACTGCTCACCTGCCTGCCTTCCTGATTGCCCCTAACCACTTCTGCCTATCAGCCTGATCACCCCTAACCACTTCCCTGCCAGCCTTATTGATGCCTAACTGCTCCCCTGCCAGCCTGTTTGCCCCTAACTGCCCTCCCCTGCAGGCCTGTTCCCCTCCAATTGCTCTCCCCTGCAGGTCTGGGTCCCTTCCAACTGCCCTTCTCTGCAGGCCCAGTTGCCCCCAACTTCCTTCCTCTGCCAGCCTGGTCACCCCTAACTGTCCTCCCCTGCTGGCCTGATCACCCACAACTGCCCTCCCTTGCAGGCCTGGTCCCTCCCAACAGCCCTCCCCTGCTGGCCTCTTGTGACTGCCATCTTTGACCACATGGAGGCAGCCATCTTGTGTGTTGGAGTGATGGTCAATTTGCATATTTCTCTCTTATTATATAGGATAAATGCTTGGTGCTCGAGTGGGGGCCAACTGGTTTGCCCTGAAGGGTGTCCAGGATCAGGTTGGGGATTCCCTTGGGGGGATGGGGCGGCCTTGGCGAAGGGTCTCTGGTGGTTTGCAGGCCGGCCACACCCCCCCCAACAACCCAAGTGGAGACCCTGGTATCTGGGATTAATTTATCTTCTATAATTGAAACTTTGTAGCCTTGAGTGGAGGCCTAGGCAGGCCAGGGCAGGCGAAAAGATTGACTTCTTCCATTACTAGGAAACCCAAGCCTCCTGCTCCCTCTGTGGCTGCATCCATCTTGGTTGGGTTAATTTGCATACTGGCTCCTGAATGGCTGGTGGGCATGGCTTGTGGGTGTGGTGGATGTATGGTCAATTCGAATATTACTCTTTTATTAGGATGAGTGAGGGGGGGATGCTAGAGAGGAGGGGAATACATGTACTAATATGTGTGCTACTTTCTCTTCCAGCAGGTTGGGGAGTAAATTAGCTCTGAGACAGAAGACTAGACAAAGTTTGGACATTTTTCCAAAATGTAAGCGTGATTATTGAATGGGATTCAAATATGATAAAGGTGATTTTCTAAGTAAAGAAGAATACATTCTAAGAATGAGAACATTTTTTTCTAATGGAATCTGAGACCTAGGAGGTCAGAAGGCAGGTAAATGACATAAAAGTTTACATCAAGATGTTCCCAAGAGCATTAAGGATTGCCTTCAACTCTGACAGAGGTCATGTTTTTACCATTCTCCTCAGGGATGAATATTAGGGTTGTGCTGTTCATGGTTAAACATTCTCCTCTCTACCAGGTTAGTAAAACACGTTAAAATAAACACCAAGGAAGAAATGGGGATTTGCAAACAAACAATTAAGCAGTCCAGGATGGGGGTGGCTGGCTGAGGGGACTGCTGAAGTGGGAAAATCAGGGTCTGGTTCACCTTTGTAAAACCACAGTGCCCTACATAACAGTAGGCTCCAATAAACATGTCTGAACTGAATGATGAACCTTTTTCCTTAGCCACAATTAGGAGATAGCAACTCCAACCTCTGCTAAAACAGGCTCCGCAGATGTTTTCAGCATACCAGTGATAGCACTTTCTTTTCACCTGTAGCATTTGGCTTCTAGTATTCACTCTTATTATTCTGAGCTGTTGTTAGATTTTTACCCCCTCTCATTTGAGTCAACAGTTCAGGATGGGCAACAACTCGATCTAAGTTGATCAAAATGTCAATTTCAGATATTCTAGTAGAGCCCTTGTTTTCTTCCCCAGTGTTTAGTACGGCCTACTGTTACAGATAATGGTCAAAGCATCAATAGAGATGTTGTGTTCTGTGAAAACTGCTTGAGCCATACTTAGAATTGTATTCATACCTACAAACAAAGCAAGGCGATGCCCAGCACAAGTAATTTTAACCATTTCATCCATTGCACATGAGTAGTAGTCATATTAGAACATCAGAGAGATGTTTCAAACCTTAAATGATATGTAAAAAGCATTGCAGACTCCCGACTGTTATTTAATTTCTACATTTTGAGATGATTGAAAATGAACATGATTGAAATATGGAAGTCGTATTTTTTTTTCAAAACTTTCATTTTGCAAAGGTTAATTGACAAGCACTTTGAGCAGAGGGAATGAGCTGCAAGTAAGCTTCCAATTACCAGAACTGGGACAGAGACGTGGTAGAATGTATGAAATACATAAATCTTGAAATGCTAACAGAACTTCCATTTACTAGGCTGAGGAATGAGCAGTGTAGATTTGAAGACATTATGGCTCATTTTATAAAGCTATAGCTATCTACATAAAAAAGAAATAAAATAAATATCTTTATTTTAATTTCAAGGGGGAAAACTGTAAAAAATTTCTACAGGAACTATCAATGACTAATAAAATGAGATTTTTTCCTATTAATAAAACACTTGGGTATAGTTGCAAGACTGTGAATATATATTCATACGTAGATGCATATATGTAAATTCACTGCCAAAGAGATTAGCAAAATGCTAGTTGCATGGTAATCTGGAGGAGAGTGTATCTTGTTGTAATTTTTAAATTTCTCAATCCATCAGTTAAATGTGGATTCAGGGCACAGACTCATATTTCCTTGTCAAATAAATTATGTCTTACATCAAAGACCACACAGATCCCTACTTAGCAAAACAGGAGAATGTCTGAATAGACCATAAATGTGAAATATGAAAGAGGACAAAATGAGACAGCCAATAAAATAAAAGATTTGTTAGTCAGCTGAAAACTATCCACAAAATGGTACTACTGACAATCAGAACTGGTGATTAAAGAAATATTCTTTTAAACTGATGCTAATTTTTTTCCATGAGCAATGAGGTCTGATGATAATGAAAAATGGTAAAATTGCTATGCATAAAAAGTTTTTAATTAGACAACAAAGACTGAGGTGGTATATGTATCTTTTCTGCATGACTATTGAAAAGTCATGTACATATAATATAAGAAAAAAGAACAAGAAATGTGTCTGATCTTTAAGAAACAAACCAAGTACTAAATAATAATCTAGTTGTAAATCCAAGGGTCAATATTTGTTGGATCAACTTGACATTTTTCCCTTTCAAAGTAATGTATAGCAATTAATTTTTGTTTATAGATATGTTTTCTACTCTTTTTTCTTTCTCCCAAAGATGGCATTAAAAGAGCTATCCCCACCTAGATGTCACTGCTGAAGCTATAATTTGTTTTAATGGTTTTGGTAAATTAAAATCTTAGTAGTTCTTAGATTGGAACTATCTTAAAATATAACAGAATACAACACATTATGAGATTAAGAAATTCAACATTTCTTTAAAGCAGCTTCAGTAGAATATTGAGTTCCATAGGTAAGTCCAATTTCCAAAGGGCTTCAGAGGATTCAGTTTAACAGTTAAATGAGATGAAGCAGGATAAGTGTTTGGCACAGTATTTAGCACATGGTAAACCCTCAGAAAGTAGGAACTCTATGTAACTGAATGGACAGCTCAATAAATACTCCAGAGAGATGGTAGCCTTTTGTTGTCCAGGGCCCATCATATGTGCATTAGTTTGCTAAGTTGCTGGGGGTCAGGGCTTCCTGAATTTGGAAAGGATAAAATTCAGCCCATCCTATCTAATAAAAGAGTAATATGCAAATTGACCATCACTCCAACACACAAGATGGCTGCCCCCATGTGGACACAAGATGGCCACCACAAGATGGCTAGCAGGGGAGGGCAGTTGGGAGGAACCAAGCCTGCAAGGGAGGGCATTTTGGGGGATCAAGATTGCAGGGGAGGGCAGTTAGGGGCAAACAGGCCAGCAGGGGGTGGGGGGTGATCAGGCAGGCAGGCAGAGTAGTTAGGGGTGATCAGGCAGGCAGGCAGGTGAGCGGTTAGGAGACAGTGGTCCCAGATTGCAAGTGGGATATCTGACTGCTGTGGGGATCGGGCCTATACCAGCAGTTGGACATCCCCAAGGGGTCCCAGATTAGAGAAGGTGCAGGCTGGGCTGAGGGAGGAAAGAAATTCTCCCTCATATAGATATAATTAAAATCTATAATTAGAAAGTCGTGGGACATAAAATGCCCCCCGCAACAAGAATTTCATGCACCAAGCCTCTAGTAGTAATATAATATAATGTTAGAGACCTCCAGCACTAGGGGAGGATATTGCAATCCAGAGTCCAGAGAAAGGTAGACGTTCTGGTAAACAAGTGTAGAGGGGAAAGGCTGATATGTGGAATTCCAGCACCCTCTCTTGAGCTTACTTCGGTCCTGGTCTGGCTCAACCACTCTTCTGCACCTGCATCTTTGCATTTTTTTCTGTGCCAACATCAAGGCATCTTTGCTTTGAGTCAGGTGTTGATTTGATTATATTAATACTATGTGAAAGTGAGTAAAAGGCTTAACAGTCTTAAGAGATGCTCTGTATTTCCCACTGAGGACTTAGTTATACCAGAAGAACTCAGGTAAATTGAATGGGGGAAGGCAGAGGAGAGTGTAGGGATAAGGGGCTGTGAGACGGGCGGTAGTAAGTAAAAGGGACAGGGAAAGTGGAAGGCAGAAAATGCCCTATATTTAAAGGAACTAGAAAAAAAGATATTTGTCTTAATCATAAACAAAGTGTTATTTTATCCAGAAGTTTCCTACTGTGTGATAACCTCAATTTATGAAACTATTAATGTGCTAATAAAGGAAGAGTCATTTTTCTTTAACAGGGTGTTAGTATTAAGAAAGATTGTCATGATGTGAAACAATTTTAGTAGAATATGTAATTAGCTAGAGTATGAACTTTAAGGAAAGGGAAGAAACAATAGACTCTTCCTTGTTTCTTTTCTCTCCAAGTTGTGGGAAAGGGAGTGTCTATAATTTAAGCCCTGGCTTAATGCCTACACAGTGCTCTATGCCTTTTTCAATGAATAGATATTGTCAACTGTCAACCACACTGCACAGTAACATTTGCATTTTTAGCCAAATTCACTATATCTGCATAGTTCTATTTTTCTTTGGGCTCTTTCCTCCTTAAAATGATGGATTGCCAAGTAATAAAAAAAATGCCTCACCTTTATCTCCACCTATCTCACCCCCTTTACTAGTAGTTCTTCTTTTATTGCCAGGCTTTGTGTCAGGTGAATCCATCCACCTATCTCTCATTGGCTTCCTGGTACCCAGCAGCTAAGAGCCATTCCAGTTATTAAATAATGGCAAGACTTTGTTATAATCATTGAGGTTGGTTGATTAGAGGAGATGTGGGTTGTGTTTTAATTGTTCAGAAAGGATAGTATTCTAACTGGCATCAGCCAGGAAAGTCTCCCTTAAGCAGAGGTGCCTGAGCTGGGAAAAATTAAGAGGCAAATTCAGCAATCAAATCAGGCAGCGAAGGGTGGTGGGACAGCCTAGCAGAGGGGTTATCATCTTCTTTGTCAAATGGACTCTGGGATAAATCTCTAAAAGCAGAGGTCTAGGACTGTAAAGGGTTATTTATTCTTTAAAAATACCTAGGAAATTAATGGTTTGGGCAAATAACACTTTTATAAAAAATAGGAGGTGATGAGTGGTTTCTCTTATTTCTTGGGGTACCATCTATTATTGAGGAGCTTTCTCAACACATTGCCCTCCATCTACAAATCAGAACCTAAGACATAGGAAGTACCTGGAGTAAAAGGCACTCAAAGACTTATGATTACTGTTTGTCTTCTCTTCATAACTGCAAAATCATATGAATATTCTTCAAGGTAGACCCAGAGAGATAGTATGCATAGGATCATTGAGGAACTTTGCAGCTCAGGATCAAATTTAATTGCTGAGATAAGACCTGGATAAATTCCATTTTCAAAGGGCACTCGGAAAATTTAAGACTTCTAAATTAGAAATCTGAGTTCATGATTTTGTAATTTTCTAACAGTTACAATGTAAGCGTCATTTATATTTAAAGTTAGTTAACATTGACTTAATTTTTTTAAATTTCTTGCTGATGTATATACCTGCTATTGAATTTCTAGTACACATTTTGAGTGCATAATAGTACAGTTACTATCGTTATCCTTTTTTGAACCATAAAAAAGGTTTTATGAGTCTACTTGTACCTACCAGAAAAAAAAAATATTAGGAGTCCCTACATTGTAGTATAATAGCAAAAGCTCTAGAACTGGAGATAAAAGATCAGAATTCACCGAAACTGGTTTGGCTCAGTGGATAGAGCGTCAGTCTGCGGACTGAAAGGTCCCGGGTTCAATTCTGGTCAAGGGCATGTACCTTGGTTGCGGGCACATCCCTGGTAGGGGGTGTGCAAGAGGCAGCTGGTCGATGTTTCTCTCTCATCGACATTTCTAGCTCTCCATCTCTCTCCTTTCCTCTCTGTAAAATATCAATAAAATATATTTTAAAAAAAAAAGATCAGAATTCTAGTGAGGGTACTCTTTGGATATTGTTAGCTCATCACCCTGGGCTGATGAGGCTGTGCACTTGCTAGGGACGTCTGGTTCGCTGTGAAGAAAATCATTCATAAGACAGTATGAACTAGTCCATTGCCTCCCCACTTTTGTGCCCTCCTCCTTCCTACAATCCACCTCTTAAAATTTAAATTTAATGTGAATGCTGTCAATTCCTCAGAACTTACAATAATCATACTACGTTTTAGCAGTAATTCTACAATAAATAAATTAATGATAATTTGGTTCCTTAAATGTCAAAGTTTTAAAATCTATAATTAGAAAGTCGTGGGACATAAAATGTCCTAAAGTCAATAGGTTATGAATCTTTTGGAAGCAATATTTAGTAATCCAATATGAAAATTTTTATTTCTTATAGCAATAAAAAGGATTTAGAGTTTTATTTAACTAAAAAGAAGGTAATAGGTTATGTCTTTGTAGAATGAGTAAGCATGTAAATAAAACAAAATTGGTTTAGAAATTTCTTTAGAAATATGCCTCTTAATTTACTTTAAGAAAATATGATTTAAACTTTTCCCCTTTACAGGTATTTTAATAAAAATATTAAGTGTGAGGCTTTTCTTTCCAGGAACTTATCTGAAGACTTTCCAGCATTACTTACAAAGGAAAAAGCAAACATCTATTTTTGTATGTATATAAAAAATATATATTTTTATATACCTTGCTTTTACTTTTCAATGGAATAATAAATTTCTTAAATTTGCAAAGCCCAAATTATTTTTTATTTTATAATAAACTAACACAAAAAAACATGTTCAAAGCTTTTATTCTACCCCAAAAGAAACCATTCCTAAGGGGTGGCTACTATTCTATCCACATTACAGAACAGGATTAGATTAAGGAACTGAGCAAGGCCACACAGCTGGTGTCTGCTCTGCAATTCGAATCCAATGTGCTCTGAACTTTCATGCTAGATATCTCCATGGACTAGGATAATAATTCATTACCTATACTTAGTGCAACATCATCATAAAAAGGTACATAAATCAGTCATCACGAGCTACATACTATATTCAACCAGTTTTCAATACCTTGGTATCTAAAATCGACTTGCTGGCTGAGACTGCCCACTATGAAAATAAAAAGTCCTGGGTTTTTATCCTGTTCTGATTTTAATCAATAGTATGACCTAACAAAAGTCCTTGTCTTTCTATTGGTTTCTTTTTCATTGTCCATAGCAAGAGGGAGTTGGCCAGGAGATATTTATTTGCCTACAGTTTATTGATCATCTTTGAAACAACAAGTTAGGCACTGGGATAACAAAGGAAATAAGATACCCCTTTCCTTAAGGAGTTCCCCTAGTAGTGGAATAAAGACTGCTGGGCTTCAGTGTGCGGTGTGCTTTGACGAGGTGTGAGCATGGTGTTGATGGAACGGTGTTGATGCAGCAGGAGAGGAGAGCGGTGCCTCCCCCAGTCCTTCCAGCGCTGAAACTCATGGCTCTAAAATGACCAGCCTTTACTCAGATGGATCGCTCCGCAATCCTTTCAAATGTAACTCATTTCAAGGTGAAAAATATGTTTTTATAGAAGCTTTCAAAACAATGTCACACAAATAGTAGCTTAGCTCACTTAAACATTCCATCAGGGAAAACTGCAATGACAATGCAATGTTAGCCTCTCGGCTTCTTTTGGGGTAGGATAAAAGCTTTGAACATGTTTTTGTGTTAGTTTATTATAAAATAAAAAATACTTTGGGCTTTGCAAATTTAAGAAATTTATTATTCCATTCCATTGAAAAGTAAGAGCAAGATATACAAAAATAGACATTTTTATATACATACCAATTATTGTTCCCTAAATGAAATTTAAGTACATACTCAGAAATGTAATAATAAGATTGAGAACTAGTTCTCATTATCTTCTCATCATACTTTTCTCTGCATGTACAAGGTTTCCATAAAGCCAGCAGGCGGGACTCGGTAGCTGTGGAGGTCACAGAGGGGGCACAGTGGTAAGTAAGACTCAGGCTGGTAGTCAATATGATATACCTCTAGAATCAGTATAATCACCCTGAATAACACAGGAACATCATGGTAATATATGATGAGCCATCATTTTTCCTTGCTGTTCCTTATGTAGCTGTGATGACCATAACTCAACAACACATTTGTCATAGAACCTTCAAAGAAGTGGGGGGGGGGGAGTTAATGGGCTTTCATACATCTGTTCTGGGAACATATGATTTTTCTAATATAAATATAAATATATTCACAACCATATTTGCATCATGTGTAAGAATGGCTATTCTTAAATGTCAGTGCTCCAAATGCATGAAATTTGCTATTTCTGGCACCTGAATGTTGAGTGATAGAAAGAAGGCTTTGGCATAATATGGTTGAAACCTCTTAGAAATAGGAAGAATCAGTATTATTCTTTCTGAGCCAGGTGCTGCTGAAAAGCCAGTGAAATCAATGGCTAGAGTCTAACCAGGGAGAGAGTAATTATCTTCCAAACCACTCTAATGTTCATGTAGCACCAGGAGATGTGTTCACATTCAAAGTTTTAAACCATAAACATTTGATTAATGAACCAACAAAGCCAGCCTAATTTTCCCTAATTCTCCCTTTCTGACATACCTGGGCTGAATTTGGGAAGAGCTGTGTGTGTGCAACTGCTAATGGCTGCACTGGTAATTATTTTCATATTGAGAAAGAAGGAAGCACAGAATTATAAAATTGTCTCCTTCTGGGATATTAAACAAGGGAGCTTATCCAACTTCAGAGGGGGAAAAAAGCAGGAATCCTTGGGGGAAAAAAATTTTTTAAATTTTTTTAATCTTTAAAAATCTCATGTACATATACTCAAAGATATGCCGAAGTTCAAAGATTCCTGAGTATGAAGAGGGGTAGGGTTCTGAAAATAGGATAATAACAATAAATTTAAAAATAGGAGCTGAAAGTGTGTTTAGAATTCACCACATCCAAGTGCTCACTCTCCACCCCATAACTGAGAAGGGAAGGAAGGTCCAGAAAAGGAGCCCAAGTCAGCCAGGGAATTTCAGGCTGAGCCAGGAGTAGACACCCACTTGGTTTCCGTGGCAGCCACAGCTCTCCCAGGACCCGGCCTGCAGTCTCCTGGCTCCATGTTCCTTCCACTGCGAGCTGTATCACAGTAGGGAAGAAGGGGTCATTGAAGGTTTTTGATCAAAGAAATGACATGATCATCTCTGTGTTTTAGGAAGATTGATCTGGCAGTCCCATCTATAAGTTGGATTACAAGATCAGGACTAGCGCCACATAGCATTAGTCCAGGGCCCTGGGAACAGGAACCAGGGGAACAGAATAGAAAGGGGAAGATGCAAGAGTGATTTCAAACCTGCTTGTCTGCAGTCTAGTCTGCATGAAAGCAGAGCTAGTTGTATCCCCAGTTCCTGATACAGTGCCTAGTGCATAAAAATATGGTATCTGATATTAAATGAACAGATAAATAAGTAGAAAAGATAGGAATCAGTAGACCTAGAGAGAACTTTTATCTTCTTTTTAAATTTTTATGTTTAAATTGTAGTTATATTACCCTGTTTCCCCGAAAATAAGACAGTGTCTTATATTAATTTTTGCTCCCAAAGATGCGCTAGGTCTTATTTTCAGGGGATGTCTTATTTTCAGGGGATGTCTTATTTTCAGGGAAATGTGGTAGTTTCAGATGTACAGTATGGTGGTCAGATACTTATGTAACTTTTGAAGTGATCCCCCTGATAAGTCTAGTACCCTCCTGACAACCATATATAGTTATTACAGTATTATTGACTATATTCCCTAGGCTGTACTTTACATCCCTGTGCCTATTTTGTAACTGCCAATTTGTACTTTTAAACCCCTTCACCTTTTTCACCCAGCCCCTTAACCCCTTTCCCATCTGGCAACCATCAGTTTGTTTCTGTTTTGTTTGTTCATTTACTTAACTTTTTTAGATTTTACATATAAATAAAATCATGGCAACCCACAGGTTGAGAACTGCTAGCAGGGTCGCCTAAGATCATTGGAAAACACAGATATTTACATTACGATTCACAGTAGCAAAATGACAGTTATGAAGTAGCAACAAAAATAATTTTATGGTTGGGGGTCACCACAACATGAGGAACCGTATTGAAGGGTTGAGGCATTAGAAAGGTTGAGAACCACTGCTCTAGATCCTCCATGTTGTCACAAATGGTCAGAATTTGTTCTTTTTCTTGGCTGAGTAATGTATATGGTATGTTGGGTTTTTTTTACCGTACCTTCTTTATCTATTTGTCTTTTGATTGAAGCATTTAATCTGATTACATTTAAGTAATTATTGATAGGTAGGTAGTTATTGCCATTTTATTCATTGTTTTCTAATTGTTTTTGGAGTTTTTCTCTGTTCTTTTCATATTCTCTTGCTTTGGAGAGAGCTTTCTTTAATCACTGATGTAGAAGTGATCAGTGAAGCCGTAGCATAGATGAGATTACCATTGAATTAGAGAAATGGGAAAAGAGCTGGAGATATCAGTGGAGTTAATCTGTGCACCTGTAGTGTGCACCTGGGTATGGTTTTTTAGACTCATAGTTCTTTACATATGACTAGCTGATAGCATTTGGAAAAAAACAAGGGTCAAAATTTCAGATCCAACTCAATATCAGTGTGAAATTCTCAAAAAGGAAGACCTAACTGTGTGCTTATAGTAGCAGTGAGAAATTTCATCTTCAACATTTAACTTGTCCAGAATTTTATATTCACAAAACCTTTTTAAAAGAAAGAACACGGTTTTTATTTTAGTATCTATATAAATGTTGAGTTTTACAATAAAGAAATATTTTCATTTTGAAATACATACTAGGTTGTGGGCGATGAACATGATAATCTTTTCAGTAATTGGGTGGAATAGCAAACAAGCCCTGACACTCCCCCACCCCTACCCACATGCCTCCAGGAGTGGCAGCATGTGAATGCATCCTCTGCAGGATGCTGGGAGCAGTCACCGACACATGTTTGCTATTGGCCACAGCAACCTCCTCAGATGTGTCCCACAGCTTTTCTGCTCCTTCCATCAACCTGACCAATCAAATAGAAGCCAGACCTTTAAAGTTGTCATTATTCTGTGATTATTACTACTTCTTAAGGTAGTCGGATCCCAGAATCATAAATGTTAAAATCCATAGACTGTTGTATCTGAACATGATCTTAGAGATGAGCTATTAAATCCCCTTGAGAGAACCAAGAACCAAGGAGAGAAAGGCAAGGTTTTTGGTCAAAACTGGTTCTAGGATCAGAGGCTGACTGTGAGGCTGAGTGGTAACCCTAATGCTGTAGAATGTTTAGGCAAGACAACAGCACAGGGCAAAGAGGCCTGAGACACATTCTCACAGTTGTCAAACACAAGACAAACAGGTTGCGGATGGGACCTGGAGAAATGATAGAAGGTGATTGGACATTCGAGGGGATTGTGGAGAGATGGAGATGATGCGTTCCCTTGCAGGTGAGGACTTCTCCCTGCAGTACCCTGGTTCTGTGATGAGTAAAGGCCTGAAAAGATGTCTCTAGCACTCTACGGTAGTAGCGTTAACTCTCATCACTGGTGGAAATAAGAGTTTTGGAATAAAGAAGGGAAATACAATAAGATCACAAATATTACCTAAGCATGATGGAAATAGATTATTTTTAAAAATAATAATACTAGTTTACCAAAAAGAAAATTGAATCTGTCAAGTTGTGTTGGTTTTGTATAAGGTCCTTCGGGTCTGCTGTCCTTCAGGGTTTTTTTTATTTGCTCACTGACCTCTCTATCCACCTACATTTTAAAAAGTCATTTCGATATTCCTTTGTTCACTATTTCCTCAGCAAAATATGCATTGTTTGCCTAAAATGTGTTGGACACTAGGTATACAATAGTTTACAAAACTGCATGGAATAAAGTATATTTTAAAGAATAATTTTAATCTACTACTAACATGAATTCAGATCATTTCAGCATTTATTCTTTATTTTCCTAAAAAACAATTGTACTTTCATAGAAGAAGCGTCATTTCCCTTGAGCTGAGCTTATCTCTTTTTTTTGGAAAAGAAGAAAAAATAAAATGCCTCTCCACTGTATCACTGGCATTTCATGTACATTCATCCTCAAACTAAGCAAGAATTTATATTCTTTCCCTTAGGAATATTCAAAAATAATTTGAAAATCACCCTAGCTTATCTTTGCTTCTGACAGCAGTTTCTAATATCTTTATTTTCTCTGTTTAGTTTGCCTTGGGTTTTGACATTACTCAGTGCTTACACTTGAGTTAAGTCTTCCTAGCCTCCGTTCACACCAACTTCTTTCAACACTTAACTAACCTGCGGATGGTGATGTTATATTAACTTATTCTCAACATGATCTTCAATATGGTCAGCAGGCAGTATTTTCTGCAAAAGGCATTTTCTCCTAAACTGAAAGGAGAAGAAAGCTGACTCTAGCTTCCTGTAGGCCCAGTCCCTTGTGAATTCCGAGATGGAGAAAAAGGTTAATTGTTAACAGGCCCATGCATGTGTCACTTACAACTCACCACTGGATCCCTTCAGTCTGACACCCTTTCAGCAGTAGCATTTAACACACCGAGACCAGACGGAGATTTTATTGCTTTCTTCAATAAGACGCAGAGAGAGTTTAAGAAGGTGATCTTTAAGATTTATCTCTGTTCTAGAATAAGAGTTCAATAATTCCTTTAATCCATGTTGTCATCTCCTTTGGCTTATTGCTTTACTTTAGTCTTTTAACATCTCATCTAATATTAATAGCAATTATAAGAATCCATATACTAATTTTACCTAACAAGAACTCTGGTATCAGTTTAGTATGAGCAAGGCATGGGAGTAGGCACTCGTTTTATACTTCATAATGATACCATATTTCACAGTCAAATGAACTGTTTTTAATAACTACAACTTATCTACAATTTGTCTTTAAAAGATCTCTGACAATAAATCAAAAGGATTAATTGGATAAAATTTCCTTAAAAGGGAATTAGAGTGTTATAACATCTCTTAACACTAGTTGAAGCAGTTTGCATAAACTTGCAAATGCATCATAAAAGTAATTTAAATTTAGTGAGCAGGATCAGTAAAAAAGCCCAACTTTTTTCCTAATGTAATTTATTTTTTAAATAATTTGACATGTTACATCTTATAAATTTCAGATATATAGCATGTTATTTTGATATATTTATATTGTAATATAATTTCCATTGAAGAAATATTGTCAAATAACTTCATTATACTACAATATTATTATCTATATAACACTGTGCATTATATCTCTACGGCTTATTTACTAATCATTGGAAGTTTTTATACTAAAACACAATCTTATCCTGCTAACCCTACCCCTATTCCCTGGCAACTACAATTTTACTCTCTATTTTTTTGCAGGTTTAACTTCTTTATATTCCACATATAAGTTGATATCATACAGTACTTATCTTTCTCTGTCTGACTGTATCTCACTTAGCACAGTGTGTTCAAGGTTCATTCATACTCTTGCAAAGGGCAGTATGTCCTCCTTCTTCATGCTTAAATAATGCTCCATTATATATAAAGCGCACCTTTTCTATCTATTCATGCACTGATGGGCATTTGTAAAAGGTAGTCTTTCAACAGAATTAATGAATCCCGATTTACTTTAAATATATCTATATCTAAATGATCCCAAATATACTTTTAAAAGTATATCCTATTTACCCATCTGTCTATCTCTGTAACTATATGTATATAGCTATATATAAATATATATATTCCTAAATATGCTTAGTTCTTGATGAGATTTGTCATAATTTTCTACTTTAAGAGACACTACCAACCGGCTCCTTTTCTAGTATGCTTTGGATTAAGGCAACAGCAAAACATGTCTTGAAATTTCATAAAATCTTCAATGCTTATCATATCTCTGGATAAACATCAAAAGAGATCTGAATATTTCAATACTTGAAAACAATTTGACTCTTCACCATACTGGAAGTATATCCACAGAACCATTTGTCTTTATTTCACAAACTTATCCAAGAACTAAGACCTCTACACCTCATGTGGTTCACTCTCTGTTGGAAATAACCACCTTTGCAACTCAAAGGCTTCTTAGAAACTGGTTACTGGTTCTGAAACTTCTTTCCAAATAATATTCCTGTACTTCAACATGTTAACAAGTGTTTGGAGGGACCAGTTTCTGTGTTCAAATGAAGTCTCAGATGTCTCTTCTCGGGGCTCACAGTGCACATTAGTATATCAAAGGCTCAACCGACCTGCAGTTTAAAAAAAAAAAAGGCCTATTAGGGGGATGGGTTTTTATATTTTATCTCTAAATATATTTGTACTTTTTATTATTTATACAAAAAAATGGGATAAATAAGAAATGAAAAAATGGATCTCAGAGAAAGTGGAGGAGAAGACAGATGGTAAAAGAGTTGATCAGTCCCAGTGAGAAATGCAACATTAAGGATTAAGAGATATGTCTGAAGAACATTTTAAAGAAATTTTGTAATATGAGGTGCTTTATCTCTTCCTTGGTGTTCTTAAGAGTCACATTACTCACAAGGGCAAGAAAATGAGGGAAGGAGAGAAGAAAAGAAAGAGGAAGGGAGAGAAGAAGGGAGGCAGAGTAGAAGGAAGGACAGACGTCTGAGAAAGAAAGGAGCTGTTTAACTTTGTAAAACCTGTGTTTCCAAAATGTATTTGACTGTAGAACTCCTTATTAAAATAGAATCTATTAACACTCTTGATATGCTGGGATGTATTTAACAACCAGCTCTTGGGAAAAGGAGGGACCTGACTTGTAGCATTTACCTATTTCCATGGTATGATTACTCCCACAATGACCAATTTTAAATTGCAACATGACATTCACTAACTCACAAGTTCTAGCTTCAGCATACCTCTGCCTGTGTTTCCTTAGGAAATAGAGTTTGTCGAGCTGGTGTATCTTCCCCCATTTCACAATTCTCCCTCCTGCACATACTTATTTTAAAGATGAGACAACTAAGGCTTAGAGAGGTTATGTAACTGTTAAAATTACACAGCTAATCATCTTTACTTGTATCTAAACTCTAATTTCTAAATTAAATGATGCTTTCATACTATCTAACATAAAATTTTAACTACATGAAAAGGAAATGTAGTATTAAAGATCCCAATAATAAGGAAGACCCTTACCTCAGAAACATGAATTGATACTTTTTTTTAGCTGTTTAGCCTCTCTGTAGATAGGATAATTTGAATAAAATGTGTATATTACCAGTGTCTCCTAATAATAATAAAATATGTGGGTTCGTTCATAAATATTTTGAAATCCTTAGTCAAAAGAGGCTGCATGACAATTTAAAATGTCATACCTCTAAGAAATGACATTTCTTATACCTTGGTCTCCAACTAGAGGTTACTTATTCTCTGAGGTCAGATGAAATGCCTTATTTAGAAACAAAGGAAAGTAAATTCTCATTTATTTTAATATTTTTATTGTTCAAACATTTTCTCCTAAATAATAATGTACCTTATATATTTTTTGCTTTTCTCGTCGTATTTTTTTTCAAAAGATAAGGATTTGTTGAAATACATGCTTTTAGAACATAAAATTTTTCCTTATATCTACTTACACACACACACACATACACACCCACACACACACACACACACACACACACACATGCATAAATAAATTAGATTTTGTTTGTGGAAGGTGATGCTAATTCCTTGGGTTCAAAGATAAGACTATAAATTTGCTTGTATTGCAAGTCATTATCCTTTGTGGCAGAGGCCTCCCGTGAGCCCTTCCGTAAAAGGATTTGTACATAAATCCCAGGATCTTCTCTGACTGGCTCTACTGATCTTAGACAAGTCCTTTAATCTGTTATTCCTTGATTTTCTTATTCATTTTTTTAAAAGGAATAGCAATCTATACTTTATGGGATAGTTGGCCTCAACTACAGAGGTTTTTAAAAACTGATAATTAAGTTTATGAATTTCACTCTAACTTTGGCCATTTTACAACATTTGTCTCTCATCAAAAGCTTGGTGTGAAAAAATAACTAAAGTCAAATTTGTTTTTTTAATTGTTTAACTGTATTAAATTATCTGTAGATTGAAATCATTCAGACACTCCTGGTGTCTCATTAGGATGGGTACCAAGAGTTGACAGCAATTGATATCACTGCATAAATATAATAATGGATTTGTGTTGCCACTATATCAATGAATAGCATCAATAGAAGGATGAATTTTAAAACAAAAGCCTTACAACATTCAATAAGCTACAGAAGAAGATATTAAAAAAAAAAAAAGAAGAAGGAGCTTAATGAAAAGAGGAAGGATTAAAGGGTAAGTGGTTGGGCCACTTCGAGTACCTCTGGCTCAACTACTCTTTACACCTCAAAGAATGAAATAACTGACATTCTCTTTTGGTCTCTTTCCAATAATGATGAATTTCTGATTTTTTCAGTGGTTTTATTGAAATTCTACAAACTTTCAGAGTTTTTTAATGAAATTTTCCTCTATCTCCAAGTTTAATTGTAGTTGCAAAGTGATTGATTCTTTTGACAAGGCATATGCATTACTCAGGAAGACAATTACCTGATAGTTACCTAAGCTCTGTGGGGAAATTCTGAACAGAACAGGTAATTACAGGTTCAAATGAGTCCTAGGGTTGGTAATCTCTGATACATATTCATTACTCCATCCAAGCATACTCAAGTAACTTTGTCCAGCACCTTGTGAGCACAACTATTTTATGAGATATTTTTCTGAAAATAATGTTAGAAGAAACAAAATGTAATTAACATTTGAATAGGACTTGACTCTTTACGTAGTATTTCCACCCATGTTGTCTAATTTAATCTTCACAATAACCCTATCAGTGTGGAGGTGTATTAATATCCTCATTTAAGGATAAACAAGTTGAAGTTTCAAGAAATTACCTTATCCAGGTCAATGGAAGCCCATTAGGGAAGTTTGGGACTCAAATATCAAATTCTCTGTGCCTTCTACTATACCACATTAACTCTTAGATATGAACTTGACTTTTGTTCATACTATTTAACTAATTACTAATGTTAACTGGTCCCCCAATCCTGGGGAACCAGTAACAGTCAAGTAAATATGTTGTGTCTGCAATAGGTCTTTGACATACCAGTCTAGCAGTAATGAGGCTATATAGCAGAAAGCACAATTGGACAGTACAACATGCAAGTCCTGGTTCCAGTGCTTACTTGGCAAGTTACCTAACATCTTAGAATCTCAGTTTCCTCATCTGTGCAGTGGGAGGAGGATGCCACTTCCTTGTTGTGAGGATCAAATGGGGTTAAATACATAAAGCACCTAGCATGTAGTAAGCACTCAATACATTTTTGCTTTAAAAAGTTACTTCACTTGCCCTAAGAGGTGTGGCTCAGTTGGGTGCATGTCATCCTTGCACCAAAAGGTCACTGGTTTGATTCTTGTTCAGGGCACATACCTAGGTTGTGGGTTCAGTCCCCAGAAGGTGTGCATATGAGAGGCAACCAATCAATTGATGTTTGTCTCCCTCTCCCTTCCTCTCTCTCTCTCTAAAAACAAATAAATAAAAACATATTTTTAAAAAATTACCACAGTTATGTCAGTTTTTTAGTTATCTATTTTTCCCTTTTAATCTTAACATAAACCTAGTCTAAAATTAAAATTTTTGTATTAAACTCAAGGCACACACAGAATGTTCACATAAGGCCCATCACTGGAGGCTTGACTCTTACTACTGTCTGCAGAATCTAAAGGCCACTCCAGGCCACCAACTTAATTATATCCAGGATGCGCAACAGAGGTGAAAAGCCTCCTAGAACTGTTTTTCAATCATCATCTCTCCAACTGAGCTGGGCTAGTGACACTAAACCCAGCAATTAAAAGCCTCAAGCTTAGAATACACTCAGTTTCCCAAGTCCCAAAATGGCAAAGGTTAAGTGAATTATGTGGAGATAATTCTCCCAGGTCCCAAGGGAGGGTGCTGCCAACTTCAGATGGCTGGCTGTTTCCGTCTTATATTTTTCCTTCCCAACTGATATGTGTCTGGCAACGGTGCCGCCAATCTAAATATCAGGAAAATAAGAGAAGCTACGAATGGGGAAAATAAAAACTCTTCAATATGTTTTCTAGGGGGAAGCATGTGATTTGCAGTTAGTATTTCTGTAACACCGAAAGCTTTTTCCTCTAGCTGTTTTCAAGAGTAATCATGAGTGAATTTACACTCACCTCATACTAAAAATATTTGAGATCTTTACTGTGCTGCTTTGCTACTTAAATTGGAGCGTGTCGCCGGCCATCTTATAGCGTGAGACCATAATGGGACCCACAACTCTCCTCCAGGCTGAATTAGAACCACCCATTACACCTCGAGTTGTGTGGTAACACCTCCACAGTGTTTCCAATTAACTTTGTAAGTTTTTAATCAGTGACAAATGCATCTTTGTAAATTCAATTTACCTTTTATTGCAGCACTATAAACCGTCTTGCAGCATTCCGGTACTTTGTGAACGTTTTACTTGCTACTGACATAAGACAGCTGTTAGACCTACAACAAAGGCTAAGCTTTATGAGTTACCTGAATTAGGATGTAGGTGAAGTAATTAAACCCCAAAGAGAAAGAGGGGGAAAACAGATAGCCCTCCACCATCCACATGCCACAGGACACAGGCAGGAACTCCTGAAGCCCCCTGATGCTGAAACATGCAAGATTAAAACCTCAGAAATGCTCTTCTTTCATTGTGAGTTTAAACTCACAAAATGTTAAAAGAGGTAGATGAGTGAAAAGGTCAGGCACATTTTATTAATAAACCCATAGTGCTATTTGTTTTTCTTTTTAATCAGATTCAAATGCATCCTGTTAAAGGGCCATGGGTGATTAGATCATAAATCTGAATGACCTTGAAGATGATGAAGGAAATGCTTCTCTGTAAAGCGATCATCATGCTGCCAGTTTCATCATTTACACATTTTTACAGGTGCAAGGAAAATGTTTAATTTCAAATCAATTTCCAGGATAAAATATTACTTGATAAGATCTTCAGATAATAAAGACAATGAGCTAATTGAGCTGTATGAAAATTTGTGAGGTTTTTTGTTTCTATCTTTGCTCCTAAAGTAAGAATATGGCAAAAAAAAAATTAGGGGAAGGATTAGTATAAGTGTTTGACTTCAACCATACATACTCTAGAATTCTAGCTTAGGGTTCATTTTGTTTGAATATTACTAATGACACATTAATTCATTACCCCTTTCTGCAAATTATTAACTGATTTTAAGTAATATGGTCACAAGACTTATTTTTTGTTACATATTTAATCAAAAATCTTCACTTTTATAAAGGCAGCAAATGTATGGATGACAACTATGTTTTTTTCCTTTGATACTAGAGAATTCTTTTGTCTTATTTTTAGATTTATCATTCAACCATGAGACATTTGGCATTCAAGATGTAGATCTGTGCTTTGCTATTATCACATTGAAAATACTGTAAGTGTTGTAATTTGTCAGTTTTTAGACTCTGCCTTTATTCTACTTCATTAATTTGTTCACTTACTCATCAAGTGCCTAGAAGAAATAGTGACTAAAGATGTGGTCCCTTGCCTAAAGATAGATCATAAATGCAAGAAAAATTGCAAATCTATATAAATTGGTATTATTTTTCAGATGTTTATTTAAACTTTATGTTTTTAAAAATAAGCCATGATCTAAAAATTTTTTTTATTAAATCTGTACATTGTTATCATTTCTAAACCATAGGCTTGCTTTCTTTGACCTTTTCTGAAGGGCATACTCTTTGAATACTGTTTTGATTTATCTGTATGTATCAAAGTGCTTTTGATAGCTTATGAATTTTTTATATGTTTACAGAATAGTCAAAATGCAGCTTTGATTTTATTACCCTAGTTTTCTTCATTCTTTATTACATGTATTTTAAAAAATAAGAAAATGCTTGACAGGTTACTATATAGCTATTTTGAATGTAGGACTTAGACATGAAAAGCACCCTTTTAAATTACTATAAACTGATCATTAGTTTCTTATCATTTCTTCTGGGTGCTCAGAAAAAATATGGTCTGATGTAAGAGAGGAGTTTTAGCAGACAATATTGAGTTCATGGTCTTTATCCTACAGTACAATCTTCACCCACTCAAAGGAACACTCCAATGACAGTCCTGTGACTGACTTTGAGGACAAAAGGACTCAGTGCCCTGGCATTGCACAGGTATTAAAGAAGGAGGCCTTCAAAGGGTTACTGAGTCTTCCCCACGCTCAGTGCTTTCCTAACCCTAACAAAGCCAACCCGGAGATATTCCCAAAGGGATGGAGAGAGAGGTGGCCTCCCAGAAGGCAGGATTTCATAATCATGCCCTAAGATGTCATCTGACACCCCTGCATGACACCAGAAAAGGCCTTATATGTGGAGCAGATGAGTGGCTGGAAACAAAAGCTTTGGAGAAGAGCTTTGGTATAGTAACCAAGTTGTAAAAAGTTGCTTCTTATTGAGAGCTTGAAATATGCAGGCATCAAATTCATCACAACTAACCCACAATGTGGAGGAGAATGCAGAGGCTCGGGGATGTATTTGGAACTAACAACACAGTGGGCTGGAATTCATACTCGTGTTGGCTCTGAGTTCCATGTGGGTAAGCCCACACTATAATTACTATACCACCTTACCATCAGACGCCAAATTTTATAGTGTCTCTAAAATCTAAATCATTATTTGTCATCATAAAATTTAAAATCTGTGGTTTATGTCTTAAGTAACAAAGTTGATATCTCAGAAACCCATCTTTACATTGGAATTAAAGATTCCTTCTAAAATATCAGAGTCTGCCCTATTTCATGAAAGAACATGCTTCTACTGTAGAAAGGGAGATTAATTTTCTCCCTGATAGTTTCCATTTAAACCATCTTACAGCCAAAGCCATTTTACCATAGTTTATACTCAGCTTTTTAAATAAAATGCTTCTAATAAAGTCTCTTGCATAAGGATTTTTATAGTATTGTGCGTGATACACAAATTGTTTTTATTAAAACAAGTCTAAAAAGGGTTATATATGTTCTGTATTACTTAGTGATGTAAAACTCTAGCTCACAAAGTAATTAATTAGTGATCATTGGGAATTAGCATTTTGGATCCTAGTCAGGAAACATTTTAAAAATCAATGAATATTGTAAGCTTCACTTTCTTCACACCCAAAAAAAAGAAGAAAGATTAAAAACAAATTCCTCAGGTATCATCATGCATTCTCAGCATACTCATATCTACTATCGTCTGCAACAGCTCAATCAATAGGGAAGAGTAATGTAATAATTGCTGCAACATTTTCTGTAATTCCTCATTGTGGTAGCAACAGCATTTCAATAATATTTATGGTGCTTAAGGTAAGAGGTTTCTACCATGTACAGAATAACAACAAATTCAGTGCTGATATTTAACCCTTAATGTGAAGAATTCTTAGTGAAAGCAAAGAAGCTGCTAAGCACTTATACCTTAAACTTAAGTTATCAACTCTCTATGCCAGACAATAATCACAGGGCATGTTGAGCCACAGGGTATTCCAATAGGCAAAATAGTACTTGATAACCATTAATAGAGGACCAACTGAATTAAATATGGTATAGCCACACAATAGATGATTATGCAATTGTTGCAACAATCATAGGAAGCTCACTATGTACTAATATGAAACATTATCCAGGATAGTATATTGAGTAGACAAAGCAAAGTACAGGATGGGACTGAGGTGGATGGAAGACATGAATGAGTTCAAGATTATATATATATATATATATATATATATATATATTTACTAGAGGTTTGGTGCATGAAATTCGTGCACTGGGGGAGAGGGGCCCTTAGCCCAGTCTGACATCCCTCTCACAATCTGGGACTGCTGGCTCCCAACCACTCACCTGCCTGCTTGCCCCTAACTGCTTCTGCCTGCCAGCCTGATCACCCCTAACTACTCTCCTGCCAGACTGATTGATGCCTAACTGCTCCTGTGCCAGCCCAATTGCCCCCAACTGTCCTCCCCTGCTGGCCTGGTCACCCCCAACTGACCTCCCCTGCTGGCCTGATTGCCCACAACTGCCCTCCCCTGCCAGCTATCTTGTGGCAGCCATCTTGTGACCACATGGGGACAGCCATCTTGTATGAGGGTGTGATGGTCAATTTCCATATTACCTCTTTATTATATAGGATATATTTGTAATTATATAAAATTATATATACATACATAATTTCTGAACATGTGAATGTATTATTTAATAAATTAAAAGTAATTTAAGTGATGTACTACTCTTAACAGAGAACCAGTTCAATAAATATGATATATTCATAGAGTGGAATACTATGTGACCATAAAACAGAATAAGGAGACCCTTTATGTACTGATATAGAAAGATCTCACAGATGTGTTATTGTATTTAAAAGAAAATATGTTTGCAGAATAATATCCTTAATATGCTACAATTTTTGTGGAAGGAAGAAGAACATTTGCTTGCATATGATTAATTAGCTCTGAAAGTGCATGTAGGAAATGACTAGCAGTGGTTGGCTGTATTAAGAAAAACAACTGTGTGATGTGACTTGAGGGTGCAAAAGAGAGTTTTCACTCAACAGCCTTTCATGCTTTTTAAAAACTACTTGAATATATTATCTTTTTATGAAATAAAATTCAAATATTTAATTAAATTTATTGGGGTGACATTGGTTTATAGATCATATAAGTTTCAAGTGTACATTTCTATGATACATGATCTGTATATAGCATTGGGTCCACCACCCAAAGTCAAAAAATCTTCCATCACCAAATATTTGGCCCCCTTTGCCCCTCCACCTTCCACTCCCAATAAAAGTAGTATTTAACTATAATTACTGCTTTTTCCATAAAGAAAATAAATGTATCAATAAGTTGGTCTTGAAATTAGTAAAAGGAAGAAAACTAAGCTCTAATTTATAAAGATACCTAATTTATGAAACTAATAATCCAGCTACTATCAAACTACTAATATTTCACCTCATTTTTTTCTAACTAGTTTGATTCAAACTTAGCTTAATAAAATTAACTGGGTTCATTATTCCCAGACATATAAATAAACGTCATGTTTGCCTCTTCTGCACCTCACCTCTCACTCCCAGAAGGGAAAACTAAATGGATTGAGAGTGCACAATTTAAATTTTACCTGGTTCATTTTCACTTCCAAGTAATTTATGTATTTTAAGCAGCTGCTTTTTTCTCCTTAGGTGTCAGTCATGCAAATTAGCAAAACCTCAAAGAAACTAGCCTATAATAAATCAATTTTTAAAATAAGTGTTTCACAGGGTTATCTTGCCCTGTGTATTTTAACAGCTGCAAAGCACCCACACTTCTGGACTAGAAAATAGCGGAAATATTATGAGCTTCTGTTAAACACACCTGAAGTTTAATCTTGCCCTGCCCTTTATAAGCTGCATGTCCTTGGACAAACCATTTTACCCCTTTGAGCCTCAATTGTCCTTATCTGTAAAATGGGAGTATGCCTGTTCACAGGGCTGTCATTTAAATAAGGTCTGCGAGCGTGTGCAGTAGAATGCCTGATTCTGGGTGGCCAATAGTCCTGGTTTGGCTGGGACTCTCTCCTTTAGCACCAAAAGTCCTACATACTGGGCAGCTCCTTAGTCCTGAGCTGATCAGGACAGCTAGTTACCCTCTTAGGTACAAAAAAAAACATTCAATGTGAATTAAGATGTTAAGTGCACAGACTAGGAAGGGCACTAGTGTCCATAATAGATTATTTCCATGTTTTTTGAGGGGCTTCTGTGAGGAAGATACAAAAAAGGATCAGTTCTAAATATTTTAGGCAATGGAAGCACAAGATAGACAAGGAAAGGTGAGTAGTGACTTGACTCAGGAGCCAAGTGGCCTGAGTTTTAGTTCTGGTACTGGTGAAGACCCACTGTGTGACTGGCCTCTGTGCCATTGGGTCTTGGGTTTACCATCTGTAATTGAGAAATTTAGACCGGCTCTTTCTTAGCTCTCAAATTCTATTTCAGGAATATTCAGAAATCCCCAACTGATATGAAAAGTCTCAGAACACTACGAAAAGGAGGTGGAAAAGCTCAATGACCTTTGTCTGGTCAGACCTTCCAGTGCTGCGAGCAAGTATGGAGCACTTTCTCCGTGTGGGGAACTTTCTGCCTGGTAGAAGCCAGGTGAGTAAGACGCAGCCCATGCCCTCCACTCACGTAGGATGGAGTGAGAGTTATTTTTGCCTACAAGTATCTGAGAAACCTCTGGCAAGAAGTGGATTACAACTGAGTGTGAAGGTTGGATAAAATATTAATAGGCAGTAGATGGCATGGCAGTGAGAGTAGAGATATTCTGAACAGAAGAGATAGTGCTAGTTGTCTAGAATCCTAATGCAGTCAGACTGCAAAGAAAAGTCATGGGGTTTAGTGAAAGCAGATAATAAATATTACAGAGAGCTATTTTACTAGGGTCATAGCGATACCATCACAACTACCAAGTGAGGAAGAAAATGGAGGCCTTGGGTAATGAAGGGAGGAGAGAGATGAGAACCTGAAGCAGAGGCAGAGCAGGGCCAAGGCAATGTTTTTTAGAAAAGGGGGGAGATTTGAACATGTCTGTAAATATATGACCGATCAGCAGTGCACAGAAAGAGCATATGTAGAAAAGTTCACTTTGGGAAGGAGCAAGGAATTGTGTTTTTCTTTTTAGACTTTAGGTACAGGAAGGAAAGAAAACTTCAGAGAAGATGAAAATAGTTGGTGGAGGTTGGAGAGAGATGGAATTGGAAGAAGGGGTTAAAAGGTACAAACTTCCAGTTATAAGATAAGTAAGTTCTAGGGATGTAATGTACAACATGGTGACTATAGATAGTTAACACTGCTCTATAATATATTAGGGTTGTTAAGCAAGTAGAGCCTAAGATTTCTCACCAAAAGAAAACCCCCCCCCCTTTTTTGTATATACACACACACACACACACACACACACACACACACACACATATATATATATGATGGATGTTAAGTAAACTGATTATGGTAATCATTTCACAATATATGCAAGTTAAATCATTCTTCTATACACCTTAAAGTTACACAGTGCTATATGTCAATCATCTATAATAATAAAAGTATAATATGCAAATCCATCAAATGACTGAACAGCAGAATGGCTGTCTGGATTACCTTCCAGACGACCTTCCAGATGACCCACGCTATGACAACCACTGGCGCCAGGCCAGCCTCGGCGGTGTGATACAATTAGTCAGGGGCCCGGCCATTGCCCCATGATCACCCTGCAGAGGAAGACCCAGGCCACCAGCCAGCAGGGTGATCGATCAATTGGAGCTCCATGATTGCCCCAAAAAGGGAGGCCTAGGGCACCAACCAGCGGGTGATGGGGAGTGGGCAGGGCCTACCTCTTTGGGGCAATTGATCGTGGGGCTCCCGATTGTGAGAGGGCATAGGCTGGGTTGAGACACACACACACACACACACACACACACACACACACAGTGCATGAATTTGGTGCACCGGGCCTTTAGAATCTCAATAAGCTGGGAAAAAATAATATAATTATAATACTACCATTTAAAAAAAGTGGATGGAATTTGGGTTTGCCAGTCTCAATTAACAGTGTAAAATAACTATCAGTTATTTTTAGTTAAAATATCATCTCAATTTGGTGTATTATATTCATGTTTATGTACCAAACACAGTGGCACTCAATTAATGGGATAATTAATTTAATGTTTTGGGTAACTGAAGTTTATTGAAGGTTTCAAACAAAACTTGTGCCTTTGTTCCAACTTGCATCTTTGAATTTTGAAAAATCTATTACTCTAACCCCTTCTTTGGCAATTAAAAAATAGGATCTATTAGATATTTTTAGTTAAATTATTTAATTAAAAATTGTTAAATATGGAAAGTAATGAAAACTATGAAGAGGAAAAATTCTCACATAACCACAATCCCAGACATTACTAATATTTTGGGGCCAGTATATCCTTATACTTTTTTTCTAGGCATTTTTGTTATGGCATTATGCAAATAATGTGTCAGTTTTTTGTTCACTTAACAATATAAAACAAGAATTTTCCCATATTAATATAAACTCTTATAACAGATGCTTCCACTCATCATTTTAATATCTGCATTCCATGATGAGATTGTGCCATAAATTATTTGAGTGTTTTTCTATTTGAACATTTGGGTTTTTAATTTTTCACTGTTTTATATAATGCAGCAATGTGCAACTTTATGTATAAAGGGGTTTTCTAATTTATTTAAGATAATTTTTTAACTTTGATTTCCCAGAAATGAAGATCTTTTTTAAACAGCTTTTTATTGAGTATAGTTCACATACCCTAATTTCACCTATTTAAAGTATACAATCCAATTGTTTTTCATATATTTGCAGACATGTGCAAGTATCACTACAGTCCATTTTAGAACATTTTTATTACCACCCAAACCTTGTATGATTTATTTATTATCTCTCTACCCCCCACCCACACCCGTCTTCCACCAACCCTAGGCAAACACTACTTTATTTTCTGTCTCTATAGATTTCCCTGTTTTGAATATTTCATGTGAATGGAATCAAGTAATGTGTGGTCTTTTGTTAACTGGCTTCTTTCACTTAGCATAATGTTTTCAAGGTTTATCCATGCTGTGGCATCTACCCATACTTATTCCTTTTTATAGCTGAATAATACTCCATTGTATGGATATACCATATTGTTTATCCATTTGCCAATTTATGGATAATTGGGTTGTTTCCATCTTTTGGCTTTTGTGAATAATGCTGCTATAAATATTTGTATTCAGGTTTCTGTGTGGACATATGTTTTCATTTATTTGGGAAACAAATTTATATATCCTAGAACAAATATATATCCTAGAAATGGAATTACTGGATCATAGGGCTAGAAATGTAAATTCCTATTTAAAAGAGTTTGTACACAATTAAATCTCTTAATATTTAGTTCCATGTTTTTTTTCTAAGGGTGGTGATTCTCAGGGAGTAATGATATCCCAAAAGCCTAAGACAGTGTTGCCCAATAGAAATATAAACCAAGTCATATATGTGATTTCAAATTTTCTAGTAGCCACATTTTTAAAAATAGGTGAAATTAATTTTAATAATAACTATTGAACTCATTATATCCAAAATATTCTTACCTTTTCAACCTGCAATCAATTTAGAAATTATTACTGAGGTATTTTATCTTCCTTTGTATTCACACTGTTTCCAAAATCTAGTATTTATTTTAGACTTTGGCACATCTTCATTTGAGCTCGTCATATCTTAAGTGCTCAATAGCCACATATGACTAATAGTGGATAGTGGCCAGGAGTTTGGCTGACTACATCTTCTTTCAAAGGCAGCAGGGAGTTACTTTTAAAACTTATCCTCAGATTTATTTTCACTTATCTTCCTCTTTTTAATAAAAAAAAATGAAGCAGGAACAAAACTTTGCTGACTAAAAATTCCTCCTAGGTTGTGAGTGGTTGACTAAGTATTTACTGATTTCACACACTACATATTTGTACTAGATGAGTGACAGTGTATAATGTATAGGGGGAAAGACAGTCTTAGAGCATCCACTCTTTTTTTATTATTGATTAAGGTATTACATATGTGTCCTTATCCCCCCATTGCCACCCACCCCAAGCCCCGCTCATGCCCTTCCCTCTCCCTCCCCAGTGTCTGTGTCCATTTGTTATGCTTATATGCATGCATACAAGTCCTTTGGTTGACCTCTCCCCCTTACTCCCACCCTCCCTACCTACCCTCAGAGGTATGAGCATCTGATCAATGCTTCTTAGTCCCTGGATCTGTAAAAAGGAAGGATCTCCTACCATTTTTAACAGCATGGATGGAGCTGGAGAGCATTATGCTAAGCAAAATAAGTCAGTCAGAGAGAGATAAATATCACATGATCTCACTCATTTGTGGATTATAATGAACAATATAAACTGATGAATAGAAATAAATTCAGAGCATCCACTCTTTTATTTCAGATAACTTAGACAGACCCTGGATCTGCTTGTTTCTGGGATCTATGTGACTGTGCTGAATGCTAAGCACCAAGGCTAACATTGTCCAAAATTGGTAAGCAATTTCCTTTATTGAGTTTTTAATGATGAAATAAATAGGAAAGAAAGAAAGAAAGATATAGATTTCACTCTTCTATACTGGTGAAAACCACATTTTCCAATGTATTCTTCTCACTATATGAAGTGTGTAATTTGAGATTCTGTAGAGTCCCAAGACACAGTGATCCTTCTCTGTTGTATGGCAACTGCCTGCCATGCATAATTATTTTCCAAAAGCGATTCGGGTCATAGATGATGCAGAGAATGGGGAAAGGGTCCTGGGTGACCTGAGGCAGGTTTTTTTACTAGTAGGAATCAGTTGGATAGTTATCACCACCTGGTGCTGCTAATGAGTCTAGTTGGGAAAACAAAGCTGCTAAGCATTCCACAGCAGATTGCGCTGTGGTCCAGGTCTTCAGAGTCTTCTTGGGGTCTGTTGAGCATCTAAAGATAAATTTTATAAAGTGTTTTGCCTAGTATAGAAATTGAACTCCTGTTTTTTCAGTTTTAAAAGGAACATGTTATTTGGAAGTATCATTAGTTTTTGATTAATTTGTGCTTCTGTAACCTGAATATCTTACTGGGCCATAAAATAATTTTAAAAGTTTAAATATATTTGTATGCATTAATAGCAATGTATTCATAATATTCTTGGAAAAAGTGTACCATCTCTTCCAAGAAGGTATTTCCACTACTAATTCAAATTGCCTCTAAGCAACCTATATAGAGACAATACAGTGCAGTCAGTCAGAGCAGGAAGTCTGATGTGGAGGGACCTCCATCTTTTACCAGACCTGTCACCAGAAGCAACTTATTCTTCTTTGTGTAAGAGGCCTCTCCTGAATAGAGGAACAATGAGAGCTATGTTAAGGGTTGAGTGAAATAATGCATATATGGTACTTAGTTGAATACCCATCACTGCTGTCTTTGTTGTGGTTTCATTTTTATTTTTGTTTTCGGTTATTATCTGTACATATATCTTATGTATTCCAAGCTATCACAGTGTAAAGAATTGCAAGTAAAAATCCCAAGGAATCTATAATAATAAAAGCATAATATGCTAATTAGGCCAGACCATTAGTCCTTCTGGATGAAGCTGGGGCTGTGAGGGAAGCCCAGGTCCCGGGTGCCAGAGGGAAGCCAGTGCTGGCAGCCGGGGGAAGGAAGGCCTACTCTTGCACAAAATTCTGTGCATTGGGCCTCTAGTAGTAAATGAGCTCCTTGAAGGCATAGAAGTCATAGGTAAGCTCCTTGAAGGCAAAGACCCATGCTTATAAATTTCTCGATGCTAAGAAAGGTGGATTCTTGATATTAGTTTAGCACAATGATATTTAACTCCCTGGCACAATAAACTAATTACTAATATTCTGCTATACACCAAAAAAATGTATTTTTTTCCCACTTACCTGGCCCAAAAAAAAGGTATAATTTTGACTTATTCATACTGGATGATTATTATTGCATTGGCTGTTGTCATTTTTTTTTTATTTGACAACAGGTAAGGGGGGGTGGCAAGGAATCTGTGCCCCCGTCTAAATAGTTAGGTATTGTGTGTTTTAAAAATTATTGTGGCACACATGTGCGGTGGCACACTGGTTTAACAGTTATGTCAATATTAAAATTGCATTATTAAAATGAGAGTTGCTCTGTAATATCAAAATGCAGTTATTGAAGTTTCAATTTTCAGTAGGTTTCTTTAGTCACAGATGCATAAAATACACAATTTCATTCTACTGTTATATCTAAATAATGGAAATAAAGCAATGAAAATGTGTTCTCTGATAAATATGTTATTTTTGTTGAAGTTTGGAAAACCTTTTACTTTTCAATGAGATGCTATAAATAAGCTTTTTATTGAATCATAAATGCTGGGACTTTATCATTTATTTTCCATTCAGATTACCTTATTTTCCGAAAAAAAATAATAGAAGTTGAAAAATGTTTAAATGAGGAAAAACTGATTACAGAATATGTGTGTATTTTCCAATTCTCATGTGGAGGTAATGTAGTCAATGAGAGCAATTCATAATACTGTTTAGGTGTATTTGGTAAAATTATGTTTTGAGGATGCATCCTTTCTGATGTCCTGTGAAGTAAATTGTGCATCATATTATTACTGAACTTTGTTAGACTGTGGAAATTTATAACTGATTCTTTGATAGGCTGGGAGGAGACAGGCTATGGATATTCATTCCTGTTATAGATAGTTATAATTGGTAGTCTGGAATTAGATGCTAATCCACAGCCTAATCCAAGCATGATAACTTTTCATTAATCTGTGATGGGTTTTTATTTCTTTATTATGAGCTAAATGTGTAAACACAAAAGAATTAATAATCATCTTGTCACGACTTAATTCTCAGAGCTCCCTCTGCTGGTAGTGAAAAACAACAAATATACAGAGAGCTTAAGAATGAGGTTAATATTATTACCACACTTTTGCCATTTATATTAAAGCTAAATTTGTTAGACACTTGTGCAATAAAGCCAAATGTTTTGGTTTATGGCAAGCCAGCCTTTCCACTAAAGATTAAGTGATATTTTTGTGGTTGAATTAATTAGTCTTTTCATCAGAGAAAATTGAACTATTTTGTATTTAAAATAAATATTTGCCAGAGTTATACAGAGTAATTTACAACATCACTTATACAAATGATTACCAACAGTTTACATAAATGGAAACAGAACACTTAATAGAGACATAGTGAAGATTTAGTAGCTACCCAAACTACTTCACCCTCCCTACATAATTCCTATATAACAACATACACACCACACATGCCATCCAAAAAAACAATTACTTTCTGGGCCACAGTACCTCAACATGTGAGTGTGTGTGTGTGTGTGTGTGTACACACACACATATAAAATAGAGAAATATGCTAATTAGCCAGGACACTGTAACAGGTCAACCAGACAGGAGGAGGTTGTGTGTGCAGTGTTGGGGGCCTCCGTGCACCTGGGCTGGGGGAGGGCCTGACTGGCAGCGGCCCAGGCTGCTTCAAGAGCTGGAGAGGGAGGCAGGGCTGGACCAGCAGTGGCCGCCGCTGCTGCAGGACCCAGGAAGCAAGGTAGGGCCAGGGGAACGAGGCAGGGCCACATTGCTGACTCAAGGGTGGGCGGAGCCTCACAATTTCAAATCACATGCTGGGCTCCTAGTAATGCATAAAAATTGGGAAAATATAGTCAATTTGCAATCCTCTGAGTTAAAAACAGTGCTCTTTTAACTTTGAAAAGTACTTTCATATTTTCCTCCACATTTTATCCTCACAACCCTTGAGATCGAACAGGTACTGTCACCCCCATTTAACAGGCATAGTAACTGAAGTTAGGGGCTAAACAATTGTCCCAAAATTATACACTCCTTAGCAGATGAGAGCCTTGGGCTCTTCCAGTATGGCCTGAAAGCCTCTCTCTATAGAGTACTATTTATTATTAACAAAGTTGTTTTGAATTGCCTGTCCATATTATGCTTCACAATGACTTATTGAGAATGCCTCTTAATGAACCCAAATCTGAGACCTGCAGACAATTTTAAACTAAGGGTTCTATCAATGAATTAGAAGAGAGAAAAGAACAGGGCTAGTGAGGTGGGGATCATTTTATCATCATCCCCTTTGTTGATACATAAAGGGTGGGCTGTGTTCTCCTAACTCTGACTTCCAAGATTATTTGGGAAGTGCTCACTGTATTGAACCATTGTATTGAACCATGAGTTCTAATTGAGTCAACTCAAGATAAAAACAAGTACCTACTCCAGTACTCAGGAGTCATCCAGGCCTATAAGCAGAGAGTTTTTAAGAACTAAGTCATGAACTTAGTTTTTTTCCATGCATAAGTGAATAACCTTTTAGCAAAATTTAAAGGTAGAGTTGAGATCAAAAATTCTGGTTTAACTAACAATCCTCAGAGAAATAGGTTTGATGATTTCAGTTCAGTGCATATCATGAAAGCACTCTGGCACAATTGATAGGATGTTCATGAGGAAGTAATATACAGAGCCACAGATTAAATTACTTTTCACCCCCTGAGATATTTATAGGAGTGATCTATCAAGGTTACAGGGAAGGACAGTGACATGGCAGTAAGAATGCTCAACCTAAACTTATATGCTAGAATATAAAGACACCTGCAGTTTTGACCTTGTTAACTATAACAAATTGACAACTTTTCATTAAAAAATGTTTTGGTACAGAAATCACTTCTAAAGATTTATACTTGTTTATCAATTTGAATGAAAGTGCAAAAATGTACCAATCTATTTTACTATAGAAAAGATACTACCTACATTTTAAAAGGAGATATATAAAATTAGTTTCCATAGCAAAAATAGTTAATCTATTTTATTATAGAACATATGCTACTTATATCTTAAAATAATAAAGACCAGAAATATGAAATTATTGTCTTCACAACCATAAAATCCATTCAATTGTAAAAAGCATGATTTTTCTGAATAGAAATTTCAACAAACGTTTTGCCTTTAAAAACCTACCATGAGATCAACTCAATTTCAATCCAATGCTAGATAATACAGATGGATTAAATTGTCATCTTCTAACCCACAATTTCTACTCCAATAGTTCTTAATTGGAATGAAATATGGTCCACCTGACCTTTAGACTTCACACACATAAAAAAAAATTATATTATTTCCTTGTTCTCTCAACAATTGAGAAAATAGACCTAAGTACTCTTTCAAAAGTATAGTAACACTTTAACTATATCCCATATATCTGAGTACTTCATTATTCATAATATAAGAACTAAGGAACCAGAAAAAAAAATCAAGGAAATAAAAATAAATCCAGCCAAAGTTCATCCACTTTGTTCAAGAGGAAGTTCCTTGGCCCATCTTTTATAGCCTCTGTCCTCTTACCTTCATACATGTTCCAACAAGCTTAGGTTACCCTGGAAGAAAAGTATACTAGAGGTGGGCATACTGACATGACAAACAGCATTTTATGTATACCAGATACAAATAAAATTACCACGTGGTCTAAAGAAAAGGCGCATTGCTAAAACCGGTTTGGCTCAGTGGATAGAGCATCAGCCTGCGGGCTGAAAGGTCCCAGGTTAGATTCAGGTCAAGGTCATGTACCTTGGTTGCGGGAGCATCCCCAGTTGGGAGGTTGGGGGGGGGGGGGTTGCAAGAGGCAGCTGATTGATGTTACTAACTCTCTATCCCTCTCTCTTCCTCTCTGTAAAAAAATCAATAAAATATATTTTTAAAAATAAAGAAAAGGCACATTGTAAAAAATACACACAAAATTCCTTCTCTTGTCTAGTCATTAAATCACAGCGCAAGATTGAAATGTACATTTTATAATTTCTTATTTTATAATAAACTGCTGAGCCTTTATGGCATGCAAACTGGATAAGGAGTGCTTGTTGCACCACTTGGCTCAGACTGGACTGTCACAAACCCAGAGAGAGAGACCCCAGAGAAGGTTTTCACTGGGGAGGGGGGACGTGTCTCTTCCTCCATGCTTGAATGCAGACCTTTAGCTTCGGAGGTCCAGAGGAGGGCCTGGGGAGAGGAGGGGAGCAGCCAGAGTTGGCAGCCCATGTAACTTATCCATGTAGACCACTTCTGCAGTCTCCACGACAGGTTCCTCTGCGCTACTTGTACTTCAGCTCAGGAAAGCTGAGTCGCCAAACCCTTCTGCATCCAGCAGAGGTGGGAGTAAAGATTTTCTCCTTTTGATATTAAGACAGTGTGACAAGAGCAAGAAATGGAAATTCAGGGATACATACTTGGTGACCAGTTGTCCTCCCATAGCCATAAATCATGGCTAAGACAGAAAGCCATACCAAATATATTCTGCCAATTGAACTTCCAATGCTAAATTAAAGTTCCATTTTTCCCCCTGTATAAATATTACTTTGGTTTGATGAAGTCATAGTTCCATTGTTTCTTTGGTGCTTTCCTAAAATGTTGATGAACAACAGTGGAAATATTGTGCAAACGCAGTGTCAAAAGAGGCATTCCTGACTTTGAATAGATATCACTGAGAAATTTTAAGCACCTTTAGAAAATCTCTAGTGATTATGTGGAGAATCTGGAAGTGATTGATTGAAACTGGGTTCTCATACTTCTTAAGTATGAGGATCCTGCGCTGCAAGTTCTTGAATTTTTAGTATCTGCTGATTAGGAAGCTATATAGTGATGACAAGCTATTACCAGGTTAATGATTAATGTAATTTTAAATTAGCTTGCAATTAATAATTTACATCATCAACATATATTTGAAAAGTAGCAGTACAGTACATATGTACATGTATATGAGAGACACAAATTCTGAATCCATTTATACACCTTTTACAGTAACTCCAAGGGAACATAGAGACTAAGTCCATAGGTTTGAAACTACTTCTTCAGAATAACTAAACTTATGAAAATAATAAATAGCTGAAGGAACACCTTAGCATTTTGAATTTGGGCATGTTTTATATTTTTAATTTTTGTATTAAATATATATAAGCCTAAGTATATATATTATATATAAAAGCCTAAGTGACCCAACAACCAAATGACCAGTCAACCAGTCGCTCTGACGTGCACTGACCACCATGGGGCAGGTGTTCAATGCAGGAGCCGCCCCCTTGTGGTCAGTGTGCTCCCACAGCCAACCTCCCGCTGCCGATCAACCTCCCAAGGTCCCTCTCCCAGGCCTCCCAACCTCCCACAGCCCCTCCCCCCAGCCAACCTCCCAAGGTCCTGATCAGCCCCCATTGCCAACCAGGCTGAGGGACCCCACCTATGCACAAACTTGTGCACCAGGCCTCTACATAGAACCCAAGTATACAATTCTATAATGCATCATGTGTATATTGCATTGTGTGTTTACCACCCAAAGTCAAATCTCCTTCCATCATCATATATTTGTCTTTTTTTACTCTTTACTATCTCTTCCTATCCCCATTTACCTGGTAACTAGCATACTGCTGTCTGTGTCTATGAGTTCTTATTTGCTTGTTTGTTCATTTGTTACTTTTAGTTTTATATCCTACATATGAGTGAAACCATATTATTCTTGACTTTTTCCATCTGACTTATTTTGCTTAGCATGATATTCTCAAGATCCAACTATATTGTTGCAAACACCAGGATTTCATCTCATTTTATGGCTGAGTAGTATTCCATTGTATTTATGTACTGCTCTATCCAGTCATCTGTTGACAGGACATTTTGGTTGTTTCCATAGCTTGGCCACTGTAACTAATGCTGCAATGAACATAGGAATACATATGTCTTTAGGAATAAGTGCTTTCAATTTTTTTTAAAGATAGATAACCAGAAGAAGGCTTGTTGGATCAGATGGTAACTCTATTCTTAATTTTTTTGAGGAGCCTCCATTCTGTTTTATATAGTGGCTGTTCCAGTTTACATTCAAATGTGGATATACTTTAAATTGTCAGGAACCTGGAAACCACTCACATTGAGTGTCCTGCCTTTCTTTTTAAAATGAAATACATTTTGAATGTGAATAGGATAAACAAAAACCTAAATGCTTGACTGGCATTGACTTTACATTTTAACACAGGAAGGGATATCAACAAAAATGAATACTTGTGTAGAAAAAATTTGGTTTTCCTTTTTCTCTTTTATTCTAGAAAAATAGGCAAAGACGGAAACATATAAGATGTTTAGGTAGTAGAACCTTGTAGCGGCTAAGCTCCTAGTTTTGAGAGCCAGATAAACCTGGGTTTGACAGCAGGCCTCAGCCCTAACCAACTGTAGGATTTTCAGTTTCTTAATATCATTTTTTCATCTGTGAAATAGAAATAGTGCCTGCATTAGGAAATGGTGGTAAGGGTTGAATGACATACTTGTAAAGTGCTTGGTGCACAAGACGAACTCAAAAAATGGTGGCCATTATTATTAGTGATCTCTGCATATAGATGGGTATTCTCATGGGTTTTATTTTCAGAAATTTTCAGAAAGCTAATATTTTTTAGGATACACAGAGAAAGGACAAATTACAGGCAGATCTAAAAGCTAGATCTCCAAAATACAACAAGAGGTGTCCTCCCTCCACTTAAGTCAACTCCAAGAGATGAGAGAAGAAGGAATTTTTGTTACTGTTTAGTTTGTGCTTGGACTCTTTGCTGGGGCCACAAGTAAATGGTTTCTATACTGTTGGTATTATGGCTACCACTTAAAAAAGAATTAAACCATTTTCTTATAAAAAATAAAAAAGTAAAAAGCCTGTACACTTAACAGAATGTCTGAGACAAATGTGGACTGACAGAGACACAGCGTTTGGACCATCTTAGTGTTTGAGGGAGATTTATAGGCTTCATTTGTGAAAGGTCGACACTGCACTTTTTCTTTAATAGAACATTAATCCCTTTTCATCACCCCTTCAAAAGAATTGCTGAAAAAACAAAACAACTCATAAATATGTTGTGGAGCTAAGTTGGAAAACCCAATTTCCAGTTCTCATTCTTGTATAACTCTGAATATTTTGCATTTCTTTTACCTTGACAATAAATAGGTATAAAGATCTACTTCTTATTTGGCAGGGTGGGTGCAGTGGGAAGACTCAACTTAGCATTTCCTTTTTTCTTGAAATTTATTAAAGTCCTTAGGAGCCAAACATTTAGCTTCACTTGAAATAAAGATTGTAATGCCAAGTAAGTGTCATTGGCCCTTCAGGGATTTTCTTGAAGTCTGCAGAAAATCATCCTGATAGCACCTGAAGGATCAGGAGGGGATAGTTCAATTACAGCCGGGAAGTGCTGCAAAGAAGATCTGCACATAATTCTCACAGTGCTCATTACCTCTGGCTTTCTGCCTTAGCAACTGCCATGTACTACATCAAGCGTGTAAATGTTCTATGCAGAATGCTTTTTTGTCACAGCCTTTGAGCCCGCCGGGCACAGGCAAGGCTAAGAGAAAGTTAGCATAAGACGTTTGGGACACAGTTCCCTAACTTTTCAAAATATCGAAATGATAATCGTGAAATGTATGATGAATAAGAATATCTGTATGTACTACATAACAATTAGTTTGTTCAATCATATAACAACTCTGTGAAAGATATAAAAACGGTTAGCATCTTCATTTGGGTTTGTTTGGTGGATTGTTTTCTAGTATAAGCTTTAAGAACTCTTTCAGTGTCAGCCATCAAGATAGGCCTATGTGTCCTAATCCCTCTAATCTGTTATGCTTTCCTGAAGTCTTATAAGGTCTGGGCTTTGTTCTATCAAATTCTGTTTTGTTTGGGTTTAGTCTCCTATCATTCATACACCATTCCACAGATATTTATTAAGCTTCTACTGTATGCTGGGCACTAAGTATACATAGGTATGTACTCCCTGCCTTTGCATAGATTACAATCTGTGGAGAGACCAATGATAAGCAAATAAATATGCAACTGCAAATTGTGAGACATGCTTAGAAGGAAACTAGTAGGGAGCAGTTGACAGTCAAACAGATGGGGCCTCTCTTGGGTGACAATGGCTGAGAAGTGCCCAGAGCTTTCCAGGAAGGAGGAGCAGTAGGATATGCTCAAGGATTTCTGGACCTTCCCAGGACCCACTGAAGGCCCCTGTGGCTGAGGCAGAGCAGATAAGAGGCATTGGGGGGGGGGGGGGGACGCGTGTGTTGGAGAGGTGGTGGGGCCAGATCATGCAGGACTTTCTTTGGGTTTTCTAAAGTACAGAGAAGCCTTTGAAAGGTTGTAAGCAGAGGAGTGACATGTCTTTAAATGACCCCTCTCATAATTGCTGTGTTCTAAATGGACTGAATATTGCTAATATTGGAACTAGGAAGATTAGAAGGAAGCATTTGCGATTGGCCATGCTATTGGAATAGTTCTCTTTGTTTACTTCAAGAGAAGCTATAAATGCAGATGGAGAGTAAACTCCAAGACAAGTAAGCACTGTGCTGCTAACCAAGCTGTGTGTAGTATTTATAACTATGTCCAATTACTTAATTTCCTTGCGCATCAGTTTTTCTGAAGAAATTTGCTGACCTTGAAGAGTTATATTAAGAATTAAATGACAACATTAATGAGTGAGAGGCATCTAATACCATGCTTGGCACATAGTATGTGCTCAATAAATTATATTGTTACAGTTTTCCATAAAGTAGTACCTTCTTATGGCCCACATAATCTCCATTTCAAAAAGTTGTCAATATCTTTATTTATAAACTTGCTAAGACAGAAACTACATTGTTTAAGTGTCCCTATCTTCTTACTTATTTTTTTTTATATATCTTGGAGTAGAGATTGATTTTGCTAGAAAATGAGTAATATATTAAGTATATGAAAATCAATCAAATATTTAAAAATTAAAAGTATGTTTAATGTCATCCTGGTAATAGTTCTTTTCTGAATTTTATTTTGTTTTTGTTTTTCTGGTTAGGGGTAGGACACATTTTACATTGCCATTTTTGTATTTATATACAAGTGGAGAATGAAAATATTTCAAATGCAAATTAGAACTTTATTTAAAAGTAGTCTTTCAATTTTAATTGTATGCTAAATCTAAATTATATTTTTTCAGTCAATATTTGTCATTTAAAACAGTATATTTGAATTTTACATTATGAAATCAATTAAATATTAAGAGCCAAGTTCAACTAATATTTTCACTCACTAAATTTATAATTAAGATATTAGTGTGTCCTTCTCAGCAAATGATTATCTTTCACAACAGAAAAAATATAAATAGTATTTTCATTAGTGTTCTCCATATTGTTAGTGCTTTAATCCATGCTCAGTTTTTAGCTATATGAACAACAACCAACCTGATTGGCCTGATTTCAGGGGAGAAAGAAAGTGCAATTTTAAATTTGGGACTATTGGGTCAGAAATAGCTGAAGGGCATCTGGAAAGCACTTCCCAATCACAGAACCCTATCCTGACAATATTCATGGTTGGGCATATGTTTGAATCTAGTGCCAATTATAGAACCCTCAATTAAGGAATATGTTACTAGATTGATAGAATGTAAGTCAGATAGAATGAAGATCCCACAAATGCTATTGGAATAGTTCTCTTTGTTATAGCCAAAAAAAATCTGGATTAAAATACTGTTGGTGAACAGTCAGTTAAGTGGGTTCTAGTTCCATTCCCCAGCACTAGCATCCCTTTTCTTTAATGAAGAATCGTGTTTGTCATGTTGACCTGTGGATAAGTATGCCTCAGATCCACCATAGAATTCCCTTTAACACTGAATGCAGGTAAGGTATGGAGTCAACAAGGACAGAAGAAAATAGCTACAGTTTGGCTCAGTCTTTATTGGAGATCAAGTTTGAAAATGGGGCACATACATCTTAATCATAAATTTAATGAGTGATAATTGTTAAAACCTGGAAGCAACCAAGATGTTCTTCTGTGAATGGATAAACTCTAGTACATCCAGACAATGAATAGTAGTCAGTGCTAAAACAAACAAACAAACAAACAAAAAACCCTAAGCTATCAAACTATGAAAAGACATGGAAAAAAATTAAATGCATATAGCTAAGTGAAAGAAGCCAGTCTGAAAAGGCTACAAACAGTTTGATTCCAACAGTATGGCATTCTCAGAAAAGTAAGATTATGGAGGCAGCAATGAGACTAGTGATTGCCAGGGTCAGGGAGTAGGCAGAACACTGAGGATTTTTAGAGAGTGAAACTACTCTGTATGATACTATAATAACAGATATATGACATTATATATTTGTTCAAACCCATAGAATATACAGCACCAAGAGTAAACCCTAAGTTAAACTGGTCTTTAGGTCATTGTGATGTGTCAGTGTTGATTGGTTCATCAATTGTAACAAATGTGCCTCTCTGGAAGGTGAGTGTTGATAACAGAGGAGGCTTTGTATGTGTGTGTGAAAGGGTATTTGGGAAATCTCTCTATCTTCTACTCAGTTTTGCTGAGAAATTATAAATAGTGTCTTACTATTGGATAATTGTTAATTTTGCTGCATTCTTACTTTGTGTCAGGCACAGTTATACACCTGGTCATATTTAATCCTAAACAAAACTCTGTAAAGTAGGTACTATTATTACCATTGTTGCCACTTTACAGAGAAGGAAATCAGGCTTAACTTGACAAAGGTCAAAATAGATAAATCCTACAGTGGTCATTATGCCATGCTGTCTCAGGCCAAAGATGCTCACTAAAGTCATTGATTTGTCACAGGGACATTGTAACATGCTGGCATGAGTAAGAACTGTGAACTGTGATAGGAAAAAGACAAATTTTATATGAAGCTATTTATAAATAAGTTGTAAAGATCACATAGACTGCCACCAAGTGAGAGTTCCAGGGAAAATCTTAGCATCAGAAACGCGCGCGTGCGTGTGTGTGTGTGTGTGTGTGTGTGTGTGATAATGTTTGTGATTGCTTTTTGTCAAAGGGAAAAGAATACAGTTAAAAGTCTTCTAGTGGCAAAAATTTAAATAGATTTTAATGATTTATGCTCTGAGTAGGGAAAAAAACTGTTCTTCATTGTGTCCAAAATAAAGTAAAATATTACTTTTCCACTTTTTAGTGATGTACACTAGTAGGCCATACCCCACACTGTGCCCTCCCAGGGCATGTACAGAGGGAAGACTGAATTCATTAATAACGTAAGGACGCCCACATCTGGTTGGTCCTCCCAGGTGAATGAAGCCAAAGCCTGACTTAACAGATGGACACTGCACTGCTTCCTGATGGTAAAATCGCCAGATGTTTGGAGATTCCACAAGTACAAAGGCAGAAGGAAGTGTGTTAATGATGAGGTTTCTGGCACACCTTTGAATTCTTACTTTTCACACTACATTTTCTTGCACTTCAGATACTTGTGCACGAGTTGTGCCATTATTCGAGTTTAATTAAAATAGAAATTTACTCTAAAATATTTTATTCTAAAAATAAGGATCAAGGGAAATTTTATTGTATACCATTACCAGGCTATACCAAACATTATTCAAAGCGGGGGGGGGGATCTATTATTTTATTTCCCATTGGTTTTCTTCTGCAAAAGCCCGTGACATGGGTGGGCCAGTAACACCAGCCTCTGCCCAGTCCTCCCTGGCTCTGCATCCTTGGCAGTGCAGGGGAGCCTCCGGCAGGAGGATGGCTCAGGTTTGCTCCAAGGCTTCAGGAAGCTGTAGCCATTATTTTTAAGCCTCCTATCCTAAACAAACGTTGGGCCCACTTTCATTCATAAAGGAGAGAGTGTGGAGGCCTTAATGCTGGGGAACTGGCATGAGGACTTTGGTGCCAGTAGGGATGTAGGAGGAAGATTATTCCATGATGGGTCAGAGCATAAGAGCAGAGCGATCGCTGTACAGAGAGCAAAACCTAGGTTCCAGTCCTGGCACTAGCATTTACTAACCACGTGACCTGTCCTTGGACCATTTACTTAACCTAGAGATGCCTTGGTTCTTAACATAGAGATGCCTTGGTTACTTAACATAGAGATGCCTTGGTTCTGTTTTCTCTTCTGTGCAATGGGGAGCCTCATGCATACCTGATAGGACTGAATTGGTAATTAAATGAGGTAAGGGGTAGAAATGCATTTTGCATGATGCCTAGTACAGCGTTAAGTCCAAGAAGAAGAAGAGGAAGAGAAAGAAGAAGAAGTAATCAGAGATTAAAAGAAAACTATGTATCATGAATTTCCTTGTACATTGCCTGGGATGACAACACAGTCTCCCTTCCTTTGTCCTCAGGATATTTCCATTTTGATGTCTGGAATGAACTAGCTTCTGCTTATTTGTTCCAAACCTGTCTTGATCACTCCAGTAATCAAAGTTCTGGGCCTTATGTACAGTGTAGTAAATGTGGACAACAAATTTGGTATTATAATCACTAAACTTGCTGAGATTAAAGCTTAATTATTCCCCCCCTTAAAAAAAAAAAAGAAACAATAATATGTTAGGTGATAGAGGGGCTATCACTACAATGCAATCCTATTACAATATATAACTGTATTAAATCAATTTGTCATATATTTATACTATGTTATATATCAAATATATTACATTCATTCATTAACTAATTAATTAATTTTAGGGTCCTGGATTTTCCTCGAATGGAGCTTTCTGTTTCAGAACTGAGAGCAGGCCAAGGGGCCCACCCAGTACAGCTCTCTTGTCTCAGTTTCTCTTTTAAGTATTAATAAATGTGGCCTTCTGAGTCCCATCTGAATACAGATAGAAGTAACAACACACACACACACACACACACACACACACACACCGCACATGCACACGCACATGCACACGCACATACACACATCGCTTTCTCCAAGAGTCTTTTCCATGTTCTTTCCATGTTCTTTCAATGGGGTGAAGCTGCCCAAGGGTTAAGTGCTGTTCTACCAACTGATGGAAGAGAGACACACCCAGGAAAGTAAGCCCAAAGTTCCCTTTTTCCTAGTATTTCTCAAACTACCTGCTGGGTGACTGTTTAATTAGTGGGCAAACAGTGTTTCCCAGAAATTATGGAGTCTTTAGCATTCACAAGGATATAGTTTCTAATGTGTGTTTTTTCCCCAGCAGTATATACAACTATTTCCTACTGTTAACTAGTCGGCTAATCTGAATATTAACTATCTGCCAATTTCAACACACCTCTCCTATAAACATTTCCTTCCTGGGTAGGGAGGAAGCCCAAATGATGTGGTCCTGGGTAGTTCTTTAACTTCCTTTTTTATGATTGGTGCAGAGCATCTGATTATTTCCAGGTGTTTCAGAGTTTCTCAGCGTCTCCTTGTTATTTCTCCCCTCTTTGAGCTCCTTTGGCAATGAATGTGACCATGAGTCCACAGCCATAAAGGATGTGTTCACCACTTCCCTCTTATGTCTGTCTCTTTATTTAACCACAAGTTCACTGTCTGTATCCATGTTAATTCCCCGAGGTATTCACACAGCATTTGTGTTGACTGCCTTAATTTTGATCTTCTCTAATCATTCCCTGCCAGATGGTAGTTAAAGTTTAATGGCCCCTGTAAAAATAGTTCCCTTTCTTCTTTCATCAGTCATGTGTGTTTACTTAGCTAACTGCTGGATGTTCAGAGTGAACACAAAGTGACCACCAACAAAATGAATTCAACAAACACATTGGCTTAATACTTTTCATGGTAGCTAAAGATGTTGCCTGCCATTACCCACTCAGCCATTATCCTTACCTTTTATCGTCTTTCCTTTCTATTTTGTTAGTTTTCTTTCCTTTTTATCTCCCTTTTTGGGTTGTGTGGTGGAAAACCACAAGACCGTTAAGCCTGGCAGCCATCGGTATCCAACAATTGAAGTGTGGGGATATGTCCGGATACAATAGCATTTAAATGCTACATAAATGCCATTTGGCATATCTATAGAACTTTCCTTGCCACACCCCTAAGATGTATGGGTAAGCATCATTCTTTATGGTTCAGATTAGCTAGCTAACTCTCAGCAGGCCACACAAGAGGCTGGGATAGAAAGTTGGCATTTTAAAGGAACAAAACGAAGAAGCAGATAACTATAACAAATTCCTCTCTAAATAAATAGTGTGCCTTTCTGCCTTTCGTGCATCTTACCATCCTCTCTAAGCTAGCTAGCTCAGAAATAGCAGCTAAATAAGGACTGTATGAAATGCCATTTTACAGATGAGGTAACTGAGATGAGTCATATTGCATGGCTCTTGCCAGGCCACACACACATCCCTAGAAGTATATCCTGTCACTTAGATTTACAGTCAATTTATTAAAATATGTAGGAGCTATTTAAAAATAAATAAAACTAACCAAACAAAAGATTAGCAGCATTTTTAGAGCAAGCATTCTGGGTGACTTTATACACACATACCACTTAAAGCCTATAAAACATAGGAGTCCAAGGCAGGGGTCTGCAAACTCTAGCCCGAAGGCCAAATTCAGCATGCTGCCTGTTTTTGTAAATAATGTTTTATTGGAACATAGTCACTCTCATTCTTTCACATATTGTTTATGGCTGTTTTCACACTACAATAGCATTGTTGGGTCGTTTTAACAGAGACTATAAGACCTGCAAAGCCTAAAATATTTACTGTCGGGCCTTTTACAGAAAGAGTTTGCCGACCCTGCTTTGGGCCTTTGAATTACAGCATTGCATAAATAATTAATTAATCCCTTCATATGATTCAGGAATGCTATTAGGTGTTGTTACTGGACGCTGTTTAAAATGATGTTGGTTTTAAGTGGCATTTCAAAGGATTCTAAAGTCTTTTACTAAAATTTTCATCTCAGTGGTCCTGAACACCTTGATGAGTTAAGAAACTACAAATATTCAACAACTTCTTGGTTATTTGGGAAGCAGTTGATGGCCACTATACATTCTGCCATTGGTAGTAATTAGAATGTAGGCAAAAGATATCCCAACTATTAATCAGAGGGCAGGAAATGTGTTACTATTTGGCCAGTTTTGCAAATTTGGGGCTTTTGCTTCTTCATTATGAATGGATGCTGTGGATGAAATAATCTCTAGCATCCCTTGAAGCACTAATGTTCCACTGTCCATATTCTTCCCAAAGTGCAGGTAGCTCCTTCTCCCCCCAATCCGCTGCCAAAAGAAAAGTGTCTAGGAATATCATTAGTCCCCTTTTTAAACAGCCCCTGCAGGTAGATTTTAATTCTAGGCAATTTTGACTTGAATCTCCTTGAAAGAGAGATGATACTCCAAAATGAAGAGCATTAAGTACTCATGCCAAATATCTTTATCTATGTCTTTAAAAAACAGAAGACTTGTACCCTTTAGACATGAGAAAGTATATCCAGACACAGAACAAACAAGGCATCAACTTTCCACAAAGATTTTGAAGGATGAATTAAGAAATTTAACTGATTAACCTTTATATTAAAACAAATAAAGTCATGTTCTGGAGTAACCTTCAAAAATCAGCATGAATTTCAAAAGTAAAATGCAGCCCTTCAAAAAAATTTTGTACATGAGGAAGGGTGCCCGATTTTACACTGGAGCCTTCCTCATCCCTTGTCCCCTCACACAAAGGGCTGTTCACTGTTCCTGGTCACTGAGGAACTACAAGGGGAAAGTTAGAGGCAGAGCCTTGATGAAAGTGGGTTCTCAGCTTCCAATGTAAAGAATGCCTCCTGTACCTTTGAGTGACTGCACCAGGGTTTATATTCAGACTTATGACTGTATCTGAAAACTTCTGACTAGCTCTGAGAAGTTTATTTCAACAATATGTGTGTAAGTGAACATTCAGACTGGCCCAGATTTATAAATTCCCAGAAGTGTGTGTATGTTGTCCTGATGTTTCAATAAATTACTGTGGGTAGAATTCAAGCATCATATATCAACCAAATTATCTCCGAGTTCCCTTGCAAGCAAGGGAGGCAGTGGGAGGAGGTGAGGAATGGAGTGGGAATAAACCAGAAGGTTCTGCCACTAACTCATGATGTGAACCCTAATCAAGTTGAACAACTCTGGGCTGTGGTTTCTTTATCTGTGAGTGAGAGGTTAGAAATAGAGGCAGGCAGACACGTGTCAAATGCGAAATTCTTAGTAAGTTACAATTGCTATAAAAATGTTATTTGTATTACTTCTACTCACTATTCTATGTCTGGCATAGGATATTACTAATCTCTTATTTTAGTAACGAGAGTAATAAACATCATAAACAATGCAGGCATCAGAAGAAAAATTTGGAACACAGTAAGTGAAAAAAACAATGGGAATGGGGTGGTTACATATCTAAAGAAGCCATAAGGCTTAAGAAACAAAGAAGTTTATTTCTCAGGTAACAGTCACAACAAGTGGGCAGCTCTGTGCCACAAAGCCAATCAGAGCCTGATGGCAGACTTCCCTCTCCCACATGTGGCTTCCAAGGATCTATTTACACATCAGGCTTGCTGTCTTCATATATCTTATCCTGCTACATAATTATCAAATAAAACAGTAATTCCAGAATAAGTAATAGCAATCACACAGAGTACTACCCCCATGTGGACACAAGATAGCCACCACAAGATGGCCAGCAGGGGAGGACAGTTTGGGGTAACCAGGCTGGCAAGGGTGGGCAGTTAGGGGTAATTGGGCCAGCAGAGGAGGGAAGTTGGGGGCAACCAGACCTGCAGGGCAGGGACCAGGCCTGCAGGGGAGATAATTGGGGGAGACCAGGCCGGCAGGGGAAGGCAGTTAGGGGTGACCAGGCTGGCAAGGTAGGCAAGTTAGGAGTGATCGGGTCGGCAAGGGAGGACAGCTGGGGGTGACCAGGCCTGCAGGGAAGGACAGATAAGGGTGACCAGGCCAGCAGGGGAAGGCAGTTAGGTTAAGGTGACCAGATCATCCAGCTTTTGGCAGGAGAGTCCTGATTTTCAACAATTTTTCCTGTGTCCCGTGGTGTTTTTAAAAAAGTCCCGATTTTTGGAAAGAATCTTTCCAATCTTTCCAAAAATTGGGACTTTTTTAAAACGCCACAGGACACAGGAAAAATTGTTGAAAATCAGGACTGTCCCACCAAAAGCGAGATGATCTGGTCACCTTAAGTTAGGGATTACCAGGTTAGCAAGGGATGGCAGTTAGGGGTGACCAGGCTGACAGGGGAGGGCAGTTTAGGGCAACGAGGCTGGCAGGGAAGGGCAGTTAGGGGTGATTGAACCAGCAGAGGAGGGCAGTTAGGGGCTACCATGCCTTCAGGGGAGAGCAGTTAGGGGCGACCAGGCTGGCAGGGAAGGGCAATTAGGAGTGATCAAGCTAGCAGGGGAGCAGTTAGTCATAGATAAAGCTGACAGGGGAGTGGTTAGGAGGTGATCAGGTTGGCAGGTAGAAGCAGTTAGGAGCAATCAGGCAGGCAGACAGGCGAGCAGTTGGGAGCCAGCAGATCTGGATTGTGAGAGGGATCCCAAATTGGAGAGGGTACAGGCTGGGTTGAGGGACCCCACCCTCCCTCCCACTCCCCCATGATGGATTTTAGTTAAGATAAGAATTGTGTAGCTTTAGGCTTTGTTCAGTTATATATATAAATAAAGTCTATGTCAGTAGAGGGGGAAGAACAGTGAAATAAAAGAAACCCCCTAAGGATAGACATATAAATGAAATGAAATAGAATTAAGAGTCAGGAGATAAACTCTTATATTAAATCGACATTGGTGATGGTTACCAAACTCTGTGAATATACTAAAAACTATCAACGTGTACACTTTGAGTGAGTGAATTGTATAGTATGTGAATTAAATTCCAATAAAATTGTTAAGTAAATAAATAAAGGAAATAGTAAACAAAATAGTTGGAGCCAATGCCATTAGGGCTCTTCCTTCGCCTCTTTTCTCTGTTCTCCTCCACATCTGCTGCAGATCTTTTTCAGCATCACGAGGCTTCAAGCTAGGCTAGTTATGTCTTCTAGTCTCCCCCCTGCTTAATTCCACAATTAAAGAGGAATGAGGTTTCTCTTTCTAGATCTAGTCTGAAATATCCCTGTAAAAGGCTCTGATTGGCCCTGTTCCCATTCTTTAAGCCAATAAAAGTCCTTAGAACTACTCGACTTGAATTATATTCTTTCCTCTTCTGATATAAAGGCATATTGTCCAATAACTTAGTTTTGAGCTTCTCTTTTCCCAAAATCACAAATTATTGGCCAAAGAGATGAAGGATTATGATTGGTCAAGTTTTAGCAGCCAGGGTAAGGTGAGAAAGGCTGTTACCAAAAGGTAAAGTAGAGAACAAAAGGGAGGAGAAAGAAGAGGAAGAGAAAAGAGGTCTACTCTAGGTATCCAGTTTGCATATATCCTTAAATAATTTGTTTCTGACTCGCAGCCAAAAGTCTTATTCAAACGTTCCTAACCAAAACACTTGACTCTGAATGATAATAGACTCCATCCAGTTCACAAGTCAACTTGTGAATGACCAGCTTGCTATCTTTTACATGAACCTATTATAATCCTTGTGTTCAAATGGGGACTATTCCTGTTGGGTATTACAAAATATAAAATTGCATGATTTTTGTCTAACATTAAGATGTTACACAATTGCATGATTTTTGTCTAACATTAAGATGACATTTATATGACTGCTTCTAGGCAATGACCAAGGCCAGAGTCCCTTTGATAAATTAATTTCTTTTTATACCACCCTTATCATTTATGTACTTCAGAATTTACTTGTATTAATTCACTTCAATAAAAAATCTTCCTTTTTTATTTTGCTTCACATTCTTGTGCTTCTTAAAGTCAGTATTATCATCAGAACTTCTTCAATTGCCAAAGTACAAGAATGAATGTCAGAGTGTCAAGGGTTTTTAAATGAATTCTGACAAGACAGAAAAGGTCAAAGCAGATTTCTGCAACATGTTCAAATGTGGTCCTGGTTATAAATATTTTTACAAGGAGTATTTAGGTCATTTATTAAAATGACTGCAGTATTCTGCTATACTTGATGGATTAAATTTTGCATGGAGCACTCTTCTCACTCTAGGGTCCTCAAGTTCTGCCTTGCTCATCTCCTCATCCTTTTGCTCTTGCTGTAGATGTCATCTCTTGCAATAAGTCTTTCCAGGTTTCCCAAAATATAGCCAGTTGCTTTTTCTAATATCTCTTCTACTCAGTGTTTACTTCCATTATTGCACTTATTACACTGTATTATAATTACCTGTTAATTTGTGCATCTTTGATTCTTTTTACTAAAGGACCTTTGCTTTTTGAGGGCAAAGACTGACCCTGGACTGAAGTACTCTAGAGACTAGCAAAGTGCGTACAAAAAGTAAGTATCTGCTATGCATTTGTTAAATTAAGGGACAGGCTTCCAAGCAGTTGCTCTGTATTCCATAAAAATGTTAAGGTCATGAAATACTAAGAAATTCTCCTATTGTTCTGATCCTTTTTGGATGTTAGACCAGAAAAAGAACATTAATGGGACAATTGACAAAATTGGAATAAAGTCAATAGGTTAGTTCATGGCACTGTATAAATATTAATTTCCTGGTTTTGATTATTATTGCTATGGTTTTGTAAAATGTCAACATTTGAAAAGCTGGGTGAAAGGCATATGAGAATTCTTTGAATGATTTTTTTTACAATCATTTTTGTAATCCTGAAGGTTAAAAATGTTAATAGAAAAAAATGCATGTGTTAACTCAAAATAAAAAGCAAAGGAGGGAGAGAAAATGTAAAATGGAAAGGTGAGAAAGAGTGGGAGTAAGAGGGGGGAAAAAGCTAAAAACTAGCTCTCTTTTGGAAGTATACCTGGGTAATAAAAGAAAAAAATTGAGAGCTTTCTAATCATAGGTGCCACAAATGTCATATTATTACCACATTCTTAGCAATCTAATTAGGAAATGCTGTGCATGACCACAGCCTTATATAATTTTTTCTTTGCTGTTTATTCTTGAGCTTTTTCCATATGTTTACAAATCATTCAGTTGGATTTAGCACACCTACTGAGTGCCTGCTATGTACCAGGTACAGTGATGAGCACTGAGAATAGAAGCAAATGTGATAAGATATGTTCCTCATTCTCAGAGAGGAACACAATCTACAGGGGAAATTGAAGCAAAAAGAAAATGAAGAATGGCAATACAGTGAGAAATGTACAACTATTAATTCCCACAAATATCAAATCAAGAGGCAACACCTGAGGGTATTATGCTGAGTGAAATAAGTCAGACAAATACAATATGATCTCACTTATATGAAGAATCTAGAAAAAAGTAACTAGACTGGTGGAAGAAACTAATATGGTGGCATAGGTAAATATCTAGATTTGCTGCCTAGAACAACAACTTCAAAACTACAACTAAAAGACAAAACGGATATCATCCAGAACCACAGGAAGGCCGGCTGAGTGGAAATTCTACAACTAGAATGAAAGAGAAAAGCACCAGAGGAACTGCAGAAGTAAAGGCAGAGGTACGGAGGTATGTACACACGAAGAGAGGGCTGGCAACTGAGTACACAGTTGGCTTTTTCAATCCTCAGGGAGACACAAGCTCGAAACTGCTCTGAAATCCAGTTCTGGGTGAGACTCTGGGGACCCAGACTCAAACAGGGAGAAACTGGACTGTCTGGCATTGGGTGGAAGTGCTTACAGTGATTACCATGGGACACTGAGACCTGGGGGCCTCTTAGGGCCGAGCTGATGTGAAGCCATTGCTGTTTGCTCCACCCTGAGACTCCACTCCATTCAAGCTGTGTTCAGAGGCTTTTGCATAAGAATGTCCTGGTCCTTTGAAATCTAAACTTACCTCACACACTGCAGCTGAGTCAGAGAGACCCAGAACATCTAAAAGAAGACCCAAGGCCCCACAGCAGCTTGCATTGCTTCACATCTGGGCATCATATGGGCACCTCCAAAACCCAAACAAAGAAGATGAATCTGAAGATCTCTCCATAGCTCCTGCTGGGTGACCTCAGGCAGAGGCTACATTAGCACCTCCTTGGAGATCCAAGAGCCAGTGTACCAGGGGTCAGAGTAGCACCATCCAGATTACAACTCCTAGATATAAGGGACTCACTCAGGGGGCAGACTCAGTGATCACCAAAGCCCCACTGAAGCAAGTCTTGCCTCATAAGGGTGTCTCCAGCATAGAAGTTCTCCCATCGTAGACAAAGATGATCTTCACAGCTAATTGGCTTGGAAGTCAATTCCTTCCAGTGGTACCAACAACAATCAAGGCTTACCTACAAGACTGTGCACACAGCCCACAAAGAGGTATACCAAGACTGTCCATGTCAGGTAACTGGGGAGGGTGAGCCCCTGGAGCCTATAGGATACTTAGCACACAAAGCCACGCTATCAACTCAGGGAAGCAACCAAAATGCAGAGACAAAGAAACAGGTCACAAATGAAAGAAATGGAGAAAAGCAAACTATTGGATTTAGAGTTCAAAACAATGGTTATAAGGTTTTTCAAAAATTTCCTAGAAAAGGCCGATAAATTTAGTGAGACCCTTGAGGATATGACAAAGGATCAATTTGAAATTAATCATACACTGACTGAAATAAAGAATAATATACAGAGATCCAACAACAGACTAGAGGATTTCAAGAATCAAGCCAAATATTTGAAATGCAAAGAAGCAAAAAAACACCCAACCAGAAAAGAAAAAAGAATCCAAAAATATGACGATAGTGTAAGGAGCGTCTGGGACAACTTTAAGTGTACCAACATCCAAATTATGGGGGCTCCAGAAGAAGAGAGAGAGCAAGATATTGAAAACCTATTTGAAGAAATAATGACCAAAAACTTCCCCTTCCTGGTGAAAGAAATAGACTTACAAGTCCTGGATGCACACAGAACCCCAAACAAAAGGAATCCAAAGAGGACCACACCAAGACATATCATAATTAAAATGCCAAGAGCAAAATATTAAAAGCAGCAAGAGAAAAACAGTTAGTTACCTATAAGGGAGCACCCATATGATTGTCAGCTGATTTCTCAAAAGAAACTATGCAGGCCAGATGGGAGTGACAAGAAATATTCAAAGTGATAAACAGCAAGAACCTACAACCAAGATTACCCAGCAAAGCTATAATTCATAATTGAAGGTCAGATAAAGAGCTTCACAGATAAGAAAAAGCTCAAGGAGTTCATCACTGCCAAACCAGTATTATATGAAATGCTGAAAGGTATTCTTTAAAAAGAAGAAGAAGGAAAAAAAAGGTAAAGATAAAAATTATGAACAACAAATACATATCTGTCAAGAAGTGAATCTAAAAATCAAGTGAATAAAAAAATCTGATGAACAGAATAATCTGGTGAATATAATTGAATCAGGAGCATAGAAAGGGACTAACAATCCTGGGGGGGGGGGGCGTATGGGGGGTGCGGGAAAAGACTGGACAAAAATCATACACCTGTGGATCAGGACAGTGGGAGGAGTGTAACGGCATGGGGTGGGGTGGGGTGGGAACTGGGTGGAGGGGAGCTATGGGGGAATAAAGAGGAACAACTGTGATAATCTGAACAATAACGGTGTTTGTTTGTTGTTGTTTTTTTTTGTTTTGTTTTTTTTAATATTTTATTGATATTTTACAGAGAGGAAGGGAGAGAGTTAGAGAGCCAGAAACGTCGATGAGAGAGAAACATCGACCAGCTTGCCTCCTGCACACCCCCCACCGGGGATGTGCCCGCAACCAATGTACATGCCCTTGGCCGGAATCGAACCCGGGACCTTTCAGTCCGCAGACCGACGCTCTACCGCTGAGCCAAACCGACCTCGGCTGTTGTTGTTTTTTTTAAAAAGAGTAGTGGTTTTCAGAGGCAGGGGTTAGGGGGTGGACAGAATGGGTCAAAATGTACAAACTTCCATTATAAAATAAGCAAGCCCTGGGAAATGTAATGCATAGTATGGTGACTATAGTTAATAGTAATGTACTGTATATTTGAAATTACTGAGAGAATAGATATTAAAAGTTATCATCACAAGAAAACTAAATTTGTAGCTGTGGTGATTTATGTTAACTACATATATTGTGGTGATCATTATGTAACATATACAATATTCAAATATTGAATAAGTATGTTGTATTAGTAGCCCTGTGCACAAATCTGTGCTCGAGTATTTCACTGCCACTTAGCTCAGCTGGCCACCCTCCCACTGCCGATGGTAGCTCTCCACCTGCTTCCCTGCCCTCCTGTAGCTCTCCACCACTTGTAGTTTGGTTGTAATGTTATGGTGTAATGGATAATTAGCATATTCCTCTTTTATTATATAGGATACCTAAAACTAATATAATGTTATATGTTAATTATATCTCAATTTAAAAAAAAAAAGAATGCAAAACATAAAGTGCTTACTTACCTGGGAGAACAGAAGCCTCACAGAAGAGAAAATGTGTAAGCTGTTTTGAAGAATAGGGACTTACCAGTAGACAAAACTGGGAAGAACATTCTAAGCCCAGAATGTATAAGACCTCAGAAGTGGGAAACAGCAAAGTGAGTTAGATCAGCATAGTTAAAATGGAAAGCATCCATATAAAAATGGACTCTTTCTTAGTGGCTTTATTGGGATATAATTCACATATCATAAAATTCACCCATTAAAAAGGTACACTTCAGTGGTTTTTAGTATAGTCCCAAAGTTGTACAACCATCATCACTGTCTAATTTGAGAACATTTGATCAGCACCCAAATGAAATACCATTCCCATTAACAGTCACTTCCCATTCCCCACCTTCAGCCCTAAGCAACCACTAATCAAATCAACTTTCTCCCTCCACAGACTTGCCTATTCTGGACAGTTCATATTATAAATGGCTGTATCGTTTTACATTTCCAGTAATTCCATAAAAATTGTTATTGTCTACCTTTTTTGTTTGTCTGTTTGTTATAGCCATCCCAGTGGATGTTTATTAGCTTTCTAGGACTGCTGTAACAAATGACCACAAACAGGTGGTTTAAAACAACAGAAACTTATCCTTTCACAATTCTGGGGGCTAAAAATCTAAAATCAAAGTATAAGCAGGTCATGCACTCTGTAAAGACTCTAAGTGAAACACTGTTTTATACTTCCTCTTAGTTTCTTATGTTACCAGTAATCCTTAGCATTCCTTGGTTTATAGATGCATCACTTCAATCTCTGACTCTGTCATCACAGGGAGTTCTCCCCTGTATCTCTGTTTCTTCTCCAATTATATTGGATTAGGACACACCATCTTGACTTGACTAAATCTTGTTACAAGTACTATACTTCCATATAAGGTCATATTCACAGGTAATAGAGTTAAGGCTTCAGTATATCTTTTGGAGAGAAGACAATTCAACCCACAAGTGATACCCCAGTGTGGCTTTGATTCAAATTTCCCTAATAGCTAATGGTGTTTAGCATCTTTTCATGTGCTTATTGGACAATTTAACCCAAAATAAAATCCAACTAGAAAAAAGGCAGAAGGCTGTCTCTTCTCATTTTTTCCTTGCCCATCCATTCTCTCAGGCCTAGGTTCCCTTGTACAATCCCAGCATAATCAATATGCTTTCTTAAAAGAAAATGACATTTTTCCAGATCTTGTAAATCAACAGTTTTTCTTATAAATAAATGGTTCTTTTTGTTTGTTTGTTTTACTTTTTATATTTTTATCCTAAAGAGTTCAAAAGTTTTTTTTTTTAATCCAAAAACTTATGTTTTAATCAAAAATGTTCAAATATCTCCTCATAGTCCAGGTTTGATTATGGGACAAATAAAATAACATAAAATACTTTGATTCATAATCAATGTAATTAACTTAAAATTCCAATGTGATTGGAATTCTAGAGCAAAATCTCTCCTAATCCCAGTCTAAATTTAGAATAGGATTCTTCTGTATTTTAGAAGTCAAATCAGAGACTTCAGAAAACTGCAGATAAAAATTACAGGGGGGGTGGGTAGGAAAGTAACCTAGCTCAGAAACAGAGTGAAAACATAAATAAAAAAAGTTTTAAACAAAGAAAAATAAATTTTGAAATTAGATTTTTTTAATTTAAGTAAATAAATATGAAGAAAGCAAAAAAAAAAATGATAATGACATCTACAAGTGAGTAAGTACAGCTGATCCAAATCTCAGTTTTAAAGCATTTCATAGGCAAAGTCCTTAGGAATGGCTTCCAGCTCACCAAAGAGAGTGTTTCTCCACATGCCAAATTACAACGCCAAGGCAGATCAAGGGAAAATAATCAACCATTTGTTGATTATCTATTTTTTAATCATGTCCTCAAGCATCTACAGATGTAAGGAAGCATGTGGCCTCAGACTGAAGCTGTTTGCAAACAGCAGGATTGCCTGGCCCAAGAAATGGCGTTTGCTGTGAGGAAAGCTGGCCTCTACAACCGTGTTTGGATAGCACCTATGGCCTGCTGAAATTGGCACAGCACATTCTCCATGGGCATGCTGCCAGCCGAACAGATGGGCAGGAATGTAACCCTGCCAAAGAACCTGTGTGCGCAGGGAGCTCACAACTGTGGTTAGATTCCTTTCCAAGGGGCTGCACCTACTTACGCTGCCCAGCAAATAGTATGATTTACATGTCTTCAAATGGCATTAATGAATATGTAAAAAATTCTCCAAATTAGTGGTTACCTGGGTTAGCATCACTGGCACCATTTGGGCTATTGCTAGAAATGCAAATTTTCAGAGCCCACCCCACACCTAGTGAATCAGAAACTCTGGGGGTGGGACCCAGCACTCCGAGGTTTAACAAGCCCTCGCAGTGGTCGGCAAACTCATTAGTCAACAGAGCCAAATATCAACAGTACAACAATTGAAATTTCTTTTGAGAACCAAATTTTTTAAACTTAAACTTCTTCTAACACCACTTCTTCAAAATAGACTCTCCCAGGCAGTGGTATTTTGTGGAAGAGCCACGCTCGAGGGGCCAAAGAGCAGCATGTGGCTTGCGAGCCTCAGTTTGCCAACCTCAGCTCTAGATGATTCGAATGCAGCTCAAGTTTGACAGCTACAGCTCTAAAACACCTTCTAAATATTCAAATTACTTAGAAATTTTTTTAAAACACAGGCCCAGAGATTCTGATTTAATTGGTGTAAGGTGCAGCCAGGGCCCCAAGAGTTTTACAATCTTCTCAGGTGATTTTAACATACCACAAAGTTGGAGAAGCAGCACTGTTCAAACTACTCAGATTACATCAGGCAAGCTTTGAGGAGAAACACTTCAGACCTTTGCAAATGCATATAAGTGTTTATTGAGAGAACATTTGTATAGATCTTTGCTTAAATAATTCTTTGAGCCCTTAGATAAGGTAAAATTTATGTAGTCTGTGGTTGGCAAAACCCTGTGTGCTCTGTGAGTCACTTAGCTTCAAGATCATCCTCTCTCACAGTACCATATTTAAGTTTGTTCCTCACTGCAGCATGCTCTTCTAGGCTCAATGAACTTGACATACAACATAATCCTATACAATAAAAGCCCAATATGCAAATTGTCCCCCTCCCTCTGGCAGTCATTCGACCGGGAGTTTGACCACTCGCTATGATGTGTACTGACCACCAGGAGGCGGCGCAGAACATAGTGGGCATTGGCAATGTGGCACTGGCAACAGGCTGCAATGGAGGTGCTGCCATCCAGCCCCGGTGGGCCTCCATGAGAGCAGGACCTCGGTGGGATGGTGACGCAGGTGAGCGGTGAGCGGCACCAGGTTAAGGCTGGTGTGAGCAGGGGCCCAACTGCTCCACCGCCCTGCAGACAGCAACCAGCTATGGCAGCAGGGGCGGGGCCGCTGCCCGGCTCCCGTGTGCTGAGGGAGCTGGTGGGGGTCTCTCCTCCCCCAGCCCCAACCCATCACCCTGCAGGTGGATGGTGGAGCAGGTGAGGGGGGTCACGCCAGGCCAAGGCAGGGCTGCGGGACTGTGAGGCTGGGCATGGGAGCTGGGGCTGCAAGGCTGGGGCCTGATCTCCACAGGCCAGCCCGAGGAACCCCACCCATGCACGAATTCGTTCACCAGGCCTCCTTTAATGTAATATCCCACAATTCTATTCTATAGGTATCTCACTCCTCTGGGTATCTCAAATACTGAAAGCTTGACTTCTTCCCAGCCATAAAGAGATCTGATATCAGAAAATGTATACTTCAGTCAAAACTGAGCTAATCAAAAGCAACAATATTCCCTTTAAGCCTCAAACTTACTCAGCACATATAGTATTAGTTTAAGTATTTGACCAAAAAGGCAAGAGCAGGAAAATTTGAAATACCCACTAATTTGCTGTGCTTTCACTACTCATTTTACAGCAACGTACATACATATAGCCGTGATATTTACACATCCCAATAGAGTGAATGGGAGAGGTTGCCAACCACCTGGCCACTTTGAGGGCAAGAGATCAGGATGTCACACACACTAAATTCACTGCTGGGAAGTTCTGAATTGATGAAAACTCATCTTCATGGATGAAATTGTAATATAATTCTATAAAAAATGAGGTTTCACAAACTAATATCTGCTTCCCCTTCCATTTTTTAGCAGCCAATCTATTGTAAGATGATGATGATGGTCTTTTGTACTACTAGCTGACTCTGTTGAGATCCACTTAGCATTGACTAAAAAACAATGTGGAGTGAAAAGTTTAGTGATTGGACTTATAGCTTTCTTGCAGTAGACTCTCAGTTCTGTCACATACCAACTGTGACCTTGGACAAGTAACTTAATAGTGTTGTACATCAATTTCTTTACCTATAGATACTATTATTTCTCATAGGGTTGTTGTGAAAATTAAATAAGCTAATGTATGGAAGCACATAGTAAGCAGTGATTCCATGATTACTATTCTTGTTAACAATGATTACATCTAATAATGACATTGTATGGACTAGTTACTAGCCCTCAGCCTCATTTCCTTTGTCTTGGTCTCCCCTAGCTCTGACATATGAATCTATTGAAGGAGTAACTATTGAACCTTTCTAACATGTGAACAGAATAGGGCACAACAAAATCTAGGGACATGGTGAGGCTGCAAACTGGGTTACGTGCAGATGGACAAAGTGTGCAGAAAAACATGGAATTCCAGTGGTCAATGCCAGAGGAATGCTTCCTTGTCGTATAAAGTAAATGACCCTATCTATTGGGGAAGACTAAAATCTGAGAAGACAGGAAGCCAAAGGGTTTGGAAGACTGACCTGGCCAGTTTCCAAGGAAGCTAGATGAAGTCCAAACAAAATCCAAATTTGCAGCCAAATTTATCAAACCACCTAGTCCTGGTCAATCTATTTTTCCCAGGATCTGGACCATGCCCCTGATCCCCACGTGCTATTTAGGATCTTGTTTTCTTCTGAGCCAAAATGACATCACAATTTAGTGTCACCAGCACTGCTGCCATTCAGAGAATATTGCAGCAGGAGCCCAGCTCACCTTATCTGATACCTTCATTTGGATTTTGTTTGGACTTCATCCAGCTTCCTTGGAAACTGGCCAGTCAGTCTCCCAAACCCTTGCCTCATAAAGCCACAGTGTAGGGTCCAGGATAACCACTGGCAAAATATATATTCTTTGACACTTTGAAGCCTCTTAGAAAGGTGTTTCAAAAGTACAAGCTTCAGGAACCAGTGCAATAATACTTTTGCTAGCCAAATGAAGATGGAAGATCTTAACCCACAATTTCTTTGGCTTCCTGTCTTCTCAGATTTTAGTCTTCCCCAAAAGATAGGGTTATTTACTTTATACGACAAGGAAGCATTCCTCTGAACATAGCAACCCTTTTGCTAGAACATGGCAAGAGACCATAGCTCAACATCTCAGACTCCCTTGGGGCCTCCCAGTCAGGTTTGGTTTCCTGTCTGGTTTGCATTCCATCTGCAGTTGATTGACTGAACGCAATAAATAGTCTACACTTTCCAGGCTATTTGGGATAACTCCAGCTCCCCCAAAACTCTGGGCAGTGGCTTTGTCACTTACAAGTTTGCTCTATAAATAATATATTAACTATTAAATGCCAATATTATCCATTGAAAAAGGACTCACACAAATTCATAAAGACAGAAGACTAAAGATTGGTTGCCCGGGGCTGCAGAGAGTGGACAAGGGAGTTAGTGTTTAATGGGCACAGAGTTTGGGATGATGAGAAGTTCTTCAGACAAATAGTGCTGATAGTGGCACAACAATATACTTAAAAGCAGTGGCAAATTTTATGTTATGTGCATCTTACCACAGATTTTTTTTAAAGCCTCTGGAGAGACTTTTTAAAAAATATGTTTTTGTTGATTTGAGAGAGAGAGGAAGGGAGATAGATTAAGAGATAGAAACATTGATCAACTGCCTTCTGAATACCTCCTACTGGGGATCAAGCCCACATCCTGGGCACGTACCCTGACTGGGAATCAAACGGTGGCCTCTAGGTTCATGAACCACACTAGCCAGGCTGGAGTAATTTTTTAAAAGATTCCTATTCTAGTTTCTCTGGTTGGAGATGGAAATATATTTACTCAAGTTACCACTAGTGATGCTCTTTATTGTAGACTCGGAATGGAGCCAGGATCTCATATCAATTGAAGATTGGGGAGCAAACTGGAGCAAAAACTGGAACTGTACCCAATAACCCTCAGGAGCAAGAGGGTGATTCTTCTCTCAAATGCTCCATACCAAATAAGTCTCAGTTTCTCCTTGTCTATGCTACTCCTCACATATCATTTTTTCAAGAGAGAGGAAGGGAGAGGGATAGAGAGATAGAGACATCAGTGATGAGAGAGAATCATTGATTGGCTGCCTCCTGCATGCTTCCCTTTGGGGATCGAGCTCACAACTCAGGCATGTGCCCTTGACCAGAATCAAACCTGGAACCCTTCAGTCTGCAGGCTGACGCTTTATCCATGAGCCAAACCAGCTAGGGCCTTACATGTCTTCTTGATACTTCTTGCAATAAAGACTAGTCCCTTGCTCTCGCTGGTTTGGCTCAATGGATAGAGCATTGGCCTGTGGACTGAAGGGTCCCTGGTTTGATTCCAGTCAAGGGCATGTACCTTGGTTGCGGACACATCTCCAGAAGGAGGTGTGCAGGAGGCAGCTGATTGATGTTTCTCTCATAGATGTTTCTAACTCTCTACTCCTCTCCCTTCCTCTCTTTAAAGAATCTATTATATATAAAAGAAGCATTTCAAATGCATAAAAACAATGAATAGGGTTTGCTTAAATTTAAAAAAATGACTAGTCCCTCTATTTTATCTTTTGTCCTTCTCATAGCTTCTGCTCAATTATCTTTCCTTCTTCACAGTTTAGCTTCCTTGAAACCTAGCTTTGAACTTGACCTCTTTTCTACATTATATCTTTTCTATACATCCTTTCATATCAATCCCCACTGTTACCCACCTCATATTCTGTTTCCCAAATCAGGTATCCACAACTGAGCAATCAGTCTGAGTAGAGCTTTTTGATCCAGGTGATCCCATAAGCTGCTCTCCAATCTATATTTTGGCTCCATCTGCTGCAATCAGCCATGTGAAAGGTGGATTTATTAGCTACAAAACATGGCTGCCTTCATCTACCTCTTTAGCAGAAACGGTAGGTATAAAATACACTGTGATAGCCATGTCCTATCCAACCTAATTTTTAATATCATCACTCCTTATGCTCTAGAATCTAGAATAATAACCCTTTCTAGGAAAAGTTACAGCAACTACATCTGCATCAATGACATCTTTGACATAGGTATATTTCAGAAGAATCTCCACTTTCTGATGGTGCTAAAGAACAAATGACTATTCCACTGATGACACCAGCAACCATTTTCTGTGCTCTAGGGAATATATATGTAACAATATCAGAGAGCATAACTCTGGTATGAAAACATACAGGATCAATTTAAAACACTTAGCTTGATTTTATGGTGCATTTTTTTACCCCTGCTGGTTACTCATTATGTTCCTAATTTTGGCATAGTTTATATGCAAAAAGTCCTGTGGACAAATGTATGCTTTTTAATCAGCAAATTATTTTTAGTTCCTGGTCATTAAATCCTAATCATGTATCTAGGGCATTTGGCCTCTAGCAAATGCACTAATTAATAATGTTTTAAATAGCACATAGTGGTTTTTTGTGTGGGCAACATGCTAAGTAAGATATTCCCCAAACTTAAAGACATAGGAAGTTATTCCTTGAGACATCAATCTGGCTGAGTTCTGTAGAACTCACTGAATACATCGGCTGGCTCAACTCCAGCTCTGCAGGACTTGAAGCTTCTGGCAGGAGAACAGGCAAATAGCTGCATTGTGGGTGCCCCCAAGTGGGTACATGTTGATGTGCACGCTGAGGATTTTCTGGCCAGCTCCACTAGCATTCGCCTGTGAAGTGTTTATAAGAATGCAAAAAAGCTATAAAAGTGTGCATTTTTCAGCATACACCTCATATAATATCAACTGAAACAATATTTAATGTTTTGGGTTACCACAGATCATTTATTTTCTATTAAATATTAATAAAGCTTGCAAAATACCCTACCAAATGTATCAAATAGAAAAAGGATGGACTTGAATGTCAGATAAAACTTGACTTTGAACTCTCAGCCCCTTATCAGTTGTGTAACCTTGGTCAATCCACTTAATCTCCCTAATTCATGATTGTCTCTCTTTTTTTCATAATTGTCTCATTTTTAAAATGGGATTTAGCAGTATTTACTTCATAGGATTATGTTTGGGATAACACATGTAATAAGGACAGGGTCTAGCACATTATCAAGTGCCTAATAAATATTATTTATTATTTTTGTTTGTAAACAATATTATTTTATATATACATGCAAAATAAAATATATCTATTGAGATATATCAAAGTTCTTGGACTTCCCCAATACCTTGTCAACAAATTCCTTTCCTATCATAGGAATGTGGAGTACAGCAGAGGTAATATAGTCGATAATATTGTAACTGTGTATGTTATCAGGTGACTACTAGACTTATTGGGGTGATCACTTCTAAGATATCTAGATGTCTAATTGTTATGTTATACACCTGAAAGTAATATATTGCATGTCAACTGTGAATTAAAAATTTTAAATAAGTTCCTTCCTACTTAAATCAACAATAAGCAATTTCTGATATTTATGATGAGAATTTAGCAATGTATATAATTATGGTAGTGAAAAAGAATGAGGTTAATCAGTATTCCTCAAAAATGTTAATGTCATGAGAGACAAAGAAAGGCTAAGGAAATATTCTAGATGATAACAGACTAAGAAACACAACTAAATGCAAAAAAAATCTCTATAAAGTACCTTATTGGAATAACTGATGATATTGAAATGTGGACTATTTATTGAATAAAATATTTTATGAATATTATATTTCCTGAATTTGATAGCTGTTATTATGTAAGATTAGTTTTGAGTATAATTGAAAAATTATATTAGTTCCAGATGTACAACATAATGAATCAGTATTTATATAGAGAGAATCTTCCTGTTCTTAGGAAATATGCACAGACATATTAAGGGGCATGATGCAGACAACCTACACTCAAATGATTTAGGAAAAGTAAATAAAAATATATATAACATTTCTATGTGCATGTTGTGTAGATTGTGGATAGATAGATGTCTAGACAACATCATACATACACATGTGTGCAAAGAGAATGAGAGAGAGAATATGGAAAGATAAAAAATAATAAAAATTTGTGAATCAGGGCAAAGGGTAAACAATAGTTCTATGTACTCTTCTTGCAACTTTTCTTTGTTTAATATTTAAAGTTAAAAAATCTAGGTTTGAATTTTTTTATTCAAAAAATTTAAAAGATAGTGACATAGTCCACCAAAATATATTAGGTAACTATCCAATATTTTGAGACAAACACACAAAATTATTACAAATTATTTGGGAAATAAAATATGTGTTATATTAAAGGAATGTCTACTCTCCAAAGAAAATTGGGATATATTAACTAGGTAATTCTTTTTAGAACATAAGTGATTTTCATGAACAAGAAAAATTATGAACTATAAGAGCTAAAAGGGACCTTAGAGCTCACCTACTCCAAGCTTCTTTCAAAGACAAAAAATCATCCAAATTTCTTAAAAGATATATCACCCGCTATTAATCTATGAAATCACTCTATATTCATTTTCTGATTATTTAAAATTATGTCTGACTTATTATCCCAAAAACTAGTAAATGGGAAGAATCAATAATTTATCTTTGCTTTTCTGTTCAAACTATAATTCAAGGTAACAAAAAATAGTTGCTATGGGAAAGTTCTTCATAAAATAATTCCAGCTAATAAATGAAGATGGAATGATAGAAGAAAATCACCATATCTCCATCATAATGAAATAATTGATTTAGAAAATAATCATCAATGACCACTAAAATTATTAAGTAAAATGATGATGAGGAACTTTATAATAGATAAATCAAGCTGACCTCATTGATCAATTTAAATTTCATTGCCTCCTAACTGGTGCACATTGGAAGTATACAGACCTTATATGCCTCCTAACTGGTGCACATTGGAAGTATACAGACATTATATGCCTCCTAACTGGTGCACATTGGAAATAAACAGAGCAACCTATAAATAATATTTTAAGAAGAAGGAAAAAAATGAACAATCCTCTAGAATCCAGAGTCTAGATCTAGCTACCAATTTACAGGAAATACAGAGTTCAGATGAACATGTTAAATGACATCATGAAGATTTTTAGCAAAATCTAAAATGTGAGACATTTTATCTGACAAAAAAAATGAGTTTCTTAAACTAATAAATTTGAAAGAGGAGTGAGAATCTATAGGTTTAAAGGTACTTAAAAACATATAACTAATTACAATGTGTAGAAGTTGTACAGATTCTAAATTTCAGCAAAGCAATTGTTAAAATAATGTTGTAAGACAATCAGGACTATCTGAACACTGGCTGCATATTTGGTGATATTAGGAATTATTAAATATTTTAGGTGTGATTATAGTATTGTGGTTATGTTTTCAGAAATCCTTATGGAGATTCATGCTTAAGCATTCAGAATTTAAATATTGGCTTCTGGAATTTGTTTTAAAATAACATGGGGTAGAGTGGAAAAGAAGTGAATGAGCAGGAGAATAGTAGAAAAAAGATTGACCATGTATTGATATAGGCAATAGGTGGGAATTTAACATATTATTTCCTTAACTTTTGAATATCTTTTAAATTTCCATATAAAATTTTTACACATTATTTTTCAATGTTTATGATTTTAGAGAAAGAGAGGAAGAGACGGAGAAAGGAAGGAAGGAAAGGAGAAGAGAGGAGAAGGAAGCGGAGGGGAGAGGAGGGAAGGAAGGAAGGAAGGAAGGAAAGAAGGAAGGAAGGAAGGAAGGAAGGAAGGAAGGAAGGAAGGAAGGAAGGAAGGAAGAGCTGTTGCTCCACCCATTCATGCACCATTGGTTGACCAGAAATCAAACCCAAAACCTTGGACAATGCTCCAACCAACTGAGCAATCTGGCCAGGGCTTAAATGTTGTTTTTGAAAGATTGAGGTAGCTACATGTTTACTGGAACTGAATTATTACTAATACATGTTCACTGAAAAATCAAGATATATTTTTTTGGTTTGTTATTATGGTACAATATACATAGTATAAAATTTACCATTTTAATCATTTTTTAAGTTTATGGTTCAGTGGCATTAAGTACATTGACATGTTGTACATTCATAACTACTATCCATTTCCAGAACTTTTTCAGCATTCCAAACAGGAACTATGTACCCATCTTACCTAATAATAGACAAACATGTAATTTTTGTTTGAAAAAAATTGACCATACCTTTACTATTCCCACGGCCAATCAGAGTGAGTATGCAAATTAGGAGGCCAAAGATGGTGGCCGCCCAGTTGCTTCAGGCTCTGAGTGGCAAGGCGGGGCAGGACACCTGCTATGAGAGGGAGAGCAGGGGGCGAAGGGATCTACAGGAGTGGCACTCCAGCCACAGTGAAAACAAGACAGCAGACTCTGGCCGGAGCAAAGGCCTGGGTCCCAGGTGCCGAAGGAAAACCGGTGATGGAAGCCAAGGAAAGGAAGGCCTATTGCACGAATCTCTTTGTACAATGAGCCTCTAGTTAAACAACAACTTCTCATTTCCCCTTTTCTCAGCCCCTGGTAGCTTCTACTCTCTGTCTCTGTGAATTTGCCTATTCTAATAATCATGTAAGTAGGATCCTGCAATATTTATATTTGGGCATCTGGCTTATTACTTTAGCATAATGTTTCCAAAGTTCATCCATATTTGTAGTATGTATCAAAATGTCATTCCTTTTAAAGGCTAAATAATATTCTGTTGTGTTTATATACCCTATTTTACGTATCAACTCATTTGTTAATAGACATTTATGTTAGTCCCACTTTTTGGCTATGTGAATAATGCTGCTATGAATGTGAGTATAAAAGTGTCTGAGTTCCTGTTTTCAATTCTTTTAAATATATACCTAGAACTGAAATTGATGGACCACATGGTAATTCTGCGTTTAACTTTTTGAAGAATCCAATAGCAGCTACATTATTTTACATTCCCACCCATAATGCACAAGAATGCCAATTTCTCTATAACCTCACCAGTTGTTATTTTCCTTTTATTTATAACTAGAGGCCCAGTGCATGAAATTTGTTCATGGGGGGTGGGAGGTCCCCTCAGCCTAGCCTGCACCCTCTTCAACCCTGGACTCCTTGGGGATTGGACATCTCTTTCACAATCCTGGACCTCGGCTCCTAATTGTTCACCTGCCTGCCTGCCTGGTTGCCCCTAATTGCCCTCCCCCACACTAGCCTGATTGCCTGTCACTGCTTCTGCATGCCAACCTGATCTCCCCAACCTGTCCCCCCCCCCATTGGCCTAGTCACCCCCAACTGCACCCCTGCTGGCCTCATCACTCCTCACTGTCCCCCCTGCCAGCCTAATCGTCCCCAACTGCTCCCCCCTGCTAACCTGGTTGCACCTAACTGCATCCCCTCTATTGGCCTGGTCACCCCTCATGTCCTCCCCACCCCCACCCACTTGATCACCCCACGCAACCAGCTGTTCAATCATTTGGTCGTCCTTCACTACCCTCCTTGCCAGCCTGGTCGCCCCACACAGAATGCTTGTTCAGTCATTTGGTCATCCCTCGGGCTGGCCCTAGGTGGCTGGGAAGCCACCATCTGAGGCTTGCCTGAGCCTCAGGCCGGCCCTGGGCAGCTGGGGGGGGGGGGGTTGAGGGGTCCGAGGGACTCCGGAGGCAGGCATGCAGAGCGGCCAGACCCACTTAAGGGCAGCCATGCTGTGTGCCTGCAGCCCTGGCACGGCTGAGGGGATTGGGTGCCATCATCTTGTGGCTGTGGACACTGCCATCTTTGAGGGCATTGGCAGTCAATTAGCAAATTCCCTCTTTATTAGATAGGATAGCCATTCTAATGAGTGTGAAGTAGTTTTGACTTGCATTTCCTTAATGACTGGGGATGTGCATCTTTTCATGTGTTTATTGATCATACATGTATCTTGTTTGGACAAAGACTTATTCTATTCCTTTGTCCATTTATTAATTGGATTGTTGGGCTTTTTTGTTGTTTAGTTGTAGGAGTTCTTTATATATTCTAGATATTAATTCCTTATCAGATATACGATTTGTAAATATGTTTTCGCATTCTGTGGGTTGTCTTTTCACTTTCTTGATAGTGTCCTTTAATGCACAAAATGTTTAATGTTAAGTCCAGTTTATCTATTTTGTTATTATTGTCTGTACTTTTGGTGTCATAAATACCAAGAAATCATCTCCAAACCCAATGTCATGAAGACCTTCCCTATGTTTTTTCCTAAGATTTATATACTTTCAGATCTCATATTTAGGTCTTTGATCTATTTTGATTTAATTTTTATATACTATAAGAGTTCAACTATTTTGCCTATAGATATCCTATTTTCCCAGCAATATTTGTTTAAAAGAGGACAGAAGTTTTTATTTAAGAAAATTAAAAACTATAGATATATTTCTATGTGAAAACATAGTGAAAGATCTGGAGATATAACTGTTATACAGATATAGACTGTTAACAGTGGTTACTTCTGGAAAGGAAAAGAATATTGGGAAGGAGAATATATAAGAGCTACACTCTTTGCTCTATAAATGTCATAGTGTTTAGATTATTTATAAGTACATATGCAAACATAGCTTATATAATTTTTAAAAGATAGTTGTGGTGTGTTTATTTCCTGTTTATTTTTAAAATAAAGTTGGTTTGATGTCAAAGCATGGAATGAGTAGGCTAAGGGTCAATATTTTGCAGACTAGAGGTCTACATTTTAAAAAATCTCTGAAGCAAGAGAACTGTAGTGTGGAAGCAAATGAGCAAGTCTCGGGGGTAATGCTGTTTGTCCAGATGATCTGGTAGCAGCAAGTAGAGACAGTTAAGAAAATTTGGTTCTAATTCTTAACCTTCAACCCACCCCCTTTACTTATTGTATTTAATCTTCAGATTTATTTGAATAGCATATGTATTGCTGATATGTGTAAGAGTAACTGAACACACGGCAATCCCTGTGAGCTTTGCCAGAGTGAAGCAGCCAGAGTTAGAGTCTCTTACGCAATGGTCTTTTTTAAAAATATATATATATTATTGATTTTTTACAGAGTGGAAGGGAGAGGAGAGAGATAGAGAGTTAGAAACATCAATGAGAGAGAGACGTCAACCAGCTGCCTCCTGCACACCCCACACCAGGGATGTGCCCACAACCAATGTACATGCCCTTGACCGGAATTGAACCTGGGACCATTCAGTCTGCAGACCAATTCTCTATCCACTGAGCCAAACCAGTTTCGGCCACAATAGTCTTTTGGAGTATAGATTGGATCATTTTTGCCAGACCAAAGGGATTTCATAGCAGACTAGCAGAGGGGGACAGAAAAAAAAAGGGGGGGGGGCTTTTAATTTTACATTACTTCGTACTTTATGTTAGAGTAAATTTAATTTAATTGGCGATTAAAAACACTTCAAATTATATCAAACTCTGCAATAAAATATTATATAAAATTGTATGTTTTTTCAAAAGATAAAATAGAACACGGGCCTATTTCACTAGTCACATTTAAGGGTGTAATTTTGTGGTGGATAGGTTTGTGCTTCTCTATTGGTAGGAGATCTCTGGTAGGGCAAGTTGAGGGGACTCCCTTAAATGGTCAAGAAAGGCAGATGGAATCTGTCCAAAGAACAGCCAGGAACAACTGATAGAATTTGCAATTAAATAGCATGGGTTGCCATGAACATATGGCCATTCTCCTGAAATGAATGTACAACACTGAACAGAATTATGATAAAATAAAACAAGTGCTTGTCCATGTGTGTCTTTCCTATTTGAAGTATGATACAAGGTTTTTGAATTTAAAACTTGTACATTTTTCTCATGCACTCCTCTAGTTCAAATCAAGAAAGTACTCTATAATCCTTAAGGCTTAAATGAACCTGAGATTTCTACTTACAGACCCCATTTTGAAGAATGTGGCTCTTTGATATTTGCCTCTTAGAAATACTAGATAACCAGCCATAATACTTTAAGTCAAGTTCCCTGGCTTGGGGATATGACATAGGAAATTAACCTCAGTATCAAAGTTCATAGTTCAGAAATTCTTAGAAAGGCAAGATGGGTAAAGAAATGTTTGAACAAAAGTGGACAGAAAATAAAGCTTTACTTAGCATGATGTCTTTGTACCATGTAGAAAACATATAATTCCTGAAATTGATGTAAGATCCTCATATCATATAGTACTGGAACCAGGGATATGACCCTAATGACAACACTGGGGCTAAAGTAGCAAAAAAGTGATAAACAGTCCTCTCAAATATTTTATTGGCATTGTAAAATGTTATTTTTTAAACATAAGTTAAATATCTGGGTCCACTGAATATGGATTGATTTAATCTAGTGAAGGAAAATCAGGACTTTTACTTGTAAATGACTGTCTTTAAAATAGATGAAATTGATATAACACCTTCATATCACATATAAAAAATTCCAGACAGTCCTATATAATAAAGAGCTAATATGCAAATGGTCATCACTCCCTCATGCTCACTCAACACTGGGGAGAGAGGAATGAGGACCAGCCAGGCACAAATGAGAATCTTACCAACTGTGCCAGTTATTAACTTGTGACGTCTCAACTACATATCCATTCTTCTCTGCCTTGCTTTATTATTCTAGAACTGGATGCTGTAGGCATTCTGCTTTGACAACTGAGAAAATATTAGGCTTTGCCAATAGAGGGCGATGGAAAGACACTCTGAGTCTAGAGCAAGAGGAAAAGGACTTTTCTTTCTGTACCGTTTTTTTTTCACATGGTCAGGTGGGTTGGTTCTCAGGTGACTGATTATGTTCACCTCAGCAGGGCTCATGGTTCACTTGTGGTCTGTAATGGTGGTCTGTACATTCCTATGGCAGCCATACTTCTCTGAATCTCTAAGGTCTTCCTTGCGGCTCACTCTTCCTTAGCCAAGGGTGGAAGCTATTCCCACAGTTGCTTCTGTATCCCTTTGAGTCCACTCTACCCTTCTTAGACACCTTTTACTGGGTAACAATCTTGATATTACATTTTTCTTGTACCTAGTATATATACCATGGAATAAGGGAGAAAGTCTATTTCTGCTGTAATCACAGCCCAAAGAACAAAGAGCTTCAGAGATGTAGATCTGTAGAAATTTGCTTGAGTTGTATTCAACTGAAGACATACCATAGGCAGTTAAGAGCTGCTATAGCTATTAAAAATTAAGAACTCGGGCTCATTTTAGTTTCCAGCTTCCCCATCCCTAATGTATGGCTTCTGTGCTCTTGGCTGCAAGATTGTTGCTTCACCTCCAGACACTAGGTCCATATTCCAGGCAGGAAAAAGAAAGAGAAAATGAAAAAAAAAAAGAAAAGAAAAAAGAAAGAAATGATCCAAGTAAATCTATCCCCTTCCTAAGCATTCTAAACAGCAATACTAAGTCAGCTATAACTAACCATTCCAAACTAACTATAAGAAAATCTAGGAAATTCAGTTTGTTGTTTTTGTTTTTGTTTTTTACTGTGAACAGGCTTCTGTAAGTAAGAAAAAAGAGAGAGGATGGATGTTGGATAGGCAACTAACTGTGTCTGCCATGAATTGATTGAAAAAATAGTAAATTATTTTTGAGATGGGCAAGAGTCAGCAGAGAGCCTTGATCTCATACTCATATACTTAATCATTTTCTTTTTATATAAATGGTCTTTCTATATTAATTGTTGATCATGACAACGTTTTTCTCAATAACTAGCATATCTTACCAGAAAAAGGATGGAATAATATTTATTTTATTAGTATATAGTCTTCATAGGACTCTTTAATATAAAATTTATTCTTAAACCCTCTGGCCCTCTGAGAGGACATGAAGAGATACATTTAATTTCTTGCTGAATTATTTGGAATTCATTTGGTAAATATTTTATTTCAGTATATTAGATGGCATGAAAGTAGCTAAGTAACCTTTAGAGGAGTCAATAAATGAAGTTTAAGGATGAAAATATTGGCACCAGAAAGTGATTCATAGTCTAGGCAATTAGTAGATTTGGGAGTTTGGGTTTTAAGAGATCCCAAGAAATCTTTCCTAAAAAAATCTTCCCATCTCTCTCATCCTAACTCAACAATGAAGTATTTTCTGAATGAGCTAACCTTTTTCTGGAGATATTTCCCTTATTATATACCATACAACTTAGTCTTGGGATATTTACTGATTTGTATTTTTCTCAAAAATTTTTATATACCTTAGTCCAATTTTTCTTACACCCCAATTATAATGTAAACTGTTACATTTTCCTGTATACTCTCCATGTTCAGAGAGAGGACATACTATTATGTGGAACTCACTTTGATTTAATGATCCTATAGAATTAGTGCAGATGTAGAGGCTTTTTTTAAAAAAAAAATGATAAATGAATAACAAATGAAGGCCAATAATAAGAAATAAACCCTACTCCATCCCCATACCTCAAAGAAAGGTGACGCAGTCACACAAATATGTGCTTCTCTCTGTCTGGTTTGCTATGCGCTATCCCTGGAATTCTGCGCTGAAAATCCCCAATATTAAGAAACTGCTGTGCTGCTACCTCCACATGGATCTAGCGATCACTACTCCTATTGGGTGGACATTAGCTCTTGTTTCTTATCTGCTGCTGTGTAACAGACGACCATAAAATGTAACAGCTCCAGCCAACACCCCTTTCATTGTTCTTGATTCTGCAGGTGAAGAATTTGAGCAAGACTATGGGTCAGGAATTTGGGGAAGGCTCATTTCTGTTCGATGTTGTGTTGACTGGGAAGGCTTCACTAAAGCTAGAGAATCTAAGAGGGCCTCACTCACATGTCTGGGCACCTCAGTTCTCTTTCATAAGGCTTTTTCTGTCCAAGTTGTTTCTTAGAATTTAGTAGTCTAACCCATGTTTCTTGATATGGTGGCTGGCTTCCAAGAATGAGAGCTATGGTACCTCTCCAGGCCTAGTCCAGAGTCACAAACTGCCACTTCCAAGACATTCTCTTGGTCAAAGCAAGTCACTGGGTCAGCCCACTTTTAACAAGGGAAACACTCCACTGCTTGATGATTGAGTGCAGAGGGGATTGTAGGATAGGAGCTTTATGGAAAATGATTTTTCATACTTCTCTTTACCTCCCCACTTCTTTCTTCCCCTATCATCATCACCAGACTTATCAGATACTACCAAATTATGATGTCTTATAATTTAACATATCTCATATATCAGTCTAAGAAAAAATACAGAAAGGATTAAACACTTCACAAAACTCTATTCATCTTTATGGTCTCACTGTACTCTTCTCAGAAGGTGCCTATTTTCTTCAAATTTCCTCAGTGCAGTTATATTCCCCCTGTCAACATGGGTTGGTGTCAGTCAAGATCCACTCCCCTCCTTCTATCAGTGTAAGTCTGAGATGCAAAACTCAGCAAAGTCCAAGTAAATTGCTTTAGAAAGCACCTTGGATATATGGCCATGGTCAGAGCCCTCAACTGTCTAAAGGACTGCCCTTTAGAACCCTTAGTTTCTAGCCTCCAGCTTGTGTGAGGCAGATATGCTTCCTCATTATTTAAAATCTTTCTTCCTCCAGCAAATAATTATGGGGTGGGTCCTTGCTCTGTGTGTGTGTTTCACACACACACACACACACACACACACACACACACACACCATTTTCAAAGATATAACATCTGTTCTTTGAACATCTACTATTCTTCATAACTACTTAAACTCTAACGGATAGAACCCACCAAGCACCTACTCTCCTCTTGTAGGCCAGTTCGTCTGCTTATTGACATGCTGACAGTGCAGGGCCTGAACTTCACCTCTCCCAGCCCCAGGCCTCTGTGGTAAGTACCTGAAGTGATCCTGTTAGGAATCCTGGCTTGTCTCGTGCCTCTTCCTCCTCCTCAGTAGTTACTGCTACTGATTTATAGCTGGACAGATAGGAGCTTCCCTTAATCCATCTCCATATACAAAGCCATTTAGAATAATTTTTTCCTTAAGAAGATCTATTATTGAAGTATAAAACATGTGATGATTAATTTTATCAGTCTGGGGTACTGAGATTAAACTTGATTTCTGGGTGTGTCTGTGAAGGTGTTTCTGGATTAACATTTGAATTAGTAGCCTCAGTAAAGTAGAATTTTGGTACATTTCTGGAACTTTTCTGTGGTCATCTAAAGAAAAATTATGTGTCCAATGTTAGCAAAAAATGGTTGTTTATGTTGGATAGGTTTTAAAAACATTCAGTCTTTTCTTTAGTCTCAGACCCTATATGCAATATATTATAACCACTGAATTCTCCCGATCATAGAGCTGGGGAAAAAATTGACCTCTCTCACTTTATCAAGAGTCAACTTTGTGCCCAAATTCACCAAACTCTTCTATGTACCATTTGCCCAGTCCTTGTCTCAGTACTCCTAGGTGGGGTCCTCTTTCATCCAAAGGATTAAGCATACCTCTGGAATCCTTTTCCAGATTCCTTTAAAGAAATGTATCCACTTTGCTGGGTACCCTAATTTGTCCTGTCAAGGAGTGAATCACCATTTTCACACACACTCACACACACACACACACACACACACACACATATACCCTAATTTGTCCTGTCAAGGAGTGAATCACCCTTTTCTCACACACACACACACACACACACACACACACACACACACACACAGTCCTATTTCACAGAGAAAAATGACCAGGAAGGGGACCTGAGTAACTGATAAAAGGTCAAATGTCTCAGGCGTCAACCGAAAGAAAAGTAGCTCAGATCAAAACCCGTTCATTTTTCTCTGCCAGGGGCTAGCTTTCAATCTCTTTTCCTCTTCCCTTTACCAGCCCCAGTCCACCAGCCCATCATGGGCTGGCTGTCAGTGTTCTTCCCAGCTGGTTACCAATAAAGTTGTTACAAAGTGACCTTGAGCGTCTTCCCCGCTGCGCCCGATTCCCCGCCTTCTCCATCCGGGTGCCGCGGCGCGGATAAGAACCGGACCGCGCCTGCGCGCCCAGCCCCACTCCTTCGACCTCTGCCGCCGCCGCCGCCGCCGCCACCTCCGGAAGGTAAGCCGAGGGCACGGGAGCCGCCGGCCGCGGGAGCCGCGTCCGCGGGGACCCATTCATTCGGCTGGCGTCTCGCTGGGCGCGGGCCCAGGCCGGCGGCGCGCAGGGGAGCCCGGCGGGACCTGGCGGGGAGGACAGGCCCTTGGGGGGCGCTTGACCTTAAGCCTCCTTTCCTCCGCAGAAAGCGGGAGAGCAGCCCACGTCGCCCGCCACCCCGTCTCCAGCCGCGCCGCCCAGGAGTGTAAGATGTTCGCCTGCGCCAAGCTCGCCTGCAGCCCCGCTCTGGTGCGTAGCCCCGCGGGGCCCAGCGCTCGGCCCCGGCCTGCCGGCCCGGAGCGTCCACGTTGAATGGGCCGCGTCCCGGCGGGGCACGCCGCCCTCTCTCGGGACAGCCCGCCCCTCACTCCCAACCCTGCCATTTCCCCCTCTCCCTCTCCCTCTCATCCCGGCGCGCCCCGCTCTCCTCGCGAGGGCGGCGAGGGCGGCCGAGGCCTAGCTGTCAGGCGCCCTGCGGGGTAGGTCAAGCCCTCCCGGCGGCCGGGCCCGGGGCGCCCCCTCCCCCACCCCGGCCGCGCTGGGGGTCGGGGGTCGGGCTGGGCGCCGAGGCCCGGAGCTGTGGGGACGGACAGGCCACCGAGGCCTAGCCCGCGAGCGGTGCTCCCCGCTGCACGCCTGTAGGTCAAACCCGCTGCTGCAGAGGGAGGGACTTGCCTCGCCCTGTGTGGGTGGAGGAAGGTGGCGGAGCAGCGGGGCCTCTTCCTGCCTCAAGAATGTGATTCCCAAAACCGTTTTGGAGGCTTTAGGGGAAGTGAAGACCTGGGGGATCTGTCTTACAGAATCCGATCTTGGTTCTGAAGGGATTTTCTGTGACCTTAGTTTAGTGGACACTCAAGGACAGGCAGAGCAGCTGGACTGGAATATGTCCTTATGGTCAGAGTATTGCACTGATTATTCCTACTCTGATATAGAATTGCTTAAACTGCTTTTTAATTTTATGATTAACTGGCATATTGGAATATCTTGGACATGGTAGGAGCTCATATTAACTAAGGTGCTGTTTTAAATAAGAAGCTTTTAGAGTGACACTCCTATATGCTCATTTGTTGGTCCTCTTAAATTTAACAAAGAATGTGATGTTTATTGTCATTTATCTGATCTGAATTGTGACACCACAATAATTAAAAATTTGAAAGCAATATATATTTTTAAAACTAATTATTCTTAGTTTTGTTTGGTATATTACAAATAGCTTATGAAGCAAGCTTTAAAATTTCATTAGCAACTTTAAAATTATTAAAATTGCTTCATCTATTGAAAATGACCAAACTGCCAAGATAAATGTCAGTACAGAAGCCATGAACTTGGACTCATTTTTCTTCTTGCTTTCTTAGAACTCATGGTGCAAGAAAGGTCATTGAAATCTTATCTGTGTCCTTATTATGTGGAATTTTCTTTCATTAATAGATCCGAGCTGGATCCAGAGTTGCATACAGACCAATTTCTGCATCAGTGTTATCTCGACCAGAGGCTAGGACTGGAGAGGTAATAGTAGTAATAACAGAAATTAAGTGACACTCCTAAGTAAGTCTTATGGTTTTGACTAAAGTGAAGGGGGTGGGGAAACAACCTCATTAATGAATGGTTTGAAGGCAATCCTTTCCATCTGATAATAAAATGTGCAGAAGATAAGCCAATAAAATAAACTTCGGTTTCCAAAACTTATCCACCTGATTTGGCTAAGCAATATAGCCAGTATGTATATTTAAGTGCATAGGCTTGAGATGTCTATATTTAAGATTATAGTAGCTGCAGTTATTGAAAAGCCTACTCTATTAAAAAGCACATGCACATATTTTGGTTCTTAATTTTCAGCTTTCTAGGGTATAACTAGTGTTATTCTTATTGTGCCAGATTGGATTTATTTTAAGCCCTTGATTTTCTTTATTGTGCCACATCACCTCCTATTCAAAATTGGCTACAAAAGAGAGAACTAGTTATCATTTTGACAGTATGGTAATTGTGAAATAGCTAACTGTGATAACTGATTTGACCTTTGCCTTTATTTCCTGTTCTCTAGGGCTCTACAGTATTTAATGGGGCCCAGAATGGAGTGCCTCAGCTAATCCAAAGGGAGTTTCAGACCAGTGCAATCAGCAGGGACATTGATACTGCTGCCAAATTTATTGGTGCAGGTGCTGCAACAGTAGGAGTGGCTGGTTCTGGTGCTGGTATTGGAACAGTCTTTGGCAGCCTTATCATTGGTTATGCCAGGTAATTTCAATGGCCAAATAAATAATAATAATAATAGCTAGTTTGTATAAAGTGCCCACTCTGTGTTTTGCATTATATTTTGAGTGCTTTGTGCACATTATGTCATTTTTTAAAAAATATATTTTATTGATATTTCACAGAGAGGAAGGGAGAGAGATAGAGAGCCAGAAACGTCGATGAGAGAGAAACATTGACCAGCCGCCTCCTGCACACCCCCTACTGGGGATGTGCCCAAAACCAATGTACATGCCCTTGACCGGAATCGAACCCGGGACCTTTCAGTCCGCAGACCGACGCTCTACCACTGAGCCAAACCGGTTTCGGCCACATTATGTCATTTAACTCCCCATTTGTCATAGCTAGTAAGTGTCAAAATGTAATTCAGTTTGACTTCAGAGTCTACACTCTTAGTTGTTAAACTATACTGGGAATATAATAGTACATTCTTTAAGAGTCCATTTCCATTTTATTATGTAAAATCTTATTTCTAAACTCAGATCCTAAAAGGTATAGATATAGAACATACTTTCATAGGCATAAAAATGGTTAGTCTTCACTCAAAATGGATGAAGACTGTTTATATTGACGTACAGGGTCAGCTCTCCCCCCTTTCTTCATATGATTAGGATTGAGCAGGAAGGGATGTCAAAGTCAAAGCAAAAGAGATATAGACAAATACTCTTCCAGTATTTCCAGTTTACAGAGAGCCCCACACTAGTATTCTGATTAACATTGAAATTCAAATAATATTTCAAAGTAATAATGTGTTGTGTGTCTTTTTTAGAAACCCTTCGCTGAAGCAGCAGCTGTTCTCATATGCTATCCTGGGATTTGCCTTATCTGAAGCTATGGGTCTCTTTTGTTTGATGGTTGCTTTCTTAATTTTGTTTGCCATGTAACAGAAATTACTGCTTGAAATGTTGGCATTCATATTAATTACGGATGTAATTCTGTGTACCTTACTGTGACTCCGAGCACTGTAGTATTGGTGTCATGGAAATAGACATTATTTCCAAAGTCATTTCATTAAAGATGAAAACTTTAATTTTGCTGTGATTTGTACTTTCCTACATTTAGATCATCACAAAGAAGGACATGCATTCAGGCAGATGCTGTACAAGTCAGAGGGAACTACAGCCGTTGCCTCACTGATGAAAAAGACCCTAATGTAATTTTTATGGGAATTATTTCATATAGTGTCTGAACATTGTAAATTATAGGGTTTCTGATTATTCATTAAAGCAGAAATATTTGAGTGCTTTGAGCTTTTATGAAATATGATTAATGAAACCTAGATAGTGAATTGCTCAAGATGGTTTTGAGTTTCTAAGGCTAATGTATTCATACTTGGAAGCAGGATCACCTTCCAAGAGTGACTTTGCTGGTCTTACACAGCTGGGTCTAAAAATCATGCCAGCTTTTTAGGAATTGAAGCCTTGTTAAAGGGGAGTGGAAAACAATTTTCACTTTTCATTAAGTTATAAGCAATTATGTGTCTATGATGAATCTTATCTGTCTTCTAAGAAACAACCTAGCAGCTAGTTTCTTGCCTAAACAAGGCTCTCCTTAACCAGATATCAAAAACTGAACTGAACTGGCTACATTTTAAAGCCAAATTTTGCTAAAGCACTGCTTATCATTGATACTAACTTGTTTATAGTAGGAGTCTTGGAAATAAGAGTTGCCTCAACAGTATTTTGCTTATAATAGAACATATTGGTTTTTGGTCAAGTTTTTCCTTTTAAAAGGAAGAAAGTAGTGCTACTATAGGAAAACTGAGTTTTCCCCCATCCTCAGTTTCAGTGTTTTCAATAAAGGTTAGGATGACAGTTACTAATCCTACTTTTTACTCCTTTAATGCCCTCTGCCCAATTTAATTCCAATTGAGTCATCAATTACCAGGGTTTCTCAGTGTGCTATGGAAAGACCACCTCCAGCAAAATCACCTAGGATGTCTGTTTAAAATACAAATCCCTAGATTTTGGACCTACTAAATTGGAATCTTGGGCCATGAGACTCAGCCATCTGCATTTTTTAGGTTTTGTACACACTTAGAGATTCACTAATTTATATTGATAGGAATTGGGTCTTTTAATAAGTCCATGTTTTCTAGGCATATGTTCTTTTGGTATTAGCTTCTTACCTTTCCAGATTGCAGAAGTGTGTTATTTTTAATGCTTTTGGGATTAATTCAAAATACAGGCTTGAGTGTGAAATGTATGTTTCAACTAAAGAGAAACTAAACAAACACTAGGTATGTATGGAAATAAAACTCAGGATGGTGAGGTCCAGAAGAGGAGCAGTCAGTACTAACATGTTCAGAGGTGGCAGAAAGGATTTCCACTGATGGAATCCTGTGAAGAAATGTAAAGCCCCAGGAACTGGTGAGATGAAGACAGGCCCGAAGAAGAGATAGGTATCTTAGCTACTGGTTGCCTCAGGAAATGTATGTGAGAAATAAAGAGCTGCCTGGGATGGGAGGGAAGTAGTGGGAGATAACGGCTGCAAAGGTAGACCTGCCCAATTATGTAAACTGGCAGGTATGAGAGAGTGGGTTTCATTCAGGTGACCACAGCCAGCCTTTGAAGGTTTAGAGCTGTGTTTTGGGAAGGTTAATATAAGACCAGTGTGTGGGATGGACTAGGGCCAGTAGCAATCAGTGGTTGCTATAGTACAGTGGTCAGCAAACTGGCTCGAGAGCCACATGCAGCTCTTTGGCCCCGTGAGTGTGGCTCTTCCACAAAATACCATGGCCTGGGCGAGTCTGTTTTGAAGAAGTGGCATTAAAGAAGTTTAAGAAATTTGGCTCTCAAAAGAAATTTCAATCATTGTATTGTTGATATTTTGCTCTGTTGACTAATGAGTTTGCCGGCCACTCTTCTAGCCACTGAGCCAAACAGTGGCTAGGCATGCCTCTTTTTATTGAACTTCACTTTATTGCACTTGACAGATGTTGCATGTTTTACTAAGTGAAGGTAAGACTCTCCACCTTCAATACTTGCTTAATTACAGAGTTTGGAAGCAAACCCATATCTCGCAAGTATTCCTGTATTTTATATTTCCCTAAATCACAAACTTTCGGTTATCTTTTTATAATCTAAAAATTGGCCCAGGGTCCTGGTCAGAATCTGTACTTTCACTGATAATCTAACTCCTCTTAGAAATTCACTACTGTAGAGTTCTTTTCTCAAGGGATTTTAAATATTAAAAAGAGAATTGACCTGAGACTAACAGGGACTCATAAACCCTAGAGCTTTGGATTGTTCCACGTAGTAGGGTGAGCTAACATCCTACAATTGATCTTGGCAGGCTTCTAAGGGGACCCACGGTTGTTGGCTGCCTTTCAACAGCAGCTTTTAGTCAGCACTTCCCAGCCATGGAGATTCCGGATCTGCTCCTCTTGTAGGAGAGTCCCAGGATTTGCCTCCTCAAATAGCTACAGGTTGGCTGAGTCAGCCACTGAACAGCTCAGTATTTGACAGTATTGAGAGGCTGCCTCTTAATATTCCCTTAATACTTATAGCCAAAAGGCAGCTCAAAGCATTCACCTATGTAGAAATAGCTAAAATATCTGTAGCTCTCAAGTCCTCTAAAGTCATATGAAAGAAGTAATCGTATAATACTGCATATTATTACATCCTTGCTATATTTTCTCCATAGCACTTACTACCACTATTTAAATCTTATTTTCATACTAGAGTCCTAGTGCACAAAATTCGTGCATGGGTAGGGTCCCTATGCCTGGCTGGCAATCGGCCAATCAGGGCCTTCTGGCTGCCAGCCTGGTCTTCCCTTCATTCTGTGCTGCCCCCTGGTGGTCAGTGCACATCAACATCATAGTGAGAGATTTTCTCCTTGAACTCCCAGGAACAATTTGCATATTAGATATATATATAGATTTATTTATTTATTTATTTATTTTATTGGTTTTTTTTCCCCCTCACCTTTCCCATGACAGCTTCCTTAAGTGACTTTGTCTTGTTTATAGTTGTAGATTCAGCACCAGGAATAGTGCCTGACATGTTCATGCTCAATACATCTTGGTATTGTATTGAGTAAAGAACTATGTAGGGACAGAGCATCTAATTGATAGTTAATCCAAAAGGTTGCGTCCACGGTTAGAAGGTACCTAGAGGGAGCAAGTTATTAGTCTAAGGGCCCAGGCTAGTTTTGGTTCCTAGCATAGGAGTTCATGGCTTTAGTATTATGTGGGACTCAGGTTGACAAATAGACTAGCCATAAAGGGTAGACACTGAAATACCAGGCAAAATTATTTATGCTAGAAGTGGTTCTAACTATTTTTACTGAAAACTTAGTGTGAGGGAAACAATATAATGTTGACAAGCCCTTTGTCTAGTACAGTGGTTCTCAACCTTTTTAATGCCGTGACCCTTTAATACAGTTTCTCATGTTGTGGTGACCCCCCACCATAAAATTATTTTTGTTGCTACTTCATAACTAATTTTGCTACTGTTAATGAATCGTAATGTAAATATCTGTTTTCCAATGGTCTTAGGCAACCCTGCTAATGGTTCTCAACCTGTGGGTCGCGAAAACACAGATATTTACATTATGATTCATTAACAGGAGCAAAATTACAGTTATGAAGTAGCAAGGAAAATAACTTTATGGTTGGGGCTCACCACAACGTGAGGAACTGTATTAAAGGGCCGTGGCATTAAAAAGGTTGAGAACTACTGGTCTAGTGAATGGGATGAGAGAGATTAGAGCAGGCATTGATATGAAAGATGAAAATAGAGCCCTTAGGTTCTATTCTCTGTCTCTGGGCTGTTCTCACTGAGGCCTGCATAAACTAATTGGTATGATTTAAAGATAAATATAGCCCTTTAATTCCCCCCCCCCCCCCACAAGGCTACACACAGTAAGTTATTTTGAGAAACCAAAGATTGGGGGTAAGGTGGACAACGGTCCCCCATGCACTTGAAATTCTCTCCATGGAAGTTTCCATAGAGAGAACAGGCACTGAGAGGTAACTATAACATAGGTCATTTTAGCAATGTACAGAAAAAACCCTGGGCTGTCAGATATAAGATGACCTGCCATGGATAGAAAATACTAAAAATAATCAATGCTATGTCTAGGGCCACACTGTTTTCATCTCATCTCTCTGATATCAGGTGGGTGCACACTCATGCCTTGCCTTGTCCACCCTTTTCATGACACACACACACCTGATCTCTGGCAAAATTCCAGCTAATGCACTGTACTGAGTTGCACCTTGAGGATACCTGTGAAGATGCAGAGTCCCAGGCAGATGCTGAAAGATAAAAAATAAAGGCTTTATTTTCATCTTTCATATAAGGGATGCCCTGGAGTATGTTTAAAGACAAACTAACATCCTGGCCAGTTGGGGTCAGTGGATAGAACATTGGCCTGTGGACTGAAGAGTCCCAGGTTTGATTCCGATCAAGGGCCGATGCCCACGTTGCTCGACCTGTTAAAGTGCCATTACAATTTCATTTATGCCAGATACCATTATTGAATTGCAGGTTCATTAACTCTTAAATACTATCCACCACAATCTCCAACAATTTTAGTTATACCTTGATTTAGAGATGTGAGTAAATTTTATGTTAACCCATAAACTGTATCATAATTTTGTTAAGGACTAGAAATTAACACTTAAATGAAAAAACAAGATACTGAAAAGACTTCCATTTATTAATAGTTAATGCAAATTTTCACAGGGGCCTGATCATACTTCTCAATTTATGCCATGTGTATTTATTGAACAATCAATATCTATACACTTAACATCTAAACATTTAAGTTGTATAGATAATCATAGAGCAACATTAAAAAATAATTTTAGCACTGTACTTATTTTGGTGTTTTTAGGAATCTATGTGTGTCAGTGGCAAAGAAATAAATACAGGGGTGGGCAACAGTAGGTAAATTACCAGTCATCATTACCTAAAAGATAAATCATAAGAAAGGATACAAAAAAATAAAGAACACAAGTAATACAATAATTAATGACTAATACAAGAATAAAACCCGTGTTTTGGCACAACTGTAAACCTACTTTTGCCCACCCCTGTATGGTTTTTGTCTCTCATGTTAACATATTAAAGCAGCGGGATAATATTGTGGAAAGAATGCCATTTCTACGCCATATTCTAATTTAGTGTCCTTTGGTCCTCTCTAAAATAATTGTTCTAAAGGGTTGAAATTATTTCCACTAATATTGATACATATCTATAACTACTCAATAAAGGGAAATTGATAATATAGGATTCACCAAGTATGGAAGACTTTCTCTTACAAACAAGTTCTTGCATTGTTTTAAATCACGGTGTTAGAATAGAAAGCATTGGATTTCCTTTTCTTAAGTTACTTAAAACACAATTATATGCTACTATCATACACTACTTAGTAGCTGGAAGAATCAGTTACAGCTTCGTAAAATTCGAACAAAAGCTCCTGAGAGCGAAGGCTTTTTCTTCCCTTCCTAGAACTGACTTAGTATCTGGCTTTCCCGCTTTAAGCGTTTCGGGGCTGGGGGGTTATTTCCGGCAAACTCCGCCTCTTCCAATCTGTCCCCCGACGCTCCCTCCGCAGGCTTCTGGGAGGCCCAGAGGGGGGTCTAGGCGCGGGGCTCCCTGCGCTTCATTTACGCCTTCTTCCTACCCAGGGCCGGGAGGTGACAAAGACGGAAATGCGGCGACTCGTCCCCGCTCTCCCTCCGGCCACCCGCGGCTTCCCCTCCCGCGACCTCACCGTCCACCTGCTTCAACGCCCCACACCCAGCCCGCCTCCACCTGCTGCCAATCACGGGCTTCCGCAGGTCCGTTGCTACCGAGACGCCCGGTTGGGGCTCCCTTGGTTGCGCCCCCTCCAGCTCTGCTTCCCGCCCTTCGTGATCTTCGCCCAATCACCAGCCTCCGAGTGTCCCTTGGTTCCCGCCCCTCGACCCCCGCCTTCCTGAAGTCCCGCCCCTCCCCTTAAACCCGATGGCCTCATTGGACACGGAGGCGCTCCGTCTGAAAGAAGGCGAGGCGGGGCGTGCGCTCGGGAGGGCGGGGCCCGAGAGGACCTGGGGGTGGGGGATGCCGGGAGAGGGGCGGGGCGAAGGGTTGTCAATTCGATCTCGCGAGAGAGGACGGAAGCCTGTGGGAGTCCATGGCCTTTAAAGTGCCGTTCAGCCCTTTCCTCCAAGGGTAGTTTGTAAACACGGCCGGGCTCGGGTCTTCCCGGCGACCGAGAGGAGCATGCATTGGTGACTGAGACCGGTGAGTGGTGGCGGGCCGAGGGCCGCAGGGCTGGAGGCTGGAGGGAGACGGAGGAAGCGGGCGCTAACATGGCGACGTCGCTCGCCCCAGTCCCCACCCCCCGCTTCCCATCACCTCGGGCGCTCCGGCCTCCGTGCCTAGCCCTCCGGGCGGTTCTCGGCGCCGCCCGCTCCGCGGCCGCACCGCGCCGGCCGCCGGGGCCCGACCGGCGCGGCCGGCCCGTTAGGTAACCGCTCTTCCTCGGCCCGGCCCCTCCCCGCTCGCGCGCTTTCCCAACGCGGAGGAAAAAGGGATAACGGCTCCTCCTAGACCCCTCCCCCCGATCTATCTCCTCCCGTCGGTCCAGGGGCTCCTGGGCGTCAGGTCGGAGATGCTCAGGTTTCAGGGAGACGGGCCTCCTTCAGACCTTGGAGCGGGAAGAGGGCGGCTGGCGCGGTCCCCCCACCCCGGACCCGGAGGTCGGGGACTGGGGATGCGATGCTGGCGGGGATGCCGCTGAGGGAGGCGCGGCCGAAACCGGGTCTGGGTGTCGGGCTGCGGGGGAACGCGATAGGACAAATGGTAGGAGGAATCCGGGAGGTGGAAGTCGGCCTTTTCTGCCCCTTCTGCCCTCTCACACTCCCGCCGCTCCCCTCCCCCACTTTTCCCCGGCGGGGCGGGGCTGAGGTGTGGGTGCGTATTGATTATTGTATTCCCCACCCCACCCCCCACATTTCACCTCCCTTGGATGGACTGTGGAGCTTCTGTTGGGAAATAACCTGTGTTTTGTATCGATGCCCCAGGGACCAGAACCGAGAGTGTGTGTGTGTGTGTGTGTGTGTGTGTGTGTTTTCTATGTTCGCTCCTTGAACCTACACCGGAAGGAGGGAGAGAGGGTGGAGGAGCTGGGGGCTATTTGTGTGCCCTTATGCAGTATGAAATTGTCCTCGTTTAAAACTAGTGAAGCCAAGAGTAACACTAAAGTGCATATGATGGAGTAAAAGGGGTTACTCCTGATGGGTTTGAGGCCTTTTGACTAATCCTTAAATTATAATGTGAAAGCTACCATTTCTTGGAAATTTTAAATTATGGAAACGGTAACAATGCATGAATTTAATGTAATATATCTGAAATGAGAACAAAAACTCTTCCCCTGAGCACATGTTGTCCTATTTGAAGAAATTCATAATCACTGGCATGGTCAGTAATAGCTTTTCTAGGCATAATCTTTAACCATGTATCCATGGCCTTTTGTACCAAAGCTCTGAAGGTGAGAAGCTTGTTAGAAAGTCAGTCCTATAGGGTTAAGTGCCCTGAAAGACACCTACAGTAGCAATTATATCTCTTAATTAAATGTGTTACACTGACTGAGGAACCCATTGCAAACTTTTTTTTTTTTCAAAATTGCGAGGAACACTGATGTAAAGTATGTTAAAAAATAGAGGATCAAGAAGCAGAGTCAAGAAAGTTCATGCATCTTCAAGGCCACCAATTGAATTATAATTAAGAGTCTTAGTCTTTGAAAAGTAATTATGAGAATCTTCCAAATTTATGGTGTGTATGTTGCTTTCCCAATACAGTAAATACAAACATCCAATAGGTGTTTGTACTTACTGACAAGTAAGGAAGGAGTTTACAGGAGTCTTTTGCATGTGTGTTTTTAAGTTATATAAATATGCATTCCAGAAATTCTTGCATTTACTTTTTTTACATGGGAGTATTGGTTTCATGTGTTTTTTGTTTTGTTTTTTTAACATATTTTTATTGATTTTAGAAAGGAAGAGGTAGCTAGAAACATCAGTGATGAGAGAGAACCATTGATTGGCTTCTCCTGCACGCCTCCCACTGGGGATCAAGCCTGCAACCAGGACATGTGCCCTGACTGGGGATCTAATGGTTAGGTCATTGCTCAACCCCTGAACCACACCAACTGGACTGTTTCATGTTTTTAAACTAAAATAATAGTAGAAATGGTTACTGTCATCTCTTTAATATTTTGCAGGGATACTTTTTATTAGTATTATACTTCAGGATTTAGAAGCTATATGAATATTCAAAAGTTATATGATATGCATCAAACACCTACTACTTAAAACTAGCAATTGCCCTAGCTGGTTTGTCTCAGTGGATAGAGAGTTAACCTGCCGACCAAAGGGTCCCAGGTTCGATTCCAGTCAAGGGCACATGCCCAGGTTGCAGGCTTGATCTCCAGTTGGTAGCTTACAGGAGGCGGTCAATCAATGATCCTCTCTCATTGTTGATGTTTCTATCTCTCTTCCCTCTCCTTTCCTCTCTGAAATCAATAAAAATATATTTTAAAATAATAAAGTAAATTAAAACACTAGCATTAACTCTTAAGAAATCATCTACATTTTTTTCTACCTAACTTTTTGAATTTTGAAAAAGTGGAGTTTCAATGATTTTTATGTTCTCTGCTGGTATGTTAGTTAGATAAAGTTTGTGGATCTCACTGTGTCACTGAGGGCAAATAATAGAATCTCTCATTTAAGAACTAGTGGATAACAAAAATTGGATATGCAACTAATCCTTATAAAAATCAGTGCTTGTTATGCTATTCTCTATAACTAAACTGTACTGTACAAAACCCCCAAATTTTCCTTGTTTTAGTCAGTTTAACATAGTATTTCTGTATTTAACCTATTCTCACCCCTATTCTTTTTTTTTTTTAATTTTATTGATTTTTTTACAGAGAAGAAGAGAGAGGGATAGAGAGCTAGAAACATCGACCAGCTGCCTCTTGCACACCCCCCTCTGGAGATGTGCCCACAACCAATGTACATGCCCTTGACCGGAATCGAACCTGGAACCTTTCAGTCTGCAGAGCGACTCTATCCACTGAGCCAAACTGGTTTCGGCTCACCCCTATTCTTTGAGGCTAAGAAATTATCTAAAATGCTGTGTGTTCTCTTAATGTTTTTAATGAGGTAGTAGTGACAGTATTTGCCTATTTCTATCTAGGGGTAAACCCCATAAAAGATTTTATTTTATTTTTGTTCTGATTCTTAAGCTCAGGCTTAAAAAGTATAGCCCTTAACGGGTTTGGCTCAGTAAATACAACGTCAGCCTTCAGACTCAAGGGTCCCAGGTTTGGTTTCGGTCAAGGGCATGTACGTTGGTTGCAGGCACATCCCCAGTAGGGGGTGTGCAGGAGGCAGCTGATTGAAGTTTCTCATAGAGTTTCTCTCCCCCCCCCCCCTTTCTTTCTGTAAAAAATCAAAATATATATTTTTTAAATATAGGATAAGATATAGTTTCATAGAAATTTAAGGGAATTTGCGGATTTTTAAAGTCAGCAATAATTGGAATTGTTTGCATATATTATTATAAATATATGTCATATATTTACATATACATATATAGTATTTTCATTTATTCTTTTTAATAACCTTAAAACTTGTCTTTATTTACATTTTTAAGTACATTTAGTGATATTGTCTTTTTCCTTGGCATTTTGCAGTGGTAATAAAATGATTAAAAACTTTTTGTAGCCGAAACCGGTTTGGCTCAGTGGATAGAGCATCAGCCTTTGGACTGAAAGGTCCCAGGTTCCATTCCAGTCAAGGGCATGTACCTTGATTGTGGGCACATCTCCAGAGGCGGGTGTGCAAGAGGCAGCTGATCGATAATTCTCTCTCATCAATGTTTCTAATTCTCTATCCCTCTCTCTTCCTCTCTGTAAAAAAAATCAATAAAATATATATATTTTTAAAAATTTTTTGTAACAAGAAAAGATGTAAATAAGTAGAATGTTTTGGGGGCAAGGCCTAGTCACCCATGTCTGTATTCTGTATCTTAAAAATAGAGGTTCTCAACCATTTTTTCTGTCTTGGTATCTAAGGAATAGAAAACACTCTCAATACTAGTAGTAGGTTATTACCACAGAGATTCTCAGTAAGATTAATGGGGAAAGACAGGGTGGGAATGATAATAATTAGCAAAAGTCATTTGGCAAAATACCAAGTGCACTTGAGCTATTTTGGTAGTATATGGTTACCTTAATGTATAATTAATTAAATTTATAAATATGTTCCCTAAATGTTCTTTAGTTCGTCTAACTGAACCTAAACCTTTGTTATTTCAATTTTATAGCTTGGTGGGATTTTTGATTTTACTGTTTGGACTAGTGTGTTTTCTTTTATTTATTGAACTTTTCTTAGAATAGTGTTGCCAGAAATCAACTCCAATTTTGCCCTATTAACAAATAATCATTTTCATTTTATTTTTTTGTTAATCCTCACCTGAGGATATTCTTCCCATTGATTTTATTTTTATTTTTAGAGAGAGTGGAAGAGAGAGGGTGAGTGAGGGGAGGGGAGGAGGAGGGCAAGAAAGAGAGAAAAGGAAAGACAGAAACATCGATGTGAGAGAGACAAATGGGTTGGTCTTTCTGGACCAGAGTTGGGGATTGAACCTGCAACCAAATTATGTGTCCTTGACCAGGAATCAAACCCTTGACCCTTCAGTGGTTCTCCTGCCAGTGCTTTAACAACTGAGCCACACCGGCCAGGGACTTTTTCATTATTTTTGTTGCCTTCTAATTTGTGCATGTATGTTATAGTTTTTACAGAATTATGATACATAATTTTGTTTTACTTTTATATCATTTACATTTCCCCCATATTATCTCAATTTTATAATATGTAATGATTACATGACATTTATCAAATGACAGTTAAAATGTCCTCAATTTTAAATGCCCAATAGAAAAATAATTGTCTTCACTTTTTGCCTATTTTAATAGTAAATTGAGCATCTCTGTGCATGTACTTATTTTGAATTGCTTCCATTGGATACTATTCTCAAATGAGATGACTAGGTCAGAGGATATTGTTTCTCCAGTTGCTAATTTTTTGCTTTCCCAAACATTTGAACAAATTTACACCATCAGAATATGAATGAATCAATTTTGTTATAATTTCACCAACTTTATAGTTGTGCTTATTAACAAAGAATTAGGAATTATTAGTGGGAACAAGTTGCATTACTTAACAGTTTGATTTAGTTGACCATATCAATCTCTAGTTACTTGTCTACCAGTGAACTATGTGCTGGAACAGATATATTCCATATTTTATGTCATTTCACTGACTTTTTCTTAAAGATTACTAAAATTTTGATAGTCTAATAATAATCCTTAAATTTTATGCAGTTTTACATAGATTATACATGGCATGTCTTATGCTAGTTTGTTTTAATGTAACACTTTATGAACTATAGACTTATAAGCTATTAAATATTAAAATTCATAATGAATTTCTATATAGGTAACCTTTGAAATAAAGAGTATGCATATTACTCTTTGTTTTCTCCATATCATTTTCTGGTACATAATAAGCATGTAATCAATGTTTTAGAGAAGTTATTAGGAGCCAGGTTGTCATGGTTCTACCACTTATTATCTGTGTCACCTTGAGCAAATAATTTCCCTGTGCCTGGTTCCTTATCCTTAAGACCAACAATTTATAACTTCTAGCTTGTTGTGATAGTTGAAATAATTAACATATATACAATGTTTGAAACACTGTCAGAAACTTGGTAAGTGTTCAGTATGTGCTGTGGTAATTATTATTGTTAAAGTTCGTGCAAAAATAATAATAAGCCCCTCCTGGCATATGTGTGGTGTGACTTGAAGGCAGACATCAACCATGTATTTGGTAGCTTTGGCAATATAGTTGGTTTTCCTAGGAATTTATAATTTGTGGTAGAGTTTATCACTTTAGAATTTTTGTAAATCTATGCTAGAGGATGTATCATCTTTTTTGTTTCATATATGCCCCTTCACCCCAAATCAGACTTCTCTATATCAAATACATGCAGTATAGCATATCTATATTTTGTAGTAATGGAATGATTTATGATTTCCATTAAGTCCCATTCTTATTTTTTTCTGTTCTATCAATCCTACTTATAAACATTTCAGAGACCTTCCATTTCTTTCCCACTATAATGGAAGAGGTGTTTAAAGTACCACATTTGTAATGTTCTTTTGAATTCCTTACCAACTTTTCAACTAATATAACTACATCATTAGTTCTTAACCAGTGTTGAAAGTCACTGGTGTCTTTTATCATTTTTAAGGAAGGTTTTTAATGATTGTTGAAATATAGGTGTTTAATTGATGGTAATATCTCTTTCCCTTCCTTGAATTTTGACATACTTTGAGAGGAGTTGAGAGAGGTGAGCTTACCAGTGTTGTAATGGGAATTGTACATAATTCATACCCTCTCTTATTTGTGGCTTCTTCATACTGAGAAATTATTTATGTACTCTTAATAGCAATGACAACTGTGAATTGTTGTAATATTTGGGGAGATATTAGTTTTCTTTTTACTTTCCCAAAAGACAGGTTTTTAGTAAGATAACAAAAACAATGATAGATAAGTACATTTTATATATCCACCTTGAACAAAAATAATTCATTGGACATATTTTATATTATTTTATACTAGTGCCCCAGTGCACAGATTCACACACATTGAAATGAAATTAACAGAAGGTGGCCAGCGGGGCGGGACTCGGTGAGATGGGCTGGACATGTCCTGGAGCTAACCTCCTGAGGTCCCTCCACAGCATGTGCAGAGTGAGCGGGTCCCTCTGGCAGGTGAGGTCCCTCCACCTGGCCTGTGGGGATCAGGCTGAAACTGGCTCTCCGACATCCCCCAAGAGGTCCTGAATTGTGAGAGGGCAGTTCTTGGGTGACACACCCTGGAATTGGGCCTCCACCTGTGGTCTGGGGTGCGTCACCTGAGAACCATCACTGCCAAGTCACCACCACTCAGCAGCTTCTGCATTGAGCATCTGCCCCCTAGTGGTCAGTGAGCATCATGCCTACCGGCCAAATAGACAGTTGGACGGTCTCTTAGCCTTTTATATATATAGATAACAGATACGATTACCAAATCTAAAATATTAGTAGTAAAAACTTGGATTAACACTGTTCATGTTCATAACCATTAGTCTGTAAGTTCTTTGTATTTATATATTTCTAATGAGCTGTTGTAATTTTAAACAGTAAAACAAGAGCTTGTTTGCCTTACCTAGTGATTAGAGCTCTGTGAATAATCAAAACTCACTTTAAAAATGAAATTTAAATTGGACTTATGATTTTTATTAAAGAATATTTTGAGATATGGGCTGACATTACTTCAGATATTAATAATGTACTTTCATGAATACAATATTGAGAAAAATCTGTGATACTCTTTATTTGTCCCATTAACTTTGAGGAATTTCATCAGAACTTTAGTATACTCATGGGAGTTGTTATATTTGTGATGTGGTTGGGGAAAAAATTAAAAACTACTGCTTTCCCTGTTAAAGCTGGGCTTATATTTTTCTTACAGCTCAGGACTTTGATTTAATTTCATTGATGAACTAAATGCCTTATACCAAATAATGTTTGGGTTAGAGTTTAATTTAAAAATCTTCTAAAAGTTAAGTCTTGTTTCACATGTAGGTCTCAGTTCTAGCTTTAAAAATAAAGAAGGCAGTAAGTGTAGGATTGATTAAGCATTAGGAAAATGTACACTTAAAGTCAAAATAAAATGCAGTGAAATTTCTAATAAACTTGCTGGATACTTTATGAGCACCATGCACTGTACTATGTATTTTACATATATTTCATTTATTCTTTTTTGGCAAACCTGAAACTAGTATATTGTTTCTTACTAGAGAGGATTGCAGTGAAATCATACTATTTAAAATTGTCCTAATAATAGAAATATTGAAAAGGGAATGAAGTCCTTCCAGCTCATAGCTGCAGGTTTTCAAACTCTTAGTTTCAAGTTCGTTACTTTGTTGTTTCCAAACTGAACTCTAGGATTAATTCATGCATTTTTGTAGTGCTTGACTAAGATAGCCTATATAATAAAAGCCTAATATGCTAAGTGTCTGCTTGTGCAATAGTCTGTTCAACCAATCAAAGCATAATATGCTAATGATATGCTAAGGCTGCTCAACCACTCACTATTACGTGCACTGACCACCAGGGGGCAAACAGTCGATCATTGACCAGTCGCTATGACAGGCACTAACTACCAGGGGGCAGATGCTCCAACCGGTTAGCTTGCTGCTGGAGTCCAGCCAATCAGGACTAAGTGAGATGGGCCAGACATACCCTGGAGCCCTCCTGTGGTCCCTTCCCGGCTGGCTAACCTCCTGCATCCCTCCCCAGCCCGGATCATACACCCCTTTGGCCTGGCCTGTGCCCTATCACAATCTGGGATCCCTCGGGGGGATGTTGGAGAGCCGGTTTCAGTTCGATCCCGCAGGCCAGGCCAAGGGACCCCACTGGTGCGAATTCGTGCATTGGGCTTCTAGTAAGAAATAATAGCACAGAGAAGTTTCTGTAATATGCTGATGCCCTTGAAGCCTTGGGTACAAAGCTTACCCTCCTGGGCACCTTAGCTTAGGGTCTTACAAAGCCAAAATCAATATGTTGGCAGAGTTGTGTTTCTCTTTTGGAGTCTCTGGGGAAGAATTCACTTCCAGTTTCATTTGGATTGTTGGCTGAATGCAGTTGTAGGACTGAGGTCCTTCCAATCTTGCTGACTGCCAGCCAGGGCTGGTCTTTGCTGCCCCCCTTCAGTAATGACAGGTCAGGTCTCTTCCACACTCGCACTCTGTTACTGAGGCTGCTGAATCACTGATTCCAGAGGGAGGAAGTTCTCTGTTCATGTAATTAGATTGGGCCCCCTGGATAACCCAGGTAATCTTATTTTAGGATCTGTAATCTTTTTACATCTGCAAAGTCCATTTTGCCAAGTAACATAACCTATTCACAGGTTCCAGGAATTTAGGTGTGTGCATCTTTGGGGGACCATTCTACCTACTACACTCATATGCACCTGAAAAGAATTTGATTTAAAAAGTTGAGAAAGTATAATTTCTAGTCTCTCTGTCTAGATATTGATACCACTATTTTGTAAGTATCCAGTTTCCAGGGTGATTTGATGCTGTTACTGATTTTAAAAACAAACGACTTTCCATGCTGATAGCACTCCTGCAAACATTGTGAAGTTCCTAACACCCGTCAATACTTTCTGTACGTGTGGCAAGCATCAACCCTACAAAGTCATACAGTACCAGAGGGCAAGGGTTCTCTGTTTGTGCAGGGAAAGTAGCATTATGACGAAGCAGAGCGGCTGAGGCGGGCAGACTAAACCAGTTTTCCGCAAAAAGGCTGAAACTACAAAGAAGATTGTGCTGAGGCTTGAATGAGTTGAGCCTGACTGCAGGTCTAAGAGAATGCTGCCTATTTAAGAGATGTATATATTTTGAGCTTGGAAAGTAAGAGCCAAGTGATCAAAGTCGCATGTTTTGTTTTATTATGTAACAATAAAATATTGATATGTTCACTTAAAAAAAACTTGAATTCATATTTTTAAAAATATTTTTATTGACTTCAGAGAGAAAGGGAAAGTGGGAGAGATAGAAACATCAATGATGAGAAAGAATCATTGACTGGCTGCCTCGTGCAGGCCCCCCACTGGCTGTCAGGCCTGCAAACCCTGCATGTGCCCTGACTAGGAATTGAACAGTGACCTCAGGTTCATAGGTCAACTCTCAACCACTGAACCTTGACAGCCTGGCAACAGTTGGAAACTTTTGTTGTTCCTTTTCCTTTTTCTATTGAATTTATTTAATTTACACTTCTCTAGCAATTTTACTTGAATCCAGGGTATTTTAGTATTTTAAAATAATTATTAATCACCTTATTATCTCTGCAACAAATATAAATTAAACTTTTCAAAGTTTCTTACCAATTTCCTCTTTGTTTTGTTCTCTTGGGGTTCTCTGTCAGGACAGTTCATTTTTGGAGAATATTGTGTGAATGGAAATCATTAAATGAGTGTTTTTTATTGTTACAGTCATTATACTATGCAATATATCTGAATTCAGAATATTCCTAAATATAGGGCAAAACAGTATTCTTAAAGCCATGCTTTGTGGGTTTTGTTTGTGTTTTTTTCTTAAATTTTATTTTTTTACAGAGAGGAAGGGAGAGATAGAGTTAGAAACATCGTTGAGAGAGAAACACCTATCAGCTGCCTCCTGCACACTGGGGATGTGTCTGCAACCAAGGTACATGCCCTTGATTGGAATCAAACCTGGGACCCCTCAGTCTGCAGGCCAATGCTCTATCCACTGAGCCAAACCGGTCAGGTCAAGCCATGCTTTGTTTTAACAAAAATATTTGTAAGTCTGAGGTTTAATGGTACCTTGATTAATGGAGGCTTTAAGACAGATTATCTTTTGTTTTGTTCCCTGGAGGATTTTACAACCATTGCCCAGATTGTAAAATCCTCCAGGGAACAAAACAAAAGATAATCTGTAATCTGTAATAAGTAATCTGATCATCTGTAATAAGTATTTGTAATCTGATAATCTGTAATAAGATTTGATCTGAGAGAGAAATGGGTTTCTTTTGCAGTGTGGAAGACTGAGGACTTAAAGAAACTAGGGAGATCATTTTTAGGAAAGTAAACATAAGGAAGTTGAAGATACTAGAAATGATTTTCTTAAAACTTGTTCAGATATCTTTTTGAAAGTCCTATATACACTGTTTGAACACTGCTACTTGGAGAAAATGTCTCCCTTTTGCCTAGCTCCATCCTCTCACTAGGTCAGAAGCCAGCTTCTCTCTTCCAACCAAGATTGTCTTTGAGTATGGTAGACTCCTCTTGAGTCCATGTCCAAGAAAATTCCTTTCTCAAACTAACTTTTGTGCCCTATTTCCTGGCACAATATCTACTTTTTCCCAGAATACTTGCCTTGCCATTAACAGTGTTTGTCCCCTTCAGCAGACATCCTACCCCTTACCCACAGGTTAGTTATAGCCAAATATAAGAAGTACATACACAGTAGTCAGGATAAAGTAGAAACGAGAGTCTTCTGGTATTTGCATCAGTTTTAAACATACCATATTAAGGTCATTTCAGCCAACTTTATTCAAAGTAAAGTGCAACCCTTCTTTCCAACATTCTGTACAATAAGGAAGTCTCTGAAGTTCATACCTGACCTAATAATGGAGGAGGAAAGTCTATTTTCCCTTTTAACATCTTGCTTCTGAGTTCACTGCCTTTCCCTAGGGCATTTTGTAACTGAGCTTTCTTCCAGGTTCTTACCCAATCTCACCTTGGGCACTCCCTTGCTTACATAATGTATAATTCTGTGTTTTGTGGACTGCTTGGATGAGTTTATCCTCCTAAAATACAACTATATAGATTGTTTCTTTACGCTGGCATTGTTACTGTGGTCCTCACATTTCCCTCTCTGTCACCTACAGATTGTCCTTGCATATTTAGAGCAGTCCTTGTGGACACTGGTCTTGTTCCTTCATCACTGGCAGGACCTGCTGCTTCGGAAAGCTCTCCGCAGTAGACTGCTAAGGCAGCTCTACAGGCAGCCAGCCATCTCGCAGTTTAGAATGAAATGAATGAAACAACTAATTGTCCACTAATATTCATTCTTTTCTTTTTCCTTATTAGCTGAGCATATGGTGAAATTAAAAAATGTATTTCCCAGATTTCCTGCTAGCTGTGGCCATGTGACTTAAGTTCTAGCCTATGGAAGGTAAATAGAAGTTTCCTGAGAGATTTCTAAAAAAATTCCCTAAAGGGAGGCTATTGCTTATCTCCTTATTCTCCTTCTTGCTGTCTGATTAAAAGATGTAATGACTCTACCTTCTGCAGTTACATGTTAAGGGTGGCAAAACAACAAAAAAAGAGAGCCTAGACCAGTGGTCTGCAAACTCATTGGTTAACAGAGCCAAATAGCAACAGTATAATGATTGAAATTTCTTTTGAGAGCCGAAAACCAACTTCTGCACATGGGCCACAAAGTTTTAATCATAGTGTATGTGGCACCCACACATGGTATTTTGTGGAAGAGCCACAGTTTGCTGACCTCTGGCCTAGACCAATGATCACAGTTCTGACTGCCTGTGTTTATATGAGAGAAATAAACCGGAATCATTTAAGCCATTGTTATTTTGAGTTTTCTGTCACTCACAGCTGAACCTAATTTTGATTCAGGTATACAAAAGTCAATCTGTTTCCAAATAAGAATCACCTAAACTAGGTCCCGTGAATGTTGTTTCTTCTGTCAGTGTTGGTAGCACTGACAGAAGAAACACTATAATCTGAACTAAATTTTGATGCTCAGATTTAGCACTGCCATTTCATCTGTCATCTGCGACTACCTTTCCCTTCTATTATGGTAAAACTAGAGTCCCGATGCACAAATTTGTACATGGGTGGGGTCCAGCCAGCCTGCCTTGATTGGGTTCATCGGGCCTGGGTGCCCAGGGGGAGGGGATGCAGGAGGTTGGCATATTAACCTTTATTTATTTATTCATTTTTATTTTTTCCCATTTTTTAAATTAAATTATTATCTGTGTACATATCTTACCGTTGCCCCTGGTACATGCCCTCCATCCCCAGAGTTTGTGTCCATTGGTTGTATTTATATGCATGCATACAAGTCCTTTGGTTGATCTCTTATCTCCCCCAGATCTCCCTCCCTTCCCCGCTGTAATTTGACAGTCTGCTTGTTGCCTTACTGTCTCTGTATCTATCTTTTTGTTCATCAGTTTATAATGTTCTTTATTATCCATAACTGAGTGAGGTCATGTGGTGTTTCTCTTTCAATGACTGGCTTATTTCACTCAGCATGATGTTCTCCAATTCTATCCAGGTTGCTGCAAATGATAAGAATTTCTTCTTTTTTATGGCAGCATAGTATTCCATTGTGTAGATGTACCAAAGTTTTTTGATCCAATCATCTGCTGATGGGCACCTAGGCTGTTTCTAAATCCTAGCTATTGTAGATTGTGCTGCTATGAACATAGGGGTGCATATATCCTTTCTGCATATTAGCCTTTTATTATATAGGATAGGATGTTTCATTTTTCTCCTTTCACCAAGATTCCACTGCCATACTTCTATCCTTAAAACTTAATACTCTCCTAAATGGCATTGTACCTGGAGTTATGGAGGCCACAAGATAAATATCTTCATGGAGCAGTGAAGATTTTGGAGGGAACCCTAAATTTTATATAAAAGTAATAGCATGGAAGACAAAATTCACATGCATTTTAAAATATAAAATAAAATTCACATTTAAAAATATAGTGGATGGAGTTGAACTGTATGAGCCATTTTCTTTAGATCTCACAAAGTAATGAGTTTATTCTTTTCTGCCTCTTAGAAGGAAACCTGAGAAGCACTGCTTACCTGCCTACAACTGGGAGATTCCTGGCAGCAGAGTGACTGAAGCTCATGGCCCACCAACTAGAAAGGTAAGAGATTTTTAGCTTTTAATGCAAAAGTATCTTTTTGTGTTTGTCTCTCAAATATTATTGAATTCCACAGATATCTCCCGATGATAGTCCTTAGAATGCTGGTGTTCTACCATATTGATAAAAATATTCTAGTAATAAAATAGTAATAAAAAAAAATTCTGAAGTTCAGCAAATTTGAAAGTGTCCTTTTGGAGTTACTATGCATAGTAGCACATTGTATACTTACATTGAAGTGTTTAATTTTGTTTAACCCAAAGGTTCTTAAACCTTTCTGATTAGGGAGCCTTTATATATAGTACAGGGTCCTAATATGAAAGTTCCAATTCTCCTAGAATTTCATAAGGATAGTAACAGGAGTTAGTCCCTGACACATTTTCTACATTTCAAAAATATTTCACCCACTCTAAGGCAGTGCCACTAACTAAAATGTCAAAGTTATTTGCTTTTGGCTTGAATTATATCAGCTAAGTTTAGTACCATGATTATTTCATGCTGATCAGAAACATTTAATAGGAAGTTATATATTCAAACATTTACCTTTATTAAATATCTCTGTCGCAGCCGCAGTGTGCTGATGTTAAAAGGTACAAAGTACAATGAGTTCTGGTCTCAAGCCATTTATAATTTGGGGATGTAGCTTCTAAAAATGGAAAGAAAATACTGATTTAATAAATGTGACCAAGCATACAGAATCTTTCAGTTTGGCCTGGTGATAGACTTTGTCAGATATATTAAGATACACAAGCAAACTGTCATATGTTGTTGTATCTGAATCTGGAGATTCAGATCAAAAGAAAAACTGTAAAAAATATGTACATTTGCTCTAATTTTGATAAAAATTAAGAAAATAATTTAAATGTACATATATATTTGAAAAAGTAAAAAAAATTTCAGCAGGTATTTAGGAGAAAAGGGTGGCAACACTCGGTAATTTTTTCTTATACACTGATACCTACATTAAATAATTTTGAGCTACTTGTCCCACTTAAATGTTGGCTGGAACTATTTCCATAAAATGTAACTTCCATGAGGACAGTTACTATGTCTATATTATTGTAGTCTGAAATCTAGCACACTTCCTACCCTTCTGCACCTACTCAATAAATATTTAATCACTAAATGACTAAGGAAATTAGAGATCTGAATTTCAGGTTGCTGGTAGAGTGGATGGAGGAATATCAGAGGTGAGTAGTGTTAACTATGAAAGGAATAGGTGAGTGAGAAATGAGGCTGAGAGAGGGAGATGATTAAAAGCCTGCATAACTAGAGCCAGGAGATGAAGAGGCAGCATAAGATTGGGATAGGAGGCAGAAGGCAGTTTATGCAAGGGTCTGGAACCAATGTAAGGATATGAGGTTTTGTCTTAAGAGCATTTTTTCATAAGCAGGTCCTTTTCTCTCACTTTGGTGCTGCTTGACTTAAGAGCTTAGACCATTATTCTCTTTGCTGAGGTTAGCAATAGATTGTACTGGTTTTCTTCTGTATAGTATTGCCCTCTCTAATCAATCCTTCATACTTACATTAGTGATCTTACCAATATGCCCCTTTTATTATCCAATTCACCTACTTTAAATCTTTTTACTTTCTTATAGCAGGGTTAAGCAAGCTTTATCTTTAAAGGGCCACATAGAAAATATGTAAGGCTTTATGGGGACCACATATGGTCTCTGTATTGTGTTTTTCTTTTTCTTTTAATTTACTTATTAATATTTAGAGAGAGAGGAAGGGGGGTAGAGAGAAACATCAGTTTATTGTCCCACTTATTTATGCATTCATTTGGTTGCTTCTTGTGTATGTCCTGACCAGAGATTGAACCCACAGCCTTCCGTATGTTAGGACAATGCTCTAACCAGCTGAGCTCCCTGGTAAGAGCTCTGTTGCTTATTTTTATCCCCTCTCCTCCCTCCCCCCCTCCCCAACCAATTATAAATGTGAAAAACTTTCTTAGCTGAACATTTTGGCACAGGGCCCTGGTTTATAACCTCACAGAGAGGGGATGGAAGATAAGTATGGAATTGAAACTCCTTGCCAAGGCATTAAAGGCCCTTCACGTTGTGCTTCCCTCTCGCGTTACCGCTCTTCCCTTCAACCTATGTTTCTACACTTCAGCCATCAGAAGTTCTTAGAGATCCTTCAGTGTATTCTGCTTTATTGTGCTTTCTACATGGTGTTTCTTTTGCCAAAACATCATCTCTAACTGGTTAATGCCTCTTTCATTGAGAAGACTAAGCTCAGACATTGTTTCCTTCAGTAGTCTTCCCAAACTCTTTTTCTAGGTGTGGCCAGGTACTGTCTTAGTTAGGGGATAGAAAATCAGATAAATTCGGGTTTAAAAAAATAAAAGGAGCTTCACACTCAGGATAGAGAAGACTCTCTCATGACCTAATCTTAAGCATAGTTAGGCATCACAGGAACTACGTTCCTTCATACTGGCTGAACTGTTTCTCATATCATTTTCTACTCCATTGTGGTTTATGATCAGTATGAACCTGACAGGAAATATCTATAAGTCCTGAGTAAGATTTTGAATCTCTCGTGGCCACCTTTGTCTGGCTGATTATGTTTTTCTTTTATAAATTTCTTGAAGAGGTAATCTGATTGGCTTAACTTGGCCAGGTATCTCCCCTGGTTCACCTGAGCCCAGTATGTTGGGGCATGGTTCTAGAGGATTGCCCTTTACTGTGCAATCTCTAAGGGCACTGTGGGTGCTGAGGAAGATGACTACTCCAGGATATCCCTTACTTCCCCATGTTCCCTTAGTGTTTGTCTATCTCTCTATATAAAAGCCTAAGTGACAGGAATACCGGGACACCAGAACGGCTGGCCACTATGATGTGCACTGACCACCATGGGGTAGACAGTCAATGCAGGAGCTGCCCCCTGGTGGTCGGTCAGTGTGCTCCCACAGACAACCTGTGCCGCCAACCTCCCCTGGTCCCTCCCTGCAGCTGGGCAACCTCCCACAGTCCTTCACCCACTTGGGATTTTTTTGTTTTGTTTTATTTTTCAGTATCCTTGCAATGAAAAAAAGGACGTGATAAGTTGTTCAACTTATGAAATTCAAGTTACATGTGAATTCTGCCAGGTATGTATGCAATATTTGATATTTTTGGCCATTTTAATATTTTAGAGTATAACATTTTTCATAGGTTGTTTCTAGATAAATATTTTGGTGTTTTTCCATTAATAAGAAAACACTTATGTGTTATTTAGTTGAATATACTATTGTTTTTTAAAAAAATTTTAATATATTTTTATTGATTTCAAAGAGTAAGGAAGAGGGAGAGAGAGATAGAAACATCAATGATGAGAATCATTGATTGGCTGCCTCCTGCACGCCCCTCACTGGGGATTGAGCCCGCAACCCAGGCATGTGCCCTTGACCAGAATTGAACTTGGGACCCTTCAGACCGATGCTCTATTCACTTAGCCAAACAACATAGGGCTGTTTTTAAATTATTAAACAGAACATCTAAATTCATTTAACTAGCTGAAACCGATTTGGCTCAGTGGATAGAGCGTCGGCCTGGGAACTGAAGGGTCCCAGGTTCGATTCCGGTCAAGGGCACATACCTTGGTTGCAGGCACATCCCCAGTAGGTCAAGGGCACATACCTTGGTTGCAGGCACATCCCCAGTAGGAGGTGTGCAAGAGGCAGCTGGTCGATGATTCTCTCTCATTGATGTTTCTAGCTCACTATCCCTCTCTCTTCCTCTCTGTAAGTAGTCAATAAAATACATTTTTTTAAATAAAAAAATAAATTCATTTAACTATAGTAAACATAAACATATTTAGGGTTTTGATTTCTCTTAAAATGATTACAAATAATAATGATCTCATGAGATAATCTGTAAAAAAGGGTTCAAATAGCAAATGGATGTGGAAAAAATATTCTTGGTGCTGATAGATCAAAGTTCCTACCTCCTTTTTTTTTTTTAATCCTCATTCAAGGATGTGTTTATTGATTTGAGAGAGAGAGGCAGAAGTGGGAGAAACATCCAGCAGTTGCCTCCCATGCCTAACCCTGACCAGGGATCAAACCCACAACCTGTGCCCTTACATGGAATCAGATCCCCATCCTTTCTGGTGTACAAATGGAGCCATCTTGGCAGGAGCCCTATCTTTTTCTTCTATAGTAAAAATCTGCATGTTTACATATATTTGTCTACTCAATAAGTTAGAAGAAAGGAGAAACCAAGATGGCAGCATAGGTAAACACCTAAACTGCAGCCTTGCACAGCAATTTCAAAAATACAACTAAAAGACAAAACGGACATCATCCAGAACCACAGGAAAGCTGACTGACTGGAAATTCTACAACTACCGGAAATTCTACAAGGAAAATCAGAGGAGCTGTAAAAGCCTGAGGTTCAGAGACATGGGCGTGCAAGCTCGTGTGTGGAGGACGGAGCCGGAGAGGACCAGGCAGCTGAATGCCTGGCTTGTGTTCTCTAGTGGGAAGGAGATAACAGCTCTTGGCTGTTGCTGAACCCTAGTTCCTACTGCATTGAACCCCAGTTCTGGGCGAGACCCTGGGGACCCAGGCTCACACAGGGAGAATTTGGGCTGTACGGCGGAAAATTAGGGGAGCGGTGAAAGGCAGAACTCCGGAGTCATGTACTTGAATGTGCACAGAGGACGGACTGTTGACTGTGCTGCTGGATTGCCCTAGCGGGAAGGAGACAAAAGCTCTGGACTGCATTGAACCCCAGTTCCGTGCGAGAATCTTGGAATCCAGATTCATTGAGGGAGAGACTAGACTATCTGGCAGTAGGCGAAACTGGAGGGCACCTTTCTTGCACCGATAGGGCGGGGCTGACAGGAAGCCAAGACTGTAGATTCCACCCTGAAACTCCACCCCATCCAAGCTGAGCACAGAGGCTTTTGCAGTTTTGCAAGTCTAGTCGAATAAGGCTGTCTCCCAGCATAGACACAGCTGATCCAATTGGCCTAGAGGTCAACTCCTCCCACTGATACCAACAACAATCAAGACTTAACTACAACAAGGCTGTACACACTGTCCACAAAGAAGTGCACCAAGAATGTCAACCTCAGGTAACTGGGGAGGCCGATCCACTGGCCCATAGAGGACACCTAGCACACAAAGCTACCCTACCAACTCAGAAGCAGTGAAAATGCAAAGACAAAAAAAAAAATCACAAACCAAAGAAATGGAGGAAAACAAACAACTGGAGATAGAGTTCAAAACCATAGTTATAAGGTTTTTCAAGAATTTCCTAGAAAAGGTTGATAAATTTAGCAAGACCTTCGAGGACATGGAAAAGGACCAACTAGAAATTAAACATACACTGACTGAAATAAAAAATACTATACAGACACCCAATAGCAAACTAAAGGAACGTAAGAATCAAGTCAAAGATTTGAAATACAAAGAAGCAAAAATCACTCAACTGGCCGAAACCGGTTTGGCTCAGTGGTGGAACTTCGATCTGTGGACTGAAAGGTCCCGGGTTCGATTCCAGTGGAGGGCATGTACCTTGGTTGCAGGCACATCCCCCCCCGGGGGGGGGGTGTATGTGCAAGAGGCAGCTGGTCGATGTTTCTCTCTCATTGACGTTTCTGGCTCTCTATCTCTCTCCCTTCCTCTCTGTAAAATATCAATGAAATATATATATATATATATATTTATTTATTTTTATTTTTTTTAAATCACTCAACTGGAAAAGCTAAAAGAATCCAAAAATTTGAATATAGTGTAAAAAGTCTCTGGGTCAACTTCAAGTGTACCGACATCAGAATTATGGGGGTGCCAGAAGAAGAGAGAGCACAGATACTGAAAACCTATTTGAAGAAATAATGACTGAAAACTTTCCCCATCTGGTGAAAGAAATAGACTTACAAGTCCAGGATGCGCACAGAATCCCAAACAAAAGGAATTCAAAGAGGACTACACCAAGATACATTATAATTAAAATGCCAAGAGCAAAAGACAAAGAATATTAAAAGCAGCAAGAGAAAAACAGTTAATTACTTACAAGGGAGTACCCATACTATTGTCAGCTGATTTCTCAACAGAAACTATGTAGGCCAGACGGGAGTAGCAAGAAATAGTCAGTGATGATTAGCAAGAACCTACAACCAAGAGTACTCTACCCAGCCAAGTGACATTCAGAATTGAAGGTCAGCTAAAGAGCTTCACAGATAAGAAAAAGCTAAAGTAGTTCATCAACACCAAACCAGTATTAGATGAAATGCTAAAAGGTATTCTTTAAGAAGAGGAAAAGAACAAAAAGGAAAATATAAAAATTATGAACAACAAATACACATCTATCAACAAGTGAATCTAAAAATCAAGTGAATAAAAAATCTGATGAACAGAATAAACTGGTGAATATAATACAATCAGGGGCATAGAAAGAGAGTGGACTGACAAATCTCAGGGGGGAAAGGGTGTGGGGAGTGCAGGAAGAGACCTGATAAAAATTGTACATCTGTGGATGAGGACAGTGGGAAGGGGGGAAGGGAAGAGGGTGGGATGGGAACCAGGTGGAGGGGAGCTATGGGGAGAAAAGAGGAACAACTGTAATAATATGAACAATAAAGATTTATTTTAAATAAGTAAATAAATAAATAATAAAGCTGGAGAACCTGAAGCTCTGAACAACTCAGCCTGTCTACTTATAGACAATAGCTCTTGAAATTTTTCATTTCCATGTTTTCATCTTTAAAGAACATGTGCTTAATTAAAATTTTAGAAATTGGATAGAAAGGACATTTACAGAGCTATTCTATTGATTTCCTTGTTAATTCTGGGTCAGCCCTAACTGGTTTGGCTCAGTGGCTAGAGTGTTGGCCTGTGGACTGAAAAGTCCCAGTTTTGATTCCGTTCAAGGGCATATGCCTGGGGTTGCGGGCTCGATCTCCAGTAGGAGTCATGCAGGAGGCAGCTAGTCAAGGATTCTTATCATTGAAGTTTCTCTCTCTCTTTCCTTTCCAATCTGAAATCAATAAAAATATTTTTTAGAATAATAATAAATTAGAAGATAGGGTTAGAATGTCACTAAAAGTGTATCATTTCACATTTGTATAGAAAAGGTAACAAACAGTGAAAATAAAAATTATTACTTTTTAAATTATTCTTGATTAAAAAAATCTGTACTGTAAAAGATTTAGACATCTCTTAATGTTTTACTATAGGCAATACAAGGACCTGTGGAATATGAGTGATGACAAACCCTTTCTATGCACTGCCCCTGGATGTGGCCAGGTAATACATAAATTACTTTAAATCATTTTGTATATTTATATTTGTTAAAACACTGATGACATTATATGTTATCGTTAAAGGGATTCTCTTATAATGTTTGTACAGTTTTGGAGTTAAAGAAAATAACCCAGAATAATTTGGGGAAGGAATTCTTCTTTTTCCACAGTAGCATTATGTGAGTTTTAAAAAGTTCAACCTAATATTGAAAAAAAATTATATCTTATAATGGAAAGATGAAAACCTGGACAAAATCTAGGGTTTAAAAGTATTTTCATTTGACCATTATTGGTTGAAAATCACTGTAAACTGCCTAATTGGAAATTAGATGTACATTATCATATATGAAAATTACTTTATTTGCTCAACTCTTATGAATTTAGCTAATATTTTCCTGATAATATTATTAATGTATTAATGTTCTTAAAGCTAACATCTATAATACAGAGCATGTGTGGAAGCATTTTCAGAAAATAATACTTTAATATTTCAGTGTTTTATAACAGGCTATTAAATTATTAACTTATGCTATTATAATTATACTAATCTTAAAGTAACTACAGGTACTAAAGAATTAAGAATAAATTCAATGTGTAGTGAAATTATGGAATACTTAAATTATAAATAAAAAAATAACTGTGAAAGTGCTTTATTCTGGTATGTCACATTTACTCCTTGGATTCAGTACTGAGTTAAATGGACAAAGAAGTGGTATTACTCAAATCATCCATTTTGCTGGAGTGGTTTGAACAGACATGATTCTATAATACCCTGGATTATAGTAAATCCTGTATGTTTGTTGCTAGAGCCAGTTTTACTACATTGTTCTAGGAATTATCCTTAGAAACTCAGTCTCAAACAAGCCCCTTATTCCTTCTCCTAATCTTTTCTTAAAATAGTAAAAATTGTTGTTATCTTGATTGATTTTTTATTAATACACACGCCATTTTTTTAAATAAAAAGTATTACATTTAAATTTGCTTAAATTCAGCAGAACAAAAGGAAACCTATTGCTAATAAAAGAATGTATGTGTATCATAAGAGATTGTTTCTTTAAAAACCTTTCTAATATAAGAAGGAAAATATTAAGGAAGTAGAATTGTTTTTAGACTCGATTGTGAAAGGAGTTAACATTCATACTTCCTTGTACCTCTTCTTCCCATTTCTTGATTTCTGATTATTTTGTTTTTTACATTGTCAAGGATTATAATACATTTTGTCTAATAGCCTGTAATTCCCATATTTGCTTAACTTACTTCCATTTAAATAGTATAGATAGAGAAAAAGGGAAGTACTAAGTTTTAAGTCACTGTGTATTTAGAAGCCAGAAAGAGGAGAGGGAGGATGTAGAATAGAAGGCTGAGAAGCAGCAAACAAGAAAATTGTGTCCTGAAAGTCAGGTAGAAGTGTTTCAAAGTGGAGAAACAATGTAGTTCAGATAGTGGACAGGAAAAGGTGAGAATTCAGAATTTACTATTGGATTAAGAAATATGAAGATTATTAGGTGAGTAGTTTCATTAAAGTGGCAGTGACAACAATGTGATTGCAGTAAGTTAGAGAGAAAATGGGGAGAACCAGAAGTGGAAAACATTATAAGACAGCTTTTTCTTTGAGTTTAGCTTAAAGGGAACAGAAAAATATAGCTGTAGGAGGATTGAAGATGGAGCTTATTTGTTTTGCATTGTATAGTGGGAATATCACAGCATTTTTGACCTTGCAGAGAGAGAGATTGTTACAAGATTAGGGTCCTTAAGTAGTAAATAAAAGGATGGGCTCTGGTGCTCAAGTAAAGGGATTGGCCTTAATTAGACCATGGGCAATTATTCCATAGTAAAAGAGAGTCAAAAGGGAGGGGTAGAGGTTTGGAAGGTTTGAATAGAGAAAAGAAAGCATACAGACATGTTTCTTTCAATATAGTCACCATAAAAAACAAAATTCCATTTCTATTTATTCCACTGCACACAAAAAATTACCTTTAGCAGCTATGGCATGCTGTTTTAAATAGAACTTAGGGATGACAAATTTTTAGCCCTTTGTATTACTTAGTATATTGGTTAGGTCAAAAATCAATCTAACAATAGCTTGAACAGTTTGTTTTTTCATTTAACAGCCCAGAATTAGGAGTTCTAGGGCAGGCTGACTGCTATTCTCAACATTTGAATTCCATTTTTAGATCCAAGATGGCTGGCCCAGCTCCTGCCATCAGGTTCACATTCCAGCAATATGGAGAGAGAAAGGGAAACAGAGCACGCACGCACACACACTCACCATTTTATTAACATTAACTGGAAATAATGCTAAAAAAAATGTATAGTTTTCATTTTTTTCTTTTAGCAAGAGCTCAATCACATGGCCACCTTATTGCAAAGGAAGCTAGAAAAATGTAGTCTTTGTTCTGGGCAGCCAGGTATTCAACTAAAATTGGGAAATTCCTTTGGGAAAATTTTGAGTAATGGAGATTAAGGGACAGTTAGCAATCCTTTTTATACTTTTCAAAGATGATTTTTCATTTGGGGACATAGCAATAAGTCATTTGGAGCCTGAATCTGGTTAACCTAGTTACAATAAGTCCTCACTTAATGTTATTAGTAGATTCTGCAACTTTTAAGTGAAAGGACATATAACAATCATAAGCAAAAATGAATGAAAGACCTTTTAAGGACTTGCTGTAATGTTTTTAAAGTTGAAAATAAAGTTTTCAACGTCTGGAATTTAGTTGTCAGTAATGTATCAGTGTTGGTTTCTTAGGGGTATACCATATCTATTATTTATCTGTGCCCAACTTGTTTCAAATAGTATTTGAGAAATTAAAGGTTCATAAAATAGTTGTCATAATAATAAAAACTAATATTTTTAACTTAGCCACTGTACTAAGAAGGTATGTCAGTTATCATTTAATGCTTCCAACAACTCTATGAAATTGGTGGTTATGGCTCATTTCTCTGAGTCACAAAACCAGGAAGTATTGGAATTAAGTTTGTACCTAAAAGCCTGTCCTTGTGTTCTGTCTTTAAATAGAGTGTTCAGGCCATAAAGTATATTTGAATACAGGTCTTGGTGTTCGTTATCTTTCAATCAACATGGTTTTTATTTCCTCTTAATAACAACAGTTTCCCCCAAAATGTTGACAAACTTAAAATGGCAAAATAAAATCTAGAGAGGACTTGTTAACATTAGGAGCATTTCATAAGTCCTTCTCCCTTTTTATTTTTTTAAAACAAAATTGGGACCTTACTGCATTTACATAGTTTATATTCTATCAGTATATAGATTACATTGCATGTATCATAAGCTTTTTGTGTGGTAATTGAAAACATAGGTTTATGCTGCTGTGTCCTAGTGCCAGAACATGTCCCATAATTTATTTACTCATTTCTCTATTATGGACTTTTATAATTTTATAACTTATTAAATTTATATGATTTTTATATAATTATATAATATACAATTTTATGAGTATATATAATATAGCATAATTATATATAATTTTATAATTCCATATTATAAGCAATAGTGTAATGAAATCCTTTATGTGCATCTCTAATTAATTTCTCAAAATACATTCTTAAAAATAGATTACTTGGTCAAAATGTATACACAGTTTTGAGGTTCTTCAGGCATTTTGCCATATTGTTTTTTAATAGCTAAGCCAATTTTTATTCTAATAATTTATTTAAGCACTGGCTTCATCATGAACACTCCAGTATGGGGTATTATTACTTCTTTTTTGTGTCTGTGCCTGTTTTTATTCCCTAAGGGATTTAAAATAATCTCGATGTTATATTAATATCTTATAACTGCTACTGATCAAAATAGTAACCTTGCTGCCATGGTCGGGTCCCTCAGTTGGTTGGGAGTGTCATCCCATACACCAAAAGGTGACAGGTTTGATTTCTGGTCAGGGCACATACCTAGGTTGCAGATTCAATCCCCAGTCCAGGCACTTAGAGGAGGCAACTGATGGATATTTCTTTTCCTCCATTCCTCTCTAAAATCAAATTAAAAAAAAAAAAAAAAAACCTATTCTTGGGTGAGAATTTTTTAAAAAATGTAACATGGCTTATGTCAGCATCATCCATTTGTTAAGTCTTTCTAAGAACAGAAATGGAATGTCTCTTTAGATTCAAATAATTCTTATAAAATCAAAACTTCAACTGGTATTATCCTGGTGGCCTCATAACTTAGTTGTACCTATTTATCTGTTAAATAGGAATAATAATCTATTCAGTGTTTCCCAAACTTTTGACATATGTGTACCCCTTCTATAATTTTCATAACGCTAAGTACCCATTGTCAAAAAAAAATAGATGTATTTTAATAACAATCGAAATATTTTTTTTTCTTTTTTTTGGTACATACACAAATAATAATAAACGAAAAATAAAATTATTCATAATAAAATATAAATAAAATTTATATTATAAATAACATTTATTTGGATCAATGAGAAGGATGAAATTGACTTGACTCATGAGAACGTAGAATTAGGCACAGCTAAGCACGGTGCAGTGCAAATCCCCACCAAACTCTGGTGCCATGCCTACCCCCACCAAACTCTTCCCGTACCTCTGGGGTTACGCATACCACACTTTGGGAAACACTGATCTATGCCATGTGTGTGAATTAAATGCAGAATGACTGATTTTTAAGGAAGTTAATTCTAGTTTGTGTTCAAGTGTTCATGCCTTGGAATTACAGATTTCTCTATACCATATATCAGAGCTTATATCGCTTTATTATAAAAGCATCAGATTCCCATCCCTTCAATCTATCAGGTTGCCCTTCCTTTTTTAACCTTTTAAGAGAGATTATTATCCTGTCCTACCTTTCTTGACTGCTTTTCTCATTGTTTATTCAGCTATATGCTCGAAGTCTTGTTTAACACAATACTGTGCACATTTCGCATTGGATTTGTGCTCTTGTGTTCTTAATATGTTATTATTGCTAGCAGTATCATTACAATTTTATTCAGTTCATACTTTTAGAATAATTTTTTTAAATTAGGCTGGGAAAACAATTCAAACAGATTTTGCAAAAATTTTATTTTGGCATATAGTAGCTACTTTTATATTAAGTATTGAAAAGATACACTTTATTCATATATATATACATATATATAGGCATTGGCAAAAATAGGCTTACAGTTATAATGCAAATATATAATAATAAGTAAATAATAATACAGGAATAAAACCTGTGTTTTGTGTACTCTCAACTGCAAACCTACTTTTGCCCAGCCCTGTATATATCTTTTCTTGGTGACTATTTTTTTTTAAAGAAATCTTTATTGTTGAAAATATTACATATGTCCCTTTTTTCCCCCATTGCCCTCTCCTGTCCCTCCCCCCCTCCCCCCCCCAGCCTATTGGTGACCACCTTTTGACAAGATTGCCTTTTGCCACTGTCTTAAAATTTCTTGTTAGAGGTAAATAAATTTTCTTATAACAACCCAAGTTAAACTCACCTGTATCAACTACTGATTTTAGTATATTTTATCCATGTATATAAGTGATACCATTATATGATCAACAATTCGTTTATAAATATCATTTAGGTAAATTTGATCCGGAGATCGAACATTCATATTTCTTTAATTTCTCCTTTTAATATTAATATGACCCAAAATGTTTTTAGGGTCTTTTTAGCTGCTTCTTTTCACATAGGATCTATCTTGGTGCCATTTTTACATGTTTTGTACAAAACATAATGTTATTTATTCTATATGTAGTTTGTTCTTCCAGTGTATTTGTGGTCAAGCCATCTAAGCAGAAGATATTGGTAGAATAAAATTCCTGGGAGGTTAATTTTCCAGGTTCTTATGCATTAATTATGTTGACTTTGCTGTTTTTGAAATCTAAGACCTCTGTCTACCAAAATACATTCACTCACAAATGTTTACTGATTCTCTTCCATGCAGAAGTCACATTATTAGGTTATTTATAACATTAAAGTGAATTTTGCTTTAAGATACATATACTTTTAAACATGTAATGCAAAGTTAAAAGCAATGAAATAATGCCAGTAAACTGCAGATATGTTTATTCTCCAAGAGTTTTGTTATTCAACAGTCTGTCAATTCTCCATATTTGCAAGGAATTCTTATGATGATAAAGCATATGAAAATAGCACTTGAGTGGAGAAAACTGGGTTATAGTCCCACTTGCTTCTTAGTAAATGTTTGAAGAGTGAACAAATGAATAAATTAAGGCAACGGGGGGGTCGGGGGGTATTGTTGCATCTGAACACTCACCTTCGATGGGACCATAAGCAGGTTCTGAAAAGGGGTCATTTAATAGTAGATATTTTTCTATTGGTGTATGCAGTAACCTAAAGACTGAGTGGTAAACCATCCTATCTAACAAAGAGGGAATATGCTAATTGACTTTCATGCCCTCAAAGATAGCAGCACCCATAGCCCAGTCCCCTCAGCCCCGCTGGGGTGGCAGGTGCAGCACGGCTGGCCCGCCTCCATGCACCTGCCTCAGGAGTCCCCCAGTCCTTTCAACCCCCAAGCCACCCAGGCACTGCCGATGCAGCAGCAGAGGTGTGATGAGGGCATCGCCTTCCCCTGATTGCTGGGTCACCTCCCACCCCTGAGGGCTCCCAGACTATGAGAGGGGGCAGGCCTGGCTGAGGGATCCTGCCATCCAGTGTATAAATTTCCATACAGGCCTCTAGTACTTAATATGACAGCAAAATATGGCCAAATTAAATAAAAGCTTAATTTACTGAATAACTGTGGTTTTGGTGGTTTATTTTTGTTTCTTTAGACTGGGCTTGAAGATTCAACTGTTTAATTGTAAGGAGCTCATTCATTTGAACATTTATTAAATACCATATGTTAACTTTGGGGGAGCGCAAACAGAGAGGAGCTCAGACTATTTTAAAGGACAGACATACAAAATAATATAATATTGATAGGTACTATAACCAAGGCATTGTGTAGAGCATAATGGGCATTAATGAGAGAGATTATCACCTACCGAGTGAGGATCTGGTTGGCTTGTAAGGATGATATAGGTAGATACTCAGTGTCATACTTTTAGAATAATTGGAAAACTAGAATAAAGAGCATAATGGTAAGAAATGTTTCATTCTTTTACATTGTTTACATTTTATATGATCCCTTTTCAGAACCTGCTTATGGTCCCATTGAAGGTGAGTGTTCAGATGCAATAGATTCCACAAGAAAAGGAATCCATTTTGATGGTTTAGGGGAACTAAGTTAAAATATCATAAACTTAACAACCCCATGTGTAGGTACATAGTCTAGGACTGTGCTCAGCAAACTCACGAGCCACCTGGGGCTTTTTGGCCCCTTGAGTGTGGCTCTTCCACAAAATACCATGGCCTGGGCAAATCTATTTTGAAGAAGTGGCATTAAAAGAAGTTTAAGTTTAAAAAATTTGGCTCTCAAAAGAAATTTCAATCATTGTACTGTTGATATTTGGCTCTGTTGACTAATGAGTTTGCTGACCACTGGTCTAGGGAGTGAGTTTAGATCTCTTAACTTGGCATTTTTTAGTTATTGCTCTGAAATAACAAAGAGTAAGTGCTCCAAGTTTTCAGTTATAAGAGTTACTTAGTAAAGAGTATCTTCATAAAGGTTGATGTCCAGACATTCAGGAGATATTTAAATTATACATTTATTATGTTGGCATGCAGGACCTATCCAAGTTAAATGTTGCTTCAAAAATAATCTTGCTTCATTTTTAAGAACTGTGGTGGGGGAAAAATCAATATTTTAAGTAAAAATTTTTTATTTTAAAATTAATTATTATTACATTGGTTGCTATTTCTTCACTGAATTGTGACAGAGGCATTCTTTTTATATGTGGTAACATAAAGAAGCTGATTTACTTCTTAATTCATCCAGAAGCAATATTTTTGTAAGAAAAGTCTCAATTTTAAAAGTGGTAAGTAACTTGAAGTCTAAATACAGTACTTTTTTCAAAAGTCATTATACCACGGAGCATATATTTTTATTGTGATATGGCAGAAATTAATAATGGTCTATTTTTAATGTCCAATAAAATTTATATAAAGTTTCTTTGCCTCAAGTTTTGTTTTTATATGCTCTCAAGTGAGCTATGAGACCTAGTAATATATCAGCATTGCTTATTCTTGGGTAATGGGTTTCTCTGTAATTACTTAAAATCTAGTATGTTTATCTATACTAACAATAGATTCTTTTGTAGTTAACAGACTGCTATTTCATTGTTAATGGTGGTTTTACATGTTGTGGAAATGAATTTCCTTATTTTACTTATTTGATCAAATTGAAAATCTTAACTATATTTTAAAACTTTTTGCCACAGCGTTTTACCAACGAGGATCATTTGGCTGTCCATAAACATAAACATGAGATGACACTGAAATTTGGTCCAGCACGTAATGACAGTGTCATTGTGGCTGGTTAGTATATGCTTTTATTAATAGCTTATATACATATTTCACCTGGAATGTGCACAATTTTTGTGTATTCTCTGTAAATAATATAGTCTGGTGATATTCCAATGACTTCATTTGCAATAAATGTTGGCAACATGTATTTTACCCATTACATATCCATGTTTCCTTCTGACCATTCATTTCACTTTTTGTATGGATTTCAAATGTAGATTTCAATGTCAATTTGTGGAAGTTAATTAGAAACCTGGGAGCATTCATACCATCTCCAAAGTGTACATTTAATAGACAATTGAACTAATGCGATGTTAGTTATTGTTTCTTTTAGCTGTTCACACCTGGTCTACAGTGCTGTGCGAAGACAGAAAATGATCACTCTCCTCCTGTTGGAGAAGGAGCACTCAGCTGGCTTGTTTATTAGGATTTTTGTTTCTATTTCTTTGTACTAAACATCCATGGTAGTAAAATAACTCTGAGTACTCTCCTAAATTCATTCATTTTTGTATGTTGATCCTATGAACATTCAGTATCACCTAAGCAGATGATTATCTTTCACAATATGTGAAAAGAGAACATACATTGTTTTATTGTCCTTCATGCTGTGTTAGTTGCTCCTTTTTAGGTATTTATATATAAGCACACATCTATGTGTGTGTACACACACATGATATGTGTAATTTTACCATATTCATATATTTTCTAAACAATGTGATAAAATGTTTATATGAAATCTAACATATTTATATAATTTCAGACTTGTAGTATCATAACCACAGATTTACATATCATAAATATTCAGAATAACACTAAATTATTTTCTTCTATAAAGCTTAGGTTAGTTATACTCTTTGTAAGTCTGTATTTATATCTGAATACTAAATATTGTTAATACTTTAAAATTATCACCCGAATCTAGAGATCAGTTTTACATATGCAATCTTTAGAGCAATATGAGGCAAATATTAGGTGGTTCTTCTGGTACTTTCAGTATCAAAATTTTTGTAATGCAAAAATTAGAGGTAACAAAAAGTTGGTAATTTATCAAAATAATTTATTTATGAAAAACGTAGGGAAATGTTCACCTGTCTTCAACTCCACAAGTAAAAGGAAGCTAAAAAGAGTGAGGTGTGCATTTCTTAAGAGTGTCATGTCTCAGATATTATAAGCTGGAACCAGAAAACAGTCAAATAAGCAGTATAACAACAACAACTGGAAGGTTCACTCTCTTAGGTATGAGAGTCTTTGCTTCTCTAAAACTGACTGTCTTAAAGCAATATTTCTCTTTGTAGCTTTAACTCAAAAGTGTTTGAGATTGCTTTCTAGAAACTACTTTTCTATCTGCATTTAGTACAATAAAAAAATAGAATACTCAGACACAGTACTTGACCATTTTTTTACTTATGTCAAGGTGAGTAATTTAGCATTACTATATAAATAGAATGCATGATATATGTACTATATATTTGATGATTAACAGTCATAAGCCATCTGCATGTTAAAACAGTTGTGCCTGTCTTGACTTTTCTCAAGCTTGATCATTCCAGTAATCACTGATAAATGTGACTTATACATATGCATTTTATTTTTAAGACTTTCCTCTCTCTTAAATACAAATTAGGAGCCTTCCGTTGAGCTTAGATAGATAAACCCTTTACGTGTGAACAGAAGACTCAAATTTATATACAGTTTATAAATTCAGCAATGCTAGACCTAACTTAATATGCTGGGTCCTTATATAATACGATTTTAGAAATCTTTTTGGGGGTGAGGGTATGTAAGTTGCAGATAGACTAATAGGTAAAAGGATGACACAATAATTCTTCAGGAATTCTAAACATTAGTATTCTAATGTCATGTTAGTATATGTGTGAGGGCAATAATAAAACAAGTAATGCCCTTTTTGGAGACACAGTAATTAACAAATGTATGAATATTAATTTCACAAAAGGTTTTATTAATATTTTAGCTTAAATTAGGAGTCATCTTATTCTTTTATTCTGTTTAAGCTAGATCGGTGATACAAGCTATAAAATTGATTCCCTAAAAGATGTAAAATGTGACTAGAATTTCAGTGTACTACCAACTCTGATCTATATGAATAGCCTTGAGAATAATAAGCTTTAACAGGCAAAATTCATAAATTTACTATTTTTTATTACATGTGGACCCTAACAGTCATTTGTTCTGTAACCAACATGTACATATATATTATTATATATGTTAAAGCACATAGTATGCACATAGTATGAGTAATGTTTAAATATAGTGAAAATATTTCAAGTTTTTAAAATGTAAAGTTGAAGTCCTCTGATGTCCTAGAAATTGTGCTAGAGCATTCCATAGATATGGAACTCTTTCATAACTAGCTCCTCGTACAAGCTTGAAAAATGCATTAAAATAGAAAATTGGTTTCAATAGGTATCAATGAGGGTTTTGTTTTAGTTTGTTTTTGTTATAGGGGTCTTATTTTAACCTTTTTCCCCCCTTGTAATATTTTGATTACCTGCTAAAGATTGTTTTATCTTAAGCATGTTGTCATAATAGATTATGAGCACTAGTGGAGGGACCAACTTGAGCGCATATACATGCTCTTGTCTAGTTTTCCCCAAACTGCATGTATTTTAAACATAATTATTAATGTAAAATTTTAAAAATCTTACGTTGACTGATGATAATAGTTGATCTCTGAGTAGAGCATGTGTATGTCAGTCTACTCAGAAGGTATGGTCTAAGAAACAGGGACTTCTTTCATGGTTTATAACTGTGAGGAAATTTCTTGAACTGCAACAAAAAGTTAACTAAATAATGTTTGCTTCAAAGGAAAAGGACTTTCCAAAGAGAAAATTAACAGATGACTGAAGCAGTCCTGCTAATTTGTTAATTTATTAGGTATATTTTAGGGTTCTTTATGATATTTAAATCTATATGATTACTTCTTGACATTTATTTCAGATCAGACCCCAACACCAACAAGATTCTTGAAAAACTGTGAAGAAGTGGGTTTGTTTAATGAGTTGGCAAGTCCATTTGAGAATGAATTCAAGAAAGCCTCAGAAGATGACATTAAAAAAGTATGTTGTTCACTATGATATTAAAGAGTACTTCCACAGAACAATTATAGTTTATATTTATTTTTATTTTAGATTTACTGATTGGCTTTTTTTAAAAAACTCCTAACATTTTCTTTAATGTTTATCTTAGATGCCTCTAGATTTATCCCCTCTTGCAACACCCATCATAAGAAGCAAAATTGAAGAACCATCTGTTGTAGAAACAACTCACCAAGATAGTCCTTTACCTCACCCAGAGTCTACCACCAGTGACGAAAAGGTTAGAAATTTTTATTTATGGTAGAAACACATAATAAGTGGAAAATTAGCTTCCTAAGTAAGGATTAATATTTGATCTACATAACTAATAAATTGTACATCATTCAGTGTCAGGTTATATGTGAAAGCCTGTGAATAGTCAGAAATTCCAGGGAAAGAAGATTCTAGCTTTATAAATAATTAGCTTTTTATTACACCCAGAAAATTTATAAGAGAACAGCAGTCACTTTAGATAAAACTTACTTTTTAAAGGATATATAAATTTAACTTAAAATTTCTGGGTTTTGCTATTTTAAACTACCTATATACAGTGACAGCTTAATTAAGAATCTTTATAATGAATATTGAACAAAGGTTATTTCAGTTTTTAAGGGTCCTGGGCATAGTTACTCATTCTCAGCAATGCATCTTCAATATCAGCACTAAGATGTTGATTATACATCTTAGTACAGGCCTTTAGTAGAGGCCTTTAGTAGGTGGTTTAGGGCCTGACTTCTGGATCCTGAATAGCCTAGTAACCTGAACCACCTGGCTCTCATCTTAAACTTAGTATGTCTAAATTACAGTCCTTGATCCTTTCTACAGTTGGTCCTATCTCAGTATATTTCTCCCAATCCATCTAGTTTCTCCAGCCAAGCATCCTTCATTTTTTTCCTTTTCCTTCACACTGAAATCAGCAGCAAATCTTATCAGACCTACTTCCTGAGTATAACCTATCATCTTCTGACATCAGTGTCACCGCTTTAGTTCAAGCCATCTTAATACATTGTCACTTCCCTGCTTGAAATCCTTCAGTGGTTTGACATTGCATTTAAGGTAACTCATACTCCTCCCATACCCCTCATTGATCTGGGTTTGTCTATCAATCCAATCTCACCTCATGCCACTCTCCTAATGTCTTTATCAAATATTGCAAGCTTTTTCCTGCCTCAAAAACATTGCTTCCTTCTCACTATAATGATCTCCTTATCCTTTCAGTGTCAGTTCAAATACCATTTTTTCAAAGAAGCTCACTTTACCTCACTGTACTATCTAAAGTAGCCAACGCCAACCTTCTTCCAGTTAATCTTTCATTATTATTATGCTGTACTTTTATTTTAGAGCACATTTCAATCTGAAATTCTTTTTGTTTTACTTATTTATTGTCTGTCTCTTCAAGACTAGTCCTTGAGAGCATGTTGTAAATTATTAAACTTGTTGTATAAGTGAATTTCTAATAGTTTTAGTTTATCTTTCTATGAAAAATTGGACAAATGTTGTTTAGGCTTTTAAAGCCTAACCGGTTTGGCTCAGTAGATAGAGCGTTGGCCTGCAGACTGAAGGGTCCCAGGTTCAATTCTGGTCAAGGGCATGTACCTTGATTGTGGGCACATCCCCAGTAGTGGGTATGCAAGAGGTAGCTGATTGATAGTTCTCTCTCATTAATGTTTCTAACTCTTTATCCCTCTCTGTAAAAAAATCAATAAAATATATTTAAAAGGTTATGGGACTAGTTACTCATTCTTAATAAGATTTTTAATGTGGCAACATAAAGACCAATTAAAAGTATACAGTTGACCCCCAGTTTTTATATAACTAACTAGTTAAGGAGTTCTGGATAAGGCCCTTAATCTCTTTGTTTCCTAATCTGTAAAACTGGGGGAAAGACCACCTATAAGGTCCTGGCTAACTCACATAATTATGTAATTATATATTTTATATTCAAGGTATCAATATTACTTGGCCATTTGATACTGAGAAATCATTGATAATGGATAAACATTTGTGTTGCTTTAAAATTTAAAAATATTTCTATTATTGGATATGTATAAGCTATAACAGTCTCCCTAGACCTCTTTACTTCTTTTTTAAAAATTGATTTTAAAGAGAAGAAGGGAGAGTGAGAGAAACATTGATGTGAGAGAAAAACATCAATCAATTACCTTCTGTATGTGCTCTGACTGGAGATCAAACCTGCAACCAGGGTATGTGCCCTGGCCAGGAATCGAACACAGTCTTTTGGTATATGGGATGTCACTCTAACCTACTGAGCCACAATGACCAAGGCCTCTTTCCTCTTTTTATAATATAGTGATAGAGTAGAGCCAGACAATCCCTTCTTGATTTTAAGTTTTATAACTCCTGAGAATGGGTGGTTTTGTGGGTTTTTTTTTTAACATTTTTATTGATTTCAGAGTGGAAGGGAGAGGGAGAGAGAAATAGAAACATCAATGATGACAAAGAATCACTGATTGGATACCTCTTGTTACACCCCACTGATAATTTAGCCTGCAACCTGAACATGTGCCTGGACTGAGAATCTAACTGTGACCCCCTGGTTCTTTGGTTGATGCTCACCCACTGAGCCATAGCATCTGAACTGTATTTTTATCTTTTACTAAAATTCTCATGGAATCATAGCCAAGTTATTCAGCCTTACTCATTTCTGGATTGATAGGAAAACAAGTTGTACTGATAAATATGAACATTGCATTTGAAACGTTATAGCTGCTTCTAAAATTTTCTTGTAATTAACTTTAGATGTTTACTTTTGGGGGTATTAAGCATCATCCTGTGGACACTTTTCCAAATGTGTTATTTTCTGTACATTAAGGTATATAAATTGACTTGCATTTTTAAATTCCACTCTTTCTCTATCATTATTAAATAGGAAGTACCACTGGCACAAACTGCACAGCCAACATCAGCTATTGTTCGTCCAGCATCATTACAGGTTCCCAATGTGCTGCTTACAAGTTCTGACTCAAGTGTAATTATTCAGCAGGCAGTACCTTCACCAACCTCAAGTACTGTAATCACCCAGGCACCATCCTCCAATAGGCCAATCGTGTAAGTGATTTGGGCCAATCATTGACCTGTTTATGAATTAAGTTTTTGTTGTCGTTTTATTGTTTGAATTGTGACCTTAGTTTTATGTGTCTGTCATATTCTGCATGCTTTGATTTTTAGAAAAAGTACTTGTGTAGTCTTTTAAATGTGTGTGTGTGTGTGTGTGTGTGTGTGTGTAATGTAATTAGAAAATAAATACCTAAAACTTAGATGATACTTCTTTTAGACAGGTAGCTCTTCAGAGCTTTCTGATAAGGATTTTTCTTATTTAATACATTGGCGATTGTCCTGAGTAAATCCACAACTTTTTCCATTTTTTTTTCCTGTTATTTTTTCCACACTGCTACATGCATTATGCATTTTAGATGCAATTAAAAATAAATTTTGCAGGTTTTTTTTATTTGATTAGAAATTTTTTTAATGCTATAGTAATAGGAATAAAAATACTCTTTTTAATTTCCCTTTGTTTGTTTTTTTAGTCCTGTACCAGGTCCATTTCCTCTTCTATTACATCTTCCCAATGGACAAACCATGCCTGTTGCTATTCCTGCATCAATTACAAGTTCTAATGTGCATGTTCCAGCTGCAGTACCAGTAAGTTTCAGATTTAGACTATTTATATTTTTCTTTATAACAAGACTTATCTATGTAATCAGAAAATACCCTTTGGCTGTTTAATTGGTTTATGAAAATGAATTCAACAAACTATTAGTGGCAAGTAGTATTTCCTCTTTGATATTTATAGTGATAACATGTACCATCCAAGAAAAACATAATTGGATAGAAAACATTTTTTTTCATTCTCTAAAAATCTTAATTGTTTTTCTTGTATTTTTAATACTGAGAACATTATTCCTAGTGAGCCCATTATAATTTGACTTAGATTTGTAGAATTCAAATATTAACACAGATTTCTATCCTTTAAGAGGATATTTATAATGGAACACTTGTCAGATAACTCCATGGTATTTCAGATATTGTAGAAATTGTTTATAAAACACTGAATTTTATGGTCAAGTTGGGTTCATAGAATTATTTTTGCTATTCAAGCATGTGAAAATTTAAACAGTTAGTCCCCCACTTTCCTAATGGAAAAATAAAAAGAAAAAGTTGTATGAGGGGCATGTTAATTATATAAAATTTAAAAGACATAGGTAAATATTTAATTATATTTAATAATTTAGTGAATATTTAAAAGCACATTCTTTAGAATTATATGTTAGAAATAATGCTTTTTTTTCCCTATTTTCACATTCATAAAACAATTTTATTCAAACTCTACAACTGTGTCTTCAGTATTAAAGTTTGCATCATTAGAATGATGTTTTAAGATATATGGCACAATTTTTAAAAACTCATTATTTTTGTTTTTACCTAAGAAATTTCAATATAATACTTTTTGAATTTAGTATTCTCTTTCTGGAAGTCTTATCTGAATTCTTAATACTCATTCATACAATAAAAAGATAGTTTCTTTTTTCACCTGGTAAGTACATATTTCTGATTAGTGCCATTTAATCATTTATTGAACAGCTTTAAAAAAAATTTTTAAAAGCCTACCGTTAGTAACATCAAACACTTTTGGTGAGAATATTCCCCAGAATATTACTGAAATTAATGTTAAATATTTATTTTTATTAATTAATTCTTCTAAGTGATATTTTAAAGTATCCAGGATTAGCATTGATAAGAATCATCTTAATTATGTATGTGCTCTTCAAATAGAACTTTGCTGTTCAAGTTCATTATTTGAGAGACTTTATAAAGAGTGAATATAAGGTCACTACTTCCTCTTTTCTGAGAATATTTTTGAAAGGGAAACATTTTTGCCCTACATTTGAGATTATGTGGTTATCCTATGAAATGTAACTGATTAAAGAAACTGAAATGAAAAAGATGTATATTTAGTTACACAATAATCATTCAGTGTTGATACTAGGTCAAAAACAAAAGGCAAAAAACAAAATGGAAAAATCTGTTTTAGGTTGTTAGAGAAATTAGATGTTATTAGATTCTTTTTTTATGCAGTATATTAAATATTAGGCTATTTTTATACATTTTTAAAAAGCACAATTGTTAAAATTATTTTTCATGTTTATTTGTCACAAGTTTTGACATTTTCTTTCACCTCAGAATGTAAGTGTGACAGATATGTGAGAAGTTTTACTTTGAATACTGTGAGTTTTTATAAGAAGGAACTATTTTTAAAAATTGTGAAAGTTGAAGATTAGCAAAGCAAATGTCTTAGAAATTGATAACTTAGTCTCAAATTACTATAATAGCCATTGTGCAAATAAAGTACAAATCTCATTTTTAATATATTTTCTAGCAATTTTTAAAAATATCTTTTTTATAGCTCGTTCGACCAGTCACCATGGTGCCTAGTGTTCCAGGAATTCCAGGTCCTTCTTCTCCTCAACCGGTTCAGTCAGAAGCAAAAATGGTAAACAATATTTTATTCATTCTGCCCATTTCTTGAGCTGATTTTGAAGTCTTTTTTGTTGTTGTCTTTTCTGGTTTCTGCCTATATCTTTTTAAACAATCTGTCCTCCTGGTGGAGGCTATGAATATTACAGCTGAAACTAGGTCTAATCATCTGAACACAGTGTTGATAAGTGGTTGTAAACAGTGATATGCATTTGTAGAACAGTATTGACAATAATTTTGAAATACTACACAATTAGTCACTATTTCACCTAATATATAAAGGAAAACCATATTTTGAGTTTGCTTCAGATACTGAAAAAAAATTATTGTTGTTTAAGGAAGGAACTGCAGATTAGTAGTCTGGATACATGTGTCTTTATTTTAATCCTGATTCTGCTATTCTTTACCATTAACCAAGCCAATTCTACCCTTCATACGTCTTAAATTCCATCTAATGTCTTTATTTAAAATGATTTTAAAATCCTACTTTATATTATATATAAATGAATTCCCTAAGAGGCTTTGTACATAATCCCTGAAGGATAACGAAGCCAGATTTTGAATCCTGGCTTTGGCAGAGAACACTGTTTTCTCTTCTCACTTAAATTGTGAACCTTTAAAGCAAAGGATAGTAAGATTTAAGAAAGTCTGCCCTAACCGATTTGGCTCAGTGGATAGAGAGTCAGCCTGTGGACTCAACAGTCCCATGTTCGATCTGGTCAAGAGCATGTACCTTGGTTTGGGCACATACCCAGTAGGGAGTGTGCAGGAAGCAGCTGATCGATGTTTCTTTCTCATCGATGTTTCTAATTCTCTATCCCTCTCCCTTCCTATTTTAATAATATTTAAAATACATTTTTTAAAAGACTTAAGAAAATCTTAAATGTATATCAATTCATGATGCTCTTTCAGATGATATCCCCAAGAATATTATTTTGCAATCATTCTGCAATGAGGTGTGCTAACTCAGTGTGTGGCCTATTTTATTAGCTGCCCATTTCCCTGACCCGGGACCTCAGAACCCTGATAAACTAACTCTATGGTTTGTGGAGTGAGGGTGAAGACAGCAGTTTCTTTGAGCTTGCACAAAGAAAATGTGGATTTCCATCACAGCTTCAGGAGACCTTACAGGGCCCATAAGCCGAAAAAGGGAATAGAATATACACCACTCACCTTTTCATTGTGCCATGATTCCCATAGAATTCCAGAATGAGAATGGAGTGTCTTTCTTTTTCCTCCACAATCAGTTTGCAGGGTAGCCAGCAGCTGGGCTGGTTTTCCAAAATGCTGTACCATACTGTGCCTCTTCTATGCATTATCATCATCATCTTTTTTAAATCAGTGTGATTCTCCCTTCTACAGTCGAAAATACTTCAGGACATTTTTTTAACAGCAATTAATGAATGTATCATTAGGAAATCAATAGATAAATAGTTACTAGGCACCTATTATTTGCTTCTCTTCAATGTTAGGCACTATATTAACTATATAAATTTATACACATAAAACCATTCTATATTGCAAGGCTTTAACTTTTTTATTGGTAGTCTCCATTAGTGCAAATAATCTGAAATTGTCATGTGATAACTTTATTTAACAATAAAACTTATACACCATCTGATGAACTAAATAGGTGGTTGAGGAGTATAAAAATTAGCTGGTTGTTGCTTGTGGTGGGAGAACTTGAAAACCTGAGAGGGAAATGTTTCACATAATAGCATGTTTAGGTCAAAACTTCGGAAAACTAAAATGAATCTTTACTTGATAGCCAAAGAGCTTCACTGGGAATGTTTTTTATTTACAATTTTTACTTTAAACATTTCGTACTAATGAAAATATTATTAGTGAGAACTGAGAATAAAAATGGGAGCTAGAGAGGTCATATTGTGCATTGCATCTAAAAATATTTTTACATATTTAGTGGGCTTCCTTTCTTACAAGTTAATTCAGAAGAAACAAATCAGATTTAAAGGAAATTCTTGACTTATAAGAGTAGGCCATATTTATAGGAACTCTTCAGTGTAGCACTTCCCTAAATAACTTTCTCTATTAAGTCACCAGAAAATTAAATTAATAAGAATAAAAGCATTTTGTGTGCTTGTATATTAAAAAATACCAAAGCTATAATATTCACAGATTTATATATGGAAAACAGTCATCGATGAAAGCCCCCAAAATAGCATGGGGAGTCACAGATTACCCCACTCAAATTTCATATATATATTTTATTGAGTTTTTACAGAGAGAAAGAGAGAGGGATAGAAAGCTAGAAACATTGATGAGAGAGAAACATCGATCAGCTGCCTCTTGCACACCCCCTACTGGGGACGTGCCCACAACCAAGGTACATGCCCTTGACCGGAATCGAACCTGGGACCTTTCAGTCCACAGGCCAACGCTCTATCCACTGAGCCAAATCGGTTTTGGCAACCCCACTCAAATTTAATGATCCAAATATTTCTTATAGAAATTTGCTAATGTGAAATAGCTATATTTAGATGATTGCCTATTTTAATTAGGATAATAGATGTTTGTCCTTTTGTAATTAAGTAAAAAGACTCAGAAATTAGTGTTTCCTTTTTTAAACTTTTCATTATGGGAAATTTCAAACACAGACAAAGTAAACAGGATAATATAATGAATCTCCACATACCCATCACCCACCTTCAATTATTAGCAATATATCTACTATTTGTATTTTATCTATACTACAGACCACTCCCTATTCCCATTCACTTATTTTTAATAGGCTTTTTCAGTGTAAAATTTACATACATTGGAATGAACTAATTTTAACTATAGTTTTGATAAGTGCATTCATATAACATCCTCATTATGATATAGATTATTAACCTCTACCCATAAAGTTTTTTTTCCTTCCCTATCAGTTCACCTCCCCAAGTGTTCTGATATTTGTCACCAGCAATTAGTTCTAGAACTTCATGTAAATGGAATCAATATATATTGTGTCCACCTCAGCAAAAATCTGTGAGATTTATCCATGCTGTTGAGTGTATCATAGTTTGCTTCTTTTTATTGCTGTTAGTATCCATTGTATAAATAGAATATGCCACAGTTCGCCGAAACCGGTTTGGCTCAGTGGTAGAGCTTCGGTCTGCGGACTGAAGGGTCCCAGGTTCGATTCCGGTCAAGGGCATGTACTTTGGTTGCGGGCACATCCCCGTTAAGGGGTGTGCAAGAGGCAGCTGGTCGATGTTTCTCTCTCATTTATGTTTCTAGCTATCTCTCTCCCTTCCTCTCTGTTAAAAATCAATAAAATATATTTAATAAAAAAAAAGAATATGCCACAGTTCTTTATTCTCTTATTGATGGACACTTGAATGACCTTTAGTGTTTAGCTACTGTGACTAAAACTACTATACACATTTTAATATAACTTTTGGTCTTTCTACCAAAGAGTATAGACAGGTATTCATTTAACTTTATGAGAAACTGCCAGAGCTTTACTCCCATAAGCAATGTATGGGAATTCCAGTTGTTCCCACATTTTTCCAACAATTGGTTTTGTTATCATTTTCCTTGTAGACATTCTATGATTGTATAGCAGAATCTTGTGGGTTTTATTTGCATCCAGTTTGACTAGACTTAATTGTGATATATTGTGCCCATTTTTAAATTGGGTTACTTATCTTTTATTGTGTTACATGAATTCTTTCTACATATACCAGATATAAAATTTTTACAAATAATTCTTAGTCGGTAGCTTGCCTTTTCTTAGTATATTTGTACTATTAATTCTTTAAATATATTTTTATTAATTTCAGAGAAGGGAGGAGAGAGAGATAGAAAGACATCAGTGACAGAGAATTGTTGATTGGCTGCCTCCTGCACGCTCCCTACTGGGGATTGAGCCCACAACCTGGGCATGTGCCCTGACTGGGAATCTGTACTGTGACCTCCTGAATGCTCAACCACTGAGCCACACCAGCTGGGCTATTTGTACTTATTGGTTGCTACAGTTATCTTTAGTATTTCCTTTCACCTACTTAATTGGTTTAAGTTTGCTTATCTTTTATTAGCTTCTTAAAGTAGAAACTTAGATTATTGCTTTAAATCTTTCTACCTTTTAATATACGCATTTAAAATTACAATTTTCTTCTGTGCACAAATTTGATACTACATATTTTAATTATTCATTTTCTAATTTCCCTTGTGATTTCTTCTTTGAGCTGTGGGTTATTTAAAAGTGAACTGTATAAATGGATTTACACAGTATTATTGTGTCTGTTTTGTATTCAGCATAGTGCTTTTGAGACTTATTGATTGTTGTATATTTCATTCCCTTTATTGCTGAATAATATTTCATTGTATGAATATATTATAGTTTGTTTATCCACTCACCTGTTGATGAACATTTGGATTGTTTTTGGTGTTTAGATATTATGAGTTAATCTTCTCTGAACATTCTTGCACAAGTATTTGTGGAGAAAGATGTCTTTTCTTGGGTAAATATCCATTGTGGAGTTTTACTGTTTTTATCTGCATGACTAGAATTATACTGGCTGAACCAATTATTTGCTTTATAAAATATAAAAAGTAAGGCTCTTTTGACAAAAATCACTCTGTTACTACAAAGAAAATTGTTTCAAAACTTTGGGATACTTTTATTTATCTTTATTATTTATTTATTTAATAAATATTTATTAAGGTCCCATGTGACAGTTGGGGAAATTTTAATATGATCTGGGTATTAGATGATATTAAGGACTTGCTGTTAATTTTGTTAGAGCATTAATGCCATATGGTGATTATGATTATTTTTTTAATCTCCAGGCATACTGGTGAAAAGGAGACAGACAGGAAATTATATAATTTCTGGCAGTAGAAAACAGAATGATGTGATAGAACAGTGTTTACAAACTAGAGGTATATTGGACATATTGGGTTCAAAGTTATATTTTGCTTGATCTGTGTGTGAAAACTTTTCATTTGTTACTAATTTTTCACTATTTCCACATGAAAATCTAGGTTTCTGGCATCTCTTGAAAACTCAATCTGCATTTCTTTTTTTAAGTTATAAAGAATTTAATAGTCCTGTATAAGATGTATTTATCTAATCAACTAGATTTCTTTTTAAGCCCTTTTTCTAATAAGATATTTCTCTCATTCCTTTTTATTAATTTCAATATTTTAATCCATTTATATAAATTCTAGGTCAGCTAAAATTAATCTATGATGAAAGGATTTCAGAATAGTGGAAAGGAACATGAGAGAATGTTCTGGGGTGTGGTTTTGGTTACACAAAGTTTGTACATTTGTGGAAACACTGAGTGGTACACTAACAATTTATGCATGTTTTTATATCTATATTTCAGCCTCAGAAGAATGTTAAATATTTAGTTGACTATGTACTGATATTTGCTACTTACTTAAAATGCACCAAAAAATAAGTTGACTTTATGAATGATGAATAGAGAGATGGGTTTGTGAACAGATATGTGATAAAGCAATATAGTAAAATGTCAGTAGATTGTAGTGCTGGGTATGCAGCTGTTTATTGTATGATTTTTTTCATCTTGGGTGTATAAAAATGCATATAGTATTTTATAACAAAATGTTGAAAAAGACTCCCTAGTATCTATCAAAAGACAGGAAGGAAAGGGGACTAGCCTGAGGATATATATATATGATAGACTTTCTGAGATACTTGCTGATCTGCCTCTCTAGTTAATTTTGGATGAACTGACCTCCACTCCCAGTTCTTGTGTAAACTGGTAGCTTCTTGACAATGTCGGCGAGCATCTGCTTTTGGATCTCAGGTCTCTCTCATTTTCATAATGTTCCTAGTCTATATTAGAATAAGTGGAACTGGAAGCAGAATGAGAAGTAAGACTTTATTTTCCAAGGTTCACAAACAACAATGATTATTTAGAAGAAAATATTTGTTACCTATCCTTGAACCTCAGGTACCTATTTGGCTTGTAACTTTCTCTGGAAATTATCTAGTTGATCTTATCAGGCTTTTTTCTCAATCTTCATAACTGTAATAGGTGTTATCCTATAAAATAAAAGAACAGCCACCACAAACGTAATGACCAGAGACCAGAACCACCACGGCCCCTTGCCGGGCTGGCCCCACCCCCAAGCAAGTGGTTAGGGGCGATCAGGTAGGCAGGCAAGTGGTTAGGGGCGATCAGGTAGGCAGGCAAAGGTTAGGGGTGATCAGGTAGGCTGGCGAGCAATTACCCCCCAGCAAAAAAAAAAAAAAAAAAGAGGAAGACCTAGGTGGCGACTCTGGCAGGTATGTGGCTGGCCAGGGATCACTCTGCAGAGGCAGGCCCAGGCCAGCCAAGCCATCGCACCCTATACCAATGGCGGGGAAGTTGGGGGCAACACTGCACAGATGGCAAGCAGTGGCAGTGGTGGGGGTGGGGCCAGCTGCCTATAGCCAGGGGAAGGAAAGCTTCCACAGGCCCTGATCTCAGGCCAGGGGGGACCCTACCCATGGAGTCCTGGATTGTGACATGGTGCGGACTGGGCTGATGGATTCCTCCCCACCGCCCCCGCCCCCCCCCCAAGTGCAAGAATTTCATGCATTGGTCCTTTTGTGTGTGTGTGTGTGTGTGTGTGTGTGTGTGTGTGTGTGTGTGTGTGTAATATGCAAAGTGTCCCCTCTGAAGTTTAAGTGGGAGAACAGAAGTTCAGTTGCTTGCTATGACATTCATTGACCACCAGGAGGGGATACAGAACATGGCAGGAGACTAGCAGTGATCGCAGGGTGCTGAGGGAGTGAAGAAAGGAGGAGGTGGGGAAGTGGGGGAAACTGTGTGGTGGCGGCACAGGTGGTGAGGCAAGGAGGAAAGGAACCTGATTGGCTCTGATCACCAGCCAGACCTAGGGACCCCCCGTGCACGCATTTTGTGCACCAGGCCTCTAGTTGTTTGATAAATAAAATTTAGATTAAGTAAAAAGTATATTTTATAATTTCCAAATATTTTGAAGCTTTTCTTTTAAATTTATTTATTAACTAGAGGCCTGGTGCATGAAAATTCATGCACTCGGGTGGGGGCGTTCCTCAGCCCCGTCTGCCTTCTCTCACAGTCTGGGAATTCTCAGGGGTGGGAGGCGACCTGGCAATCAGGGGAAGGCAAGGCCCCATCATACCTCTGCTGCTACCACTGCTGGCAGCCGCCATCCAAGGCTTGCCTGCACCTCGGGCTGGCCTTGGAGGACTGAGGGACTGGGGGACTTTGGAGGCAGGTGGACAGAGCAGGTCCAGCCTTACCACTGCCTACCACCCCAGTGGGGCTGAGGGGACTGGGTGCTGCCATCTTGTGGCTGTGTGGGCAGGGGAACTATTAGCATATTCCCTCATTGTCTGTGGGTGCCCTCATCTTTGTGATGGTGTGAGGGTCAATTAGCATACTCCCTCTTTATTAGATAGGCTATTTTAATTACTGTGCTTTGATATATTTGTCCTTTGCTTCCATTTTCTAATATATCATAGCTCTCTGGTTAGTTTGTGAAAAACAATAGATATTGCCATGCTTTTCAGATAACATGAACTATTAACAAAGTACCAATTGCCTGGAGTGCTAAAGGAATTCTGATTAATTGCGTTTATTTTATTGTGCAGAAATTATTTTACACTTCACTATTGGTTTGATACTTTTATCAAATATTATTAATCTGTTTACCCTGTCTTAGTAACATAGATAAAACATTATTCAGTATCTGTTTAAGAATTTTCAGTGTTTGTATGTCATTACCATCAACATCAACTATACTTACATATGGTTACAAGGACTAATGAATCTATCAACCTTAGGGATTAACCAGGAATAGTTTGTTTTTATATATTAATTCATGTTTATATATTTTGCTTCAGTCTCTTTTAACAGTTATTTCTGTCAATTATTATTTATTTAATAAATATTTCTTGGGTATTAAGAAATTCAGGTGTGATCTGACATTTTGAGAGTATTTATTCATTTATTTACTTACTGGAGGCCCGGTGCATGAAATTCATGCACAGGGGTGGGGGGGCGCGGGGTGTCCTTCAGCCCAGCCTGCACCCTCTCCAATCTGGGTCCCCTCAGGATTTAAACCAGCAGTCAGACATCCCTCTCACAATCCGGGACTGCTGGCTCCTAACCACTCGCCTGCCTTCCTGCCTGCCTGATTGCCCCTAACCGCTTTTGCCTGCCAGCCTGATCTACCCCCTCTTGCCTCCCTGCTGGCCTGATTGATGTCATACTGCTCCCCTGCCGGCATGATTGACAACTAACTGCTCCCCTGCTGACCCAATCACCCCCAATGCCCTCCCCTGCAGGCCTGGTCGCCCTCAACTGCCCTCCCCTGCCAGCCATCTTGTGACAACGTGGGGGCGGCCATCTTGTGGTGGCCATCTTGTGGCAGACATCTTGTGATGACATGGCGGCCTTCTTTTGACAACGTGGGGGCGGCCATCTTATAACACAAGGGTATGAGGGTCAATTTGCATATTACCTCTTTATTACATAGAATAGTTAAGAATGCTTTTGTGGGGCTCTGATTTTCAGAAGCCTAGTGCTTATAGGAAGATATTATGCATTGTGTTTGTGTCCACTATAAATACTGACATGAGATCCTCCTTTTCTGCAAAAGAAATTTCTTCAGAACAAGCACTTTTTTTTATGGAGTTATTCTTTTTTTTTTTTTTAGCTGATTTTATTTTATTTATTATTTTTTAAATAAATCTGTATTGCTCAGATTATTACAATTGTTTCTCCTCTCCCTAGCCCCCATAGTTCCCTTCCACCCGGTTCCCACCTCACACTCTGCCCTTACCCCCTCCCCCCACTATTGTCCTCATCCATAGGTTATACGATTTTAATCCAGTCTCTTTCTGCACCCCCACACCCCTTTCCCCCTGTTAATTATCAGTCCACTACCTTTCTTTGCCCCTGATTATACCGTGTTTCCCCGAAAATAAGACATCCTCCAAAAATAAGACCACTTACAGGTTTCCTTCTGAGTGAAATATATATAAGGCATCCTCCGAAAATAAGGCCCCCAGGCTCTGTCTCAGAATGAAAATTAATTTACCATAAACTGGTCGCTATGGCTGCCCTGACAGGCATCTAGCAACCAGTGGCGTTTGTTACGCGGAGTCCTGACATCACTGCTGTGTGAGTGGAGAGAAATCAGCGTGGAAACTTTGTGGAACCTAAACTGCAAGAAGTTGTGACTTGGGTGAAGAATTCATGGGAGAAAATCACTGACAATTGAATTGCAAATGCACTGCGAGCAGGCTACCTTGACAAGAAGTACTCATTTAAAGACAGTGCTATTGCTAAACAGGAGAGATTTGGTCCACTGATTCTGAAAGAAATGGAGTCACAAGAAATTCATCAGGAAATTCAGGAATTGGATTGTTATGATAATGTTCCAGAAGATGATGACATGATTGTCATTGAATAAATGAGTAAATTCTTGATACTGTAGGGTTCGCAGTTTGTCTGGTTTGTGTTGACAACTACCATACTACCGTACCATATACAGGTAATAACTATCCTTTATTTTCATTTAACAATAAAGTGTACCGTATTCTTCTTCATGGAAAAATAAGACATCCCCTGAAAATAAGACCTAGCGCATCTTTGGGGGCAAAAATTAATATAAGACACTGTCTTATTTTGGGGGAAACGGTATTATATTCACCAGTTTATTTTGTCCCTCAGATTTTTAATTAACTTGATCTTCTTCTTCTTAAATAATACCTTTTAGCATTTCATATAATACTGATTTGGTGGTGATAAACTCCTTTAACTTTTTCTTATCTGTAAAGCTCTTTATCTGCCCTTCAATTCTGAATGACAACTTTGCTGGATACAGTAATCTTGGTTGTAGGTTCTTGCTATTCATCACTTTGAATATTTCTTGCCACTCCCTTCTGGCCTGCATAGTTTCTGTTGAGAAATCAGCTGATAGTCGTATGGGTACTCCCTTATAGGTAACCAACTGCTTTTCTCTTGCTGCTTGTAAGATTTTCTTTTTGTCTTTTGCCCTTGGCATTTTAATTATTATTTGTCTTGGAGTATTCCTCTTTGGATTCCTCTTGTTTGGGGTTCTGTAAGCTTCCTGTACTTGTAAGTCTATTTCTTTCACCAGATGCGGAAAGTTTTCTGATATTTCTTCAAATATGTTTTCAGTATTTTGCACTCTCTCTTCTTCTGGCACCCCCATAATTCTGATGTTTGTACACTTGAAGTTGTCCTAGAGGCTCCTTACACTATCTTCAACTTTCTGGATTCTCTTTTCTTCTTGCTTCTCCAGAGGAGTGTCTTTTGGCTCTTTGTATTCCATCTCTTTGACCTGATTCTTGTGTTCCTTCATTCTGTTGTTGGATCTCTGCATAATATTTTCCAATTCAGTCAGTTTCTGATTGATTTTTAGTTGGGTCTCATGAAATTTATCTACCTTTTCTAGGATATTCTTGCATAACCTTAGAACCATAGTTCTAAACTCTATATCCTCCATCTCTTTTGTTTAAGATCAGAGCAAGCACTTTTTAAAATTTATTTATAAATTCTAAAGTAAAACTTTGGAAAAGAGTGGTAAAAACAAATGTAGGTGGGCGGAGGGCACAGATATAAGATTATCTAGTACTTTTCTAAACTACACAAAAATTTATAGGACCTATTTTCTATAAAATTGTACTGTATCTTACCAAATTTAGATATAGGAATTTTGTTTGTCATTAAACACATAAGCCATAGATATTTGCTAACTTTGTTACCCTTCTGGTAGAACAATTTTCTTATGTAATATTTGTAATAAAAAAGTAAATCTTCTGAATGTTAATCATCTAGGAGTTTTGTTTTAAGATGTGGTAAGGTATTTAAGTGGTATTCTCCAGAACCATTCCTTTAAGATTTGTGTGACAAACTGAGAAATACCTTTAGACACAGGGGGTAGCCAGTAGGCTTTCTGCAGGGGGTTTCTACTGAGAGCTGACAGAGGGCATCTTGGCAAATGTTCAGAAACGTACATTAACTTAGTTAGGCCCTGCATGGAACCTCATGTTCAGCAGAATTCTCCTGACCTGCCTCTGCATGCCAAGCTAATCAGCAGACACCTAATGAGCCCGCTCCAAAGAAGCAGATTCTCTCCCACTCTGCTTCATTTTCATATGTTCTCTGGGGGAGGGGAGACAAGACTTCAGGAGGACTGATGATGCTGCAAAGACCACAATAATGATAATTAACTTGCTGAATTTAGAAGATTATGCTGTTAATTAGTTGCAAAATAAAGATAAGTAATAGAGCAGCAGATGGTAGGATAACACCCAGGAGAAAGAGGGTTATTACTCTGATGAGCTTTTGTGGCACATATGAAATATGGATCTGACTTTTTCATAAATTGTTTCTAGAGAACATTATGTTTTTTTCTTTGTACTATGATGTAGTAGTTTGTTCCTACTAAGTTCTGACAGATGTGTTTAAAAAAATTTCAATAATACAACATATAACATAGAATTTGAATAGCAGATTACCCCTTAAAGTGAATATCAGATAGATCATCAGCACAACAATCTATCTCTGACTATCTCTCTAGGAAAAAACATTTTTAATGTAGTAGTTGAATTTTACATCACTAAAAACTAATCCTAAACATTAAAGCATTAGTTTGCTTAGAATTATAGTAATAAAGATATTTTCATTTTCTCCTAAACAAGGTATATATCTTTAGTTTAAAATTAAAATTATGTCAATGTTTTATTGTACATGTTGGAAAATATAGACTTTTAAATATTTAATTTTGTTTAGTTTTTTATCATATTAAATTTATTGTGAGAAATTTTGATCTTAGCAATGGGTTGACTAATGTCTGATTTCTTATTAAATCCTAATATGCATAGAATACTAAATATTAGACAAAAACTCTAGTTTGAAAAACTTTCATTTAAAATATGTTTAATGAACTAGGAGTCAACAGACAATTCCTTATCCTGACTCTGCTTCTACCTCAGTCTATGGTTCTGGGAATTAACTTCACTCTTGGGCCTTCATTTCTTTATCTGTAAGATGGTCATTGGACTAATTGATGTCCAGTATCTCTGCTAGCTCTAAAATTATATTATAAAATAAATATTATATTTATATTTTTATTTAATTTTTGAATCAAAGTATTAGTTCTTTAAACTGTCTCTAGCAAATAGATAGATAGATAGATGATATAGGTAGATATATCTATATAGATAGATAGGTAGATAGATATAGATTGTAGATATCCTAATACAGTTGTAAAATTTATATGAATCATATTTGGTGACAACTTTTGTACTAACCCATTCTAATTATTTTTAGTTTACATGTATATTTACTGCTGTTTTAAAAAGTGTGCATTTCAGCCGAAACCGGTTTGGCTCAGTGGTAGAGCGTCAGTCTGCGGACTGAAGGGTCCCAGGTTCGATTCCGGTCAAGGGCATGTACATTGGTTGCGGGCACATCCCCGGTGGGGGGTGTGCAAGAGGCACCTGGTCGATGTTTCTCTCTCATCAACGTTTCTAGCTCTCGATCTCTCTCTCTTCCTCTCTGTAAAATATCAATAAAATATATATATATATATATATATATATATATATATATATATATTTTTTTAAGTGTGCATTTCAGAGCAGTGTTAATTAACCCTTGAAAATCTTTTTTTAAATTTTATACTCAGTGGCACACTCTCCAAGTCAGACTCATTGTAATCAATGTAACAGCATGAAGCAAACATTAGAGTTTCTTCACTGGATGAGTACTGTATACCCTAGGGCAGTCAAGAGAGGATAATGAATGAATACTGATGCTGTTCTAAGTGCTCTGTAAGGTACTTACTTGCCCTACTAAAGATTATTCAAGAGAGTGATGTTTATGTACTTCAGAGTCTCCTATGTGCAGTTACTATATTTCATTAATTCTAAAGAGTTAAGCTCTTCTCTATAAAACTTTAAATGCTCTTCAATCCTGTTTTCTACCTAAGGACTTATAAAAATGTTTTACCAATACATGATTTTACCAAGTTTTACATCTCAACAGCTACTTATATTTATGCACGTTTTATATCCAGAAATGAAAGCCCTAATCTAACACTAGACTGGGCACTGTTTATTGTATTTTGATGTCTAATATTCTGTTGTTAAAAGATATAATTATGCAGTGTGACCACCACGCCAGATTCTCCTCCTTTGTTCTGTTTATATAACCCACACTTTTAAACTCTTATCTTTCTACTTTTAATTCTTCTTTGACTATTTAGCCTAAGCATTCCTACCTGATTATAGCCAATACTGCTTTGGACACTTACCTGATTTTAGTTTTAATACATCCACTTCCACATTATCCCAAGTTTTTGTTTCTTAGTGACTAATGTGGTTGTTTCTGCTTGTTTAAGAATGAAGAAAATTAAGGGATGAACTAAGAATTTTACGTTATCTGATTTCTGAAAGGTGCAGTGTATTTACATAATAAAATACAAACCAGTGCTTATGATGACCCCTAAGTTCATTTTTCCTAAGTACATTGTGAAAATACAAAAGTTTAGGAACTCTCCTGACTCTTTGGCATCACAACCCACATATTTATGCTAAGAAAATAGAGGCTATTTTTGAAGAAATAAGGAAGCTGACATTGGAGAAATCCTTTTATTAGTAAGGTACTTTTACATATTATACTTAATCTTTACCTTAACCCTACAAGGAAGTTACCATTATTCATTTTCAGTTTTTCAGATAAGGAAACTGAGACTCAGAGATTAAAGGATTTGTTCAGAGTCACAGATAGTTTGAGGCAGAATTAAATTCTGAACATTGTCTTCTAGCTGTATAACATGTATACAGATATGTATATAGCATACATTATGTTATAGTAAACAGTGAAGATACTATGACTTTACATATAGTAGTGCTCTTGGCAGTTCATAAAGAAGTACTCTGTCAGAAAGGAAGGGAGAAGCCTACCTGATCCTTAGTAGTGTGGCTTTAGCAGTTGCAATATGAGACTTGGCAATTCTAATACTTTGTGATTCTCTTTTGAAGCAGTGAGCCATCCAGCCTCATATATATATATATATATATATATATATATATATATATATATATATATATAAAATTTCATTGATTTCAGAGAGGAAGGGAGAGGGAGAGAGATATAGAAGCATCAAAGATAAAAGAGAATCATTGAGCGGTTGCCTCCTGCACACCACACACTGGGAATTGAGCCCACAACCTGGGCATGTTCCCTGACCAGGAATTGAGCCATGACCTCTTGGTTCATGGGTTGACGTTCAGCCACTGAGCCACACCTATTGGGCCAGCCTCAGATTTTACTTCTTGATCACTCCTTGTGTTTTTGTTGTTGTTGTTGTTGTTTGTTTTAAGACAAATCCAGGATTTGAATTAGCTTTAATGTCTGTGTGATTTGGGGCAAACGATCAGGTTTCCTAATCTATCAAACTGTTGTACTGTCCTATTAGAAACTCATTGGACACAACATGAATGGATCTCAAGTAAATTATGCTAAAGGAAAGAAGCTAGATTCAGTTCCATTTACATGGTAGTCTGGGAAAGTTTTGGGGATCAGAAAACAGATTAGTGGTTTCGGAGGCTGGGTGTGTGAGGGGAGAATGAGAGGAAAGGAGTATGGGGAAAGTTTGGGGGATAATAGAACCTCACTGTATTCTGACTATAGAGGGTGGTTCTGTTAAAACTTAAAAACTGTACACTAAAACAAGTTCATTTTATTGTAAGTAACGTATTCCTCAATAAAACTTTTTTTTAACCTGCTGACTTTGTTCTTTAAATCATACTCAGAATCTACAATGATTAGTTGTAAAGAAAAGATGTCCACTAACCAGTTGTCCAGGTGTAATTATTGCCTAGTGGAAATTTTCTTAATCTTTTCATATATGCTTCAGTTTTTAAGAGATCTGGATCATTAACCAAAGAGTATTTTAAGAAATGGATTTGGGTGGAAAGTAGAGAATTTTTTTTTTTAATTGGTGTTTGCATTTCAGAGATTAAAAGCTGCTTTGACCCAGCAACATCCTCCTGTGACCAATGGTGATACTGGAAAGGGTCACAGTAGCGGATTGGTTAGGACTCAATCAGAGGAATCTCGACCGCAGTCATTACAACAGCCAGCCACATCCACTACAGAAACTCCGGTAGGTGTGTTGTTTTTATTATGCAGCACTCCTATCATTCTTCTAAAGCAAATACGGTGTAACTTAAATGACTATATACTTTGGAAAAAAAATATTTCTGGTTATATTGTTTTTCCAAAAGTATATGAGAAGTCTTAGATAAAGGTAGTTCAAATATTAAACAGAGTCAGTCCAGTCCATCAGTCCATCGAGCAGTTATTACTGCATAGAACACCCTATATGTATGTAGGTCTGACATAGTACAATATCCATCAATACTTTTGAGGAAACATATCTGCTGTTTATTATATTCAAGTAATGTATATATGTATTACATTACTCACATAGATGAAACCGTTATTTCAAATTTGGGAAACATCACGAAAGGAAAAGGTATGCCATATAGCAGTCGTTTGTACCAGAGGCCCTTTTTACTTCTTTCTGGTTCTGGACTGCTGTTAGGTGATTGACACTTCTGTATGCCTATTTCAGTGTATTTCTGTAGTGTAAAGGGTTGCTGTATTTCTGTTAAATGTTTCAGAACTTAAGAGCTTTTATCTTCTCTACGTAAAGAATATTAACATTGGCATTAAAAAGCAGAACTTTCCATTTAAAGAAACACAGGTAAACAGCAAGTTTTAGAATGCCTAAGCATAGGTATTTAGATAATTACATTTTATCTTTATGAAACTTACAACAAAGTGGAATGTAGTTGTGGTTGTCATCCACTAAACAACTTTACTAAGTGTCTGAGAGAGGGAAAGTAAGTAAGTGTGTTTTAATGTCATAATTCAGGGGTAAGCAAGCTGGCCCACAGGCCAAATGAACCCAGGTGCTGTTTTTTTTTTTTTTTTTTTTTTTGTATGGTCTGCAAGCTAATTATAGTTTTTACATCTTTAAAAGTTTATTTAAAAGAAATGAATATGTTATTTTCTTATACTACCTAGAGTTTCCATGATATTTATATCTTTACATTTTATTACATTAGATTAAAGCTCCACTACTATATCTCTAGTTTCTAGAATAGTTTAATATATTTTTTAATGAAGTGGAATGAATGAATCAATGAAAGAAGGGAGAGAAGGCAGTACATATCCTTCTAATTAGCCTCAAGTTCTCGTTAGGTGTAAAAATATAACAAATGTAAATAATAGCTTTCACATATCATACTTGGATTTAGCCTTTGCTATAGTAACTGAGTTGTCAATGAAAAAAAAACACACAAAACTGTTCTTTCGTTCATATATATATATATATATATATATATATATATATTTAATGTTTTTATTGATTTTTAGAGAAAGAGGAAGGGAGAGGGAGAGAAACATGAGAGAACAACATTACTGATCTGCTGCCTCCTGCATGCCCCCCACTGGGGATTGAGCCTACAACCAGGAATCCAATCGATGACTCCTTGGTTCCTGGGTCAATGCTCAACCACTGAGCCACACTGGCTGGGCTGCATTCATTTCTTTAGGGAATGAGGTAAACCTCAAACTACAAAACCAAGGCCAAAATAACTTTGCAGAATTAGAATATGTTCAAGAAACCAGTCACACTTTAACTGGATCAGACTTCAACCTGGAGCATTTGTGTTCCTCTTAGCTTAGGAAGCCTACAGTCATCCAACATGGGGAAAGAGAATAAATACTCTTGCTTCTGCTCTCAGTTGCAGAGGAGAATGTTTCTCTCCGCACTGAAAGACACTATTTCTTTTTTGCTGCTCTTTTTCCTTCTCCTTTCCTTGGTTTCCCCTTTCCACGAAGTTTCTTCAGACGTCTCTGCTCATCCATGAAGTCCTGATGCTCGTCTCTGTAGAAACCATAAAAACGCAGTATCCCCATGAGCGCAAAATAAGTGTTGTGATTTGGATACCAGTCATGTCTCCTTCCTCTTGTCCAAAGGCTGCTCACTAAACAGCTTCACCACTTTCATGGATTTGGAATCAGTAGGCCTGGCAACCTCACCAAATAGCCGGGCACTCAGACGAGTCATGCGAACTAATGGGACAAGATGTGGAAGTAGATGGCAGTGAGGTGTTAAAGTCTATGTAGTATACCATAATGTCCTAGGCCTTCACATCCACTCATCAGTCACTCACTGACACACCCACAGCAACTTCCAATCCTGCAAGCTCCATTTATGGTAAATGCCCAATACAGGTGTACCATTTTCTTTATTCTCTATTTTTATTATACCTTTTCTATGTTCAGATATACAAATACCATGTGTTAAAATTGTCTATAGAATTCAGTATAGTAACATCTGTCCAGGCTTGTAGCCTAGGAGCATTAAGCTATATCATGTGGCCTCAGTATGTAGTAGTCTATACCATCTAAGTTTGAGTATGTCCACTCTATGATGTTCCCACAACAAGGAAATTGCCTAACAATGCATTTCTCAGACTGTATCCCCGTCACTAAGAGTCACCGGACTGTATACCAAAGTAGATACATTCATGCCTTAATTTTAAAGAAACCAGTTTTTAAAAAATAAATTTTTATTGATTTCAGAGAGGAAAGGAGAGGGGGAGAGAGATAGAAACATCAATGATGAGAAAGAAGCATTGATCGGCTGCCTCCTGCAAGCCCCTTACTATGGATCGAGCCCGCAACCTGGACCAGTGCCCTTGACCGGAATTGAATCCACGAACCTTCAGTCCGCAGGCCAACCCTCTGTCCACTGAGCCAAGCCGGCTAGGGCATAGAAAAATAATTTTTAAAGAAAATTTACAGATTTAATGTAAATGTGGTTTCCCATAGTGAATTTAAATAAGCAATTATTAAATTTTTACTTTAGTACCTTATAATTAGTTTTCAAAGAATTGAATAACACCTTAATGTACTTTCAAGAGTATACTTGGGAAAATGTAAGATTTTTATATGACATTTGCATTGCATTTTCAGTTTCTTCATATTCTATATAAATGAAAATATTATAGAAACTTTAAAGACTTTATTTAATGTAAATAGTGACTTAGTGAGAATCTTATTTTAGCAGTGCTCATTTATTTCAAGGAATTTGTTAAACCACTGGGTGATTTTCACATTGTCCCAAAATATTGATAAATACAATGAGACTTAGAAAATAAAGTTAGTAGCTCCCCCCTTTTGCCACCCTTTATCGCCTCTGTTAAAAAGCTTTCCTTTCTGTTTATCACAGGCTTCTCCAGCTCACACAACTCCGCAGACCCAAAATACAAGTGGTCGACGAAGAAGGGCAGCTAATGAAGATCCTGATGAGAAAAGGAGGAAGTTTCTGGAGCGAAATAGAGCAGCGGCTTCAAGATGCCGACAAAAAAGGAAAGTCTGGGTTCAGTCTTTAGAGAAGAAGGCCGAAGACTTGAGTTCATTAAATGGACAACTACAGGTAGCGTGCATATGTGTCAATTTCGTTTTATGTATTTTAATAATTGTGACCACATCTCTTTCCTTTTTTTCTACTTAGCCATCTAAATATTGTAGGACCCAATATTGGGTGTGTGTATGTAAAACCTAATTTTATAAACTTATTTGGATACTGAGATAAAATAATATAAAACTTTCAATACTAATACAATGAAGTAATTTAAAATAAGTGTTTGTATAGTGCAAAAGTACTTAAACTTTATAAAGTTGTGATATAAAGTTCAAAGAATTTTAAAATTAAGAATATCACTGGTATTTCACTTTTCATATTGAATTGTTGGTTTATATCACAGTGATAAAGTTGCTTTAGTAGCAGTTTTGTTTTTAAGTCCTTTTGTTCTTTGAATTATAAATTTTGTTTTGTTTTGTTTGTTTTATTTAAAGTGAATATAGTGCTCAAGAAAGGTGCCAGATTGACAGCTTTGGAAACTGAAGGACTCTTATTATCCACAGAACAGGTACAATATGGCCAGTGGCAATAGAAATCATTTTATGCTGCCCTGCCAATGTGCCTCAGATACATTTCTTAGGAACTTCGTGGGTATAAAGGTTTAAGGCTCCTTCCTATTCAGTCTTTGGTAAGATTTCCAATGGGAGAGCACCAAATCTATTTCCTTCCTTCTGTTTTTTGTTTTGTTTTTCTTAATGTTGTGAACGTTCTCCAATAAATTCTTCTAAACTACCAATCAATGAGCATCAGCTAGAAAATTGATGTTAATGAATTGTAGTTATTGATCAGTTTTCTGAGTTAATTTATTCCCAGTTAAAAATAAATCTTTCTATGTAATTATAATTGATGATGAGAACTCTCTTCTTAAACCTTTCTGTCTTTAAAGATATCACTAATATAAATGTCTATTTAATGCTTGGGAAAAAGTTTTTAGCATCAGGAATAGCATTTAACCTGTAATATAAATTTTATAACCTAAAAATTTTTCATATGTGTGGTAGATATTTTTTTTAATATTGTGTTGTGCTTTGTGCTTTGAATATTGGCATGTTAGTTTAGAACAAATGGTCTTATAAAATCTATTTTAACCATTTAGAAAAAAAATTAAAAATGATTTACCACATCACAGAGAATTTAAATATATACTTATATACCAGGGTATACTAAGAAATTATTACATTATCATCTGATAAATGAATTCTTAAGAAGTATTTTCATAAGTTTTTAGAAAAAATGTATAATTTTTTTTCCTCTTAAATTTAGTGAAACAGATTATAGGTACCAATTTATTTATGTAACTATAAAAACATCTATTTTTTACCAAGTCTGTCTGCTATAATATTAACTTTTTAAAAACTATTTAAAGTAATTTAAAAACTAATTTTACTATTAAAATTTTAAATATTTATATTAAAGTGATTTTTCTAGACTACTTTTAGTTATATGACGTTAAACGTATCATTCTTTGTTAGCCTCAGTTGTCTTATCCAGAGAATAGAGATAATACCTGCTGGTCTATTTCTCTGGGTTGTTGCATAAATCATTTGACTCAGAATGAAAGTAGGTGTTTTTAAATACATAAATTTTTAATTTTAATAAGATAAATGTATTAATATTTTCCTTTGTCATTTGGCTTACTTGCCTTCTTAAGAAGTAAAGATGACTTAAAATTATAAATGTTATATAAATACATGGTCTCATTTGCAGGGTGTTGTTGGACTTGAGGTTTTCTGCTTTGACCCAAGTTTTAGCAATATTAACAACTTTTAATGAGATACTGCTATTTCCTTAGTTATACTGCAGTAATGATCACTATTATTAATACTAATGCTTTATTATTGGACAACCTTGGAAAATTCAGCATTCAAAATAAATGTAGTCTTTATTAATTGCATATTTTTTCCACCATGCAAACAATAATTAAAATGTCATTGTAAAATGTGTTGCATTTTTCTTGTCTAAGTGAGGTAGAAATATTTTGACTGGAGGAATAAAGGCAAGATTTATCTAAGTACAAGTTAGCTAGCACATCATTTTCAAAGCATAAAACTTAAAAAGAAGTCAAATTCAAGAAATCACTAAATAAAGTTATATTCAACTGTAGAGGTAAATACCTCAAATTACAAACAGAACAAGTAAAAATCAGTATTTTTATCATTAAAAACATGATGGCATCATCCTATATAATAAAAGAGAAACATGTAAATTGACAATATCTCTGCTAAGCTCACCAACCAATTAGGAGTGAGTATGCAAATTAACCTGACAAAGATGGTGGGTTAATTGGGGAACTTGGCTTCCCAAGCCACCAGATGGAGAGCAGAGAGGGAGAGCTGGCAGCTTGGAGGACTTGGCAGAGCGGGAGGCAGTGGGATAGAAACCAAGCAGGAAGGGAAAAACCAAGAGCTCAGGGAGCACCAGGAATTCTGGTGGCAGCCCCAAAACCAGGGAATAGTAGTTCTGGTGGCAGCCCCAGGACCAGAAGTGGAAGCCCAGAGTGTGGGGAGCACCAGGAATGCTGGGAATCGTAGTTCTGGCGGCAGACCGATCTCCCTAGACCCTAGAGCAAAGGGAGCCTGGAACAAGTTACTGTTGACGTGGGGGATGGAGGGAAAGCAAAGATGAGAGACATAAGTAAAATCAGAGTGTCTAAGAAAAATTAAATTGAAAATATCCTAAAACTTCCAGGAAATCTTTACCAATGAAGCAAAGGAAAAAAAATGCCTCTATTATTCTGTGAGCAACAGACCAAACTGGGTTGGGGTCTCAGACAATCCACTCATGATTGCAAAGACAGACTAACTCCTGGATTGGAGAGGGTGCAGGTCGGGCTGAGGTTCCCACTTCCTGTGCACAAAATCCTGTGCACAAATCTTTGTGCACCGGGCCCCTAGTAGTTAGATAAGAAAGTGTTCTCAGTTTTAGAGAGACATACCAAAATATGAAGATAGGCAAAATGATATGTTGTCGGGGATTTTCTTTAAAACTAGAGGCCTCATACACAAAATTTGTACAAGAGTAGGCCTTCCTTTCCCTGGCTTATGGCACCAGCTTCCCTCTGGCACCTGGGACCCAGGCTTCACTCTGGCCACCAGCAGGCACCCAGGACCCAGCTTCCCTTGCAGCCCCAGCTTTGTCCCGAAGGACATCTGGTCTAATTAGCATATTATGCTTTTATTATTATAGATACTTCTGCAAGCCCAGCCGGTGTGGTGTGACTCAGTGGTTGAGGGTCTCTCAATCCCCATTTGGGAGCCTGCAGGAGGCAGCTGATCAGTGATTCTCTGTCATTGATGTTTTTATCTCTCCCTCTCCCTTCCGCTCTGAGGTCAATAAAAATGTATCTTTATAAAAAAATATTTCTGCAAAAAAAGAATAAGGTTCATTTGTATATATTAACCTGGGAAAATATCTGTAAAACATTGTTATGGGCAAAAAGAAAATTGCTGAAAAGTCTAAACATCGATCAGTGGATGAGTGGATAAATAAATTGGGGTATATACATACAATGGAATATTATTTGGGCATAAAAAGGATTTAAAGTATATACTAAAATGTGGATGAACCTCAAAACATGTTTAAGTAAAAGAAGCTAGACACAAAGTCACACATTATATGACTATTTGTATGCAATATCTAGAGCAGATAAATTCATAGAGACAAAATGCAAATTGGTCATTGCCAGAGACTGGGGAAAAAAGAAAAGGAAGAAACTGGTTAATGGGTAACAGGTTTTATTTTAGAGTGACAGATGTTTTATAAGTAGACAGAGGGACGTGGTTGTACAACATGGTAAATGTACTAAATACCGTTGAATTAATCCACTTTAAAATTATTAATTCTGTATTATGAGAATTTCACTTCAATAAATTACTCAATAATAAGTTAGTTGCATACTAAAATGTATAACAAATATTTTTCATTAGTAAGAGGTTTATAGTTGTTAGACAAATGTGTAGGTTTGGAAATCATATAGTAATGAATCTCTACAGATAGGAAAATTTTAGGAATGACAAATAACAGCAGTAAAGAGAAGAGAGGGTATGGGAAGCCTGGATGGTTTGGGAAGAAAAGGCACTTCATTTATGACTTTCTCTATTCAAGTGGATATGGGATTTTGATTTTTGTTTTATAGTTACTTATCAAACTAAAAAGTTTTAAAATAGTGACACCATAGTTTTCAGAGTGTGAAGAGTTAACATGCTTATAGTAGATTCAGGGAGAAAAAATTTTTTTTCAGTCTCCCAACAGCCAAACCACTAGCTGTGAAAAATAGAATGACTTGTAAAGAAAATTGAATGTAAAAATGATAATTAAACTGTGCTTTACATAAACACATTCATCAATTCTACATTTGTAAAAATAATCATGTGACATACAGGCTTAACTGATTGGTGTAGTGGGCAGTAACGATTCAAAAAATATTAGATTTTTAAAATATTATTCAACCTTATTGCCCCAGTCATAAAATTTAATTATATTTTAGCTTTCTAAAATCATTGCTAAAAAGGCAATTTTATAAAATTGTATTAGAGACATTTGTGATAATATAGACCAATAATCTAGACCAAATTATAATATATTTTTAAGGTAGTACCTGATTTTGTTATCTTTTATTTATAATGCTTTTAACCTCTTATGCATTTTGGCGGTTGGTTTTCAATTTATAACTTCAGCATATTTCCTTTATGAACTAAAGTCAGACTCCTTAACAATTACTCTGTGGATAAAACTTGCAAATTTTGTTGTAGATTTTGCTTTTAAAACTTAGGTATTGCAAAATGTATGTGGAATAAGAGGTTCAATAAATTAATAGAAGCCTTCTTAGATAGCTGGTTACATGAGGCGTTTTCACTTATGGAAAAGGTTTTATAGAAACCTTTACCATATAGTGATAGGGAAGAGGTTTTGCTTATTGGTCTGTTGACTTTAAAGGAATAGGATCAAATCTTTAATATTTATCATTTGAAATAGAAAGGAATAGCAATAATTCAAGATGCTGTACAATGCCTGTTTTAATTCCGGCGGGGGGGAAATGATATTACTATCTTCCTCCACGCCCACCTCTCCCCCTTAGTTTTTTTTATCTAGTGAAGGGTGTATGGGTAGTAGTGATGCCACTTGTTATTTTATTAAGAGTTTGAGACTTAGTATTATTTTTATTAGCCTTTATCAAAACAATCTTTCTAAACCTTTACTTTCCCATCAAAGTCATAAAATACTTTGTGAGAGAGGATATAGAAAAGTATTCTATAACTGCTATGTAAATACTAGTTATTTATTATTTGTTCTCTCATTAAACATAAGTGCTTAATGTGTGCAGGGCATGTTATTAGACACTGGGAATATAATAGTGAAAAAGACGTTGTTCTTGAACTTATAACATTTGTGATCTAGCAGAGGAGACAAACATGAAGAGACGGGTCATTCCTGTTCATTTTGCAAAATATTTTCAAAATAGATCCCCATCATCTATATTTTTGTTGTAAACAAAAAAACTATTTTATCCTCAAGTGTAGATTTTACATCCATGACAACCTTTGGAACTGTGTAGTGAGAATCTTAATATTTGACCATTGATTTTTCTGAAAACTGTGGAAAAATTTGATCTTCAGCAATGAGAAATTCCCCAAAGAAGAAATTATCTAACATTATTTCTTTAATTTTGAGAGTAGTGGCTGAACTAGTAAGGTAAAGATCATAAATGTATGGAATACCTGTGGTCATCAAGATGTGGCCAGATATCACTGAGAAATTTTGATTGATTTCATCAGACTGATCTGCTGCAGATAAGCCATAAAAAAAAAAAATCCACACTTGTTAATTAGTATGTAATTTTTAAGTAGCTAAAAATAGATTGGAGCGATGGTAAGAAAATGCCATAATAATTTACATTTTATTTTAAACCAGAATAATTTTTACAGCATCTGCTTTATCTTACCAAACAAGTTTTACTTTGATTAGAAAAAAATAAGTGCTCTCATTTTAATGAGGCTTTGACATTTTCAAAATGTCCTTTATTTCACTTTGCCTCTTTTTGGTATTTTTTACCTCGTGGACATAGAATTTCCATGGTCCTCTCTAAAGATAGCTATGTACTCTCAGTCTGTGCCAGCCTGTGCTGTGCTCTGGGGATAGATACAAAGAGGAAGAGAATCTGCCATTGAGAAAATCCCAGTCTGGCAGAAGTGGCAAACAAATACACCAAAAATTAGAATCCATTGTCATAAGTACTATGTTAATGCACACACACATATAAGTATATAGGGTTGTGGGAATAAAGAAACGGGCATCTCACTTCTTTTTCTATGCAAACTTGTGTTTTACTGAGTTGACTTAAAGATGAGTAAAATAATTAGCAAGGCAAAAAGAAGAGGAAAGATTTTCTAGTTAGAGATAACAATACGTGTTTAGCTATACAAATTTTCATTTTTATAGTAAAAATGATTAAATATTGATTATATCATAGGTTCATACTAATGTGAAGGGTAGCTACAGGTACCAGATTATAAAAGACTGTATGCTTGACATACCTATTCATCCCTATGTTATATTACAAAAATCAATAACACACTTGTAGACACGCGTCTCAAATTCAAGCTGACACAGCAGACAGAGAAACTTTCTTGGAAGGTATATGTTGGGTTATTCATAAAATGGTCTCTGATCAACAGTGTCATTAATAAAGAGCTATAATTAGCAATATTGACACTGATAGAATATTTCATAGAAATGAGTTTTCTAAATAACACTTTATTTTTAAGACAAAACTTTTGCTTTCCCTTTTGTACTTTGATCACTCTAAACCCATTCTTGTCTCAAATAGAAGAATATTCTAAACAACTTAACCCTTTTATTAATGGTTCAGTTTATTATGAGCACCAATTTTTGTTTCATGTTTTAATACAGTATTACAGTTCATTATCATTGGAATGTGAGGAACTGTTTGATCCAACAGACTTGCCTTTAGATTGCCTAATTTTTATTCTTTTCATTTTTTGTTTGTCATTAATCACATCAGGAGACCTAATGAGTCTAATCTGCTAAATTATTTTACATTAAGCTTTCTGCATAGGATACTCAGGGGTAGAAAATGAAGTGCCTGAGCTTTGTGTACACTCTATTGCTATATTTCTTCATTTAATTTTGAGTTCATGAATGAAATCTGCATAGTTAAGGTTAATATAAGTAGAGGTATTTGTAAATTAAGATTTTTATGTTATCAATTTATTAAGTTTATATTTTTTCTAACTCTTTAGTATTGATAATTATCACTAATCTATATGTCTTTAATATTTATGGATGACCCCAAAAAATTAACTGGACTCTCAATTTGGAACTTTTTCAGAGAATTTTCCAGATTAATGTTTTCAAAACAAAAGCTGACTTGCTTGTTCTGTAATAAGGAATAGTACAAATCACCATTGATTTATCAGATTTAAATTTAGATGTGTACGAATTATCTAGGTCAAAGGCAACTCTGCCTTTTAGATATTACATCTACTTTCATTGGTTTCGTGTCCAACACAGTGTCTTGCATTGCATTCTAGATATCTGTGATTCCTTGGTAATTGCTGTTTCCCATTAGTAGCTTTTTCAAGTTTCTTAGAAATTTGATTGAGCCTTCAGGATAAATATTTCATTTTCAATTGAATAGAGGAGTAAAAATTTATCCTGACTCCCTTGATGTCTCTAATTTTTTAAACAAAAGAACATGTAACATACATATAGTAAAAAAAATATCTTCAACAGGTAATCTCTGATATGTAATAAGCAGCTTCAAGACAAATGGTAATATAAAAATTTTAAAATATGTTATCTAGTTGTGTTACCTTAAATCTTTATAAAGGTTGAGTTTTTGTATAAATGCTAAAATATTAAACTGATATGTACTAATTAAACATATTTAAGCAGCACATGTTGTTTATTCCTTGATATTCTGATAAAGATGTTCAATTTTTGTTATCTTAACCTTCACTTGTTTTAAACAGTAAGACGTGTTTAATCTGATGCTGGTAAGGTACATAACTTGTTCCTTCTCCAGAGTGAAGTCACCCTGCTGAGAAATGAAGTGGCGCAGCTGAAACAGCTTCTTCTGGCTCATAAAGATTGCCCTGTAACCGCCATGCAGAAGAAATCGGGCTATCACAGTGAGTAATGTTCCATTACCCACACACAGCCTTGGGCTACATCGTGAAATACTGCCACAGCGAACCAAGTTTCCATCAAAAAACGGAGACTGGAATTCCTATATTTATTATTAAACATCAGACTTCTCCAGGGTTATTATGGAATGGGGTATACTTCTTAGAATCTAGATTTTTAAAAATTTCCTATTTTTAGCTTTTATTTTAGGAATTGCTATGGACTAGCAAAATGGGTTAGTTTATAAGTACTGATGATTATTTTGTTTATCATCCCAGTATAACACTTTGTCTTAGATTGACATGGTGAAGCATTTCTTGTCCAGCCTTTGTTCAGAAATGATGTGTATTTTTTTTAAATCAACTGTCTTTACTAAAAATAGGGTGTCCCAAAAAATGTATACACACACTTAGAATAATGATAAAGTCAGTGTTTATTAAAATACATTTCATTTTCAAAATTGAGCTATCAGCTGGTAAAACGTATATACATTTTTGGGGGGACACCCTGTATGTAATATTCATTTATAGTATCAGATCCTATTGTTCTTTCTTAGATATCAGCATTGTGTGGGGGGTTTTAATTATTGTGAACCTTTGTATTGAATCTTCTAGTTAGTCATAAAAATGCTAAAATAGAACATTATCTGCTTATCACTTTCCTCTCAAATGTTTTCCCTAAAAGTGAGGTTCTTCTGTTTTCAGCATTTTAGAGGTTAATTGTGTTTTTTCCTTCTTGTAATGTCCTTCTTTGGGTAATATAAACAGTGTTGGAACCAGCTGTAACTCTTGAATAAATGGCCTGTCCATTGTACACAAATTTGTAACAAATAACAGAGCTGGGAATGCATTAGGCAACATTCATAATATATAACCCACAGCTTTCGTTTTTATGATTTAGAGGTATTTCAGGATATTTGTAAATGTGAAGATTGTTTCAACCATATGTATCCACTTTATTTTAATTTGCCAGTGTCAGTAATTCAGAAGAAAGAAACATTTTATATTAGATGCAAACTGTTCCTCAGGTGCTCAAGATAAAACTTAATAGCCACCATCTTTACTTGTAGTCATTGTAAGCAGTTTCATCAGAATGGGCAATATTTTTTAATTTAAAAGATTCAAAAGATTTAGCAACTCTCTATTGCCATATATATATAGAGAACATTGATTTTTATCACTTTTGAGCAAATAAATCTCAGACCATTGATAGGTAATGATTTTTTTAAATCTTTATTGTTGAGATTATTACACGTCCCCTTTTCTCCTCCCATTTTCCCCCTCCAATTCTGCCTTGCCCCAAGCCTTCACCACCCTATTGTCTGTGTCCATAACTAATGCATCTAAGTTCTTTGATTAATCTCTCCCCACCCCCCACCCCCTTCCCTCTGAGATTTGTCAAGTCTATTCCATTTTTCCATGTCTTTTATTCTATTTTATTCATCAGTTTATTTTGTTCATTAGATTCCTTGTTTATTTTGATTTTTAGATTCAGTTGTTGATATGTATTTATTGCCATTTTATTGTTCATAGTTTGTATCTTTTTTCTTCCTCCTCTTCTTCTTGCTAACTGCTTTGCTCTTGCTGCTTTTAAGATTCTTTGTCTTTAACCTTTGGCATTTTAATTATGATGTGTCTTTGTTTGGGCCTCTTTGGTTTCCTCTTGTTCAAACTCTGCTTCCTGGACTTATAAGTGTATTTCTTTCACCAGGGAGGAGAAGTTTGCTGTCATTATTTCTTCAAATGGGTTTTCAATAGCTTGCTCTCTCTTCTCCTTTGGCACCCCCATAATGCGAATGTTGGTGTGCTTGAGGTTATCACAGAGGCCCCTTATGTAGCTTCATATTTTTGGATTCTTTTTTCTCTTTGCTCTTCTGATTGGGTGTTTTTTGCTTCCTCAGATTCCAAATCATTGACTTGATTCTCAGAATCTTCTCGTCTACACTTGAATTCCTGTAAATTATTCTTTATTTCAGTTAGTGTATGCTTGATATCTAGTCAATTTTTTATTTTTGATATATTTTATTGATTTTTCCCCATTTTTTTATTAAGGTATTATATGTGTACTTTCTAGTCATTTTGACAGGATGGTGAAACACATTGTGGAGTAAATTGGGCCCATATAGAAATATGTTTGGAGTTTGTGTTAACAGTGATTGCTGCAGGGTTGAGGCCATTATGGTTTCCATCTGACTTAACATAATTTCATATAGAAGCTGCTGAGTTCAGCATTATAAATACATGCTTTTCTTAAGAGAGTTATCTTGAATTTTGATAGTATAGTTCAAAAGTAAATGTATAATTGATTCTATAAAATTAAAAAGAAAATTAACTCATATTGCATTCAATTAAAAATCATCTACAATTTTTAAATCCTTAGTAATTTATTAGATAATTACAACAGCTTTCTCTCTGTTCTCTAGGCAGAATATGTTCAGCAAATATAAGCCAATTTTTCATTTTAGTCAATAATTTATAAAGGTATTTTTAAATGTCTAGGTACATGGGTATATGTCCTATACCCTTAAATAAACTGACTGGAAATCTAGATGAGTAAGTTTTTAATGACTATCTATTATACTACATTGTGAGAATGAGAGACATTTTTCATTTTGGGAACTATACCTACTTTTTTTCCTGTCAAGTCATCTAGATGGTCAATTAAAAAGTATAGTTCTAGCATAAAATTTGTCCTCTTCAGCTCTATGGAGATAATTGGATTTTGTAGAAATTTTAAAGTAATGTCTATTTTCAGATTTGAAGTCTTTGCAAAAATACAACTTCCCTGTTGTTTAATAGTTAAGGTAAATAAAGAGATTGACTAAGTGAATATTTAAATTTTATAGAAAATAAGGGGAAATTCACAAATACCTAACACTTTTGATGTTGCACACAGCAATTACTAATGGTGGTGAGCTGTAGTGCTAATTCTTTCAAGACATTTGAGAGAGAAAACTAAGGTTTAGTAGAAATTAAGGAATATTACAAAATCATATGGGTAAAGGTTACAGTTAAAGTCACACTGTCACAGGGTCATGCCCTCAGTCATGGGAAAACTGTGACAATTGGCACCTTAACAGTCAAATAGTATAAAATGTGAATGAAAATGTAATATTTTCTAAATATTTGGATTCTATCAAAAATAAAGCACGAAAGTGATCTTATTGCCATTAAGTCATATTCTCTAGATCACTGAGTATAATTAAAATTATATAATAGTTGTTTCTATAATCATAAGTGGGAAGGAAAGCTTCTTGAGTCCCAAATGTCCTTGAGAACTTATACAGGTGGGGCAAAAGTAGGTTTATAGTTGTGAGTACACGAAAGTTTATTCTTGTATTATTTATTTATCTGTTATTATTATTTTCTTCCATACAAACCATTGTGAACTTACTTTTGCCATACCCTATATTTTTCAGTACTGAAAATATATATGAACGGTGGTAGAGAACTTTAGAGAGTGAATTATTAAACATCTAGTTTCTTTAAACTTATATAGGCCTGAAATGGCTCTTGAGTGCCGTAAGATTTCTTATATGTGTCTAGTTCTTGTGATTATACTAGTAATTTTTCTCCCCTCACCTTCTGGCAGTGGATATGGGTGCAGATATATCACATTATAAAGGTATTTATAAAATTTATAATTACAGAATTTTAAATGAGTATCTGTTCTTTGTACAGCCTAAAGATTTGCTTTACCTAATTCTGAAAGACTGGAGACAAACACTTATCCCTTAGAATGTACTGTTTAATTTTGAGTCATTGCCTTCACTATATATTTATTTACATTTTTTTCTTACACCCTTCACAGATCAGCCTCTATTTCTGAAAGCTGGTGCATCCCTAGAACCTAACCTTAGTTTGCTGTCCTGTTGGAGATTAGTGGTCACATAAACAAAGAGGGCTTTTTAGTAGTATCCAGTGTTTTCTTTGAACACATAACTATTTGTGTTGGCTAATGAAATTGTGTTTTATAACATTTAATATAATTTTAAAAGAATTAATGTGACTTTTTTATTAGAACTGGAGGTCAATTTTTATCCAAGGATGTAATTTTGAATTCATAGCAGATTATGGAGAAGATGGGATTCTTTTTCACTTACATATATTAAAAATCAATGAACTGGGGGCAAGTATGTCAAAGTTCCTAAAAATTACTGTATTTGAGAAAACCCTCAGAATAAGGAATTTTATTTTAATAAAACTTGTGCTTTGTGAGGTTCCTCCCCTTCCATCTTCTATATTATAAATCATAGGATAAGTTCTGCTTCATAGGGTGCAGCGCTTTTAATAATTGACTTTCAGAATGGGAACTTAGCCATTAAGAAGAAGGCTGGTATTCATTCTCAAATTTGATAGAAAACCTGCTTATTATCCCTTCTAAACACTAAGTAAAAATTACTTTATTGCCAAGTGAATAAAACAAGGTGCAAAAGAATATATCCAGTATGATACTGTCTTTGGAATGTTCATTAGTAAACAAGCTAAACAATATTGTTAGGGGTACATACCTACTTGGCAAAACTTAAAAGGAAAAATACTGGAATGGTTAAAGAAATAGCAGATGGTAATTCTCTTGGTAAGGAGAGGAGCTCCTAGGAAGCATCCTGGTTACTAAGGCAATATTCACTTCTAGAGTTGGGGGCTGGGTTCATAGGTGTTTGTGTTGTCATTGTGTCTCATAACTTACAAACACTATAACGGTTTGTGTGTTGCGCCTATCAAATTTTTCACTAAATGAAATTATTGGATTCTTTTCTGTAATAAAAGCCATATGGGAGATTTGTTATTCAAAGGCCTACAAATTGGTAGATTTGTTTTTATAAATATTTAGAAAGCCCTTTCCTGAATATCTTTTCAATTGTAGACTTTTATGTAGATTTTTATTTGAATCCCAATTCATGCAACTATAACAGCTGGTGGCATTTAAATTCTAAATATTACTTATTCTCATGTGCCTGCATCATTAGAATCAGGTAATCACCCAGTGCTCAGTAGATGGAAAGTCAGCTAGAATAAATATAGTTCTGGAGACTGCAAGGGAATAATTTGAAGATGTAATTTGTATATAAGAATTCATGTTTATGCATGTGGCAGTACATTTTTTTATCTTTTCATAAGAATTGGATGTAGACAAACATTGGTTTTGTTAAGTGTGTTATTTGATATGGATTTGATTGTGGCGATAAGGGTCTTTCTCCCAAAATCCTGCCCAGTTTAACTCTCTTCAGCAGATTTTTCTTCAGCTCTGTTCTCTGAGGCACTGGGTACCCAGATGTTTCCATGTCTGGTTGTGCCTTTGTTTGACCTGTTGGGGATAAAATGCCCACTTCTTGTCTTACATCCATCCACCTTTCAGTTACTCAGCTCCCATCATACTGACTTTTCTAAACAACTGCTTATATAAAATATCTTGTCGCTTTTTACTCTGTATATGGACTCAGCCTACCGATACATTCTTACAGTATTTTAAGAAACTGAGCAATTTTTCTTTTTTTCCACTCAGCTGCTGATAAAGACGATAGTTCAGAAGACCTGTCAGTGCCAAGTAGTCCACATACGGAAGCGATACAGCATAGTTCTGTCAGCACATCCAATGGAGTCAGTTCAACCTCCAAGGCAGAAGCTGTAGCCACTTCAGTCCTCACCCAGATGGCGGACCAGAGTACAGAGCCTGCACTTTCACAGATCGTAATGGCTCCTTCCTCCCAGGCCCAGCCCTCAGGAAGTTGATTAGAAACCTGCAGTGCAGCAGTTTTAGATACTCATTAGTGACTTCAAAGGGAAATCAAGGAAAGACCAGTTTCCATTTATGCGAAATCTGTGGTTGTAAATTTTTTTTTTTACTTGAAATTAAATTTGGCTCTAAAGTTGGGGTAGCAGCAGTTGATGATCAGACTGAACAGTTTTTATTCTCTGGAAAAAGGCTGATTTTGCTTTTTTATAAATATTGTTAGATTTATTAATTTTTCTGTGCTAAATGTATAAATTGTATTATAATTCATTGTGGTTTTATTTCATTTTTAATTTGGTGGTGTTTAATAAATGGGGGTGTTCCTGAATCTCTCTTCCCACTTCCTTTTTTTTTTTTTTTTACCACCTTTTATCCCTCAACTGTGATGGTAATGTTGTTATATCATTTATACCAAAGTTCTGCTTAAATCCTTATTGACTTTGTACATTAACAAAGTCATAAAGTACTAGTGAGAGAAAGTTGCTTTTAACCTTTTTGCCTTTTATTTTGCACATTATGCAAAAGGAAGAACATTAGAGAACACTTTTTGAGTGAAAACATGGTAGAAGACATACAGTGCTTTTATGCACACATATAATCTTAAACTAAATCAAGATCATGAATAATGAATTTTTCTTTTTAAAGATTTTAAGTAGACTTGAATTTTGAAATCCTTTATCATTTCAAAAATGGCTATTTTTCAAGTTTTGACTTTAGTATTTTAAACCTTATGTTTTGAGGCGAATAAAATATGAAATTATATAATGTACAATACAGGGTTATCAGATATCTAATGATTTTTTTGAAATTAGGTTTTTGGGGTTTTTTTGCAGATTTCAGGTTACAGACTAAGACGTTTATGCATAATCAAGTAAGGCATGGTTGCCAGAAAAGCCTAAAATTACTACTTAGAAAATTTAAGACTGTTTACCCCCATTGTCTTGTACTTGCAAGCTAACTTGTACTTATTCTTGTGAAAGCACTGTCATCTTTTAGTAGCAAATTTTGATAACGTTTCTTGTGGGGAAAAAATCAGTATCTATCTTTAGAACAGTGTAATTATAAAGTGGGAAGCAAGAGTGAGTGAGAATGTGTGTGTGTGTGAATGTGTATGTATGTATGTGTCTTTCAATAGTTTATGCCAGCAATCTTTGCTTGAATGTTTAACGATGCCTTCAGTGTGATGCTGGCCAATAGGTGATTGCAATTTAAAAGGTCATTACTGTGCAGGCTTGGATAACTAACATTCCATGATGTAGTTTGTTTCTGATGAGATGATTGTAGGTACACTTTTCTCATTATCCAGTCATCTGTGGGATACTGAGTTTTCTAATGTGCCATTATCTATTTTTATTCTGCAGTTACGTTCAAAATATAGTACAATATTTTAAAATAGACTAAATTGTTAAAAATTTAAAAGTAGTAGATGTGTGTAAGAGAACTTTGTAAAATAGTTATGAGTCCTACCCAGTAGCAACTTCTGGCATTCAAGCAGGATTCCATTATGTAAATATCTGTAATGCATTTATAATAAGTTGTGTAGTTTGTTCTGCATCCATACTACACTCTTTGCTTAAGTCTCAGTGCCATCTCCTAATGAGACTGACATTTAAAACCTACATGGAATATCCTTGACAACTCAAGGAAATATCCCACCTGCCTAAGTTCCAGACTGGGAAGCATTCAAATTATACAAATGACATTTTAGGACTTTTAAGTTATGAAGATAATAGGAATTTTATTGTTTGGTTTGTTAAAACTGAGAACATTTTAGTTAATAATTCTACTTCTACATTTTTTAAATTTTTAACTGATTTTATAATTTTAAAGTAATCAATTTCTAATCATGATTTTTCCATAATTATGCTAAGGAGTTGATCTCAAAGGCACAAAATATGAATTTTGCAAGAAGGCTATTTTTTATTGTAGTTTGGATGGGTTAGAAAAAGCCTCAATTTTTCTCTCTCCAAAGTCCTTCAGTGCATTTTCCTTTCATTTTATTATTTATGCAAGTTAAAGTTCTTTGATAACAGGAATTCTTGCAACTGTAAAATAAAGCTACATAGATGTAAGAAGTCATGTAAACGGTTAATGAGCTTACCAACGTTAGCAAAACTTTCATTGTAAAACAGTCTGTACTCAGCAAATAAAAATCATTATTAGTTGTATATACACAAATTTCATTTGGACTTTCAGGATGTCACACTACTTCTGTACCTAGCATTTTGAGTCCTTATATTTGCAATGTTACACAAACTGTACTATTTTCTTTTATGTGCAGTTTGCATGAGTAAACCATCAGAGAATAAATTCTATCTTTAAATTATGTTCATAATTGGTTTGTTCTTACCTATCTTTCATAAAGTAGCATCATCTGATATTATTTTTCTTCAGGGCATTTATCACCTGAGAAGAACCTAAATTTCTGTGATAAAATGTATTCATTCTCAAAGGCCTTTTCACTGCAGCATGCTCAGGCCCTTATTCCTGTTTCCCTGCATTCAGGTTAAGCCCCATTCATGTACAACGAACCTTTAATTTAGTTCCCTTCAACTTCATCCACACACAGATCCGCCAGCCTTTGGTGTCTCTTGGTGCATCCCTGACAAAACATCTTAAATGTAACATGTCCAACACTGAACCCTTTGTGTGTGTGTATATATATATATAATATTTTACAGAGAGGAAGAGAGAGATCGAGAGCTAGAAACGTCGATGAGAGAAACATCGACCAGCTGCCTCTTGCACACCCCCTACCGGGGATGTGCCCGCAACCAATGTACATGCCCTTGACCGGAATCGAACCTGGGACCTTCCAGTCCGCAGACCGACGCTCTATCCACTGAGCCAAACCGGTTTCGGCACAACACTGAACTCTTGCTCTCCCCCCACCCTTCCCTCGAATAGACTCCTCCCACAGTCTTTCATAAGTTAACTGATGGCAATTCCATTCTTCCAGTTGCTTAAGCCAGAACAACCTTGTCATTCTCCTTCCTCCTCTTTTCACAGTCCACATCGAACTCATTGGGAAACAGTTTGTTTTACCTTCAGAATAAACCAGAATTCAGCCACATCTCACCATTTACACTGCTATCACCCTGAACTGTGCCATCGTTTCTCACCCAATGTATACACCCCAACAGAGGCTCAAACCTTTTGGTGTACACAACAGAATGGCGCTCCAACCAACTGAGCCTCCGGCCAGGGCTCCTGTCACATCATTTTATTCAGTGAGTGAGTGCCTCTAAGTGCCAGTCATTGTTCTAGGCTGTTGGAATGTACCCGTTACCAGGACCCAAATATCCTGCCTTTGTGGAGCTTACACTCTGCATGGCAGGGGAGGGTGTATGTTGGGAAACACAACACAGTAAGTCCCCTTGTGTATTATATTAGAAGTGGTTCGTGCTGGGTGAAGAAAAAGGCTAGATTTGCTAGAACATATAGAGTGATGTTTTCAGTCTTAGATTGAATAAATCTGAAAATACAAAGAATCATGGCTATTTTTTACTTTAAGGTACACATTCTGACATGTGCTTCACTTGGATTGTGTGATACGAGAGAGATTTCATGAAGACAAGCTGGCGCATTTCTGTAACAGTATGACAACTGATACGTTAAAAGCACAAAGGCATGTTTGTTTTAGATGACAAGAAAGATAATGTCTTAGCTCTGACTTGTCCTTTACTATTAAATGCAGTTTTGATAATTCTACTTCTGAGACTATAGAATTTGATGTGTGACACTAAGAACTTATTTGTCAGACTATTATTGTACAAGAAACGTATTTACTCCTAGACCTTCATCTTAAATAAATAGATATAGACACACACACACACACACACACACACACCCTTTGAGAACACTGAATTATCAAAGCAATTAGTTCTAAAAGAAATGTAGAACAAAATTTAACCTGACTTTTTTAGGTTAAATTGTCTTGACCACAGGACAATAGTTTTGAAGCAATTGGAGTTACATCATTTTATTTTTGATATAGTTGTGAAAAATCATTTTTTTAAATTTTTAATAAATACAAATAACTTTTCTGTAATTCTCTCAGAGTTTTAAAAACAGGTGCAGGTCTAACCCAACTATCTGTACATATAGAGACTTGGGTGTCACTGAAGCAAATACTAAGATCCTAGAGAGCTAGCATCCAATGAGGGGCTGGGAAGAACAACACAAAAGGTAAAAGACCTTTCTGATATAAATGGTAAGTTGCCGATTACATATTGCCATAGAAAAAGTGTGATCAGTGGAAGTGTTTCCAAGATGATTTATTAGTTCTGAAGTAACAAAGGTAATGGGCATTGGAACCTACATAAAAGGGAAAACGTGTAGTTTTATTCTATTGCAGCAACCCAAAGCACCAAGTCAAATGTTAATTGTAAAAGAAATGATCACATGTTGCAACACTGAAATTAGAAGGGTTTTGTTATTCAGTAGTGAACCAGTGAGTTCCCCAAAGATACATGCAAGTTTTCCAATGGCTTTCTGAACCAAGGATGCCATTAGTACAGCCTTGGTCACAATGCCTTCAATTGCCTCTTTATTTTGCATTAGTTTTTATATATAAGACATTTCATGAGCTAGAAATTTTTTTTTTGTTGAAATTTTTTAATTTTACTTTATTAAGGTATTTTCTGTGTACATAGTTTACCATTGCCCCCCCCCACCTCCCATCTATGCCCTCCCTCCCCAGAGTTCTGTGTTCATTGGTTGTACTTATGTTCATGCATACCAGTCCCTCGGTTGTTCTCCTATCTCCCCCCAGGTCTCCTTCCCCTCCCCGCTGTCATTTGGCAGTCTGCTTGTTTTATGGTGACTATCTCAGGACCATATAAATAGAGTCCGCTCCTGCTCTGGTTTTCACCGCCCCTTCCCCTGGGTCCCACTGCTTCCCCTGGGACACTCGGCTCACCCGGGGCACTCGGACCCGTGGGACACTCGGCTCACCCGGGGCACTCGGCCCCGTGGACACTCGGCTCACCCGGGGCACTTGGCCCCCTGGGACACACGGCTTACCCGGGACAGAGCTAGAAATTTTTAACAGAATAGTTACCATGGTTTTAGCATGCATTACCTCAGTTACTTGAGAAAATATTTCTGATTCTAAATCTTATTTTTAACTATGTCATGTTAAGGGTTGGTTTACTCTTTTTTTATTAAAATAAATTTTTATTGATTTCAGAGAGGAAGGGAGAGAGGAAACATCAACAATGAGAGAATCATTCATAAGCTGCCTTCCTGCACATCCCCCACTGGGTGGGGATTGAGCCCACAACCTGGGCATGTGCCTTTGACTAGAATAGAACTTAGGACCCTTCAGTCCACAGGCCGACGCTCTATCCACTGATCCAAAGTGGCCAAGGCTCTATTAATTTTTATAGTAGGTTTTGCTTTTTGTGAAAAACAGAAGTTCCCCTAAAAAAAGCACCTTTTAAAATTTTTGCTTTGATATTTTTAAAACATGTAAATTAAGAAGATGGACTGTTTTTCATGCCTGGCACAAAAATTATTTAGTGGGGTTTATTTAGCATGATTTAAGATGATAAGAATTGTCTGAGTTCCTTATAACTGGGAACAAATGCATATGTGAGGTCTAAGAGGAACTGAGGACATTATCAATACCATTATTCTTCAAAAATAAACCCTTTTGCATTATCCATTATCATTAGTAGGATTGTAAATTGGTGCACAAATCTCATGCACCCAGCCTCTAGTGTATACATATATGCTTTTATACCCTGATACCAGACCACTAAAATGTTACATATAGGAAGGCCTATCCAGTAGGCCTAAATTCAAGATGTTCTTTATTCCCTTTCATTTTGTGTGCAAACTGGCCAATTCTTATTCTAAACATTGCTTTTCAGTGTGCCAAAGTAAGGGAAAAGCACAGCTCTTGTGGAGCTGCAATTCCAGAGATCACAAATGTCACTTCGACTCAGCCAGGAATGAGTCACATAGCTTGACCCAGGCACAAGGGGGGCAGAAGGGAAGAACTAGAAAGATTTGGTCGGTACAGTTGGTGTATGACCTTCCTGTTTCACAGATGAGGCAATGAAAGTTTAACCCGGGCCCATAGTCACGCAGGCGACCGAAGTTTAATGTAGGCAATTTGGCTATTGACCACTGTACTACACAAATCCTGAAGAACCTGAAGAAAACCATGGGAAGTGCTCTAGGCACGTGTAAGATGTGAAATCAGGGCTCAAGTTACCTCGTATAGTTCTCAAGGACACATATCTCAAGAGTAATCTTTACAGTGTTCTGACTTTGGAACTCCCAGCCATACTATCTTGTTTTATGTTAGCACAAACGTTACTAAGGAGATACCCAAAGGCCTCTGGGCGTTCATTCCCTCACCTCTTCCAGCAGCTCAGCAGGAAGCCCGTTCAGCAGAAAATCAGGTAAATACCAGAGACTGAGCTCTGAGCCTCTTTATCTGTTTCTCAGGCAATCCCACAGTTATATCCACCAAGTGTTCCTCACTCCCTCCCATCTTCCCCATAAATATATAAAACACTTTGGGCCCCTCTCCTGGATCATGTGCACCCCAAGATCACCCTGCTGCAATAATGAGAGCTCTGTGCCAGTTCTCTGTTGTAAGTTTTTCTGGAGAAACTAATTTTATTCTGTAACACACAGCACTAGTGACTTGTGTACCTATTCACTGTAAGACATTTTTTAACACTCAGAATGTGCGTCCGCCCCGCTACCCACACACACACACATCCTCCCTTTAAAACATTACCCAGGGAAGGAAAAAGAGTCATAATAAATAACTCATGATACAGGAAGATCTGATATACCAGAAAGAGTTGTGAAAAAATAAAACCAGTGAGATGTATATTAAAGTCCAAATAATTAGTGATACTGTATTTGCGAGTTTTAAGTAGAACTGTTTAAGGAGGTCTTAAAATGCTATGGGCATACATTATAAAAATTAATGAACTAGAACGAAAGCACAAGATGGTTTCAACAAATCTGGAAAGGTATGGTGGGGCAGAAGGGAAGAATGAAACTGTACTGAGATTCTCAGTTTGTTCTGAGGACCAGTAGTTGTATCCGTATCCATGGCCGCTTCTTACATAGCGAGAGAATATTTAATGGCACTGGGCCAACCAGCTGCAGACTAATGCATCTGTCAGGCAGAGTTCATTCAGGAAAACCAAAGCTCTACTTGGCATTTGAACAGAAGGAATCCAGTATTGCAAATGAGTTTGATAGATGTTGGAAATTGAAAAGTAGTAGGAGCATTGAGGTAAAAGGGAAGTAACTTTAGGAAGCAGCTACAACTCCTAGAGGTGTGGGGACAGAGAGAAAACACTGATGCTACAGGCCGCAAAGGCTCAGAGGACGGGTCCCAGGCTGTGACTTAGATCTCGGAGGGCAAAAGAAGCTGGAGACTGGGACCAACTGATGCAACCGGGGTGCAGGACCGTTCTTGGGGGTGACATGAACGCAAATAAGGAAGAAGCAATTCCTTTCTTCGATCTTCCAGTGTCCTTCTGCTGCCTCTTCTTGGAACTTACCACGAAGTCAGCCGACGAAGGTGAAATGTAGTTTGCAGAGCCACAATCCCAGCGCCAAAAACCAGCGGTCAAAAGGGTGGGAATGCATCTGAGCGAGGACAGCTCAACAGCCTCCTAACGGCTTTCCCAGCTTCCCTCGTCCCCACATGGGCAGGTGGTGATGGCCCAGCTCACTGAATGAATGGAAACCACACGTGCAGCTCCTGGGTCATCCGTCCCTCCCCTCTTCTCTTTCCTTGGGCTGCAATGTCCAGCAAGAGGCGAGCCACGGGGTCACACAGGTGAGGTTAACACCTTACAGATGGCGGAGCAATAAGATTTAAAAGACCCGGGACCCTGAAAACACGGAGGCACATAATGAAGAAGAAACAGGTTTAACTGGGCTTATTTGAACTTTAAGGCTTTACAGGGGGAAGGACTAAAGGGGGGAAAAATGATATAGTGGAAATCATGAAACTGAGGGAAACAACAGTAGAACATAAACATATAGCTGGGTGACAAAGCAATCAACCTTTAACTCTATTCTCTGTAGAAGTGAGACGTGTAACGTAAGAAGAAATGGTGAAAATAAAGGAATGAAAAAAGATATGCTGGGAAATGCAAACTAATAAAATTAGAGGTCAGGCAATATGGATATGGGGCAACTAGCGCTCAAAGGATGCAGTATTAAGTGAGATAAAAACTAAATTAAGAAGGAAAATTTATCAAAAATATAAATAAACCGTGCATAAGCTGGGTTGCAGAATTTTTTTTAATTCTTGAAATTGAGCTTAGCTTGTTATACAACCCAATGTCAATTCATTGTGATGTTAAAACTATTCTTGCATTAAACAGACGAGCCAGAATCTGAGAAGAGCGGCTGTGATTACAGGGCCACTATCCCTTGGGCTCCATAGGAAAGTGGGTTTTCCCAGGAAGGGGAATAGTCCCACCATCACTCAGGGAACAGCTCACGCCCACAGAGTGACATAGCTTTGGGCCGGAGAGAGAAGTGTCCCCTGAACTGGGAGACGGGCCTGGAGACGCTGGAGGTGAGCTACTCCCAGTTTGGGTGAGGGGAGGCGCTGAGGGTGAGGCAGGGCCTGCACAAGTGGGTGCTGTTGCTACCGTGTTGCTGCTTTGTGCTTTTTGTCCTTCTCCTGTAGGCTATATTCCCATGGTCTCTAAACCATCAGAAAAGCCTATTTAACTCTTTAAATGTTCCCACCTGGTCTCAGCTTTCGCTGTGGGTGTGGGTGTGGGTGTGGCTGTGGCTGGGCTGCCTGCTCTGAGTCGCAGTCCGGGTCGCTCTGGCCGAGGAGGCCCTAGGCCCGGGTCCCCACACCCGCCCTCCTCCTGCACCCGAGGAAGGGCTCCAGGCCAGGGGCCCACGGCCGGCTTTGTCCTTGGCTCTTTGGTGGGGCTGGTGTTTAGTTGCTGATCTAGAGGCCTCTGCAGCTGTGCAAACGGAGCTGCTGCACACACCGGAGGGAAGGGCCCACGCCCACCCGGCCTGCGGCTCAGGGAGGGCGGCCCTGGGGGACAGGCTGGGAAATGTTTTTGGCCAGTTCCTCCGGGCAGCGCCCCCTGCAGCGCTGTGGGGTGGGGATCCTCGGGGTGGCCGCGGAGGGGGAGGGGAGACCTAGCACACAGGTGCAGAGGCTGGGCCCGTCCCCGCGGGCCACAGAGGGATGGGCTGTCCCTGGGATGGGGAAGAAGGGGACGGGGAAAGAGACCCGGCCGCCACGGAAGAGAGAAACAGTGGCCGCTGAGGAGCACGGGGTGACAGGAGACAACAGATAATGGGGGTTCACTTGGGAGGTCTGGGGAGACAGAAAAGGTGGCTGTACAGTCGGGGCGGGATGCGATGGGGTCCCTGCGTGTCACACCCACTCTTCAGCAGGGTCCCAGAGCCTCACAAAAGGTGGGTGTGTTCGGGAGCTGTAGGGGGGCTGTAGGCAGATAATGGGGGTTCACATCGGGCCTGATCCTTAGGGGAGGGGGACCCTGGATCACAGGGACCCAGCAGCAAAAAGGCGGTGCACTGACAGGGTCAGGCGGTGTAGGAGAGTCTGAGAAAGGGACTATATACGAAGGGGTGGGCAGGGCGTGGAGGTTGGCAGGTGTTGTCACTGGAGTTAGTTCTATGGGGTAAGGAGAGTGGGTAGGTGGGGAAACTCTCAGGGACAGAGAGATGGGCGGAGGGGCTGCCCCACAGACCCCGGGACACAGCTGGGAGCGAGCCAGCCCACAGTGGCCCACAGGGAAGGAGGAGGCTTGCCCGAGGTCACGGGGCTGGTACGGAGCAGAATTGGAGTCTGAATCCAGGTTAGACACAGAGGGAAAGGAAGGCTTTGAGTGGATGCATAAAAGCCCGTGTTTACTGTTTTCTAATGAAAAAGAAATTATTTTACTTAACTAATATTCTCAAGCTTGGAGTACTTTTATATAAGTAATCCATAATTTTGGTTTTAAACAAAGTGATTTTAGCGATAAATTTACAGAAGACTCAGTGTGTCTAGAACAGGAGTAGTAGGCACTGTTAAATAAGGAATTTAAAAGTCTGGTATCTTTAGTTTTTAAAGGGGCATTTGACTTTTTATATATGGATTTTTTATTTTTATTTTAAAAGAAAGGTGCAAGAATTGTTAATAAAAGTGGTTTCTCAGTCAGGCAACAATTCATACTTCTCTCCGTGTCAGGGATTGCCGCCTGCATACTCCGTTTCCACTTCGCGGAAAGAAAAATGAACAGTATGTATAACAGCCGAGGAAAGCAAACTTTTCATTTTTACCATAGCCAGTCTAGAAAATTGGAATTAGCTGGAAAATAAATATTAAGACTGAAATGCAGCTGATACTGTTTACTTTTCAGTACATTTCCTTCTGACATAGGAGTCAAAAGAAATGTTATTTTCTAATTAATTGAACAAAATACCACCTAGTGGTAGTATTTTAAAAGTGAAGAGAATATAAGTTTCTTATAGAAAATTTGAAATGGATACACTACCAGTTTATTTTAGCAGGTTAACTATTAGTTTAACATTAATTTAATTTTAAAATATAAAGGGCTCAGCAAGTTGTTGTTGTTGTTGGTGGTGGTGGTGGTGGTGGTGGTGGTGGTGTGTGTGTGTGTGTGTGTGTGTGTTTTGTTTGTTTTCTTGGGGATAGCTGTTAAAAGCTAGATGAATAAAATCCTGTTGCACCCAGTATCATTGAATATTCCTTTCCCATGGAGGCCTCCCTAATGAGGGACAACTCATATGTGTCTGCAAAAGTAAGAACCGCATGCTACACATTACATTGAGCACTTTACATGTATTATCTCACTTAATTTTCACAACAAATGCACAAATCAGGTTCTGTTTATTTCTTAAGTTTTGTGAATTAAAACACTGAGGCTCTGAACAGATAATCTTCTCAAGGGCACACAGTTAGAAAGTAACGGAGTTAGGATTCTGTGATGGGGTAATGTTTTCATGGTGAGTTATACAATTTCTACTTCTTTTTTAAAAAATATATATATTTTATTGATTTTTTTACAGAGAGGAAGAGAGAGGGATAGAGTTAGAAACATTGATGAGAAAGAATCATCAATCAGCTGCCTCTTGCATACCCCCTACTGGGGATGTGCCCGCAACCAAGGTAGATGCCCGTGACTGGAATCGAACCTGGGACCTTCCAGTCTGCAGGCTGATGCTCTATGCACTGAGCCAAACCAGTCTTGGCCAATTTCTACTTCTTTACCCTACCTCTCACGCTAACCTCTCTCTCACGCGAACCGTCAAGCAGGAATCGTTTTCTAGGTGCATGACCTACAGGGGAACAATTGAGAGAGTTTAGAACCAAGAGGTTGTAGCTCAATTTTGACTCTCAAAACAGGCATTTTAAAGCCCATGGTCCAACAATAGTAATGAGAGGCCTGGCTTCCTGCTGTAAGAACTAAGCTCTTTAATGCAAAAAGGATTCTTGCTCTGCCTCCTAGCACCGAGAGGTGAGGCTTGGAGAATTAATCACAAAGTGTACCAAGAACGATGGAGAAGAAGAAATGCAAAATGTGAGTGTAGGCCCTGCTTCCGGGGCTGGGAGGAGGTTAGAGGGCGTTGGGGTGAGTCCGGGCAGGGAACCGTCAGGCCATGGAAAAGCCCCTCGTGCCGCATGTCCTCAGAACTCTGTTTCTCCTGCTTTGTTCCTGGGTGTCTAGCTTGCTGAGCTCTAAAATGCATTTGTAACCAAGAAACCTGGCAGCTACCCAAAACTGAGCCGAATGCTGGCTCTCGGCAGACGAGCAGAAGGTGTGCAGCGATCACCAGGAAGGCCGGCTCTTGCACAGCCAGGACGGGCAGCCCACCGCAGGCCAGCCGGGGGCTGGGCTCAGAGCCTGCTGTGGCCGCGATGGGGCGTCCCTGGGTCTGGGGACAGGAGCTCCAGTCTCACAGGAGAGAGTGTGCAGCAAGCCAGAAGAGCCCTAGCCGGTGTGGCTCGCCGGCCTGCAGACTGAAGGGTCCCAGGTTCGATTCTGGTCAAGGGCACATGCCTGGGTTGCGGGCTCAATCCCCAGTAGGGGGCGTGCAGGAGGCAGCCAATCAGTGATTCTCATCATTGATGTTTCTCTCTCTTTCTCTCTCTCCCTTCCACTCTGAAATCAACAAAAATATATTAAAAAATAAAGTGGCCGGAAGAGACCAAGAACAGAAACTAGTCGAGGCTGACTGGCTGACAGGGTCACACTTCAGCACAATGGGAAGCTGCCACTAGTTCTGTTACCCTGGGCACTCATGGCTCTGCTGCCCCAGGAATACTTTCTCCAGAGTCCCTTTATCCTTTGCAGTATTGCCCAGGAGTTAACGTGGCAGGGGCCCAGCTGCCCATGCTCACCAACTCCCGGGACGGCGAGGGGGGTACCTGTCTGCTTCAGGTGCTGTAGTCGGAGATCATTCCCCACCAAGACTTAGGCAACGGAAGACTCTCCCAGTCTATAATAATAAAAGGGCAATATGCTAATTAGACCAGACGTTCTTCTGGACGTCCTTCCGGACAAAGCTGGGGCCAGAGGGAAGCCAGTGCTGGCAACTGGGGGAAGGAAGGCCTACTCTTGCATGAATTGCGTGTGCCGGGCCTCTAGTGCAGAAATAACAGTCTGGTGCTGGGTAATCAGAGGAACTAACAGCTATCCCCACCCCCCACCCCCACCTTAGCTAACCCAGGGCAATCACAGCATCTGAAACACCGGGGAGGAGGTGGAACCAAAATGCCAAGGCCTGCCTTCCCGCCGGAAGCGGTCTGGGAGCTGAAGGAAAACTCGGGAGGGAGGTAGGGATGCTTTTAAACGTGTTTCCATGTCCACGGGGCCGGGGTGCCCTCAAAGTGCCTTGTAGGGAGCCCAGGTGTCCCTGCGTTCTGACAGTTCACGTCACCCCACTTCTTTGCTAGAGACCCCCATTTAGTGCCTGTTTTTGTTAATGGGGGGAGGATTTTCACTTTCACAAAAGAGGCGAAAGTTGCGTTCAGCATTTGTTCGCACCGAGTCCTTACAGAGGCAGCCGTGCCCGGAACGGCCAGGGTGGCACTGTTTCCACAGCCGGCGTGTCAGTGCCACGCGCTATGTGTTGGTAGGCTATTTAGAGGGTCTGGGAAGCCTCCACATTTTATTTTATTTTATTTTATTTTAAAATATATTTTATTGATATTTTACAGAGAGGAAGGGAGAGAGATAGAGAGCTAGAAACGTCGATGAGAGGGAAACATCCACCAGCTGCCTCTTGCACACCCCCTACTGGGGATGTGCCCGCAACCAAGGTACATGCCCTTGACCGGAATCGAACCCGGGACCTTTCAGTCTGCAGACCGACGCTCTACCACTGAGCCAAACCGGTTTTGGCACATTTTATTTTTTCGTATAAATTAATGGTAATTGCTTCTTCGCTTCACGCCTAATTCAAAAGGTTTCATAGGAACCGCTCTCATTGGATAGCGGGTGAACTGTACTTGAATGAAAGTCACGGTTGAGCCCAAACCGGTTTGGCTCGGTGGTAGAGCGTCGGTCTGTGGACTGAAAGGTTCCGGGTTCGATTCCGGTCAAGGGCATGTACCTTGGCTGCGGGCACATCCCCGGTAGGGGGTGTGCAAGAGGCAGCTGGTCGATGTTTCTAGCTCTCTATCTCTCTCCCTTTCTCTCTGTAAAATATCAATAAAATATATTTAATAAAATAAAAAAAAAGAAAGAAAGTCACGGTTGGCATAAGAGGCCCAGACGCTGAGGCAGCTCTGAACCCTGAGGCCGCGGCGGGCGGGGCCGCCGCGCTGAGCGCCCGGCGGGCGGAGTGCGGACTCGGGTCCACGTTTTCCTCGGACTCCGCTCTCCCCGGCCTTCCCTGGCCAGGCGGGGCTCCCAGCAGAGCGGGGAGCTGAGGTGGCGCAGGTGCAGAGTCCGGTGTGGGTTCCCCGATAAGCGTGGGGAGGGAGGTCCGTCAGGGAGGTGGTTCCTGGTGCGTCGCGATGGGAAACGGGGAACAGGGCGCCTGCTTTCTCATGTCAGGACGGAGGAGCCCTGGCCAGTCCGACTCAGTGGGCAGCGCTGGCCTGTGGACTGAGGGTGCTGGGTTCCATTCCGGTCAAGGGCACATGCCCCGGTTTCGGGTTCAATTGGGGGGGGGGGGGGCGTGTGCAGGAGGCAGCCGATCAAAGATTCTCTCTCATTGATGTTTCTTTCTCCCTTCCTCTCTGAAATCAATAAAGAAAAAATTTAATTAAAAAAAAAGACATGTGAGGTAGCTCAGGGCTGAGGCACGTCACCCTCTTGGCCAGGACAGGGGCAGATGCCTGCAGGGGCCCTTCCTGGTCCTGGGGGTCCTTCTCCCCCCCCCCTTCCCTAGCCCACAACTCATTACTGGCCAAGGATTTGCATTTCTTAACAAGTTCCCAGATGATTTGGATTCTTCTCTTCAAGACCACACTTAGAGCTCCACCCCCTCCATCCAGGTGTGTGTGGGTGTGTGTGTGTGTGTGTATGTGTCCGTCCACCTCACTCTCCCCACCCCACCCCACCCCCCCCACACACACACAAGGCATATATAAAGAAGAAAAGCCCATTAGCGGAACAATTGTAATTTAAATGAAATAGCCAGGTACTTGGCTGATGGTCTTTAAAGTATGGCTTTCTGTTGTCTGACCCAGAACTCTTTGGTCAGTCTCTGTTTCCATCAAAGGGCCAACAAAGTTATAAACAAATTGGGGCAGTGCATTGGCTCTCTGAGACTACTTAAGGGGTGAATCAATCAGTACTGACCACTCAGAGCTCAAAAGAACTGAAAGACTCTTATTTTTACAGTAAGAGGGGGGTATTGGTAAATTGCTTTGAGATCCTCAAAAGGAGATTAACCAGTGTTAAAATTTCAGCTGAGTACATTTAAAGATCAATTTGGCTTTATTCAATGATTCATGAATCAGGCAGCATCCCATCTCGCAGACAGAAAGGAGTTCCCAAGAGCTGCAGAAAAGGAAAGGTTTCTAAAGGCTGAGGGGGGACAGGAAAAGGAGGTTTAGCAGCAAAGAGCGGATTGGTTCAGGCTTAGGTAACCTACCTGCGGGGGATGGAAGAGGCTTTATTGGGGATATTATCTCACTAGTGCTGACCAGGTAATTTCAGGTTGATGGTTAAGGTTACCTTTCTGAGAGAGGGGCTGGAGATTGGGTTAAATGACCAAATGATTTCAATGATTCCACCAGGCCAGTGATTTCATCAACCATGTTCACATAATTGTACCGCCACAAAAACCTCTGCACCTCGGTGGTGACAGCTTCCAAGTTGAGACACACATGCAGGTGCTGGGAGGGTGGCTCACCCCTGAGCCCCTTCCACACCCCTTTCTCTGAGCATCTCTTCCACGTGTCTGCTCCTGAGTTGTGTCCTTTGTGATAAATCGACAACAGCATGCCCAGATGGAGTGGTTCGGTGATTGAGCATCAACCTATGAACCAGGAGGGCACGGTTTGATGCCAGGCCAGGACACATGCCCAGATTTCGGGCTTGATGCCCAGTGTGGGGCATGCAGGAGGCAGCCAATCTGTGGTTCTCTCTCATCTATGATGTGATGTTTCTCTCTCTCTCCCTCTCCCTTCCTGTCTGATTATATATATATATATTTCAAGTAAAGTGCTTTCCTGAGGTCTATGAGCCATTCTACCAAACCTGGAATCTGAGGAGGGAGTTGAGTTGTGGGAACCCCGGATTGATAGCCATTTTTATTGGTCGGAAGCACAGGTGACAACCCCGGGCTTCTGACTGGGCAGCTTATGGGACCTGCACTAATTCTGGGTAGTTAGGGACAGAACTGAATTGTAGATTACCTACTTGGGAAGTGGAAGAATTGATTGGTGTGGGGGAAAAGCCGACACATTTGGTGTCAGAAGTATTGTTGAGTAACAATAGATAAAGCACATTTAATAAACGTAAATTTAACCACCTCGAATATGCATTTTTGTTTTTATATTCATTTTCTGAACCTAGACTGTTTTTCAGTGCAATTTGAATCTACAATGTACAAGAAATAGTTTTTAAATAATAGTCGTTCAATATACTATCGGTATATATATATGTGTGTGTGTGTGTGTGTATGCATATACATATATATGAAGAATATACATACTTTGTGTAAAATATATATATTTTTCAAAAGCAGCATGGAAGTAGAGTAGTGTTTGCAATAAGAGAAAGGGTGTGTGGGTTGTTTTGTGTGTGTGTGTGTGTTTTTAAGAAAAGTTAAACCACTTTTGCTGTGGAGTAAACAGTAATTCTTGTCCCCCTGATTAATTTTCATTCCTTTGTGTTTATTTCATGTGAGCTCTGCCAGCCAGCGGTGGTTCTGTAAGCAAATGTTCTGGCAGCTCTTTGCACTCGCAGATAGGATCTGCGCTGTCAGCTCTGTCTTCTGTGCCCCCAGGACTGAGAGGGAAGTGACCGAAATGAAACACAGCAATTAGATGAGTTCACATCCAGCCTCATCTCAGCATCATGCCAGGGCAGGGCCAGCACCTTCTCCGGGCCCCTCCGAGGCCGTGGTGTGAGTCTGGGCACCCGGGAGACCGCCTGGGCACAGGGGAGACCGCCTGGGCACCGGGGAGACCGCCTGGGCACAGGCCCGCAGACCGGACCAGCTGCGAGCAATCTGCCCTGGGAGGCGGCGGCACTGTCCTCTCCCACGGGGCCCTCGGGGCAAGAGGCAGACCCTGCGTGCAGCTGCTTCTACTTACCAAGAGTTGCAGTTCGTTGGTCTAGTGTTTGGTTAACCTCCTTTATATCTAAACAAAATTTCCAAAAAATAGTCATGTCATCTTAGAACGTGGAATGAAACAAAGCAGTCATGTACGACCCATCCCTCCCACAGTGAGAACCCTTTGTTCCTGTCCCTAAACTACGTCCACCTGGCTCCTCGGGGGTCAGGCACTGGCAGCTTTGCAAGGCAGCCTCTCCGTCACCGGACGGCCCTCATGGGTCACGAGCGAGTCCTCCCCCTGAGCCCCTGAACACACGGTCTAATCTTTAAATGTCTTATGATAGCCTGGCCATTCTACCAGCTCAAAATGAACTTGTGATCAGCTCAGGGTCTGTTTCACACGAACTTCTGTTAAACCATCTTAGGTCCAATTATTTGAGCCAGAGTATGGTCTTAATATGTGCCTGGTTAAAGAGAAAAAGCTGATTCTCAGGGAAAATGGGCCTTCTATTCAAAAGCCCACAACTAATAACTGAGGTTTTAGCATATCAATTCTTGATAGCACATCAATGTCTTTTTCAATATTTTTTATTTTGTTTTATTTTTTTTTCCATTGATTTTAGAGAGGAAGGGAGAAGGAGAAAGAAACATCAGTGATGAAAAAGAACCATTGATCGGCTGCCTCCTGCACACCCCCTACTGGGGATCGAGCCTGCAACCTGGGCATGTGCCCGCGCCTGGAATCAAACCCAGGGCCCTTCAGTCTGCAGTCCGACTCTCTATCCACTGAGCCAAACCATCTAGGGCAAAGTCTATTTCAGTCTTGACTCCATCATCCAAAAAATTGTCAGCATCAAAACGAAGAAAAACAAAAATTAAAAAGCATTTCCATGTATCAGGCATTAAGTGCTTTTTAAAAATTAGCTAATTTAACCAGTGAGTGTTACTCAGTGGTTGAGTGTCAACCCATGAACTAAGGGGTCACAGGTTTGATTTCCAGTCAGCATGCATGCGTGCAGGCACCAGCTGATCAATATATCTCTCTTATTGATGTTTCTATCTCTCTATCTCTCCCCTTCTCTCTAAAATCAATAAAAATGTGCTTTAAAAATAAGTTAACTAATTTGATCCTCATGGCAACTTTATGTGGTAGGTCCCATTATCACCCACATTTTAGGATTGAAGAAACTGAGACACAGAGATTAACAGCTTTCCCAAAGCCACAGAGCTGATGAATGGCAGAGCTAGGATCCACACCCAGACAGTCTGGCTTCAGAGCAGCTGTGCATGACCACTATGCCTCTCAAAGCACCCTTTCCAGCTTTCTGTCATCTACAGATTTCTAAAAATGTCTCTGACTTTAAGAGTGTAATACTTTATTTACTCAGCACTTGCTGATTCCCTGGCCGTATGCTTGGCACTGGGTACGCATACACAGGGCAGACAAGGGGAAGGTTTGGTGCAGAGTAATTCCAATCATCAGTGCCAGAAGCCTGGCTCAAACCAGACGAAGTCACAAAGGAGACTCATTGGCTCATATAGCCAAAGTGGAAGAGGAATCCATCTTGGTTTCGAAGCAACAGGATCTAGAGGCAAAGATGCTGTGGTTAGGGGTTGGGTGGGGTTTGTTACTATCAGAAGATGAGGGAAAGCCTGCCAGGCAGGGGTCAACAAGAGCCACTGAGCAACAGATGGAAATCTTGGTTACAGGCAGCGGAGGCCTAGTCTGGTAAAGGAAATGCATTGGAAGGCACCGGGTGGCTTGTAGAATCATAAAATCAGTTAAGGAACCGGGGTCACTAGTTTGAGGGATCCAAGGAGCATGAGGTTAATTGGCAGGGACCTTCCCTAGCATGAACGAGCACCAATCTTTTCTTTTTCTTTTTAAAATATATTTTTATTGATTTTTTTTTTTTTTACAGAGAGGATGGGAGAGTGATAGAGCGTTAGAAACATCGATGAGAGAGAAACATTGATCAGCTGCCTCCTGCACACCCCCTACTGGGGATGTGCTTGCAACCAAGGTACATGCCATTGACCAGAATCGAACCTGGGACCTTTTAGTCTGCAAGCTGACGCTCTATCCATTGAGCCAAACCAGTTAGGGCGAGCACCAACCTCCCCCCACCCACCCACCCACCATGTCTCTTTGCTCAAGATTTTGAGATACCTCTGCATACCTATTAGAATGGCTGAAATTAAAGAGACTGACTATAACAAGTGTCTACAAGCATGTGGAGGAAGAGTTCTCTTACCCTGTTGGTGAGAATGTGAAGTTGCCCAACCACTTCACAAAATTTCTTAAAAATTTAAAAATGCATTTATCATCTGACCTGATCATTTTACTCCCAAATATTCACCCAGGAGGAATGGAAGTATGTGTGTAAAGACTTGTACGTGAATGTTTATAGAACTTTGTTCAGAATAGCCCCAAACTGGACACAAGTGAAATGCCACAATAAAAAGGAGTGAACTATGATGCACTCAACGGCATGTGTGCATCTAAAATAATAAAGCTGCTTGGAAGAAGCCAGTCAAAAAAAGGCTACACAGACCAAGACTCCATTTCTATAAAATTCTTTAAAATGACCACTAACCTACAGAAAGGAAACAATGGTGACAGAAGGAAATCCGTGATCTGCCCGGGGAGCAGCTAGAGGAAGGAACTACAAAAGAGAGTAATAATACTTAGGGGGATGATGGATATATTTACTACCTTGAGTGTGGTGATGGTTTCACGGGTACACTCAGATGTCTAATTATATAAAAGTGTCCATTTTAAATATGCATAATTTGTCATGTTAATTATATTTCAGAAAATCTGTTTAAAATGTTCTCTATAGCCCAGTGGTTAAGTGTTGACCTGTGAACCCGGAGGTCACAGTTTGATTCCCGGCAGGGCACATGCCTGGGTTGAGGGCTCAAACCTCAGTAGGAAGCGTGCAGGAGGCAGCCAATAATGATTCTCTCTCATCATTGATGTTTCTACTTCTCTCTCTCTCTTCCTCTTTGAAATCAATAAAAATATATTTTAAAAAATAAATAAAATGGCTGAGACCGGTTTGGCTCAGAGAATAGAGTGTCGGCCTGCGGACTGAAAGGTCCCAGGTTCGATTCCGGTCAGGGGCATGTACTTTGGTTGCGGGCACGTCCCCAGTAGGGGGTGTGCAAGAGGCAGCTGATCAATGACTCTCCCATCGATGTTTCTAACTCTCTATCCCTCTCTCTCTTCCTCTCTGTAAAAAATCAATAAAATATATATTTAAATAAAGAAATAAATAAAATGTTCTCTTCAATCCCCACTATAGGCTTGGAATGGAGGTGATCTTCCTCTCTCCAATCATCACTATTGGAGAAATTACGAAATGTGTGCCAATTTCTTAGTGTGTCTTTGGTAAGTTAGTCTTTGAAGGAGTTGGCTCCAGTGGGGTGGAATGCCTTGGGGGAAGGCAGCATTAGTTAGTTCATGGTTTCATACACCCAACACATCCCTTCCCAGGAAACTGGTAAATGACTACATCAGAATGTTTATATTGGTGGGAACATTCGAAATCACCGAGTTCAAAAAGTACAAGTGGTAAATGGGGGGAAAAAAGAGAATCAGCCTTAACTGGTTTGGCTCAGTGGATAGAGCGTCAGCCTGCGGACTGAAAGGTCCCGGGTTCGATTCAGGTCAAGGGCATGTACCTTGGTTGCGGGCACATCCCCAGTGGGAGGTGTGCAGGAGGCAGCTGATTGATATTTCTAACTCTCTATCCTTCTCCCTTCCTCTCTATAAAAAATCATTATATATATATATATATATATATATATATATATATATATATAATTGAGAATCAAAGAAATAATTTGCCTACAGTTATTTGAATTGTTTTTTTAAATCACGATATAATTAATTACATTTAAAATTATCTTATTTGGCAAATGACAAGCCCCCTCCAAATAAATTCTAACAGCAATCTTGTCTGATTTTTTGTTCGTTTGCTTCTTCAGTCATCTCTGTGATTTATCTCATCCAGAGATACCCTCTCCCAAGGAAAAGGGATGGGAAGGCTGTGGTGGGCATTGGACTGCTAGTGCCTTTCTGGAATCAGCTGTTTCTCCACCAAAGGTCTGGGAAGAATTCCTGGGACCCAGTGGCCTGGTGGTGGCTCCCTCCGGGTGTCAGTGAACCACAGGGGAGAGTGATCATGCTTGCCTGATTCTATCCTGTGGCCTGTTTTTGTCATCGGTAAGAAACAACAGTAACAGCAAAACACACAACCAAGGGGAATTTCCAACAATCAGGCAAACGTTATTTAAACAGCAATAGTCATCCAAGTCCTTGCAGCAATCTAAGACATAAGACATCTGGTTCATTTCAATAGCAATTTTGGTACAAGCTCAACTTTTTCCTTCAAATTTGGGAACAATTTTGCAATAAAATATGAAATAAAACAAAGTGATATTTGTATGGTATACCTGACAGAAAAATGAATTTCAGATGTACGGAGCACTTAAAACCATAAAAGTGCTAGGACAAACTATAGATGGATATGCATTATACCTCTTTTATGGTGTATGTTCAATGCAGGCCCTCTATTCCTTTAAGAGATGCTCTTTCTCCACCACGCCCCTCCTCAAGAGGAGCCCCCAGAACTTGTGTCTCTAACACTCCATGGACACAGCTTGTTTGTTATTGGCAGGGCGGGGAGGAGGGGTGTCAGGGAGGCAGGCCTAGCTACTAGATGTGTGACTTAGCTCCTCTTTTCCATGAGTCAAAACTGGGGCACAGAGCTGCTAGTCCACTTGCCAGTGGTGCTGGAACTGGGGTGGCCACAGTGCGGATAAACAATTTATCGGAGGAGAATTAAGCAGATGCTTAGAAAAGCAGAGAGGAGAGGGCAGAGAGGAGAGAGCAGGTAAGCTGAGAGAAATGGGAGTGATGCTTTGGTTCCAGGTAAAGCTTTGGTTCCTAGTTCCAGAATCTCAAGTGACCTGGTTAAATATCCTACCTCTAGGCTCATTTAAATCCCAGTGTGCATCATGCTGAGTGAAATAAGCCAGTCAATGAAAGAGAAACACTACATGACCTCACTCATTTATGGATATTAAAGAACATTATAAATGAATGAACAGAAAGATAGATATAGTGACAGTAAAACAACAGGCAGACTGCCAAATGACAGCGGGGGGGGGGGGGTAGGGAGTTCTGGGGGAGATAAGAGATCAACCGAAGGACTGGTATGCTTGCATATAAGAACAACCAATGGACACAAATCTCTGGGGAGGGAGGGCACCTATGGGGGGGGCAATGATAAGCTATGTACACAGATAATACCTTAATAAAAAATATTTAAATAAATAAATAAATAAATAAATCCCAGTGTGTGTGTGTGTGTGTGTGTGTGTGTGTGTCTTTTAATTTAATCCTGCTTATCATTTTTTTCAATAGAGAAATATTTCATTTTTATGAGGAGATATATAGAGATATTATAGATATATCTCATAAAAATTAAATATTATAGATATTTATCTCCTCATAAAAATTAAATATTTTTCTATTGAAAAAAATGATGAGCAGGATTAAAAGAACAATCGAGGACAGAGAATTACATTTATATGACAAAGAGCTGCATTCTTAGTATCACTGAAAATTCATAACAAAAGGTAAATATGATAATAGAAACATCAGCAAAGGTCTTAAAATAGGCCGTTTCTAATAGGAGAAATACCAACAACCAATTTATATATAAAAAGTTCAAGTGCAAAAGAAGCCAAAATGAAATACGCTTTCGGTCTAGCACAGTGATTTTCAACTTTTTTGTCTCATGGCACACATAAACTAATCACTAAAGTTCTGCAACACACCAAAAAATGTATTTTTTGCTGATTTGAAGGAAAAAAAAGGAAGTGGGGGGATAGTTTTGATTTGTTTACACCAACGGTTACAGTTGTGTTGACTGTTGTCAATTTTTTATTTGACAATCTAAGGGGAAAAGGTCAGTGCCCCTGACTGAATGTTGCATCTTTTAAAAATTCTTGTGGCACAAGGTTGAAAATCGCTGTCTCGCAGATAGGCAAAGTCTCCCAACTGTTTCCCACTTCTAACTTTGCATTTACTATAGTTTTTCCTGAACAGAGCCACCAGAGGGCGCATTTTGAACACATCAGAACGTGCCACTCTTCCTTTCCAGTATCTCTAATGGCTGTTCATCTGGTCCAGAGAAAGCCACAATCCCCCGGAACCACATCGCAGCCCCCATTACCTCACTAACTGCATCTTCTCTCCCCCCCCACACACACTTCCCCCCTGCCCTCCAGCCTCCTGCCTGGTGGCTGAGCACACCACGTGTGCTCCAGCCTCTAAAACCTGCTGTTCCCTCTGCCAAAAATGCTCTTCCCCGGAATATGACCATGCCTTGTTCCTCACATCCTTCAAGTCTTCGCTGAAAAGTGACCCTCTTGGTGAGAATTTCTTTAACCACTGTGCTTAAATGGATGTGCCTCTTCCCCCTGCACTGCCTGCCTCCCTCCCTCCCTCCCAGCCCGTTTTATATGTCTCCGCAGCTCTTACCACCTCCTGGTACACAATGCAACTTATTGTGTTAATTGTCTGTCTCTTCATGCCTAGAATTCTAGCTCCATGAGGACAGAGGTTTATCCACAGCCCTTATTTAGTACAAAGCCAGGCACAGAGCGGGCGCTCAGTAAACATGTGCTGAGTGAATGAATTTTAGGAAGGATGGCATTAGTTGTGTGCAGAGTCTGGGAAATGGTTGCTTTCATTCGCTGTTGATGAGGATGTAAGTGGGTGCAATGTTCCTGCAGGATGGTGTGGGAATAGGGACCAAGAGTCTTAGAAATGTGTATCTCTTGTGTAACCATTTTACTCCTAGAAATGTATCGTGAGAAACTGATAGGTTATTTAAAATCCGCTTGGTTGCACAACACAAGAAGCCCCTTGTGCCAGCTTCAGTACTAATGGTGGAGTGATTTATTACAAGGATACACCATAAGCCATGTTACCAAGGAGAAAGGGGGAAGGCACTGTGTGGGCATCTGGACATCTCTGCCACACCCTCTGTGCTAGGTCAGGCTCCCAGAAAGTATGGAGACAGGTTTGCATGCAGAACGTTCGTTGAGGAAGTGAGAGTGAGGAAAGGGGGGTGGCACAGAGGGCAAGGTGGGACTGGGCTGCAGTGGTAGCCAGTGCCTCAGGCAATGCCATGGATGGTCCATGCTAAAGCCTTTGCACCCACATGTCACCCAGCCCTTGGAGGTAGGCTGCTGGTGGAGAGTGGGTGTGACCTTGGTCCAAGCAGTTCCTCTAGTCCAAGTACAAATCCTGGGGCGTTGCTGTTGGGATCCATCAACAACAGATGTTCCAGCATCTGCGGGAACAGGTACCTCACTTCTGATATGGAGAATCTGGGCAGACCACCAAGCATCTACGCGATCTACGGAACTTACAGTCTGCGTGCTTCCAAGCCTTAGAGTAATTGGAACCAGACAGTTGGATTTGGATGCTGTCAAGGATCTCTCTCTTCTCCTCTCTCTCTCTCTCTCTCTCTCTCTCTCTCTCTCTCTCTCCAACTCTTTCACTCTAGACCAGGGGTGGGCAAACTTTTTGACTCGAGGGCCAAAATGGGTTCTTAAACTGGACCGGAGGGCCGGAACAAAAGCAACCTGACCATGCTGGCACTCTCCTCTTGGGCTGCTGGTGAAGGAGCGGAGGGGACAGCAAGAGAACCCTCCGCTCTTTTGGCTCTGCGGGCGGGAGAGAACAGCCGAACGGGCCGGATCTGGCCCACGGGCTGTAGTTTGCCCACACCTGCTCTAGACCATTTTTGTTTCTTATTCCATGTGGTCAAAGATTACTTCCTAACTTAAACATGATGGTTTCACCCTCAGAGAAAGGGTAACTGAATGGCCTGGGGTGGGTCAGTGTTCGTTCACGCACCTACCCCACGGCTGTGTCGGAGGGTAAAGTCATGTTGTAGCCATTTGGATTTGAGGAGGCAGAGAGAAAAAAAAAAAGTCAAATGTGAATAGTGGTCATTTTTTATTTATTTTTTATTTTTTTGGTAGTGGAAATAACAATGGTTTCTCTTTTTTCGCATAGAAATTTTTGTAATTGTTCTATGTAGAAAATGTTATAAAAGTAACATTTTTCTAATTGAAAATAGTTTTTTATTTTTTAAAAAATATATTTTATTGATATTTTACAGAGAGGAAGGGAGAGAGATAGAGAGCCAGAAACATCGATGAGAGAGAAACATCGACCAGCTGCCTCCTGCACAACCCCTACCGGAGATGTGCCCACAACCAAGGTACATGCCCTTGACCGGAATCGAACCTGGGACCCTTCAGTCCGCAGACCGATGCTCTACCACTGAGCCAAACCTGTTTTGGCTGAAAATAGTTTTTTAAAGGGAAAAGCAGGCACCTGTCTGGTGTATGCACATAAAGTGCCACTAGCTATTGGGTATAGGAAGACTGTTTTTATAAAACAGGATTTTCTCAGGACGGGTATGGAAAAAATGTGGCTTGACTTTGCAAAGCTTATTTCACTGAACTGCAAACAAAGGAAACGTGGAAAAGCAGTTATAATTAACCTTCCACATCTGGAGTCCTCTGTTATGCTTCTGCTGTAAGAACAAACCTTAAGCCTTCTTTGCTTTGCCATGATCTAAGCCAGTGGTCAGCAAACTTTGGCTCATAAGCCACATGCGGCTCGCGATTTGCCACTCTGCTGACTGATGAGTTTGCCGACCACTGATCTAGGTAACTGGAGCAGGGGAGTGACCAGGAAGTTACCAATATCCCAGCATGCTCCCCACTGGGAGGTCCAGCACATAGCAGTCTGTTGGAAACTAGTGTATTAGCTTTCATTTTACATTTACATATTCAAAACTCACATTTGCTGAGTATCCTCATGCTGGAAAATATGAAGAAAAATACAACAGAACCCTACTCTTACTGAGCTAAGGATCCAGAATATAGAAAGATAGTGTGTGTGTGTGTGTGTGTGTGTGTGTGTGTGTGTGTTATTCACAAGTATATATATTTACAAACATATTTTCACATATATTCAATTATAATAAAATGCAAAATGTATTTAGACCCATACTTGAATTTGAAGCACAGAGTTATCTGGTAATTGGAAGAATGTGTTACTTCTGGGTGGGGTGACTTCATGTAAAAGTGCATTTCATTTTTAAAAATATATTCTTTATTGATTTTTCACAGAGAGGAAGGGAGAGGGACAGAGAGCTAGAAACATTGATGAGAAACATCGACCAGCTGCCTCCCGCACCCCCCCCACCGGGGATGTGCCCTCAACCAAGGTACATGCCCTTGACTGGAATCAAACCCAGGACTTCTCAGTCTGCAGGCCGATGCTCTATCCACTGAGCCAAACCGGTTTCAGCTAGAACTGCATTTTAAATGATTGTTTGGGGACTTTAGCTGAGCAAAATCATTATATACTAGAGGCCTGGTGCACAAAATTGGAGCACGTGGGGGGGGGGGGTTGTCCCTCAGCTCCGCCTGCACCCTCTCCAATCTGGGACCCCTTGAAGAATGTCCTACTGCTGGTTTACAGGGATTTTGCCTAAACTGGCAGTTGGACATCCCTCTCACAATCCGGGTCTGCTGGCTCCAACTGCTCACCTGCCTGCCTGCCTGGCACATTGCCCCAACCACTCTTGCCTACTGGCCTGCTCACTCCCAAATGCCCCCCACCAGCCAGATCACCCTCAAATGCCCCCTGTGCCAGCCTGTTCACACCCACCTTTCCTCCCCACTGGCCTGCTTAACCCTGCTAGCCTGCTCACTCCAAACTGGCCCCCCCAACTGTCCTGATGACCCCCACTGGCACCCAGCTGGTCTGCTCACCCCCAATGACCCCTGCAGTCTCATCCTGGCCTGATCACCACCCGCAACCCAAGATCCCAGCCCCTTCTTTTTTTCTTTTCTTTTTTCCCCCAGCACCTTCTTGAGTGGAGGCTGGGGCCAACTAGAAGCAATTATGTAGGATTTATTTATCTTCTATAATTGAAACTTTGTAGCCTTGAGTGGAGGCCAGAGCAGGTGGAAAGCTTGGCTTCCTCCATTGCGCGGGAAGGGGGTGGTAGAGGGGAGGGGTCCCGGCCATCTTGGTTGGGTTAATTTGCATACTTGCTCCTGATTGGCTGGTGGGCATGGCATGTGGGTGTAGTGGAGTGTTGGTTAATTTACATGTTTCTCTCTTATTGGTGTAGATAGAGGGATAGTAAATATTTGTATTATATTTATTGGGGTGGCATTGATTAATAAGATAATATAGGTTTCTATGGGCACATTTCTATGATGCATGATCTGTGTATTGCATTGTGTGCCCACCACCCACAATTAAGTCATCTTCTGTCATCTTTACATATATCTGGACCCTTTACATTTACTATCCTCCCAACCCCTTCCGCCTGGTAACACCATGCTACGGTCTGTGTCTATGAGTTTCAGTTTTATATCCCACAAATGAGTGACGTCCTATTATGGCTCTTACTTTTTAAGGTTTATCCATGTTGTTGCAAATGGCAGTATTTCATCTTTTCTTACGATTGAGTAGTATTCCATTGTATATATGTACCACAGCTTTATCTAGTCCTCTATTGAAGGACACTTGGTTGTCTCCATGTCTTGGCCATCTAAATATATATATATATATATATATATATATATATATATATATATATATTTACTCTATCATTGTACATATTTTGTTTTGTTTTAATCAAACATCTGTGTCAGCCTATCCCTGTACTGCCACAGACTGTACAGGCTTGAAAACGAAAAGCAGGTCCTGAAGAAGAACTGGCATTAAGTATTTCCATTAAATGAAACTCCGAGTCCCCAGTTTGCGGGAGGGAAGAGAGGGGCAGAGTTGGGAGGCTGGCTGGTCTGGAGAGAGGAGGAACTGTAGCACACGGATGCGGTCAAGCCAGCCCCTTACTGTAAGCGATGCCTGGGGCTAAGCCTGATTACAGTAAGACAAGCCAACACCCGTTTTTTCCCTGGAGGAGACTGCATTGTAACAAGGGAAATGGAGAAATGATTAGCTATTTCTTTCCATGAAGGAGTGGGGAAAAAATGTCTGTTGCATGATAGAAAGCCTTAAGTTTCAATCACAGTGGGGAGGGGGTGCTTTTTGGACTAAAGGGACAGCTTCAGTGGAAGGGACGAACATAACCTAATGCGCCGAGGACTGGAAAGGGGCAGGGAACACAGAGGCGGGGCCAGGAGGAGCGAAGACCGGATATGAGTGTCTTTCTCATTCTGGGTGTTTTCTCCTTTTTGTTAGAAGCAGCACTTGATTTCACCCTGTCCATGGAGGTTTTCTTTCTCTAATTCTCATTGTTCCTCAGAGGAAGCCAGGAAACACAGGAAGACATACCCTCAGACAGCTTGTTTCCCTTCGCTGCTCAGAGGTCTGAGGCACTCGCAACATGTTTGAGGTCTAGGAATCAGGCTAACCCAGGGCAAACCCAAGCTCGGAGAACAAGCAGTATTGACCAAGTCACTCATGGACACAACAGACACTCAATGGAAAGCTGTTTATTCTACCTCAGATTGGAGTTTCACAATCCGGCACTCATCTGCTGAACCTATGATCTTTGGGCCCTTGTAAGACCTGGGCGAGCCGTGTCTGGGCATTCTGGGGACACGATAGGCCAATGAGAGGCAGCTTCTAAAGACCCCTTTCCTTCTCCTCTTCCTCCCTCTGCTGCTTGGCCAGCCGGCTCCCACCAGCCAGTGTTATCCAGAGAGATCTGAGGGCAAAAGCTGCAGGTTAATGCTCTCCGAGAATTTTAAAAATTTAACCACACCCTAGTTGTATGATGTTTCTTTCCTTGGGCCTGCCCAAAACACATATGAGAGATTTTTTATCAAAGCTCTTTGAAAATTATTGAGTTCATAATAGATATGTTGGAGAGACATGTCATTGGCTTTATTAATTGGATTTTATCTCTTTGCGTAGCTTAGCTCCTGGCACATTGTCATTGTCAATAAATGTTCTGTCAAGTGAATAAATGCTTAATTTCTAAACTGGATTCAAATCGGAGCATCAAACATAAACTCCATTATTTTTCTTTATTGATTAACGTATTACGTATGTGTCCTTATCCCCTCATTGCCTCACACCCCCACACCCCCTCTCATGCCTTCACCCCTCTGTTGTCTGTGTCCACCGGTTAGGCTTATATGCATGAATACAAGTCCTTTGGTTGATCTCTCCCTTACCCCCATCCTCCCCTACCTTCCCTCTGAAATTTGATGTTCTGATCGATGCTTCTCTGTCTCTGGATCTGTTTTTTGTTCATCAGTTTATGTTGTTCATTATATTCCAGAAATGAGTGAGATTATGTGATATTTATCTTTCTTTAACTGGTTTATTTTACTTAGCATAATGCTCTCCCGTTCCACCCATGCTGTTGCAAATGGTAAGAATTCCTTCTTTTTTACTGCAGCGTAGTACTCCACTACGTAGATGTACCACCCTTTTTTAATCCATTCATCTGCTGATGGGCACTTAGGCTGTTTCCAAATCTTAGCTATGGTGAATTGTGCTGCTATGAACATAGGGGTGCATAGATCCTTTCTGATTGGTGTTTCTGATTTCTTGGGATATATTCCTAAAAGTGGGATAACTGGATCAAATGGGAGTTCCATTTTTAGTTTTTTGAGGAAACTCCATACTGTTCTCCACAGTGGCTGCACCAGTCTGCATTCCCACCAGCAGTGCATGAGGGTTCCTTTTTCTCCGCATCCTCGCCAGCACTTGTTGATTTTGTTGATGTTGACAGGTGTGAGATGGTACCGCATTGTCATTTTGATTTGCTTCTCTCAGGTGATTAGTGACTTTGAGCCTGTTTTCATATGTCTCTTGGCCTTCTGCATGTCCTCTTTCAAAAAGTATCTATTTAGGTCTGTTGCCCATTTTTTTAAATTGGGTTGTTTATCTTTCTTTTGTTAAGTTGTATGAGTTCCCTATAAATGTTGGAGACTAAACCCTTATTGGTGATAACATTGGAAAATATGTTCTCCCACGCAGTGGGTTTTCTTGTTGTTTTGTTTTAGTTTCTTTTGCTGTGCAGAAGCTTTTCATTTTGATGTAGTCCCGTTTGTTTATTTTCTCTTTAGTTTCTATTGTCCTAGGAGCTGTATCAGTGAAGATATTACTTCAGCATATGTCTGAGATTTTGCTGCCTGTGGATTCCTCTAATATTTTTATGGCTTCCCGTCTTAAGTTTAAGTCCTTTATCCATTTTGAGAAACTCAATTTCTTAATAGAAAAATTTTTGTTTATGATATTGGGCTAATTTTTACATTAAAAGGTCCTCAATGGGCAAACTATATTAATGTAGTTGAGTATGCCAATGATAAAAATGTGTCTGTGGCTAGACCTGTTTACAAAGAAAGGTGGTGCACTCTAGTTAATTAAGTACTGGAGTTAGGAATCGAAAGTCTTAGATTCTGAGGTCTACACCACCAGTTTGCTATGAGGTTCAAATGAGAATAGATATGCAAAGGATTTCAACATTCCTGGCACTCATTTTCAACTGGGGGCAAAATTTATTAGAATTTTGTCTTGGCCATATTTCCTACCATCTTACCTTACATAATGAATCCAAGTTCCTAGTTGCCCGAGTATCTGTAGAAAGATAGCAGGGTTGAGATAACATGATACACATCAATGTGACAGGTTGGCCTTCTACATACGTCCCCAGCTTACATGTCTAGCCTCTCCTCCCAGGAGTCCTTGCAATAGCCAAATCGTCCTCCCTGACATTCTTCTCAGGATTTTCCACCTTTTTTCCTGGAGACTCGTCATGCTTTTCCCTCACTTAAACCCACCTCTCCCTTCCTGAGTTGATCTAATTTCGGTCCACACTCTTAGCACAGCTTCATCCCTTATGAAGCCTTTATCCATTTCATCAGCTGGAGATAATCTTTTTCTCCTCTGAATTTCCACAGTATTTCATTGGTACCCCTCTTGTGGCCTTTGTCATTGTCCTGTTTATATCTTATCCCCCGGGGTGGCAAGTTCTTAAATATTTGATGACCTGTATGATTCACCTTTGAGTCCTTTGCCAGAATCTAGCACAATGCCTGGTATAACATAGGTACTCAGTTAATATTTGTTAATTGGATGAAGGATGAATGGATGAATTCCAGTTGGTGCATTGTCCTAAATAAATGTCTGATACAAGATCAATTTTACCGCAGTACACAAAGGGACTTTAGGAAAAATCCATCGCAGAGTTAGACAGGGTTTGAGCCTAGATTGTGATTTTAAGCATAGACATATACCTCTCTCTTTCTCACTCTTTTATTTAATTAGAGATTGTGTAATTGTTACCCAGAGTTCCCAGCTATTTTGCTGATTTATAATCCACAATGTAATGAACTCAAATAAGTCATCTTATCGTGGACACCCGCATTAACCAGGAAAACCATGGCCGTGTTAGGGAGATTTGACTTGTAGCCAAATCTCCTTATACCCCCTTGAAAACAAAATCTGGCAGGAATCCAACTGCTCAAGTCAAATAGACATTTAGCTCCACTGTGCATTAGTTATGCCCGATGACCTCAGAAAAACACACAAGCGGACATGCTGGCTCAGAGCACCAGAATATGATTACAGTTCAGAAAAAAAACTTACGAGCAGCCATAATCTCTGTATTTTATCCACTGTGTACTTGAAAATGTATCTTAAGCCTATAAAAATTTCCAGAAGATCCGCTGTACTATTTACCAGGAAATAAAGTATTCTTTTAAACATGTAGTCAAAACAAATTAGAGACAGACCTTTTTACCCTTTCTTTTTTCTTAGCCACTCCAAACCAGAGGTCATTTTAACACTTCAAAGTAAATTCTATCACACAAAATTAAAAAAAAAAAAATAGAACCCATGGCTTTTAGAGGATTCTAAGCTAAGGTTTGTAGTAACACCTGGGGTTCCATCACCTATTGAACTAAAATTTCCTCTTCAAACTGAACAATTAATAAAAAAAGTCTATTATCCTGGGTCAGGAATAGAAAACCTTTTCATTCTGCTTTTGAATTCAATTTCCCTTCCCTTCCCTTCCCTTCCCTTCCCTTCCCTTCCCTTCCCTTCCCTTCCCTTCCCTTCCCTTCCCTTCCCTCTCTCTCTCTCTCCATACACACACACACACACACACACACACACACACACACACACACACCTTCTACAAGCAGTTTCTTTTCACTTTGGAAGTCATATACGGGCTGAGCAAGCACTGCTCAGCAGTGTACAGTTTCTCAGTCATGTCCATTCCAAGTCTGTGCCTGACCAGGGCCGCAGCCACGCCCCCTCTTAGCGTGACTTTCGTGGAATCCTTTCCTGCCCTGTGTCAGCGAACTGAGAAGGTTTTCAATTCTTAGGTGTTTTTCAAATTTTACTTCGTTTCTGAGGTCCAAGATCACTCCTATGGATAGAATGTAGGCACCCTCTGGTGGTCAACGGAACACCATTAATTCTCCTCAACATTACCTTGAGTGATTTAAGCTGAAAGGCCAATTTTATAACGTCTGACATAAATATTCTTTTTGTTTTCTTAAATGGTTTGATGGTCTAAATCTTTACGTTTAAGGCAAGGGCTGCCTCCAAGACCTGTATGTATCTATGGCTCTTCCCTATGAAAGTGCTATTTATAAACCACGGAATGCCATGCAAATAGCAGGTGAAGTATCCATTAAGGAAGCCTCCGGTAAAAGGGGGGGGGGAAACTCACCTGGATTAAGTGTTTGAGGAAAAATTATTACAGAAACAAATCTACTCTAAGTAAATTCACATTATGGACATAAATACTTCAACCAGTAATGTAAATATAGGATAGGGAGAATGTCACATATTGTGAATATTTTAAGTAAATAATTTTAACTTTAATCAGCATAACCGAGGAGTAGAAAATGTTCCTATCACATTAGCAGAAATATGCTTTGTAATTTTTTTTTCAACGGCAAACTTCTGCACTATTTTGGGAACCGTGCTAATAGTACGGGGATTGCTAGTGTTCAAAGCTATGTTGACATGATAAAGTGCTATAACTTTAACTTGTTATTGTGAGGCAGAAACCACCTCATTAATTTCTACTTCATTCAAAGCTGAGGAACAAATCGATGTTTACCAATGGGAATGAATCTAAAGGAGTAACAGAAGAAAACAAAGCACTTGTCGTTAGTTTGAAATGTAGAAAGAAATTTTAAAGGTTTTTTAAGTTCTGTTTAGTCAACAAAACTTAAAAATGAGGAGCCATTTTAGTCAATTTAAAATGGATTTTTTTTAGTACAGACTTTACATTTTGATTGTTAAACCTGAAAAAAGGTTGCTATCCATTCAATAAATAGAATCTTACATAATAAAAGAGAAACATGCAAATTAACCATCACCGCTATACCCACAGCCAATAAGAGAGAATATGCAAATTAACCCAACAAAGATGGAGGTTACCTTGCATATGAAGGCACAGAGTGGTATGAAGCCTGCTATGAAGGGAAGGGGTGTGGCGGAGGGAGCTATTGGAGTGGTGCTCCAGACAGAAGCGAGGACTTGCTGGCTCTGGGTGTGTGTGTGTGGGGGGGGGCGGCGGCAGGGGGGACAGGGGATGGGGGACGGGGACTTGCTGGCTCCTGGGCCACTAGGAGTGAAACCAGGGGCCTATTCTTTCATGAATATCGTGCAACGGGCCTCTAGTCTATTATATAAAAAGCCTGTGGTTGTCACGCCATCATGCTGTAATGACCGACCAGCAGGAGACTGCATGTGCGGGGTGAGTGGGGCTGCATGCCTGGTGAAATGCACGCAGATGGGTGGGGACTTGACTCTGAAGGACTTGATGGGAGGTGTGTGCGGGTTTCTGGGTCCCATCATGGTGGCAGGTGTCTTTCTGAGTCCCACCTCCCACAGCAGTGGTGGAGGTGGCCATGAGACTCTTACTGTGTCCTGCCTCCTGTGGTGGTAGCAGCGGCCATGGGACTCTTTCTGGGTCTTGGGTCTCAAGCGATTTTGTGCACTGGGCCCCTAGTCTATACTAATAAAAGGGTAATATGCTAATGAGGGCGGACAGCCTTCCAGACAAAGCCGCAGTGGCTGTGAGGGCTGAGGTGCAGCTGCGAAAGGCCCAGGCTCAGGCCGGCAGTGGCAGCAGCAGCCGGGTAATGGGGGCGGCAACTTCCCCTGATCTGCCAGGTCGCTTCCCGCAGAGAGGCCAGACTGTGGCTTAGGCTGAGGGTTGAGGCAGAGGCAGTTAGGGGTGATCAGGCCAACAGGGGAGCAAGGTAGGGGTGATCAGACTGGTAGGGGAGCAAGTTAGCAATGATCAGGCCAGCAGGGGGGCAAGACAGGGGCAATGAGGCCAGCAGGCAGAGGCAGTTAGCCTAAAATGGCAGTTGGATATCTCCTGAGGGTTCCCAGATTAGAGAGGGTGCAGGCCAGGCTGAGGTGCACCCTCATTCTCCATGCATGAATTTTGTGCACCGGGCCTCTAGTGTTAATATAAGATACTGTAGATGAAATTGTAGTATTAATGTTTTAATAAAATATGGCTTCCTTATTAAACTAAGTATTTATGGAACTGTAAGGTATGACTCAGACTTACTAAATATATTAGCACTTTAAATATATTAAAGAGTCAAATAAAAAATGCCTTGTTTTACCTATTATCCAGTTAAATTAAATATTTTAAAATATCACAGCATGCTGAAACCAGTTTGGTTCAGTGGATAGAGCGTCAGCCTGCGGAAAGGTCCTGGGTTCGATTCCGGTCAAGGGCATGTACCTTGGTTGCAGGCACATCCTCGGTAGGAGGTGTGCAAAATGCAGCTGATTGGTGATTCTCTCATGGATGTTTCTAACTCTCTATCTCTCTCTCTTCCTCTCTGTAAAAAATCAATTAAAATATATTTAAAATAAATAAAAATATCACAGCATGACAGCTAAACCTAAAAGGGACATTACAAATGAGGTGATAAGAAGGAGAAGGGGGAAAACATTCGTCTAAAAATGTAAGTAGTTGGTAACAGAGCCAACAAATCTGGCTCTTCTGGGCGCTTGTATGTCAAGCACAAAATGAAATTTTGAGTGAAAGATAAATGTTTTGAAAAATCAATCAATGTGTCTCCTTTTCTTACAAACAATCAGAGGTACCGCCCATAATAATCACCCTAAGTGGTTAAGGCCCTTCCTTACATTGTGTCTGTAGCCAAAAAGGGTACCGTTTTATTTCCAGCTAAGTGAGAAAGGAAACACAATCCATTCCTCATCAGATAATACAGCATTATAAAAACCAACACTATCTTCAAGACATAGCATTCTGATCAAGAATAGAAAGCATTTTGGTAGAGCATCAGACCGTTAGGAAATCAATAGAAAGGAATCTCTTGTGGAAAGCTAGATGCTTGAAAAGGAAAACATGGCAACATGCAGTCCTATTGTTTCAAATAGTATCCTGAACATCCCCTGGATGTGTGTGTGTGTGTGTGTGTGTGTGGGGGGGGGGTTGGGGGGTGTATGTGTGGGGGGTAGGGGTGGAGTGCCAAGACTTGTGTAGAAGAAGGGGAGGGGAAGAAGGTCCCCACCTGAGCCTAAGCTGAGTCTAACACTAGGATTCAACTGTGTTTGACCACAACTAGTGAGTGCAAAGTGCAAAGCTGCTCTACTTAGTAACCAAAGCCTAGTACCATGGGGGTGAGGGGTGAAACTGACCCCCTGACTCCTGCCCAGGATAACAACACCCCAGGGAAAGAGAGAAGGGATTCCCCCAGGAGAGAGGTGAGGGGGCCGCTGAGCTGCAGCTTTGGAGCTGTAGCACCCAAACCCTGATGCTCTGGCCCCTCCTTTTAAGAGATCGTAACAAAGAGGAGAGAAAAGCAGCGGCTCCTCTTAGCCTGACTGGACGCGTAGTTCTGAGAAGAGGACCCTAGCAATAGACTCGGGGCAAAACTCAGCTTTCCCAACTATAAGCCCCAAACATACAACAATGGCTGAGAATGAAATACCCTCCTTGCTACTCTGCTTCTATCACCAAACAGTTTTTTTCTTTTTAAATTCAAACCACGTACCCTCTAAATTGGTGGGGAATGGAGAGTGGGGGAGGTGGTCTGAGACAAGAGCAGATGCGTAAGATTTTTCCTGTTAATGTTGCCACTGACTGGTATACACACATTTGGGGAAATCTTTTGATTGCTGGGCCCTCACTTTCCTTGTCTGTCAATCAGGATAGTTTGGCCCCTTCTTGAAAACTCCATGCTTTTATGCAAAAGGAGAAGTCTTCACAAGTTTTTTATTGTAAAGGCAAAAACTTTTGAGATTGCAAAGGGTCTATCGAGGGCTAACCTAAGGTCCCTGGAATAGTCTATAAATCCCCCTGAAATCGGGTGAACTGTTTTTTTTTTTTTTTTGGTGAGTGTGTATATGTACATAAACGTTTTTTTCCAGGAGGAGGGGCAGGACTGTCTTTCCATTGGAGCCTCAAAGGGAAATTAGGTCCTTTGCACGAAGGGTTCTTTAGTGTCTGACTTAGCTGCTTGCAGAGCAGACCGGCAGCGATCTTTACATGGCTGTAAAACCTGCCCCACCAAGCCGTCTGGAGTGTCTCATTTATCTTCATGCGCTGTGTGCATTTGTAATTGTTCATGGGCAGGAAGGCTGTTCAAAATCAGGCGTCTTTTTCATGAAAGAATTAAATTCTGGAGATTCCAAGATTGATCTTGATAGCGGTGGCTAAAGGTGAGCCATTTTACCCCCCTCAGAACATTTCCAGCCTGTGGTACCTGGCACCTCTGCCCGTTCACGTTGAGTTATTTTACTCGTTTCTTTTATTCTTGAGTTAACGGACATGAAACAAAAGGCTTGGCTCCGCCCTCTGATGTGTGAGCCAGCTGTGAAATGATGAATGAACAGTGTTTCTCTTTGAACACGTTATTTATGTAATATTCTTAAAAGTTGAACCCTAGGAAGGAGGAAAGGAAAACCACACTAGGGAATCCGAGGAACTGAAAGAAGGAAAGACGCACGTAAGGAAGAAATAGGGACCAAAGAGAAAAATCTGCATGATGAGATGCGGAAACAGTTACCAACTCCCTAAGCGGAGACTCAAGTAAAAAAAGAAAAAAAAAAGAGAATTTTTAAAACGGGGAACATATATCGCAACCAGACAATACTGGCTTTTTTTGAATACATTAAATGAAAAAAAAAAATAATCACAACCGAGCTTTTCAAGAACGTCGTTTGGCGGATAGTCTGGGGCCTCCGCGGCTTCTCCTTCACTGAAGCGGGGCGGAGGCGGGCGGAGAGCATCCAGCGAGGACGCCGCCCGCGGTGCTCGGACAGACGCGGAGCTCCGGGCAGCGGCCTTTGGTGGTCGCCGAGCGGCGCCAATTAGCGGGGAACGCGCTCGTTTCCCGAGGCGGCGCCAGAGCGCCCTGAAGCAGGAGGAGGAAAACGGGCTCACACGCCGGCCTCGTCACCACCGATGTCGGGTGATCCCAGAGGCCCGGTAACGGGCTGCGGCTCCTCCCGTAGGACCGGCCGAGCGGACTCCTCCCGGGGGCGCCTCAGTCCCAGAGGAGGGGCAGGGCCTGCAGCGCCCCGCGGGGGCCGGGGGGCGGGGTGGGGGGGACCCAGGTTCCCGCCCGAGTCCCGCCGCCTCGGGTCACTCGCCCCAGACGCTGCGTTAGCCCCGCGGGCGCCGGGGAGAGACTGTCCTCAGGCGACCCCGGTCCCCAGATGACCCTGGCTGGGTCCCGGGGTTCACGGAGCATCCAGTGACGCCCCCTCTTCGGAGTAACCGCTCGGTGCGGCTCGCCTCGGCGCCTCCTCAAATCCCATTCATGAAAAATAAACCACAAAAACCTGGGCTATCGGCTCACACGCGCCCCGCCCCGCCCCGCCCCGTCGGACTCCCGGAGGCCGCTCCCCCGGCCGCCGCTCCCGCGCCCCCGACAGCCCCCGCGCGCGCGCCCGTTGCCATGGGAACGCACGCAGCCCCGCCGCCCGGTGCGGGGAGGCGGGAGGGGGCGCCGCGGCCGATCCAGCGGGAGACACTATCGCAAGATGGCGACTGCCAGGCCGCGGGATGCGGAGTGAGCGCGCCCCGCCGGGGGCTCTGCGAGGCCGCTGCTCTCCCCGCGCCGCCGCCCGCCCCGCGCCGCCTCCCGCCCGCCCCGCCCGCCCCGCGCCGCCGCCGCGGCCCGGCCTCCCCACCCGGCAGGTAGCTCCCGCGCGCGCTCCGCTCGCGCCCTGAGGGCGGGGGCCGCCTAGCGGGTCTCCCCCGGGGCCGGGGCGCCTGACAATAACGCGTTCCCAACTTTTCCCTGCAGCGGCCGCCGGCGTCCCGGCCTGCAGCCTCCCAGCGCGCCGGCGCCCACCACGCCCCTCCGCCGCCCGCCCCCCTCCGAGGTGCGAGCGCCGCCGGCGGGAGCGGCGACCTCCGGGCGGCCGGGGCGGAGCGCGTGGACCGGCGGCGGGCGGCGGCGAGCCGTCGGCGAGCGCCTGGACCATGGCCCTGACCCTGTTCGGTGAGTGCAGCCCCCCCCCCCCCGGGCCCGCGCCGCCGCAGGTGGGCCGCGCCCCGCGGCTCGGGGGCGGGGGCCGGGGGCGCCCCGGGGCGCGGACGGCGCGCGCGGCGTGGAGCGCGGGGTCGGGGCCGGGCAGTCGGGGCGCCCGGGGCGCCGGGCTCGCTCCCTCGCGCCTCTCCCATTGTTCCCTTTGCAGGCGGGGCCGATGGGCGTGTGCTGCCCCGGCCCAGAGTGGTGGGTGCGGGGGGCTCTGGGGTCCGGGGGGTGTTTGGTACACGGAGGGCTCCCCAAGATGCCAACTTGGGAGCGTAGTTGGCTGGTTGTTTCCAACCCTAGGGTTCTCAAGTCGACAAATAAAGGTCCTGGAAAGTTTATTTATTTTGAACAAGATGCCTGGGCATCCTAACCTCTCAGGAATTGCCAAAAGCATCTTGTGTTGATTCCTGTTGGATTTTTTTTTTTGGGGGGGAGGTGGTTGGGGAGACGGTATATTTCGTAGAAAACTACCGTTAAGTGGTGAATGTATTCGTTAAAATTGAAAATGTTGGCTCTAACATATGACAGCAGACAGAAGAAAGTTGGTTACTGGAAGTAAGTCATCTCGGGAGAATATCGTTGAGTATTTCAGGAAAGAAATGTTATTTCTGTGATGTAATTACTGCAACACTATTGTTTGAGTGGCTAAGACTTCAGGGTTGTTGTTTTTTTCCCCCTTCTTTTTCTTCCTAAGCCAGAATGACAATTGGTTGAAAAGAAGGACTGAAAAGATACACTCCTTCTTTTTACAGAAACAGCTTATGGTACATAGGTACCTTGCTCTCAGAAAACTCAGTACATACAGTATGTGAAAATTGGCCTGTTCAAAGTACTCAGTTTTTCAAAGAAACAAAGTACATCGGCATGTAACTGATAGCGACAAGAACAGTCTTAGTAAGTTACTCACAATGTCAAGTTTCCAGTTACGTTTTAATAATGTCATTTGATCATGCATCACATACCACAAATGCCTTTTGATGTGAATACTTAAGAGTGAATTAATCTGCTGGCATCAAAGAGTTACTTTAATGTCACCCTCTTATTTCAGGAATTAAATTTAGACCCAGGAAGATTTGATCAAGGTTACATGGCCTTTTTGTGGCGAAAAGGATCCTAGAACACAGTTTGCCAGTCTTCAATCTAAGGCTGTTTAAGATGTCCAAATACCCACAGTGCTAGAAGTGACATTTCTTACTTTGTGTTGGTTCCCCAGAGGTGCTTCAAAGTATTCTTTTTTTGTCTGAAAGAAATGATAAAAATCTCACTGTTTCCCAATACATTGTATCTACTAATCTGCATTGCTTAGAAGCATTTTCCTTAAGTAGTGACTTTTTTGTTCAGAAAAAAAAAGATAGGAGGCTTTACTCATAGCTATTTTCTTTTGAAGAAGCATTTATCTTACACCTTTGGTGCTAATACATCGCAGTAAATTTATCTTTAAAACTATTCCTGACTAAATGTATTGTCCTTCCTAAAGAGAGAGTCTGCATTTTCAAATTTGTTTTCAAAGGTTATGTTTACAAATTCACCACTTTTGGAATTCCTCACATTCTGGGTGAGTAAAACAGGTAAATTGAGGAGTGCGTGATAAGGTTCCTAAAAGGATTCCTAAATTGTGAAATCTTTAAACTCCTGAGTGGAGGTAAGGAAAGAAAGAATATGGAATTTGGAATTCACCTTTGGGAGAGTGTATAAGAAGCCATGCCACCTTTAATGTGAAACAAGTGTCTTTAGAAATTTAAATGTATCTTGTAAGAAAATGTAATTTAGTTTACAAAATCCAGCTTGGTTACAATTTTTAAGGCGATTCCTGTGTTATAAAGCAAACCACACCTGTGGGCAGAGGCTATTTTTCCAGGAATGACAGAGCAGCAGCTGCTCTCACAAACGTGGTTGCACTCCCCTCATCCGTCATCAGAGATGCCTGTTAAAAATGTTGATTCCTCTTCCAAGAGACCGACAGCACCTGCCTTTCTGGGGGGAGGGGACTTTAAAGGGACACCCCTGTGATTCTTAGGCACCCTCGAGTTTGAAAACGGTTGTATTAAAATTAAATACTGGATTTCCTCCAACTTGTCCAATTCACAATTAGCTTTTGTTTATGTTAAGAGCAGTCCTCAATGGTTAGAAGAAGTGGATTTTATTTTTAGATATTGCCATGTTTCCCCGAAAATAAGACAGTGTCTTACATTAATTTTTGCTCCCAAAGATGTGCTAGGTCTTATTTTCAGGGGATGTCTTATGTTTCCATGAAGTAGGTCTTATTTTCGGGGAAACACGGTACTACTATTTAACTAATGGGTCTCAATCCTAAATACCTCCTGTCCCTTCATATTTACTCTGAGTAACCAGTTTACCACAGAGGAGCAATGAGATAAGGTCTGGGAGCGGGAGGTGAAGAGAAGGTAGGAAACCAGGTGTGACTTCTCCGTCATCAAAGGCGGACGGACCGCAGATTCCTGCCTGAGCCTCCCACAGTCCCATCGTTAGGACCCATGTTGTGTATCCTGTGTGTGTGTGTCAGCTGGTTAGCCCCGCTGCTGGGCTTGCTATACCAAAATACCACAGACAGGGTCCGTTACACAGCAGACATTTCTTATCGTTTGGGAGGCTGGGAAGTCCAAGACGAAGGTACCAGCTAATTCTCCACACAATGGTGAGGAAGAGAAAGCAAGCTCTCTGGTCTCTTTTTATAAAAGGACATTAATCCTATCATGAGGATCACACCCTCATGATCTCATCCAGTCCTAACTACCTCCCAAAGGACCTCTGTCCAAATGCTATGACATTGGGGGTTAGGGCCTCAACATATGAACTTGTGGAGAATACAATTCAATGCATAGCACCCAGCAATAGAATCTAATGTTTTTGCTTTGTTTTACATTGCCATCCAGGTTTTATAATCGTTAAGAGTGTTCTTTTTATAGGAAGTTAGTGAAAGTTAGCTTAATTAAAAACACAAATACACGAGAGCTTCTAAAATTACTGCAACTTTACATTTATATACATGTAATATTTTCATTTTAATGTTGTAGGAACTCAGTGAAATAATGATCAAGTTAAGCTGAAGAGTGAAGAATGTCTTCTCTTCTGTACACTATTAATCACCTCCTTAATGCTTAAAAGGATATTTTTAATGCAAGTTTCTGCCCCATTCTGTGATAGACCAGACTCTAATCTTTCCTGATTTTTACAGTCTTATCTGGGAGTTGAAAATATGCATTTTTAAAGACTCAGGAATTTTCAAGAATTTTAATTCAATTTTCAGAACCCACCCTTCAGACATCAGTATTGATAATTTTTAAATCCTCATATTAAAAAAACTACCTAAGAGCAGTTCAGACTCTGGTCACTCACCTTGCTTATTCATTCAACAAATATATATAGCGGTGTGCAAGAGACATGGTCCCTGTCTTAGAGTTTACCTTCCAGAATGTACCACTTGGACCTGACGACCTAATTCTATGCAAGCTTTGTTAGAACTTCCCTTAACGGAGAAGCACATGTTCTTTTAATAATTGCTGGGCTTGAAGGAAAGTTTCAGGTCATCTAATTTAGGACTTTTTAGCAGGTGTACTTGACAGAACATCCTGATTGGCCATTCTTAGCGCTCTAGTTGACAGAGTTGGGTGAAAAAGCATCCCTCAAGTCATCTCTCTCTCTCTTTTAAAATATATTTTATTGATTTTTTTACTGAGAGGAAGGGAGAGGGACAGAGAGCTAGAAACATCGATGAGAGAGAAACATCGACCAGTTGCCTCCCACACACCCCCCACCAGGGATGTGCACTCAACCAAGGTACATGCCCTTGACCGGAATCGAACCTGGGACCCTTCAGTCCTAAGGCCGATGCTCTATCCACTGAGCCAAACAGGTTTTGGCCCAAGTCATCTCTTGGTATGAATTTCTGTCATTTATAACTAAACTGGAGGTCTGGTGCATGAAATTCATGCACATTAAAAGGGGATTGAGAGGAAATATTTTAATATTGCTATTTGCCTTTTCTCTATAATAGAAGTGTCAGAGATGAAAGAAAATTAGTAAAATGTATATGAAAGCCTTCCTCCTGTCAGAGTCTGGGGCTCACCACGGGACCCAGAGTCAAGTCCCTGCCCACCCACATGCACCTTAAAATTGTGTGAGACCGAGACCGGGCCGGCCCCTGCCCCCATTGGACTAGATCCAGACCCAGTCAGTCTCACCAGGCAGGGGGAGTAGCCTCAGGTCCCCTGGCCCGAAGCCAGGATGGGAGCATGGCCTGAGGTTTCCCAGCCCAGACCGGGGTGCGGGCCATGCCTTGAGGTCCTCCGTCAAGCCCCACCAGGTGAGGGACACGGCCTGAGATCCCCTGTCAAGCCCCACTGGGTGGGGGACATGGCCTAAGGTCCCCTGTTAAGCCCTGCCAGGCAGGGGGGCACAGCCTCAGGCCCCCTGTCAAACCCTGTTGGGCGGGGGTGTGGCCTGAGTTTCCCTGACCCAGCACTGGAGGTGCACCTTGAGGTCCCTGTTAAGACCTGCCAGGCAGGAGGGTGCAGCCTCAGGTCCCCTATCAAGCCCCACTTGGTGGGGTGTGTGGCCTCAGGTCTCCTGACTTGGTGCCAAGGCAGGAGTTGGGGGGCGGGGGGTGTGGCCTGAGGTCCCCTGCCAAGCCCCATAGGGGCTGGGGTGGGTGTAGCCTCAGGTCCCTGCTGATGGCTCGGCTCCTTCAGGCTCCTTAGGGGAACTTGGCCTCAGCTGTGGGTGCAGCCATCTGTGTGGCCGAGTGATGGTCAATTAGCATATTTCCTCTTCATTAGAAAGGATTGGGCTGTTGTGTATAGCCAGGACCTAATGATGAGATTGCCCATGACTGTCCTGCTGCTAAAATTTATCTTAAGAAAGACAGGTCAGTTGCACACTTTCAGTATGACTTGCTTGACCCAAAGCTAATTATATAGGAAATTCCCACTTGTGTACATCCTCTGCCGATATTTTTATTTTTCAGATGTTGCTCATCAAAGAATATGAGAGGGAGTTAGCTACCTGAGCATCAGGGTGGTCCAGTGGTGAGAGCCCAGCCACTTCTTAACATCGCCATTCTTTTTTTTAAAAATTTTTTAATTGATATTTTACAGAGAGGAAGGGAGAGAGATAGAGAGCTAGAAACGTCGATGAGAGGGAAACATCGACCAGCTGCCTCTTGCACACCCCCTACTGGGGATGTGCCCGCAGCCAAGGTACATGCCCTTGACCGGAATTGAACCTGGGACCTTTCAGTCTGCAGACCAATGCTCTATCCACTGAGCCAAACCGGTTTCGGCAACATCGCCATTCTTATTTGAGTATTTGTTCATATTCCTTTTACTGGTCAAAAACTTAATACTTCAGCTTTAAAAGTTTTCTTTTAATTTCTGGAGATTTGGGCCTATGTAAGAGAAATAAAAGAATTATAGTTGCTATAACTGATAGTCACTATCTGTGTACAAGGAATGCAGTTTTTTGAGACATATCTGTTCTTGCTAGTAGCCATCCTATAGCAGCCCAATCTTTGAAGACAGAAGGTAGTGATATGTATAATTATAAAAAGTTGACATATTTGTAAAGAAAAGTTTCTTTTACATCAGCATTTCTCAACCTTTTTTTAAAAAATCACTGTCCAGCCGACATGGGTTTGGCTCAGTGAACAGAGGAGGGGTGGACAAACTTTTTGACTCGAGGGCCACAGTGGGTTCTTAAACTGGACCGGAGGGCCGGAACAAAAGCAACCTGACCATGCTGGCACTCTCATCTTGAGCTGCTGGTGAAGGAGCGGAGGGGAGAGCAAGAGAACCCTCTGCTCTTTCGGCTCCGTGGGCCGGATAGAACAGCCGAACGGGCTGGATCCGGCCCACAGGCCATAGTTTGCCTATGGCGGCCATAGAGCGTCAGCCTGCGGAGTGAAAGGTCGCAGGTTCGATTCCAGTCAAGGGCATGTACCTTGGTTGCGGACACATCCCCAGTAGGAGGTGTGCAAGAGGCAGCTGATCGATGATTCTCTCTCATCAATGTTTATAACTCTCTCTCCCTCTCCCTTCCTCTCTGTAAAAAAATCAATAAAATATATATTTTTAAAAAATCACTGTCCACATGATGCCTTTTAGACATTTTCTCAGTTCTCTCCATGAAACTTTAATATAACCAGAGATATATTGTCTTATCTGTTTATGGACTGTATGGTATATCTGCTTTAGTAAGTTTTTTGTGTGTTTTTTTTGACTCCCAAAAGTCCATCTTTGCTCCCTTGAGGGCATTGTTACCACCCATTGAGAATGCATGTTTTATACTAATGTGAAGCTATTATAAGAGAATTAGGCAAAAAAAATATTGTTTGGTCATGCTTTGTAGGTCAGATAATAATAGTTCTGAAGGAATGACATTAGTATAAGTTACACACTTTTCATCAGATTGGTTTAACCTCAGTTACTGTCACCTTGAGAAAAGCCATAACAAAGAGTTCCTGGAGTGAGGTTGGGTGTGTGTAGCTTTTCTCTAAGTCCCTCTAGTAATAATACCCTTGGATATGGATAGCTGATGTTTTCTCAGTCTTATATAAAGTATCGGCAACAGCACCTTTAAAAGACTTTATTACTTATCTGCAATATATAAAACCAAACGAAGTTGTTGAACTTCCTGTGCAAGAAAAGTCCCGGAGCCTGGCATCACAACCAAGGTACTGGTCCTATGTCGTTCTCATGTAGAAAACGGTTCCCATAAATTTGATTTTTATTAGTATAATTGTACTACCCTTAAGAACAGAATAGGAAGAAACTAGGAGAACAGGGTGGTGTGACCATATTTTATATTGAAAATCATATTGGGGAAAAATAATGTCTGAAAAAATAAGGTACAGATATATATATTTCTAATTTGGCTTCTTATTTTTAAAATGATACAGCTTGAATATTCTGTGAATATAATAAAAAACACTACATTGGATACTTTAAAAGGGTAAATTTTTATGGTATGTGAATTCTCAATATAAGCTGTTAGTAATTTTTAAAAAATCATCAGGGTGGGGGCAGATTGATTAGAAGGAAAATGTACTTCACTTTAACTGTAAAAAAACAGTATTTTTAAGAGTGTTTTATATTTGGGAACCTTTAGGACTTTTCATGGTTTTAGAAAGACTTTTTCCTTTTATTTACCAAGGAACAACAACATCAAAAAACAACAAAAAACCAGAAGTAAAAATCGGTAGGTTAAAAATGCCTCTACGTCTTTTGAATTGTTTTAAGTTTAGAAAAATAAGCCCTTCTTGGAAAGAGTTGATTGGGACAGTGGCGCTCTGAGGGAGGAGGGCAGGTGAGTCAGGCGGCCGTGGCCAGCGCTGAGTGGCGTGGCAGCGGGCCACCGCATTGTTTGCCGCTGCACGGAAGGCTGCTCCTTTCCCTTTCCACGCTGGCTCTCTCCCAGGCGTCATGGCCTGCGTATTCCTAGATGTAAAGCAAGCAGAAGGATGCAGTCCAAGAAATACGTCTCTGCTTTGATAGATTTTTATGACCACAAACTTGACATTTCAGAAATTGAGTGGGGCCCCTTCCTTACACTGCTAATGGTTCCTGGTTTCCCCACTTCTGCCCTGAGCACATACCTTCAGCCCGTATGGTATGTGTGCCTATATACAGACCTTTGTGGTTGCTTCTTAGCTCCTTAATGTCAGTGACATTAGTTTGTCAGAGACGTTTTTGGGATTTGAAGTGACTTGTGCCAAGTAGGACACGTGACAGGCGAGTGGTGTAAATGCTCGTTTGAGGGATATATAAACGTCTAACAACCGAACTATGTCCCCTGCAGGCCTTCCCTTGTGCATGAATTGTACAGCGTTTTAATAACATTAAAGCATGTTGTTACCTAAGAAGGAATAACATGCTAAATACGTGTACTTATCTTCATATAGCATGGAAGAATGATTTTAATTTATGAACTGAAGGTCTTACACTAGTAAGGCAGGGCATGCATTTTGACTCAGAGAGCTACACTGTAGATAAAAGGAAATGGCAGAGTATTTATTTAGAGGTTGGGGTACTACTAAGAGGGACCATAGTGGGTGTGAAAGCACAGTATATAAGCACAGAACAGTATGAAAACATGGCACACTTGGGATTGGGGGAAGGAATAGATGAACCAGAGAGTGCGAGAAGGAAGTAAAAACGGGAAGTGTATACTGTTTCATAATTTTCCTGAAGAGTACCTCTGAGGCGTGGTATGTGTTCTTCCACTTTGCAATTTGTTTACTCATCTGTTCAATGAATTTTGGGTACCTGTGTGCTGGGGATCTGTTAGTTCCTGTTGTGGAGGGAGACAGATGATTAAAAAATGCCTGTGTAGGGCTGAGAAGACAGATAAAACAGGGGGAGGGGCGGGGCCAGTTCTGTGGCAGAGGATTCAGTGATGACCCCACAGCTAAGGTGAATTTTGAGGAGAAACTTGAAGGAAGTTGGGGAATGTGCTGGGCAGTTTGAAAACTAGAAAGAAGGGCAACATGGCTGGAGTGGAGAAGGAGGGGAAGTGGTAGGAGAAGGGGACAGAGAGCCACCTGGGGGATGGAGGGAATTGGGGTCACAGATGGCATAACCAGGGCAAGGCCTTCTCAGCTGATCCCTCACCTCCGTCTGAGAGAGGTGGAAAGCTGGTGGAGGGTACGTCCATAGCACGTGGAGTTAATCCTTTCTCTGCCAGCAGTCACCCACATGTTCCCGTCTTGTTTTCCTCACGTGTAAACAGGGCCTGTTCTCTTCTCCCATTCACACAGAGATAAATGAGATCATGGATATAAGGTCCCAATGCAGTGGTTGAAGATACATAGTAGCTAATATTGTCACTGATTGTTATTATAAACGTTAACAAAGATCCAAGATACCAGCAGCGTTTCTCCATTTCCTTATTACACAAGTCCGTGGGCTCACTTGAAAAAGTAGTCTGCAGTATTTCACTTTGTCTGAGAATGCTCTGGTGGAGACATAGTTCAGGGATATACGGTGGAGACCAGACACACTTCTGCTGGTGCTGGACACTTGATACTTTCTGTTACACTCTGAAAATGTGAAAAATGCACTGGCTAACAGGCAGTGCTTACTTTTCCTTTGGGAGGTAATCCAGAATGAATCAGATCCAGCCCCTGCCCTCGTGGCACTTGCATACCAAGGACTGTATGCTCAATGTCTGGCACACAGCGGGTGCTCAGTCCAGGTTTACTGAGTAGATGAATGAATGAGTCAGTCAGTGAACCTGCAACAGTGGACTGTCACTCTGTATACTTAGCCTGGGAATAACCTTGACTCAATTGAAACTTTTGTTTTCATTTACTTTTCTCCCCTCCTTTGTTATTTTGGGTTATTCTTGTTTATTATATTAGAGTCCATAATTGGAAATTTAAACCTGCCTCTTAGAAATTGTTTAGTCCAACAATTCACTTCCTTTCTTAAAATCCTCCAGCGAGTCCCTATCACCATTAAGTGCAAATTCCTTAGCCTGCATATAAGGCTGTCGAGTTAGGACCCCTGCTTACCTGACCGGCCTCATCTCTTACGCTGTCCCCTCAGAGGCTACTCTTCTGTCACATGAGCCACCTGTGTGAGTCCGGAAGGGATCGTATCAGCGTGCCTTTGGCACCTCATATCCCAAGCCCTGTTTGCCTCCCTCACCACCTTGGCAAGCCTCAGCCTGAGCACTCATCTCTTCCGAGTAGTCTTGGTGAGTTAGTTACACCTCTTCTGTGTCCGTAGCGCCCTGCACACACACATTTCCACCTGCTACTTGTCATGTGGTGATTTAATGATTAAAGTAGTTTATAGTCCCGTCTTCCCATTTGGTGGTTTCCTAATGGGAAAGCTATGGATGTCTTTATATCTAACAACTGCCAGTGTCTGATGCATACCAGCTCCTCGTAAACATTTGAATGAATTGATCTTACAGTAGTCTACTATATTTCTTAAATTTGGGGGTTAATTTTAAGCCCCAAATCCATATGATGCACTCCTTTAATTTTTTAAAAATTATTTTTTGTTAATTTGTCTTTTTTTTAAAAAAAATACAGTAAATGTGCATTATATCATCCCTTGCTTCCATATTCTAATATGGACTTCCCAACTGGATGCTAATAAAGACTTGAATAAATTGGAATCTTTCTGGGAGCAGATTCTTTGAGGTTTAACTATAGTATTACTAACCACCAGCAGATGTTTCTAAATTATTTGGCATAATTAGATAACAAATTCCACTTCATTAAACTGTTGTTCCTTTTTGTTTCAGTGGTACAAGGAGTCGCACATAAATTAGCTTGGTCTATTCATGTTTCACCCTCACAGTGGGGAACATAATCAAATTGGATGGCAATTCAATATGAAAATGGCCAACTTAACCTCTTAGAGGTTTGAAAATAAAAGCAATATAATCTTTCTCTCATCATAATAAATTTGTGTGCTACGTCAACATTCCTGTTAGTGTTTATGTTTATTAAGAGGGCAAATATGAATCACAGTTTACTCATTTATATTTTTAAATGGGTAAAATAATATTTTATGTGTTATTTATTAATACCTCTCATTGTTCAAGAAAGAATTTGAGATGGTTTTCAGAAAGATAGAATTCAGGAAGATTGGAGGCAGTCAGCATGGGGATTCCTTTTTCTGTCTTGTATCATTGGTTTCACCCTCTCCTTTGGGCTGTTTCCCTTAGACCACCTTTCCTATTCTGAGTAAGAAAGCCTTTCCTCAACGTTGGGACCCTCTCAGCACCATCATGAGCTGGGGGTGGCCTTCCTCCTACCAGAGGTTATTGAGATGCCCCGTCTCCTCTTCCCGCATGCCTGCTCTTCCACCCTCTACACCAGTGTTTCCCAAACTTCTCTCATGTTGAGAATCACCTGGTAGAGTTGTTAAAATACAGATTCCTGAGTCCCAACTAAGAAGTGCTAAACTAGAATTTTGGGGAACATATAGGTAAAACACCAGGTGATTCTCATCATGAGAGAAGTTTGGACACCCTCTCGTCCAGCCACTGTGCTTTATCATACTTATTGATGAGGAGTTTGGGAATCTCATTCAGCTCTAGTGGAAAGAAAGGTAGGCAATTATGAAAGAAAAGTGTTCTTGCCACTTGTTAAAAACAACAAGAAAGCCGAAACCGGTTTAGCTCAGTGATAAAGCATCTGTCTGTGGACTGAAAGGTCCCGGGTTCGATTCCAGTCAAGGGCATGTACCTTGGTTGCGGGCACATCCCTGGTAGGGGGTGTGCAGGAGGCAGCTGGTCGATGTTTCTCTCTCATGGACGTTTCTAGCTCTCTATCTCTCTCCCTTCCTCTCTGTAAAATATCAATAAAATATATTTTTTTAAAAAACAACAACAAGAAAGACTTTATTCAAGACTATTGCAAATGTCATTGCCGTTTCAAGAACTGACCTCCCTTTCTCACTTGGTAATATGTGGGCTTTCAACAGTGAGCACCATGTGGATGGTTTCCAAGTCTCCATCTTCGGCCTCGCCCTTCCACACCCTCCAAATCTCCGTCAGGATTTCCTGCAGACACACTGAACTCCATGTGTCCCCAGTCCTTAGCTTGTGTTTTACCATCCACTCTTCCTTTGCCTCTAACATCCAGTCAGCTGCTTAAGTAGCTTGCAGCTTGGTCTTTGCAATAGCTTCCATATGTCTTTTTCTGTCTTTCCAACTCTTGCTCTGCCCTTACTTTTCATTTACGGCAATTCATACTCCTGCCCTAACTTCCCCTCCCCCTTCCTCCCCTGCCCTGCTGCCCATCCAAAAGGAAGCTCCTCACCTTCTGAATTCTTATCATTTTACCTGCAAATCTCCTGTGACAGCCGTCGGTATGTTCCTTTCATAGTAGTTATGTATCTTTATCATGTTTTTTCTAGGCTGATGGTTTCTCTGAGGTAAGAGTCATACGTTCTCATTTCCGTATGCCTGACTGTCCTTGGTGCAGTGCTTCACATGTAGTAGGTACTCAGAAACACTTAAGTGAATAAAATAGTTCTCAAACCATAGTATTTCTGCAGTTTAACAGTTTCAAAGGCAGAAATATAAAGCATTCTTTAATTTTTCTACAACTTTTTAATACTTTAACTAATAGTAGTTAACATATCTCAAAATTTCTCATATGTTGTTTTATTGCCTAATGATACTATTTTCATTCTTTAAAGGAGGAGATATAGTCCTAAAATATCTATTACTTTGGGATCGCTTTTGTCAGCTTGACTTTTTTCAAAATTTTCCGCTGAAATTCTGATCGGATTCTGCTGTTTTATATTCTGTAAAAGCCTCTTTGTCCTTCTTTCAACTTTCAAAGGAGAGGGGAGGGGACACTCAATAGCCTGCAAGCACAGGGTTTGTTAATCCAGGTTGATAGGCTGGTCCCTTTGCCAAGTGTCCAGTATTCACCTGGAAACAAACTTCTTGTGAGACCAAGCTAAAGATAAGGAAAATACGGGTATGTCATTTGTTATCTGAACTATGTTCTTTTAGACTTTTTCAGGCCACTAGCAGGGAGGTGGTGAAGGGAAGTCCTTCCTTGATCAAGCTCACTTTCGGGGCTGAATGGGCTAGGCAAACTCATTAGTCAACAGAGCCAAATATCAACAGTACAACGATTGAAATTTCTTTTGAGAGCCAAGTTTTTTAAACTTAAACTTCTTCTAACGCCACTTCTTCAAAACAGACTCGCCCAGGCTGTGGTATTTTGTGGAAGAGCCACACTCAAGGGGCCAAAGAGCCGCATGTGGCTCGTGAGCTGCGGTTTGCTGACCACTGGCTAGCCAAGTTCATAGGACATTTGCATACTACTCTTCAGTTTAAAAACTGTCCTATTAAGTGTTTTTAATGTTGCTGAATAGAAGTCACTAAGCAATGACCAAAAAGCTCATGCCAACGATTGTTTTCCAGAATGTGCTGAAACTCCAAAAGAAAGATGGAGTTAGTGGCTTATAGGACATTTCATGAATTGCTAATAATACTTCATTTCACTGAGGGGAAAAAAATTGATGAAATTGACTTTGCAACTCCTATAAGTTGTTTTTAGTGATACTATCGTGTTTCCCTGAAAATAAGACATCCTCCGAAAATAAGACCTACTTCATGGAAACATAATACATCCCCTGAAAATAAGACCTAGCGCATCTTTGGGAGCAAAAATTAATATAAGGCACTGTCTTATTTTCGGGGAAACAGGATAGATACCTATTTAAGTATTTGGTTAGCATTTGTTAATATTTTCAGGTTTGGCCTTAGCCGGTTTGGCCTGTGGACCAAAGCATCCTGTGTTCATTTCTGGTCAAGGGCATGTACTGTGGTTTCAGGCTCCTCATCAGGCCTGAGGCCTGGTCAGGGTTTGTGCAGGAGGCAACCAATCAATGTGTTCCTCTTACTTTGATGTTTCTGTCTTTCCCTCTCACTTCCATTCTCCTTAAAAATCAATAGAAAAAATATCCTCGGGTGAGGATTAAAAAAAAAAAAATTCTCAGGTTTGGATGTTATCTCATTACTAGGGCTGGGTGCACAAAATTTGTGCACTGTAGGGGGGGGGTGTCCCCTCAGCTCAGCCTGCTTCCTCTCACATACTGGGAGCCCTCAGGGGATAGCCCTGGGCAGGGGATCCCTAGCTGGCTCTGATCACCCGGCTCTGCCCCCAGCCAAGGGCAGCAGAAAGCTTGGCTTCCTCCATTGCTGGGGAAACCCAAGCTTCCCTCCTGCTCTCCATGGCCACAGCTAGCTTGGTTAGGTTTATTTGCATATTAGCTCCTGATTGGCTGGTGGTCATGGCTTATGGGCGTAGTGGAGGTATGGTCAATTTGCATATTACTCTTTTAATAGATAGGATATCTGTGTGAAAAATATGTAGTTAACAGTTGAGAGCCATAAAAACACAAAGCACAATTCATGTTTTTTTCCTCTTTCATCATAATATTTAAAAGTTAACTAGAGACTTCAGGTTATATTCCTTGAATATGAAATGATTCTCAACTTGTCAGTTCACTCTTAGTTGAAGTTAAAAGGGTATTATTTCAAAACTAGATGAAAAAGGAACAAGATGGATTAATAATATGGCACTAAAAAGGAAGGAGCAAACAAACGTGGCTATACTCTGAGGACACTTGCAGGATACTTAGAAGCCTGTCATCCTGAGTTTTCCAGACAGATGGCTCTGTGGTTCTCTGGAGAGACACAAGCCTCTTTACCCACCGTCTCCCCTCATCTGCTGTTTTTAGGTCTCTCCAGACAGTGGAGCCCTCGCTCTCTCTTAACTCTCTTTCTCTCTCTCTCTCTACACACACACACACACACACACACACACACACACACACACACGCCAACTTCAGGAATGCTGGGAGGAACGGAGCAGTGATTGCACTCACCGGTCTCAGGACTTGTTCCTTTGGGGTGACAGCTCATTCAGCTCAGGCTAATCAAAACGTTTCTCCTTTCATCTTATTTTTCAACCATAATAATTGGCCTTAGGGAAAATAGAGGCATCTGAAAATTTAAAAAGGATTTTTTGGAAAGCATTTTAATTTAATGGAAAGTTGATAAAAATCTTAAGAGAAAATGTTCAACATTTTCAGGTCTTATAATAAGCTATTTTCCATTACCAGGGGAAGAAGGAAAATTAATGTATATTAAGTATCAATATTAGATAATTTGCAAAAAAAATCTGGCCCAAGGTAGGGTTTTTCATTTGAAATAAATATGCAGTTCTAATATGTTGCTTACAAATATATTTTAACTGCATAACTAGATGGCAGGGTACAATTTTAAAAATTTAAACAGAAGGCTTATGGAAATACAATTAAAATGCACTTAACTAATAATCCCTAGATTTATAAACCAAGAATTTATAATAGGTAAATTTTAGCTAAATTTTCTATTGAGAAAAATGCAGCAGCTTTAAATAATAAATACCATTAAGAAGCACTTTTTCAAACTTATGATTTTAAAGCCAGACTTAGAATTGGTAATATAAATGGGAATAAATGAAGTCTGCCATTTTAAACTTTCAAGTTCTGTATTTCAAATCTATTTTTAAAAATTACATCTATCTACCCTAGGCAGTTTGGCTCAGTGTATAGGGCTGTCTGTGGACCTAAGGGTACCGGGTTTGATTCAGGTCAAGAGCAAATGCCCGGATTGTGGGCTCCATCCCCAGTGTGGGGCATGCAGGAGGCAGCCAATCAATGATTCCCTCTCATCATCGATGTTTCTATCTCTCTCTCCCTCTCCTTTCCTCTTCGAAATCAATAAAAATAAAAATAAAATTTTAAATTATATCTAAAACTTTTTCCCAATTATAAAAATACATTTTAATGCTGAAAACTTGGATGAACTGGTGCATTTAACACTATATTTATTATTATTTTATATACTGTCTCTATTTTAAAGAACTCAAAGATGAAGTTTAATAGGCTTCACGTTTTATTTTTTAATACCTTATTATAAAAAGATTCCTTCAGGGAGGGAGGGCATAAATGGGAGGTGGGGGGGGGGGCAATGGTAAGCTATGTACACAGATAATACCTTAATAAAAAAAAAAAAGATTCCTTCAGAAAGCTGCCATAGAAAAATTGTTTGTCATATTGTTACCAGGTAACTAAATGCATGATGGTAGTTATGTTGTAAATCACTTTTAAAACTCTAATAAGAAGAAAAAATCATTAGTAACACTAGCAAAATTATTAAAATAGGTATGGAAGATTATAGAAATTTAAAATGCCATCAGATCTTAACTAGCTTACTGATATGCTTGGCCACAGTAATGCTCTCCCTCATCTCCTCCAAGTCTTCATTCCCTCCCTTAAAGTGATTGACAGACCATATCTTCCAATCTGTGGTAAGCTTGGGCTTTCCCTTACAAAGCAGAAAGTTTTCTCAAAGTTCTGAATCTCAGAACACAGATTCTAAAAGATGAATATTCTGTAAACGTCAGTAGGCTTTGCTGCATCATCAACAAGTAGCAGAATTGGGATTAAGCACTCGTAAGCAGAGGAATGGGGAAGTATCCTCGAGCAGTTAGCATTGCTCCCCGACATTGGAAGACATGAGCTTGGTTGCTGTTATGCACCCTCCCCCCCCCCCCAAAAAAAAAGGGTTCCAGGAGAAATAACCCTGAAGAAAAAAATCAGGGAAGTTAGAAAGAAAAAAATATAAACCGACAGCCGAAACTTGGATGCCTACAATGAGCAGATAAGAAACATAGACAATAGGGAATGTTGAGGAATTTCCTAATTTTAAATGTTGGTAATTATTTGGGGCCTTAAAAAGCACTGTGCGGGCCAAAGAAAATACATCTTTTGGCTGGCAGGTGAGGCAATTCCAGGCCTCTGTGTACATTTAGAATATTAGTATTTTTTCTTTAATATTATAAGAAAAGTAAAATCATGCTATTTCTGAATTCCAAAGAGAGCCTTAAAAACATGACTCGGGGTATTTTCTTTCCTTTTAGTCTTTTATTTGTTATTGGTTTTTCATATTTATATGCTATGTACCTTAACCACTAATTCAGAACTTTTTCTTATAAAAAGTTTACACACACTCTCACACACACACACCCCCCTATGGATATATGTACTTACTAGCTTCACTGAATTTTGGAGTTCTTAATGAATTTTTATAATTTAGTTTTTAGAAACAAGAAAAGGCCTCTATTTTACAAAGCAATATTCTATGACTGTTACACTAAAAGGTGGGAGAATTATTCTAACTTCTCCACTGAGTAGATGCTTTTTAATTCCTTTGGTTTATATATCTCCAGCTTAGCTCCTGGGAATGTCATGACAATCAAATGTGATGGTTTGGCTTTAAATATTTCCAGTGTTTTAGAAGAAGGAATGTACCTCAAATCCACAAATGCACTTCATTACAGCTATTGGTGTTTGGCCCCTGGAAAACTAACCTTTGGTGAATCCTTTGACTTACATTAAAGTAACATTTTGAATATTTAGAGTATTCATATGGAGTATTTATAATGGTTTAGCTCTGAAACTTCACTGAATAGAGTGAAAACATTTTCTAGGGAATCCACAAGATGGCGCTTGCTAACCTATTTCCTCTTTTTCCCTTAGCTTAAGAAAATGTGATGATTTGAGAAGAAACATCTAAATATTTATGTATTTTAAATAATATTAAAGTTTACATTTCCAGAAAGCTTGACTCCTTAAAATCAATGAGGTTCTGTTTAACATTTTGAAAAATGCTCATTTTTAGTATAGGAGCTAAGAGTCTTTATTGAACATTTTAAGGTTATTTTGAAAAAAACGGGAATTTGTTTAATACTAAGGACTGCCTCCATTCATTCCAGTTGCCTTCAAACATTTCCTTTAAAAAATATATATATGTTTTATGAACATGTGGTCTATATGCACAGTTTCAGTACATCTTAAAATGTTGACATTTATAAGGTCCCGGTGATTAGTAATTGTTCTAAAATAATTGTTTTCTATTTAAACACATAATCTTTAATTATGAATGTGATTTGATAAGTGGAACAGTAATGAAGGGCAACTGGAACTTACCTAGTCATAACATAGTATGCATTAGGCTTCCTTTTTACCCTGGCTGCTTAGTGTTCAGGGAGTCCTGTTTTACATGTGTACTCTGTACCGCAACACTGTTGTTTGTGAAGGGAATTGTATGGAAAGTACGTTGAGATTGGTAAGGGAAGTTTTATATTTGTTTATTGTTTTGTGAAAACCTGCTCATTATTTCAGTGAAAAGAGCTATATTCATAAAAGACTGACACTAAAAAGTATATCCAGTAAGATTTAGAGCAAATTAGGTTTTGGTCTATAGCATTCTATAGGTCAGATTTTTCTCAGCCTCACCATAAAAGTGGTCAAGCAATAGAATCGAAGACATATAATGAGTAAAAAGAGTAAAAGAAACCTTCTCTTGAAAACTAAGTCAGACTTGAAATTTCTAAATGGAAGCTTATAACACAATATTTTAGATGGTTGTGAAAGCAGTCATTTTAAAAAAATATATTTTATTGATATTTTACAGAGAGGAAGGGAGAGAGATAGAGAGCCAGAAACGTTGATGAGAGAGAAACATTGACCAGCTGCCTCCTGCACACCCCCCACCGGGGATGTGCCTGCAACCAAGGCACATGCCCTTGACTGGAATCGAACCCGGGACCTTTCAGTCTGCAGACTGACGCTCTACCACTGAGCCAAACCGGTTTCGGCGAAAGCAGTCATTTTCCCCCCATCATTCTTTATGAAGGGTTGTGAAGAAATAACCTATATCTTTATGAAGGGTTGTGAAGAAATAACCTATATCACCAAAGGTTTCTTTTATCGTGTGGACTGGCTGCTAAGTGTGCCTGTGTCCTGTGGGAAGGTTGCACATCGAAACTATTCCCTTGTAAGCTTGCCCTTTCCGATATCCAGGGTTTAGTGGTCGGTTTCAGGTTGCCATAATTTTCATAGTACCATTTTTGCACAAGATCTCCTTTAAAAAGGCTTATAAAACAATCTCTTTAAAGCTCAATGATTTTCATTACATTTATGTAAACTTTGAATGTAAGGCTAAATTGGATTCTGAGCAAAGACCTCTCTGGAGAAACACGCACCAGAGAAATGTAACATGGCAGCAGACGCGGGGATGTACACCCAGCACACAGGGCTGACTCACCCACTGGCATCTTTGCTCTGAGATCTTCGGATTTTATTTTTAAAGTACTTTGATTGTTTTTCCATCGGTAAATGAAGAGTATGGTTTCAAGTGGGCCAATTTTCAGGTCCCCCCATCCTCGAATTAAATTCTGAAAATGAAGTGTTCTTGCAGGTCTTTTCCTTCACACCTTCAGGAAATGTAGGCATGTATGTCAGGGGAAGAAATTATCTTTTCGGTTGTTTGACTGATTGTATGAGTTCTGAAGCTTGATTCTAAGCATAGATAAATTTTACTCTTTTCTTTTATCTCTAATTGTGTCATGCTAAATTTGTGCGAGGGACCGCCCTGAGACTTTTTGGCCCATAACAAGCACTGTTTGAGATAGTCATTACTCCCTCCTTGATCAGTAGGACTACTGACATACTAAGAACAGTGGAACTGTAAGGAGCCATATTTATTTATTCCTCAAGGGATTTTCTTCTCATTTTTAAATTGTAACACACAGAAAAAAGCACAAAGCATAGCCTATTTGAGTAAAATACCCAAATAAGTAAATAAGTAAGTAAAATACAGAAGTCATTAGCTTAATGAATCATTACAAAAGAAACACGCCTTTGTGTGTCTGACTAGACCAAGAAATAGAACATTCCTTGCATCCTAGATAGCCGCCTTTGGAACCCCTTCTAATCTCTTATGTTTTTCTGTTTCCCCGAAGTTTATCACTATCCTGACTTCTAACTCTGTAGCTTAATTTTGCCTGTGCCTTTTAAAAACAGTTTTCCCTCCTCTCCCCCACCTTCTTGTGATGAAATGCTTTTTTACAGTATAGCAAACATGTCAAACTCAAAGGCTTATAGGAGCCAAATGAGGCATGCGGCCCACCAGATGTGAGTTTGACGTGCTTGCTTTAGTTGAATCCAGTTCTATTAAATCATATTACTTTACCTTTATTTTTGAGCATTTCTTTGTTGCTGGGAAAACATTTGCTACTAGCATATTTGCATTAGTCAAAAGTATACCAGTTATTTAAGTTTATGAGAAAACTGAATTTTTTTAAAAAAATACATTTTATTGATTTCTTACAGAGAGGAAGAGAGAGGGGTAGAGAGTTAGAAACATCGATGAAAGAGAATCATCGATCAGCTGCCTCTTGCACACCTCCTTCTGGGGATGTGCCCACAACCAAGGTACGTGCCCTTGACCGAAATCGAACCCGGGACCTTTCAGTCCCCAGGCCGATGCTCCATTGAACCAAACCGGTTTCGGCAAGAAAACTGAATTTGATTTAATTATCAAATTGTAAAAATTTGAACTGTAAAAATTCATTTATTTTTATTATGATAAAAGAATTTAAAACACCTTACTACAAATAAATAATTCCCTCTTATAGACTGATAAAGTTACATGGACATTGCTGTCATTTCTCTGTGCTTGATGTTGGTTTGAATCAGATAAGTCTTCCTTAATTTTCTAATGAATGACCTTTTGTTTTCCAATCTGTGGTTTTCAGCATCCTTGAGGGCATTCTAACAATGTTAGTACAGTAAAGCATGCAGATAGTATTTTCAACACAATGCTTGTTCACAGCTGCATGACATAAATCGCTCAGTGGTGTCCCTTGGCCTGGCCTGCACCCTCTCACAGTCCGGGACCCCTCAGGGGATGTTGGACTGCCAGTTCGGCTCGATCCCCAAAGGCCAGGCCAAGGGACCCGCCGATGCACAGATCCATGCACTGGGCCTCTAGTGTGCGTATAAGATCTTTGGTTAATCTCTTCCCACAATTTCCCCTCCCCACTCCCTCTGAGTTCCATGTTCCCACGCCTGTGCTTTGAGCATCTGCCCCCTGCTGGTCAGTGCGCATCATACCTATTGGTCCAAGGGTTGAATGGTCGAAGGGTTGAATGGTTGAAGATGGTTGAAGGGTCGAACAGTTGGACAGTCACTTAGGTTATTTATATATATATATATATATATATATATATATATATATATATATATAACAATATATTATTGTTAATCTCTTACTGTGCCTAATTTATAAAGTAAACTTTATCATACATATGTATATCTAGGAAAAATAGCAGTGTATGTTGGAGTTTGATACTACCTCCAGTTTCAGGCATTCACTCGGGGTCTTGAAATGTATCCCCATGGATAAAGGGGAGCTACTATATCTTTTTTAAAAAATATATATTTTATTGATATTTTACAGAGAGGAAGGGAGAGAGATAGAGAGCCCGAAATGTCAATGAGAGAGAAACATCGACCAGCTGCCTCCTGCACACCCCCCACTGGGGATGTGCCCGCAACCAATGTACATGCCCCTGGCCGGAATCGAACCCGGGACCCTTCAGTCCGCAGACCGACGCTCTACCACTGAGCCAAACCGACCTCGGCAGAGCTACTATATCTTAAGAAACTTCTAAGTATACTGTTTACATGATAGTCCTCACGTCCCATTAGAACTCATAGGAATGTATTGAGTTCTAGCTGTATTTGTATAAGAGTTCTTTTGTATTGCTATAAATTTTACATTTTTCTTAAAGCTTTAACCAATAACTTTTTCCAATGTGCCCCTTGGGTTTTTCTTACTATGGTTTTATTAATTTCAGAGAGAGGAAGGAAGAGGGAGAGAGAGAGATAGAAGCATCAGTGATGAGAGAGAATCATTAGCTGCTTCCTGCATGCCTCCACTGAGTATCGAGTCCATAACCTGGGCATGTGTCTTGACTGGGAATTGAATCTGTGACTTCCTGGTTCATGGGTCAGTGCTCAACCACTGAGCCACATCGGCCAGGTGCCCCATGCTTGATTTTATATATTATGTATATATATGAAATTGTCATACACACACACATATATTGCCATATGTATAAATGTCATTTGCATGGGTACTGAAATCATAACAGATCTTGGCTAGAATCAAATTGGACAACATTGGCTCCACATCAAATGACACTTTAAAAAATATATTTTTATTGATTTCAGAAAGAAGGGGAGAGGGAGAACAAGATAAAAACATCAATGATGAGAGGGAATCATTGATCAGCTGCCTCCTGCATGTCCCACACTGGGGATCAAGCCCACAATCCAGGCATGTGCCCTGACTGGGAATTGAACTGTGACTTCCTAGTTCATAGGTCGACACTCAACCACTGAGCCATACATTTTTTTGGTCAAACTATTTGCTATTCATGCGATAGAAAATGCTCAGTAGCCCTGGCCAGTTTTTCTCAGTGGTTAGAGCGTGGCCCTGCCCACCAAGGGTCCCTGGTTTGTGTCCTACCTCAGTTGCAGTTTCCCCAGACCCAATAGGGGCATGTGCGGGAGGCAACCAATCAATGTGTCTCTCTCACCTCAATGTTTATCTCTTTCTCTTTCCTCCTCCTCCCTCCCTCCCACTCTCTTTAGGAATCATTGGGAAAAAATATCCTGGGGTGAGGATTAAAAATCAATAAAAGAAAATGGTCAGTAACTTAGGAAATGCTCAGTGCAGATGACAAAAAGAAAAGTTATTCTGTAATGGCTTAGGCTATGACATCTTACATGTTCTGAACACTGTCAATGAAAATCTTACTAGTGATATCTAGAAATAACTAGTGATTTCTTTCCATAGGAATTTCCTGGCTATCAGGTACCTCAAGAATAAAGTTTTGTTTGTTTGCTTTTAAAAAGACTTTTTTTTTTTTTTTTTTTGCTAATAATAACAACAGCCAATCCATTTGTCCAATTGACTTCCCAAGATCAGACTCAACAATTAGTAAGTTTTAGAAGAGTCAGATTTCCAAGCCTACAGAGCCCACACTGTGGCCACTACCCTGCCCTGCAGAGTGAGTAGCACGAAGTGAGGCAGGTCCTCCTGGTCAGCCCTGGTGCACACCAGGCTGGCCCCGTGTGTACTTCCTCTTCTTCCTGGGTACCCGGGTGACCGCTCAGGACTCTCTGTTCTTTGGCTTGGTCGATATGTTCATAGAAGTATCCCAGAACATGGTCTCAGTCATTAGTTTTCTGGCCCCGATGGATATATAGTCATCCTCCGTTCCAGGTTTCTGTCCTTCCTAAGAAAATGGTGCTTTGTGACTGGGCCTCGAGCAGCCTAAGTGGATCCTTGCTGTCATGCAAGAAAACCACAGTGCTCTGCGCGATTTAAAACATGAGTAACTGTGTTTCGTGTACATGTTTTCTGATCTATGATCTAGCGAAGTGCTGAGTCACTGCAGTTCCGTGCACCATCTGCTGAAGCACAGGCTGTCAGGAAGGAGGCGCGATGATTAGGCGGCAGCCCACTCAGCTCTGGTAGAACCAGTGAGCACAGCCGTCGTCCCCCGTTCTCCTCTGACCTTAGACTCTTACTCTGGTAACCTCGTCTAGAGGAATTTGTGGGTGAGGAACGAGAGGGTTCCTAGGCAAAACGTAGCGCCAGGGTAATCCTGTACCACTAACGAAGCTGTGAAAGCCCTCATAATTTCCTTTTTATATTTGCCGACATTATATGAAGGCAGAAGACTAGAGGAAGAAGATAGTTATCATTATCATCCTTTGTATACCAGCATCAATTTAGGATCTTCATCCAAGATTTCAAGAATATGTTTATAAATTCATTTTTTTCTCCTTGCTGCTGATATTACCCATACGGAAGGGTTATATTTTTCTATTTCTTGTCTTCTGTACATATAGCTGAGCCAGAATTTTTCAAAACTTCTCTCTGATAGGGTTATTTCTTAGAGTGTCAACACTGAACATATTACACCTAGGAAAACACTAACCATCTTTGTGGCTTCCTGCCCTCCTAATAGAGAGAGACAGTGCCAAGATTCCTCTTTTCTTTCTTCGACCTAATTCCCATTGTTTGTCTGAACACTGCATTGCTAAAACTGACTCCTGCTCTGCCGCCCACTCGGCCCGATCCCAGATCACTCATTTTGTAATCATCCCTAAGTGATTCACAGGTTAGAGTAAGTGGAAAATTTCAAGATTGTAGGAAGTATATGTGAATATACTAGCAGGAATTTTAACTTAGGAAAATTTGAAGTTGGGAAGGGATTACTGTCCTTGACCTTTGGGCATGGGAACCAGAGAATATCCTAAACATTTCATTAAAGATTATACTCAAGATTGAGCTACAGGGAAACCAACAGTAGAAAAACAATTTTAATAGCATCATTAATGAGTCTCACCATTGGGTCTTAAAGCTGAATAGATATCTCAAGATTTTTGCCCATTTTTCAGTCTAATGGAAGTTGTACTTGAATTATTTGTCTATGAAATAAACATCTACATTCTGTCCTGGCCTTCCTTCTGCTCACAGGAGCCTCCTTAGATTGTCTTTCTTCAATCCCCACTCATTTGGTTTTATATGAGGTTGGACAAAAGTAGGTTTACAGTTTATATGGAAAAGAATGCATTAATGAATAAATAATATAAGAATAAACTCGTGTGTGTCACATACTCACAACTGTAAACCTACTTTTGTCCATCCTGTGTTGGCTCCTATTGTTTTGACATTTGTAAATGTAGTCACCTGGCTTTGCAGTTCTTTGCCTTGTTTCTAACCTACATGCTTTCATTATATGTCAGTAGTGCTTAGGAGCATAAGATTTGGAGTCAGTTGATTTCCATTCAAGTACTGCTGTGACTTTGAACACATGCCTTAATCTCTCTTAAGTACTATTTTTCTCATCTGTTAAATGGTGATGCTAATAATACCAGCTTTATAAGGGTGTTGTGAGGCATAAATGAAATAACTATAAAAGCACTTAACAAGAGTTCAGCACATTGTAAGTGGTCAGTGCAACAGAATTTACTGCTGTCTACTAGTTATTGTTTTAGGCTGGTGGTTCTCTGAGTTATGAACCTCAGAACCCATTTACACGCTTAGACATTGGGAACCTAAGGAGCATATGTTTATGTGGGTTATATGTATTGCTGTTTCCTGTATTTAAAAATAAAATTAAGAAATTAAAAATTATTAATTGGATTAAAAATAACAGTAATAAACCCATTATATGCTAGCATAAGTAAATTTTATGAAAATAAGTATCTTTTTACAGTAGTGAGGAGATTGGCATTTTTTGAATTTTTATAAACTATTTAATGCCCAGCTTAATGAAGAAAACTTTACGAAAAAATTAAGAAAATTGCCTATCTCCAATCATCTGTTGTTATATATTGCTCTGATTGGAGTATATGAAGAAAATCTGATCTGCATGCAGATATGTAGTTGGAAAAGAGGGAAGTATTTTAGTAATCTTTTCAAATAGCTGTGGATATTCTTTGATACTATATTAAAACTTGGTAAGCAGTGGTTTCTCACAGGTCAGTTGCTACATAGATTCTGAAATCAGAGGACATTTTGTACTATTACATTCAAATCCATTGGTCTATCTTAACTTTGTATCTTCTACCCATACATGATTTTGTACTGTCATGCATTTGTCATTTCAAAAATACTAATTTATTGAGTTATGCAAATTTTCCAAATGTTAATGCATTTCATTATATAACATATTACCAAAACACATTCTTTACTATCACTATTGATCTCATTGGAAGTGTCCTTATGTATATTAACAAACAAGCTCATGGTGACAGATACAAGTTTCCCCAAAATCTAATTTTCACTTGAAAACTTGAATTTTATGACTGGCAATAATTACTATTAGTTATTTTCCTTTACATGATAAGCACAATTTGTTCATTTTCAAGAAAATACATACTAAATATCGAAGTCTGAATAGTCGTAGTTTGTTAGTTATTCTTTGCAGTGAAATTGTGTTTATAAAATTGCAGCTAGTCCCAATGACAACTTGGTCTCACCCTTTTCCTCACATCACACTGCAGGATACAGAAGGTGTGCCTAATGCACACTTCCCATTTTGTCACACTGAATATTAAAGAGGCATGTAATACAGTTGGTCAAGATTTAATGAAAAGAATGCTTTTAAAACAGCTTCATCAAAGACATTCTGAGTGAAGTGGCATTTTCCCTTTAAACCTCGAGTGTGTGGTGAAGATATGTGACACTAATACAGTTGGTGCCACTGCATTGCTCTGTGCCGAAGCACTCGCAGGTTCCCCCACTGCAGGTTTGCACCACCAGTGCAAACGTCAACACAGTGAAAAAGACAAATGGCTCCTTAGAATAACCATGGAAATAGTTCTGGACTTGCGGATCCCTGGAAAGAGCCTCAGGATACACAGGACACATGGTTGCCACTCTTGGCATTAAGGATGTAGCAGTGTGAAAAGCAGATGACAAAATCCCTGCCCTTGTGAAGTTTACATTCTAGTGGGAAGAGACTAAATTAACAAACTAAGTTGGTAAGATGTTAGAGTTTTAGATAGTGACAGGTGCTAAAGAAAAAATAAATTACGATAATCAGTGTTTCCCAAAGTGTGGTACGCATACCCCCAGGGGTACGGGAAGAGTTTGGTGGGGATATGCACTGCACCGTGCTTAGCTGCGCCTAATTCTACATTCTCATGAGTCAAGTCAAGACAGTCTTGTGAGGCATGAGATGGTCCAGTGTGCAAATAAATGTTATTTATAATATAACTTTTATTTATATTTTATTATAAATAATTTTATTTTTTGTTTATTATTTTGTGTATGTACCAAAAAATAAAAAATAAATATATTTTGATATTAAAATACATCCATTTTTTTTTTGGACGAGGAGTACTCAGCGTTACGAAAATTATAGAAGGGGTACACATGTCAAAAGTTTGGGAAACACTGACTTATGTGAACACTGACTTATATGAATTGTCAGGGAAGGCCTCTCTGAAAAGGTGATTTTTAATTTAAATTTTTAATTACATATGACATTCAATATTATATTCATATGAAGTGACCCCTGCAATAAGTCTAGTCTAGTATCCACTTGGCACCATATAGTTATTACAATACCAGAGGCCCGGTGCATGAAATTAGTGCACGGGTAGGGTGCCTAGGCCTGGCAAGCAATCAGGGCTGACTGGGGCCTTCTGGGTGCTGGTCGGGGCCTCTCTTCCCTGGCTACCAGCTGTTGGCCCGGGCCTTTCTTCATTCCATGCTGCTCCCTGGTGGTCAGTGCGCATCACAGTGATCGACTGAGCTTCTGGTCTCCTGGTTTTACTCCCGAGGGGACACTTTGCACATTAGCCTTTTATATATGTAGATTATTGACTATCTCCTCTATGCTGTACTTTACATCCCTGTGGCTATTTCATAACTACTAATTTGTACTTCTTAATCCTTTCGCCTTTTTCACCCATCTCCCTAGCCCCCCACTCATCTGGTAACCACTAGTTTGGTGAAAGTGACTTTTGAGTAAAGAACTGAAGGTGGTGAGGGAGCAATCACGGATACCTGGGGAAGAATATTCCAGTCCAAGGGAACAGCTGGGTGGAAGTGTTTCTCGTGTATTTGATGAATGGAGGGTGATGGAAGAGCCGGAGCAGAGTGGTGAATGGAGAGAAGTAGGGACGAGCTCTGCAGAGTGAGGACAGTCATCTGAGGTCCTGTCGGTCAGCACTTCTGAAAAACCAGGCTCATACACATCACCGGGAACCTTGTGACAGTGACAATGCAGATTCATAGATGGGAGTTTGGTCCTGCAATTTACATTTCTAACAAATTGCCAGTTGATGTCAATATTGTGGTCCCTTTTGAATAGCAATATTATAGGCAGTTGTAGAGTTTGGCTTTCATTCTGAGTGACGCAGGGAGCCATTGGAGAGGATGTAGCAGAAGAGTGTCATGTTCTGACTGACGTTTGAACATGATCAGCCATAAATATTAATGACATATTAGGTCTATAATTCCTTGTCCAAAACCCTGGGTAACAGATGTGTGTTACAATTCAGAATATTTCAGATTTTAGAAAGGTAATATATTTCTCAAATGTAGAGGATATTTTATAACACCCCAGTAGTCGGAGACATCACTCTAATCACATTTTAATATTTCTGCATTGAAACAAATGAACAATTACACTCTGAGGGGTAAAGTGAGACTGTAAACAGTCTCACATTCGTTCGGGTGAGCTTTCTGTTATCAAATGAGTTATAAAGAATTTAAAAATACTTTCAGGTTTTGGTCAGACCAGAGTTTGCTGCAAAATGAATTATAAAAGTACTTTCACTTTGTAAAGCATTTGGATTTTAAAATTAAGGAAAGGTGGGCCTTTGTTACCATTGATTGTCCTTTCAGTTAGTTGCTCCTCACGTCCTCGGAAGTTCTTTCAGACAGATACGTCCCTTACCATGCGCATTTTAGGCCTTGTCGAATGCAACCGTCAGCGAGAGAGACCAAACCCAGTTCTTTCGTGCCCTGGGCTCTGCTTTCAGAGGAGGAAAATAGGTACCTATCAATTTGGAACACGAATTCTCATTCCCAGAGAGTTTTTGCATCTTGGCAGAACTACACTGTCACGTGTGCAGACAACGCACAGTTAATTAAAACATGCTGAGCATTTTATTATATCTTGGGACAGTTAGCATGTGCTTAGAATTATCCAGCCGTGCTCATTTGTGGTTGATACGGTATTACTTCTCCAACTCTGCTGTCTTTCCTGCAGCTGTGAGCTGCCTTATTCCACATTTGGTTCCACGTTTTGTAATCTAAAGCAAACATCTCTGTGTCCTTCAGAATCCACTTTTGTTTTTAAGTGATTGATTGGTTTTCCCCGAAAAGTCCAGTTTAAAAGAAGTGCCTTAGGAAATTATCATGACAAGATGAAGAAGGTTGTGATCTTTCCCATCTCGGTGAGCGGTGATCTCAGAGTCCTGTTCTCCCCGGCGACTGGCTCCAGGATCCACCCTGCCCCTACAGAGGCCAAAGTCTGGGCATCCTCACTTTCCTTCTGATAACCTGTGCACACCCTCCCCTATACATTAAATCATCTCTAGATTACAATGTAATACAATGTAAATGTGATGTAAATAGTTGTTACACTGTATTGTTTAGAGAGTAATGACAGGGAAAAAAGTTTGGACATATTTAGTGCAGAGCAACTATCTTAGGCCTAACTACATAGTACATGCCAACAGCAATAACATTTAAAACGTATTCCAGATCCACAATTGGTTGAATCTACAGATGCAGAGCCCACAGATACACAGAGCCAATGATATCAGTAAAAGGAGTATTATCTCTCTTTCCCCCAGAGAGTTTCATTTAAGAGTTAGTATATCCTATTTTCTAGGCATCTGTCCTTTCGATAAAGCTTGAAAAGACTGATGTAAGGCAGGGCTTTAAAAGGTCGCTGTTTTAATGCTTGCTGACAAAATGGTATAACTACTTTCATTATTGGGAAATCCCAACTATTCTGTGAATCTGAATCAAAAACAATGTGCATTCTAATAAACACATTCTATTGCATACTCCTAAGCCTGAGAATATGGTGATAGAGTCCGTTGCCAAGGGCAAGGATCCAAGTGAATCACTGCTACAACTGTGTTGGTGTATGGGAAATTCATGGGTTAGGAATAATTTCTCCCGGAGGATGAATAATAACAAGGAGAAAGACACTGTTTGCAACTTCTCCTTTAAGAAAAAACAAGGAGGTAAGCTCTATACTGTGTCTACTGAAGGAGGTGAGGGCATTGCTAACAACTGAGTTACAGTTTTTAGGTAACTGAGTAGGAAGATCCCCAATAAAGTATTGTTTTAGTTGATTATTTTCCAGAACTCATATTTATAAAAAGTAAAAATTCCATATGGTTACATATTTTTTATCTGTATCTTCAAGTGCTCTGGATGATTAAAAGTCTGAATTGCTGGATTTGGAAAAAGTGTCTGTCATATATATATATATAATATTATATTTTGTATGTGTGTGTGATGAGGTGTATATACCACATGGTATTTTCTTTCAAAAATGAATATAAGGGCTTCATAAAAAATTAATTTATTGCAGTTTAATTTTAGACATGTGAGATGCAGAGAAATCAACTGCCATTTTTGTGTTTGTGTGTTCTGTGTTTTGCATTAGAGGGTCTTAGAAAATGCACCATGCTATTAGAGATGATTTTTTTTTACTTAAAGTCCAAATGGGAACCGTTGAGAAATGTTGAGATGTTATTGAGAGACTTGGCAGGCGCTCAGTCTCTTCTAGAAGATCTGTTAGAAAACATGTGGTTAAGTGAGCCTATCTGAGGACTTTATGTTAATATGCCAACATATTAGGATACATATTATCAGAAATTATCAAATCCTTTAAAGAAAAAGCCTCAGATATGACTTGCCTAGAAGAAGAAATAGTATATTGGATAAGACTGTCAACAGAAACTTTGCAGGCTTGTAAGGGTTGGCATGAAATATCCAAAGTGATGAAAAGCAAGGACCTACAACCAAGATTACTCTATCCAACAAAGCTATCACTTAGAATTGAAGGACAGGTAAAGAGGTTTCTAGACAAGAACACGCTGAAGGAGTTCATCACCATCAACCAGTAATACAAGAAATGTTAAGAAAAAGGAGAAAAATATATGAATAATAAATGGCCATAAAAAAGAATAAAATTTTACCATTAACAACAAGGATGGACCTAAAGGATATTTCCTGAGTGAGATAATGCAGGCAGAGAAAGAGAAATACCATAGGAGTTCACTTATACGTAGAGTCAAAGAACAATAAAAACAAACAAAATAGACTCTTAGAGAAAAGAGGCTGATGGTTGCCAGAGGGGAGAGAGTGCTTGGGGAAACTGGGTGAAAAAGGTGAAGGGATTGAGAAGTATAGATTGGTAGCTACAAAATTTTCATGGGGATGTAAAGTACAGCACAGAGAATATAGTCAATAATATTATAAATATGTATGGTGCCAGTTGGGTACTGGAAATATCAGAACATTTTGGAAAGTATAGGATTGTCTAACCACTATGCTGCACACCTGGAGCTAATACAAAATTATATTGAATGTAAACTATAATTAAGAAAATTTTAAAAAATACTTTTTAAGAAAAGAAAGAGTAGATTGGAAAATGACAACCCTTACCTTTGAATAGAGTTGAGTGGCTTAAGTTCCTGTGTATAGTTTTTTGTTTCCAAGAGTACAGTGAAAAGATTTGAATAAGCAGAGGGTTTTGTTTGTGTAGTCTGCTTGCTGGGTCTGCCAAGTTGGTTAGAGGAAACATTGCTTAGGTCTTTAATAAAGGCCAAGCTTGAGTTTTAAAAAGCAGAGGTTTCCAAGTTTGGTCCACATTACATTTAGGAGGCTTTTTTGGCCCAGGCTATGGTTCTGCGGTGAATAGTTGAGCACTGCATTTGCAAAATATTTGTTCTTGGAACTCTTTGAAGGAGTTACATGTGAGCACTGTAGTTGCACAGTCTCAGAAGTTTTTCCCATATACTAACAGTTCTGGGTCATTATTCTCCAAAGAATAAAAAACAATTATCTTTGGTTTTAAAAATAGTTTATTTCTGTCAGAATTGTATCATGACACATCAGTTTTCAACTTGGAACAATTTTAAATGACTTTGTTTCATCCAAGGGTGAATTTTACTGACCTGATTTGGCCATGACTTTGCAGAGTGAATTTTAATTATTTTAGTTGAAATACTTACTTTCCAAGTTTTGGGTCATTTTCTAGGAAAGAAGTTTAGTGAGGTTATGAGGTATCTAGAAACCTAGCAAAGCTGTTTTTAATCGTTTCATCCTTACTTTAACATTGTATATGTTGTTATGAGCATTGGATTTTTTTTCTGTGAATTTTTATTTTTCAAGAAATATATTTCTTTTAGAGTAAACAGTTTGTTCTCTTTGTGACTCTTTCAAATATTAACAATAGTAATTGCTTGGTACTTAGTATGAATATTATGCCCTTGTTCTTTTAATGGATTACTCTGTAGTAAAATAGAATTTGTGGTCACAAGCATCTCATTATTTTGGCATGCCAGATTTGGTACAGAAACAGAAAAGCAACAGGTGGGGATTAATCATTAATGCTTTGCATTTTCTGATTAAAGCAGGACAGGGAAGCTCTTGACGGTTGGTTGGAAGGCAAGTCTTCATTTGAAGGGAAGAAATGCTCTTTCTATCAATAAGTGCCATTCTTTTTACTGAAATAAAATGATTAATTTTCAAATCAGAGGCGATCTGAAACAAACATGCTGTAAAACATTAATTACATACTTTTTTAGTGTTCCTGGGTCTAAACCATATTTAAAATATAGCCTAGCCCTTTTTGAGAAAATTCATGATAGTGTTAAAAAGTTATAAAAGCCTTTTTGGTTTTAGCCTAAAATAATAGCTTAAATTTAAGAGTCTAGTCTTTTCTAGAATGAATTATTTATTTTTTAAATGTAAAGTTAAGCAGTTTTAAACTTGACCAGAATATTGTTCTAAACCAAAAAATTTGTAAGACATAACCATACGATGATACACAAAACTATGAAAACAAGAAACTTCTTTTGTTTTCAAAGGTCAGTCATTTTCAGTGACAGCCATAGATAAGCTGGTTGTAAACAGGTTCTAACTGAAGAGAGCAGGCATAAAATGTTTTAAGTTAATCTAAAAATTCGGAGCATTAGGTTATTTATATATGTTTAATCTTGTCAGTTAATAATTGAATGCTTTGAGTACCTCCCAAATAGCCTTAATATTATAAATTATATACTAGCAAAGATGTTATCCTAGATATGTTTTATTAATGTTTTAAAAAGTATTACCTAAAGGTATAGATAAATATCTTGAGATTTTTAATATTTAAAGGAAAAATGAATGCCCTAAAAATAGTAATATTTAGACATAAGAGCAGCACAAAAGGAAATTATAGGCAAAAATATTAATACCAAATTTTGTTCAAAATCTGTATCTTTGGGTTTATAAAAGCAAGAAAAATTGGAATCATTTTTTATAAAAACAAAATAGGTTAAAGTAAGATTCCTTTGACTCACAATTCTAGCAATTAACCAAAAGTGAAAGAAATTGTTCTCTTTTCCATAATGAATGCTTGCCATTCAGCAGATTCATTTAGAACAGGGGAAAAAGGTAAAGAGAGCATTCAAAGACTTTAGAACAAGCATGTCAAACTCAAAGGCTAACATGGGCCAAATAAACCTGGCATGCGGCCCGTGGACTCTTAAGTTTGACGTGCTTGCCTTAGAAGATGGTACTTTATGATGTGCGCATTTGCTACAAAGTTGTAGTTGATGTCTAAGGCTGGAAATATGATTTCTCTGGTAGTCTATTTACTTTAAGAGCTAGTCAGAATAATTATAACTTCCTGTGGGGTTTGTTAAATGAGATTTTTCATGTTTTTCTCTTCTTATACATAGTTAATATACAACAAGCATGTCAAACTCAAAGGCTAACATGGGCCAAATAAATGAGCTATGCAATTCGTAGGCCGTGAGTTTGACATGCATGATGTACACCTTTTGTTTAATAGCGTTTTCTCCTTATTACAAATGTAATATATTCATTGTATAATTTTTGAAAAACCCATGTAGATATATAAGGAAAATATATATGATACTTAATTTAATCGTCAAACAAATCTGTGTTACTGAACCACTTTTACACTGGCAGTCATGATTTATTACTGGGAGAAGATGCAGATTGAGACCAGCCAAAGGAAGAAGCATGTAAGGCAGGGTCCAGGAGAAGTACAGAACTCAAAGCCTCCCTTGTTCTCTCTCCATGAAGCCATATTCTGACCACATGGATGGAGTATTTTATCTTTTTTAAATTGAATTTATAGGGGTGAAATTGATTAATAAATTTATATAGGTTTCAGGGTGAAAACTATGAAGGGATTAAGCAAAAAAAAAATCCTCATAGACAAGCAATAGTATGGTGATTATCAGAGGGAAAGGGCTGTGGGTGGAGGTAGGAGAAGGTAAAGGGGCGAGAAATGGTGATTTCAGGAGTACAGCGGTCTGGTAGGGTTAACTTGGGGTGGTGAGCACACAATGCAGTATACAGCTGATGTGTTATAGAATTGTACACATGGAGTATTTCAAACCAAAGAAGCTCTCCCAAGCCTTGAGTTCAGAGTTTTTATTGGGGATTTAGTATGTATTCATGGTTGACTGCCCAAATCCACTGGTACCATGTGATCCAAAGCCCTACTGATTGCTCTCTGGCTAGCCTGAGGCCCACAGGCAAGTAAAATTACCTCTTAGGAGCTGAGGCTAAAACCAGACTCCATAGGATGATGTGACATTCTTTACTCCAGCCCCAGCCTGGAGTACAGTGCCCTTCCCTCCCTGGCCATGCATGGTGTCTTCTACATAGCGGGTTAGGAGGTGCCTGGTCACTGCAGCTAATGCTGTTTGGACCCTGGGAAGGAAGCTGAGATGCACATGGAATATGGACAGTTGACAAAGGAGTGAATGTGCATTCTGTTAATCCCTGAACCAGTTTAGGATGGCGTTCATGTCATGAGTGAAATCGTAAAATGACTTGAATGCTCACATACAATTTCTTAGTATTTAAAATATATAATTGAGTTTATTAAAATTTACTTAAGACAAATCTAATATAATTAAACTCCCCCCCCCCCCCACACACACACACACACACACTGCATTAAAACCATATTTCATCCTAACTTTAGGTCATTACTTACTAAGCAGGTTCACCTGAGTTGGCAGTTTTCTTAAGTAATTGCTCTTTTATATGTAGTTAATCCTCATTATTCATGCTTCTATATTTGCAAATTTGCTAGCTTTTATTTGTAATTCTTAGATAAACACCTGTGACATTTTTGTGTTCATTTGCCAGTGATCACAGAGTCGCAAAATATTTGAGTTGCATGATCTGCATATTCCCAGCTGAGGTCAAACAAGGTGGCCCCCTGCCTTCTTTGTGTTAATTCTTACACTGTAAACAAGTGTCCTCTTCATAGTCTATTTAGTGTCACATTGTTTGCATTTTGTGGGGTTTTTTTTGTTGGTGATTTTACTGTTCAAAATGGTCTGCAAGGATAGTGTCAAAGTGCTGTCTGTGATGTATCTTATTGAGAAAACACACATTAGATAAACTTCATTGAGGCATGAGTTATAATGCTGGCTGTGAGTTCAGTGTTAACAGTATATACTAAATATTTTTAAATACAATAATATTTTTTATTGATTTCATAGAGGAAAGAAGAGGAAGAGAGAGAGAGATACATCATTGATGAGAGAGAATCATTGATCAGCTGCCTCTTGCGCACCTTCTTCTGGGGATTGAGCCCGCAACCTGGGCATGTGCCCCTGACCTGAATTGAACCTGAGACCTTTCAGGCCTCAGGCAGATGCTCTATCCATTGAGACAAACTGGCTAGGGCACTAATTATATATTTTTAAACAGAAACACACAGAATATAAACTAGGTATACCAGTTAATAATGTGAATTTTGTAATCAAAGAAAACACAAAATAATTTCAAGAGAAACATCAAAAGTGCTTCATTCAAAGTAATGTCCATCGCTAGCTACACACTTCCCCCATCTTTCAGGTAATTTGTGGATACCATCCCAATAGAACTTTTCTTGTTTTGAGGCAAACCATTCAGAGACCCAGTTTTCCACTTCTTTGTATGTTTTGAAGTGCTGCTCAGAAAGTGCATGTGCCATCGATCGGAACAAGTGGTCATCTGAAGGAGCAAGGTCTGGTGAATACAGCGGCTGGGTTAATACTTCCCAGGCAAGATCTTTTAATGTGTCTTTAACTGGTTTTGAAGTGTGTGATGGTGCATCATCATGAAGCAAAATTACTTTGCCTTGTCTTCTGGTACATTCTGGTTGTTTCACAGAGTGTTGTTCAAATTGATTATTTGTTGTCAGTAATGATCAATATTAATGGTGTTACCTGGTTCTAGAAGCTCATAATACACCACACCTTCCTGATCCCACCAAACACAGAGCATTGTCTTCTTTCCAAAGCCATTTGGCCTTGCAGTTGATGTTGATGGTTGACCTGGATCAACCCATGATTTTGTGCATTTGGAATTCTCAAAATAAATCCACTTTTCATCACCAGTCACAATTCCATGCAAAAAAGACTTTCATGCTGTTGAAGCAACATTTTACTGATGACTTTTTGGTTTTCCATTTGTCTTTTGTTCAGTTGAAGTGTTACCCATTTTCCTTTAAAATCATCCCCATTGCTTGTAAACAATAGGAAATTGTTTGCTGAGCAATGTTTAATCTTTCTGCAAGTTGTTTTGAGTTTGATATATATCTTCATCCAGTGTTTGTAATTGTTGGTCTTCAAACTTTTTCGGTTGACCTGGATGTTCTTTGTCTTTCACATTGAAATCATCACTTTTAAAGCATTTAAACCAGCGTTCACAAGTATCTTGAGATGGAGCATGTTCACCATAAGCTTCCTGAAGTATTCAGCAGCACTTTTCTTCAAAATACAGTAATGAATTAAAACTTTCCACAAATGCTCTCTTTTTTTGGCATGAAATTCAACATTTTTAAGCATAAAAATATCTATGATGTTAACACCTTCAGCAAATTTGACATGAAGTTTTGAAGCTTGCTGTCAATACAACAAAATAGCATATATATTGTTAGGTTTGAAAGGAAACAGGAAACAGAACAACAGGAGTTTTAAAGAGAGTTTATTCCCCGGTAATGGCCGGGAGCCATCATCGAGGTAAAGATCAGAATTAGGGGAGAGGGGACAGGAGATCGGAACCCAACCGGGCCAATGGAGATCACCTCCAAAGAATGCACGTGGCGGGTCTGGAGTTCCTTTTAAAGGGAGGGGGTTGGGCCCAGGGTGGAACAGGAAAGGATGGGCCCCAAGGGCACCTTGGCCCGTTAATTGGTGGTTCACTGTCTGGGAGATGTCTCCTTGGCAGGTGCCAGTCATGTTGTTAGCTCCACCCACCAGTTTGGGAGGGGGGAGCCCTAAGGGGTCATGTGTCAAACTCCGCCCACCAGTTTGGGAGGGGGGGGGGAACCCTAAGGGGTCATGTGTCAAACTCCGCCCACCAGTTTGGGAGGGGGAGATAACCTTAAGGGGTCATATGTTAAACTCCGCCCACCAGTTTGGGAGGGGGAGAACCTTTCATATATCAAATTCCATATATATCAACATATGTGTAGCTCCATCCATTGAAAAAAATCCGCATTATTAACTGGGACATCTAGTATATTGTTTGGTTGATGAAAATGTGGCCAGAGGCATGCAGGAACCTTATCTTATGTTACTCCTAGGAGCAGTGGTTCAGCATTTAGTCATTCAATGCTTGAAGTGACTTTTAGAATATAACTACTGTGAATAATAAGAATCAACTGCATTTGCTGCCTTACTTTATTCCTTAATTCATTTATTCAAGTAATATTTTATTTGTTCTTTAAGAATACATATTTGAACACTTCTACTGGGTGCCAAGCAGTTTCTACATGACTTATACTTTCCCTTTTGTGTTCTTATGCCCAGTATTAGTAGTCTTGCTGTAGTCCAGTGACTCAAAGTATTTGTGGGGTTTGTAATTGCACATCATACATGAAGTGTCAGATTGCGTTTAAAGATTGGGAGTTGAGGGCTGAATGTTTTGAGACTATGGACATTTTTACTTTTGTTGCTACCTATGCTAGATTCACACTTCTCAAGAAACTTTCTAGGAATTGTCTTGCCTTCTTAAAGGTCAGATTTTTTAGCATGAAATTTCTTAATGGGTTCGTGTCAGATACTAGCAGAGCACCACCTTCCCCCACCAAAATGCTGCTACATGGGCTTGCAGGCGGAACTTATGACTGGCAGTATTATGCCTCAGTGATGCTTTACTGATTTGAAGCCAGACCACACTGGCCCCTCTCCTTCTCTGATTGGTCCATCTCTCCCACGTATTTGCATTTGTACCTCTTTCTACTGCCTCTTCACACTGTCTTTTACTTCTGTACTCAGGCAGAGGGAGGGGAAATGGACTTGAAGAGCAGATGTTCACCGTATGGTCTTTGTGGCTCCCTAGATACATTCTCTTCCACTGAGGTGTTTCTCATTTCCTGGCTTTGATTGTTCAGGATGTATGAGGACTAAGGTCTGTACCTTACTGCTTTTCTCTCCTGATGTTAGGAAACCAGTTATACTGGAATCTCCCAAATGTGATGGGGGCGAGGTATAGAGAAGTACATTTTTGACTACCTGTAAGTAATAAGTGCCAGCAGGAAAAATTAATCTTGATATTTTTGTGATAAGTAGAGTGACTTTCTTTGAACATCTTTGAAACTGTACTCCAAGAAAATGAGGACCAAGACTAAAAAAAAATACCTTTGAATATGCCTAGCACAATGAGTAGGACAAATAAGCCTCAACAAATTAATTAATAATTAAGATATCTCATTTAAAATATAAATGTTTGGTAATGTTAATTTGATGTTTATTCTTTTCAGATACAGATGAATATAGACCTCCTGTTTGGAAATCTTACTGTAAGTATACTAATAATTTTAAATTATAAGTAATATAAAAATATTAGGATCATTAGATAGGAAGTCATTCCATTTTGTACCTGTTATTGAAAAATTAATTCGCAACAGGATTTTGGAATAGCAGAAGTAATTGTGAGGAAACAGGAGTGTTTATACATGGTTTGCACATGTGGAATGCATCTCATCCTTCTGAGCCTGCGTAGATTTCCATATCATGGAACCTGAGACTGCTTGTTGGCAGTGGCTGATAAATTAATTCAAGGAGAAGCTAGCTAAGAAAGAATTCAGGCTGTTTAATTATTTATTCTCAGATCTTGATGCTTTATAGGAAGATTTTTAAAAAGTAGAAATAAGGTTAAATATAATCAATGAAGTTTTTAAAAAATTCATGAACGCACTATTGCAAAAACCAGTACTGCAAGCTTTTGTTTGTTGTCTATAGAGTTGAATAAGCAACCTAAGAAACCTGTCCTTTAAATATAAATTACTAACATCTTGTAGATGTTGAGTTATTCTAACTTTTGATATTGGTATGTTTCTGAAATTTGTTAACTGAAGAAGCAGCAATTCAGTTTCTTGTTGGTTTTATATTCCCAGAACAATGGAGAGTTTTATTTTAATAGGTTGTTACATTGGGCTAATTATAATAAGCAAAATATGAACAATTTCTGAAATACTGCCATATATGCATTTTCCCGTACCCCTGCTGGTGCCTTTGGTTTCTGGAGAGTGTAGAATGTATAAAAATGACTAATGTTCTTTAATCTCCTAAAGATTTTGTCTCATAATCTCATTGGCAGAAGCCTATTTAAAATTATTTTCTGCATTTTTCGGTTTTCAATTTATCTTTTATTCTCTTGCTCTGACTTGTGCCTTACCCATTTTTTATTTTTCGTGTAAGAGCATTTATGTAGCCTCAGACTATTATTGAATCATGGTGGTGATTTTGTTCCCTCTAAAGAATATTCATTACTATATATAGTATATGCAATGTCTATTTTTTTCTATTTTCGTATGTCCTACCATAGCCACCATTTTTCTTTAAAAATGGCATACGTCTCTTTTGAGGTGAGAAATTAAATTATATGGATTTTACAGTTTCTTTTAATGCCTTCAATGCCTGGGCTTTCCCCTCCATCATTTTAATAGTAGAAACAGAGAGGAAATTATTAGAGTAGACTTTATTTCCTGACCATCAAATGAAAAAACTTCGTTCCATATCAAGGAAATGTTATGATTAAACTGTTAAAACCAACTGGAAAAGTCCATTTTAAAAATAGGTCAGACTTATATCTATATCTATATTATGTCTATATCTATATCTATATCTATCTATATCTATATCTATCTTGGTTAGAGGTGATAATTGACAATAAATTCTATGACATTATTCAACACTGACAAACCATAATGCATTCATCATTTTCTCTGTGATGTGAATTAAATTTTTGTAATTAAAAAATTCTCAAAATATTAATAAAACCTAAATGGATTGATATTTTTAAGAAATGAGTTTTGTCAGTCAATGTTAGGAGGGAAATACAAAACAGCAACTATTCAAAGTGTTCTGGTTGTTAACTTCTAGTCTGTATTTGTAAAACCAAAGGGACAGGTAAATCTTAATGTCAGAAGTTGCAACTTGTTAAGGTGTGTTTTTGTGTGTGTATGAGTGTGTGTTTTTTTTTTTTAACTTTCTGTCTCTAGCAGATTTGGATGCCTTTTCCCCATCTCAGAATTCCTCCCTTCACATTATCTTTTTAATCCATAAAAAGTATTCACAAGAGTACTTTTGAAAAAAGAAAAAGGAACTCACACAGTAAAATATGGGCATCTAAAACTGTTTAAATGTGCTGTCTTTCTTAGGGATTTTTGCAACCAGGAAGAAAAGGCACAAGAAGACATTTCTATGAGTAGAATTTCAGTCATTACTAATGAGGAAGGGCTTTGTTTATGTTTTGATTTTTAAACAGTAAAGCTGAATCTTCTCTGTGCCTTTTCAGTGATAGCATTACCGTGGTCTGTTTGGGTGATGAACTCAAAATGCATGCTGGTGATCAAACAGTACTCCAAAGGAGTTTTGGTGTTACTGTCAGTCACCTACATACTATCATAACTAATCTTTGCTGAGTGTTTACTTTGTGCCAAGGACTGTTTTGTCTAACATATAGTAACTTACTTAATCCTTTCCGTGTCCTATGAAATACAAATTATTTTTATCCCCTTATTATTGCAAGTGAAGAACACTGAAGCACAGTATGCAGTGTTAGTGGCAGAGCCAGTGTTCAGACAACCCCAGAGGGTCTGGTCCAGGAGTTCACATGCTTAGACACATGTTATATCACCTTTCCATAGCAACACAGGACAGTGGGATGTGTCTGTTCGCAGTACATATATTGTGTGTAATAGACACACACATACATATGTATAGTCTAGTTATATATGCATGTATATGTAGTCTAATAGTATGTACTTATGTATGTTTCTGTATATGAATCAGTTCAATCAGAGGTGAAGCCTCTATAATGACATGTAATTAAAATCTGAGTCTTTATTATCTGACAATACCAGATGTCTGTGTAGTGTAATGTTATGTATGTCTTTAAATACAATATTAACTTAAATTCAATTGAATGTGATTATATATGTTGAAATCGAAAATAAATTCCTTCCAAGTGATAAATTTAAATTTACATAAACACACTTTCTCTAATAATCACACATTCTATTCATTCTTTTTTTTAAATTTCAAATAAAAAAAGCCAAAGACAGTCTGGAAGATCATGGTATTGGTATAACTTTCACTGATCCATTTTTAAATACTCTAAAAATTATCCTCTCTTTGGGAAGTTATTTCAGTGCCCAATTTATTTATTTATTTGCTTCATTTGCCCAAATTGAATAAGTGGCAGTAATGTTGGCTCAGAAGTTTTTTTTTAAAGGGAGATTATAAAAAATAAATAAATAAAATGTAAAAGATATGGGAGATTATCTTTAAGATAGAGATTTGCATATAAATAGGGGAGAAAAATGGCATATCTAGCCTAATTTTAGTTTCAAGTTTGACATTTAATAATGTATTTAAAAATACATAACCATTATTGGTTTGTATCAGAGAATAGTTTGAAGTAATGCAGCCATAAAAAAAACGGGGGAGGGGAGGATAAATGACTCAGATTATGGAGAAGAGAGCCAGATATCGAGTACTGATTTTTTATAAGACAGAATGGTAATTTTGTGTTTGTTCTTGAGCTTTCACTAAATTTAGTTAGGTTTACTTTCTTTGCTTTGTTCATAAAAAGTAGGACTGTACCACAGTTTACTTGTGAACATAAAAAAGCAGACAGTTTGTGATTCCTGATATATTCAGAAGTTCTACGAAAGAGAAATGGCCTGTTTCCCTTCTTTCTTTAGTGTATCAGCTGCAGCAGGAAGCCCCCCACCCCAGAAGGATTACCTGCACCAATGAGGTGGGTGGAATGAAACTGTTGCAATGAAATGTTTTTCATTTATTTGTTTCCCAGACTTGGACCTTCTTCATTGGCTATTTGTGGGATTAACCATCTACAGTAGTTGGCATCATAACACTGCAACTTGAATGAATTTTTTCTTACCATTTTTTTTTACTTGAAATAACTGTCACTGTTTAAGGGACGGTCTGGGAACACATTATAGAATATGACAATATAATTTTAAGTGATGCTAATCTTTTTTGTACATACATTCTTCTTCCATTTTTTGTTTTATTTTTTGCTTTTAAAACAAAGGTTGAAGGCATTATGGAAGTATTAATTTTTCCATTAGAAATATGTAAGTCATGATGTAAAAAATAAGCAAAGACATAGTTCACATACAAAAATAGGACATATGACAATACATAGGAAAAGATGTTCAATTTCATTAATAATAGAAATAGAAATTAAAATTAAAATACATAGACTATTGTCGCCTTTCAGAGTATCAGAACTTCAAAAGCTTAGCGTATCCTTGGTTAGTAAGCTTGTGAGGACATAGACACTTATATATTGCTGATGGGAATGTGCCATGCTACAATTCTATGAGAAGATTGTAATGTATAACAAAATATACTTCACTAACCTTTGACCCACTAGTCCAAGTTATAGGGATTTACCCTGATGAATTATCTATACAAATATGAAATAACATATGCTAACGTTTTTAGTGTAGGACTGTTTGTAGTAGAGTATTGGGAAAAAAACCTAATTGTCTGTAAGGAAGATTTCTATGAGATGATATGAAGTGATATAAAATGTATATACAATATACTAGTAAGTATGATCCCTTTTTAGTAATAAGGAAAAGAAGATAACTGCCTATGTGGTTCAATGGTTGAGTATCAACCTATGAACCAGGAGGTCATGGTTCAATTCCCAGTCAGAGTATACGCCTGGGTGGCAGGCTTGATATCTAATGGGGTATGCAGGAGGCAGCCAATCAGTGATTCTCTCTCATCATTGATGTTTCTCCCTTTCTCTTCCTCTCTGAAATCAAGTAAGAAAAAAAGAAAGGTTATTTTTGTAAAAGAAAAACACAGGAAGGATTAGCCAGGGACTGGTAAAATGTTTACCCATAAGGAGTGGGTGAGGAGCAGTGTTGAGGGTGTACGGATGGGAGACTTCTCGGAGGATATGTTTTTATGTAGTTGTGACTTTTGAATTATGCAAATGTATCACGTATTCAAACAACAGATTTAAATAAAAATGACAAAATGATCAGAACTGAACATAAATGAACTTACCCTTCCAGATAGAACAATGCCTCACGCAGAAAATATTTCTTAATTGAACCAGGCAAATACTCTCTTTCAGTCTGCCCCAGTACAAATTCCTTAGAAACTTTTCTGCTGGGCCTTTCTTTATCTCATAGCCCACACACACTGCCATGAAAAGCTAGGGGCGATTAGCTGGGAGGTTATGGCCCCAGTGGGAGAACAAAGGGGCAAGATTATGTCGAGATGTTAACAGAAGGGGGAATGTGGAAGGAAAGTCACAATCTCTTCTGACAAATCGTGGCATGAAAGTTTGAGTTATTTCATTTTTTGGATAAAGTGATATAAATATTTTTTCAGATTTGTAAAGTCCTAGAAATGAAAAGGTAAGTTAGTCCAACTCCTTTTACATACGAAATGTTTTGTAGATAAGGAACAGGTCTCAAGAGGCAGTTAGTCTGCTGGTAGAACTGGAACTCCAGACTCTGATTTTTCTTTTTCTTAATATTTGCTTTAATTTGTCACATACACAAAATATTGAGTAATGTTTTGAACATTTGCATTAGCACAAATAACTTTATTTTTTATTTTTCCAATAGGTAGAAAACAGACCAAAGTATTATGGAAGAGAGTAAGTATGGATTATCAGGAAACGTTTTATAGATTGAAATATGTAAGAGAGACAGTTAAATGGGTGCTTTTAGTAAAAATGCAAGAGGTATTCAAGTTTGGATGACTGAAATTATTTTTCTGATTATAAATGTAATTATTCTAATTGGTGAAAACAGAAAATAAAGACAAGTATAGAGAAGAAAGTAACATAGGGAAATGTATGCAAGAATGTTAAAATAAAGCCATGTAAGCAAATAAATAGTTCTAGATGTATATGAGGGAAACATTTATATTTGTGTGTACATGTATATATTAAGTATCTATCTGTCTGTCTATGTATATATCTATAGATAAATATAGATATAGATATAGATATACACACACATGTGTGTTGGGATATGGGTTGTTTAGTCTGTATGCTTTTCTTTAATTTTCTTCTAAAATTTGTATAACTAGATATATGCCACCTAGAAATAACTATTAGCAGTTTGAAGTATTACCTTCTAAAGATCTATTTTTCTAATTGATTTTACAAAATGAAGATATGCTTATAATTTTTAAAAAATATATTTTATTGATTTTTTACAGAGAGGAAGGAGAGAGGGATAGAGCGTTAGAAACATGGATGAGAGAGAGACATCGATCAGCTGCCTCTTGCACACCCCCTGCCAGGGATGTGCCCACAACCAATGTACATGCCCTTGACCGGAATTGAGCCTGGGACCTTTCAGTCCACAGGCCGACACTCTATCCACTGAGCCAAACCGGTTTCGGCGCTTATAATTTTTGTAGCATGATTTTTTTTTCATTTAATATTAATAATGAACATTTTTCTATTTTATGAAAAAATGTTATAAATTTAAAATCCTTAATTTTTCTAAATATTGAAAAAAGGAAATATAGCCCTTTGTGGAAAAGAATAAAAATCACCTATTATCTCATCATTCCCCAAATAAATCATTTGTTTTCATATCAAAAAATGTACTATATGTCAAGTATTTAGAAATTATTTAAAATTCTATTTAAGTTTTCAAGACTCTTATGAATAGAACATAGCACTTATGAGTTTGGGGAGCCACTGGTGTTCTTTATGGTTATACCACAATTTAGTTATTTCTCTGCTTTTGGCATTTAGGTTGCATATAAGTTACGCAATCATATGTTGCATAATGATGTTTCTGTCAATGATGGATCACGTATACAAAAGTGATACACCATGTACAACCTATATGTGTAGTAGGCTATACTGTCTAGGTTTGTATCAGGCACTCTATGATGAAATCACCTAAAATGTGTTTTTCAGAATATATCTCTGTCGTTTAGTGGTACATGACTGCATTATTAATGGTCACACCACAATAAGCATCTTAGTGCATACGGCTTTTTATGGGGTGGAGATTTTGGGTCAACTGTTATGAATAGTTTTAAGGGGTTATTAATCCTCACCTGAGGATATTTTTCCCATTGTTTTTTCCCCCCCAGAGTTGAAGAGAGGTGGGGGGAGGGGGAAGAAGGGGAGGGAGAGAGTAATGTCTATGTGAGAGACATGTGGGAGAGCCACATCAACTGCATCAACTGCATGAACTGGTTGCCTCCCACAGATGCCCCCACTGGGGCCAGGGAAGGAACCCGCAACCCAGGTACATGCCATTGACCAGGAATCAAACCCAAAACTCTCTGGTGTGGAGGCTAACGCTATAACCACTACCCCACACGGGCCAACACAGTTTTAAGATTTTTTAAAATACCATTGTCAAGTTTTGTTACAAAATTTGTTTTCTTGATATAATTATTTATTATTATTATTATTTAAATATATTTTTATTGATTTCAAGGAGAGGAAGGGAGATGGAGAGATAGAAACATCAATGATGAGAGAGAATCATTGATCACTGCCTCCTGCATGTCCCTTACTAAGGATTGGGCCTGCAACCCTGGCATTAGTAGGGAATTGAACCTGATTCCTGGGTTGATGCTCAACCACTGAGGCATACTGGCCAGGTGAATGATATTCTTCTTTATTTTTTTAAATCTTTTTAAAAATATATTTTATTGATATTTTACAGAGAGGAAGGGAGAGAGATAGAGAGCTAGAAATGTCGATGAGAGAGAAACATCGACCAGCTGCCTCTTGCACACCCCCTACCGGAGATGTGCCCACAACCAAGGTACATGCCCTTGACCGGAATCGAACCTGGGACCTTTCAGTCCGTAGACCGAAGCTCTACCACTGAGCCAAACCGGTTTCGACGATATTCTTCTTTAAATTGAATTTTTTTTAAACAAATAGATACTAAATTGTACTGATATTAATTGATGACAGATAAACTTAAGATAAACATATCCATATGCTAATCTAAAGGTAGGGATAGGTTACCATGTTCTTGCTCCAGCAGAGTCAGGGTGGACCTGGTTCTGAAATATTGAGGAATTTATGAAGATCAAAAATTCCAAGCCATTGCTAAACCTAGCTGTTTTGTTTTTTTATTATTTTTATTTTTAAAAATATTTTATTGATTTTTCACAGAGAGGACGGGAGAAGGGCAGAGAGCTAGAAACATCGATGAGAGAGACACATTGACCAGCTGCCTCCTGCACACCCCCCACCGGGGATGTGCCTGCAACCAAGGTACATGCCCCCAACCGGAATCGAACCTGGGACCCTTCAGTCCTAAGGCCGATGCTCTATCCACTGAGCCAAACCGGTTTCGGCTAAACCTAGCTGTTTTAATTGTCATGATTTGAATATACCTATCCTGGACTGTTTTAAGACTTAAATTGAGACTGATCATTTCCATGAGAAAAATCTCTAAAATGTTGCCGCTTGCACCTAATAAGATTTTTAAATTATTAAGGTGCCATTTCAGCCAGGACCGGTTTGGCTCAGCGGATAGAGCGTCAGCCTGCGGACTGAGGGGTCCCGGGTTCGATTCCGGTCAAGGGCATGTACGTTGGTTGCGGGCACATCCCCAGTAGGGGGTGTGCAAGAGGCAGCTGATCGATGATTCTCTCTCATCAATGTTTCTAACTCTCTATCCTCTCTCTTCCTCTCTGTGAAAAATCAATTAAAATATATTTTAAAAAAAAGAAAAAAAAAGGTGCCATTTCAGAGCCTTTAAAATATATTATTTCAAATTATTTCAAATTCAAGAAACTTGTTTTGTTTTACCAGTAAAAGCTGCAAAGTTTCAGTACAGCAATAACTCAGTTCTATTATTTTGAGTCACTTAAAGGACATAATGTATGTTCTTTGTAATTTGTAAATCCCTTACGAATGTAAGGTGATTTTATATTTTTAATATTAATCATCAGTCACCGTTGGCATATTTTTCTTTTTCAGTGTTTTAGCTCTGATGAATCTTCTGTGTTTGTGTAAAGAGTGTGTTTATTCTTCTTCCCCCTTTCTTTTCTCTGTTAATCAAAAATAGGTTTTAGCAGGGAATGAAAGCAAGTATTACAGCTCATTGCTTTTGGCTTGAGAACCAGGGATGCAGATTATGCACATTATTGGACAATCATGCCAATTAAGGGCAACACAGGGTCCTGGAAAATTGCCAACATAGACTCTGAGCCAAAATTTTGAGAAATGTTATTAGTATGAAGAAAGGAAATGGGACACATTTCTGTATATTTTTCATCATGCCCATGTGGTCAGAGCGGCTGCATCAGAAGGGCATGTTTGCTCAAGAGAGGTGGTTGGTCTTCCTTTGGTTGGATGGGGATTTGGGTTTTGTAGTTGTTAAATGGATTGGGTAGCGGTTTGGTGCTGTTTTATCACCACAGAGAGGCTGGCCAGGGTCCAGGGCCAGGAAACACAAAGCATAGTTAAACTCCGTTGAGTTTATAATCCCCTTTGAGTATATGGCAGTGTTTGATCTCAGAAACAACAGGGAAAGGTGGGATTTTGTTTTGTCTTGCTGCATTGAGAAAGTGGAAGACATGCAGTTTCTGAATGGACTTTGTTTCTCAGGTTCCATGGCAGGATCTCCCGGGAAGCCGCCGACCAGCTCCTGAGTGTGGCTGAGGGGAGCTACCTCATCCGGGAGAGCCAGCGCCAGCCAGGGACCTACACATTGGCTTTAAGGTTGGTCGAGGACCTGTAATTATAACTATGCTTCATTTAAAACCCTCTTAATAGAGGGCTTTAAATTTTAAAAGCATCCAGCTCGTAATTGAATTGGTTCTTGTTTTCTTGGGACCTAATTACCATTTTAATAGCTTGGAGGCCCTTAAAAAATTCCTCCTGAATGGTAGCACTCACTAATTAAGAATTGAAGAACTTTTAAAGCATTTTTATTGTAGCTGCTTTCTTGCATTTCATTGTGGGTGCTCTCCCATCTGTCCTGCTGTGTCAGCTCCATCTATTTCTTGAATGAGAAAAGGAACTAAGAGAAAAGATCTTTGTAACTCATAAAATTAAAGCCAGTGTCATTTCTCTTAGGTTGGCTTTTGGTGGAAGCAGTTTTTCTTGGGAGCTCTTGGCTCTTTCCTATCAGCTGAACTTTTCCAGCATTTTGTCTGTTCTTAGCTTATAGTACCATGCCCAGAAACAAGTATTTACATTAACCCTCCAATACAGAACAGAAATATAATAGCATGCTTATCCTTGGGTTTACCTCCTGCCAGGCCTCTAACCTCATTTCATCTTCACAGCTCAGGATTTATGGATTGTTACCTTCTCCACTTTACATATAAGGAAACAGAGGAACTAGAGGCCGAGTAACTTGGCCAGGGTCATACATTTAATAATTCATGTAACTGCTATTTGAAACCTGTTAATCTAGTCTGCGTTGCTGCCTCTCTAAAGGCTTGGAATATTTATCCGTTGTCTTTGTCCATTCATCATTTATTCATCCATTCTTCAGAAAAGCCTTAAAAATAGAAACTTTCTGCCCTGGCTCAGTGGTTGGAGCATTAGCCCGAGCACCAAAGGGTGATAGGTTTGATTCGCAGTCAAGGGAACATACCTGGACTTCGGGTTCGCTGTCCCTCCTTCCCCCCGCCCTCCCAGGGTGTGTGCAGGAAGCAACTGATGGATGTGTCTCTACATCATTATTTCTATCTTCCTCTTCTTCCCTCCTACTCCCTCCATTCTAGAATCTCTGAAAAGCAATGGGGGAAAAATCCTCTGATGAGGATTAAAAATAAAAAATAAAGAAACTTTGTAAGAAAGAGGTCAAAGAAATTAAGTTTCTTTCTATGGCCTCAAAGAGAGAATAGAAAGGTTATGTTATTGCTCAGGACTCTAACCTGACATTCTAACTTAGTCACTTATGCCTATGTGAGTGATCAGGACTGCTCTTAGTCCCACCCATCAGATTTAATCATCCTTCTGACAAAAAGAATGATATTTCATACTGAATGCCGAATTAATAGCATACTTGGAGAACAGAACTTGTTATAGGACTTCATGGAAATTTGCTTTTGATGACAAATGATAAAGTGTAAGTCCCCCATTAATTATTTAATTATATTCCTTTTTGGGGTTTAAATTATGGCATAGGGGGGGATCTGGGCTGGGAATTCAAAAACCTATTTGTTTTGCCACTGAATGAACTAAAAGACTGATTCGGGGCCAACCACAGAACTCCTTAAAGTCAGTTTCTTCATCTTTCTGCTCCTAACATTTTATAATTTTAGGATTCTATATCACATTTCCAAAAAGTCTGGTCATCTGAGTGTGTGAGGTAATAAGCCTTGATGTCAAGGTTAGTGGATCTGAATGAGGAAGAAGGAGGTACAGTGAGAGCAGACATAGAAATCTCCCCTTTGCTGCCGTCTTCTTACTGCCTCTGAGGTCACATACCCTGTTTCCCCGAAAATAAGACAGTGTCTTATATTAATTTTTGCTCCCAAAGATGCGCTAGGTCTTATTTTCAGGGGTTGTCTTACTTTTCCATGAAGAAGAATACAGTGCACATTTATTGTTAAATGAAAATAAAGGAAATTTATTACCTGTATATGGCACAGTAGTATGGTAGTTGTCAACACAAACCAGACAAACTGTGAATCCTACAGTATCAAGAATTTACTCATTTATTCAATGACAATCATGTCATCATCTTCTGGAACATCATCATAACAATTCAATTCCTCAATTTCCTGGTGACTTTCTTGTGACTCCATTTCTTTCAGATTCAGTGGACCAAATCTCTCATGTTCAGCAATAGCACTGTCTTTAAATGAGTACTTCTTGTCAAGGTAGCCTGCTCGCAGTGCATTGGTAATGCCACTGTCAGTGATTTTCTCCCATGAATTCTTCACCCCAGTCACAACTTCTTGCAGTTTAGGTTTCACAAAGTTTCCACGCTGATTTCTCTCCATTCACGCAGCAGTGACGTCAGTACTCCGCGTAATGTCACTGGTTGCTAGACGCCAGTTGGGGCGGCCCTAGCGACCAGTTTATGGTACATTAATTTTCATTCTGAGACAGAGCCTGGGGGCCTTATTTTCGGGGGGATGCCTTATATTTCACTCAGAAGGAAACCTGTAAGTAGGTCTTATTTTCGGGAAAATGCGGTAGTAAGTTACGGAACTGGAATTTGAACTCAGTTTTGCCTCATTGCAAAGTTTCCATATCTTTCCTTTTGCGGTATTGCCTCTCAGAACATGCTGTCAAGCAGTTTTCACTTAATGACACCAGCAGACAATGTAGGCCGAGTATTTAGTTTGGAGAAAAGCAGCACCCAAACCTTCCAAGGTCTTCCTCATTTCCTCCCCCTCACTCTCTCCCATGCTGCACATGCCTGTGTTATCTAATAGCGAGGAGGACTTTTTCTTCTTGCTCATCTCACAATTTTTATTTCTTGAGTTTTTTCCCCCCTTTAAAGTTCCCTCTCCTTTTCAACTGTAAGCCCCTTCCTGGACTAGTTCAGTAACTGCCTAATAAATATTCCTTTTCCAGTCTTGTCCCTCTAATATCTCTTCCACAGTATCGTAAATGCCAATCAGTCTTAAATCAGCAATATTGTAATGTTGGGTAGGGCAAAGGTTTCAAAGATTACACCTCCCCCCATCACTGACATCTCTCTCAAACTGGTGGAGGCCTAACCGTAACCCTTCACTAATGGTCTTTGTGATCATGTGAGGCATTCCTCAGGGTAGTACGTGTTATGTAAGTGCTGTCACATCACCAGTTTTCTGCAGTGAGAAAAGAGATTTCATTCCATAGCTGGAAGGTATTCTGCAGTTGAATTTTACTTGCCTTTTCACAATCTTCTTCTACATTCCATCTCAGCCTGAATTTCAGGCCAGGCCTTGAAGGGCTATTTTGCCTTTGCCCATGTTGATCCCTTGGTTCAGGAAATAAGACTATTAATCAATGAAAGGAAGTATACAGACAGACATTTAAATGGTTGCAGTGTGTAATTGAAGATGCGAGGTCAGGCATCAGATAATAGTACCTTATGAAGAATTAGATGTTTGTTTCAAAGTGACTTTGGGATTTTCTGTTTGTTTTTGACAACATCTGGATTAGCTGTAGTTTAATGAGATATAGCAAATACAGTTATGCGTAATCTTAAGATAATTTAAGAAGTTTGAAAACATTTTTTATCATTTTCATAGTTTTAAAACTAATTCCTTAAAATACATTTTATCATGTAATTTTTCTCACTAAGAAGAAAATAGTACTTTCACTGTTGTGCATGTGGAGTGACAAATGAAAAGGGATACGACTAGTGCATGTTTTCTATGATCTTTTATTAAATGTTAAGTATATACCAAAGAATCCTATATAATAAAAGAGTAATATGCAGATTGACCATCACTCCAACACACAATATAGCTACCCCCATGTGGTCAAAGATCCTGCCCCCATGTGGACACAAGATGGCCACCACAAGATGGCCAGCAGGGGAGGGCAGTTGGGGGGGGACCAGGTCTGCAAGGGAGGGCAGTTGAGAGGGACCAAGTGTGCAAGGGAAGGCAGTTGGAAGCGATCAACCCTGCAGGGGAGGGCAGTTAGGGGTGACCAGGCTGGCAGAGGAGGGAAGTTGGGGGCAAACAGGCTGGCAGGGGAGCAGTTAGGCATCAATCAGGCTGGCATGGGAGTGGTTAGGAGGTGATCAGGCTGGCAGGCAGAAGTGGTTAGGGGCAATCAGGAAGGCAAGCAGATGAGCAGTTAAGAGCCAGCAGTCCTGGGTTGTGAGAGGGATGTCCGACTGCCCGTTTAGGCGGTTTCAGACCTAAACGGGCAGTCGGACATCCCTCTAAGGGTCCCAGATTGGAGAGGGTGCAGGCTGGGCTGAGGGACAACCCTCCCCCCCTTCCCGGGCTTTGTGCATGAATTTCATGCACTGGGCCACTAGTAACGTATAAGAAACATAACAATTATTAAATATCATGATTATAACTGTTAAGTGGCCAGCATGTATTTTAAGAAGCAGCCATTGCCTTTGGAGTCTCCTTTGTACTGTGAATTCCTCTTCTGTCCCCCCTACTTCCTTCTGTTACTCGCACTGCAGACTTAGGGATGATCAGTCCCTGGCCTTCTTATGAATTTGTAACAGATGTTTGTATTCCCACACAGCACATTGTTTAGATTTGCTTATTTTGGACTTAAAATAAATGGAACCTGTAGAATGTATTCTTCAGCTTTTTTTCACTCAACATTATGTTCCTAGATATAATCTTACTGTAGAACATAGCTATATTTAATTTATTTTCACTGCTGTATAATAATCTTTTGAATAATTATACTATAATTTTAGTTGCTTGACCTTATTGTGTATATTTAACCTCTTTGAGCTTTAGTTTCCTGTTTGTAAAATGAAACCTTTAAGATTCTTTAATTAGACGCATCCCACTTTCAAGAATCATATTATCAGTTGAGAAGCCTTCAGCTCCAAGTGTTATCTGATATTCAAAAGCAAACTCTTCCTGCATAAACAGTACATTATTTAAGGTAATATTTCACATAATGTGAAATTCAGAAATGCAAAATCACGGATGATCAGTATCCCAGTGATGTTATGGAGGACTTGTGATCTTTTCATTTCTGGCCATTCACAACGTCAGCTCCTGTCTGAGGCTGATCTTCCTTGTGGTCAGAGGTGGCTGCAGGGGCAGGCAGAGTTGTGGGCTTCCTTCTCTGTGCTCCTTACAAGGGAGCACACTGCTGTTCTCTCGTGCAGTATGCATCCTTCCCTTCAGGTTGATCGGGCCAGCATTGGTCTCCCTTTCCCAAGCTGGACCAACGGGCCAGTCACAGCCTGCAGGGAAATGCATGTACTAATTGTTTGTCCTGGACCTGGGAGATGGAGTCAGCTTCTGCTGGAAGGTAAGGCTTTGGAAGGAGGTCTGGATGAATACATTCTGGTTTTCTTTTCTTGTTTTAAAAGAAGGAAAAAAGTTGCAGTGTGTGTGTGGAGTGGGGAGGGGGGTCATGGTGTAGAATGTGTACAGTTATACTATACAGCATAGAAAGTGTTCATTAAAATAATTTCCATGTTAGATAATGAGGATCAATCCATTGTATAATTCTTCAAATATTTTAGTCTGATCAACTTCTTATTAAAGTAGCATATCCAGCCGAAACCGGTTTGGCTCAGTGGTAGAGCGTCGGTCTGCGGACTGAAAGGTCCTGGGTTCGATTCCGGTCAAGGGCATGTACATTGGTTGCGGGCACATCCCCGGTAGGGGGTGTGTAAGAGGCGGCTGGTCGATGTTTCTCTCTCATCGACGTTTCTAGCTCTCTATCTCTATCCCTTCCTCTCTGTGAAATATCAATAAAAATATATTTAAAAAAAAAAAAAGTAGCATATCCAGTTTTGTAAATAATAAGAAAATGTGGTATGAGTTCCACAGAAAGTCAGGTACATGAAGCCAGGCACCAAAGTTTTAAAAATTCTGTTTGGTGATGTTGTTTTGTCTATAGTATTTTCAAAATATGATTTAAAGTATTTTTCAATCTGACTTAAAATAATTTAATATTTTAAAGATGACATGAAAAGTCTAATTATGTTAATATTTTTAGCACAGTAAAATAAATCCATTGTAGTATTGACTAATATATTCCTTAAAATATTTATCCCTGGACTTTCATAGATAATCAGGGTCTAGATCTTCATTATTAAATTGGGAAATTAACAATCTCCCAGGTAACTGCATCATCTAAAATAACATTTATTGAGCTTCTGTATTCTGCCAGGGACTAAAATATTTGAAGAATTATACAATGGATTGATCCTCATTGCCTAACATGGAAATTACTTTAATGAATACTTACTAAGCTGTATAGTATAACTGTACACATTCTCCACCCTGACACCCCCCCTCCACACACACACACTGTAACTTTTTTCCTTCTTTTAAAACAAGAAAAAAACAGAATGTATTCATCCAGACTTCCACCCAAAGCCTTATCTTCCAGAAGAAGCTGACTCCATCTCCCAAGGAAGAAGGCCTTTAAGCTACTTCTTAAAAGTAGAGTGGAAGTTTTCCAGGTAGAAGGATAGGATGTGATGAAAATTAGCATTTTGGCAAGAAGAAACAGCCAAGGCCGGAATATATAGAGCAGCATAGAACATTTGGTGTGTGGCAGGTTGCTGGGGTTTGGGAATACAGGAAGTGTGCCAGGAAAGCCTGGTATTTCATGCTTAAGAATTTGGACTTTATCTGTGGGACATGGGAGTCAATGAAAACTTTTTTAGATGAGAGTGATGATTACGTTTATAATTTAGAACCATCATTGTAGGACCAATAAGAATGAATGGAGCCCTGCCAGTGTTTTTAAGTGATTAGAGCATCAGCCCATGCACTGAAGGGTCATGGGTTTGGTTACTGGTCAGGGGGTGTGCAAGAGGCAGCTGATTGATGATTCTCTCTCATCGATGTTTCTAACTCTCTATCCCTCTCTCTTTCTCTCTGTAAAAAATCAATAAAATATATTTTTTAAAAAGAATTTAAAAACTGAAGAAGCATAGTGTAACTCTGTGTTTGGACATATTTATTATATTTTCTTTTAAAATATATTTATTTGTTAAATTCTAAAATATACATAGCATAAGTTAATCTGAAAAATAAAATTCATTAGAGAGGTTGTTATGTATATTATTGTACTACTTACATAAAATTAGATATCTATTGGGTATATTAGGTATATGTAGGTCTAAAAGAATGATGAATTTAAAGGTGATTTTTATTTCTTTGTAGCTTTCTGAGTGCCTGATTTTTTTTACAATGCATGTATAGAATTATTATAGTCGGTCAAAGAAAATTAATAGGGCTATCTTCATTTTGAGAAGTATTCAAGACACTAATTGCACTCTTTAAGAAAAGTAGAAGATAAAACTTCCTGTATCTCTGAAGATCTGAACCTAAGTGGAATGTATTAACTTATTTAAATAATAGTTCAGAATCAAAGAATTGGTCAGCCTTGGGGGCTCTAGAGAGGGCAGTCACATGTTGATATAATTATACTGCATTTCCCAAAACCATTTGATCATGAGATCCTCTTTTCATGGAATCTCTCTGTGGAACACACTTTGAGAAACATTCCAAAAAAACATTTGATTTGCACAGTTCCTCTTTCTCTGAATTTCATGCACCAAGCAACCTTCTAATTTAGGCTTTCCATGTGGTCTACATGGAGAGAAAACTTAAAATATATAAGTAGAGTGTTAGGGGCTTTTGAGTTATTTCTCATTTTCAAGTTAACAAATTAGAATTAAATGCTGTAGTTGAGGGAGAAAAGAAGGGGGAACAAATCTACCAGGTTTCTTCTATTTGGTAAGTTAAGAGAGACATCCTTCCGGCCAGGGTGCCTCAGTGGTTGAATGTTCACCCATGCACCAGGAGGGCATGGTTTGATTCCCAGTCAGGGCACATGCCCAGGTTTTGGCATCCCCACCAGCTAATGATCCTCTTTTGTCGATGTTTCTCTCTCTCTCCCCCTCTCTGAAATCAATAAAAGAAAAAGAGACATCATTCCCATTGTTTTCACACCTCTTTTTGATAAATAAGCCCCAAAGACTTCCTACTAAAGTGCTAAATTGATAGATAAAAATTAAGGGCTTATTGCCTCATTGATTTTTTTTCTTATTTCTTATTTTATTTTCCTGAACCAGAAAAGATTTACTTCCTATTGACAGAGTGTTCTGAAACATCTACCTGTGGCACCCAAACACCATTTTTATGTATTAAAAAATTGCAGGCTTGGCTATGCATGCTATGAACATTTACCTCTTTTTTTTTTAAACTTTTTATTTTTATTTAGTTATAAATAACATGCCAATTTACCCATTAAAAGTGTACAATTCAGTGGTTTTTAGAGCATTCAGAAAGTTATGCAACAAAATCCATTTTAGAACATTTAATCACCCTAGAAAGAAACTCCATGCCTATTTGCAGTCACTTCCTATTCCTCCCAACCCTCCTAGCCTCAGGGAACCATTAGCCTACTTTTGTCTCATAGAGTTATGCATCCTGGCTATTTCATAAAAATGGAATCATATGTATGTCTTCTTTTGTGACTGCCTTCTTTCCCTTAGTATGTTTTTAAGGTTCAATTGTGTTGCTGAATGTATCACTACTTCACTCCTTTTTATTAACGAATATTTAAATAATGTTCCAACGTTTGCCTGTATGCCCATTTTGTTTATTCATTAGTTGATGGACATTTGGATTGTTTCCACTCTTTGGCTATTATGAATAATGTTGCTATTATTAATAATGCTACTCACAAGTTTTTGTTTGGACATTTTAATTTCATATATATATATATATATATATATATATATATATATATATATATAGGAGTAAAAATGCTGGATCACATTGCAACTTTGTTTGACATTTTGAGGAACTACCAAATTTTTTTTCAAAACATTTTTACCATTTTATAGTCCCACCAGCATGACAATATATGATGGTTCTAGTTTCTCCTCCTCACCAGCCCTTACTATGTCTTTGATTTCAACAGTGCATGTGACATCCTAGTGGATGTGAAGTGGTATCTCATTGTGATTTTGAATTGTACCTAACTCTTGAATGGTACTTCATTTTTCAAATGTTTATGCTCAATATCATTTAAAAAAATATATATTTTATTGATATTTTTTACAGAGAGGAAGGGAGAGAGATAGAGAGCTAAAAATGTCGATGAGAGAGAAACATCGACCAGCTGCCTCTTCCACACCCCTTACCGGGGATGTGCCCGCAGCCAAGGTATATGCCCTTGACCGGAATTGAACCCGGGACCTTTCAGTCCGCAGGCTGATGATCTGTCCACTGAGCCAAACCGTTTTTGGCTCAATATCATTTTTATATACAGCTATCCAAATTTCAGTTTCATCTCAAAAGTATGCAAAGGGAGCATTGGGTTTAAAGCAACAGTAAATGAATCAAAAAAGTTGATTTAAAAATTTTTGCATTTTAAAGGAACAGCATAAGGCAAATTCCATTGAGCATTTCATTTAGGGTGGAGTTGAGTTTCAAGCACATTTGGGGGCTAATCAACAGGAACTTTGATCTGAGAGAGTTAACTGACTCTGTGGCTATCTACCTACTTTGCAAAGGGAATCTGGACTCTGACTTATAGACATACTTGAGGGTACAATATAAAATATACCAGGTTCTCTTAACAGATCCTGTTACTTGGCAACAAGATACAGCCATAGAATGTATTGATAATGTGCCTCCTTCCCTTTGAATGATTTGTTACACCCAAATATCTTTTAACGGATTTAACCATTTTACAAATATAATAATAGTTAACAGCTCCTGAACATTTGCTGTATCAGGCACTATGGTAAATACTTTATGTGAATCATCTTTCAGTATTTTCCAATACCTTTTCATAATTGGCATCCATTGAAAATTATATATAAGGAAGTAAATGCATGAGGCTGATTAAGGCTAAGTATGACTGGCTGAAGGACTTAAGCCTCTAACACTTCCGACCTCTGTAAAGGCTGAACAGGTTTGATATCTTGTAATCTGTGTCCTCTATTTGTGGCATCTAGGTTGGAAAACTCAGTTTTAGCTGTAAAAGAAGCTTAAGTTATATAGACTACATTTTCTGCATTTTACAGATAAGACCAAGAATTAACTTGCTTTAGAACAAAGAGCTAAGATATGGAGACTATAAGTTATTAAAATGAAAAACATCCTAAATCATAATAAAACCAGAGACCCGGTGCATAAATTTGTGCATGGGTGGGGTCCCTCAGGGTGGCCTGTGGAGATGGGCCCCAGCTCACACCCCAGGCCCCTCTGCCACGCCTGGCACCCCGCCTTGGCCTAGCACCGCCCCCTCACCTGCTCCACCATCCCACCTGTGGGGCGATTTATCAGGGCCGTCTGTGGAGCAATTGGGCTCCTGCTTGCACCTGCCTTGACCTGGCGCTGCCTGCTCACCTGCTCCGCCATTCCACTGTGGTCCTGCTCTTGTCCGGCCCATCAGGCTGCCAGCACAGCGTCACCTGCCATGTTTCGTGCTGCCCCCTGGTGGTCAGCACACATAGCGAGTGGTCGAACAACTGCCCAAGGGGACAGTTTGCATATTGGGCTTTTATTATATAGGATATGCAGTACTTTACATAAGGAATGTGATAAGAGTAAGCTCAGCTTTAAATCAATGCGTTTTTAATAATTATTTTGACATTAGTAACACATAACTATTTTTATGAAATACATATACCTTTGTTTAAAGTCTTTAAGGATGAGGTTTACACAACTAATTCTCAAGGGATAACTTTTCATCACTACCCCTCAAAAGAGAAAAAGCCAAGTTAGGTATATATACTGTTCAATTATTTAGCCTAAAATTCCATTATAAAATCATTTGGTGATCATTTGTACTTACAAAAATAATTTTGTAGTGAGTTTGGGTGATACTTCAAATGAAAACAGCAATGATAATTTATGAAGATCATACCATATTTACTCCCATGTAATTTATTACATCTCTTTGATTATGAAAACACATGGATACATTTTAAAAGATTCAAGAGAAGCATATATAATAAATTATATTACTTTCCCACTACATACTCCTAGTTCCACTTTCTAGAGATAATGCCATTTATAATTATTTGATTGTCCTTCCAGATATTGGTCATATATTTTAATGGCGTGTATGTCTATTGTATTTTATTTTAGGTGATAATTGCTAGAGGTTGGCTAACCATAGCAGCAAAGATAATCTCTAGTATTTGCAGGAGTTCACCCTATTGTCTGCTTGACTATGTAGTTATGTAAGAAACTGCTAATGCCTGACAGAAGCCATCAGTACTTTATTTAGCTTTAGCTGATGGTTGGTAGTTTAAGAAAATGTTGAGCTGCATCCTGTGAGTTTAGCTTCCATTCCTATGATGGGGATTGATGACTGGTGATAGAATATACAACAAGATGATAAAATGGGGCTCTTTGTGATATAAGTGCAATTTTTATTTAATTTATTGTGGCTTGGAGTTTAGAATGCTGGTATGATTCGATTAATTGAGGGAGTTCCTAATGAGAATGTTATATTTACTCTTTACTGCTCTGAAATTTTAGCACGAAGAAACTATTGCTGCTGTATTAGAAAATAATAAAATGCATTGAAATTTGAAAAAATTAAATTTGAAAAAAAATGATTGGGATAAAAATCCAGAATTTTTAACTGAACCTCAGAATATTTGGTTGACTTTTTAAAGTGAGCTCAGCCAGAGTTCTTGGGTAAAGCCAGCAAATTACAGTGTATTGGTGAAGGGCTTTCACATTTTTGCAAAGTGAACATTGGATGAAAGCTTTTCCACGTTTAGGAAGAAGGATCAAAAGTAACCGGGGCAGGATTATGCTGCTGGTAGGCGTTGACGTGCAATGTACTTGGTGTTCTTTGATCTGATAGCTCATGATAGGTTTAGTTGGTTACCATGGTTTCGTTTCATTTCCTGCAATCCTTCTTGCTGTGCTATTTGGAATAAGTGGAAAATAATGTTCTGCAGGATAATTTTTGAAAAAGGGTTTCTGCTTCTCTTAGTTAAGATTATGAATTACTTTTTGGGAAATTTTCTGGATATAAGAGTATGTGAATAACACATATGTTGACAATTGAATTTAGTAGTCCTGCAATATCAGGATTGTTATTGATAAAAAGGATAGCATAATTTACTTCAAAATGTAATACCATGTCATCAATGCCATAAGCTTTTTAAAAATATTGGTATAATCCAGTTTATATGAAGGATCTTAGGTCAAGTATGCTTTAATAAAACAAATTGTTGAAAGTAATTAATATATCACAGTAGGGAGTGGATAGTTTAATATAAGGCACTCCTTACTTAAATAAAATAGATGTGTTTCTGAAAATGGTTGCAAGTTGAAATGTAAATGCGCAAGAGTTCATAGCTTTTTTGTATGATTATTTAGTTTTTTTCCTAACATGTATATAACACAGAAAACATTTAATGCAAAAAGCTGAAGAAAAAGCAAAAAAAATCACTTATAATCCTACCAGCTAGAGACAACAAGCACTGTAAGAATTGTAGTGTAACTCATACTTTCCTGGGTTAAAGAGATGATTCCATACCAAGTATCTTTTCTATGGTATATTTTTAAAATTAGCTATATATCATGAATATTTTCCATGTCAGTAAATATGTGGAAAGTTTGCTATTTGAATTAATTCTTTGTAAGGCCAAGTTTTACATTGCAAATTTTTAAAAACTCTGGTTTTCACTTACTATATTTACTTATTTAAATTTAGGCCCATCATAACTTTTGTTTTTTATTAAAATATACAATATAGAAACTTTAAAATGCAGAAATGCAGGAAAAGAAATATATTACCAGTTTCATTGGCCACAAAGTAAATAATATTTTGGCAACAAGGTTTTATTGTGGTTTCTTTTTAATTTTTTTCTTCTTCTTTTTCTTCTTCCTCCTCCTCCTCCTCTTCTTCCTCTTCTTCCTCTTCTTCTTGGAAGGGATGGGGGAGAGAGAGTGAAACATTGATATAAGAGAGATACATCAGTTGCCTCCTGTAAATGTCCTGACTAGGGATGGAACCTGCAACCTGGGTATGTGCCCTGAGCCCACCTCCTTTGGTATATGGGGCGATGGTCCAACTAACTGAGCCATGCCAGCCAGGGCTTGTTACTTTGTTCACACACACACACACACACACACACACACACACACACACTCTGAGTGGCCAGATTATTAAGCATTCAGAGATCATAATAATCTGGCCAGTTTGTGTGTGTGTACAATCAAGTGTATAAAAAATTATAATGATATTCTTCTGGGTGCTGAGGTTATAAGGATGAATAAACAATCAAGATCCCTAAAAAAAATTATAATGATATTCTTCTGGGTGCTGAGGTTATAAGGATGAATAAACAATCAAGATCCCTAAAAAAAATTATGATATTCTTCTGGGTGCTGAGGTTATAAGGATGAATAAACAATCAAGATCCCTGGCCATATGGAGTTTATCAGGGAGTGAGAGGATTAGACTTCAATGAGACTGTCCCATATATAGAGTTAAAACTGAGACAAGTGCTGTGGAGGGAAAAGGACAGAAAGTATGAATGTATAAAGGAAAATCTGATCTAAATTCAAGGAGTGTAGTAAGATGGGTTCTGTCAGATTTTGTCTTATTTAGAGGCAGGTCCTTCATTCTGGGAAATACTGTCCGCTGCTGCTTCTCCCCCTCCCCCTGTCACCACACACCTCTTCATCGTGCTAGTCCCCGAAGACAGCGAATTGCGGTCAGTTCAGAGGAGCCTCTTCTCTCTAGTTTGTCAGAGCTCTGGTTGTTTAGCAAGCTCTCAGTTACATTGTAATTTCTTTGTGTGTGTGTATGTTTTTTAATCAAGTTATATGTTTGTTTCCACAATAAAAGGACATATATCTTTAGTTCATCTGGCCACTAGACAGGGATGAAACCTTTCAAGGGATACCTTCATCCCATGGAGCTGAACTTTGAAGTACTTTAATTTTCCTCCCAATAGGGCTAACATATCTTAGAAATGTCTGGATCAATACATTTATATTTGTATATCTCTCTTATATACCACATCCACAAAACATGTGGACACAGATTTCTTTCTAGATAATTTTGACATAATTCTAGGACTAATATTAGTCTTTTGTCATTTATACTGTCAGCTATTTAGGGATAGGCTTCTGTCTTGTCAAAGTACAGAGCATTAGTGCATTTTCACTCAGAGTATAATGTGCAAAATAATAAATATGCAATAAGTATACAAATTGATTAAGATATTGCTCATTTTGGGAAAAATACCTTTTAAGTTTCAGTGGATTTTATAAACTGGAACACCCATTTGAATAAAAAAGAGCATGGGGTTCCAAACAATTATACAGCTTTTTCTAGTTAGATTTTGCCAGAACACACAGATTTCAGAATTTTGGAACACACCAATTTTAGATTTACCGGAATATAGCAACAGAAAATGGGAAAAGAAACATCTCTCTCTCTCTCTCTCTCTCTCTCTCTCTCTCTCTCTCTCTCTTTTTTTTTTTTTTTGCTTCCCCCCATCCCCTATTTTTCAGATTTATTTATAAGTTTTTTACTAAAGCATATATATATTATTTTGACATTACTAACATTATATATTAGAGGCCCGGTGCCCTATGTATACAGTCTTGGAGCCCTCAGAGACAGGAAGCAACCTGGTGATCAGGGGAAGGCGACGGCCCCATCACGCCTCCACAGCTGCCACTGCTGGCAGCTCAAACCTTGGCTGACCCTGGTTACCTGAGCTTCGGATGGCTGGGCAGCTGCCATCCGAGGCTTGCCTACACCTTGAGCTGGCCCTGGGCAGCTGGGGGGCTGAGGGCAGGTCCAGTCCCACCATGTGCCTGCCCCCCCCTGCTGCCCCTGGCTGGGCTGTAAGGACTGTGGGACTCCAGCAGCAGGCACAAGGAGTGGCTGCCACCACCGCCCCCCCTCACCCCGGTGGGGCTGAAAGGACGGGGGGATTCTGGCAGGGGCTGAGGGGACTGGGCACTGCCATCTTTGTGATGGCATGATAGTCAATTTGCATATTCCCTCTTTATTAGATAGGATGTGTGTGTGTGTGTGTGTGATTTGAATATCAATATAACATATAAAAGTATAATTTATAACATTTTAAGCATTAATATCAACAACCATTATTTATATAGTTGATATTTAACTAGTCAAAGTTTAACTAATTGTGTCTGACTTTTAAACAATAAATGTGATGAATTTTGAAGATGTGAAGAAAAGAGATTTGTGGTTTTCTCTTTTACAAACTTAACCTTTGTCATAATGAATACATAGAGAGGATAATCAGCTATGCAGTAGTATCCAATTCTGTTTACAGAATAGAAACCAGGCTCTTTATCAAGAGTATGTGTATGTTTTTTTCTTATTACTTTTAGATTTGGCCTTTGTGACTTTTTATTTTTCCACTGATATGAGTAAAAAACCTTGAAGCCAAAAATAATTGAAGTCTTTATAAATGTCATGTAAGCATTCATACATGTGACTTTAGAGTCCAGTGTAGGTGGTGTTTTCCAGTGCATTGGTGAAGCCTTTTATTTTCTTCTCACCAGACGCTGTCTCTATCGGGATTCAGTCACATTCATGTCTGTCTTGTAACTAAAAATATTAGTAATCTTCAGTTCTCCTCGGTCAATAAAAATAATTTCTATTAGTTGAGCTGAGGGGAAAATGGAAAGTTTCATATATATTCTATATAATAAAAGGCTAATATGCAAATAGACCAAACTGCAGAATAACCAAACAACCAGTCGCTATGACATGTACTGACCACCAGGGGGCATGCACAGCATATGGTGGAAGTTGGCCGCAGTGGGATGGTGGAGCAGATGAGCGTGGGGCATCAGACCAAGGCAGGGCTCTGGTCACTGTCATTGGGGCGAGCCTCTAGTGGTTACTGAAAATTATTTGTTCCCATGTGCCACAGTCCTGCCTGGTGCTCACACCTGCTGCCGGCTCTGGCCCTGCTCGCACCCGCTGCTGGCACGTGGCACTGGTCCCAATTGCTTGGCACGAACAGTGGGTGGGAGCAGTGGCTTCCAGCCCCGATCACCCCTGAGGGCTTCTCCACCTCCTGCTCCTGAGGGGTGATTGGGACATTAGCCACCACTCACACCCACTGATGGCACCGGCCCCAATCACTCTGTGCCATCAGTGGGTGCGAGCAGGGCTGGCATCTTCAGCACGAGGGAGAGGCAGCAGCAGGAGCTGTGCTGCCGGCAAACATGGGACTGTGGTCCATGGTGGGAGGGGCCGGGCAGGGGTGCAGAGGATGGGCCGAGACCCACCACTGTGCCCACCGCAGCCTTGTGGCTCACAGTTACTTTCAAGGTGCACGAATTTGTGCACGAGGCCCTTAGTATGTGGATAATTATAGTAGAACTTTTCAAATTTCTGAAACCTGCCACGGATAGAGAGGTGTTTTTTTTCCAAATTGCACATGTTATGAACAATGAATTCCATTGTCTTCTCCAAAGAGATGTACTGGTATTTGGATTTGCTAAGGAAAGGGAAGTCATGGGAGTTCCCTTGTACATAAGTCATTTTTCCCATGCTGCTTTCAGGATTCTTTCTTTGACTTTTAACAGTTTGATTGTGTGGCTTGGTATGGATCTCTCTCATTTGACCCTGGTTGAAGTTCTTTGAGCTTTTGGTGTTAGTTCCTTTCCTCTGATTTGGGATGTTTTCAGCCATTGTTTCTTCAGATAAGCACTCTGTCCCTTCCTCTCATCTGCTACCATAAGTCCCTTAGTTTCACTTTCCTTCCTTCATTCTTCTTTTTGTGGCCCTGTCTCAAATACTTTGAAATGCTTTTTTTTTTTCTTTTCAATTTTGTTGAGTCTTCTGCTTGGTCAGGTCTGATGTTGAATATTTTTAATTGCTGTTTTAATGAGCTTCAAATTTTGTTTTGTGCTTTTCTGTCATTTCTATATTTTTGTTGATCCTTTTGTTTTGTTCATGCATCATTTTCCTGATTTCATTTAGTTGTCTGTCTGTGCTCTGTTTCAGATAATTGAAATCCTTTAAGAAATAATTTTGAATTCTTTGTCAGGTCATTAATAGATCTGTTCCTCTGGGGTTGGTTTCTGGAGATTTATTTTTGTTCCATGGATTGGGCCATGTTTCCCTGGTTCTTCATGATTTTATTTTATTTTATTGCTGGCTGGGTTTTATGCATTTTTAAAAACAGCCACTTCTCCAAGTTTTTATAGGCTGACTTCATACAGAGGAAAACCTTCACTAATCAGCCCAGGTGAAGATTTTTGGGGCCAGGTAAACATTTTGGGGGTTTTTATGTGATTTTTCTGGGCTTGTGTGTATGGGATTTACCCATTAGAGAGGTTGCCAGTTTGCCCTAATCTCTTATACCATCTGGTGTCTGAGGTACTGCAGGTTCCTTTTTACTCCCCTTGTTCTCGGTAGCCCCCAAGCATCCAAAGTATGCCAGCTCCCTGTAAGCTCCCCAGATCAAGCAAGACAGATACCAGTCCCCCTGCACAGCTTTCTGCAAAGCTGGCCACATGTCCCACTCTTCTCCCTCCCTCCTGAGGGAGAAGTAACAAGTTGTGCACCTTCTCCTGATTGCACCAAATCAAGCCAGCGTTTTCCTGGGGCACCACAGGCTGTCTGCTGCTGCTGCAAGCTGGCCCTGCTTTCCCTTGCTTCAGCACACCCAGCACTCAGACTGCCAGTCCCATCAGAACTCTAAATGAGGCGAGATGGTAACCAGTTCTCTGGGCAACCTTCCGAAAAGCCAGAATTTTAGACACAACATCCCCATTGTTCTCCCTGCCCCTCCCGCCAACACCCAGAGAGAAGCCACAAACCAAGCTGAGCTTTGCTGACTTGAGGAAGGGGCTTGTTCCTGGCTTTGTGTTTTCCTGGGGCACTACAATTTCTTAAATGGTTTCTGAAGATCTCATATAAGAATGCTGGTCCATATATTATTGCTAATTCAGTGTCTTTAAGGGGAACAGGGACCAGGACTTCCTATTCCTCCATCTTGCTCTTGTATAGTATTTTATATACACATGACCCTTATCAGATATACTGACTGGTTTGTCTTTCTTCTCACCCCTCCTTAAGTGTCCGGTGTACCCTGAGTCTGGGGGAACAGGTCTCTTAGGAATATCTCATGTTGCCCTCAAGTTACAATAGCTGCCCTATGGCTCTTGTCCTTGTTCTGAGGGGTTTCCTCCTCCTCCTGATGCCCATCTGCTCCTTCAGACAGTTGTGTTAGCTGTTGGCTCTGCTTCTGCTTTCAGGGTGGTCATTCTGCAAGCTACAGATGAACTCCTCTGCTGGGTCTTCCGGAATCTTCCCCAAGGGTTGGAATAGATGTTTTCTGCCAGATTTTAAAGCTTGCTAAGAAATCTGTCCACAAGTTAAGGCATTTTTATTTTCAGGGATGGTACTTCCTCTTCAAGCTTATCCTTGGTTCTCTCTCTACTGAATGTATTTCTGCCTGGTACTGATCGTATGGTTATTTATTTCTTTTCTGAAAAGATCGCCATATTTTCCCTGAGGATACCTAGGAACAAGGTATCAGTAATACTCTATTTACATGGCTGGCTGTCTTTATAAATTAATTGAGGTATTCCAGGGTAGAAATTAAGTCTTATCTTGGTTTCCTTGAACCTCATGCAGTGGTTGACATACAGTCTATTGGGCTTATTTAATAAAATTGCATTGTCAGATTTAGAATCCTTCCCTATGATATAGTCCTTTCCATAAATAAGGAACTAAAAAAAGCCATTTTCCCCATTCTATTTATTGCTCTTATCTAAGGATCTCTTAAGTGGACAGACATTTATGATTCCTTTGTTGTGTTGCTCTGAAAGATATATAACCCAATTATTGGGCTTTTAATGACTTTCTTGGCCCTGTGGTTCTAAATATAAATAAGTACATATGGTTGTAGTTCAGAACATGGCTTTGCAATCAGACAGACAGTCCTGGATTTATATCTATTTCCAGTACTTTCTGAATGAGTCAAAAATATTAAATAGAGCCAAAACTGGTTTGCTCAGTGGATTAGAGTGTCGACCTGCGGACTGAGGGGTCCTGGTTCGATTCCGGTCAGGGCACATACATTGGTTGCGGGCACATCCCCAGTAGGGGGTGTGCAGGAAGCAGCTGGTTGATGTTTCTCTCTCATCGATGTTTCTGGATTTCTGTCCCTCTCCTTTCCTCTCTGTAAAAAAATCAATAAAATATATTTAAAAATATATATTAAATAGAATTATTAAGATGAACACACAGATATAAGCTTTTTACTTATTAGCCAACAAATGACAACTCTGGCTTTTCTGATCATTCTTTTCTTCCAGCTAACAGATTGATTATATATGATGCCTAATATCTTCCTTAGAGACAAGAAGCTACATAAAAATAACCCCAGAAATAGGCCCTGGCCGGGTAGCTTAGTTATTTAGAATGTCGCTCCAATATACCAAGGTTGTGGGTTCAATTCCTAGTCAAGGTACATAGAAGAATCAACCAATGAATACAAAAATAAATGGAACAACAAATTGAGGTTTCTCTCTTAGTTTCTCTCTCTCCTTCCCTCCCTCCATTCCTTCCTCCTCTCCCTTCTCTCTCTGAAAAAAATTAGTTTATTGCTTTTCACAGCTTGAAATCCCAATCTGGTTGTATTTAAAATCTGATGAGAATAGTATCTATTAGTTTAAAGCAAGTCTTTATATTAGAAACCAAGACAAATAAACACACAGGAATATATGCTGTGGAATATGTTTTGGCTCTATTTCTACATAAAATAGTAGAAAATTATAGTGATAGAAAATGTTTGGGTAGGACAAGGGGCAGAAGAATAGGATGTAAAAGGACATGAAGCTACTTCGGGGGGTGTTGGAAATGTTCTGAATCTTGACTTTGAATGTAGCAAATTAGAAGTTAATTTTAGTAATATAGTTAGATTCAAGTACTATCAGTTCAATAATTGGGGCAATGTAGATCAGGGAGAGACAACTCAAAGCCTGTAGCAACCTCTGGGATAGTTCTCTATTCAGACACTAAAATTTTATTAGTAGTACATTCATGAAATGAACTTGAGCCTTTGGGTTGAAATTGTGGTTTGTATATGATTCTGATAATTGTGCAGTTTATACAGAAATGATTAAATAAAAGCATTTTGTTGTTTAAAGGAATTAAATAGCAATCTGGAAAATAAGCATATGAAGGTATGTATTTGTTTTTGTAGTACACACCACTTGTATACATGTGTAGAACTCTGCAAGGACTCACACACATATATTGCTCCATGCTTTTATAGACTTTAGTGGCTTTTTATCTTTAAGTAGTAAACTCATGAAAATAAGATTTATAAGCTTTTAGTGGGGCTGATCAACTCTTAAATAAGCCACATCTGTTAATTATACAAATAAATTGACCGTCTCTGGACCAAACCTGGTTTTGCAAAGATTGTAATGTGTTTACAATACTTTTTATTACTAAACATATATTTACTTATTGACTGGGCATAATACTGAATATTGTTTCTCTGAATTTTATTTTATTTTTATTTCATGAAAACAGAGGATAGCAGAAGTTACTATAATTGATTCACTATATTAGAAAAGTTGTTTTTCATTTACTGCCAATCGTAATTATACTAGTAGAAAGCAGTTTCATGCTATACAGTTCATCACATGAAGAGCATTATAGCTCTCTATGTGACAAATACTGTATCATAATTATTGCTTTGTAAAAAATTACACCCAGTAAAAATCTAGTGATCTACTCAATTTTGGAAGAATTTTGTTACTCACATGTAGTTTTTTTAGAGTACTTTTAATTGTTACATTTAGGTGGCCAACTTAGAGGAAAGTATTAATGAAGTCTTTACTAATCTATTCAACAGCCATTTACTTAGGACCTAATATGTGCCCAGCACTGTGCCAGTCTCTAGTGCTTTTAATGGTGAAACTAATAACTCATTCTTAAGGGCTCAGTGCTTGCTAGAGTGTTTGGACTTGTTCTTATAGGCAGTAGTGAACCATTAATAATTTTCAAGAGGGAAAAGGATGTCATAGGCTCTCTTTTGGAATAAACTCCAATGTATATAAGCAGAATGGGTGCAGTTTGCATAGATTCAGAAAGGTTAATACTATCTAATAAAAGAGTAATATGCAAATTGACCATCACTCCAATACAAGATGGCTGCCCCATGTGAACACAAGGTGGCCGCCACAAGATGGCCAGCAGGGGAGGGCAGTTGGGAGGGACCATGCTTGCAGGGGAGGACAATTTGGGGGAGAAGGGGGACCCAGATCAGCAGAGGAGGACAGTTGGGAGGGACTAGGCCTTCAGGAGAGGGCAGTTGGGGGGTTCAGGCCTGCAGGGGAGAGCAGTTGAGGGGAACCAGGCCTGCAGGGGAGGGCAGTTGGGGGAGACCAGGCTTGCAGGGGAGGGCAGTTAGGGGCAACCAGGCTGACAAGGGAGGGCAGTTAGGGGTGATCAGGCTGGCAGGGGAGGGCAGTTAGGGGTGACCAGGCCGGCAGGGGAGGGCAGTTAGGGGCAATCGGGCCGGCAGGGGAGCAGTTAGGTATCGATCAGGCTGGCAGGGAAGTGGTTATGGGGTGATCAGGCTGACAGGCCTAAACAGGCAGTCAGATATCCCTTGAGACTTCCCAGATTTGAGAGGGTGCAGGCTGGGTTGAGGGACCCCCCCCCTCCCATACACGAATTTTGTGCACTCGGCCTCTAGTCAGTAAATACAAGTTTAATTATAAAGGGAGATTGAAGAATCTCATATATTTGTGAACGTTTGGTAGGGTTGACTACATGGGTGGTGTTAAAGGAATGGTTTGCTGAAGGGAAAGAAGATATGAGAGAGTTGTAAGTTGGGTTGGGGACCTGTTGAATTGGCAGTGCTGAGGAAGGCCTCGGAGAAGGGTGGACATGAACACACATTGGGCTGGGAACCTTCCAGGGAAAGACAGTACAGCAGTCCTATAATGGAGAAAAAGAACCATTTTACTTTAAATAGTGAATTGAATCTTTTTATTTTCTTTTGTTTAGCCTACCTATTTTACTGTTGAGGAACTTGGGCTTCTTCATTGCTGCATCTATAATGTAAGGGATTGGATTAGATTGGCATTTTTCAAACTTTAAATCACATAGGAATCACCTTGGGATCTTGTTAGTAAGCCAGATTATAAACCTGAAGGTCTGGGGGGTGGGACCCAGGGGCCTGGATTTTCAACAAACATTACCAAATTTATATATATGTGTGTGTACACACACACACACACACACACACACACACACACACACACACTAGAGGCCTGGTGCATGAAATTTGTACATGGGTAGTGTTCCTAGGCCGATCCAGTGTTGAGGGCTGATCAGGGCCTTTCGGCTGCTGGCCAGGGCCTTCCTTCATTTTGCGCTGCCTCCTGGTGGTCAGTGCACATCATCGCAAGCGGTCAAACTCGCTGTTTGTTCAACCCCTGAGAGAACAATTTGCATATTAGGCTTTATTATGTAGGATATTTAAAAACAAATTTATATTCTTAAGTTCTGTAGTATAACACATCTGTAGGGATTCTGTTTCTGATTGATTTTCTTATAGACTAAGGCTATTGACTTCTGTTTGGAAACTCCATTCTTTGCTTTTTTCTTTTTTAGATTTATTGTAAAATAAAACATACAGAAAAGTATATCAAATATGTATATTTTAAAATATATTACATTTAAATATATGTAAACTATATAATGCCTACATCAAGATATAATAATAGTTAGAAATTTTGTTTCCCTTTCTTATCATTATCTCTACTTTCCACAGTATAGTGGGAAACTATTTTTATTAACCATTCTACTCACATTATAGTTATCTTTTAAATGTTTTTTTATAGTCTTACCATACATATATATATTCATATATAATGCTGTTGGATTTTGCCTGCCTTTATACTTTATATATTTGAATGACACTATATGTATTCTTTTGTGTTTTCTTTTTTCTCCAACATTTTAAAAATTCATCCATGTTTTTTAATGTATGTTTTCCTTGCTGTATAGTATATCCTTGCAGTATAGTATTTCATTGTATTAGGGTTCTCCAGAGAGGCAGAACCAATAGGATGGTGTGCATGTATGTGTGTGTGTGTGTGTGTGTCCCCTAGTGCATATAATCACTCATACTGCCTGGGACATTACCCAGGATTGCTGGGTCACAGGGTATGCATTTATTCAACTTTACTAGATAATGTAAAGCCTTGCTGTGAAGCAGTACACCAGGTGTTGATTACATTGGAGATTCTCTTGCTACTGCTTGGTGTTGTCAGACTTGTTCAGTGTTGCCATTCTGAGGATTTCACTTGCATTTACTGATTGTGCACCTTTTCATGTCTACCCTCTTGGTGTGGGTATATTTTTGTTTACTGTATATACTAGTGTTCTTCAGTAATTTCTTTAATTATCTCATTGATTTCTTATTCTTCTATTTTCTCTTTCCATAATTATTATTTAAATGTTGGACTACCTGGATTATCTTATTTTTTTCCCCTCTTCTTTTTGTCTTTTTTCTCTTCTTCAGTATTTTCTCAACTTTATTTTTATTATTGTTTTAAGATTTTCATTATGACACATTTTCTTTTTTCTAATTATTTTTCTATATAGATGTATGGCTTTTTAAAAAATTTATTAAGGTATTATATGTGTACATAGCTTACCATTGCCCCCCCCCCACACACACACACCTCCCATTCATGCCCTCCCTCCCCAGAGTTCTGTGTTCGTTGGTTGTACATATATTCATGCATGCCAGTCCTTCGGTTGTTCTCTTATCTCCCCCCAGGTTTCCTTCCCCTCCCCGCTGTCATTTGACAATCTGCTTATTTTATGGTGACTATCTCAGGACCACATGAATAGAATCTGCTCCTCATGTATGTCTTTTTTATAGCATCCTAATGTTTCTTGCTAAATCCTTAAGAATAGATATGGGAAATTTTCTACCTCTGTTCTGGTGAGCTTGCTGATAATTAAAGGTTTTTCATCTCCTTGCATGGTTTGTTTTCTTTAGCTTGCTTTCTTTTTCTTTGTCCTTTATGAGGGAGATTTTTCTTAGATGTCAAGTGGTCCTTGGCTAATGGCTCATATTTAAATTCATTTGGCACTAAAAAGCTGACCAGCGGTTCCGAGAGCTTGAGAGAAGCCTGCCAAGTATAATGTAATGTCTTTATTCTCAAGCCTTCCACTCCCTTATCGGGAAAATACAGGCCTTCTGAGAACCCGAGGAGAGAAAGACTGAGGTCTCAGTCTTCAGCATTTAAAACTTTCGCTTAGTTTTCAGGGTTGTACGTCTGCCTTCAACTTTTTCCCATGTTCCTCCACTCAGCTCTTCTTGTTTTCATCTACACAGAAAACAGAACTAAGTTTTCCACCAGAGTGGGGACGAGGTGGCACGGGCACAGGGTTGGGGAGGGTGGGGAAATATCTAACTGCTTCTTAAACAGACTTCAGCCAATCCTTCTGTATCAGTGCCAGAGCCTCCTGGCACCATTTTGGAGGTTTAGGTAGGCACATGGTTTTTTTTTTTCTTTCCTGAGATGATTTATCCCACCAAGGGACTGTTGTCATGAGTTCACATATTTCAATACCTTTGCCCACTTTACCATCCAAAAGTAAATAGCAATATAGACAAAAGCATCCTAATAACAGGTTTAGATATAGAAAATACTTTAAAATTGTATATTGCTATGTTCTCTCTTCCTTGGCCTTTTTTAGTGTTTAAGTGAATGCCTCATCATATTCTTGTCTCAGTTTTTTTAAAAGTTTGTCTATCTTGTTGAAAATATTACAGATGTCCCCTTCGTGTTTTTCTCCCTATTGACCCCCTCCACCCTGCACCCTCCCCTCCCAAGCCCTCACTACACTAACGTCTGCATCCAAGGGCTATGCATATATGCGTATAATTTCCTCAGTTAATCTCTCCCTCCATTCCCATCTTGTCTCAGTTTTAACCTTCCTTCTCAGGGTATGCTTATGATGAGATGAATTTATGAGATATTTGTATTTCACTATTAGATTAGTTTCTTTGACTCTGATAAACAAAACACATATATATATATAATGAATAGAATTGTTTGTAGGTTGGTTTCTGGAAATAGTTCTAACATTTTATTGTTAACTTAGACAAGTGTATTGTATATGTTTTGTTTTCTGTTTGTTAACAGAAAACATCTGTTAGCTTGGAGCTTTCCTTTGAAGAGATACTTCTAAATACTTTGGTCCAAATCAGAACTAATTCATGGTTTTAGAAAAAGTAAAGTATAACCCCAAAGGCTATTCTTTACACATATTTTCATCACTTTGTACCTCTAGAACAAATTTAAAAAATGTATTTTTTTATTGTTGGTAGTATAACAGGTATCTCCCATGAAAATTTTCCCGTGGATTTTTTATGATTATGATTTACTTGCTAAAAAATAGAAAGGATGGTATTAAGGGTTTTGTTCACTTTTTAAAGCTGGATGTTAGAATTATGTATTTTGAAATTCATCTGAATGCAACTGGGCACAGCATTAAACAGTTCTCTAAAACATGAAAACCAAGACCCAGAACCCTGGAGAAAAGACATTCTTTCTAGAAGGTGGTAATTATGTGCAACAGTAGCAGTTCAAAGCAGATTATCCCAATCTCTCTCCCTCCCTCCATCTCTCTCTCTCTCTCTCTCTTTCTCTCTCTCTCTCTCTCTCTCTCTCTCTCTCTCTCTCTCTCTCTCTTTCTCTCTCTCTCTCACACACACACACACACACACACACACACACACACACACACACACACATTTGGGATGGTTATCGTGTTGAACTTTATCTGGGTGAGAGTTGGCCTGTACAGTTTCAAACATGTTCACCAAAGAATAAACAGCTATTTAAAAGCAAGGGCAGAGAAAAATGAAAAGAAAATTTTCCTATAAAAGTGGAGAGAAAGTGGCTTAGCTTTAGCAGTTTTTACAAATCAGTGCTCTGTAGTCTAGAGTTAGCATTGTCACTAGACCATTTAGCATGTCCCACTTTCAATATGAGTATATTTACTGACCTTTCTCCTTTAAATTCAGAGACCTAACTCCCAAGGCACACTGGCAAGGTTCTCCTTGCTTCTCTCCTCCTTCCCTTTGCACTGGGTTGTAGTCCACTGTTTAAGTAGTATACACGCTTATTCAGGAACACCCAGAAGAAAAGTTCGCAAAGAGCTCTTGCCCTTTTTTTTTTTTTTTTTTTTTTACTGTAAAACCAACCAGTGCGGAGATGTTCCTATACAACCAGTGTTAACCAGTTATTTATAGGACCCCTTCAGTGCATATTTACTAAGCATCTTTTTAGTTTTACTTTGTTGTTTGCTAACTCATTCTGTCACTCTCTGCAATGGCCTAAGCCAACGGAGGAGGAGAAAGGGGATCACCATTCATTGAACATACTGTATACTTAGCTTTTACGTAAACATTCTTATGTAGTCCTCACAACCATAGTGGTAGGGTGATATCTTATTCCTATTTTCAAGCTGCAGAATATGAAAAATGATTTTCCCCAAATCACCCAGCTAAGAAGTGACAGGTCCAGGATTTAACATTAATCTGTCTGATGCTAAAGCCTAAGGTTTTCTACTAAACCCCAGGACTTGGCCAAACCCTATTTCAAGGCTGCAAGGGTGCTTTTGCATTTGGACATAAACAGCAGCTCTCAGATTTTATGAAAGGTTAAGTGTGTGCATGTTTATTAAGAGATCTTATTAACCTGTGAGTTTCTTGATTTTCAGTGTGAGGGAGATATTGGATTCAAATGGTTTTATGAATCACTGTATAGAAATAACTTTTATATATAAGAATAAAGTTATATACATTTTTAATTGCTTTTTAGAAGTCAATCCAAACATTAACTTAAAATTTCAGCGTCTCATCTTGTCTTTGTATTAACTTGTTTTTGTTTATCTATTTCCTATTGAGATTATCAAGGAAATAGAAACTTTATTATGAACTAATATTTAATATCAACCCTGGTTGGTGTCTTGTTAACTGTTTGTTGAATAAATGACAACTGTGAGTGGTAAACTTCTGTAAGGGAGGACTCTTTGCCTTTAGATTGGGCATCCCCCTTTTATGGCTCTCTCTTGTAGAATAGACACAGCCATTCACCACCTCACTCAAAGATTTTCTATCATGACTTTCAGATCAGGGTGGGGAGGAGTCCCTATCTGTCTGCACTGTGGGGCTACTCTTTATGTAACTTCCAAAGTAAAAGAGAGGGTACTACAGAGTAGGCAAAAGAAAGTTTGTGGTTCCTTTAGTAAAAGTAATGCAATTTTTCTTTTAAAAAAATCACAATTTAAAAATGGACATTCATATTTTTGTCCTTTGAAGTTACATTTTAATCAACCTATATTGCACGTTCTTTATTAGTTATCTGATCAGCTCCCTTAAGATTGGAAGTCTGATAGGTCTGAAAGTAGAGAGCTCTAGGGTGGGCTGAGGAGAAATTGGGAATCAGGCATGGGGTCTCTTGAAGTCAGTGTGAGAAAGAGAAGAGTCAGACTTCTTAGTCTTTTTCACCCAGTAATCTAGAGGTAGACAGGAAATCCTCTTCTTGGATGGATTAGAAATAGCCCCCTTGTCAAGTATTAGGAAGTCACCAAACGTCTCCTCTTGCAGTCTAACCATTCCAACCCTGGTGAGGCCAGCTTCCCTCTGTCCTGTGCCCCCAGACCTCTCAGATTTCAGAAGACAATTGAGGATAAACGCCTCTGCCATTGCTTGGATAGTCTTTATTTTAAAGTGCTGAACCCACTGTGGAAATGCCCATTGAAAATCATAAGCCCCTACAGGAGTAAAATGGTCTGAAATGTGAAGGGATTTCACGTTAAACAATGTTGTGTTTACTATATAAAAGCTATATTGTAGCTTTCCATGTTGATTTCTCAATAACAGATAATATACATTGACAAAGAAGAAATAATAAAGCAGCATATTAAACTGTAAAAAAAATTAACTTTGGTGTAGAAGTTTTACCTTCTAATTTTTTTAGACTTACATTATAATGAAAATTTACTTGGGAGAAATAATCTTTAACATTAGAAGAAAATGGAGAATGGGAAAGTAGGATTATATGGGTCATTCACTTGAGTGTGAATCAGATTTATTTGCTTCTAAAGAACCAAAAAGTGAATGCATTTTATTTTAGAGAAAGGATCAGACTGGGTAAAATGTTGGGTTTTAGATTAAATAATTATTAGTCTAGTTTGAACTACAGAAACAGATACCTCAGGATGTTGTAAATAATGATTTTGTTAATATTTTTAAATGGCACATTAAAAGGAAAAATCTTAAGTTTTTAATGCATGTCCTTCAGGAATAAAACCTATACCATAATAATATTTTGCATAACTTTGTAGTTCTATTTAAATACTTTATTTTAGTATCAAACAGGGTGTGATTTTAGTACTTTAGTTTACCTCTGTTCTGTGTATTTTTAACAGTGAAATTAAATGTATTCTTTATGGTTTGTTTAGTTTTTAATTACATTCACTCAGGGCTATCGTTGGGAGACCATGATGCTAGTTCTTGGTGCCTTTTGGCGTCAGCTTTTATTACAGTCAGTGCGCATTCTTGCCTTTGTCTTGCAAGGACACTGGTGTTAGTCATGCCAACTTGGATCCATTTCTGAGGTGTGCTGCAGGAAGCAAAATACTGAAATTATCATAAAACCAAACCATTCTCTTCCGGATTTTAAAATATGTAATCACAACATAAATCAGAAGTGAGAACAGAATTTCTCGAGTCCAATAGTTTTTTATTTGCCATATATAGGGTGTCCCAAAATGTATACATACACTTCGAATAATTACAAAGGCAGTGTTTATGAAAATGTCTCATTTTCATTTAATAGCTACCAGCTGTTGCAAACATTTCTTGCCCAGACTCAACAAACAGACACAAGAAAATGACTTTGTAAAAGGGAGGAGCAAGTCCATGACCTTTGGCTAGGAATAGCAAAAGTATGTTTGTGTTGTCATCCTGCCCACTGTGTGACAGGCTCTGTAATCACTTCTACTTTAAATGAAAGCTGGCATCACGCTCAGGTGAGCTCTAAATGGAGCTTTCCCATCAAAAGGCATGAATCCTGGTGTCTAAAGTACATTGACTATTGTTGTTGATCAACTTGAAGAGAACATGTTAATATAGAAATTTCATGTATTAGGGAGTTGACCACTTGAATATTGAATGTGTTTGAATAGGATAGGAGGATTATTTTTCTGTTTTTCTTATTAGCATACTGGAGTGGCTTAAAAGATAAATAAGAAAAAAAAATTTCCTTCTAGGGTGGGCATATTTTTGGATCGTTATCCCTAGTCATTGGAAATTCACTCTTTGTGTTCAAAAGTTTTAATTTTCTATATTTCAGACCATTCATAGAGACTAGCCATAGTTCATTTAACAAACAAAGCCACACAAACGAATAGTGTGTGATTTTTTCTTTCAGAAAGAATTTACGTGGTTACTTTTTTTAAAAACATCTTTCCCATTTCATTGAAGCAGATTTGGAAGTCAAACCAGAAACTTCAGGCTCTACTACGATGGAAAGCACTTCGTTGGGGAGAAGCGCTTTGAGTCCATCCACGATCTGGTGACTGATGGATTGATTACTCTCTATATTGAAACCAAGGCAGCAGAATACATTGCCAAGATGACGATAAACCCAATATATGAGCACATAGGATACACAACCTTAAACAGAGAGCCAGCATACCAAAAACATATGCCAGTCCTGAAAGAGACACATGATGAGAAAGATTCTACAGGCCAGGATGGGGTGTCAGAAAAAAGGGTAAGCTACCTTGAAACCACACTTTATCTTCTTCTCTTTGGGGTCCTTATGAGAAAGTCACTACTGCCAGCAGAGATGGACTGCTCCACAGTGCTTTGAAAGGATATGTGTTTTCCTTAATGTCTAGTTTCAGTGGTCCTGAGCTTTGCATATATCTAATTCATATTTAGTTAAAACATTTCAGGTGTACTTTTGTACTCCTATTTATTTCATATTTTATCAGTTTCACAGTTTTAGAAATATTTTCTAGTAAAAAGGTTCAGAGGTTTTGTTCAGAAGCATAACTTATGGTCAAGAAGAGATAGTTATATTACATAAGAGATTGATTGGTTTTTTTTATTTCCTTTAAAGATAATTCCCCATAGAAATAATTCTGTTATTTATAAAAGTGATATATGTCCATATTTTAAAAATATGTTATTAAATTAAGGTTATTAATAACTCATACTATTTTGAAATCAGGATTTACTCCATTGCGGACTCTTTGGAAATAATTGAATCAGGAAGATTTACTTTTATTAATTATAAGAGCATTTCAGTTTTCATTCTTTAATTATAATCCATTTAAGGTTAATATCAGAGGTTTTCATTTCTTGATACTAAGATTATTTTACTTTGAAAATTGTCCCTGGTCTTCCCTCCATTACAAAAAAAGGGTGAATTTCCTGATGTTTTATATCAGGGATGAGGGCCGTGTAAAGCCTGAGAAACCATTTTGTCTGTCCCTGCCAAGGCATTAAGGATGAGGCTAATTTTTAAGTTGATAATTTTGTATGGCCTGTGAATGATGTTATAAATATCCAAATGCCCCTTGGCATAAAAAAAGGTTCTTCAACTCTATTTTATATTGAGTGGGATTTAGTTGGGGAAATTTTTATGTGTTTTTATTGGAATCATGTTAATTTGATATATTTTTGAGAATCTTTAGTTGCTATGGTAAAGAAATGTAGTATAGTGGGCTTGGATTCTGTCATGAAATAGATTTATGCACAGATTTTTCTATTTTACCAGTTGAGTGAATCTCAGCAAGTTACTTAACTTTCCTGTGCTTTGATGTACTTATATATAACGTTGTAATAATAATAATAAAGTTATAAGGATTGATTGAAGGAGATTGTATGTGTAAAATAATCTAACAGTGCTAGGTGCATAGTAAGCACTCAATATGAATTTGGTGATAAGATTAGTATTTTAACAACCTAAAGGCAGCATCATAAAATACTTTCAGTTATCTTGGAGTATTTAGGTACAGAATGGAAATTTAAAATGTTCATTTTCAGTCCAAATTTTAGTTTATGGCATGTCTTAGAGTAGCATTTTGTGGCTACAGAGAAACAAACATCTTAAATTATAGACTAGAGAAAATTTTTAGAAAATGGTTTTTAATTTACCCATATTTGTTAGGAACCACAAATCTTTTTGGGAAGTGACCAGAATTTAGAACCCTGAGTGCATGCTATACTTAATTTTCTTTTCACTCTCTAGTTCCCATTTTCTCACTTTGTTTTCCCCCCATTCATGACATTTTTCAATAGTGCTGATATTTAGATATCTAATACTGCTACTACATTTTATGCAAATGTGCTTGAATATTCTAAGTCAACATTTGTGAAATATTAAAAAATATATACATGTGAGTCTTTCGAAGTTGATCAGCCTAATGATAACCTTTGCAAATTTGTTCTCCATATACTTTTCATCATCAAGGAACTTAATCTAAAAACACTTAGCTGTATAACATTGGGCTAGTCACTTAACTTCTTGGGACCTGGGCGGTTCCTTCCACACAGTGAAAATAATATTCACAAGTAGCAAGAGTGTGAGGGAGAGGGTGCCCAGAGGACCCTTTTATCTCTAGCATTCGCAGTTCCCTATGTATTCTGGCCACATTACATGTCACATTACCTGAGTTTTCTCCTGCTGATGGCCGGCGATAGCTACATAAAGTGAAATGATTGGCCCAGGAAAATACCTCTCTCCAGTAGTACGTAATTAAGAATCAATTTAAGAAATACCCTTTGCTTTAAACTGCATGCATCTTAAATCTAGTTGGCTCAAAATCTACTTACTCAAAAATAGATTTATTTTATTTACAGGTGTCATCCAACAGGACAGGGATGATGACCTGTGCAACAGCTTGAAACATTGATTCCCTGTCAGAGTGGATGACATTTGTAAGTAAAAACAATCACCTTTAACTGATTTAAGTACCTATTGACACAAGTATAGTTTAATAAATATTTCCCGGGGTCCTAAATAGCTAAAGCCCCTCTTGCTCATGACTCCTTTTCCTTAGAGGCAGGAAGTGTTGTTTTGCAGGAGTTTGTGTGCTGTGGTGGAAAGGACACTAGTGTTAGAGTAAAGAGCTGGGTTCTACTAGTAGTTCTACAGGAATTGACTGTGTGTCACTTTGGGCACACTCTTCACTTTGGTGAGACTGCATTTCCCCACCTTCCATAGGAGGGCTCTGGACTAGGTGATCCCCAGTATGGCTCCTACAGCGTATGAGCCTCAAGAAGTGCAGGTGGTGTAGGGGAGATGACATAGTACCCGAAAGAGCACATTAGCATGGACTTGAAAGGAGAGGTCTGTTTTTAGTTTGCATTAAGTTAAAAAAATTTTATTGCTTAGTTCAGGCCAGGATTACTCAAGTCATTTTAATAGACTTTCTAAATTCAGATTTTTGTTCTTGCAAAATGGCTTTTTGCCCTTCATGTAAAAGATTTGTTTCCAGACTATTTAATGCTGTAAAAATAAATATTTCTTTATGAATAAGAATAACCAGAAATTTAGGTTTATAAATTCATTAACTTCAGGAATAAATTAAAATCATCTACAATTGTTTTTCTTGGAATAATCTATGTATTCAAAATCTACAAAACTTTTACATGAGAGAAACGTTTCTGAATTTGTTGAATATAGAAAGATATGTATTAGCTTCATATGTAATCATAACCAAGCTTGTGTATTCTTCTGAGTCACATGGTTCTAAATTAAGAAAGCTTTTTGAGGGGGAAGGATTTCCATAATTTCTATCTGCAGCATGCACAGGGGTGTTTAGCTGAAACTATTATTTAAAACAGAACTACTTGATATCATCTGGACATAATATTTTAATTAGCATGTATTTAAATGTGAATAGCGAATAACTTTTGTCTCTTGTAGGTAAAGCCCTCTCCCCATACCTTTGCCTAATTAATGAATATAACAGATGCTTTTTAAAATTTTATTTTTCAATCACAGTTGAAATACAATATTATTTTGTATTTCAGATGTACAGCAGGGTGGTTAGGCAATTACATACTTTACAGAGTGTTTCCCAGTACCACCTGGCACCTACACAGTTATTACAGCATTATTGACTCTATTCTCTATGTGTTACACATGCTTTTATTTAGGAGCAGTGTTCATAGTTACTGCGAAGGGTTTGATTTTGTTTCGTTTTTTAAATATATATACATATATGTGGTTAAATTCATAGTGATATTGGATTACAAACCAGTGTTTTTAATATTTCACTTTTAGTTTCATAAAAAATATTTTAAACTTTTAAGCTAAAATTTTCTCTCTCTATGACTGAATACTTAAATAGTATCTTTAGCATTTGATCTTGTTTAAGACTCAAAAAGAATTTAGTAGTGCTTTATGCCAGTGTTTGGTCTTAGCTTTGGAGCAGTCCACTGTATCTGGTTCAAATGCTCTTTGTGCTGTTCCTTTTCTCTCTTAATTCCTTACTTTTTTGAGATGTGTTTTCCACAAAGATCCACCTTTACTCCTCAAATAGAGGCACTTATAAAGGAGCTTTTATTATGATACTAGAGGCTTGATGCACAAAATGTGCACTTGGAGGGGGGCGTCCCTCAGCCAGGATTTCGAGAGGGCACAGGCCAGGCCGAGGGATCACACCAGGGTACGATCAGGGCCTGGGAGGGACGCAGGAGGTTGGTCAGCTGGGGAGGGACCGTGGGAGGGCTCCAGGGCGTATCTGGCTCAACTAGCTGAGTCCCGATGAGCCGACCCCAGTAACAAGCTAACCTACTAGTTGAAGCATCTGCCCCCTGGTGGTCAGTGCACATGATAGTGAGCAGTTGATGTATTTAGCATATCATTAGCATATTATGCTTTTGATTGGTTGAATGGATGACCGGACACTTAGCATATTAGACTTTTATTATATAGGATTATCTCTTATGTACCCAACCATTCATATCCTTCCCCCTCCCCCGCGCCCAACCAGTGTTTTCATTGGGCATCATCTTGGAACAGCTCTGGATAGTTGTCTTATGACTTAATGATATCACTCTAAGCATGTCATTAACTTCCCTGGACCTGAGTTGTAAAATGAAGGACTCAGTTTTCCTAGATGACATTCAGGTCCCTTCTAGTTGTCATGATTCACTACCCATAAGTTCTCTTTGTTAATTCTCAAGAGGTTTTCAGACATAAGATTCTGTACTTCTGAGAACTTTCTATTCAAAGAGGTAGAACAGGCTGCAAACATTTAAGTATAGTTTTGGCTCTGCTTCTTACTAGGATTGAACCTTTGAACCAGTTACATAATTTTCTTTAGCCTCAGGAAATTGGAGGTTCTTCCATCTTTTCAGTGTACATTACTAAGGATTGGAAAACTACAAATAATAACAGAAATAACTACAATTAGTAAGCCTCCATGTGTCAGAAAATATACTAGGTACTTTACCAGATTACCTACTTATAGCATACTTTTTTTTCATTTTAAAAAAAATTTATTAAGGTATTATATGTGTACATAGATTACCATTGCCCCCCCACACACACCTCCCATTCATGCCCGCCCTCCCCAGAGTTCTGTGTTCGTTGGTTGTACTTATATGCATGCATACCAGTCCTTGGGTTGACCTCTTATCTCCCCCAGGTCTCCTTCCCCTCCCCACTGTCATTTGACAGTCTGCTTGTTTAATGGTGACTATCTCAGGACCATACGAATAGAATCCGCTCCTCCTCTGGTTTACACCGTGCCCCCCCCCCGCCTCCCTGTCCCACTGCTTCTCCGGGGCACATGGCTCTCCTGGGGCACATGTCTCCCCCGGGGCACACGGCCCCCTGGGGCACATGGCTCACCCCGGGCATATGGCCCCCCTGGGGCGCGGGGGTTGCGAACGGGAGGCGCCGCGACAGCTCCTCGCCTTATAGCATACTTTTGAGGGTAGGTATTATAATAACAGAATCTTTGGGGGACATAGGTTTATGGTAAGTTACCTAGGGATTCTTAGAATGTGTTTTAATAGTGTATCCTTTATTTTAAAAAATAAAATCAGAAGGCAGCCAGACCCTATTACCAAATGCCCCTCCCTTCATGTTATCATAAAAACTAAACATTAGACTATGCTAATATTTAGACTAAGTGGGTCACTGTATTTTGAGCAATTGGATTACTCCAAAGGGAGAAGTTAAAGCATCCTGGAACTTGTCCAAAGGAAGTTGCAGCATGGTTCCAATGGGGCATGTCACTCTAGAACTGCAACTCTTCAATTTTAAAAATAAACTCTTATTTGAATTTTTTAATATATATATAAAAAGATACAGCCTAGCTGGTTTGACTCAGTGGATAGAGTGTCAGCCTGAGAATGAAGGGTTCAATTCCAGTCAAGGACACATGCCCAGTTGCGGGCTCGATCCAGGAGGCAGCTAATTAATGATTCTCTCATCATTGATGTTTCTCTCTCTCTCCCTCTCCTTTCCTCTCTGAAATCATTAAGGAAAGAAAGAGAAAGAGAGAGAGAGAAATTTTCCTGATGCTGTAGCTTCATCCTGTAATGACTGCTGTGCCGAGTGCTGCCCTCCCTTCTTTACCTTTAAGTACCACGTACATTTCCAAATTCAAATGGTGCTCCTTTTGTAAAACAACAAAAAATAAAAAAGGATTTATAATTACATGATAGTGTAAATGATATAAATGTGCAAAGCTGTCAATAATTCAACATGTGAATTTAAATAGCACTATACTTAGTAGAATGAGATCTGGATAAATTTTTTAAAGTTTAAATAACAATTCATCTATTAGTGTAATATATTGGTAACTAAGATTTATTACATAATAAAGAATGTCACTTTATTATGCTTTCAAAGTTGACTGAAATTCAGGTTGACATCTTCAGGTTTTCACCAGTTTAGTCCAAGTGCTTATTAGCATTTCTTTATCAAAGTTGAAGCTTCCTAAGCTCTTTGAAACTGACAAGAGACATATGAATTAATTATCTCTTAAATAAACAATATTTTTGAAGCAGTTGAAGTGTTTTTCAGATCAATATTCTAGAGACTATATGTAAAACATATAGCAAATTTATTATCATTTAGAAGCAAAGAGAGAGAGAGAAATGAAGCAAACAAACAACAAAACCTTTTCAGTGATTTAATACAATTTGATAGTATATAATTTTCCATAGAATCTCTCAGAAGCAGGGAAACCAATAACATGAATAAGGATTTGCATTTATAGCAATAAAAGAAAAAAAGATATTGCTACTGATAGTACGTTTGAAAAATAAAAAATGAAAACAGTAACATAATGTAAATAAACTTTTGTAAATAAACTATTCTAAAGTAGGCAGTCATAAATACTTTTTGGTTAAAGAGCCAAATTGGATCAGTGTTCTCATCAGTGAAGGTTTTTTTTGTTTTGTTTTGTTTGTTTTTTATTGATTTTTTTACAGAGAGAGAGGGGGGGGGGATAGAGAGTTAGAAACATCGATGAGAGAGAAACATCGATCAGCTGCCTCTTGCACATCCCCTACTGGGGATGTGCCCACAACCAAGGTTCATGCTCTTGACTAGAATCGAACCTGGGACCTTTCAGTCCGCAGGCCAACACTCTATCCACTGAGCCAAACCGGTTTTGGCTCACCAGTGAAGTTTTATGCTTAGGAGAGACACCTGCAGAAATTTGATTTAGTAGAATCAACCTGAGGCCCAGACATATATTAATATATTTGCCTTTCTATATATATGTGTGTGTGTGTGTGTGTGTGTGTGTGTGTGTGTGTGTGTGTTGGGGGAGAGAGAAGGGAAGAGCTGTTGCACAGTAAATGTTTCAATTAATGGACTAGATCAGTGATTCTCAAACTTTTTGGACTCAGTACCCCTTAACACTTAAAAAATATTTGAAGACCTCAAAGAGCTTTTACTTATGTGGGTTATATCTATTGATACTATATTGGAAATTAGAACAGATTTTTTAAAATATCTGTTAATTCATTTAAAACATTATAAAACCATTGCATGTTAATATCATAAGAATAATTCTATATAATAAAAGCCTAATATGCCAAGTGTCCAGCCTTTTGGTTGGCCGTTCAACAGTCAAAGCTTAATGATATGCAGAGGCCACTCAGTCACTCACTATGATGTGCACTGATCACCAGGGGCAGTCATTCCAACCAGTAGGTTAGCTTGCTGCTGGGGTCCGGCCGATCAGGACTGAACAAGATGGACCGGACACACCTTGGAGCCCTCCCACGATCCCTCTCTGGCTGGCCAACCTCCCACATCCCTCCCTGGTCCTGATCGTGCACCAGTGGGATCCCTTGGCCTGGCCTGCACCCTCTCACAATACGGGGCCCCTAGGGGGATGTCGAAGAGCCAGTTTTGGCCTAATCCTGCAGGCCAGGCCAAGGACCCCATTGGTGCATGAGTTCGTGCACCGGACCTCTAGGGCTATTATGTTTTATGAAACAAATTTAGAAGAGTAGCATTTTTTACATTTCTGTAAATCTCTTTAATGTATGTCTTACTACTATGAAAACAATTCAATTCTCATAAGTTTTTCTGCATTTGATCTGTGGTTACATGTTAATTTGAAGTATGTGAGAAAAATTTGACCTCATATAAATATGCTTTTGGAAAGAGATGAGTATTTCAATAACATTTTCAGATAACTGTATATTCTTCTATCATATCACACAAAAACTGGGTAAGTGGCAGTTTCCTAAAGGTTGCTTGCCCTGTGGAATCTGAAAACCTATCAATAAGCATTTCTTATTCTGTTACACTTAGTCCACTGGTCTATTTTGAACCCTGAATGAATCTTTCAACTGTGCATGGTTCTGCATACCATGCATTGGTCATTTGGAAAATATCGGTTCACTGCATTATATAGGTCTTTAAACATGGACACATTTCTTTATTTTTAAAAATCACATTTGTTAATATCATTTGATATGATCAGAAAAGTAATTTAAGGACTGGAAAGCTTTTAGGTTCAAAGTGGCAGATACAGCATGTCCAAACTTCTTATTTTCACTTGAAAGTTTGAATTTTATCATCGACTGTCAGTAGTTTTCCATGAGATGACAGGCTCACTTTGTTTATTTTTGAGAAAATGCCAATTTTGAATAACCAAAATTTATGTTAGTCATTTTTCCAAGTAAAAAATGATATTCTGTGGAAAAAAGCACCTAACTCATCTAGCAACTCAATATTTTTCCTCAAGAAAACTGTCCCTAAAAGAAACCTAGGTAACTTTTACATCATTTGGTATGAGACTCTTTCTCTTTTGGAGAGTTTTCAAATGTGGGGGTGTAAAACTCTAAATTTAACTTAATCTGCAGCAGAAAAAAACAGGAGACAGAGTTAGGGAGAAAAACTATCGAAATATGAGACCAATAGTAGTTAATTTAATAAGCTATCATTTATTAAAATCAGTGGCATTGGTATAAAATAATGCATTAAATTTTATATTTTGAGTCCCAAAGTATGGGTTATTTTAAGAATGGAAACAATGAAGAAACATTATTCACGGATGCCATGGTTGGATATTTCTAACAGAGAAAAACATACTGAAAGCATCCACTTAAAAAACTGCAGCTGATCCTGCAAGAGGAGATATTTTAGGCAAGTTATTTTTTTTTAACATCAAGCTTCTTATTTTAATGTCTTCCTTATTAAGACATGCATTTGAAAATAATGTTATCTTACAATTTTATAACAAGTTATGGGTTGGAATTCTTAGGAAGAAAAATCATCAAACTTGAAACTAGGTTTACTAATGGTGGAAACAGCCAAAATTTCTTTTCCTTCTAACATTTTCTTACAACCACCATTACAGATTATTTTTATTCATCCATAAACTTTCGTGGCATTTTGCACTGTTCCTCCAGTAATAATTGTTGGTCCTGCGTACAAGTTTAAAGCACAATGATTTAACAGTCTTTAGAATCAAAATGGCAGTTTGTGAAGCCCAGGTACCCTTGGTCTTTCAGGAGGCACTGGCTCTCAACAGAACAAATGTTTTCAAATCAGTCTCATCCTTTAGTCAGCTGTGTTGCTAACATACCTATGTTATCACAGTTTTGCTCGCTCACATGTTTTCATTTCATAGCTTCATATAATTCGGCTATTAAATGAGGGAACTATTTAAAATGCCCTTCTTGCCGAAACCGGTTTGGCTCAGTAGTAGAGCGTCACTGAAAGGTCCCGGGTTCAATTCCGGTCAAGGGCATGTACATTGGTTGCGGGCACATCCCCGGTAGAGGGTGTGCAAGAGGCAGCTGGTCGATGTTTCTCTCTCATTGACATTTCTAGCTCTCTATCTCTCTCCTTTCCTCTCTGTAAAATATCAATGAAATATATATTTTTTAAATAAATAAATACAATGCCCTTCTTCCTTACACCTCTGGCCAGCCATTACTTTGTTAAAACCAAGTTATAGGCTACTTCAAAGAATAGCCATTTTAAAAAAACCAGAGCACGAAACTCATGCATGGGTGGGGTCCCTAGGCCTGGCCAGCGATCAGGGCTGATCAGGTTCCCCGCTTCCCCGCCGCCTCTTTCCCTCACCGCCTGCACATGCCACTGCGGGGGTCCCCTCCTCCTCCCCTCGTTGCCCATGTCCACTGCCACCCACCGCCAGTTCCCTGTCCCAGCCCAGGTGATTGGGGCCTGCTGGCCAGCAGAGGGATAGGGGAGGAACCCAGGAAATTGGCCACCGCCCCGAGGATGGAGCTGGCCCGCAGCCCCACTGGGAAAGGGACGTGTCCACTGCCACCCACCCTGTTCCCCATCCCGACCTGGGGGCTCGGTGCCAATCAGGTAATCGGGGCCTGCTGGTTAGGGGAGCAGGCCCCATCCGCGATCATTCTGGTTGTTTCCTTGTAACAGTCGCTTAGGCTTTTATATATATAGATGGCCATTTCTTTTGCATTAAAACTATCCTGATAGTATTTTTAGGGCAGGAGGGTGAAATCATTCAGAAAGGCATTCATCGATGTGTGAAGAAGTCAGTGAGGCTTACATATATTCTATGGATTGGTGTGCTCATTTTTTCTTTTCTTTTTCTTTTTTTAAATATATATTTTATTGATATTTTACAGAGAGAAAGGGAGAGAGAGAGAGAGCTAGAAACGTCAATAAGAGAGAAACATCGACCAGCTGCCTCTTGCACACCCCCTACAGGGGATGTGCCCGCAACCAACTTACATGCCCTTGACCTGAATCGAACCCAGGACCTTTCAGTCCGCAGACCTACGCTCTACCACTGAGCCAAACCAGTTTCTGCGATTTTTTTCAAGATTCAGCACCTACTTCGTGCTAGGTAGTAAAACCGATATGCTAATAACAGTATCAGTATCATCATCACCACTTATCCTTGAGAGCTTTGTGCATGCCAAGTATTGAAAATATATACTTATATACATTTCAGACATTCTATGTATGCTATCTCATCCTATCCTTCCAACCACCCTTTGAGGTAGGTACTGTCATTATTCTAACTTACAGATGAAAAAACAGACTTTTTCTAAGACTCTGTAACTAATAAGTAGATCTGATATTCTTTAACAGATAGTCTTTTAACCACTTAACTATAGATAATACTGAACTTTAGTTTAAAATTTTAAAATTATTTTAAATCTTTATGGAAGCGGTAGTTAAGCAGATTGAGGAGAAGGGTTTATCATCAGCAGTTCCCCTCTGCTTTGTTTCTGATAAAAGAACACTATACAGTGGTCAGCACACTACCCTGTGGTTTGGGCATTTTGAAGGCTTCTGAAATATTCGAAGAGAGAGAGTTCTGGGATGGAGAGATGTGTAGAAGTCACCAGTTATAGTCTCAGTAGGTCCATGAGAGAAGGAAATGCTAGGAAGGAGGGCATGGACATAGATTTCATAAATTTGACCTTTGTTAGAAAATGAGACTATTAGAATTAAAATAGGATGGGAAAAATCCATTACCCATCTAATACATATCCCAAATATAATTGATTCATTAAGAGTGTGCGTGTGCGTGTGCGTGTGTGTGTGTGTGTTTAATATCTGATCCTTGTGAAAATAATGCAGGGCTCCATTCTCTGCTATTTGTCACAGTTTCACTAATGCCTGGAACATGGTAGACACTAAATAAGCAATTTATTGAATGAAAACTATTTAGGAGAGCCTTGTACTGTATATATAGATGGTCCCCAATTTACTATGATGCAACTTAACAATTTTTCAAGCTTATGGTGGTACAAAAGTGATACCCATTCAACTATTTTGCTTTTCACTTTCAGTACAGTATTCAATAAATTACATGAGATAGTCAACGCTTTCTTATAAAATAGGCTTTGTGTTATATTATTTTGCCCAACTATAGGCTAATGTAAGTGTTCTGAGTAAGTTTAAAATAGGCTAAATATGTATGCTAAATGCATTTCAACATAATATTTTCAGTTCACCATGGGTTTATCAGGACATAACCCCATTGTAAGTCAAGGAGTATCTGTTTATACTTTGACCACTTCTCTGTTTTCATTTAATGAAATTTGTGATTATTTACACTTTCTCAGGCCACATGTCCCAAACCTCAAATCCTTAGTTTTTGTACTATATTACTTTCAAGATGAAATGTAGCCCAGCTGGCATTGCTCAGTGGTTGAGCATCAATCTATGATCCAGGAGGTCAGAGTTTGATTCCTGGTCAGGGTACATGCCTGGGTTGCAGGCTCCATCCCCTTGTGGGGTATGCTGATCAATGATTCTCTCTCATCATTGATGTTTCTTCCCCCCCCCCAATCAATTAAAATATATTAAAATAATAAAAATAGAATGTATCCTAATTATGTAATTCTCCTGCATTGGCCATTCTGGAATATCTGTTATAAGTATAATACTTAGTTAATTGTTTACCCATGAGATTGGAGTGACTTTCTGCCTTGTAAATTATGTATGTCTGTTTGGTGAATTTTATTTTATTTTATTTTATTCTATTTTTTTATTATTTATTTATTTATTTATTTATTTATCCCTCACACCCTATTTGCTTTTGGTTGTTCTTGGGAACATTTTGGTGGAAAGGGTAGTAAAACACTAGCCTAAGCTGGCTGATAACCTTAAATAACATTTGACTTTATCAATGTTAGGTCTGTAAATCATATCCCATTAACCTACCCTTTGTGGAGGAGGAAAACAGGGTGAATCCCTCAATATATTAAAAATGTCGCTGAATTACCCTTTTATCTTTTCTTCTTCTTCCTCATAGGAAGTTGATTGCAACCTGCCTTTCTGTGTGTGTTTTTTCTAATGTTCTGTTTATCTGTGGGCCTCGTCCAGATGCCTCAAATTGCTCTTCAGATGTTGAGTTCCACATGGGACACAGTATATATATATATATGAATCTAATCATCTTCTATGTAAAGGAGAGCATTCAAGTTGGGGGTTATTAATGTTTTCTCTTAATTTCATTAGGATCCTTTGAACTAACAGAAATGTCATGAAATTAAATACTGAACATGTTATGTGAAGTTTATTTTAGAAATGCCCAGATGCGGTTATTTTTGTTTTCATTATCTTGATGTAAACCATGCTGTATAGCAGTGTCATTACAAAGGAAAGACAAGTTAATGTCTAGCAGTGAGGTGAACTATCAACACATCTGTGAATGATGCTCAGGCTTACACTTCTCGAGGTAGTTGTTGTACATGTTAAGTCTTTTATTTCAGGCCATTATTGGCATTTTCAAATAATAAAAATAGATTTTCAAAAGTATGAACTTCACAGGTATACTTCATACCATTAGCCAAAAGTTATCTTGAGACTTAAAAATGAATATAAAAATAAATTATAGTTGGAATATTCTAATTAAACTACACATTCAGGAAGTAAGCTTTTATAACTTACATCAAGAAAGTCAGTAACAGCCGAAACCGGTTTGGCTCAGTGGGTAGAGCGTCGGTCTGCGGAGTGAAAGGTCCCGGGTTCGATTCCGGTCAAGGGCATGTACATTGGTTGCGGGCACATCCCCGGTAGGGGGTGTGCAAGAGGCAGCTAGTCGATGTTTCTCTCACATTGACGTTTCTAGCTCTCTATCTCTCTCCCTTCCTCTCTGTAAAATATCAATAAAATATATTTAAAAAAAAAAAAAAGAAAAAAAAGAAAGTCAGTAACAGGTTCTTTTAAAAATCCAAATCACATAGATTTCATCTCAGCCTCATAAACAGAAGTCACTAACAAAAACTAAAAATATAAGCCCTCGCTTTTATTATGACACACTGTCATAATAATCTAGTATTCGTTAAGAACTTGTAAAAAAAAATAAGACTAGCTTGGGAATTAATTTTAAGATCACTACCTGAGATATTTGAACAGAGATGCAAAAAATCATAGTAAGGAGACACCTGGAAATGGGGACCTGAAGGTGTAGAAGTTGCTTATGCGCATCTAAGTAAGTACTGACTTAAATGGACCCCGAGTATTCGAATACTGGAGATTGTTAGCAAGGCCATACTGATTGTAGAGGGTTCAGCAGATGTCTGATCTGTGTGCAATAATTAATCAGTTCATCAGACCCACGCCACTTGTTCTAATTCCATTCTTCCTAGTGTGTTTTTCCAGTGTAGGTGTGCTACCAAAAAAAGAAATGCTGGTCACCATTTGGTGGTTATATCTTAAAAGAAATGGTGGTTATATCTTACATCTCAGTATAAACCAGGCAACCTTCATTCTCCTTTTACCTCTCAGTTTTATGATCTGGTATTATAATGCCAGTCTCCCTTAGATAAATAGGTGTGATCTCTTTGGGCTGACCAAGTCCATACACAGTAAATTAGCCAGAGCTACCTTGCAGGGACTAACTGGAGATGCCACAATGGCCTTTCCCATGTAAGCACACCAATCTTGACAGCTTTCTTTTCTTTTTTAATTTCTCTGAGAAATGAAGAAGACCATGGAGCTCATTTGGTCCAGCTGGGACTTAGGAAAGTTCACCGGCTTGGCTGGTATCAGTCAGAAGCAGGCTCGGAAACCGGGCTGTGTGCCAGCCACTTCACCCTCCTCTCCGAGCCTGGTTTTCTTGTGTAGAGGGCACAAAGCTCCCTCAAAACTGTCACTTGGAGAACTGGGTCATTTCTGTTTCTTGAGAGAACAGGAGTGTAGGGCTGTACGGTTTTTTGTTTGTTATTTTCAAATGTCTTGTGTTCATAAGGGGACACGCTAACCTGTGCAGAGTTTGGTAGTGTCTGTAATGTAATTTAAATTTATTCTGCACTGAAATGAATGTCTTGATGTGCCTTATTGTTATCTGTTTAGATGGATATTAAGTTAATGCTAGAGGAGCTATGTAATGAAGATTGAGTTAGGAATTACAAGGTGACTGATACCAGTAGCATAAAAATTTAGAACCCTGGCAAGATGTAAGAGCTTCCTGTGCAACATAAAAAGTTACTTATCCCCATATAATTTAAGGAATTTATAGAGTTCTGAGTTGAAGTCTCTAATGTTTGACTTTAAATGGATTTGGAAGTTTTTTATTAAATGATGAATCTATAAATTCAAACATAAGCAGTACTAAAATAGCTAGTGATCTGAAGGCGGGGGATGGGGAGTTGCTAGGATATAAATGATCCAGAAATTTATTCACATGATAGCCTTTCAATATTATATGTTGACAATAGATAGTGAGGCAGGATAGTCTAGAGCAGTGGTCGGCAAGCCGCGGCTCTCGAGCCACATGCAGCTCTTTGGCCCCTTGAGTGTGTCTCTTCCACAAAATACCACGTGCAGGCACGCATGTACAGTGCGATTGAAACTTCGTGGCCCATGCGCAGAAGTCGGTTTTCGGCCTGGGTGAGTCTATTTTGAAGAAGTGGCGTTAGAACACTCAAGGGGCCAAAGAGCTGCATGTGGCTCTCGAGCCACGGTATGCCAACCACTGGTCTAGAGAAAAGACACAGAACTTAAAGTCACATAGCTTAGGGGTCAAATCCTGTTCCTACCACATAGTAGTCAGGTGACTTTAGATAAGGCACTTAATCTCTCTGAGCTTCTGTGTGTGTGTTTTGTTGTTATTTTGTTTTTTTTGTTTGTTTTTTTGGCTTGAAACAACACAAATTTATTCTTATTGTTCTGTAGGTTAGAAATCTCATTAGGCTAAAATCAAGTTGTTAGTAGGGCTATGTTCCTCTTATAGGCATGAGGGGAAGATCCATTTCCTTGCCTTTTCCAGCTTCTAGAGGCCACTGGTGTTCTTGGTTCCTGTTCCCATTCTTCGTTATCAAAGACTAGAGGTTTTCCTTTCTGACACTCTTGGCTCCCTCTCTTATAAAGACAGTTGTGCTTACATTGGGTCCACCCAGATAATCCAGGATAATCTCCCCACTGCGCTGGTCTTAGTTTATTTTTAAAATTTTTTTACAGTGTTAAGTATTTTTTTAAATAAATCTTTATTGTTCAGATTATTACAAATGTGTTCCTCTTTTTTTCCCCCCATCTCAATTGCTCCCCTCCACCAGGTTCCCACCCCACCCTCTGTCCTTTCCCCATCACCCAATGTCCTTATCCATCGGTGCACAGTTTTTGTTCAGTCTCTTCCCTCATCTCCTACTCCCCTTTTCCCCGAGAATCATCAGTCCACTCCCCTTCCATACCTCTGATTCTATTCTATTTACCAGTTAATATTGTTCATCAGGTTTTTTAATTCCCTTAGTTTTTAGTTTCATTTATTGATAGTTACGTATTTGTTGTTCATAATTTTTATCTTTATCTTCTTCCTTTTCCTAAATAGCCCCCTTTAGTAATCCATATAATTCTGGTTTGGTGATGATGAACTCCTTTAGCTTTTTTTTTAATTTGTGAAACTCTTTATCTGGCCTTTGATTCTGAATGATAGTTTTGCTGGGTAGAGTATTTTTGGCTGTAGGTTCTTGCTATTCATCACCTTGAATATTTCTTGCCATTCCCGTCTGGCCTGCATGGTTTCTGTTGAGAAATCAGCTGACAGTCGTAAGGGTGCTCCTTTATAGGTAACTACCTGCTTTTCTCTTGCTGCTTTTAATATTCTCTCTTTGTCTTTTGCTTTTGGGATTTTAATTATGATGTATCTTGGAGTGGTCTTCTTTGGATTCCTTTTGTTTGGGGTTCTGTGGGCTTCCTAGACTTGTAAGTCTATTTCTTTCCCCAGGTGGGGGAAGTTTTCTGTCACTATTTCTTCCAGTATTCTTTCGGTATCTTACTCTCTCTCTTCTTCTGGGACCCCCATAATTCTGATGTTGGTTCGCTTGAAATTATCCCAGAGATTTCTTATACTATCTTCAACTTTCTGGATTCTCTTATCTTCTTCTGTAGAGGAGTGTCCTCTGGCTCTTTGTGTTCTAAATCTTTGTCTTGATTCTTGCGATCTTCCAGTCTGTTTTTAGGCCTCTGTGTAATATTTTTTATTTCTGGTTGATCCCTTTTCATATCCTCATAGGTCTCGTTTATTTTATTGGCCTTTTTTAGGATATTCTTGAAAAGCCTTATAACTGTAGTTTTGAACTCTGTATTTGGGCTTCTGTATTCCACTTGGATGGGACGGAGTCTCAGAGTGGCACAGAGTCTCGGAGTGGCGCAGACAATCTTTGGTTCCTGGTCAGTCTCGTCTTAGTCCTGTTCATGGTGGGTCTCACAAGATTGGTTGCAGGCACGAACACCTCTTTGGTAAAGGCGCAGACAAGCTTTGGATTCCAGCCAGTCCCTCCTTAGAGAAAGCCAGCCTCTGGGAGAGCATCTGTGCTCAGCTTGGATGGGGCGTAGTCTCAGGTTGGTGCAGACAAGCTTTGTTTTCCCGTCAGCTCCTCCCCAAGTCCCGCAATAATGGCCTCTGGCTTTACACACCTCCGAGAGATCTCTGCCTGCTGCCTGACAGTCTGGCCTCTCCCTGACTGGGCCCGTCTATCAGAGCAATAGGGTGATTCTGTTTTCCTCTCAAATAAGAAAGCCAACAACGCATTAGCTGTCCACCCTCTCTGCTCGCAGGGAGTAAGCCAGCAGCAAATTCAGCCCGGCCCACCCTCTTCGCACGCCAGGAATCTGCCAGCAGCAATCTCAGCCAGCCCTCCCTCTCCACATGCCGGGATTAAGCCAGCGCCTTTTCCTTTTCTCGCGCACAGTTCTCCATACCTTCAGTTTCTGAGGGTCAGCACGCCTTCTCTCTCCTTCCCAGATGGCAGAGCCTCCTCTCAGCTATCTGTCCAGTGCTTCAGGGAAATGCCTCCCCTGTTTTCCAGTTCTAAATTCAAATTTGTTGTGGTAGGTTGCATTTGGGTGTCTACCCTATGCCGCCATCTTGGTTTCTCCTGAGCTTCTGTTTTTTTACCATTGAGGTGAACATACAGGAGCCATGTCAGTATTAATGATGGCCAGAGTTGGGTCTAAGACAGGCCAAAGATTCCCAGTCAAAATAAAAAGTTAAATACTGATGGTGTTTCCAGCAAGAATGATTTTGTGGGATATGTGCCTGTCCCCACCCAGTTTAGCCATTTCTTTCTATTTTATAGAAACAGAATCTGAGGGGCTATATCCACAAACATCTTGGTTTTATCTCCTACTCATTAAAGGGTAGCAGAAATAGATGCCAACCTTAGCAGATAAAACAAACAACAACAAAAATAGGAATTCAGATCACCGACTCCTCTTCCTATGACCTTGAGCAAGTCACTTTGTGTTTCATCATCTATAAAATGCCCATTATACAGCATAGTCCTAGAGTTGTTGTGACTAATAAGTAGGACAATAATATGAAGCATCAGACCTTGTTCCTGGACTCTTAACAAAGATAGTCTCCTTTCTACTTTCCATGCCCCCTCCCACCCACACCCACAGCTCCCTCAACTAACATACATGTCATTTATGCCTTTTAAAAGGTAAGATTAGAGCCCTGACCAGTTTGGCTCAGTGTACAGAGCATTGGCCTGGGGACTGAAGGGTCCCAGGTTTGATTCCAGTCCAAGGGCATGTACCTTGGTTGTAGGCACATCCCCAGTAAGGGTTGTGCAGGAGGCAGCTGATCTATGTTTCTCTCTCATGGATGTTTCTAACTCTATCCCTCTCTAAAAAATCAATATAATATATTTAAAAAACAAAAAAGGTAAGATTAGAACTAGAATCTGAGAAATTTGGTAGGGAACATAATATAAAAGATAGGGCAGGAGTTTCTAATCATATTTGTACTGTAGACCAAAAGCAGGTTGTTCTACAAACTCTTGGAAGGCAGAAACCTGGGCTCTTAACACTACCCAGCATACCCTGCCACTGATTTCTGGTATGGCACCCCTGTAATGCTATTATTTAGTGTGTGTTCACTGTCTTCCTACAGTCTTTTCCTCTGTTATGTGTCATTCCCTTTAAACTGTCCAGTAATAATAATACCTTCGGGTAGGTATTATTATTCATAATATATAGATGAGGTAACCAGGACACCAAGAAAATCTCCCAAGGTCAGGATTCAAACATCAATATGTCTGATTTCAAGTCCCATCTTTTTTATTATTACAAAAACACACTGCCCCCCAATAAAATAGCTGCTGTCATTTGGTTTTACTCTTTTAACCAAATATGTATTAAACCTTTATTTATGCTAGCTACTGTGCTGGATTCAAGGTTTATATTTAAGACATATAAGACACAATTCTATATAAACTAGATGTCCAGTGCATAAAATTTGTGCAGAGGGTGGGAATTCCCCCACAGCTCAGCCTGCACCCTCTCTAATCTGGGACCCCTCGGGGGATGTCTGACTGCTGATTTAGGCCTGATCTCAGGGATCGGCCCTAAACTGGCAGTTGGACATCTCTCTCACAATCTGGGACCGCTGGCTCCTAACTGCTCACATGCCTGCCTACCTAATTGCCCCTAACTGCCTCCCCCACTGCCAGCCTGATCACCCCTATCCACTTCTATCTGCCAGTCTGATTGCCCCTAACTTCCCCCCATGCTGGTCTGGTCACCTCTTACTGCCCCCCCTACCATCCTGGTTGCTCCCAACTGCCCCCCCCCCCTGCTGGCCTGGTTGCCACCAACTGCCCCCCCTGCCAGCCTTGTCGGTCCATGCAGTCTGTTGTTTGGTCATTACTGTTACTGTGACGGCATCCCAGACAATTTGCATATTCCTCTATTATTTTAGTATGGATAGTAGCTACACAGTTTCTGTGATATGAGGTAGGGTATGATGTCTCATAATAAATGTACAAGTGAAGGGCCCTGGTGTTCACTGATGGGCAAGATCACATCTGATTGGTACAAGTCATCAAAGGCTTCATGGAGGAGGGACTATTTGAATGGAGCTTAGAGGGTTGCATTGTCTACTGCATGTACTGTGTGCTAAACTTGAGATCTAAAGATCTTCGTTCCAATCACTTTTCTTACCATCCACTGTTACTTGTTATTTGCTCTGATTTACCACCCATTGCTACTCTTCAAAACTGAAAAGAAAATAACTAGAGAAATAACCTTGAATAGAGCAGAGAGAAGAAAACAACTACCTTCAAACACCAGGTTCCTCATTTGGGTGGAGATAGCATAGTGATGTAGAGCCCAGCTCTTGTCCACTGCCTACTAGCTCTGAAGTTTTGGGAAGTTAACGTCTATAGACCTCGGTTCTTTCAACTATAAAATGAGGATAAAATGTATACCTCAGAGGCATTTTCTGTGGACTTAATGGGATTCTACATGTGAAGTGTTTAATTGGGTGCCTGGGTCATAAGTACTTAATAGCCAAATGATAACCATAATTAAAAGGTACTATCACTCTAATACATAACATATCATTCTAATACATTAATGTTGGTACTGAGTTTCAGAGTTAGTGGCTCTTAGGACTTGAGAGCTCTTCAGCAAAATTAATGCAGACATGCAGTTGCGGTTATTGAAGGCATAATGCTGACCAAACCCCAGCCACTGGAGGGTAACCAAGCACTTTTTACTGAAGTTGCTCTTTATCTCCTTACTACCCTAGGTAGCTGCCCATGTTGTAGTTATCCAGTTTTTCTTGATTAGGTAGAGAAAGTGTTCAGGAAGGACAGACTCGGCAGAGCCTACAACAGACTTTGCCTCTCAATGACAAATGTTCAGTTTTACCCACCATGAATCTTCTGGATGACTGCCACTAATATTTGTGAGCTTTTAGTTTCTTACAGCTGAAATACTGGGGCCCTACATCAGAAATACTCAGAAAAGAAAAGAAAAGAAAAGAAAAGAAAAGAAAAGAAAAGAAAAGAAAAGAAAAGAAAAGAAAAGAAAAGAAAAGAAAGCTACTTGGATCATATGAATGATTGCTTTCTTTAGCTTAGTAGCTTAAACGTTGTGTTAAACACTGTAGGAGGAAAATTACTGTTAAAATTGCCTTTGGAGTCTGTTTTTATCTGGTGCCTCCTGGGAATCAGGTGACTCCACTTTAGGTTGTACATGACCGAAGAATCAGTTGACCTTATATTTTTAGTCATCACATAAGCATCTAGGTCTAAGCTGAAGTATAATTTAGGTTAGGCAAGGAAAATTTTTTCCATTGTATTTCCTCTTGGAACGGGAGCACTTTTTGTCTCTTATTAATCACATAAGAGTATAAAGTTATGGAAATATCTGTCAATATAAATTTTAATCTCTGCCTTTAGTTATTTAGAAATTTTAAAAATATATATTTTATTGATATTTTTTACAGAGGGGAAGAGAGAGGGATAGAGAGTTAGAAACATTGATGAGAGAATCATCGATCAGCTGCCTCTTGCACACCCGCCACTGGGGATGTGCCCGCAACCAAGGTACATGGCCCTTGACCGGAATCGAACCTGGGACCTTTCAGTCCGCAGGCCGACGCTCTATCCACTGAGCAAAACCGGTTTCGGCTAGAAATGTTTTTAATAGAATAAACCATTTTAAAAGAAGGGACTATATAGACTCAAGTAAGTAAAAAAGTTGAGGGGATGTTGAGAAAATAATTTTTAAAATATATTTTATTGATATTTTACAGAGAGGAAGGAAGAGAGAGAGCTAGAAACGTCAATGAGAGAGAGACATTGACCAGCTGCCTCCTACACACCCCCCACTGGGGATGTGCCCACAACCAATGCACATGCCCTTGACAGGAATCAAACCCGGGACCCTTCAGTCCGCAGACCGACGCTCTACCACTAAGCCAAACCGGTTTCGGCGAGAAAATAATTTATTCACTATATCCAGTATTTGGCATGGTTTAAGGACCACTTTATGCCTTAAATGAGAATCTGCATTGGGCACATAACTTCTACAGATTATGAAATTTGAGGTAAATTGTTTGCACTAAGCAAATGGATTCAATTCATATAAATATAGAGTTTTAGCTTCGTTAAATATAGAGATTAGTGGGATCATAATGGGTTAAATTTAATTACATAGTATGAGGAAACAAATCGGAGATGTTTAGGGAACCAGTATGAGAAAACAAGCTTCTTGTAGCACCTTATTATGATTTTTTTATAAATGGAAGTAGCTTTGTGTCTATTACCCAGCTACCCCTACTTTCTTTATTTAAAAAAATTATTTCAAAAAAACTTTTAATGATTTAGTTTTAATTTATTTTTAATTACACTTGACATACAATTTTATATTAGTTTCAGATGTACAATAGTGATTCAATATCTATATACTAGTACCTTATGAAGTGATCACCACAGTGCATCTAGTAATCATTTGTCACCATACTTGTTATTGACTATATTCCCTATGCTGTACATTATATCATGATATTTTATACCCAGAAGTTTATACTTCTTAATCTCCTTCCCCTTTTCTGCTCATCATCTCACCACCCTCCCCGTTGGCAACCATCAGTTTCTTCTCTTCTATGACTTTGTTTCTGTTTTGTCTTATTCATTTGTTTTTTGTTTGTTTTTTTTAGATCTCACATATAAGTGAAATGATACAATATTTGTCTTATCTGTTTGACTTATTTCATTTGACATAATGCTCTTTAAGTCCATCCATGTTGTCACAAATGGCACAATGAATTCTTTTTTATGGTTGAGCAATATGCCATCATACATATACGTATACGTATACGTATGGGTGTCCCAAAAATGTATATACACACTTTGAATAATTATTATAAAAATGATTAATTGAAGTTGGTTAAATGTGAAAAGAAAGAAACATTAGTTGAACTATCAGCTGTTAAAGTGTGTATATATTTATGGGGGGACATCCTATTCCCTCTCCCCAATCCCCCAATCTTCTTTATCCATTTATCTATCAGTAGATACATACATAGGTTGCTTCCAGATCATGGCTATTTTAAACAATGCTGCAATGAACAGAGGGGAATATATTCTCTTTTTAATTATTGTTTCATTTTCTTCAGAAAACTACCCAGAAGTAGAATTGCTGGGTGGAACATTAGTCTTATTTCTAATGTTTTGAGAAATCTACATACTGTTTTCTGTAGTGGTTGGCACTGGTTTACAATCCCACCAGTTGGTACACTTGAAGTTGTCCCAGAAGTTCTCCACATCCTTGCAAACACTTTTTGTTTGATAATAGCCATTTTGACAGATGTGAGGTGATACCTCATTGTGGTTTTGATTTGCATTTTTCTATTGATTATTGTTTCATATTGAACGTCTTTTCATGTGTCTGTTGGGCATCTGTTTGTCTTGAAATATCTATTTAGGTCCTCTGCCCATTTTTAATTGAATTGGTTTATTTATATTGAATTTTATAAATTTTTAAATATACAGAGAGATCATTTGCAAATATCTTCTCCCATTCAGTAGGTTACCTTTTCGTTCTGTTGGTTTCTTTCATTGTATAATAGCTTTTTAGTTAGATGTAGTGTCACTTATTTTTGTTTTTGTTACCTTGGCCTGAAGAGACATTAAAAAAATAATCACTGCCCTAGCTGTGGTTTGGCTCTGTAGACAGAGCACTGGCTTGCAGGCTGAAGGGTTCCGGTTGAGGGCACATGTCTGGGTTGTGGGCTCGATGCCCAGTGTGGGGTGTGCAGGAGGCAGCCAATCAATGATTCTTTCTCATCATTAATGTTTCTCTCTCTCTCTCTCTCTCTGCCCCTTCCTCTCTGAAATCAATAAAAACGTATTTTAAAAAAAGATTACTAAGACCATTGTCAAAGAGTTTGCTGCCTGTTTTTTTGTCTGTTTGTTTTATAAATAGGAGTTTTATGGTTTCAGGTCTTACATTTAAATCTTTAATCCATTTTGAGTTTATATTTGTATATAGTGACCTAATTTCTTTTTTTAATCTTTATTGTTCAGATTGTTACAGGTGTTCCTCTTTTTTACCCCATAGCTCCCCTCCACCCAGTTCCCATCCCACCCTCGGCTCTTGGCACCCACGTCCATAGTCATTGCATACATGCATATAATATCTTTGTCCCATCTCTTCCTGCACCCTCTCCACATCCCCTCCCCCACACCGAGAATTGTCAGTCCGCTCCATTTCCATGCCTCTGATTCTATTACATTCACCAGTTTTTCTGTTTATCAGAATTTTTTTCATTTGATTTTTAGATTCACTTATTGATAGATACGTATTTGTTGTCACTTTGTTGTTCATAATTTTTTATCTTTACCTTTTTCTTCTTCCTATTCTTAAAGAATACCCTTCAGCATTTTATATAATACTGGTTTGGTGGTGATGAACTCCTTTAGCTTTTTCTTTCCTGTGAAGCTCTTTATCTGACCTTCAATTCTAAATGATAGCTTTGCTGGGTAGAGTAATCTTGATTATAGTTCTTGCTATTCCTCACTTTGAATATTTCTTGCAACTCCCATCTGGCCTGCATAGTTTCTGTTGAGAAATCAGCTGTCATTCATATGGGTACTCCCTTCTAGATAACTTTTTTCTCTTGCTGCTTTTAATATTTTTTGTCTTTTTTACTCTTGGCATTTTAATTATGATGTGTCTTGGTGTGGTCCTCTTTGAATTCCTCCTCTTTGGGGTTCTCTGTGCTTCCTGGACTTATAAGTCTTTTTCTTTCACCAGGTAGGGGAAGTTTTCTGTCATTATTTCTTCAAATAGGTTTTCAATATCTTGCTCTCTCTTCTTCTGGCACCCCCATAATTTGGAAGTTGGTACACTTGAAGTTGTCCCAGAGGTTTCTTACAATATCTTCATATTTTTGGATTCTTTTTTCTTTTCCGATTTGGTGTTTATTGCTTCCCCGTATTTCAAATCTTTGACTTTGTTCTTAGGATCTTCTCTACTATTGAATCGTTGTATATTATTCTTTATTTCAGCCAGTGTATGCTTAATTTCTGACTGATCCTTTTACTTTTTTTGTATTCTCACTAAGATCCTTGAAGGTCTCACTAAGTTCCTCTGAGGTTTCTAGAAGATTCTTGAGTAACCTTATAACTGTAGTTTTGAACTCTATATCCAGTAGTTTGCTTTCTTCCACTTCTGACACATTGCTTTGTCTCCACCTTTTGGCTATTTTCCTGTGTTTGTTTCTATGTATTTGGTAGCTGCTAAGTCTCCTTGAGTTGATAGAGTAGTCTTGTATAGAAGGTGTCCTATAGGCCCTGTGGCTCAGCCTCCCCAGGCACCTGAGATGAACACTCTTGGTGCAGCCTTTTGTGGGCTGTGTGCACAGTCTTGTTGTAGTTAAGCCTTGATTGCTGTTGATATCACTGGGAGAAATTGACCTCCAGGCAAATTGACTGTGGGACCAGCCATGTCTACAGTGGAAGAGCTGCTGTGCAGGAGACACCCTTATGGGGCAGAACTTGCTTCAGTGGGACTTTGGTGCTCACTGAGTGTGTCACTTATGGAAGAGAAGAGTTGTAATCTGGTATGGTCTCACACTAATCACTGGGTACACTGTGGCTCTTGGGCTCCAAGATGGTGCAAAGTCAGCCACTGCCTGGAGCCATCCAGCAGGAGCTACAGAAAAATCAGCAGATTCTTCCTTTTTGTATGAGGTTTGGAAGTGCCCAGATAAGACCCAGCTGTGAGGCAAGGCAGCCTGCTGGCCTTGGGCCTTCTTTAGATAGCTTTGGGGCTCCCTGACCCAGATGCAGATTGACAAGTTTTAGGCTAAGAAAGGACAGGCCATTCATATGCAAAATTCACTGCACACAGCTTGGGTGGGGCTGTAAATTGGGTGGGGTGGGGTCTCAGGGAATCATCAGAGCGGAGCAAACAGCAATGGCTGTCAGTCAGCCCTGCACCTGGAAGGTCCAGGTGCAAGAACAATGACCATTGCACGCACCTCTGTCTGGAAGAAAGCTGCTCCTGCATTCCTGCCTGATGCCAGACAGTCCAGTTTCTCCCCATATGTGTCTGGGTCCCCCAAAGTCTCACCCAGCACTGGAGCTCAGAGCAAGCAGGAGCTTGTACCTCCCTCCCCATTAAAAAAGCAGCACACCCAGGTGCCAGCCTGTTCTGCCCCTCTGCACCTCCTACCAGTCTCAATGCACTTTCTTCTTTACCTCTCTAGTTGTGGTACTTCCACTCAAGCCAGGTTTCCCATGGTTCTGGATGATAGTTGTTTTGTATTTTAGTTTAATTTTGATAGGGTTGTGGGAGTCAGCAAGTATAGATGTTTACCTATGCTGCCATCTTGGTTCTTCCCTCATCTAATTTCTTTTTCTTTTCTTTTTGCATGTATCTGCCCAATTTTCCCAGCATCATTTATTGAAGAGGCTATCTTTTCCCCATTGTATATTCTTGCCTCCTTTGTTACAGATTAGTTGACCATATATGCATGGGTTTATTTCTAAACTCTTCCATTTCATTAACCATATGCTTGTTTTTGTATCAGTATCATACTGCTTTGATTGCTATAGCTTTTTAAAATATATATATATTGATATTTTACAGAGAGAAAGGGGGAGAGAGAGAGCTAGAAACGTCGATGAGAGAGAAACATCGACCAGCTGCCTCTTGCACACCCCCTACCAGGGATGTGCCCGCAACCAATGTGCATGCCCTTGACCGGAATAGAACCCAGGACCTTTCAGTCCACAGACCGATGCTCTACCACTGAGCCAAACTGGTTTCGGCTGATTGCTATAGCTTTGTAGTATAGATTGAAATCAGGGAGGATGTAACCTCCAGTTTTGTTCTTTTCCTCAAGATTACTTTGGCTATTCAGAGTCTTTTGTAGTTCTATATAAATATTAGGATTAATTGTTCTAGTTCTGTTCTAGAAATTGTTCTAGAAAAATGCCATTGGTATTTTGAATAGAGATTGCATTGAATCTATAGATTGCTTTGGGTAGTATGGGCATTTTAACAATATTAATTCTTCCAGTCCATGAGCACCCGTAGATCTACATCAGTAAACATCCAAGGGTCCTTCCTATAAGCACACTTACACCACATCCCATTGTGACCTGGCCTCAGGTTCTTTGAATAATGAATGTTGAGACTAAGGATAAACATATGGTTAGATCTATTTAAGTGTAGACCAACAGCAGAATCACTCATAGTAAGGAGACAAAACTCACCACTTCAGGGTGCTATTATATGCATGCTCCTTGTTTTATGTGAAAATAGTATGATACCTAGTTAAACTCCTTTTTTATCAAAATATTTGTCAGCTTTTTCTCATCTTCAGTAAAATTTGGTTTTAGTTAACTAACCTCAGTCTGTATGCACAACGAAGGATATGAAAAGCATTTACCTGGCATTGGTGCATTCTTTTTAAAACCTGGTTGCTGCATGTTAATTTTCTTTTGCTTTCAATAGGTAACAATATATTCCATTTTGTAATGAGGCATGACTCAGTCATTGCTCATTGTCTTCCCACTGTGGGTTTTTGTTTTGGGTTTTTTTTTTTTCGTTGAGCAAGCAAGAAAATCTTACATGAGAGGAGGGAGAAACAGAGTGAGTTGAGGAATACAAAACTTAAATACTGTTGCTTGATTTTCATTGGTTATCTCCTTTCTTACAGTGACCAGTCTAATCCAGCCTTCCTTGTCAAATCCCTCCCCTCCCCCACCCTCTGTTAAGGGTTGCACAGAGTATCTGTTTCTAGAAACTGATTGCAGGCAGTATGTAGGCATCTTTCATTCAGAATAGACGTTAATATATTCAGCAGGGAAGAAAGCTTTTAGAAATGTACCATTTGTCAAAATTGGATGGCTTTTAAAAGGGGACAGAGAGATGCTGAATGTTTCGTATGTTAGAATCGACACTTTCTGTTCAGACTCAAGTTTGCAGAAGCTTAAATAGAGAGCCCTTTAAAAAAAAAAAAAAGGAAGAAAGAAGAATTTTTCTGGTTAGTCGACCTCTTTTTAAGAAGTGCTTCATCATCCTCCTCCACCTCTCTGTGATGTTTCTCTGCAGCTCTCTGTAGGTTAGAGTTCTGTGCAGGCTGGCAAAATGCTCATGTGAGAGCTGAATAGAGTCCATCGGCAGACATAGATTAATATAGGTTTTATTTCCTGTGAATTCCAAAAATGCCATCCAAAGAATCTTGGTCGGGTAGGAAAACTAACAGAGCTGCAGCTCGCAAATCAAAACAAGAGGGCCGGCAGCAAGATTTATTGATAGCAGCCTTGGGAGTGAAATTGGGCTCTCAAAAGTCGTCTGTGACAATCTGGCAACCTCTGAAACTCTTTGCTTATTCACAGTTGACATCACTTGTTAGAAGAGCAACTCTGAAAGAAAACGAGCAAATTCCAAAATATGAAAAGGTTCACAATTTCAAGGTAAGAATATTTTTTTAACCTTTTCTTATAAGAAAGAAAATGCACATTATTTGAATTACACAATATTAAAGGAATATCTGCTGATGTTTTTTTAACACTAGGATGACTGAACTAAAATGCTCTTGCTATTTTAAGAATGAAGATGTGTTAAGCATGCTTTTAAACAGAAAAAAACTAATAGAATCCAATCCCACTTTCTCTAATGCTGATTTAGTATTCTGTTTAATCTGTGTGTTTCAGTGGTAAAAGTATTGACTGGTATTTGAAAGGTCTCATTGAATGATTTTGTCATTATTTTTATTTGTGATGTAAATATGTCTGTCTTTTTTGGGGTTTTCTGTGAGAGGATTAGATCTTATCTCTGTTCGTTTTGTGGTAAAAAGCTTTGGCTATAAGAGCCATTATAAGAGTCATGTGCGGATGCATCTGGATTGAGCAGATGGTCTGCATTTCCCATAGTTTCTATCTTTCCTCCTCCGTTAGCTAATTGGCCGTGATGAAAGGAGACTGACCACCATGGGAATGTTGGTGCTGCTGACACGAGCAGCTTCTCTTCAGTTTCTGGGTATTTGTTTTCACCTTGTGTATGTGTAGTTCTAAATTATTGTTAATGTGTTTTACCAACTATATTTTAATCATCTTTCATCAAAGTGATGTGTGTGATTCAAGCTGTGTGTAGATCTTGCCTCTACTTATAGCGTGACATTCGGACTTAAAGTTCAGTCCTTTGCAACCTAATTTAAAGGACATACAATGTGAGGCCATGCATGAGACCCAGTTACACTTAATGGATGAATGGATGCACTGGCGTTTCTATAGTAACTCCCCAGTAATTAAACAACTTTAAGCTGAAGTTCTTGGGACATAAATATTTTTAGGTTGGGAAAATGCCATAGTTTTGATGTTGGGAGTGTATAGTTTCAAAAGATGATAAAGCTGGAAACCCCATTCTTCCATTTGTGTATTAATTTATTCAGCAGATATAATGCACCATTATCTGTAGTTAGAAACTTTATTCCAAATTTGCCATTCATCCTGATTTATAACACCAGCATTTATTTTACTTAAATGCTAAATACAAAACTCCCAATATGTTGTTTTTTTCATACTGAGGAATAGACTTTTATGATATTCAGACCATTTGAGGATACAGGATAAATTCCAGAATGTATGGGATATGTAAAGATTGCTACTATTTCAAGATAAACCAAATAGCATTTTCTTCTTTAATCTTAAGGCCTTGCCTTTCAGCCAGTATCTTTGATTTAAAATGAAACTAAGACCATTTATGTGTATTAGGTCTCAACCACATCTTCCATTTATAAACCTAAATAGCACATACAGGTTTCTTCTTGCATGACATAGAACTTGATCTTACTGGATATTGATCAGGAAAATGATCCCAAATAAATCTTTTTGCAAATACAAAATTTATGTGTTGTTTCATGCTTAGAAACCTAAATGACAATAGTTCTTAAGCAGGAAACTAAGTATACTATTTAGAAATAGCTGAGATTTAAAAATATACAATATTTCCAAAGATATACCCTCTGGTGTGTTCAGCAGGAACAGATTGACCTATTAAGGATCCACTTCAGTGCTAAGTCAAGTTCATTGTACATGCTTTCTGTCAGTATTGGTTAAAGACAAAGAGTAGGTCTTTTCAAGGATTTGCATGAGCAAGCAAATATTCTCTATATTTTGGTTGTATTTCCAGTAATTTATCTATTTCAATTTAGCACATGGCTTTAATGGGGAAATTTTGTACAGCCAGAAAGTGCTGACTCTAGGGCCAATTGTGACTTTTAGCTTGGTACTCAAACTGTTTTAAAGATATTTGTCTTAAAGGGGAAAAAAGCATGCTCAGGAAAGAACTTGTGTTAGATAGTGAGTTGCATTACATGTTTTTTAGAGCTGCTAATAAGGTCAGAAGTCTCAGAACTTGATTCTTTCCATTGAAATTACTCTTTGTTATTTAAATGTTTCTGTAGGGTGGCATCATTAAAGAGTGTGTGTGTGTTTGGGGGGGTAGGGGGGTGGTCATACTTGGCTTCCAAGAACATCCCCAAAAGAATTCAGACTCTGGCAGCAGTTCTCTCCCACACAAATGTTCACTTAAGGTCACTGCTGTGATATGTAAGTGTATACAGTGCAGAGATTTATTGTGGGAAAAACCCTGAGCATTTACATAATGATTGTTCACGCAGCCTTGCCATTGATTGTTTCCTGTGTTGGTAAAGTGCATTCTGCCTCACCACAAGCCCACTCACCAAAGCCTCATTTCAATGTGGTTTTCTTTTTTGCTTCTTGAACTGCCTTGTTATGTAATGTTGCTCTGTGGTGAACAGCTGCCAAACCTTATTTCAGAGAGAGAAGCCAAGAGTGTCTTATACCTTTGGTGAAGAAGAAAAAAATCAACTGGGCCTACCTCCAGACAGGTGTTTGCTTTTGTAAGGAAATAGAAACAAAACAGGAACACCTCCCATTTTGCTATGTTATGTAACATGGTCTCTTGCCCCCTTATTGTTACTTAATAATGATCTTTCTTGTGATCAGTTCTTTGTCAAATCTTTATCTCTTTTGGGGGAGGGTCATCATTTTAAAAATCAATTTTAACTGTCTCCTGGATCAGTCTCTCATAAGAACTGCCCCCACCCTAACACAAGAACAAGAGAGCAAGCTAGTTTCTGGAGCAGACCTTCAACAAGAAACTTCTGACGTTAAAAGGAAGACACAGGCACCCCACCAGCAGTGAGTGTACCCACACAGGAGGCTCTCCGCATGGAATCATAGCTGCACCCCTGCCCTTGCCCTCAGGAGCTCGCTCATTATCTGTATGACCTTGGCAGATGACCTCATCTCTCAAAGCCTCTGATTCTGCATCAGAAAAAGTGAATGCTGGGAATGCGTGGGCACATGGTGGTAGTCACTATTTTTTGTTATTAGAGATTACCCCTAAATCCGTACCATGACTGACTTTCTTGCTGTTATAGCGGTCATAATGCAGTTGAGAACTCTGCCATGACTGTGGGGGCCAAAGACAGTTCTTGCTTCTTAGCTCTCAGGCAGCGTTAGTTATGTAAGAGCAGTTACATTTTCCTGCACTACAGGATACAGCAAAAACCTCTATATTTATTCCCTCCAAATTAGAAAGTATTCTATGTTTCACTTGGTATGTTTAATTCAGATAGTTCTATAAAATAAAATCAAGATTCTATATAATTACAACACCACCAGAAACCTGGCTACTTGGGCAAATTAACAATTAAAAAGCGAACAGCACGAAGAACTTTAGTAAGTAGATACTTAAAAATCTTGAAGATAGTCTGGAAGTGGTGACTGGTTGGTTTTAGAGTTTCAGATACTTGCATTCTGCATCTAAATTAGATTGTAATATAATAGATTTAGTGTTGCCCAGATAATATGCAATGAATCCTGAGATGTGAATTGATACTGCAATTAAAACACTCTAACATGAACCATGTAATATTTATTTATTTGTTTTAAAGTGGAAGGGAGAGATAGAAACATCAATGATGAGAGTCACTGATAGGCTGCCTCCTGCACGCTCCTACTGGGGATTGAGCCTGCAACTTGGGCATGTGCCCTTGACCGGAACTGAACCCTGGTCCCTTCAGTCCTCAAATTGACACTCTATTCAAGTGCAGAACCTTGTAATATTTAGTAAAATTACTGACTCAAGACCACTGGGATAAAGCAATAATAGTGAACCCGTCAGTCCTGGCCCACAGACCAGACATTGTGTGGTTTGGAAACTGAGGGGTAGGGATGGCCAGCACTCCTGCTCAAAGTGGCCTTTTCGTTTGAGGATACAGACAAATGCAAGCCCTGTGGTTTCATTTGGTTCACATTTAAGAATGATTACAAAATGAGCCAACAAACAGCTAGATGCAGCATGAAATTCAGAGTTAAATTATGTGATCTATAAGTTCTTTTATACCTTGAAAATTCTGATTCAATTATAATGAGAAGCATTTGATTTGTTAATATATTGTCTTCCATTATTAAAATTTTATTAATGCCCATATAGAAACTAACTTTTAATACTGATTTTTTTAAAAAATAAAAATAAACTACATATGAAAGAATATTTTTAAAAACTAGTTATATTAGCAGTCAGTGAAGTGTCAGATTCAAGGACTGAACCTCCCTTCTCTTATCTCCATCTTCCTTCTCCTGCCCCCCACATCTAGTAAAATGCCTTATCTATGCTCAAAAAGCACCCATTAAATGACGTGACATGACATGGGGGACCTTGGTGATGATGATGATGGTGGTTATTTTGAAACCACTTCTCATGACAGCTGGAAATTTCAAAACAAAAGTAGATTCTTCTAATCTTAAGACCTGTGTTGTATTAAATGGGCTTTTAAAAAATTAAATTGATGTGAATTTTTTTAATAAAATAAAACCCCAAATATCATTTGACAAGAATATCTGTGTTCACATTTTAAGTGAACATTGTTTAATTCAATATTGTTTTGAATTAGGAATAATATAAAATGAGTTAAATATAATGTGACAAAATGGAAAAGGCAACCTAGACTGTCTCATTGTTAAGCTTCAGCAATAAGGTCACTCATCATTGCTTCTCCTACGTGTATAAACATGAGTGCCCCAAATTAACATTTCAAAGGAATGATGTCTTCCTCCCAATAGTTATGTGTGTGTATACACAGGCACTATTCCTGATTCGTAATGTGGGTATCTTTCAAGAAAATATAAAAATAAAGATCAGTGCAGAGGGGCATTATTTCTGCCTGGGACAGTCAGACTTGTAGAAGGCTGATAAGAAAGTAGGGGATTGGATAAGATCATCTATAAAGTCCCTGTGGGCATTGTGTTTCTATTCTAAGTATTTTTGGATAGAATACTTAGCAGATGTGTGGAAGCCAAAAGTAATGAGCACACACCAGTCTGCCTCTACTGCTGAGGAGGACCACAAAGACTCCGAACCACTCTCATCCAGGTCTCCGTGCTACCACTGCAGCCCCAACCTTGTCTATTCTTATGGTTCGTAATTATGGCTGGGAACTGGCTATAACCCCTCGAGAGCAAATCTAGATTATTAAGATCATTGGGAAGGTTACTGCCTGCCATTAAGAATCCAAAAAGAAACATGTCACATGTTTCTTGCTGGTTGGTACATAGTTGCTTATACTTCTTCACAGACATTTTATGGGACTAGAGAATTTTAAGATGCTATACTTAACTCAAGAAAAACCCATGATTTTGTAGATTGAAAGAATTAATATGGTCACTATACCCAAAGTGATCTACAAATTCAATGCAATTTTTTATCAAAATCCCAATAACATTCTTCACAGAAATAGAAAAGACAACCCTAAAATTCATATGGAACCACAGAAGACCCCAAATAGCCAAAGCAATCTTAAGAACAAAGCTATAATAATTAAAACAGTGTTAAAGCAGACATAAGGACCAATGGCACAGAAAAGAAAGCCTGGAAAAAAAGTCCATGCACCTACAGTCAATTCATCTTCAGCAAGATTGCCAAGAATAGTAAATGGGGAATAGTAGTCTCCTCAATTAATGATATTGGGAAAACCAGATATCCACATGCAAAATAATGAAATTGTTCCTTATAACATATACAAAAAAAATCAGTTCAAACTTGGATTAAACATTTAAATATAAGCTCTGGAACAAAAGAAAGAAAACATAGGAAGAAAGCTTTTTTTTTTTTTTTTTTTTTTACTCTTTATTGTTAAAAGTATTAGAGGCCCTCCTTTCCCCCCATCGACCTCTTCCAGCCCGCTCCCATCAGGAAGAAGCTTCTTGACATTGGTCTGGGCAATGTGTTTTTGGATGACACCAAAGCACAAGCAACAACAGCAAACAAGACAAGTGGGACTATTTCAAACTAAAAAGCTTTGCACAGCAAAGGAAACAAAGAGTGAAAAGGAAACTTAAGGAATAGGAGAAAATACAGGCAAACCATATATCCGATAAGGGAAGGGGTTTATGTCCAAAATAATATAAGGAACTCATACAACTCAGTAGCAAAACCCAAATAACCCAATTTTAAAATGGGTGAAGGACATGAATAGACATTTCTCAAAAGAAGATTATAAAAGAAGATTGGCCAACACTTGTTCAATATCACTAATCAACCTCACAGCTGTTAGAATGGCTATTTTTAAAAAATACCAAGTGTTGATGAGGATGTGGAGAGAAGGCAATCCTTCAGTACTGTTGGTGCAAATGTAAATTGGTATAGCAATTATGAACACAGTATGGAAGTTCCTAAAAAAATTAAAAACATAGCTACCTTGTGATACAGCAGTAAGTTGCCTTTTTACGCTGCTGATTGTTACCTTTGCTGTGCAGAAAATGTATCATTACATGGAGCCTGCATGTCTGTTTTTGGATTTCTTGCTTTAAAATTTGGAGAGATTTGGAAGTTTGTTTTTCTTTACTTAGAGGTTGTTAGTGGAATTTATTGGGTGTCCTATTCCTTTTGTGGAATTAAACAAACTAAAAAGATTATCAAGTAGTTTAAATTTGGGGAGAGATTTACAAATTTGTCCTTCTCACTAGGTGGCTGTTGGTAAAACATATTAAGTGTACGATTTCTTTTATGAAATTAAAAACCAAATAATTAAAAACAAGCCTGCACCAGGAGATTTTCGGTTCAGTCCCCAGTCAGGGCACATGCCCAGCTTTTGGGCTCCATCCCCAACAGGAGGCAGCTTATCAGTGTTTCTATTCCCCTCTCCCTCTGGTATTACAAAAAACAACAATCAAGAAAATCTGAGGACAGCCTTTGAAATTAAGATGTAGGGTTTCTACTTTTAAACACCTTAAGAAGGACACACAATTTCAGAAAGCCACTTCTTAAAAAATTCTGGTTTTTAAAAAATATATTTTATTGATATTTTACAGAGAGGAAGGGAGAGGGATAGAGAGTTAGAAACATCGATGAAAGAGAATCATCAATCAGCTGCCTCCTGCACACCCCCTACTGGGGATGTGCCCGCAACCAATGTACATGCCCTTGACCGGAATCGAACCCAGGACCCTTCAGTGTGCAGGCCAATGCTCTATCCTCTGAGCCAAACCTGTTAGGGCCAAAATTCTGTTCTTTTAATACTTTAGTTTTTGTATCCACACAATAATCTATCCTTCAAGGATTTTTTTTTTCTTACATTTGGGACATGTTGGTACTTTTATAGTTACATATCCATTCTCCCCTTCCAGATTTAACTGAGGAGAAAGTCTTAATTCTATCCTGCTCATTCTGTAAGTTAATGGGAGAGATGTATATGTAATATTTCATATCTCTATTTTTCAAAACCTTAATTAGAAGATTATACTGTCATATTTCATTGTCTTTGTGACCCACTATGTCAAAATTCCTCAGTGGACAAAGAGTTTTCACTTAGGATTGAAGCCTACTGTAACTTCAATAAGATTGCCAAAGCATGTTCCTAAAAAATATGTACATGCCATAATATCTTACCTCAGTTATTGTCTATATTGCCAAGTTCCTTATTGTCTGAGTATACTTGTCATTAGTCAGCATTATTTGTATATAATAGTACATGACACAAAAGTATCATTGCTTTCATCAAAGAGCCCAAAGAGAAGAGAGATATCAATATACAAAAAGGAAGTGGAATATAAGTTTAAGAAAGATGTATTAAAGAGAATATATGCAAATATTGGATTTCTTTCTTAATATTTTACCACAATAATGGTATTATCTGGGAAAACCACCTCAAATTACTTCTCTGATAAACACCAATAGTTTTCTTTCCCAGGTTTACTCTTCTTAAATTATCTTAAGATTCTCCTGGTTACAAAAATAGGAAAGCTAGAAAAGGGGAAATAGCCCAGTAGTGTCGCACTTCTGGATAACATAGACAACTGCTTATTTTTTGTATTATATATTCTTTGAGGAGCAAAAATAGAACTTGGGTGTGTTTTTAAAAGTGTTATCCAGATGTAAAAATTTAAAAAATAATATATCCACTTTTAGGTGATGGGAATGAGAGGCTTCTTGTTATGTAGATGATATCCTACAGTCTGCTATATTAGAAATGACATTTTGGCTGTCAGTGTGAATGGATTCGCCCAAATTGGGCCTAAACTGTCAGGCTCACTCCTTTTCTTTTGTAGAATTCCCTTTGGAGTTCCAGCTCTCACATGTGCCACCCCCTAATCACTGCTTTCGGCTCTGCCTCACCAGCTTGGCTAGTGCCCTTGTTCATAAAGAGAAGGCCCATCTCTAGGAAGCATGTGATTTTGCTTTGATGGGTGTTATTACAGCTCGTTTTTCCTAAATTGTATGACATTGCTTCAGTGTGTCTGTTTAAATCCTCCATTTGGAACCCATGACTGATATTTACCATTTGATGGAACAGATAGGAGACTTTCCTTTTCAAGTGCTGGAAAGCCAAACCCATGCTCTCTGAGGCAAAAGGAAGTTATAGTCTGGTGTTAGTTGACCCAGAAGCTTAATAATGCCAACAGAACTCTGTCTCCAAGCTCCCTCTTCATTTTTAGGCTCCACTGCTGCCAAGGTGCTGGTAGGGATTCCAGCTCTGTGTGCCGCAGAAGCTAGTCAGAGACGGTGTGCACACACGCAATCAGGCACACGGCAGTTGCACAGCATTGCCGAACCTCCCCATCCATTTAAACCACCCGAGCTAGCAGTAAATTCAACATCATAGTGGGGTCCAGCATTTTTCCCCCAATATCACAAACATTTTGCTTATAATCCATTATAATCTTATGGGACCACCATCGTACATGCGCCTCAGCCTGAAAAGTGAGGTTGTGATGCCTCACCTGTGATAACAACATGAATTTATAGAGGACATCTCTAGGATTTACATATTAATCATGTGTCCGGTTTCTCTTAAATTTTATTTTCACATTTCAGCTTTTTAATGTGTTTATAGTTTTATGGTTTTACAGGACTTTAAGTTTTCACACACAAGAGTACAGTGTGCATTTTTTTAAAGAAGAGAAATTACTTTTATGCTACTGTTTTCTGTATTAACATCTTTAAAGATTATTTCAATGTAGGAAAAATATGTAAAGAGAAGAAACAAATTGTTTTTCACTGGTACCCCTACAAAGTGTGTTGTTGTTTTTTTAAGTTGGGGAGAAGAAAATATGTATTCCATACAGATGAATAAGGAATGACAGCAGAGCCCTAGCCAGTGTGGTTCAGTGGATAGAGAGTTGGCCTGCAGACTGAAGGTCCCAGGTTCAATTCCAGTCAAGGGCATGTACCTTGGTTGCGGGCATATCCCCAGTGGGGGGTGTGCAGGAGGCAGCTGATCGATGATTCTCTCTCATCAATGTTTCTAGCTCTCTATCCCTCTCTCTTCCTCTCTGTAAACAATCAAAATAGAAAAAGGCAATATCCAACTAATTGCTATCTAAAAGAAACCTATTTTAAATATAAATACACAGAGAGGCAAAAAAATAATAATAATAAGGTATAGAATTATCAGGCAATAATTCAAAGAAAATTGGAGTGGCTATATTTATATTAAATGCAGTTTTTAGACAAGAAATAGTAATGGGAGTAAAATTCATCAAGAAGACATAACAATTTAAAATTTACATGCACCTAATAATAGAGATTTAAATTGCATAAGTCAACAACTGAATTGAAAAGTGAAATAGATAATCCATAATTATAAATGGAGATTTCCTACTTTTCTCCCAATGAACAAATAGACAAATAGAATAGAAAATTATTAAGAATACAGAAGAATACAGTAGCCTTAAACAACAGTATTAACCAATTTGACTTAATTGATATTTATATAATACTAGAAGCCTGTGCACAAATTCGTGCACAGGTGGGATCTAGCCAGCCTGCCTCAATGGGGGCCATCAGGCCAGGCTGGTGGGGGAGAGGGGCCATGGGTGGTTGGCCAGCTGGCTCCACCCCTGATTGGGAGCCAGCTGGCTTGGGAGGGGAGGTGGGGGAGCAATGGAGCCCGGATCAGGCCTGTTGGCTGCTGCAGTGCATTTCATAGCCACCAGTCGTCCTGGTTGCTGGGCTCTTATATATTTAGATTCTCAGCAACAGCAGAATATACAACATACTATTCAAGTGAACATGGAAGATTCACCAACACAGTATTTTAGGCCATAAAACAAGTATCAATAAACATAAAAGGACTGAAATCATACAAATCATAATCTCTCACCACAACAGAATTAATGTCAAAATCAATAGCAAATATCTGGAAAACTTCCACATATTTAGAAATTAAGCATCTTGCTGCTGAATAACTCATGGATTAAAGAAATCACAAGGGACATTTAAAAATGCATCAAATCAAGAATCGTGGAATGTGGCTATAGTAATATATATGGTGAAATATTTACTATTAAAATGCTTATTTAGGAGAATGAAGAAAAGGTCTTCAATCAAAGAGCTAAGCCTTACCTTAAGAATAAAAGACAAGAAGACCCAATTAAACCAGGCAACAGAAGGATGGACGTGCTCAAGACAGGAGCAGCTATCAGTGAAATAGAAACAATAGAGAAAATCTGGATCTCTCTTACTAGAGCTTTAAGAGGACTTTTTAAGCTACAGTTTCATAATTTCTTATGAATTTTAGTCAAACCTTTTTCCTGATATATTATAGGAATACTTCCATTCATAACATCATATGTTAAGAGATTACACTTCTTTAGAGGACAGATTTAAAACCAGGCCAAGAGAAATTGAAACCTGGTTGTGTGGAAATGTCAATATTAGTACCTGCTTGGCTTTAAGGAATCATGGGTCAGAGATCATGTGGTCTGGCATGAGTCTGTTGCCTCTCAGTGTTGGGTTTAGTATGTGGATTATACCCTGGTTCTTACTGCATAACCAAGTGAATTCATTTATTTTATTTTGCTATTACACCCCCATACTCTCTAACTTTAGGAGACTGGCATTTTGAAGTATTGATTTACTGTATTGATATTGTACTACTCGTATTTCAGTGCAAATTTATTCAACTAGTGAAACTAAACTTTCAATGTAGAAGTGTTTAGGTTATGTCATTTGACATTTTAAAACTTTAACTATGATTCACTTTAGAGGTAAAGTTCTCATTAGATCTCCTTTAACAAAAAAACAAAAACAAGAATTGCTTCTGAAACTTTTTTTAAAGTCTAAACATTATGAGTTTTCTAATACTTTAAACACCCATATATTGAATACACCTATTTTTGCATTGTTGGTTGTATTTATGGTTATCGTATCTAATATACAATCTATACCTTGTAATGTGATCAGGATAAATAAAAGGAATGCCTTGAGAACTCCCATTTTTCCGCTGCGTGATTCCTGAGTTTCAGGCAGATGGCTGTGTGTCAGGGGCCACTCCAGTGTGTATATTGGCGCCAGAACCTAAGTGTTCTAGCACAGCGGTCACCAACCCGTGATCCATGAGGTCTGAAAGGTTGGCGACCGCTGTTCTAGCAAGTTTACGTGTCTGCACCACGTTAACCCAGCTGTCATTTTAGAGATATCTCTCCCTCATAGGCGAGGAATGGGGATAGGGATGGGAGGGGATAGGGACAAACTTAACACATTAAGCGCCCAGTCAGGCATCGGTGACTGACGCTAACTATACTTTCTTTCCAGAAGACAAAATAGGCTGGTGCCTAACATGCTAAGGAAGCCATAAGGACATTCAAACGCAGGTTCACAGTGAATGGGTTGTATGCTTGGAATTGGTAATTATTTTTTTCTGTACATGTTTACTTAAGGTACTGCTTTATACACCAGTCCTATGTTAAATACCCCCTCCCCACCTTTTGTTTGAGTGAATCCCTACACAGCTCTAGATATTTGTTCCTAATGATCATAGCCAATGTTAACCATTCTCTTCTCATGGTTTAATAGTATAATCAAAATACTTTGAAGTGGCAAAATCAGTACCAAAATTCTAAATTCCAAATCCTTTGGATCAAAATTAAGCCATCTTGGTGAGACTAAAATTGGATACTTAAAAGATACATTCTGATTGCCCTAAAGATAAAATGGGGGAAAGGGGGGAAACGCCTTTCCTGCCCAGCTGTCTGCCTACCTACATTTCTTTCTTTTTGGTTTTGATCATCTGTTCTCTCCCTTCCTCGCCCAATGCCATGCTGCAGAACTGACTCATCAGAGGCTCCCGAATGAGGAGCGGCAGCCAAACCTCATTCCCACCTTCCCAGGCAAAAATTTATTTCCCCTAAAGTTCTTATCACCTCCTTCCTGGTTTGCATTTGTGTTTGCAGCAGGCTTTGCAGGCAGTCTCCTTGGCTTATTTCTAGAGGTAGTGTTATGGAAGGGAGAAGGAGAAGGGCTAATTTTTTCTCATTTCCTTTCCTCTGTATGTTACTGACATTCAAGCTGGAGATTTGAATGTCAGGAACATGATGGGAAGCAGACGCCAGGGTTTTGGTCGGTACCACAGTAGTTCCAGTTGAGAGAGGCTCAGTGTTTACTAGGGTCAGTGCCCAGGAGGCCTCTCATTAGTCCACCCGTCTCCCTCCCTGTCCGTCCCTCCCAGCCTGGCTCCAGCCAGTGCCTTCTCTGTGACACACTCGGGGTCCACTAATGAAGCTAGTCTTTCATCTCTATTTTTAAGGTGATTAACTTGAAAGGAGTCCTTCTTGGGTGAAAAGCAGTCTTGATGTCATGGCAACAAACTTGTCTTTTCTCCAGCTGCAAAAGAGAAGAGGGCTTTAAAACTCCTTGCTATGCCCTTTGTGCATGGAGGTATGATTCATGCCAGCTACTCTGTCACTGACGCACCAAAACCCTTGGAGGCGGCCTACGAAAGATGGCAGTGGCCAACTCACAAGGTTGCTTGGCTCTCAGGACCACCCCTGACCTCACTCATAACGTTTTATGCCGAAGCCAAGGCTCTTTTGTATTACCTCACCTAAACACCCTCCCTAAAGAAATCCTTTTCCAGTAAATTGATCGAATGATTTGTTTAAATAACTCCAAGGAAGACGTGATGGCGTTTCTAGGGGAAGCCATGACTCCCGCCCTATAAAGCAGTGTTATTACGGTGGTATAGTAAACAGCAGGAACAGGCAGCTTGTGAGAAACAAAGACTAGTGGATGTCATCGGATAAAGTAAGATGCTATCAATACCTCAGTCATCACAAGAATATGCCTGTTAGCCTCAACTACCAGAAACACGGACGAGGAGTCAGAAGTTTGTTTTTGTGTGTTTTTGTTTTTAAAAAAAGATCTCACTTCTGTGTGGAATCTAATGAACAAAATAAACTGGTGAACCAAGTAGAAACAGAGGCATGACCACTTGGAACAGACTGACAGCTGTCAGAAGGGAGGGGTGGGGGACTGGATGAAGGAAGGTCCAGGAATCAGCCAAAGAGCATGTCTGCATAAACCAAGACACAGAGAACAGTGGTGATGGCTGGAGGGCAGGGGGCTAGCGGTTGGATGGAGATGGCAAAGGGGTAAACTTCTTTTAAAAGGCCTTCAAGAGGAAGATTTTTCTGATTTACATCCAGCGCCAGCAAAGTTCTCATCAGATTTCCTCATTCACACTAAGATTCATTGAATGGAAAAGAGAGAAGGGAATGAGGAAGAAAGAGAAAGAGCTGACAGCCTTGGAGAAGAAGAGACAAGAAAACTAAGGCGCAAATATGAAAACATACAAGTCGAGAGCCATTTAGAATAAAAATTCTATTTAAAATGACACATGGAAAGTGTTCCTTAGCCAGTGCCTGCTGGTTGTGTCGTTATGAAGACATCAGTGATTTTATTCCCCGAACACGGACCAGCTGCAGATCACCAAACACTGTCTCTTGCCTTGTGGGCATTCCCAGCAGGGGTCTCTCTCTCAGTCACAGGCTTTGGCCGGAGCCCCGGGGCCCCTGGAGACCACTCCAGACCTCCTTTCTCCCGATGCCACCCTGGTTCTTTCTTAGCATCCTCCCAAGCAGAAAGAATCTCCAAGGTGCAGCTTCTGATCTTTTCATTGTTATATTTTGAATGTTAGTTATGATTCCGTCATTTTAAGACCAGTAATCGAAATGTGGCCATGAATAGTTAGTTAACAGAGTTGTCGGCAGACGGCAGCGCCCTCAGCCTCCTCTGTGGGAGCAGCACCTGCTTGCATGGTGCTGGCAGAGCAGGTGCCCAAGAGCTATTCTCCCAGTATAATGTGTCCAATTGATTTTTTTAAGATACCTTTTTCTGAATTGGTAAATATGTGATATAAACACCACTGATTATGTAAGACTACATGCAGAATAAAATATTTAAAGCTCAAGTTTAGCAGTCAGCCTTTTAATCAGAAAGCATTTGTCACTTTTTCTTTAATGCACTTGACACTGTGACAGTATGACTTAGTGCCCCTCAGGAAGGAAACTGGCTTCCAAGTTCAGCAGTCTGTTAATTTCTGGCACATTCCAGTTCCTGTCCCCTCTTCCCCCAACTCCTCATTTGCTTAGTAACTGCACCGCTGTGCTAACGCATGGAGACTACAGACGAGGAACGTCCTCAGCTTTCTGGCCTCCAGGCCCCAGCACTCCCCCCCAGCCGTCCCCTTTCCTCTTACTCTTTTTTGAGCTCGGAGAAGGGGAAAGTAATTTTCCTCTCATTCAGAGCTAATCCCTCTGCCTGGATCCCATCTCGCTTTGACGCCTTCAGAAACCTATTCCATGCGGTGGTTACCTCCTCTTTCCCAGGAATCTTCAATCCGCCATTCCCTTCCCTTCCTCTGTTATTATTCACAAACACTTCAGTGATGGCATATACAAAGAGGAAGAGGGTATCGGCGAGGAATGCACTGCCCTGTAGGTTTTTCCCTTTAAATACACTGCAGAAATGCTCTACTGACAGCTTCCCTCCCAGACTGCTCCTCTACTCTTGTTCCTTCTGTGAATGCCATCACTCTCGCCCGCTCCCAGTCACCAGCCTGAACCCCTAACGGTTAGCACAGGTGCTTCCCATCTCCAGACCCTGTTGGTTCTGCCTCCCCCCAAACTCATCCCTTTCTCTTGATCACCACGGCCTAAGTGCAGATCCATGTCCTCTACCCCCTGGACCACTGCCATAGCATCCTACTCAGTCTGTCTTCTTCCAGCCCGTCCCCCCTCCTTGACTGTGTCGCTCTCCTTAAAAGTCATCAGTGGCCTTGCATTGCTCACGAGGCAGAGTATAAATCTGTAGGGAAGGACAAGGCCCTGTCTGCCAACCATCTCCTGCCGTGCCAGTCATTCCCACGCCCACCCCACCCTTCCTTGGAATTCTCTGAACATAATTGCCTCACTCATGCTTTGTGTCTTTGATCTCCCAGCCTTTCCTATGTGCCAACAGGGACACCCCATGGGTCACCTGGCTGACCCTACTCAAGCCCGTGGGTTGCTTCAAGTCTGAGGAGCGCCCTTCCCCCTGCTTCCTTCGCACTTGGTAGGCGCTGTCAGTAGAACATTTTTGCAGCGTATTTAAAGGGAGAAACCTACAACGCATTCCTTGAGCCAATATCCTTTTTATCTTTGTACGTGTCATCACTTTAAGTATTCATGAATAATAAAAATAATTAATGAAGTCTCTGTTTGGATGACCTCTAGGGAAATAAAAAAGAGAAAAAGGCTGCAATATTCAATTTTTTGCTAATGCCATCTAGTCATGGAACCATAGAGGTCACAAAACAAAATTTAAGAAATATGAATGAATTTTAGATATAAAAATTCAAAAGGGAATTCAGGTAACCCCTGTTGTACAAATAGAAGTTTCATAAGCTTCTGGTATTTTGGTGCTAATTTGTAGAATAGTTTCTTAGAGAGCTATGAAAGCAATTTTCCAAAAAAAATTAAAAACAATAACATCATCCCCAATTGCTCAGGATGCCTTTATAAAAAGCTATCCAAGAAGGAAGTGTGTAAATAATTTCCTAAAGATTGCTTTCTGAGATAATTGATCATTTATTAGAGGGCACTGGGCTTGCTTGGACAGTTACACCCTTCAGGGAGAGTAATATGAAGAAATGTGCCAAGCTCTGCAAAATGCCACATTCACTACTTCTGTGAAGGTGAGAAAGAGAATTAGTTCTATCATAACATCTCAGTGCTATTTGCAAGAGCCTTTTATAAAGTAAGTTCACATGATCTACTCTGCTTTGTGCTCCCATTGTAATATTAAGAACAGGCAGGTTCAGAAGTGGGGCTTCCAGTCCCTTCTTCTTAACCTTATCAAGTTAGGTGAGATTGGACTACCCTGAGATCCGGCAACTGAGAATCCAGTTTGCATCCCAAAGACTTTCCCTAAAAATAACCTCACAGTTCTATAGCTATTTATATAAAATTCTCTAACCTTTTTTACGAGTCAGAGCTATCTATGTCACTCATTCTCTGCAGAGTGAAGCAGGATTGCATAGTTTATCCAGTTTCATTCACTCAGAGGGACATGGACCAACACAAGAACATCCCAGTCTATCTGAATGTTGATCTTGGACTCTGCTTCAGGAACTCCAGGAAATACTTTCAATTTGCAGACTCTGAGCATCATTAACAATCCAGAAGCTGCTGTGTCTGTATTCCTGATGCTTTCCCGTCAAAGACATAAAAGGGATTGTGCCTTCTTTCCAAAATCAACACGATGCTTAGTTCTCAAGCTCACGTGGCAATAACCAGAATTATGAGCACATACCTGCTTAGAATGAACCCCAGGTTACCCATCATAGCAATATATGGGTAGTTTTCCAGGAACAGTATTTTGAAATCTGATGGACCATATTTCATTGATTCTGATATGTACTTTTGTTTCATTTTAATACCTCGGGATTGGCATTTTTGTCTTATAATCAATGGCTTATCATAATTTTATTGATAAATAAATTTTCTAAATGGACTATACAGGGTAGGAAAAAAGTAGATGTAAAGTTGTATGTAAAAATTTATTCTTGTATTATTATTTATTAATTATTGTATTATTTTTCCATACAAATTGTAAACCAATTTTTGCCCCACTTACATTTACTTTAAGTCTTATGTTCAGTAGCGTCTTGAGTTTGAAGAAATGAATATATATAATATATATATGTCATATATATTATATATATGTCATATATATTATATATATGTCATATATATTATATATATATATATATATATATATATATATATATATATCTTAAAAAGCATTGCCTTGGTTTCTAAGACCTATTTGATACATAAATAGAACAGCAGTAAAAATGACCATTTTAGTTGTAAATTTTATTATTAGCAATAGCTATTACAGCAGATATTTATGTTGGAATCAAATAGTCACACTGATATTCATGATCTTGTATTACTGTTTTTCTGCAGGGAGGAAATATATATACATGTATATGTATATGTATATGTATATGTATATGTATACATATATAATGTATGAAATTATCTCAAGTAAATGTAATTTGATACTGCTCAGTGGCTATGTTTTAAGGAGAACAACTGCTCTCCCTTTAAAATACACACACAAACTTATTTCTTGAGTGCGTTTTCAGCCAATATTTGCTCAGAAACCTTATGTTACTAATAAGATTCACTAAGTATCACCTTCAACATCTGTGGCCCTCACTGTGGTCATAGGGGACAGAAGGTGGATCACCCTGCAAAACCCTCCTCAGGACTCAGACATGCTGTACATTGCTCCTCCCCCTCCTCCTGCATGCCACAGAGCTCAGAGAATGCCAGCATAGCACGCAAAGGGGGCTGGCTCACTGTGAAGGGAACAGTTGCAAAACTCCAGTGTAGAAATTATTTTCACAAGTAAATTGCAGAATATTGGTGTGATTTGCCACCACGTATAAGACAAAGAGGAAAGAGAATTTTAACTGCTTGATAGTTTGATTCAACTAAGGCTTTGTGGACTGTGACCATATCATGCCCTTTCAGTACTACCCTCGGCTCATGTGTGTATCAGCTCTTTCCAGGACACGGCCTCCTCACTCGCGTTTCCCTCTGGCCACTTTGTCGCTCCTCTCTTTCAGGTCCACACGTTCAGAGGGCCACACTGGTGTGAGTACTGTGCCAACTTCATGTGGGGTCTCATCGCTCAGGGAGTGAAATGTGCAGGTAAGAGCTCTTCCCTCTCCCCGTACTGAGTAAGGAGTCGGGAGGAGGGTGGTGGTGAGATTTGCTGTTATACACAGTGGGCTGGGCCCTGGTTTGCCCTTAACACACACGCAGTCATCTGGATTTTCAGCAGCCAATTTGGAAATTGATATTTTATCTGCCCTTAACTTTGTACTTAATGAACAACAGACTAGGGGTCTGGTATTAGTCCTTTAAAGACAGAAGTCAGCTTGTTCAAAAAGTCTGGTAAAAGGAGATACAAGTAAGGCAGTTACATTTAACTGCTGTCTTTGATGTTGCAGGAACTAAATTTATAAAAATGATTTTTTTAAAACAGTATACAGGGGCCTATGATTGTTGCCTTGGAAACTGAATTTAAAAGCTAAGTTGTTAAGCTGGATTGTCCTTATTAAATTTTTGTGAAATCGAGTTGAAGCTTTAGAAATCTGAATTTATCTTCGAATCGGGTTATCAAATTCTGAAAAACCGCTTAGTCACTAGTATTTTGTGATATTTTAAAATTTTGAATATGCCAAATCTTTTTATAAAGCATAACCACAGTATTTTTAGATTTAAATTTAGAAACTTTTAAAATTTTCACATAAAGAAATAACCATGCTTTATGAAATAAGTGGTTATTCACACCATATGAAATTGATTTGTATGTAACAACTATATAGAGTATTGGTCCCTTATTCAAACTGCTCTAAATTCTGGCATAAGCGTACAGATGACCACTTAAATTTTAAATACATAGTGTTTGGTCATATAAGTCTCTGTTCTTTAAATTGTAAAACTGAAAACTGACTTCTTACATGACGTTTAGTGTGAAGATTAACATTAAAAATGTATACTAAGAGTAAAGTAGTTTAAAATTATAGCTATAATAATCCTGTCAAGTCGATCACTGTAGAAACCTACATTTCTTTTGTGGCCTGATTTTCAATGGAATCTTTTATGTTATGTGCAGAAACTTCTAGGGTATGATTTTTGTTGAATAACAGGTGCAATATGCACTGCATGCGAATGTCCCAAATCACCCTCCTTTTAGTTATTATCACTAAAGTCCCAAGCATCCATCACTAGCCAGATGCTTACAGGACCCGTCACAAGGAGGGAGGAGACGGCCCACGTGCTGACTTTGACCTGTGTGGAGGTGTCCACTAGGAGAGGCTCAGCTCAGTCCATCTCACTCCTCCCTCATGCAGCAGGCCGACAACCCCAATGCAGGTCTCTGCCCAGAGGGTAAATAAAGACAATTGTCATCCTGGCCAGTGGTCACCCAGAGTCAGGTGAGGAAATACCATTGGGAAGGCTGTTTTTGAGCCTATGAGCTGGAGAGGAACACAGTGGAACATAAAGTGTTGATGAAGTGGTGGTGGTAAGAAAATCAGCATTGCTGTAGTTTTTCAAAGGCAAATGAAGTGTTCTTTCCACCTGTTCAAGGAACGCTGGTCTCAATAAGCCTGGATTGCCTTTATGACACAGCCTTGACCAGCTGAGACTTGCAACAGTTTCCTAAACACTCTATGACTGTCACTAACTTCAAAAGCCCTTTCACTGGCATGTGTATCCTTTACGGTTTGAAGGGGTGAAGGCCATTCTGAATCAGCTGTTAGAACAGGTACAACACATAATGTATGATCTTTACCAATAGGCTATGTTCCCAAATCATGTTTGAAAGAAATATGTTTGGAACACTTATGATAGTAATAATATAGAGAAAAGGAGAAAGAAAATGAGTCACTCCCTCCCACAGCCACCTGTATTAATAGTCCTCACCTCTTGTTATGAGTAAAGGGCAGGAATTGAAAGAAAATCCTTGAGGAGATTTCTCATTTTGTGTTACATTTTGTGCTTAAAAGCATTATCTGTGTGATTTGGACCATACTGATGTGTAATATAAAAACAAGTCAGCTCATTTTTTTAAATGGGGACGGTTGGGATTTCAATTAGTTCTGATTTCCATGACAACGAATTACATTTGGATCGACAGTGGGGTTCTTAGATATAAAGTGGCTCATGCTGACCTTGGAGCCATCACTTTATTTGAAACAGAATGCACAGAATTAAGATTTTAAAGAGCCAGGGAGAAGTAACTGGGAGGCTGAACAATGGCTCCCCAAAGATTTCTACTTCCTAATCCTCAGAACCTGTAAATATGTCGCCTTTTGTGGGAAAAGGGGCTCTGATGAAGTTAAGGGTTTTGAGTGTCAGGATTGTCAGGTGGGCCCAGTGTAACCATTATAAGAGGGAGGCAGATGAGACAGAGACAGAGCAGGATGTAAGGACAGAAGCAGAGATCAGAGAGAGAGGAGCCATGCCTCTGATTTAGCTGGAAGAAGGGGGCCGGAGCCAAGGAATGCAGGCCTCAAGAAGCTGGAAAAGGCAAAGGAAGAAACAGATTCTCCCCGAGAGCTTCCAGGAGCACAGGCCCGCCAACACCTTGCTTCCAGCCCAGCGAAGCTGGTTTTGGACTTGTAACCTCCAGAACTGTAAGATGAGAAACTCATGTTGATCCACGAAGTTTGTGATAATTTGTTACAGCAGCAATAGGAAACGAATGCACTAGCTACTGAACGTTAAAGATATCACTTCTAAAAAAAAAAAAAAGGCAGCTTAACTGCCTGTCGGAAAAGAGATGTATTTGTTGCTTTTGATCTGCAAGACAGCCTGCTTCGTTCTGGTTTCTTTTTTCAAACTTCACCAAGGCAGACTTGTCAGGAATTGTTTTTAAAATATTTTTATTGATTTCAGAGAGAGAGCGAGAGCGAGAGAGAGAGCGAGAGAGAGAGAGAAAGAATCAATGATGAGAGAGAATCATTGATTGGCTGCCTCCTGCACGACCCACACTGGAGATCGAGCCTGCAACCCGGGCATGTAACCTGACCAGGACTCGAAACATGACCTCCTGGTTCATGGTTGATACAACCACTGAGCGATGCTGGCCAGGCAAGGACTTTTTTAAGGAGTATTGACCAAAAGCAGTGATTTTGTATCTCACCCCCCCTCTTTTTTTTTAAAACAACATCATATAAAATTTTGGGTGGTGGTGCAATCAACAGACTAGAAAAGTTGCTGTAGGAATCAGACTGAATCCAGCCAATAGGAGGCTTGCTGCTATGCACTGCACCGCACTGCATAGCTGACGGGGACAAGTGAGGGAGCAGCAGGAATAATCATGAGAACATCAGTCATGAGCTTTTCCAAACCCCTTAGCATAAGCTTCCATAGTAGGAACCAACATCTCCCTTCCCTTCTTTACAGTGAGCAAAATTATGTTACCGGAGAGATCAACTGCAGCCCGGCAGTGGTGCTCCTCCTCCTAAAATTCTTATGATTAAAGTAGATGAACTTTAAAAGTAAAGTTCAAAGGCTTGTCATTGCTCAGATAGAATAGTTTCCCAAAGCACTTTCCCCCCTTCTTTATGAAATGTAAGCTTATAGATATATTATCCTATGTAATAAAAGCCTAATATGTAAATCGACCAAACGGCAGAACGACCGGTCTCTATGATGCACACTGACCACCAGGGGGCAGATGCTCAATGCAGGAACTGCCCGCAGGCCCCAGGCCAGCTAAGGTGGGTGCCAGCAGCTCCCCCCTCCTCGTCCCCCCCCCCATTGCCCCACAAATCGGCCAATTGCCGGCCAGGCCTAGGGACCCTATCCATTTGCAAATTTTGTGCACCCAGCCTCTAGTTATTATATATTCATTGAGATAGCCAAACATCCCTGCCACCAAAAAGACTTCCACCAGCATTCCTGAGTTGCTTTCATTTTAGCATTACCAGAATATTATAAGAAATTAGCCAGATAATTTTGTTCTCAGACATATCAACTTGGTTACTTATTAAAGTGACTTTATTCTTCCAGTGTGTTATCATTACTGCCAGCCCCCAAGGGAAATAGCAGGGTTTTTTTTTTTTCCTAATAATTAAATGTATTTATTGCTTCAAATATGCAAACATTTAACTTCTAGGCTGAAGAGAGGAAATGGAAGTAATGTTGTTTATTTTAATTACTATTTTCTGATTGACTATACCTAAAAAAAATTATATTTGTCCTTTTAAATCAGCAAGAAACTTGTGAGACTTGCTTAAAACTTTTATGTAGCCCCTTTTGATCAAAGGCAGGATTTTCACAAATATCCCAAAGAACAAGGTATTTGCCTTAATTTTGCCTATGGGACTTCTAATGTAAATTAGAAATAGGTTCCCCCCACTTCTCCTGCATGCAGGGTGGATGGGGATGACAACTAAGAAATGTTTAAAAATAGAGCTTTTACTTGCAGTTATTCAAAATATGAGCAGTCATGTAAAAGAAGGAATAATTATCTTTACTTTCAAAACATATTAACATTGCCCCTTAATGCTATCAATAGAAGATAAATAATAGCAGCTATTTATTTCAAAAAGTATATTTCTGTGCTTTCTAGATAAAGGATTCATTACATTTTTAGGGTAATCAAGCCCAAGAAAATATGAGTAGCCTAAAGTTAGCAATCTTAAGTAATAGCAATAGTTTATTAATAAAGGACAGAATAAAATGTGATTTGAATTTTTTATTCTTCCCTTCATATGTTTATTCTTTGCTTATTAACTTGAATAATTGAGAGGGGAAATGAGGTTTAATTGTAATATAAAAATAACCCACCAAACCAAGAGATGCGGCAAATGAAATGATCTTTTATGGACTTTTTTTTCTTTCATTTATAGTGTATATCTTCCCTGGGAGAAATAGAACTATATAAGAGTTATATGACTTTAATAAATAAGTATGAAAACCAAATAAAGTCTTAATGGCAAACGGAAAGTTGATATACTGCTGGTCCTTGAAGCAGCAGTTTTCAGAGCAAGCTCATAGCTAGTATATGGCACTGTGAACTTCAGGGTATAAAGATGCTTTACTTTAATGACTTTACCCTATCCCTTCGTCTTCTGAAGGACTTCTTATCCAATCCTGCCAAAAATGTCACCTTTGACATTTATAAAATTTAGCACAATATATTGTTCCATGGTTTAATTTTACTCAAATGGAAGAAAGAATATCAGTTTAAAAACATTTTCCTCACCCTACGTGGCTTGGCTCAGTGGATAAAGAAAGCGTCAGCCTGCGGACTGAAGAGTCCTGGGTTCAATTCTAGTCAAGGGCACATGCCTGGTTATAGGCTCGGTCCCTAGTGGAGGCAGCCAATCAATGATTCTCATAATTGATTTTTCTATCTCTTCCTTCCTCTATGAATCAAAAAATATATATTTTTTTTAAAAATTTCCAACTTTCCTCTCCACTAAGTCTAAGCTTAGTCACCAGTGTATCCAGTTTTCACCCAGGCACAAATTATTGGGCCATTAGAGAACAATTATGTGGGCACTAGAAAAGCCCACAACCCATAAATGTGAACAAGCACCAATAAAAACTAATCCCAAGAAAAGCTTTATCTTCCTGGCCAAAGCCCTGCGAAAAGGGCAGCCCGTCCGGACAGAAACCTTAGGATTCTGATGTTTAAAATGGGAGATAACGTCAAACATTCAGAGGGAAAATATCAGACCATTAATGCCACGGGCTGGGAGTCAGGAAGCCAGCGGTGAAATCTCAGTTCGATGGCTTTGTGGCTGAGTAACTTTTATTGTCTTTCTTAAATGACTTTGGGTTAGGTTGTTACGTACAGCCCTTTCCTACTGGATCTGTGGCTTCTGTGTACACACTTCAACAGTATGAGGCACATCAATATGATTGTTAGATTAGGAAGCTTTGCTGACTTTTATACCTTGAAAATACTATGTAAGAGTTTTTTCATTTTTGGACAAGACGAATAAATATGTTTCATTTTGTTCCTTATAATAATAATAACAAAATTCCCTGAACAAGATATACACAGCAACTATCAGAAGACTGAGGGTTGAGAAAAGAAGGAAGGCTGACTAGGGACTTTAGGACTCAAGGAACCCGGCAGTGAGTTGCCTCCTGGTGGTTGGGGTTTGGTTTTGGTTTTTAACCTGCTGTATATTCCATCTGGGGCACTAGAGAAACCTTAACCCATAATTGCCAACAGACACCAACAGAAAATAATCCCAAGGAAAGCCTACTCATCCTAGCCAAAGCCCTGGGGAAAGATAGTTCAGTGGGACAGAAGTCTTTTAGCCACACCTACCATTCCCCAGGTGAACACCATGAAAAAGCCACAGTGGTACACCCCCCCATGGGATGTGCAGCAGCAGTCTGCGTACAACCCTGTTTTCTACCCCACCCTGCAACAGCAGGGGTGCATTTCTTTCCTGCGTGTCTATGAGTGGAGCCCTGTCTTCCATCACTACATTGCAGGAAGAAAGTGGCACCCCTCCTTGATCGAGCTTGTGGGTGGGCCCTGGCTTTCATCCCCACCCACTTCTACAGTAGAAGCAGTACCCTCTTAGCCCAAGTCTGTGGGCAGAGCCCTGCCTTCATCCCTCACCTGCTTTAATGAGATGGCTGAGGACATAATCAAAACTCTGTCCACTGTGCCCACCCTGCAGTTCCACACCGCATAGCACTCCTCAGCCAGGTTTGTGGGCAAACGCCAACTTCCATGCCCACCCTGCAGTAAGTAGGAGGTGGTGGCCCTCCCTTTTCTCCAGAATGTGGGGTAGACTCCTGCCATTTGGGTGGCATATAAGTGGGTAGGCAAAATAACACCGCAGAAGCATTACAAAGGCTTTGTGACCTAGGTTGACTTTTGAACCATGGCCTACAAAAGCAAGCCAGGATGATGCCAGACTCTACACTCAAATCTAAACAGTTTACATGCCTGCTAAATCTTGAAGATTTCAATAGGAACCAGAGCCCTGTAACACTCAAAAAAAATCCAGAATATAGTTCAAAATTATACTTCATACCACGAACCAGGAAAATCTCAACTCAGATGAAAAAAAAAAAGTTAACAGACACTGATTTTGAGATGCCATAGATTTTGGAATTGTCAGACAAGGAAAACAGCTATCACAAAAATGCTCCAACAAGCAATTAAAAACAAACCCTTGAAACAAATGGAAAAAAATGGAAAATATCACAAAGTAAATAAAGTTATAAAACATAACTAAATGGAAATTTAGAATGAAAAGTCATTAAACTCTTGACTCAGTAGCAGAGTGGGGATGACAGAAGAAAGAATCAACAAACTTGTAGGTCAATAGAAATTGTCCAATTCAAACGAGAGAAAACAGATCTTACAAAGTGAACTGAGACCTGTGAGACAATAACAGAAGATTTAACTTGTGTGTTGGAGTCCCAGAAGAGGACAAAGAGGCAGAAAAAAACATTTGAAAATTAGTGGCTGAAAACTCCCCAAATTTGCTAAGAGCAGCTAGAGAAAAATGATGTACTTACTTGGAGATACTTTTATGTAAATGAAATGTAATAAGAACAGTGTAGATGAGGAAGAACTAAAACCCCAGACATCCAAGTCCTTTTCAGGACCTGGTATTCCTATCTACAAACAGAAAGGGCCTAGAGTTCAGCTTAACTTCTGACCACAAGCTGGTTATGGCAGCGCCATATAACAACCTGAGATACCCCATGTGAGACGCTCCTCAAAATTTTTCAGAAATAGTTATGGTAAATACTTACAATTTACTTACATGTAAGCACTTTATATGAATTCACCTAATAGATAAAAATTTATCTAATAATGGATAAATACTATTATTCCCATTTTATATACCTGCTACACAGAAAAATTAGGTAACTCACTCAAAATTGCACAGCTGACAGATTCTAGATCTAACTATTAAGTTTCAGAAGTTATACAAAATATTAAAATGTTCAGGGGAAACAGGTCTTTTAAATGGTCATTTTGCCATTGATTTGCCTTATATTGAATCAGAACTTTTATCCATAGGTATAAATAGGAATTTGGAATTTCAATTATGTATTCATTTGGACGTTATTTAACTATACAGAATGGTGTTGCATCATTTCTTCAGATAGTACAGATCGAGCTCTTTGCTCTAGAAGCCTTTACGCATTCAAAGAAGCTGTTCTTTAGCAATGTTCATGCCTGGGCACTGTTACCACGGGCCATACCGTCTCCAGTGCTGCCCACTTACACACATGTGCACACTAAGCTTCCCACTGCATCTCACCAGTCTTTGCACGTGGAAGTGCTCAATACATATGAATTCCTACCATAGTCACCACAGACCTTAGGTTCTTATTTGTCGGCAGTATCTATATATTTAATGAAAGAAAATTTCATTATAAGTTTTGGCTAATTTTTCTTGTCCATGATTACTACTATATATAACTAGATTGCAGCATTACTAAAAGTCATATTAATTATCTGATCACCAGCATTTGTCAAACATTTTATAATATGCAAAGCACCTGAATGCATTGGTTTATTAATTCTCATAACAATTCCATGAGGTCAATGTTATGCTTCCCTTTCTGCCAGAAAAGCAAGCAAGACTAAAGCTTGTTCAAGGACCATAGACAGTTGTCATGGCATTGTATAAATATCAAATGTTTTTATTAAGACCTGGTTATAAACAATATATACTCCACTTTGTTCAATTTACATGATGTCAGCATCAGGTTTTCTTTAAAAAAATGGATTATGCTTTGAAAACATAAAAAATGACTTTTATTTCAAACTAGAGGCTGCTCTCACAACTCGGGACCCCTTGGGGGATGTTGACTGCCAATTTCTGCCCTGTCCCCACAGGCCAGGCTGAGGGACCCCACCAGTGCATGAATCCATGCACCAGGCCTCTAGTTTCCATATAAGATCTTTGGTTAATCTCTTTCCCCCTCCCCCCCCACTCCCTTCTTCTCTGATTCATCAGTCTGTTCCATGTTTCCATGCCTGTGCATTGAACGTCTGCCCCCTGGTATTCAGTGCACATCATAGCTACCGGTCAAATGGTCACTTAGGCTTTTATATATATAGATTATTCAGCTATGGTTTATCACTCTTCAGTCTAATTTAATAACATATTCATTTTCCTCTCTATTCTTTACTTCCTGCTTAAAATAAATATTAACTAGAAAACATTGGGTTCTAGCATCTTAGAAGTTATAATCCAGTAAAACTACAAAGCAAAGGAATAATTTCAGTAGAGTCAATATAGTGTAGTGTTATAATCACAGACCCTAGAATCACCGTAGGCTTAAATCTCAGTTCCCTACAGAGTAAACACATGCCCTTAGGTGAATTAAGACCCTTAGGTGAATTACTTAAGACCCATGTGCTCAGTTTTATCAGGTTTATAAAATGAGAAGAAGAATAGTATCCATTTCATAGAGTTTTGTGAGTTTAAATGGAATAATAAATATAAAGTACTTGGAATAGTGTTTGGCATTAGTAAGCTAGAGATGACAGTAGTTAATAAATAATAACTCACTATTTTTAGATATTAAAATGCAGTTATATTCTACGCTTAAGTATATTTTTATTAACTTTAAATAAATGGATACAATTTTAGTTGGCTAATTAGCATGATATTACATTTTATAGATATTTAATTACACACTCATTTGGTTTGGGTTATGTTGGTATTCTCCTGAAATCATAATAGCAAATAAATGATAAAGCCTGAACTTGAAGTTTGGTCTTCTGACTTAAAACTCAAAAAGTTTTGTAAGAGAGGAGATGGGGAAAATAGGGTCTGCTGGGAGCTAATTAAACCCAATTCAATCTGGAATGACTTTTGCTAAAATAGTTCAGAATGCTCAAAACTCTAAAACAATAATGAATCTTTTCTTTCTTCATTCTTTTTTTAGATTGTGGTCTAAATGTTCATAAGCAGTGTTCCAAGATGGTCCCAAATGACTGTAAGCCAGACTTGAAGCATGTCAAGAAGGTGTACAGCTGTGACCTCACCACCCTTGTGAAAGCCCACACCACCAAGCGGCCGATGGTGGTGGACATGTGCATCAGGGAAATTGAATCTAGAGGTGAGGCGCTCCCATGCGGGTCAGAGGGGTGCAGTCCGCCGGGAGTGCGAGTCCTAACGCTGTTCGGGGCGCCTCGTCGCACAGCCCCGGTGTCTTCTGAAGTTTAGGGGAAATTATTTCAGATGGCAAGTGATCTGAAAGTCTGAGAGGAGTTACTCTAACAAATAATTAAACAGCTTCATTTTTAAGATACATTTAGGCACATTTAACCAGTTTTAGGAAATATGCCTAAAAGTCTATTTATGGATAATGTTTCCATAAATGTCTAAAAGTTGACATATAGATACCAATTCATTGTTCCGTTTTTTGGTTGGTTTTTTTTTCCTTGGGTCTGAGAATTAAAGGTGTGATGTCCTTTTAAAACTATCCCAGGCCAAAAATCAGAACTGCACCCTAATTATTCTTTCTCACTTGGGAAAAATTGCTATGTAGTTTATCTTAGTCTTCTGTTATGTAAGAGAATTTATGGCATAATTAGGGTGATGAATTATTTCCCATAAGACTTCACATCTTTGATCTAATTAGACATGGTGATGAGCCAGATTACAAATATCCAGGTGGCAGCAGGTCAGAGCTAAAGAACTGTCAGTGAAATGGTTTTATTTCAGGAGAAAAAAGTGAAGAAGTTTCTAAACATGTATATTTATCATTCTTTCTGGCACATTACTTCCTCAGCAAGAAGTTAAAATTTGAAAAGGTATGATTTCAAAGAAACTGATGAGCTCCTCTGCTTTATTCACAGGTCTTAACTCGGAAGGACTGTACCGAGTGTCAGGATTTAGTGACCTCATTGAAGATGTCAAGATGGCTTTTGACAGAGGTATGTTCTTCAGCCTGTTCATTAACTTAGGGCAGTAATTCTCTTTGCCAAAAATGCACAATACCTTATGTTAGTCTTTGCATTATCTTTCTGAACCATTGATGCTTGTTATACTAAATAAAAAGACTTAGCTTTTGATTTTTTTAAATTATTTTTCTCAGTTGTATTAAACTGTTACATTTCATGGTGGGAAAGAAGCATAAAACTTAGCTACGTTATCTGTATATTCAATATACAAGGCTGGTTCTAAGGTCACTGCAATATACACAGAGCAATTTAATTTACCAAAAAACCTGGGGACAATGGGAGAGGGGATCTAAGTGATCGCAGATCTCAGATTTCCCATCTGAGTGGCCCTTCTGCCTCCCTGCCTCCTCATCACCAGCTCTGACTGAGGGAGGCCCCGGTCCTGACCCTGGTGTGGGGACAAGAAGCCCTGAGGAGCAGAGCGAGCCGGAGTGGAGGACCTCCTGGCTCAGGACCCACGCCGCTGTGGGAGGAGGGCCCAGCCAAGGAGGAGCTCAGTCACCTGTTGTCTTTAACATTTACACTTAGATTTGTTCCTGAGGGTCTCCATTTGTCTGTAAGTACCGGAATAAGGTGGTACCAACGGAGACCTGTCACGGTAAATGCAGGAAGTGACACAGAAAGAGCCTCTGTCCTGTGCAAGAACATATCTCTAGTCCCATCACACAGTTCTTACAGCCCACACAGGGAGAAGACAAAAATAAACTTAAGTATTACTGCCCATCTGACATGAGGAAATCTAGGCCAGCCCAACAGTTTGATAAAGTCAGAGATAATGAAGGGAAGTAACAGTATGCTAAATCTACGTTAGCATCAAGAAGAGTCCCAAATCAGTGCCCAACTGCAGGTGAAAGAGGCTTTTTTTTCCTCTAGAAGGCCATCCCCAGCCACTGGCCAGGGTTCTCCAACTCACACTGACAAAGAAACTGAATGTTTCCACGGAGCCCAGAAAGCAAATAAATCGCAGCAGTTTCCTCTCATTAAAAATACAAGACAGCCTTTCTGTGCTCTGAAAACACTAACGACTGATCTGGAAACGCTTGACGAGCTCCCCTTGGCTCCGCGTTGCCACACGCTCGACCACCCAGCTGATCACTTCTGGGCGGCTCGCAACCCTGAAGGAACGAGTTCCGAGGGGGAAAGGCAGGGTCCATAGAATGCTAGGATGAACTCATTCAATTCTAAGTGAAAAGGCGGAATTTGGAAAATCTCCCCTCACTTAGGAGACGGTCACTCAGTGGAGCACGAATTGCGCTGAGGTCAGCAGCACAGGCCGTCTTGGCCTGGCCGTGCTTCCTGTCCCCGGGAGCAGCCAGCACCTCCGTGCCCGGTGCGAGAGAGGTGCGGGGTGGTCAGAGCAAACGAAAGCCCTTGGCCTTCCTCCAGGGAGACCCCTCAGGAGAGTCAGGGGCGGACGGTAACAGCAGTCAGGGGACTGTCTGTGCTGCTGCGTCCACGCCCTGGAACCTAGAATCTAGAAATCAAATTATAGAATGCATTTATATTACTTTAAAATAGATGTAAGAGAATATATAGATTCTTTTCAAAAAGCAGGTTTTAAAGGAACCAGTTTTAAGAATAGTATGCCTAGTGAGTCCCAGAGTATTAATATTTTAGGCTCCTGGCTTTTTAAAATCTACTTGCCCATGATTCATTAATTCAAAGTCACTTCAGCAACAGCTGCTGTGTGCCAGGCACCACGCTCTTTGCTTTAGGTACAGCCGTTAACTATGCACACTGGTTGTTAACTGTGCACACTGGTCCTTGCATTCGTGGCGGGCTCACATTAAACAGTCATCACACAATGGCTATTGATTTTTAATAGACGCCAAAGAAGAAATGTTTATGCTAGAGTTGAAGGATGGATAGGAGCTGGCTGTATATTGATTGGGTGGCAAAGAAACAGGCTATGTGGCCAAAACCGGTTTGGCTCAGCGGTAGAGCGTTGGTCTGTGGACTGAAAGGTCCCGGGTTCGATTCCGGTCAAGGGCATGTACACTGGTTGCGGGCACATCCCCGGTAAGGGGTGTGCAAAAGGCAGCTGGTCGATGTTTCTCTCTCATCGACGTTTCTAGCTCTCTATCTCTCTCCCTTCCTCTCTGTAAAATGTCAATAAAATATATTTTAAAAAAAGAAAAAGAAAAAAGAAACAGGCTATGTGGAGGCCCTGACAGCACAGGAGCCTGTGCGAAGGCCCTGAGGCTGACCTGTCAGGCACTGGAAGGTGCTGTGGCTTCGAGGGGGGTAAGTGAAAGGAGAGTGGACGGAGATGCGATGAACACAGTGTTTTACCGTAAAAAGAATTGTTGAATGGTAGAAGATTCTCAGACCAACCTCCAAATTCTGCTCAGCACCATCAGGTAGCAGAACTATAAAAATTGTGATTTTACTTTCCAAACCAAAAATGTTACTGTAGCCAGTAATGACGGAGGATATTTGAAATCTGGATTCTCATAGAAAAATACGGAAGAAAAGGAAACTTTTTCTGAGTAAAATACACATAAGTATCTCTGTGCCCAGTATGGGGAGAGGTGCGTGGGAAGGTTAAAATGTAAAAATTGACAGTCATTTTTCTACATTCCCGTTGTGCTCGCATCCCTTTTTGCAGGTCCTCAGGCCCAGCAGCAGTCATGGCGGGCTCCGCTTTAACTAACTGCCCTCCTCCAGGGGGCATCTATCCCAGCCGGTACTGCCCCGCATTTTATCCCGTCCCAACTGTGAGAGAGACACGGTGATCTCATTTGACACTCATATGAGTGTCAAACAGACCAAGGTATTTGCATTTTAAAAGAGGCTGCTTTAAAGAAATTAAATTTAAATTTAAAAAAAAAAAAGCTTTGGAGCAGTTTTAGGTTCACCAAAAAAATTGAGCAGAGATTTTTCCCATGTAATCCCTCCTCTCATGCTCTGGCCCAAGATGTTAATATTCCCCTATTAACATATTGCATTAGTATAATATATTTGTTAGTTTGTGAACCAATATCGACACATTAACGAGAGTCAATAGTTTATATTAGGGGTCACTGTTTACATTGCACAGTTCCGTGGGTTTTGACAGATGCGTGAAGTCATGTATCTACCGTCCCGGTATCACGCAGAAAGTTCACTCTCATAAAAACCCCTGTGCTTATACTTCATTCTTCCCTCCTGCCCCGACCCCTGCCTCCACTGATCTTTCCAGAGTTTCGCCTTTCCCGGAATGTCCTAAAGTTGGACCCACAGAGGACACAGCCTTTCCAGACTGACTTCTTTTCTTACTGTGTTTAAAATTCCTCTGTGTCTTTCTTGGCTCGAGAGCTCATTTCTTTTCATAGCTGAAAAAGTATTCCATTGTCTGGGTGTACCTCAGTTTATTCACCTATTAAAAAGACATCTTGTTACTTGCAGTTTTCTGACAATTGTGAGTAAAGCTGCTATAAACCCTTGTGCCAGGGTTTTGGGGGACGCGGGTTTTCCGCTCCTCTGGGTGGAAAGCAGGGAGCGCGGTGCTGGAGTCTGTGGTAAGAGCGTGTGTGGCTCAGCAGGAAGCTGCCTGTGCTCCAGTGACGGCTCCCTTTGCACCCTCCTCGGCAGTGACCGGGTTCCCGTCGCTCCACATCCTGCGGGCCGTGGGCGTCATCAGGGCTCTAAACTGTGGCCGTGCCCATAGGGGTGTGGTGAAGAGGCTGCTGGGTAATCCATAGGAATCTCTCGTAAACCAAACGGCAAAGAAAGCCAGCATAGGCTCCAGCTCAGAGTGGATGCGAATTACATCTTCAGTGGATGAACCGTCCAGTGTTTTAACCAAGGAAAGTGCTAAATGCCAGGGGACTGGGGGGCGCCCTGAAGGAAGGGAGCGTTGCCTGGAGCCCAGGGGCCCAGCGCCTCTAAAAGGCCCTCCACTTGGCAACGCCTTCTGTTCTCATTGATTCAACACTTCATGGTTCTGTTTTGTCTGTGTTCCTCTCTTCTCACCGCCTCCTTTACCCCGAGGACTCGGGCTAGCTCCGAGCTTCAGTGTGGGAGCCCGGGTGGTACAGAAGCACAAAGACCAGAGTCCTTGGGGGCTCGGGTCATTGTAAGTTAAGAGTGCCTCTGTCGTCACTTTCCACAATCTCTATGTTTGTTTAAAAAAGAAAAGCAGCAAGCCCATAGTAGTCCCCTGGTAATTCTCAAGCAGCCATGAAATTTTTTTAAAAAATATTTCTATTGACCTGTGTTCTCTTCTGATTTTCACTTCATAAGTAACCTGGAAAAATAACTTGAGAATAAAAAACTCAAAAAACAGATTTTGCTTTTCACAGAGTAGCAATCATTTTATAACCTAGCACACCGAAGCTAATGTTAAAAATGGGAGCATTGCCGAAACCCGTTTGGCTCAGTGGATAGAGCGTCAGCCTGCGGACTGAAAGGTCCCAGGTTCAATTCCGGTCAAGGGCATGTGCCTTGGTTGCGGGCACATCCCCAGTGGGGGGTGTGCAAAAGGCAGCTGGTCGATGATTCTCTCTCATCAATGCTTCTAACTCTCTATCCCTCTCTCTTCCTCTCTGTGGAAAATCAATAAAATATATATATTTTTAAAAATGGGAGCATTGCTCATCTTTAAAAACTGTACACAGAAATCCACCACTTATAAAAACAGTGCTGTGGATACAGATATTTACTTTCTTTCTTTTAACATCCTTCAAAGATGGAGAGAAAGCAGATATTTCTGTGAACGTATATGAAGATATCAACATCATCACTGGTGCGCTGAAACTCTACTTCAGGGACTTACCGATTCCCCTCATCACGTATGACGCCTACCCCAAGTTCATAGAGTCCGCCAGTAAGTACACAGGCGTGCACCCCAACACCCTGACAGCCTGCCTCTCCTGAGTCACCCCTCCTCCCGGGTTCTCTGCTGGGTATCTTGAATGTATTTCATTAAATACTTCCTCCTCACCCTCTCCATGGTTGTATATGTGCTCACAAGAATTTGCACTGTTCTCCAACATGGGTAACTTATTTTTTTTTATTGAGGTATTATATGTGTACATATCTTAACAACCCCCCCCCCCATACTCCCATACATGCCCTCCCTCCCGACGTTGTGGGTTATTCTTAAGCTGATTAACACGGGTGACTTATAACATCTACCACCGGAAGCTTCCTGGTAACGGGCTAGCTAACCCTCATTCTCCAAAGAAAGGCTTCTACTAGTGCCCCTGAGATATGGACCATCGTTGTAAAATAAAATAAACTGAAAAAATAAAACTAAAAAAACAAGATCAACTCCTTTGTTGTTAGGTTCAATAAGCATAAAAATTACCGTCAGATTTCAATAGAAGTTTCTAAAGTGTCACTCTCGGTTCCCATGTGCCCTCTGTGATGGGCCATCAGCAGTGTGTAAGCTGGCACTGGCCCACAAGTCCCGCTTTAAGGAGCACTGGTTTATGTCAAGAAGCTGTTTTTTAAGTTCTAGTTAAGATGAAAACGAGGAAAAGCAAAGGCTCATTTGCCAAATTCTGTTTATAGAACAAAAAAAATCATACCTATAATTCATGCTCCATTTTTTTAAGGGAATTCTGAACAGATTTTAGCTGTCGGCATTACCATGTTTTAAGAAAAGATAGGCTATTTCTGTCGTTTGCTTGTTTCTCTTAAAAGCCACATGTCTTGATCTTTAAATATAACTTCCTTGGTAACACTGATTTGCTCTTTGACTTTGAGATTTCATGAAGCACAAACTTTACTTGTTTTAACTTTTAGTTTCCCCTCCAGAGCATTTGTTGAGAATTCTTGTGGTTTGCGGAGCCTTCATTTCTTGCCGGTTAGCTCAGCTCTCGTGTAGAGAACAGCCATGAGAATTGCCCTGGTTTTTACAAGTTTTCTGAGCCTGAAAGGCTCGAGATCTCTCCCGTAGGAATTTAATCTCCTCACTGTGGGCTGGGTTTATTGCTGAGGTTCCTGTTTCGTGGGGCAGCACTGCTTCCCATAAAGATCGGTCGGATTGGCAGTGATGTGGACAACACTGGACACACTCCTCCCAAAGCGGTGCTCGCTCAGTCACCCCACAGTTTGCTGTGATGCCCAGGACAACTCTGGGGGCTCAACTAGATGGTGCTCCTGTGCCCGTGTTGCTTGGGACAAAACTACAACTTGGCTTCTGAGCCTGACCCACGGCGGCCAATTAGCAGAGAACAAAGCAGTGATGGAAACCCAGATTCTAAATGCTACACGCTGCTCAGCTACTTGGAAGAAAAAGCCATGTCTCGCTTACTGGATTTCAAGGCCTTGAGCCCCCGCACTCCAAATACCTCACCTTCTTTCCCACACCCACCCTCGGGGCTCAGGAAAATCTCCCTCTTTATGCTTCCAAGCCATTAGTCATTGTTCTGGGAAACAGACCTGTCCAAACGCAGCAAGCCCCCCTCACCCCTCAGAGAGCTCGCGAAAGCACAGAATAGACTTGCCTACATCGAGGCAGAAACACCTTAAAATTTAAACTGTTTTCATGTGATATCCATGACAACGGAAACCCTAGCAGAGCACGTATATACAACATGAATGTGTATTGTGCATGTTCGATGTTGATATAATTGTTTGCGGAACATTGTGTCCTTGTACCTGTCTTTTTCAGTAGAATGTGTCATTCTTTAGGTGCATAGATATAGCCGTTCTCCTGTCTGTGTAGGCAGATATGGAAGATAAGAAAAACTAAGATTTATAGAACAGTACTAGGTGCCAGGCATCATGCTCAATACTTTACATCCATGATATTTTATTTTTAATTGATTTTAGAAATAGAAGGGGAGGAAGAGAGAAACATCGATTTGTTGTCCCACTTACTCATGCATTCATTGGTTGACCCTTTTTTGTGCCCTGACTGGGGACCAAACCCTTCCCCTTGTTGTACTTGGGACGGCATTCTAACCCACTGAGCACCCAGCCATGGTCCATGGTATTATTTTATAAAGAAGATGTTTTTGGTTATAAGTAAACTGTCCAAGTCCCATCACTGGAAGAGGTGGCAACGGTGTTCAAACCCACATCTCTCTGACCTCAAAGCCCTAGCTCTCTCCGGTCTGCGTGCTGCCTGCGCCGCCTGGTAGAACGGGGGCAGAGCCTTGCACGGGAGGAAGGCGGCAGAGGACAGGAGCCCTTCTGAAAGGAGGACACCGTTGGCTGACCTTCCCGGAGGCACGTGCTCTTGACTTTTTTTTTTTTTTTAATCTCCAGCCCTTAAACATCCTTGGGCCATGTTCTTTAGGTCTCAGGTATCTCAGGCATTCAGTAGCATCCCTGACCAACAAAAAGTCATAGTTCATATGAAAGCCTCTTCCTGCAAAAGCTGTTTGAGCTCTGCTGTTGCAGCCTTCCCTGGAGCACTGCTGGCTGAAAGCTGGATGGGAGTGGCTGAGGAAATGGTAAAGGCGGTAGAGGAGGCCAGGCATCCATCCCACCGACAGGCTCGACGTTCTGCTTATCCCCTCCATGCTCCCTGTGAGCCGCCTGGAAGTCTTGGTCTCCCCGGCACATTTTACTTCCTCCCCCACCACTTAGGAAATCTGCAGCACAGCCACTGGAACAGAGGCGCTGCCCCAGGGCTGCCCCTCGCCCCGCTTCCACGCCTGCTTCCTGGCCGCGGGCACCGCCCGGCCACAGCTGAGCCGGCAGAACGGGACCTGGAACGCTTCCCCTGGCCACGGGGTCCGAGGGCAGTGTTCCCAGACCCTGGAGAAGCCGCATGACTCGGCGTGTAATGGGAGTGACTCGGATAAACTCAGGAATGAAACCCAGGGTTCTTGTTCCCGAGCAATCAGAACGTCCCGAAGAGGAGCCTGGGAGTTAGAGCCGGCGGAGCTTCTCCCTCCGCTCTGCCCAGGTTCCCGCTTCTGCTCGGCTACGTTTATTTTTATACTTGAGTTTCTCTCTAAAGCATCTAACAATTAAAAAGAGCTTTTAACTAGATCTTGGCCCAGGTTCAGAGTGCTTATTTCCTGCCCTCCCTCCCCCGTGTTGTATTTCCAGATCCTTCCAGACCTCCCTCAGATGCCATCTCTCTCTCTCTGTGTCCATGTCAGGCTCGCTTGGACGCCCATCAGAGTCTTTCCTCCGGTCAGGGGTCATGCTCATTCTTGTCCTCCCTCCTAGACTGCAGCCCTTCCAGGCAGTTCTCTTGCTCATGTTCATTTTCCCAAGCGCCTGGGTAGCTTCTTGCTGACATGATAGATGCTCCCTGAATATTTGTCCAATGAGTAAACATAATTTTATAATTGAGAACCACAGAACCTTAGTTTGTAGATACTCTAAGGAGTCATGTAACTAGACTTTGTTTTTTAAATACCCAGCAACCCCAGAATCATTTGTCCAGGCAGCCAGTCCGCTGGTGACAGATTGCACAGACTTAGAGCTCCACGGTGCACAACAGAGATCTGCCCGCCTCTAGCTCCCTCCCCTTGGCCGTGGTCCTGGCATCACCCTCGCCCATGTGCAAGCCTTCCATGTATTCAAAGTGGGAATGGCGGTTATCACCTCTGAATGCATTTCATTGGTCTGTCTCCCCCTTAAATTACGCTGTGATCTTAGAGCTAAAGGTTTGTGTTCTCTGAAAAACTGGTCATGGGTAACACTCCTCAAAGTGGCAGAGAGAAGTGAATTCCAGAGCAAGTCTCTGTTGCTTGAAATCAGTGTCTTCAAGTGCATTTTGTCATATGTTCTCAGGCTTCTGGCTCCAATCAGGACCTCTCCCTGAGCAGCAGGTTAATCCAGGTCAGCATGTCCATTTGCAGATGTCTTCCTCTTCCCCACGAAGCCTCCCCACCCAGGTCTTTCCTATCTGAGTTACCAGTGGGTCCATCCCCCTGTTACCTAAGCCCCAAACTTGGCTCATTCTTGATTTTCTCTCTCCTACATCCCTCATCAGTAACTCCTATGGACTCGACCTTTAAAATATTCCTAGAATCCAGCAATTTCTTATAACCTTCCCTGCTACCACCTGGTCTAAGCCAGTGTCACACCTCACCTGGATTTTTGCATTTATTACTGGAATGGCCTTTCTGCTTTTACTCTTGCCCCTCCCAGCATCTGTTTCCCTTGTGACAGCCAGAGGGAGATACTATGAAAAATGTATGTCAGGTCTTGAATTTCCCATTTCTCTCACTCTACTGTGGCCACACTTGGCTCCTCGCTTTTCCTCAAACAGTACCAGCCTTCTCTCCCTCGGGATCTTTGCTTGACTGTTCCTCTGCCTGGAACCACCTTCCCCAGATCTCCCTCTCTGTGCTTCGTCCCCCCCCCCCCTGCCTCGGGTCCATCCTGACCACACCATGTGTAATTACATACCCTCCCCCCTGCACATCCAATGACTTTCCATAGCGCTTGCCTCCTTCTAACACAGAGTAAGCTAAAAGATAGATATGCTTATGTATTGTTAGTCACCCTCCAACTAGGAATTTTGTTTGTTTCCATCCCACCAACACTGCCCTCAACTTTACACCATCTCAAGATTCTCCCTGCACGGACTAAGTGTGGAAGTTAAAGGAAAACTAACCTCCTTTTTCAATTTTCTGAAGAGTGTAATTTCCAGTTACTTAGTTCTATAAAGGATTCTATAGTAAATGGAATTTCTCCTCTTAATTTTAGAAATTAAATGATTGAATTTCACTATCTGGAATTGGTGTTATTAAGTGGCACGGTTTCAAGGCCTCACGATTCAGAGACCGTGCATTGTTTATCCTGGTAAATGTCACATAATACATTCTTCATCCCTAGGAAATGAACCAGAAGCTCTGGGGAAGCTTTGGGCAGAAATTGCAAAACGGCCAAAGTTTCTTTGAATTACAAAGCGTCAGTCACCGTTTACATTCTGAAATTTATCAAATCTGCTCTGCCAACACTAAGAACCTTTCATGTCATTCCAGTTTTTACCCGACTCCAGCTCATTGCCTCTGAGTTGGCTTATTTTATTAAATCTGAAAGCTTGGGATTCTTGTGTCTTGAATGGCAGGTTCTGATCAGATGTGGCCTTCCAGCGTTTCACAGCTGTGTTCCGATTTGGGTCCCTTTGCAATTGCCCCGAAACCAAACATCTAAAGGCACCCCGTCTTCATGACGTTTGAGTAGATGCAGGAAACGTGCTAAATTAGAGCACAGAATCCCAAAGATATCTCTTGTTTCTCATTCTGGAAATAATTATTTTAATGCGATCTGTAACCTCAAAGGAGTGTGCTGGTTTTTTGATCAACACAGCAGAACTAAAATATGCACATGAAGATGTGCCCCTTGAAAAAGTCCCATTTATTTGACAGACCCTGTTGTCTCTCAGAACATTTGGCATTGCCTTCAGAGTCTGCGTGTGTCTTCTGAATATCTTATGTAGTAGAGTATTTTTGTGCTTTGAGGACAGATTTAACTATTTTAGATAACACATAGTCATTTAAAACTAAATCTAATCAATAAAAGAAGTAAATATTAGATGATATATTTCTTGGTTGAAAAAGAAAAAACTTAAATATTAACAGGGGTTGCAGGGATAAAGGAGTGGTGAAGCTTCTGTACTGTTGCTTTCTGAAGGGATTTTCAAAATATTTTGAACAATGCAGCATTCCTTAAATATGTTCTAAGATGACCTCACTTGGGTGTGTAAGTTACTATTTGTATGTAGATATGTGTCTGAATTTCCCATAGTTACATCCTACATATCCAATGGCCAGTGTTCATAGTTACCAGATTCAAGACTTTCAAGTGAAAAAACTGGGTGGTCTCCCCAAAAGTCCGAGTAAATGGTATTGTCACATTGAAACTAAGCCTTTGGAAATCTGAGGCTTGAACTTTAAAAATACTTTCCAAGGCTGTGGGCAAGGATCTGTGGGAAAGCAGTTCTTACCAGTTTTAAAACAGAATAGAATGAAATGAACCACCTATACCAGTTGTCTGTTATAATTTTCCTCCTTCCTATTCATTCAACTCGCTTCTTTAGAAATTATGGATCCTGATGAGCAATTAGAGACCCTTCATGAGGCACTGAAACTGCTGCCGCCCGCTCACTGCGAGACCCTCCGGTACCTCATGGCGCATCTGAAGAGGCAAGTCAGACGGCGGTGCTAACTTGTGCTGCATCCAGATTTTAAGAATGAAATGAAACTAAATGTGCAAGAAAGGACACATGGTCCATTGGATGAATAAACACAAGCTCTGTTGTCTTGTGTGGAATCGCACGAGTTAAGAAGAAATGCTAAAACATATTCTGCACTACAAAGCTGAACACACACTTGATTCTAACAGGAATGTATTTACAGTTACACTAGGTGTTGGCAAGTATGTTAGAAATACTAGTATCCTGCCAAGGACATGCATTCACTTCTATGGAAAGGGAAAGGTTGTGGCTTAGAGACACTAGCATTAGCATAATAAAGAGCAAAGCACCCCACTGGAAGGCTCATTCCTCTTTCTCTAAATCAGGCACTTCAGATTTGGTGCTGGGATTGTAGATTATTGGATTGATGTTGTCAGCACTAAATATTGCTGTAAAAAAACAATGGGGGTAAAGGAGGAATGGAAAATGAAATATTTTGTTACTCTGGTTTAATGTGTGACAGTGATTGATGATGATGGAGCTTTATTTCCTTGCTCAGTCACCCTCAATCTCTACCAGTTGGAGCAATGTTTTTAAAATTATATGACCAGGATTTAGTGGTGTTAGGGTTTGGAAATATAAGACCAGTCAGCAACAAAAAAGATAGCAGAACTTGACATCTATGTTGTATGCCTTTAGGCATGAGTTATCCAGAAATGAATACTTAATCCATGCTGCTTTTAATATTTACACGTTTCTCCTCTTTAAAAGCACCATGAGTTAAAACTTTGATGTCATTTGCTTACAGCTTCACTTGTAAATTCAAGTTTGCTTCATATATGGATGCAGTTAAGTACTCCACAGAGAAGAAATAACTCTCAGATTGTAGTCTCTGTGCCTTCAGGGTAGCAGTAAAAAATATATACACACACTCTTTCTGACAAGGTTGCTTATGCTGAGCCATCTCCTGTCAATGTCACGACCACTGTCTCCCTAGACACTTGCAGAAATAATCTATAGGAAACCCGATAGCCAAAGAGGAAGGAGGGAGGGAGGGAGGGCTGAGGGAACCACCAGGCGACCCAGTTCCTTCTCTGCTATTTCAGACATCCCTGCAGCTCAGGCTGTGGCCAGAGAACCCACAAATAGAACCGAACCCGCACACACCTTGTTTTTGGTTTCGTTCCAAAGCACAGTGAAGAACCGCGTGGCTTACACAAAACCCTCCTCCTCTGCTTGTGTCTTTCAGAGTGACCCTCCATGAAAAGGAGAACCTCATGAACGCAGAAAACCTTGGGATTGTTTTCGGCCCCACCCTCATGAGATCTCCGGAACTGGACGCCATGGCTGCACTGAACGATATCCGATATCAGAGACTGGTGGTAGAGCTGCTCATCAAAAACGAAGACATTTTATTTTAGATGTTCAGTCTGAGAGGAAAAGGAAGTGTTTTACAGATGAAGGAATGTTTTATAGTAATTTAATTGGCTCTCCTGGCTGCGTTATTCCTCGGTTAGATCTAAGTCTGGGCCTATCACCAGTTTAAAATGAAGGAAGTTTCCATTGTTCTCGTAGCACCGCTCAGCCGTCCTCGTCACACAGTGACCACACGCTTCCCCGTTCTAGTGTCCCTGGGTGTGTATCGCGTTAAGAGAAGCTCAGGCTATTGCATGATTAGCCCCGTTTGGCAGGGGACCCACACAGAGGAGACCAGCCCGCACCGCTCTCCGCCCCGGGTAGTCCGTGGTTGTAATTCCGCATGTTTCGCAGAGTGAACCTGTCCTGACTTCGCTTGGGTTCTGCCGTTGGTGTCTGACGCTTTCATAAACACGCACATCAGTGGGCAGAACAGCCCGCTGGCCGCTGCACTGCCGTAGACTATAACATATGCCTACTCTTCGCCCATGCTTTATTTCTGGGTTTCCTTCCTTCTTCTCATAGTGCTTTCTTTCCAGCAAAAAAAGCAAAATGTTTTCAGATTTGTTACTTTAGTCGATGACCCATGCCAATAAAAAAAATACAACGCAGAGCATTTTCTGTTAAGTTATTGGGTTTTAGTTGTAATTTTGTGTTTTCATCTGGCATGCATTTATTAATTTATTAAATTTTGCTTTTAGAAATTAAAAATATCGATAGCTTGCTTTTTTCCCCACGATTAGAAATATCCGGGAAAATGCGTTATGCCACTTGTGTAACGCTGAGTAATGCTCTCACTTCTTGTGTACTACTGAAAGTTTTGTATTGAGTTCCTAAAATAATAACATAAAACTGCTTAGAATTAGGACACCCATTCTTCACTGGATTCCTTTTCCTTCTTGCATACGGTGACAGAAATCTAGACTATTTCCCGACTGGAGCCGGGGGCACAGGCAGGAGTTCCTTCTAGAACCCTGAGAAGAAAAAAGGCTAACCGGAGAGAGTAGCTTTCCGGACACTCGCTCTGTCACGTGGATGTGCGTGGTGTTGACGCGGAGCTGAGCGGACAGGCTGCCTGGGCCGAGCCCCTGCGGCGCCCTGCCTGCCGCAGGGGGGGGGGCTGCGGGAGCCAGGGCGTGGGCCTCACCGCGAGGTGGCCGCCTGTGCGGCTCTGAGCAAATGACCCTCCAAGTCCGGTTCCCTGTCAACCAAGCAAGCGAGCGCCCTTTCAGAACCACAATTCAGTCCTGCTTTAAAAGTAAAAAAAAAAAAAAAAGTACGAAATATTTCCATTTTACCACCTCAATCCTTGACACTTTCAAGACTCTCTCAAAGAGCATGGGAACTGCAACACTGCGGAATTTTCCATATTTCTGCCCCTCGGCTACAGTAGGGGGTTAGTGATAGGTTTTAATGTTTGCATTCAGCAAGCTGGTTGTTCAGGAGATAGTCTGTCCCAGCTGCCTTCTTAGCCACAGCCCCCTGCGAATAATGTCATTGCACCAGGCAACATCAGACACACGGATGAATCGAGTTCAGAGTTTTCTGTAACTAATTTCCTTTAAAACGGAGGCCACCAAAAGTCACTATGCAGGAAGGCAGGGCTTGAAAATAGAGAAATCTGACCACCTGTCTCTGTCCCTGGGTTAGGTGAACCGAATGAAGTTCTACATGCTCACGGCTGAAGGTCTTTTTGAACAAAGTCCTTTTAAAGGGGGAAATTCAGTAAGGAAATTGTCAAGAAATCTGCTTCATCAGAATGTAATCTTGTCCTTTTCCTAAAAGGAACAGCTGTGACTGACTAGAGTAGGCACTTACCAGAACCAGCGGTTTGCCTGGAGCAGAAGCCAGGCCTGATCAGAGCAGACATTAAGCACATGCTCAGGTAACACCCTCAGCACTGTCCGCATAGGTGACTGCTTACCAGGTCTGTGAACAAGGACCCGTGGTGTATTTTTTGTTTGTTCAATAGGAGCTGCATCTTTAAGTTTTTTATTCAATTTATTGGGTGACACTGGTTCATAAAGTTACATAGGTTTCAGGTGTACAATTCCGTAACACATCATCTGCATATTGCATTGTGTGTTCACCACCAAAGTCAAGTCTCCTCTGATCACCATTTATCCCCCCTCTCCCCCCTTCACTCTTCTGCCTGCCCGGCCCCTTTCCCTCTGGTGCGATTTAAACTGACGGATGTGGCCCATCCCCTCGGGCATGCAGATACAGATCACAGCTGTGTCATCATCATCATCATCATCATCGGTGAGCACTCCTGGACTGTTGGGTGACACTCCCTGAAATGAAGAAACAGTCCCTCGGGGAGGCTCTTCCTTGGTAAGGAGCCTGAGTCTTTCATACGCATCTTCCTGTGACTAACGGTCGATGTCTCAAATCAGGACCTTTCAATGAGGCGGCAGAGGTTTCATTTGTTCCCACCACAGTCCGCAGGGGGGACCCCTGCACCTCTAGGTGATTGCCGCAGACTCGCACACTGCAGGTGCCCTGCCTGAACGGGCTGTCTACCCATAGTTTTAGAGAAATCAAAGATTTTCCCTCCTTTACATTTTCTGTTAGTTTTTAATGCTAATTAGTTATACCGAGGAAGTCGCCTTCACTGAATTGAGATTTCAGATGTCTCTAAGTGGAAAAACGTATATGTATCCAAATGTTTCTGCTTACTTGATGAGCTCAAGTAGGAGGCCTCTGGATGAATTAGGTACAGGGTTCCAATACTATTCATCTTAACAAAATGTTTTAGGATTTACAGCCCCAAAGATGATTAGGCATATTGGTAAGGCCATTCAAAGAGCAAAAAGAAAATTTTAAATACACGTTGGAAGCAGGACACCCAAAACTCTTAGCCTCCTGAGGACAAAAATATACAGGCGGGACAAGTTCTTGTGGAACTCTTCAAGCATATTAATAACTTGACTAGGGGCCCAGTGCACAAAGTCGAGCATCTTGAAAGGAACTCTGGGTGGCTGTGGGCACAGGGACGGGTCTCAGCCCATCCTTTGCACCCCCACCCAGCCCCTTCTGTCTCGGCCCCTGGTCCTGTCTGCCAGCAGCCCTGTTCCCGCCAGCCCTGCTTGTACACATTGACAGCAATTGTCAATGAGCTGTCAATGAGCGATTGGGGCCAGCACCATTAGCAGGTGCAAGTGGGGCCGGCGCCTTCGGTGGCTGAGTTGTGGTTGCTGCCCCACTTGCCCCTCAGGAGCAGGGGGAGGTGGAGAAGCTCTCAGGGGTAATCAGGGCGGCAGCTGCCACTTGTCCCCGCTGATGGCGCCAAGCTATTGGGACCGGCGCCTGGCGTTGACAGCAGGTGTGAGCAGTGGCTCCAGTGCTGGCAGCAGGTACCAGTGGGGCTAGCGCCAGTAGCAGGTGCTAATGTCAGGCAGGAGCAAAGAATTTTCAGTAACCACCAGAGGCTCGCCCTGATGACAGTGACCGGCGCCCTGCCTTGGTCTGGCGCCCCTGCTCACCTGCCCCACCATCCCACTGCAGCTGATGTCCACCATGTTCCATGCTCTGCTGCCCATGCCCATCATGTTCTGCTCACACTCTGGTGGTCAGTGCATGTCACAGAGACGTGTTCAGTTGTTCCACCATTCGGTCTATTTGCATATTAGCCTTTTATTATATAGGACTAGAGGCCCAGTGCATGAAAATCATACACAGGGATGGGGAGGAGGTCTCCCAGCCCAGCCTGTGCTCTCTCCAATCCTAACCCTAACCCTAACCCAATCCCTGCCTAAACCAGCCATTGGACATCCCTCTGGCAATCTAGGACCACTGGCTCCTAACTGCTCACCTGCCTGCCTGCCTGGTCGCCCCTAACTACTCTCCCCTGCCAGCCTGGTCGCCCCTAACTATCTCTGCCTCAGCTCCCACCACCGTAGTTTTATCCAGAAGGATGTCTGGAAGATGTCCAGTCTAATTAGCATATTACTCTTTTATTAGTATAGATTGGCTGTAACAGCCACATGGCATTCACATTTGCCTATTAGTGTTAAGTGAAAGAAATCCTTTTATGAGCAGGAGTAATAGTGATCCTTACATATGTCATCATCACACATCACATTTCCACTGCACCTCTGGGCAGTTCTGACCTGTGATAGGCACGCATTATGGTGAAATGTAGGGATTCCTAAGAATAATATAGCATCATCAGGGATCTGTCCTCTGCCCTAATCTTTAGAGAACTCGTTCTCACTTGGATTCTCTCTCCAAATCAAGCCCAGACCTGCGTCCCTGGGTATCTGCATCCTCGTGCCACGCCCATTTCCTGCCTGTGCCCCGTGGGCCAGGCTCTGTGCTAAGCCTGGAAACAAGACCAGCTCCAGTTCCCAAGGAACTCACCGGCCCAACCTGGCCCAAACTTGAATGTTCTCCTTTTTTCCACCAAGCACTCTCTTTCCTTTGGGCCTCATCCTACACATCAGTGGGAAGCTACAACAAAACAGCATGGGTGTACTTGCCCTTCCTTGGGGAAATGTGAGCTCACAAAGCCACCCTCTTACAGTCCCGTGTGATACTTTTAATGGGCTTGAAACATTTATCTGACCAATAAGAAAAAGAGACATAAAATGAAAGTGACTTCAATCATATCCCAACTGTGTGCCCAGCGTGAGCTTGTTTGGAGGCATCAGAAGGTCACTTGCTGCCTGTCCCTGAGGGCGTGCTCTCTGAGGTGGGACATCAGAGTGTAAGGAGCCTGTGTCATCCTCGACCGTGGGTTCACTAGCCCCTCGTTTCCCTCCTCCGCATGAGGCCGGGCAATGTTGCCGTCAGCCTGCCAAAGCCAGGTGCACCGATCTCATGTTGGCCAGTCCCACGCACCGTTGGTGGTCATTCTGGAAGAAGAAATGGTCTCAACCTGACAGCTCAGAGTCTCCCATGTATCTAAAACAGACTTGCAATCTCTCCATTTCTTAAATAGTCATGATGGGGTCGACTGAAGTAGTTGTTTCCCCCTGGTGTCCAATAGTCAAGGATTTAGATGGTAACTAACCCACCAAAGACAAGCTAGCAATTTTATTGAGGTTGTGTTAATACTTTTATTATAGGTTCAAACATTTGTTGGTTTCAACACACTTTTCTTACTAAAGTCATTGGCCCTCTCAGCAAATGCTTCAGCAATTTTTAAAGTAAAATTATTTCGCTTAGATATGCGTGCCACACAGGGATCTCACATCCATTGCTGTTTCACAGATTGAAACCAAAAGTCGAGAGCGCCAAGTTAAAAATTATGATTCATCACCATGTGTTGCAAGGAAAACCCTGATTTATGAGCTTTATTGTTCTCCACTGAAGAGATTATATTTTAATACAGCCTCTTAGCCATAACATATTTCACAACGGAAATGTTTTTCCATTGCTTCTTCCATCGAGTAGCACAAAACAACACAGGAAGTGGAAGCCCCGTGTTGCTGACCTTGCGTTTGGAGCTCTGGTGAGCGTGGGGATTACTGTTGTTCAGGTACAGCCACGATTACATTGTAGCAGGAAACACCAGCATGTGAAGCTAAGTTACCTAGTGTTTGTTTCTGCTAGTTATGAAACATACTACTTGGCTGCCCGTGTCACTGTGGTAACACAGAAAGCAGAGGAAGTAATGTTTAGAGAGATTAAAATGGCGCACTGAAGGAAATTAGCCGAAAGGGCTTTCTAGACATAAAATGGTGAGAACTTGGGATGGTCGAAAATATAAAAACCTTTTGGTTTTCCCTGTTTTGGACCAGTGAGTTTCCTCCGATGTGTGAAAGAGGAGCCACCTACAAAAGAGCAGATACATCTTGGGCACAAGCCGGGGCTGGTCCAGCAAAAAAATCAAGGCTGGCCTGATATTGGGATGCTTCTCCATGTGTGTGGGCATTTTCCTAACATAGTTTTTAATTCTTACCAAAGAAAATTTAAAACGGGAGTCATTTGTTCCAGTATTTTTTAAATTATCCCAACTATATGAGACAGGAGTTGGCTTGGGGATACAAAGGTTAAGTTTACATCAATGTCACAAGATTCTAGGAACACGGTGACATCAAAAACATCAACTGTGGGCTGTGGGGATAGGTTCAAACTTCTAAAGCTTCTAGAATATGTTCAAACTTATCTTACAATAGACTATTTCTGGTTGTCTTATGTAAGCCTCATGGTAACCACAAAGCAAAATCTGTAGTAGATACACCAACAATAAAGAGAAAAGAATCTAAGACTATCACGAAATCGCAGAGGAAGAGAGTAAGAGCAGGAGCAGAGGAACCACCTACAAAACAGCAGAAAACAACTAAGATGGCAACAAGCACATACCTATCAATGCTTACTTTAAATGACATGGACTAAATTCTCCAACCAAAAGACATAGTGGCTGGTGGATAAAAAAAAAAAAACAAACAACACAAGACCATCTAAATACTGCCTACAAGAGACTCAATGCAGATATGAGGACATGGACAGAAAGGGAAGGGACAGAAAAGGGTATTCCATGGAAATGGGAGCCAAAAGAAAACTGGGGTAGCTATACTCACATCAGACGAAATAGACTTGAACACAAAGACTCTAGTGAGAGACAAGGATGGGCACCACAGCATGATAAAGGGTCAATCCCATGAGAGGATATGACGTTTGTAAATATTTATGCACCCAACACAGAACCCACAAATATATAAAGCAAATATGGACAGACCTAAAGGGAGAAATAACAATAAAATAAAATAATAGTATTGCACCTTAATACCCCACTTTCACAAAAGAATGGATCATCCGGATGAAACATCAGTAAGGAAACATGAGCTCTAAACGTTTAGACCAGAAGAACTTCAAACAGAGAGAGGTGCACCTCACTTTATTGTGTTTCTGTCACTTTACTGGGCTTCGCAGATGTTGCATATTTTACAAACCGAGGGCAAGACCTCCCACCAGCAAAAAGCTCACACTCGCTCCGCTGGGGGGTCTGGAACTGACCTGCAATGTCTAGGAGGTCTGCCTGCCTGTACAGGACGTTCCTCCCCACCAACAGAGCGTGCATTCTTCTGGAGCGCTCGGACATCCTCCAGGACAAGTCATGTGAGGCCACAAAACAAGGCAATAAATTTAAGAAGAAATCAGCATCTTTCCTGACCACAATGATATGAAACTAGAAATCAATTATAAAACAAAACCTCACAAATCTGTGGAAATTAAGCAACATGCTACCTACCAATCAATGGGCCAAGGAACTTAAAAGAGAAATTAAAAAGTACTCTGCCTGGATCATGTGGCTCAGTTAATTAAGCATCGTCCCGTGTACCACGAAGTTGCTGGTTCAATTTCCCATCAGGGCACATACCCGGCTTTCAGGCTGGCTCCCAGTACGGGGCATGCAGGAGGCAGCCAATCAAAACATTTCTCACAGATATTTATACTCTCCCACTCCCTTCCTCTCTCTGAAATCAATAAAAAAAATTTTAAATACCCTGAGACAAATAAAAATGAAAATACAATATACCAAAATGTATGGGATGCACCAGGTCTAGGAACGGAAGCAGCTGTGGGTCCTCACCAGGAGGCGGCGTTAAAAGTAGCCCAAAACATAGGGACTCCCAGCTCTCAGCCCGTGGGGGGCCTGCTTCTCTGATTCCACCCTGCCACTGGTTTTCAGACTTTTAGCATCTTTCAGGATCACCTTTCAGAGAGCCCAGCTCCAGTTTCTGCATTAGGAGCTCTGGGGCAGGGCCAAAATTTTGCATTTTAATGAGCTCCCACACTCCAGGATCTAATGTGCGGTAGCATCACCTGAGGCCCCACCGCAGGCCAATCAAACGCTCTGGGGGCGAGGCTTGGGCTCTCCGCCCCCTGGGTGTGCAGGCTTCATTTCTTGTTGGTATGTTCAAATATATCGGGGATTTGTTTTAATCAGGTGTGATATGACGTGAGGACATGGGACGATGGTCATGAAGGAGTCATAGTCACACATCTTTAGAAACGGGAGGCACCGCACACCAAGCAGGGCTAGACCAGGGTCAGTCAGGAGGCAGAATGGGAGAGGGCAGACATGGCCCAGAGCCTTTATTGGAGTTGTGGGGGGAGAGGAAAGGGGAGGAATGGGTGAGACAGAGTAGGTTCCTTGAGTCAGTTTAGGATTCAATAGTTTGAATTATCTCAGCAGGCTCTGGCCTGGGGTGACAGGAGGGGGATACTGGCTTGGTGAGTTTGATAGAGAGACAGTCAGGGATGTGGCGTTGGGAGGTTTGTAGGTGACGGGTGTGCCAGCAGGAAAGTCCTTCGCCATCCCAAGAGTTAGCTGCCCTGGGAGCGGCAGCCTCGCCAGGATCAAGGCCCCCAATGCCAGAGCATCAGGAATTCAGAAAATAAGAAAACGCCGTCTTCTGCTTCCCTTCTGAACCTCGTCTCCTAGTTTCTAACCCAAGTCTGACTCTTCCTCAATACTCTCTTTTCTTTAACCTAAATTGGCTGTCAAATCAGAAAAGGGAGGTGGGTTCTAGTGCGAACCATGTTCAATCACTTCAAGAAAATTCTGTATTTCCCAGACTGCATGCCGCAAAATGATGGAAATATAATTTTTCTGAAAATGATGACAACTGCTTCAGCCTAACAGCCAGAGGCCTACCAACCAAGACCCCTTGTGTCCACATGACTTCACTGTTTGTTCCGAGAAAGAGAAGACCGTTCCAGGAATTTACCCCAGACAAGACTGCTCACCTGGCAAACAGCTTGCTTGTCAAGCGGCTCACCTCTGAAGACACCCCACAAAGCCCTTGCTGTAGTCACAGTCTTTACCTGCTTTGTTGCACTGCTTGAAAGACACATCTTAGCACCTGAGCCGACCTTCCCCTCACCTGCCCCCCACAAGCCTTTCAAAACCCTTCTCTGCCTTCCCATCTGACCCCTCCTCGCTGCTGTGGGCTCTCCCTGCCGCCGTGGGTTCTGACTCACTTGGCTTTGTGTGATTAGCAGACTGTCAGGTAATGGCTTGGGGAGCTCAGTGTATTGATTAGGCAGTTACCTCAGGAACAGAGGGCTCTCTAGTCAAGTAGGCTCGGGAAGCACTATCCACCAGTTTCACCAAAATCCATGGAAAGATTACAACTGCATCTGCCTAATAAAGCTTCTGAAAAGTTCTGCATTAAAAAAACAACAACAAGCCGAAGCCGGTTTGGCTCAGTGGTGGAGCGTCGGCCTGCGGACTGAAAGATCTCAGGCTCGATTCCGATCAAGGGCATGTACCTTGGTTGCGGGCACATCCCCAGTAGGGGGTGTGCAAGAGGCAGCTGATAGATGATTCTCTCTAATCAATGTTTCTAGCTCTCTATCCCTCTCTCTTCCTCTCTGTAAAAAAATCAATAAAATATATTAAACAACAACAGCAAAACTCTATGAGATTAAACAAACTGGACGCTCATTCGTGGGAAGCCTCGTTTTCCTGCAGGCTTACTGGCTTCTCTAAGGAAAATGCCGCCCTCAGCACCAGTGTTTAAACCTTAAGGTCATGAGGGATCCATGGGGAGTTAGGGACTGCCGGCACGACTCAGATGTCCTGGCAGAGCAGCACCGGCTTCTCCACACCAGTGTCCTCACCCCACCCTCCCAGCCCAGCCCGAGGAGGGGAGTTTCCACAGCATTAACGGTTCCTGCGTGGCTGACCGTTAAGGGAGGGCTTATTGGAATCCACCCGTCTGTCTGTCTGCAGAAGGCCAGTCACCGAGGCACCCCACCCACTGTGGGGGCAGCAGGCAGCAGGACCCCCATCAGCCTGGATTCCCAAAGCCACCGGCCAGCTGCGAACTGCCTTTGTACAGAATGAGCTTCTGTGACCCGGACAACAATTCCTGTTCCTGGACGTGCCGCTGACAGGTCGGAGGAAATCCCCACCCCGCCCCTCCAAGGCCTCCTCAGAGACGGGGTCAGGGCAGCTAACTTCCCCTTCGTTTCCGTTCTGGAAACACCCTGGTGCGGGCCCAGCTCTGGGAGAAGAAATTAATAAATTATCAGAGAATTTCAGGATCCCATGCACCGCCCCTGGCGAAGGAGAAACTTGGTCTAATGAGAACCAAGGTTATTCAAGTTGCCAAAGAGCATGTTGCCAGTGCATTCCTTAGCACATCCTCATTAAAAATTAATCAACGCCACGATTACACTCATATTAATTACCCCTTCCCCCACGCTGCTTCTCTGGCTCACTGCTATAGCTCCCTTGTATAGCGGTCTGTCTGCAGAGGTTAGCCCGAAGTCTTCATCCTGCAAAATCCATACTACTCCAGGTCTACTGAGCTGAGATGGCATTATAACCATTGTTTCCTGGCCTACACCCCATGAACCACTCACTGTTCTTTCTTCTTCATCCAACTTTGTGATGGGGGGGGGGGGTGAAGGGTTAAGTGAAGGTCATTTTCGGGGAGCTGGGGATTTCTCACCAGGAGTGAATGCCCAGCGCCCCGCCTTGCTCTCAGTGGGTGTTGAGAGCTGGGGGGAGGGGTGGTGGCTGTGCTGAGAGATCAGCTTTGGCCCAAGATGCAGAGAAACTCAGCTCAGCCTGGTAGGAACGCTTCCCCTCCCCCATTTGTACCCGCTCAAGGGCAAGGAAAAGCACAAAGGGAAACGCCACCCCCTTATCCGCCCACGGCAGGCATAGTCTTCCGTGAACCCAAAGCCTGGCCTGAGGAAGCATAATCCAGAGCACAAGCCTACCACGTTCTCCGAGTGCCTGTGGCTTTCTGCAGTGCTGTGGGAAAAGGGACTTGAGGCCTGGAATTTTAAAACAACACTTTCTAATTATAAAACTGCACTGCGGGAGAGACGAAGAGTGTGCTGCCCAGCCCACGGCTCAGGGCCCTGGAACAGCAAACTTGCAGGCGTCCTTTGCTGCCCACAGCCCCGGCGGAGCTCTCTTCGCATCAGCGGGGGAGGCGCTGCCAGGCAGGCGGCCTCAGGCCACTCCCGCAGGCCAAGGCGGTGCCCTCACAGGTCCGCCATCTGCGTGCGCTGTGAAAGCGGTGCCGAGAACACACTTCCCAAAGACATGCTTGCTCTGAAAGGTCAGAGGGCAAGGGCACATGGAGACTCTATAGAGGGTCTTCATATCTGTTCAAGAAATGAAGCATTAAGGATCTGAGTTCTTGTCGGAGTTCTTCTAGTTACCAGGGCTGATTTTCTGGTCAGTGCTCATACCTTTATTATTATTATTTTTTTAAAAAGATATATATATATTTTATTTATTTTTACAGAGAGGAAGGGAGAGGGATAGAGAGCTAGAAACATCGATGAGAGAGAAACATCGGCCAGCTGCCTCTTGCACACCCCCTACCGGGGATGTGCCCGCAACCAATGTACATGCCCTTGACCGGAATAGAACCCGGGACCTTTCAGTCCGCAGACCGACGCTCTATCCACTGAGCCAAACCAGTTTTGGCTATTATTATTATATTTTAATCTTTACCACTGATTTCTAGAAAGAATGAAAGGGAGAGAGGAGTTGGGAGAGAGAAAGAAACATCAAGGTGACCCTTTGGTCCGAGGGCCAGCGCTCTCACCATTGAGATAAATGAGCAGGGCAGTGCTTGGAACTTTTGAAATCCAGCCTTTAACAGCACCCCGAACCCCTGAGTAGGCCGCAGGGCCTTGCATGTCCGCAGGGTGATGGCTTGCCCCTGAGTTTCCTGCCTCCCAGAGCTGGTCCCGGCCCCCGGTTAGTGGGTCTCCAGAAAGTTCCTCACTGACCAGAGCAGAGCCCTCAGCCATCGACCCCGGGCCAGACTGCTACGGGGGGGGGGAGGGGGGGGGGCGGCGTCATCTGGCCCCACGTGTTTGCCGGGAGGGGCTGGAGAGCTGGGGCTTGGAAACAAGTGGGTGACCTCAGAGAGATGCCTGGTCGCTGCGGAATCCGGTTGCCATGGGGACGTGAGGTTTCTGCTCAAGCTGTTTGAGAAGCAAATTTCCCATCATGTATATGTAAACATCCTGCGGCATATTTGGCTTTTAAATTCATGTCCTTTCCACACAGCAGCCTGTGGGCTCCTCCTAAGAGGACCGTGGCAGTAATTCCCCGGGGACAGCCCAGGAGGGAGGTGGGCCTCAGCCTCGGCTGCTGCGGAGCTCAGGAGGGAGAGGCCGAAGCCAGGTCCCCCTCCCACCTCCCGGGCTCCTCGGGGGCCCGCAGGAGGAGAAGCGCCAGAGATGGGCCCTGACCGCGTTTTCTCCTCCTCCTTCAATGAGGACTTTCCACCCTGTTTCCCCGAAAATAAGACGGTGTCTTATATCAATGTTTGCTCCCAAAGATGCGTGAGGTCTTATTTTCAGGGGATGCATTACGTTTCCATGAAGTAGGTCTTATTTTCGGAGGATGTCTTATTTTCGGGGAAACACGGTACCTTGTTTTCTGTCCTTCCTGCTGTGCGGTAAACGACTCCTCGGCCCTGCCTCTCCTCCAGCTCAACACGCAGGAGCACTTTCTGAGCCTCTGTCAGGTGGACTGCTGGAACAGGTCACCAGAGACTGGGTGGGTGGGTGGGTGGCTTACCCAGCACACATTTCTCTCCCACATTTCTGGGGGCGGGAAGACCGAGATGGAAATGCCAGCCGGCGTGGGTGTGTGAGCACACCTGCTCGCTGGCTCACCTTGGTCGCCCCCCTGTCTCCGCACACGGGTCTCTGAGAGCTTTAATTCCACCAGGAAGGCTCTGACCTCATGACCTCATGACCTCATGACCTCATTGCCTTCCACGGGCCCCACCTCCCAACACCTTTACTTTGGGGGGTTAGGGTTTTAAACACATGAAATCTGAGGGGACACATTCAGTCTCTAATAGCCCTGTGTGGACTTCTTTCCTGGCGTGTGGTAAAATAGATAGAACAAAAGTTACCACTTTAGCGTGCCATTCGGTGGCATTAAGCACATTCACAGGCTATGCGACCATCACCGCTGTTTCTGGAATTTCATCATGCCACACAGAAGCCCCGCTCCCCCCTCCCCGCCGCCTCTGGTAACCGCTCTCCTGCTTTCCGTCCCCGGGAATGTGTGTGTCTAAGGGCCTCATTTAAGAGGAATCATGCAATACTTGCCCTCTGTGTCTCATTTAACATAGTGTGATCAAGGTTCATGCATGTTATAGCACGTGTCAGTGTTTCATCAGAGGCTGAATGTTGTATGTATATATGGACCTTTGGGCTGTTTTCACCTCTTGGCTATTGCAAATGCTGCTATGAACATGGGTGTGCAGGTATCTGTTTGCATCCCTTTGGTTCTCTGGGGCATATACCCAGGAGTGGAATTGGGGAACCATATGGTCATTCCGTTTTTAACTCTTTGAAGATCCGCCATGCTCTTTTCCACAGTGAGCCTCTGTGGGCTTCTGGTCACTGGGTTTCCGGGGCAGACGAGGATGATTTTCTACTGGAGTTTGGCAGTGAGCATCGTTGCGTCTGTTCCATGCTCTCACTTCCATTTCCCTGAGGTTTTCTGCATGTCGTCTTAGCTCAATGGTCCTCTATTGACTGTTTGGGCTATAATGTGTCAGGCAGCAGACCGATGATCTATTGATGGACTGATAGACCTAGACTAGCAACAAGGTGGGGGTGGGGGGAGGGGAGAAACTCATCCTCCCGTTTTTCAAACCCTCCTGAGCCGCCCTGACCACCCAGCAATTCTGGGTTTCACCCTCTCCCCGGGGACCCCGGCGTCAGGTCAGGCTGGCCTTGAGGGCCTCCCCCAACACCCCATGACTTCCTGCCACCCGCACACCATCTTCCCTTTATCACAGCACCTCTCCCCCTCCCCACGCCCCTCCGTCTCTGCCAGCCCCGCCCTCTCAGGGCCAGCACGAGCCTCCACGGAGCTCCTTCTCCTAAGACCGTCCCGGGCCCTGGAGGCTCTCGCCTGGCCCCATGTTTTACTGCCATTTCACACGTGTTGTTTTCTTGGGAGCAGCACGTGCCCCGCCCGACCCCCACCAGCATCTGGTACAAGGCTGAGCTCACAGGAGAGCTTGGTCAATAAGGACATATTGACCCATGACCTTGGTCAGCGACTTGGGCAAAGGATCTGATTGCGGTCCCTGAAATAAAGGAAAACCTACGGTCAACAGAAGAGGCCACTCCGAGGTGCGGAGGCTGGAGACCCTCCACTACATTTCACTCTTTTCTTTTTAATACTGCACTGTGAGATGTGACATACATTCAGAGAAGCCTGCGAAATGTAATCGTCACCGCCACCCAGGTCCAGGAGAAGATTCCCAAGCACCCCGGCCCTTCCACCCTGTGACACCCTGGCGGGCTCTGGCTCCTTCCTTCCCCCTGGGGTAACTGTATCCCAAATTTTATAATTTTTTTTTTTACTTTTTTCATATTTTTATCACTTTTGTATGCATCCCTTAAAATTATGGTTTAGTTTTGTTTTTGAAATTTGCACAAAAGAAACAATCCTGTGCGTGCGCTTCTTGGATTTGCTTCGTTCATTCAGCTTCATGTGTGTGTTACCTGGCTGTAGTCATCTCACCTCCACAGACATACAACCCCTCCCCAGGTGGGCAGCGCCCAGTTTCCCTGGGGCGTGTGTGCTGTGAATGCTGACGGACAGAAGGCTGTTTCCAGGTCGGGCCAACTGGGAAACCACTCCCAGGACCATCCCTGCCCATCTCCAGAGGCGGAGCATTTGCCGGGCAGGCGTCTGCACACCTTCCCTCCGCTGGGCAATGCATGCAACCCGCTTTCCCAGGCGGTCGTGCCGTCTCACGCTCACCTGGAGTGAGGACGTGCCTGTTGTCTCCAGCTCTCTAACACCAGAAAACACTCTGCCAATCCGTGCGCAAGGACAGCGCCGGTTTACTCCACTGGAGCCAAAAAACGTTCACCCTTGACCTTAGCAACCTCCAAACCCAACAGCACTTGGAGATCCTTCCACAGGAGCCCCTTCCCCTGTTTTAGGGTGATGGGGGTGGGGGACACACACACGGTGCAGGGGCAGCAGGGACCCAGGGACCTGTCACCGTCACCCTGGGGCTGTGAACCAGCACCCTAGCCCAGCAGCATAAAACAAACACCCAAGGCTCAGGGTGCCACTGGCTGCGGGTTTAAATAGAGCCCAGGTGTTGCCTGCAGACTCCCCTCTGCGCCTGCTGAGCGGCACCTGCCGACAGGCCTCAGCGCGCAGCCTCGGTGGGTGTCCCCTGGGGGCAGGCCCTGCGGTCAGTCTTGCTTGGCCTTGCCAGCCGGGAGCGCTGGCTCAGGCTCTGCGACGGGGGCCACCCCTGGCACAGAGCAGAGATCCCTACACTCTAAAAATGCACCTTATTGCCGGGACCGGTTTGGCTCAGTGGTAGAGCGTCGGTCTGCGGACTGAAAGGTCCCAGGTTCAATTCCGGTCAAGGGCATGTGCATTGGTTGTAGGCACATCCCCAGTGGGGGGTGTGCAAGAGGCAGCTGATTGATGATTCTCTTTCATCGATGTTTCTAACTCTCTATCCCTCTCTCTTCCTCTCTGTGAAAAATCAATAAAATATATATATATTTTAAATGTACCTTATTATCGTAAATTTCCAGTAATTGAGGTAAGTACGAGGAGGAACACAAACAAAGGCATCTGAAATCTCGCCACCCAGAAATAACCATCACAAAGATTTGGGCAACAGCATTCTAGATATCTGTGCCGATACACAGATGGAAGGGTAGAGGGAAGGGGGAGAAGGTGAATGGTGGGTGGGTGGGAGAGGTGAATGGACACACAAGCTATACATACAACTTTAGAAAAAATCCTGCTACTACCCATGTTGTTTGAAAATAAATCCCACTACTGTCCACGTTGTTTGAAAATAAAAATGTATTCTCTTTACAAACTAATACTTACTGATTTCTTCCTCTAGTTACAAGAGTAATATATTCTCAGTGCAGAAGTCTGGAAATCACAGAGCATAAAGTTCATCGGCATCCCACCAGAAGATTGCTCTGCGCATATCTGCATGCTTGTGCATACACCACGCAGCGCTCATGCACCAGCAGTATCTTTGTCGGAAGCACAGCAACACCCCGCTCCCCCCCCCCCACCTGTCTCGGCTCCCTCTCAGCTGCCCGGGCTGCCCCGGGGCCAAGGACCCCGGCAATGCCGGCCTCCAGGTCCCAGGCTGGGCCAGCTCACACAGACCTGCCCACAGAGGCCTCCACGACCACCGAACCTCGCCCTTTCCAACAAGGAGCCAACGGGAAAACTGGACCAGCCTTCCCCTCGCCACATGGTAGGTGGCTATGGTGGCGGCATTTTTTCCTCTGCCCTTGAAGCAAAACAAAGCAAACCCTGAGCAGTATGTACAGCCATAAGCAGTGGATAGATCGATCGGCATAGCTCAACCCACAGAAAAGGTCAACGGCAACACTTTTTATTTTTTTTATTTTTTTAATATATATTTTATTGACTTTTTCCAGAGAGGAAGAGAGAGAGATAGAAAGCTAGAAATGTCGATGAGAGAGATACATCGACCAGCTGCCTCCTGCACACCCCCAACCGGGGATGTGCCCGCAACCAATGTACATGCCCTTGACCGGAATCGAACCCGGGACCTTTCAGTCCGCAGAATGACACTCCACCACTGAGCCAAACCGGTTTTGGCAACGGCAACACTTTTTAAAAAAATATATTTTATTGATTTTCCACAGAGAAGAAGGGAGAGGGATAGAGAGCTAGAAACGTTGATGAGAGCGAAACATCGACCAGCCGCCTCCTGCACACCCACTACCGGGGATGTGCCCGCAACCAATGTACATGCCCTTGACCGGAATCGAACCCGGGACCTTTCAGTCCGCAGACCGACGGTCTATTCACTGAGCCAAACTGGTTTCGGCAATGGCAACACTTTTTAAATAGGAACTCACTCTGTAAAACCAGAACCTCATTGGGGGCGAGACGCTCTGTGACCGCTCTCAGGGCGCAGACACGCAAAGTGATGGGCTTTGGGGACGGCGCGCCCGACCGGGGGTGGCAGCCCCTCGCACGGTTCCTAAAGAGCACAAGCCAAGCCAGACGCTGAGACCGGGTGTCTCGTCCCCACAGCTACAGGGCCGGGAACCAAACTTTAAAGCAAACCACATAGGTCATAGAAACAATAAAACTCCTCTTGCGACTGTCCCCAGAGCCAGCTGGAGGCATTACATCTCCCCCAAGAAGTGAGTTGGCCTTGGGCCCCCACCGCCCTCTCCTCGGCCAGCGCTCAGCCCGGGAGCCAGGCGGCCTGTGTCTGGACCGAGGCTTTACCAGCGCGCTGGCAGCCAGACCCGGAGCTGTTCCGTGCCTTCCCCGTGCTGCCGAGAAGCGGGCAGTCCTGAAGCCTTCTGGGGATTCTCCCTTCCCCACCCTCCTTCCTCGCTCAATCCACCCGCCCTGGTGCCCCCTGTTACTCAAGGGCCTCATGTATCCCCACACACAGAGCACCCCCCACACACACACACTGAAGGCCCTTCCCACACACCCCTGCTCTCGCATCAAAATGCCACCACCCCCCATTCTCACATCGGCCCAGCCTCAGTCGCCCGCCGGCCAGCTCCGTGGAGGGGACTGAGCTGTCCATACACGACTGTTCCCAGGAAACAGGACTGCATTTCAGCGGAGCCCTTCTGAAAGCCCTTCTGAGCTCCAGACGTGCCCCGCCCCCCAAAGCTACTGCCCTGAGCCCGACTGCCGGGCTCTGCATGGAGCACGCCGGCCGGGGACCCTCGGAGCAGACTGTGCAGGGGCCACACTCGCCCTCCGGGCCTGAGACCAACCCCAGGCCGAAGAGCTGGGGGGCGGGAAGAGAGGGGGCACCTCTCCGTTCCTGCCGCAGCCCCCCTCTGTGGGGGCCCAGAGCTCACTGGCTCTATTCTCTCCCCGCTGGGGAGCTGGCTCCATCTCTCTCCATCTCTCTCCACCGCCCATGCCGCCGCCTCCTCTCACCCAAACTGGGAGGCGAGGGGGAGGAAAGCTTTCCTTCTGTGCCGCATTTATCCCACCGCAGACCGGCTGCAGGAGCTGGGAGCAGAGAAGCCTCCCAGCGCCTCCGGCCCCCTCCTTTTCCTTCCTACCTTGTGGGGGAGGAACGCCGGCTTCTACTGCTCCGCCCTGCACCGGAGGGCCGGCTGCGGGCTCATGGGGGCCCCCCTCCTCCTCCCGTGGGCGCCTCGGGCCCCAGCTGGGCTCGTTTCACTTATCGGCACCGAGAGCTTCAACAGGTGCCCAGCGTCTGCGACCCCGTGCTCCCCTTTGCCCAGGTCTGTGGTCAGCCAACTGCGGCTCTCGAGCCACTGGCGGCTCTTTGGCTCCTTGAGTGTGGCTCTTCCACAAAAATGTCACGGCCTGGGCGAGTCTATTCTGAAGAAGTGGCATTAGAAGTAATTTACGTTTTAAAAAAGTGGCTCTCAAAAGGAATTTCAATCGTTGGGCTGTTGGTACAGGCCCTAGGTCAGTGCAGGCGCACCTGGTTTTATTGGGCTTCCCTTTGTTGAACGTCACAGGTGTTGCGTGCTCTTTTCTTTTCTTTTTTTTCACAAGACTCTCCACCAGCAAAAGCATTGTGACTCGCTTTATGGTGATATTCGCTTTATGACGATGGCCTGGCACCTGACCAGCGATATCTCCGAGTTATGCCGGTAGTTGACCTTGAGTTCCACCCACCCCTGTAAATTTTCTCCGGGGCAAAGGCATGCTCGATGCTGCCCCGTCTCCCCCTCTCTCCCCATGGAGGGGCTCGGGAGAGAGAAACGGCACCTGCCTGAGAAGGAGAGGGGAAGGGGCCTGGGTGTCCACCAAGCGGACTGACGCTCAGGCTTGGACGCACGGTGCCTGGGTGGAGGGACCGGATCGGTGAGCCCCGGAGGGTCAGGCGTCTCCTGTCATCCTCATGACAGCTCACTGGTGGTGGAAGAGCAATCCGTAGTTTCCCGGCTGGGAGTTGGGAGAACTGAACTCAAAACCGAGGCCTATGGGTGCTTATCCCCTGTGGTGGGGCGCAGGCCGGGGTCGCCCTTGACCGCTTAGGGCCCCCCCGGACTTCAGGGAGGAGCCGGCGCTGGTGCGGTGAGGCTGAGGAAGGAAGAATTGTGGCAGAGAGTGGGCCCCGTGTCTGCAGACCCCCAGGAAACTGTGTGTCCCCCACCCCCGCAGGGGTGGGGCAGCTGCAGCGGGATGGAAGGAGCCGTGATGCCCAGCGATCGCCAGCAGGGGGTGCAGAGTCCCTGCAGGACGGGGTTCCGGTGTGATTGCCGGTGGGCCCAGCTGGGGCACAGCTCATGCCTCTGTTTCCCAGGCCTGCTCCCAGGCCTCCCTTAATTCTGACCGTCCCATAGCCACTCAGCACCCCCTTTTCCATTGGAACCGGCCGTGTGGGCGTCTGCGGTGTACAGGTGAGAGCGCCAGTGCTGACACTCCGGGGACTTCCACCCGCCTGCTCCCACATGGGCTCCGCCCGCCAGGCGCCCACATCACGTGCCAAATGGAACGGAGGGATGCCCTTAGGCCAGCAGCAGCTCTGCCCCCGCCTCCCACCCCCTCCCACCCTCACCCCCCACAGCTGCGCTTCCTCCACGCGCGGGCCGCCCCGCTGGGCAGCTGCGTGGACTGAGGGTAGGTGACCTCCTGAACTGAAGACTCGGGGAACCCTGTGAAGGGTGAGGTCCTGAGCAGCCCGCGCCGGCCTCCTCCCCGCGCGGGGCTTCTGGCCTGCTGGTCCGAGCCCAGCTGCTCCAGCCACGGGCGGCTTCCCAATGGGACTTCCGCTGGCAGCGGCGAGGTGCACTGAGGTCCACTGCAGCCATTAATCCCCTCCGTGGTCTTTGTTCGTTTGCCTGTTGACACGGGTAGTTTTCTCTCTGCACATGCTTTCAGCGCCCGCCTGCCAACGTTAATTATTTAAACTGAGGTGTGAGGGGGTGGGGGGTGGGCAGAGCACCCTCCGTGTCCTTGAAATGACTGGATCGCTTCTGCTCTCAGGAGAGTCGGAATATAGGATTCCTTCGTCCTTGGGGGAAGGGTCAACCAGCAAGAATCAGAGGGTTTCTAAATCCCCTCAGACGTGTGGGAGCTATGGAGGGGACCCAGGGCTGCACTTGCATGCGGGCCTGGAGGAGTTCGTCTGACACCTCCGGCCTCAGTGACCCCGTGGTCTCCCAGCCGGGGGCCCGGAGCACCCGGAAGCCGTCTCTAGCTGTGCATCCCCGAAGGCCTGCGGCTCTCCTGCAAGGGGGGCTCTGAAATCAGTGCCACCCGGGGCCCCGGGGCCCCACCTTCCTGGAGAGGTCCAGACGAGTCGCCCCACGCTGGGTCTGATCAGCTGTAGGACCTGCTGTTTCCGTGTTCCCGGGATTCATCCGAGCTCCCTCGGCTGCTAATTGGGCTTGTAACTGGCAGTGGACACTGAAAAAAAAAAAGCTTTCGTAGCCAATTACGTTGCCCTGGCACACGCCGAAAGGGCTGTCCTGCCAGTGCCGAGCTGGTCCCTCCCTTCATGGGCTGCCCCTGGCGAAGGCACGGAGGACATGGCGGTCCCCGGGCACCGGCTCTGCCGGCGGCTCTGAGCTCGATCCGGGCACCGAGGGAGCCGGCTTTCCTGCCCTTTCAGTTCACCTGCTTCCGGTGGGTCACGGCTGACGGCCATCGGGGGCGTCAGAGCCACTTGTCCCGGCCAAAGTCACCCCCGTGGCCGCGAAAGGCCCAAGTGCTCCTCTTCCTGCGGCCTAGGGCCCCGGCCTTGGCTTCCCTGCGCCGAGGCCAGGAAACGGACACTGAGTGCCGCCTGGCCTCCTCATGGCCACAGGGCACCCCCCGGGGGAGAGACGCGGCCCTCTTCCTCCCGGCCTCGCCCCGGTCCGGGACAAGTCAGTCCTCAGGTACCTGAACATCCGGAGCGGGGTGGGGGTGCCGCTGACGGCGTCTCCCGGAAACCACGGCTGTTTCCAGAAGGACCAGCTGGCGGGCCGTGGCCGCAGGAAGACCTTGGCTTTCTGCCCCTCAGGGTCTCGATGGGTCAAGTTCTGCCACATTTTTAGAATACTGGGGGTTTCCAAACCCCTGCCCCACGACTGGAGTCACTTCCTGTTCACCGGGAAAAGGGAAGCTCCACGTGGCTGGCTCAAGAAATAGGCCGGGGCCAAAACCGGTTTGGCTCAGTGGATAGAGCGTCGGCCTGCGGACTAAAAGGTCCAGGGTTCGATTCTGGTGAAGGGCATGTACCTTGGTTGCGGGCACATCCCCAGTGGGGGGTGTGCAAGAGGCAGCTGGTCGATGTTTCTCTCTCATCGATGTTTCTCTCTCATCAATGTTTCTAGCTCTCTATCTCTCTCCCTTCCTCTCTGTAAAATATCAATAAAATATATATTAAAAAAAAAAAGAAAAAAGAAATAGGCCGGGGAGCGGCTGGGAGGAGGGCGGGGGGGGGGGGGGCTTCTTCTGGGCCGTGGGGTTCTCTCTGGGCCGGGGGGCTCCCTCTGGGTGTGGGAGCCCGTGGCTTCAGTCCCGGGCGGCGGTGGGAGGGAGGAGCGAGGCTGCGGTCAGTCGGTGGTGAGCGGGTTCCATGTAGGGTGGGCAGCACCCACGAGGGCCGTGCCAGGCCAGCCCCGGCCTGAGGTCGGTCTGCCCCGTGTGCCTCCAGATCCCACGGGCAGCCTGTAACTGTGAGACAGTGCGGTCCCGCCACTCCTCTGTGGGAACTGAAATTGCACGCTTCCTGCCTTTCATCTCGCCGTGCTGGGGATGCATATGTCAACACAACCTGACCGCAGTGCCGTCACGGGGAAGGGGCAGCGCCGTGCCCCGGGGGCGGGGGGCAGGGAGGGCTGTGAGAGTCGGGCGGAGAGGCCTGAGGGCGGGCGGCGGCAGGGAAGAGCCTGGGGCTGCTGGACCGGCACCCTCTGCCCGGGCGGGCACGTGAGTCCTGCTGGCCGGGACGGGGTGCTGCTCGGACAAGGTGGCCGGGAGGGCGCGTGAGCTGCGGCTGATGGAGCAGATCGCTGATTCGGGGCTGTCTCCGGGTGGAGCTGGGAATGCACCGGAGAAATGTCATCCTTAGCCGAGAGCACGGGGCCCTCCCTGCGTCTCCTGCCAGGGAGGGTTTTTGGAGAAGAGCCTGGCTTTGCAAAGGCAAGTTCAGAGAGCATGGAGCCAGACCATGAGCATGCCGAGCTAACTCTAGGGGAAGAGGGAGTCTGAAACTGATTTAAAAAATAAAAAATTCAGGATTTAGTAAATGTGGGGACGGCCACTGGTCTTCGCAGAGCCAAGGCTGCCTGGTTTGCTGAGTTTTCTCCTTAGTCCCAATTTGCTTTCTCTCTCCAGTTCCCCACCACCCAGTTCTTCTAGTTCTTCACCGTACCCTACACACACAGACACACACACACACACACACACACACACACACGTACACACTCACACACATGCACACCCACACACTCACACACTCTCTCACACACACATACAAACACGCAAATGCACACTCACACACACACATGCACACCCACACACTCACACACTCTCTCTCTCACACACACACTCACACACACTCTCACACACATACAAACACGCAAATGCACACACTCACACATGCACACACACACACACTCTCACACATACACACACGCACACATACATACACACTCGCACACATGCACACCCACACACTCACACACTCTCACACACACACACACACACACACACACACGCACACGCACACTCAGTAGGTTTTCCTTCAGCCTCTCGTCCTGGAAGGCATGACTCTTTCTCCCGATGCCAGGCCCCGGGTAAGGATGCAGATCACTCTTGGGACGTTCCCTGGGGTGTCTCCCTCGGGTCTCTTACAACAGCTTCTCATTCCCAGAAACTGATTCTGGTTCTTCCTTAGAATTAGGCAACCCATTGTCCTTGTTTTCTTTTCTCTTCTTTTTTAATATGTTTTTTTTTAATTGATTTCAGAGAGAGAGGGAGAGAGGGAAGGAAACATCAGTGATGAGAGGGAATCATTGATCGGCTGCCTCCTGCACCCCCCACAGTAGGGACAGAGCCTGCCTGTGCCCTGACTGGGACTCGAACCGTGACCTTCTGATTCACTGTTGATGCTCAACCACTGAGCCACACAGGCCGGGCTGTCCTTGTTTTCTTAGCTTAGTTCTTCTGAGTCTGTCTTCACCCTCCCTAAGCCATATGGCGGAAGGCAGATGATCTGTCTCCGTCTCAAGAACGAATTTCCGTCTGCAAAGTATCAGTCCTCATGCACATGGTACCAGAGAGCGCTGCGGGTCAGGACAAAAGGGGATATACATGCCCTGCCCTCGGTGTTTGTCACGCAGCCAGACCCTGGGAACAGGTTCTTAAGGTGACAGTTCTAATAAATGTCAACCAACATGCAAATGAACCCCCAGAATAGAAGCTAACACCGAAGCACAATCCTCCAAATCTGCTAATTATTCTGCTCTTGGGAACAGAAGTCAGAAGTCTCTGGAAAATCGTATTTTTAGAGGCTGCACCTGAGGGCTCGCTGAGAAGGGTCAGACCTTCCACCTGAATGCAGACGTTAGCGTAGGGCCTGGGACTGGTCTGGCTGGAGCCCCACTATCACAGTCCGATCTCCCTCCGGGTGGTGACGCCGATGGGTGGTCCTCTCCACCCCAATGTATCCTGCAACGCCTCGGGCAGGAGGCAGGGAAAAGGCCAGGCCAGGAGACAGCAGCTGTTTGTCCCGGACCGAGAGGCCTGGCCATCCTCAGACCCCTCCTGCTCACAAAGCCTTCTCCTGCCCGCCAGCGCTCCCCGCGTTCCCGTCACTTCTCCCACAGAGGCTGGAGCTGGGGCTGCGTGTGCTGCTGGGCAAGTCAGCACAATGGAGTCAAAGTGGCCGCCAGCCCTGGCTGGGTGGGTGGCTCAGGGGCTTGGAGCATCATGCCCATGCACCATGGTTGTGGGTTTGATCCCCAGTCAGGTCACATACAAGAATCAACCAATGGATGCATAAATAAGTGGAACAACAAATTATTCTCTCTCTCTCTCTCTCTCTCTCTCTCAGGTCACATACAAGAATCAACCAATGGATGCATAAATAAGTGGAACAACAAATTATTCTCTCTCTCTCTCTCTCTCTCTCTCTCTCTCTCTCTCTCTCTCCCTCCCTCCCTCCCTCCCTCCTTCCCTCCACCTCTCTTTCTAAAATAATTTTTTAAAGTGTGCCCTGCCCTACATCCTACTCTCTGAGCTCAGGCTCCCGGCACTAGCCAAGCTAGCTTTATCTTTCTGGACATGAAACAAGGAACATGCTGCATTTCACCAAAACAACTTCAAATACTTCTGAAAACAATTTTGCGGGATGTGTGAGTCTTCGTGAGAATAATGCACCGATGGTTGGTGGACCACTAACACCCTCGTCTTTAAGGTCGGGGGGGGGGGGGGGGGGAGAAGGGAGATGCGATTAAAATTCCAACAATATCTTTTGATTTCTTGTATATTTCTTCTACTTCATGGACTCTGGGAGCCCTGACCAGCCTTGCTCTGTGGCACGTGTGTAGGTGGACGGGTTTGCTCCACATGTTTCACTGCGTAATGAACATAGTCACTGTTCAGCTGGAGCAGGGATTTCAAGGCTCTGGACAGTCGCTGGTCTAACTGATTTCTTGCACCCGGGCAAGTCATTCTAGGGAAAGACAATTTTTAAAATCCTGTTGCAAAAAAAACGCAGGAGAGGTGGAAAGTAATATTTAAATAACCTCTTTGGCAATGCCATTGTTGCTTTGAGAAACATAATTAAAAAAACAAACACATAAAAATAATAATAAAACAAAAAACAAATATAAATTTTAAATTGGCTGTCTTTGCTGAGCTAGAAATTATAGAATGCTACATTAGTGAAAGATTTTTTTCTGAAGTGAGATCTTTATTAGTTTTATGTTTCATAATTTCTATCCCTGTGTCAACAGTAGAACATTCTTGATTCAAGTGAAGAGAAGTTAGAGGTTATTTAGGGAACACAATGAATTAACAGCACCTCTCAGAATAGAAGCTCAAGCAGCAGGCAACATGGAAGTTGAACATCAGGACTCATGATTTTGGCTCCTCCAATCACAGCAAAGACTTAATTTTTTGTAGCCAACATAAACCTGGACCCCACATGGTTCAGGTGTGGCACTGGTCCAACCTGCAGAAAAAATATAATTGGGAACAAATTAAATCTTTCCTGACTCTTGAGAAAGTGCCAAAGCTCCTTAAAAATATCATTCGGACCCTGTCAAACCTCCATCTCTCTCTCTTTCTCTCCTGATTCCCCAAAGGGCTCCAGACCCGCCCAAGGCCTTTCTCTCCCCCTCTTGCCTCCGCCTCAGGCCTCAGTTCTTCACGAGCCATCAACGTGGCCTCCCAGATTGCGCTCGCCAGACTCTGCATGAGCAAGAAAAGTTCAAAACACACTCCGACGGCAGCCAGGGAAGGAATAGGTCGTGTTTGAGACTGCTGCAGATTCACTGTCCCTGATGTCTGTCTCCAGAGAAGCTGGCTGCAGCAGAATTTTGCCATCAAAGCACTTCCTGCATTAATCAGGTGGTGAGAGCCGGGAGCTGCAGGCCTCGCCTTCAGTTCCTGTCAGCTCTGCTGTGCGTCAGAGTCAAGTTCACCCTGACTTCTACCCGAGTCAGCATGGGCAGCAGGTCCCTGAGGCCATGCACCCCGTGAGAGGATCCTCAGAATGCTTTCTCCTTATGCCGTGTGTGTGTGGGGGGGGGGGGGGTAGTATTTCAGTTTATATATCTTTATTTTTTAAATCTAAGTGCAGTTGCTCTGTAGGAAGTGAGGGTGGGAGGCAAGAAGTACCACCACCCTTCCGGCCACAGGTCCCTGTTCCGCCTTCTTGGTGGCGCCCTCTGAGGGCTCCCTCCTAGGAGTTCGGTCTGGCCCTGGCGTGCGGTGGACAGAGGCCATATCTGGAATCAGAACATCAGACTGTGGCCGAGGTGAGCTCTGCTACTTATGACCTTCGTGAGCTCAGACACATTACTCCAGCCCCCGCCCCACTGCACTGCTGCACACGAATGGTGGGCAGTGAGCGGTGACCCTCAGTGGAGCGGGCAGAGCTGGGGGGGCAGCCCTCTCTGCCCCTGAAACGAATCCTGGCACCAGCACGGAGAGGACCCCGGGCGGGCAGCCACCTGTTTGTCCGCAGTCAGAAGCGTTTATGTAGCCGAGTGATTGCAGACCCAATGCTTACTGCAAAGCATCAGCCTCAACGGCAAGGAACTGGGTTTAGATTGGAAACAAAACAAAACAAAAAAGAAGCAGCAGCAGCAAAACTGACCAATCAGAAGGAGTGAGACAATGACCGAGGCAGGTCGGCTGGGGTGATGATAAAATCTTAGAGCCTGTCGACACCGGTTTGGCTCAGTGGATAGAGCGTCGGTCTGCAGACCGAAAGGTCCCAGGTTTGATTCCGGTCAAGGGTATGTATATTAGCTGCAGGCACATCCCCGGTAGGGGGTGTGCAGGAGGCAGCTGGTCGATGTTTCTCTCTCATCGACGTTTCTAGCTCTCTATCCCTCTCCCTTCCTCTTCGTGGAAAATAAATAAAATAAAATAAATATAAATAAATAAATAAAAATAATTTTTAAAAAAAATCTCAGAGCCTGAGGAGGGCCAGATGCTCCAATGAATTTCATTTGGCTCCGAGCTGTCTGCTCAGAGTCCCTCGGACCTGGAAACCCTTGGAAGTGGAAAAGCAGAGTTGGACTCTTTCGGGGGCATTATTCTTTTTTTTTTTTTTTTAATATATATATATATATATATATATATATATATATATATATATATTTGATTTTTTACAGAGAGGAAGGGAGAGAGATAGTTAGAAACATTGATGAGAGAGAATCATCTATCAGCTGCCTCTTGCATACCTCTACCGGGGATGTGCCTGCAACCAAGGTACATGCCCTTGACCGGAATCGAACCCGGGACCCTTCAGTCCGCAGGCTGATGTTCTATCCACTGAGCCAAACCGGTTTGGGCAACTTCTTTATTCTTTACTCTTCTGAGGGGTCCCTGGGGATTGGCCCCAAGCAGCCTGACTCCCAGGAAGGAACCTGCTCGCTGGCCTTTGGCCCGTACAGGCCCTGGGGAGGTAGGTGTGGTCCCGGCCCTAGAGACCCTTGCAGAGGCGCCTGAAGCACCACGGCCGCTTTAATGACTGTCTGTCGCCACCTGCTGGACACTGGGAGAAAGTGCTCAGTGGGGGAACCAGGAGCTGGAGGCAAGGGGTAGCTGCACCAAAATATGTCAGTCGGAGTTGTCCTTCAAAGAACCATTGGGGGGACCCACGATGACTTCACGATTTAAGCCACACGTGAAGGGGGACTTTTATAAAAGCAGCACTGGTCATCCGTGCACTATATACTTAGTCAATTGCCAACACCCTCGAAGCTATGTACCAGGTGCCAGGACGGCACTGTGCGAGACGACACACCTCGTTCTGTGCCCAGATGGCATTATCCAGCATGCATGTCCCCCTTTTCCTTTGAATTAAGATTTCCATTCATCCACTCACTCACGGACAGTTACTGACTCCGGCTGGGAAGCTGAGGAGGCGGCCTGAGCAAAAGCAGGTGTCCTGTCTGCAGGCGCTGGTTTGCGTCGAGGGGGCCAGACTGACACTAAGCACGTAATCCCACAAATAAACGCACCCGCGCACCACTGTGATGTGCATTATGGGGAAATATAATTGCAGTAAGGCCTGGCCTAAATGAGTTTGGTGGATTCTAAAATGGAGGTTTGGGCTGTTTGATATGCGATAAAATGATTTAAAATGTTTTAATTCTTTGACCCAGTACTTCCACTTTTAAGAGCTTCTCTGAAGGGAACAATAATAAAATCGGACTGATTTATATTAGGGCATCTATTGCATGATTGCTTATAAAAGTAAAAAATAAAATAAAATGGGAGATAAACAGGAAACATTCAAATGCCCAGTAATAAAGGGTTGGTTAAACAAATTATGGCACACTCAAAAAACCATGATATTCTGCAGCCACTAAAAATGAAAATAGAGCCACATGGAGACATATTTGTTATATGTTTTGCAAGTTATATAGAACTGTAATAGTAAATCCCATTTATGAAAATACTTTATGATGGTTTTCTTTCAGATCCTTATTACATAATCAATTTTTTAATTGGTATGGTTGGGTCATTATAATAATCATGCAAATATGCTGCTATTTTTATTATCTTAAAAAAAACAGAAAATAAAACTTCAATTAGCTCCTCTTGACCCTACTTCCCCCACCCACTACCACCTCATCTCTTCATTACCCTTTGCGGTGAAACCCCTTTCATTTCTCCCTCTCAAACCTGGTTTTGTGCATGTCAAGGTCACCAGTGGCCTTCATATTGCTAGGCCCACAGTCATGTCTGCCCTCCTCCCACGGCTCCACCAGACGTTTTCACCCGGCGGGCCACTCCCATTTCCTCGTAGGACTTCTTCCTTGGCTTCCGGAAGTCCACCCTCTCCTACTCTCCTCATCGCTTCCTCCTCAGTCTTTGCCACATCCTCCTCTTCTTGCCAGTTTTTTAATGTTAGGTCTCTTCTCTGCCTATGCGTTCCTTTGACCTTATCCAGCCTGCCTTTCAGCTTGCCCTAACCTGTATCTTTTTCCTAAACTCCCGACTCAGAAATGCAACTGCCTACTCTGATCTCAAACCCATCATGTTCCCAACAGAACTCATGCCTACCCCCCCACACACACTCATTAAATATGCTTCGTTCACTTGTTGGCACCTAAATCTTTCCTGATGCTCAAGCCAAACCATGAAACCATCTGTAAACATCATCCTATCTCTCTGATATCCGGGTCCAGTCCTTCAGAAAGTCCTCTGGGCCCTCGTGTCAGATTATATTCCCCAATCCAACTGCTCCTCATCACATTCACCGCAACCGCTCTGGTCCAGTCCACCACCACCCACCACCTGGATTGCTGCAGTATCGCCTCCCTCGTCTCCCCCACAACCTCCGTCCCCACCGGAGTCAGCTGCCTTACACGTGTGCCCCATCACCTCACTCCTCTGCTCCAAACCCCGGAGGCTTCCCCTCTCACACCGAGTAAACGCCTACAAGGTGTGTGTCCCCTCTCCCCTTGGCCACGCTCTGATCTCATCGTCCGGGCGTCTCCCCACCACCCTCTCTGCCAGCCCGGCCGGCTTCCTTGCTATGTCTTGAGCACACGAGGCCCTTTCACCTTCAAATACACATGCTGTTCGCTCTGCCTGGAAGGCTCACCCCGTACACCTCCGCACTTCCTTCAAGCATTTGTCCAGATGCCTCCTTCTCAATGGAGCCGACCCCTCTCCAGCTGTCCTGGTCCCCCTCCCCTACTCTACTTTTTCTTTTATCCATAGTATTTTTTACCTGATAAAATACCAAACAATTTCCTTATTAAGTATATATATTGGAATATATATATATATATATATATATATATATATATATATAGCTCAATGCAGGAAGATTTGTGCAAGAGTAGGCCTTCCTTCCCCTGGCTGCCGGTACTACCTCTGCTCAGTCTGGAGAGCTGAGGCTGGAAAGCTGAGGAGACGTCAGTGAGCAAAAGCAGGTGTCCTGTCTGCAGGCACTGGTTTGCATCTAGGGGGCAAGACTGACATTAAGCACATAATCCCACAAATAAATGCAGCAGTGCACAACTGTGATATGTATTATGGGAAAATATAATTGCAATAAGGCCTGGCCTAAATGAGTTTGATCAATTCTAAAACGGAATCTGCCCTGAGGCCCAGAGTGGCTGGGCTGGGGTGGAATGCTTGTGTCATTGCCACAGCGATGATGCAAGCATCCCGCCCCCAGCTGCTCAGCACCTGTGTAAGCAAATTAACCTGCCATCTTTGTTGGGTTAACTTGCATACTCACTCCTGATTGGCTGGTGGGTGCCACAAAAGCACAGTCAATTTGCATACTTCTCTTTTATTAGTGGCAATGGGGAGGGTGCCCTCTTGGGAGTCTGTGCAGAGGTTGTGGCCTGATTTCTGCAGATGCATGTTTGGGGTACCCAAGAACTGCCTTAAGGCTTGAACAACTCAAGTTTTTGTAGTCTGGGTTCATGAACTCTTTGGCAATATGAATCCTTCAAATGCTTAGTCAGCTCCTAAAGTGTGTGCAGTCATTCTATGTGCCAGTTATCGAGCTTCGTAACGTTTGCATTGCAACCTCTGTGCCTCTCCCTCAGCTTAAAGACAACCATCTTGGAGCCATCTGGGGAACACGGGCTTCAGTGTGAAGTACCCACCCTGCTCTTGGCTGCAGTGGGGAAACTACCTGTTTAGTGAGAGTTCTTAATGGGCTTTGGTTGCTCAAAGCCCTTTTGCTGTCACCGCTCTTTGGGGTTCAAAACAGAAGGCTCCAGATTTCCAGACTCATCCTATTCCTTTTCATTTCTGCTCTTGAACCAGCCACCTCTTTCCCGAGTTTCACTCTTCCTTGTACCGACGCACTAAACAAAGCCAATAAGAATCAGCATGTACTAACTTTTTGATTGTCCAATCTCCCCTCCTGGGCCCACAGGCCCAGTAACACTTCCCTCACTAAGTGACTATGGAGCAATCTTATTAATTGATCTGCTATTACCGTATGTAACACGGGTCTTCACCTGCTCAGCCTCCAACACCCATGTCCTTGCCTTCCTCTGCAGTGCTACATACTTCAGGGTTTATTCTCTTTTCCTCCATGGGCTTTTAGAGCGAGAGAGGGAGGAGGAAACAGAGAGAGAGACATCGATGTGAGAGACACGTGCCCTTGACTGGGAATTGAACTTGTGCCTTCCTCCATGAAGTCACTCAAGTTCTAGATGTCACGAGTGAATTCCTTTTCGCCACATGGGTGCCAAGGTCGCCCCGGGGGTCTGTTCGCCCCCGGCAGTCAGAGACGAGAAGAGCACGGACAGCTCTGGCGGGAGGTTTGAGTCTCATGAAATGTCTTCTCGCGTGTCATTTTCTAGAACTCGGTCACACGTGTCCATCAGGTGCCGGGGCGGGGCGTGCTGGGCTGGGCTGGGGGGTGTAGCTCCTGGTTGCAGTCACAGTGCTGTGCTATGTGGAAGGGAGACAACCAGTATTTTTTAGTGGAAAGTTAGCTGATCTCCCACAATTTTAAACAGAAACGTTAGTCATGTGAACTTCCGGCTCTGTCCTCTAACCTGCCAGCCCTTGGACTCACTGCAAAGGGGGGGTTTGTCAGAAATTGGGTTGGAGGTGAGGGGCCTTCCTCACTGACTCAGTCTGGGAAGGAAGAAGGGAAGGAGCAAGCAGGGCATCTTTTCACAGCAACTTCCTCCCTGTTTTAGTAAAAACATTCCCTCTCAGGCTGAGCAATTACTAACTGCTAGCTTTCAGGATTTTTTTTTTTTTAATGTATTTTATTTTACTTTTTTAAAATATATTTCTATTGATATTTTACAGAGAGGAAGGGAGAGGGATAGAGAGCTAGAAACATCGATGAGAGAGAAACATCCACCAGCTGCCTCTTGCACACCCCCTATTTGGATGTGTCCGCAACCAATGTACATGCCCTTGACCAGAATCGAACCCGGGACCCTTCGGTCTGCAGGCCGAGGCTCCACCACTGAGCCAAACAGGTTTCGGCAGGATTTTATTTTTTAAACAAAGGAATTGGAAAGCTGAACCACTCTGTGCTTTGCTCCCGAGCCAGTGGGCAGAGGCCTGGATGGGAGGGAGTGGGGACCTGGAACAAGTGTGTGAGCGGCAGGAGCTTTGCGTTACTTTCTGCCCCTTGAGCCCCGGTGGGGGCGGCAGTTCTCCTGCTGGTGGCCCTCGGTGGGTAGGTGCTGCCTGCTGCAGAGGGCCTGGAACAGCAGGCCCGGGAGCCAGCGAAGCCAGTTTTGTGGAAGAAGCCTTCTTTGTTAAGAACCAAATCCAATCGAGCCTTGGCTCTCCAGCTACAGATCAGTACCAACCACGCTCTTCCCAGATCCGTGTGGTCACCGAGCCCGGGCCCTCTCAGCCTGGAGAACTGGGGCGAATGGGCTTCCCGAGTGAGGGCGGGGTCTGACACCCAGCTGACTGTCCGCTCAGACCAGTGGCCCGAAGACACCCATCCGCAGAGCTGCGGCTCTGGTTCTCACAAAGGGAGAGGGCTGCTCGCCAATCAGAGTGAGTCTTTCCCCTACTGCAAGATGTTGTTGTTTTCATTAAGATCTGGCTCGTGGTGCATTTCCAGCACAGTGCAGTTCACACTCACCTTGCCCAGGGCACAGCAGCGGTGGTGAGAAGGGAGGCCCTGTCACAGGAGAGGCCCTCGGCCCCGCCCTGGGCTCCGGGCCTGCCGGCCCAGCTGTCCCCCCAGACAGGTGGTGTAAGACAATAGCCCCGGCCGAGAGCCGGCCAGACCCTCCGGCCGCCAAGTGTCCAGCCAGACGCCGGGTCGCCAGCCTCCGCCAGCCTCCGCCAGCCCGGCCCGTGCTGCACCCATGGAGCCCCGGCCGCTCCTCCTGCTGCTCGGCCTCTGCTCAGGTAAGTGCCGGTGTTGGGGGGCTCTTCTCCGAGGCTGACCCGCTAGACCACCCCTCACCCCCCTGCCCCAAACCAGAGCCTTGCTTCTTTGGTGGGAGCACAGAATGGCAGCCCCAGGCGGCTGTTCGTTTCTCACCAATGTCCACTTGGTTGGGTTTGGGGGTAAAGATTTTCAGTTTGTGTGAATCCAGTTCAACTGGGAGCGGCTGGGTCAAAGGCTACAAAGTGGATGGATGTCTCCCCCCGCATCGGTGCCTGGCCCCCACAGGCCCCTGTGAGCAGATTCACCGCCCCCTCTACCTGCCCAGAGCTGCCCCCACACCTGAACAACCGCAGGGACTCGGGGTGACGGCCCGCACCCGCAGACAATAGGTTCACAAGCCCTGGGACGGCTCCCCTTCTGGACACCAAGAGGCTTGATTGACAGCTCCAGGTGCCGGAGGAGAGAACCCTGCTCATAATTGTAATCCAACGCTCCCCGTGAGCTGAAATAGTGTGTAACGTTTTTTTAAACTTCTGAAGTTAAAAAGAAAAAAAGGAAGTTCATACGAACGCTTTCTCGCCAGCTGTATTTCGGAAGTACGTTGCTCTAGGTAGGTGCGGGCTTGGAACGGAGCCTTGAAACCTTGCTCAGCCCTTGACCTTCATTCAGCCCCGGAATGTGCCGCAAACACAGCAGCTGAAGCGCTATCCTGAATCCCAGACTTCCGGTAGCGGAAGCTAGAGGTTTGCTGATTGCTGCACGTAAAAGCTTCCTGGTGACATCATCCCAACCGAGAGGCAGGCGGCGGGCACGCTGTGATTTCTCTCCTCTCATGTTGCTCTGCCAGCACAGGCCTCTGGGCGGGAGCGGTGAAGAGCGCTATTATGAACGTTTTTCAATGGCAGAGTTGAGGGAAATTGCCTAAACGCTAATAAATTCAGATACATTATACCCTGTGGGATTTGGACTTGATCCAACCAAAGCTGCCGGGTGGTGGAGGTGGTGTGTGTCTGTGTGTTTCTGTGTGTGTGTGTGTGTGTGTGTGTGCACGCGTGCAAACACTACACACAGTGGACATTCTTAAGTTACATGCTTATGTATAAAAATCCTTTAGGAGATCCCTTAGGATGTCAAAAACCTCCAAAGTTGCATGTTTAGCTACTTGAAAAGGCATGTGATATGTACTTAGATCAATCCTAGAATTTGCTAGTGTCAATGCACATGAGTGAATGCAGAGCTGGACAAGGCAGTCCACCATCTTTGATTTTTTTTTTTTTTAATCAGGGAAACAGGCAGAAAGGCATGAACTGGCTTGCCCACAGTCACCTAATTTATAAATCTCCGAATGTAATCATCTGTAGACTGCATGGGTTATGTGCACAGTCAGCAAACAGCCTGGAATGTCAAAGGTGGCAAACTATCTGGGCACCAGGCTGAGGTAAGCATTACTGACCCACGGTGACAAGTAACAGTCCCGAATTCCCTTGTCTGACCCAGTGGGCATCAGACACAAGTTGGACCCGTGTGACACAAAAAACACATGGAGGCTGTGTTGGGCTTCCCTGTTTAGAATCCGACTTTGTGGGCAAAATTCTCATCAGATCAGGGATACATTTTCCTGCGTTAGCTTAATGCATAATGATCTCTGTTCTATTTAAATAGCTTTTAAAAAAATATTTCCTTTAAAAAATGTTTTTGTTTATTTCAGAGAGAGAAAAGGATACGGAGAGAGGGACAGAAACATTAATGGTGAGAGAGAAATCATTGATCTGCTGCCTCTGGCACACCCCACACTGGGGATCCAGCCTGCAACCCAGGCATGTGCCCTGACTGGGAATCAAACCTTGAACTCCTGACTCATGAGTTAATGCCCCAACACTGAGCCACACCGGCCCAGCGCCATAGCATTTTGTTATTACAACTTTCCTTCTCTTCCATCTCAAGGATCCCAGCTACTTTACCGCCACCTCTGCTACTTTCCAATTGATCCAGTTATTTATGTAAGTGACAAATGGCAATCGCCCTGAGGGTAGGAAGACAGGGTTTATGTCTGATTCCACTTCTGATGATCTCAAAGCTCCTAACACAATGCTTTGCACCCAGCAAATGCACAACAAATATCTGATAAGTGAATTAAGCTTACCGCTGCCTGAATTGGGATGCTTTTGCTGAAACGGGACATTATTTACTTGTTTTTCCTGTAGGGTTAACTGATGTACACCCTACTTTTTAAGGAAAGCATTTGCTGTGGCCCATCGGCTTCATGAGGGGCTGGTCCCATTGTCCAGACCACGTTGGAGTCGGGAACAGAACCGTAGATTCTGACCTCAGGTTTTCTGTCACTCTACCCCGTTTTGAGGAGGAAAGAGGGACAGAATGCTGATGAGCCTAATCTAAGAAACGGAGACTCGGAAATTCCTGAGAAATTCCCTAAGGCCGGAGCGGGGGCCTGTGACTGGCCGGGTGAAAGAGGAGGAAGTGGGTGTCACTGGCGTGCTGAGCGTCCCGTCTCCCGTCCTGCCCGCTCCCTGGTGGGCCATCGGGTTGGCCGGCATAGTTTTCCTGCTACATAATGCCAGCCATCTGCTCTATCTGTTGCTTTTAGTATGTTCTTCCTGCCAAACCGGAACAAACCACCCCTTGAAAACAAGCAGCCCAGGGCAGTGCCACAGCAATAGCGTCACATTCGGGGGCCAAGGCACTCAGTGGCCCACGCCGGCCCCCTCCCCCTGTGTGCTGAGGGGGGCCCAGGACAGACAGGCAAGAGGGACGGGGGATCACTGTGTCCCAGGAGCTTAAAGGGTGACTGCAAACACGGGGCCTCCGGACAGCGTGCTCTTGGAGAGTCCTCGAATGCAGGAGGTTTGGGGGCAGATGCCGTGTGAAAGCTCTGCACGGACCCTCTGGAGTGTGCAAAACTGGGGAACCAGGCAGGCTGGGCCCGGGGTTCCCCACGGAGATCCCAGGGAGGCCATAATGAAGAGTCTCAGCTGCACTGAGTGGGAATGACCCGTGGCCTTTCGGGAGGAGGGAGGGAAAGAGCGTGCTCCTGGTGTCAGACTGCCCCATTCACATCCCGCCTCTAACCAGCTGGGAACCATGAACACTGACCAGCTGTCTGCGCCTCAGTTTCCTCATTTGTAAAACAGGGAGATGTGCTTGTCAGCCTGCTATCAGGACTTCATAAGTCACTACAAGACAGGGCCTTTAATAAAGCTCATGGACTAGTTAAAGTGCACTCTTGGGGGATAAATATGTTTCAGCAGCCTTGGCCATTTCCAGCCGAATCCAAGCACTGGCGGAGAAAGAGCGGCTGAGAGCATGGGCTCCGGGTCTGAACACTCGCCCCACCCCTTACGAAATCTGGGCAAGGACCTCACCTCTCTGTGCCTCAACTTCCCCATCTGTAAAGTGAGGACAAGAATAGCACCCACCACACCCCATCATGAGGCTAGAAAGAGTTCGCATGTATGAAGTGTGTAGCAAGAGTGGCACATACGTTGGACATGTCAGTTATTTTTTATTAATTAAAAACAGAAAAAGTAATTCCTTTTTTTCTTGTTTCGTTGACAAACTCATCAAACGTCATATCCAGGGGGGAAAATAATAGCCTGCCTGAGCGGCAGTAGGCTAACACGCCGGGGGGGAGAGAGCATCTCTTTCACTCAACGTTTAAAGCTGGCATGGCCCCGGGAGAGGGTATGGAGGTTTCAGCAATAACCAGCGGAAAGGCGAGCTCCGGTTACATGAATCAAGGCGCTCGGATCGTGTGTCTGCTTCCTCTCCCAGCCCGAGCAGGCAGTCCCCCATCCGCCCCCGCCGTGAGTTACAGGGATCCTTCGCAAGGCATTTGCTGGGATCGGGAACACTTTTTCTCGTTGGGATAATATTGAGCAGTTTCCAAGACAGCCACAGCACACCCACAATGTTCAGAGTTAGTGCAGGAGCACAAGGCAGAAGGACAGGCACTAATCCCAGCTCTGCCCCAGCTGGTGACCTTGCACGGGTCGGCCAACCTCTGAGTCTCAGCCTGCCTGCCTGCCTCCCCGGAAGCTGGTGAGGACCACATGACATTGGCCGCAAAAGCGCTCTGAGCCCCAAGAGTGTTGATGATACTGCTCTTCATCCTGAACGAAGACGCAGTAAAGATTTCTTAGTGTCACTCCTGCTCCACCTCGGAGCCCCAAGCTCAGGTTGGCAAAGCAGTTTTCACTCTGTCTTAACAGCTCAACTGGGAGATGTCCCCACCGGCAGTATTTTTTTTAATAATGGTAAAATACACATGGTATAAAATTTACCGTAATAAAATACACATGACATAAAATTACCACTTTAAAGTGAGCTATTTCATGGCATTACCTACATTTAAAATCTTACGCAACCATCACCACTGTCTAGTTTTAGAACTTTTTCACCCCAAAAGGAAACCCCACACCCATGAGCAGTCTCTCCTCAGGCCCCTGTCCCCCCAGACCCCAGTAACTACTAATTTCTATCCTGGACAACTATAATAATAAAAGGGTAATATACAAATCAACCGAATGGCTGAACAGTGGAACAACATTCCGGATGACCTTCTGGACAAAGCTGGGGCACAAATTTCATGCACCGGGCCTCTAGCTTCATATAAATGGGACCATGCAATATGTGCTCTTTTGTGTCTGATTTATTTCATGTAACATAACGTTTTCAAGGTTAATCCATGTGGTAGCATGTATTCAATACTTCGTTTCTTTTTCTGGCTGAAGAATAGTCCACTTGCCCAGTGAAACCACAATTTGTTCACCCACTTACCGAGTGATGGGCAGTTGGGTTGTTCCTGTCTTTTATCTGTTGTATATAATGCTGCTATGGACAGTCAGGTACGAGATTTTGTATAAACAATTCTTTTTTGAGATACACCCAGAAGTGAAATTGGGACGGTGTATGCTAATCCCATATGCCTTGTGTGAGGAACCACCAAAATGTCTTCCACGGTGACGGCACCATTTTATACCCTCATCAGCAACATCTCAGGGTTCCTGTTTCTCCACGGTGCGACCAGCACGTGCCATTTCCAACTTTGCTGATGATGGCCGTCCTAATGGGCGTGGCCCAGCGTTCACTGCTGGCTGTCCCCAGCATCCGAGGCCAGCCAGTCCGAGATTTTATTACGCCAGGACCAGACTCTGGAATACCGAGACTGGCTTCTGTGGGGACCCTTCTTCCTGCGTGTCCATGTCCCCAGCAACGATGATGCAGCCAGAAGCTGGGTTAAGGAATGCCACCCTGTCCAGAGGGCAAGCGCCATGCTAATGTGGCATGCCCCACGGAGAAGGGACCGCACCAGCAGCTGTGCCCAGACAGGACGGTGTGCAACACTGGCTGCACGTGGGAGCCCTTCAGCCAGGGATTCTGCATGCCTTCCTTCGCTGGTCACGCCTCGGGCACTCGTTTTAGTGTCCGCGGGGGCGGGGAGCGGAATCTGACAGCATGCATGCCATTTGCTCCCTCAGCGGGCCTGGTCCTGGGCTCTGAGCACGAGACCCGTCTGGTGGAAAAGCTATTTGAACACTACAACAGAGCGGTGCGGCCCGTGGAGGACCACCGCCAGGCCGTGGAGGTCACCGTGGGCCTGCAGCTGATACAGCTCATCAACGTGGTGAGTGAGAGCGCCCCGGCTCCCACGGCAGCCCCCCCTCTCGCCGAGCACCCTCCCCTCAGCTCCCCTCTCGGCCCCCTGAACGTGGGTCTGGTCTTTTTTCAGGATGAAGTAAATCAGATCGTGACAACCAATGTTCGACTCAAGCAGGTAATTCAGCTAGATGACTGCGTTTATTAAACCTGAAATTTAACCTGGGCCCAGAGTAAATCAATTTGGGCAAAAGGGGTACATGCCAGAGTGTTAAGGTAAATATTTTGGGGGTGGTGGGACTATCACATGTGTGGGTGTGTGCTTGTTTTTAATGTTGTGCTTTTTCTGGGTGTATCAGTTTGCTGGGGCTGCTATAACAGAATCACAAACTGGGTGGCTCACACAACAGAGACATATTGTCTCGCAGTTTTTGAAGTCAAGGTGTCGATAGGATGGATTTCTTCTGCAGGCGGTGAGGGAGAATCTGCTTCAGCCCTCCCTCCTTCACTTACAGTTGGCTGTATTCATGTTCACATGGCATTCTTCCTGAATATGTATCCACCTTCAAACGCGCCCTTCTTCTTCCTCTTCCTCCGCCTCCTCCTCCTCCTTCTCCTCTTCTTCTTCTTCTTCTTCTTCTTCTTCTTCTTCTTCCTTGGCCAACTTTGCCTCTTTGTGTGTGTTTTTTTAAATAAATATATTTTTTATTGATTTCAGAGAGTAAGGGAGAGGGAGAGAGAGAAACATCAATGATGACAGGGAATCATGATTGGCTGCCTCCTGCACGCCGCCTACTGGGGTTCGAGCCGTTGATGGGAATCAAACCCAGCACCCTTCAGTCTGCAGGCCGATGCTCTATCCATTGAGCCACACTGGCTAGGGTCAAACACGCCCTTCTTAAAAGAACACCACCCGTGTCGGGTGGGGCCCACCTTAGTGACCTCATTTTCACTTAATTACCTCTGGAAAGACCCTCTCTCCTAATAAGGTCATTTTCTGAGGTACCAGAGATCAGGACCTCAACACTGAATTTTGGGGAGATGTAATTCCATCCATAACATTGTGTTATCCAAAGTTGCTTCATTGGGCACATATTACTTTCATACTATAGGAAGAATTATACTTGTAAAACATGATGCTGCCTTCTTAAGGAAAATGTTCACCATAGGGTCATTCTCCGTTCGTGGGGTGGGCATTTGTGGCGTGATAGATCTGCCGTCACCTAGTGGCGAGACTTGGAGGCACCTCTGCTTTCCCACCTGTAAAACAAGGCCAATGACCACTCTTACGTCCCAGGATTATTGCGAGGACTAAATCATCGATATCAGTAACGTGCTTACAACTGTGCCCGCATGTAGCCCATCAGTGCCAAGTGTTAGCTGGTGTTGTTAGCTGAAGTGAAGGCTGAATTCTGAATCAAACCTTTCTTACCATAGCACAGTTTCTGTCGCTATCTGAATTATCATGCCCGTCAGAGCTCTGGATAGCCCCGGATTGTGTTTTAAAGGGTGTTCAGCTTTCTAACCAGTTAAAAGTCTTCATTTCCAGCAATGGGTGGATTCCAACCTAAAATGGAATCCAGACGACTATGGCGGCGTGAAAAGGATTCACATTCCCTCCGAAAAGATCTGGCGCCCAGACTTGGTTCTCTACAACAAGTAAGCGAGACAGACGGGCGGGGGGGGGGGGGGGGGAGCCGGTGCCCTGAGAGAAGGCCACCTGTTGGTGTGCGTCAGGAACCCAGAGCCAAGCTGGCATGCCAGGGGCCATATGGCGTCTCCTGGTATGAAGAGAAACAATTATCCGAACCAAATTGAATCGGGGCTGTGGGCGGGGGACATTTAATCCCTGAAAGCTCCTGCAGGGTGCATGGCAACTGTCCAAGGAACCCAAACCTCCTATAATCAAGTTCCTTGGGATTAAATGTCCTTCCTACCAGTAGGTCTGCACCTTCCGAGGCTGCTGTTCGTCCTACCCTTGTGGCATCCCAAGATGCCGTGCCGCTGATGGCCCAGGGTGCCCATGTGGCCCACCCACAGGCTCTGTGACAGACTGCATGCCATGAAATTAGATGTGACTCAAGGCGCTCTGCTTTCATGACATGCTCATCATCACACTGTCACTGGTCAGGGAATGAGCATTCCAAAGCGCATGTGTCCCAGGCAGAGCACACAGCACTGGCCTGGAGGACTTGCACCTGATTCCCGCAGCACGTTTGGGCCGAGAGGCTGTGTGCGCTGCAGACTTACCAGGGGAGGTGGCCACGGCTGGTGAAGGGCAATGAGACGCTGTATGGCTGGCCACCCCTACTTTGATGTCCTCCCTGCGTATTTTCCAGTTATAATGGGGGTTCTAGCTTGATCCAGATTAGACAGCCATTTGTGTGAACTTTTCAGACAAGGATGCTCATTGTCTTTGTGTTGGGTAAGTTTCTCTTCCAGTAAGAATGTGAGCGAGGGGACGAACGCCTCTGGTCCTTTTAACATGGTCCTTTTAACACGCACCCCAGAGATACTTGTTATCAGCCAAATTTGGGAAACACTGACACAGATCAGAAGCAACACTTGCTCTTTACTAACCAATCAGGTCCTCTCTCTTGTTCTCACTGCTGGCCACTTGAAAATAGCTTTTGCCTATATTTTTCACATGTCACTGAAAGACAGCTTCTACAATTATCACCCAAGTAATTAACTGGTCTCCCCTTTTGTCCCGCTGTAGTGCCGATGGCGACTTTGCCATCGTCAAGTTCACCAAAGTGCTCCTGGACTACACTGGCCACATCACGTGGACACCTCCGGCCATCTTCAAAAGCTACTGTGAGATCATCGTCACCCACTTTCCCTTTGATGAGCAGAACTGCAGCATGAAGCTGGGCACCTGGACCTACGATGGCTCCGTGGTGGCCATCAACCCGGTAGGTGGTGACCTCGTGTGCTGAGGCTGGGCTCAGGCGAAGCATGGTTCAGGTCTTCAGCTCCGCCCCTTCGTGATCAGAGGCTCTCGGCACCATGGAGAGCCTGGGGGACCATCTAGCCAGATGGCTCTCAATTGATTGGTGAAATTCAGGATGTGCTGCCTGGACGCTAAAATGAAGTCCCAAGAATATGTACCTAACCATCTGGGATGGGGCTCGGGCACCAATATGTTTTCAAGCTCCTAGGTCAGTGGTCGGCAAACTGTGGCTTGCGAGCCACAAGCAGCTCTTTGGCCCCTTGAGTGTGGCTCTTCCACAAAATACCATGTACCCTAATTAAGTGAATAACAATGTACCTACCTACATAGTTTTTTTTTTAATGTGGCTCTCAAAAGAAATTTCAATTATTGTGCTGCTGATTATTTGGCTCTGTTGACTAATGAGTTTGCCGACCACTGTCCTAGGTGACTTGAATGTATAACCAACTCGGAGAATTCCGGTAGTTCCAGCACCCTCATTTGATGGGAAAGGAACCTGAGACTTAAGAGTGGAAGTGGCCCAGGGTTCCACCTGGGGACGGGCTAGCGCCGGGATCCGCGGCCTTGTCACAGGTCATTGCGAAACCCTGGCCCTCCTTGGGGGCGACAGGGCTGGGCTCTCAGAGTTTTATTTCATCTTCTCAGGAGAGCGACAAGCCAGACCTGAGCAACTTCATGGAGAGTGGGGAGTGGGTGATCAAGGAGGCCCGGGGATGGAAGCACTGGGTGTTCTACGCCTGCTGCGCCTCCACCCCCTACCTGGACATCACCTACCACTTCGTCATGCAGCGCCTGCCCCTCTACTTCATCGTCAACGTCATCATCCCCTGCCTGCTCTTCTCCTTCCTGACCGGCCTGGTGTTCTACCTGCCCACAGACTCAGGTGGGTGCCGTTGCCATGGCTGTGGCTGCGGATGCCAACAGAGCTTGTGCTGCTATTTTGGGGAAAGCCAGAAATAATTATAGGCTAATAAAAAGAATATGGTAGGCAGAGCTAAATCATACTCTCTTGGAGGGCATGCTTACTGAGTGGCCATGGTGAGGGCACTGTGGGTGGGGCTCACCACGGGAGCAGACTACGGAGCAGGCAGAGAGCTGAACGAGACCCTGGAGATGCACATACATACGTAGCTCAGTCTACTTAAAGGCAATAATCACCAGTCCCTACCTGTTGAATACCTACTGTGTGCTGGGTAAGGCGTGGATCACAGACATGCCTCATGCCATTTCCCCTGGGCAGTCACTTGCTCTTTACTAACCAATCAGGTCTTCCCTCTTGTTCTCACTGCTGGCCACTTGAAAATAGCTTTTGCCTGTATTTTTCACATGTCAGCCCACACAGCTTATCTCCCACTGAATCAGCACATCTCACCAAACAACAGCAATGGACCAATGAACAGGAAACGGGAATAGGGCCTCTATACATCTGCCAGCAGGTCCCTAATCATAAACAATCCATGACTGATAAGTGTGTATGTATGTGTCGGGGTGGGGGGCAGAGATGGTACAGACAGTCCTCAAACTTATGACTTATGACAAGTCAAATTTCATCAAAATGACAAGGGGGAAAAACTCACAAAAGTCTAAATCCAACTTTCCAACAAAGGGAAAAAAAAAGACTGTATTCACTCATTCAACATGCAGTACTTGTTGAACAAGGATTAGGCAGCAGGAATACAGTGGAAAATAAGGCAGAACTCGCCCCTACAGAATCTATGTTCTAGTGATTGTACTTAGTTTTAAACAAATGATCACAAACAAATATCTTTTGAACTTTCCAGTCAAATGAAGCTTCTTAAAGTGAAGAGAGAAAGCAATAGTCAGGCAATATGGAAACTACTCACAGTTTCTATACATGATTTATGCTTGGAAAGAATTTTTAACAGTGAGATTGCCTGATGAATGCGAACTATTATTATCATCATCACTATTATTAATCAAGAAATGGAATGTAAATTGATCAGTATTTCGTATTTATAATTCTGCCTCCTTTTTCACTGTTAAGGGCTTTCCTCCTCACTAGGTAGAACTCCACTCACACGGTAGACTGATGAATTCTTGTTTGCACCTGCTCTGTATCCTGCATACACGCCTAGCATCTGGAAGCGTCCTGTGTGTGGGGGGGTGCAGGGAGAGGCGGGCCGGGGGAGCTCCATAGTGGAAAGCAGGATAGCATGAGGGTTCCCAGGACACAAACAGCAAAACCAGCCTGAGGACGCCCCTCCCAAAGGCTCTCCCCTGCATCTAAGGTGGTGGTCCCCACATCTAGGGTGGTGGTCCCCAAATCTAGGGTGGTGGTCCCCACAAAGCATCCCAATGCCCTTCAACCCCGCCCTTCTTCATCATCAAAGAAATACTTGCCTAACCAAGACTGCAGCAGGGAACTGTTCACCCTGGGATGGTAGGGCCTGGAGAAAGGAGGTGGGACAGGGCACTCCCTGGTTCCTTCATATGAAAAAACAAAACAATCACCCTCTTTAGAGGAAAGTCAATGGGGTGAAATCAGTGCTCTCGTTTTCTCAGTTTGGGTCTTACCCTTGCTCTCATAATGAGAAAATTATACACGAACCTCTGGCTGCCCACCCACCTGCAGGCTAATGAGCAGGCCAGGCTGCGGCTCCGTGCTGAGAGGTTGAGGACGTTCTGCTACGGAGGGGAAAACTGCCACCCAGGTGTAGCATGTACCTCGGTTCCCCGGGCTCCACCAGCAGGTGGAATTCTGGGGCAGGAGAGGAAGCCGCCGTCTCCTGCCTGGTGGCCTCTAATGAAAACACCTGCCACGGGCCTGTGTCTGCAGAGTTAAGGTGCCAAGGTCTCACAGGAGGTTCTGCCCAAAACGTGTCCCCAGAATGATGCTTTGAGAAATGCCTGTCACACTCCTCTCACCCGACGGTTTCAGTGGTGTCTTGGTCTGAGAGAGACGCCTTAGCAAAGGACATAGCCTGGGGAGCTTCAAAAGCAGACATTTGTGGTCTCACAGCTCTGGAAGCTGGAAGTCCGAGATCAAGGTATCAGCCGGGATGGTTTCCTCCGGGGCCTCTCTCCTTGGCTCACAGATGCCAGTCTCCTCCTTGTGTCCTCACCTGGCCTTTTCTCTCTGAATGTATCTGTGTCCTTCTTGTTGGATGAGGCCCCACCCTGAGACCGCATCTATATATATAATCTATATATATAAAAGGCTAATATGCTAAGTGTCCAACCATCTGACCAGTCCCTATGACATGCACTGACCACCAGAGGGCAGACGCTCAATGCAGGAGCTTCCAAGTGCAGTGATTTGGCAGCTGCAGCTCTTGGGTGACACACCCTGGACCCAGAGAGGAGGGAGCCCGATTCCTCGAGGGGCTGCATGATTTCACCTTTGGCCACGGGTTATGTTGTTGCTGGGCACTGTTGGCCCAGAATCTGGTTTACTGCACACTCGGGTTTGCGTTCCACACCCTGTACGACAGCAACTTTGCAGAGTGCCCTCTTGCACTCTGGGACCCCTTGGGGGATGTCGGAGAGCTGGTTTTGGCCCAATATCTAGGGGCCAGTCCAAAGGACCCTATCTGCTCACTCCGCAGGTGCCCTTCAAACTGGCGCCACCCCAGGTGCGGCCAGCCGGGGAGGAGCATGGGAGGTTGGCTCCAGGGCACGTTCAACCTGTCTTTCCCTATCCCACCCCACCAACCACCTTCTAATTAATTTCCTTTCAATGTGCACAAATCTGTGCACCAGGTCACTAGTTTTAATTTAATCACTTCTTCACAGGCCCCATCTCCAAGCAGTCACTGAGTGCTTAGGTCACTGGGGCTTAGGGCTTAGGGCTTAGGGCTTAGGGCTTAGGGCTTCAACATATAAACTTGAGAGGAGCAACAGTCCAGGCCATAACAGGGGGCGGTTGTGCTTCGTCTCCACTGTGTCCAGGAGAGAAGATGACCCTGAGCATCTCTGTGCTGCTGTCCCTCACCGTGTTCCTGCTGGTCATCGTGGAGCTGATCCCCTCCACCTCCAGCGCGGTGCCCTTGATTGGGAAATACATGCTCTTCACCATGGTGTTCGTCATCGCGTCCATCATCATCACTGTCATCGTCATCAACACGCACCACCGCTCGCCCAGCACCCACGTCATGCCCGACTGGGTGCGGAAGGTGAGTGAGCGAGGCCCCCGCAAGCCCCACGCAGGCCCGCAGGCCCCTCGAGGGGCATCTACAGGGCTTCCCTCCCCGCCCTTGTCCCCACAGCCAGCGGAATTCTGCTCGCCCTGGGGGAACTCAGAGCTGCAAGTCTTTGCGGGCTGTAGGGCATTTTTGGAAGGAACGTTCTTGGGCCTCTTTCTAGAGACAAATTGCCCACGCAGCTTCCTCAGAGAGAGAAGAAAACCAGAATCACCAAAGCCCACCTCCAATTCAAGCTTTACGAACCTCTGTAATTAGCGACGATAAATAAATCACTGACCTTTTTATTCAAATGCTGGGGGATTCTTGAGGTTTCTGTTTGTATGGCTTGCAGTCCGAGAAGAGGTTGCTTATTTTTTTTGCTGGTAGAATCATCTGCAGAGACTAAGGGCTAGAGATGGAGGGGAGGCTTGATGAGAGATGGCCAAAGTGAGTTTTAATGGGGAACTCAAATACTGATCTCAAGTATTTACATTTTTGAAATGTAAAATGCATTCACATTTCAAATGTCAGTTGTTGCTGTTGGTTTATATAAAACTTCACAGACACACAAATGGCCAGGATCTTTTGTATAAAATTAAAAATATTTGTCATGAATTGACAGAAACTACTGCTCACAATGTATTTTTTTTTTTTAGAAGAAATGGCTCCTGTTTGTTTTAAGACTGTTGAATGACTTCTGACAATACCTGTCTTGCATTTTTTCAGAAAAAAGAAATGAAATAAAATAATTTAGTTGTTTTGTGGGGCCAGAACCTTATATATTTTTTATCTTGAGAGACCCTTTCTTTATCCATATGATCTTGAAAGAAGCAGGTACTTGCAGGGGGCCCAAAAGCTTAAGTATCATTGGTTTCTCCGGAGTTCAACAGCTGCATACAGGCGCCCTCCAGTGGTGAAATGCTCACATGACGGAATCGCCACTGTTAACCACTGTTAATTCCACAGGCCACAGGCTATGTATGCATGAAGGAATCTTTGAGAAAAACCTAGCAGAGTCCTTTTATTTTAAGGACAAAAAGGCAGGGGGGGGGTCCAGAGAAGCCAAATGACTTGCCTAAAGTTACGTTGCTAATTCAAAAAATCAGAGTGTGAAGCTCGCCTTGCTGGCCATGATGCTCATAAATGGATTTCTTTCCCAACGGTAGGTTTTCATCGACACCATCCCAAATATCATGTTCTTCTCCACCATGAAGAGGCCGTCCAGAGAAAAACAAGACAAGAAGATCTTCACCGAAGACATCGACATTTCGGACATTTCTGGGAAGCCGGGGCCTCCGCCCATGGCCTTCCACTCCCCCCTGATCAAGCACCCCGAGGTGAAAAGCGCCATCGAGGGCGTCAAGTACATCGCAGAGACCATGAAGTCGGACCAGGAGTCCAATAACGTAAGCTCCTCGGCCTGACACCCACCCCTCTGGGCTTAAAGCATCAAATGCTCCAGTGCAGAGGGCTGGGTTTGGCTTGATGGGCAGGTTAGGGTTTCAGGGGCAGCTACCGACCTCAGGAAAGCCTGGTGACCACCTCTAGGCCACCTAAGTGAGTCAGCATTTTAAGTAACCTCTTCCACATGTAAAGATCATAATGCCAGCCGAAGGATGCTGAGGGCTTTGCAATCTACAAAGCAAAGGCTGGCTGTCCCAGTAGGAGATGCGTACTAACCTGCATGGTGGGCCAGATGGCGCCCCTTAAGGAAATGCTAACCTTTCCTTCCCTCCCAGGCGGCTGAGGAGTGGAAGTACGTCGCGATGGTGATGGACCACATTCTCCTGGGCGTCTTCATGCTTGTCTGTATGATCGGAACCCTGGCTGTGTTTGCAGGCCGGCTCATTGAATTAAATCAGCAAGGGTGAGCAGAGAGCTGGGCTGAGCCCAGCTCCGCCCCAGCACCACCGGGCAGAGCAGAGAAAGGTGGGCAAACAGGGAGACTTGTCCACTGGGATATGAGCTCACTTACCAAGCGTTTGATTTTTCTATATGTATGATTAACGACATGTAATTTACACATATAAGGTTGTGGCGTCAAAGTGTTTTCACCTTGCTTCTCCCCTCAATCTCTGTCAGCCTGGAAAGTGAACCCCTTTCGGGAAATCAAACTGGATGGCGACAGTGAAGTGTCCACCCCCAAGGGTGTCTGGAAGAGTTTTGCCCAAAATAGCTGAGGTTTTCTGTGGGTTTGTTTTTCTATTTTTATTGACTCAAGCAAAGAATGTATCCTTGGCTTAAAAGCCAGTTTTGTGCCAACTGGGAAAGCCCCACCTACCAGTCCCAGAAAGGTGAAGAACGCACTGGGTCTGGAGAGAAAGGAGGCAGTGGAAAGGCTGCCAAAATGCAAACTGCACCAAGCCCCTGTGATAAGGTCCATGTCCACATCAGGTTTCCCCGTCTAAGGCAGCACCTGAGTTTGACGCTCAGGGTTTGAGGAAACGCAGGTCCTGGCCTGTAGGGAGTGGATGGGCCAGGCATGAGGGGATCTCACCTCACAGACAAGATTTATTTCATCCTCATGATTTGCATACAGATGAGGAAGCTGAGCCTGAGGGAGGGTAAGTTCATTGCCTACACTGTCAAAGAGAAGAACTGGGATTCAAACCCAGGCCAGCTCTGGGTTGAAGCAGCTCCGGGCTGGTCAGTTCATCTGCTCCTTGCCCTCCGGGCCACCCCTGGCTCGATCTTGGCCATTCTGTCACTCTGGTCAGTATTGTGAACGCTTCAGTGTCAGCGTCCATCATTTTTCTGCCAAAAGGTGGCAACAGCCTAAGTGTCCACCAATGGATAAGCAAAAGGTAGTCCATACGCGCAATGGAATAGTATTCAGCCTTAAAGAGCAATACAGTCTGACACATATTATAATATGGATCAACCATGAAAACATACTAAACGAAATGCACCAGGCACAAAAGGACAAACATTGTATAATTCCGCGTACAGGAGGTACCTCGGGTAGGCGAATTCATTGAGACAGAAAGCAGGAGAGTGGTTCCCAGGGTTAGAGGAAGGGGCGGTCACTGCTTAGTGGACAGAGTTTCGGTTTGGGGTGATGAAAAGTTCCGGAATTGGACAGTGGTGAGGGTTGCAAAACCTCATGAATGTACTTAATGCCACTGAGCTGTATACTGAGAGACGCCCAACGTGATACATGTTGTGATATGAATATTTTGCCACAATAAAAAGTGTTGTTGTTGTTGTTTAAATCATAAACTGCTCCTTTGCTCATCCTTTGCTCTTCCCCAAATCCTCCCCCCTCTCCGTCACCCAGGGAAGGCCCTGCTAAGGCGCTGTTAGTAGGAGGTTAATTTTTAGCCAGAAAAATCGATTTCTTGAACAATCTTTATTTTGGGAACATCAAGGTGAGATAGAGCTTTAATCCTGTTTCTAGTCTCCTTGCTCTAGCCTGCTGCTAAAGCCCTCTTGTCGCTTCAAAGTATTTCCTGTGTACCTGTCTGGTTTGAACTCCCAACTTAGCATCTTCCCAGGGTCAGAGGCTGTTTTCTGTTTGTGTTCACGTCTCAGGGATTAGGTAGGCGCTGGGAAACGTGCTGAGGGGGTGAGAGTGGCCGCAGGGCGTTCTCTGGTGAACATCCCTCCTGGGATCAGCGGGTCAGCTTGCCCGCGGCCTCGGCGGGGCCCCGGGCGCTCCTGGCACAGCTGTGCTTGCCCGCGGGCCCACCGCAGGCCCTGCAGCCGGAGCTCGGGCTCACCGCGAGGGAAGCCGCGTCTGTGAGCACACGTTTCCTGCACACGTTTCTCAGACCGTCCCCCTCCGCGGGCCTGCGTCGCTGAGTCTGATGCCTGGGCGCCGGCCTCCGCCTCCAGGAAGCTCCCGGGCCCGCCCTGTCCTGCCTCATCACATCCACGGGGCCCACGAGCTCCCGGATGCCTGCTCCTCATGGATGCCAACCTTCTGTCTCCAGCGGGACGGGCCTACCTGGAAAAGGAAGTCGGGATCCTCCACCTGAACTTCCTGTGGGACCTGGGCAAGTTACTTAACCTTCTGAGCCCAGAGGAAAGCTGTGATGGTGCCGACTTCCCCGGGAGTGTGGCCGGCACCCTGCGGTGCTCCCTCAGTAACCCTCCAGGCCGAGGTCCGCCCTAACCACCCTCCCCTCCCCCAGGAGACCCCCCACCAGACCCTGCAGAGGGCTGAGTACCTGGTGTCCACAGACATTGGTTGAATTTTTTTCTCCATACATTTAAATATATATTTAATTTTATTTTAAATATTTTAAATATATATATATATATATATATATATATATATATATATATAATTTTTAATTGGTTTCAGAGAGGAAGGGAGAGGGAGACAGAAACATCAATGATGAGAGAGAATCATTGATTGGCTGCTTTCAGCACCCGCTTCCCCCGCCCCCTCCACACACACACACACACACACACACACACGCACACACTGGGGATCAAGCCTGAAACCCCAGCATGTGCCCTGATCGGGAGTCACTCACCACTGAGCCAGGCCCGCAGGGCTCAGAGTCTGTCAATACAGTCACGAGGCAATGTACTCATCATCACTATGTGCTCTAATGCCAGTACATTCCCATCAGCCCCTCTGGGTTATATACTTCCTTAAGGCTTTCTTTAGTTTTTTCTTTTTCTTTTTAATATATTTGATTGATTTTTTTTTTACAGAGAGGAAGAGAGAGAGGGATAGAGAGTTAGAAACATCAATGAGAGAGAATCATCGATCAGCTGCCTCTTGCACACCCCCCCCCCTACTGGGGATGTGCCTGCAACCAAGGCACATGCCCTTGACTGGAACCGAACCCGGGACCTTTCAGTCCGCAAGCCAATGCGCTTATCCACTGAGCCAAACCAGTTTCGGCTTTGTTTAGTTTTAAGTGAGTCACAGCACATTTTGACTATATCACACTAAATATAATTATTCTACTTTATAATCACTGGCGGCATGTACCATGTGTCAGATACTGTTTTGAGTACTTAATACATAATAAGTCCAACACGGTAAGTTTTATCAGCGTCATTATTCTGTTACTGATGAAGAAACTGAGCCGTGGAAAGGACCGGAATCTTGCCCAAAGGCCGCACAGCGGGAAGGGGCAGAGAAGGGATTTGAACCCAAGGCTCCCTCAGCGTGCTCCTCACCACTCCATTCCCCGCTTGACCAGGGCATTAGGATTTAACACCAACCGACCAAACACAAGCAAACATAGAACCCTTAAGCACGAAAGCCTGTTTCCTTGCTCCCCATGTTATCAGTCACCCTTGGGCATTATTGCATGTTGAATGTTTCTCATCCATTTCATGTTCTTTCTAAACATGAAAGACTTGTCTGCTGCAGGCCCGAGCCTAGGCTCTGTAAGTGACACAGAAATCCAGAAGGCCTGGTCTGCATCCTCCAGAAGTGAGCAGAATGGACAACAGCACAGGTAGAAAGTGACACACACACACACACACACACACACACACACACGGCATTCAGACTTGTGTAAGTCTGGCCACCGCTGATGGCAGAAAGCTGGGACCTGCTGTCACAACAGAACCTTAAGTAACGAAATAGCACATTTAAAAGACACACCTGAATGTTAGCTACTTCCATAGCCACTGTTTGCAACACTCCATAAAGGAAAGTGCACATCCTGAGTTGGAAGGCCTGGACTCGGCCAACAAACATCCTCAGCTAGACTTGGACCCCCATGAAACCTTGGGCACTATGTTTGGGCTGTTCTCTCAGATTTGTTGCCCACACATGAAGCTCTGAAGCATTTTCATAAGGAGAGCTTCCATTTCTAGGAAACCCTGAGTTTACTGAGGGCTCTGAAGAACCCTCCAGCCTGTGTTGTATTCATTTAGAAAGCATTTTAAATGAATGTTCTCCCCCTATTAATCATGTAATTCCTTTTAGAAAATAATGCACCACTGATTCCTTTTAGACATACTGCACCAGCGATAATAATTTTGATAGCATGTTTTTGTTTGGTGGGCTATTTGGAGGGAACGTGGTTAAGAGGCCCAACATCCTACACTTAATTTGGGAAGAAATGGACAAACCTAAAGAAATTCTATTTTGGTTAAATAAACTGGGCAGCAGCTCTCTCTAGTGCTGAAGAGCAAGTACTGCAGCCACTGAATTAAAATGGGGGAAAGCATCCCTTAATTACTTGCTTCAAGAGCTTTCCCCAAATGCTTTCAGTCTAAGAGAAGCATGTGCTTAGTTACTCTTTATTTTCACTGGAACACGCACTGCCTTACTACTTCTTTGACTGGCTCCTCGAACACTTATTAAGCACTTACTGGTGCCTATTGCCGTCCCCCAACTGAGATCTCATGACTCTGAACTGTCTCCTTTCTCCCAGTCTGAGTCATTGCCACCTTCTTGCTTATCAGTCACTGGCTTGTCCCATCGTCTGATTGGCTTGTAACTCTGGGAAGGCAGCGGCCACATCTGATCCCTCCTTGTGTTCTCACGGCCCCTCCTGCCGCGCCTGTCCGGTCGGTATGAGAGTGCATATTTGCTCAGAGTAATTGAATTAAACCCGAACAGAAGGCGGCGGAGCTCCAGAGCCATAGAGGATGGTTTGCACACGTAACTCTCACAAATGAAGTTCGTGGCCTCGGTGGTGTGGCTGCCAAGTTGCATGTCGAATGTGTCTCATCCATTTCTGCGGTGTAACAAGGCCACCAACGCAAGATAAGATTTATTTTATCCTAGATCCCATTGTGTCAGGAAGAGTTGGCTTCATCCAGTTCCCACCGGCCATGAAAGGATGCTGGATTGCTCCAGGTCAGGTGCCCGTGCTGGCCCTCCCACCTGGGTGACCAAGGTGCTTCTCAGATATGGGGATTTTACATTAAATTTATATATATATATATATACTATTATTATTTTAATCCCCACATGAGGATACGTTTATTGATTTGAGAGAGAGAGAGAGGGAGAGAGAGAGAGGGAGAGAAACAGAGAAGAGAGAGAAACATCGATCAGCAAGTTGCCGCCGGACACTCCCTGACTGGGGATTGAACCTGAAACCTAGGTGTGCACCCTGACGGGAATGTCGAAGCTACAACCTTTTGGTGTGTATGGGTCAACGCTCCCACCTACTGCGCCACCTGGCCAGGGCTCACGTTACATATTTTTTAAAACATTTTTCAGGGACTGACATAAGGTTGCTCATTTAAAAAAAAAATTATCATTTGTTATGACTTTCATGTAGAAAAACATGACATTTTAACACCAAAAAGGAGGAAGGTCATAGTCTCAGAATAAATAGGGTTTTTTTTTCCTACTGTATACATTTAACTCACATTCTAGATCTTGATAAAGAAATTGGAGAAAGAACGCGGAGGGTGGACACGCAAGCTCACACACGCCCCCCACCCCCGACAACACCTGACACCCGTATCTGCCCACCGTGTCCTCTGTTGGAGTCAAGGGTTTCTTTTCATTTGGTAATTCCCTCCCTCAGGTGTGCCCAGTGTGTGTGATGAGCCAGAAATCACGCCCCTGGGGAACAGAGGCTAGCGTGGAAACCAGCTGATGCCAATGCCCACGCCGGAGAGGAAGACGGTGTCAGGTGTGTGCCTGCACGTCTACCCTCCGCTGCCTCCTGTTTCTGAGCCCGAGTGTGCGGTGTGTGGTTTGGGCGGCAGGGGAGTTTGTGGGATGGCCTTGGATGGGCTGGGGCAGTGGTCGGCAAACCCATTAGTCAACAGAGCCAAATCTCAACAGTACAACGATTGAAATTCCTTTGGAGAGCCACATTTTTTAAACTTAAACTTCTTCTAACGCCACTTCTTCAAAATAGACTCGCCCAGGCTGTGGTATTTTGTGGAAGAGCCACACTTAAAGGGCCAAAGAGCCACATGTGGCTCGAGAGCCACAGCTTGCCGGCCATGGGATTGGGGAGTGTGGGTAGGGGGTGTGGGTGGGAGGTGCGGAAAGAGAGACAAAGGTATTGACCCCACGTGCTGGGTGGGAGTGGGCTTCTCTCCTCTCCTGACCGCCAGGTGAACAGCACGGATAGGAGTGGGTGGCCGTCTCCTGCTTTGCTTTTCCAACAGCCTTTCCATCCGCCTCTCTGCCTGATCATCCCCACAGGAGCCAGCCGCCCGTTCCAGGAAGGGCCGAGGTTGGCTTTCCTCCCTCCCTCTCCAGACTCATCAGGAAGGGGAGTGCTCCCAGCTACCCCTCGGGGCACTGCAGATGCAACCCCTCACCTGGACTCTCCGATTTCCAATCTCCTCGCCATCTTCCCTCCCGGGGTCCTGGCTATCCCCCCATCTCTGCAGGAAGCCTCCGGGCCCTGGAGCGTCAGCGTCAGCGTGTGCTCATCTGTTCCCGCGCCCATCTCTTAGTCACCTTGCCCTCCTCGGCTTCCCCTCCGCATTCCTCCTCACCCTCATCCGATCCTCCTCCCTCCCCCCTCATCCTTCCTCCCTCCTCCCTCCTTCTCCCCGGGCCAACTTCACCACAGCCCCAGCGAGGCCGGGAGAGAAATTCCAGGGCAGCAGTTTGTTTATAGGAGGCGATCTCTCCCTCCTGCCATGAGTTGTAACAGTTTTCCATTTATAATGTAACTTCCTGTGACCCAATGTTCTTAAACAAGAGTGGCCAGATATAGTCTATCCAGTTAAATTTGAATTCCAGATAAACAACAGATAATTTTTTTTTAGTAGAAGTACATTCCATGGAATATTTCAGGCAGTCTTCTCTGCTGAAACTGGCAGTCCTGGGTTAAGCAGACGTAACCATACACATGCTGCAGTGGCTCATGGGGCACCTTAGGGAGACCGTCTGTCACCTTAGGGAGACCGTCTGTGTCGGTCCGGGCCATGCCGGAGGCCCAGGCTTGCTGATGGGTAGCACCCACTCACTCTCTCGAGTGGCCCCCCGGTGGGTACTCACGCATCTTCCTTTTTAATGCTAACGCCCAGGATAACCCTATGCAGAGGGTTCTCTTGTCTTCTTTCTGCAGAGAAGGCCATGGATTTTCAGGGGAAATAAACAAGCAGTGTCAAGCCCTGCAGGAAGCTGGGAAGTTTGCTGACGTTTGTAAAGCCTGCGGACCCAGAGCCCGGCTCCCTGCACGCGGCCCCTCCGGAGGGAGGCTGTGGGGACCGTGCCCACAGGACTCCCGCCTTCCACAGGGGCCCACCCCCTCGGGGAGCCACGTCCCTCCCTTCCTTCCCGACTTGGAATCAAAACTGTGCCCCGGCTGCCTCTCCAAGCAATGGGGTCCCCCACCCCCCACCACCACCACCCCAATTTGGCTGAAGCAGAGGAAGGGGTCTCTGCTAACCTCACAGAAAGAATCCAACTGGGGTTTGGGGAGACTGTTCCCATCTTAGAAGCACATGCTTCTCACGGACACCAGACTCACCGAGAGGCGCTGGGAGACGGAGCTCGGGGCCCCGGTGTGTGTGGTGGTGGTGGTGGTGGTGGTGGGGCAGCACAGGTCTAGCGGCAGTTCCGCAGGCCCAGGGCAGGCGAGGGCAGGCGAGGGCAGGGGAAGGGCTTCCCCGTTGGCCCCGTGCTTATAACCACAGTACCGCCTGTCCTCCATCTGTCCACACGGCACACCTGGCCCCTGCGCTCACTGGGTAGCCGGCAGCACACTGCACTTGCTGGCGAGCCAGACGGGGCCCGACCAGCGGGGGGCTGAGAGTCTAGGGAGGATCCGGTGAGTCAGGGGAGGGGCCAGTGGTCGGCAAACCCATTAGCCGACAGGGCCAACTATCAACAGTACCACGATTGACATTTCTTTTGAGAGCCCAATTTTTTAAACTTAAACTTCTCCTAAAGCCACTTCTTCAAAACAGACTCTCCCAGGCCGCGGTGTGTTGTGGAAGAGCCACACTCCAGGGGCCAAAGAGCCGCCTGTGGCTCTCGAGCCGCAGTTTGCCGACCACTGAGCTGGCCCAGCCTGCCTCCCGCCCTCCTTGGCGGATAGGGTTGTCGCTGAGGGAGCCCCTGCACCCCTCGGTCGCACAGTGAGCGGCTCTGAGCTCCGGCAGGCCAGGGACACATTTGAGCCCGCTGGCAGGTGCCCACAAGATGGCAAAGCTGCTAGGCCACGGGCCACGGGCCACGTTGTGGGTAGCAAGGCCTCATGCCTCTGGACAGGTTGGCTGCCTTGTTGCCCCCGCTCAGCATTTCCAGTGGCCCAGGGTGTCCGCAGCCGCCACCTGAGCCCCCTTTTACGAAGCCCTCCCTCTCACCCTCTGTTGGGCCCTGGAGTAAGCGATCCCCATGCATTAGTTCGTTCATGCCCCCGTTTTACACGCGGGGGAACTGAGGCCCAGGTGGTTGAGCACTTGTTCAGGGCCACCCAGCCGGCAGCCGCCTGCGAAGGAAGAAGCGGGAGGCTTGTCGCTCAGTTTGAGTGCGGAGCACGCCGAGGTGGAGCGGGCCGCACGTCTCAAAGCCAGGCCCGGACCTGGAACCATCTGGTTCTCATAATGCAGAACCCGCGCCTTTTCCCTCCCCTCCCGCACCCCCAACCACGAGCCACCGATCCCAGCAGGAGGTTTCTTCCGTCAGGCAGATGGGAGGGCGTCCTTAACCCAGCCCTCCTCATCCCCGGGGCTTGGACTCGGTTCCCAGCTCAGCTGCCCCCTCTGCAGAGCCCATCGCGTTGGTCGGAGTCCCCGGAGGCCTGCAGGTCTCAGACAAGTAACCAGAAGCCCCAGCTCCTGAAAGGCCCACAGGCCCTTCCCAGGGACTATCAGCGGCTCCATCAGCCGCCCGGAGCCAGGTGCGTCAGCCCAGACCTCACGTGAACCTCGGTGACTGCGCAGAACTCCCCCGGGAACGGTCACCTTCTGTCCAGCCCTCCCCTCCCCTCCCCTGCCCTCCCTTCCCCACCCCTCCCTTGCCCTCCCCTGCCCTCCTCTCCCCTCCCCTCCCCTCCCCTCCCCTGGCAGGTACTGGGCCCCTCCTGCCTTTATTGTGCATTCCTCTTTTCTTCAAGCTTGCTTTCCAGAAAGGACCCTTCACATTCCAAACTGGTGACTGGTAACTAAACAACTGCAGCGACCAACAACCGGGCCAGGTGCTGGGAATGGGAATCAAGAACTCAGAGATTTGCCGGGACCGGTTTGGCTCGGTGGATAGAGCGTCAGTCTGCGGACTGAAAGGTCCCAGGTTCGATTCCGGTCAAGGGCATGGGCCTTGGTTGCTGGCACATCCCCAGTGCGGGGTGTGCAGGAGGCAGTTGGCCGATGTTTCTCTCTCATTGAAGTTTCTAACTCTCTATCCCTCTCAATTCCTCTCTGTGTAAAACCAATAAAATATATTTAAAAAAAAAAAAAAAAGAACTCAGAGATTCAAAAGATGCCCAGCCCTGGGAACTGCAGAGCTGACAGCCGAGGGCGGGGAGCAGACACGGAAGAAGGTCATTTCAGCAGAGGTCACCGCTCAGAGGCGAGGCCCCAGGGCTTGTCGGGGTGATGCTATCAGAGGTGCAGAGGGTGGAGAGGCCTCCAAGCAGGAAGCGCAGGGGCAAAAGCAGGAGGCGCTCAGCCGCCCGGAGGAGGGAAGCAGTCCAGCACTCTGGGCAAACGGTGCAAAGCCAGGCCTGGCCACAGGGAAGCGGGGAGGAGGGTAAACAGAGGCAGTGTCCTGGGCGTCTCCCCGTGCCACCCCGAGGGGCTCGGGCTCGCTCCTGCAGTGTCTCTCAAACCACGCCTCGGGGTCCACTTGGGAAGGCCCAGGGTGGGCAGACACCGTGCTCCCCGCAGCCTGCTGGCCCGGAGCTGGGCCTCGTCCGCTTTGCAGACCACTCCCCGCCTCCCCCTGTGGGGAGCCCCGCTGCCCGGAGGCCGTGAACCCCCCCCCCCCTGTGGCATGCGAGGGGCAGCATGGGCCTTGGGGCGCAGGAGGGGCTGCATTTGGGGTTCCCTCTGATGGTAGACACCCCGGAGTGCCCTCCCTCCGCAGGCCAGGAAGTGCTGTTTCGTTTCCTAATTCCACTCCATGCCGAGGACTCGAGCTGCCTCCTCCCTCCCGGGTCAGCTAGCTGGACTGACCACAGCCTCACCAGCCCCACCGCCCCCCACTCTCCTCTGAGTCCACTCCCTCTGGGCCAGCCCATGGGGCGGGCACCCCAGTGACCCTTGAGGCAAAACTGGAAATTACCAGTATTGACAAGCCACGATGTCGATGTCGCCAGAACTGAGTTTTCTGACGAAATCCTTCCTTTTTAAAGCCGGCTGCCCTTCCTCCATATCCACCTTGCCCACCACTACTTACCTCATTAAGTGCTGAGTTCAAGCTGGTCTCATCTTCCCTCCTCAATGCTCCCATCTGCCCCCCATTCCTGGGTCCGGCCGTGGATAGCCCAGTGCTTTTAGGCTGCTCTGCACCTAAACCAGGTCCCTCACCCTAACGGACTGTCCCTCACCCTAACAGACTGTCCCTCGCCCTAACAGACTGTCCCTCACCCTAACAGACTGTCCCTCAGTCCTAACAGACTGTCCCTCACCCTAACAGACTGTCCCTCACTTAACAGACTGTCCCTCACCCTAACAGACTGTCCCTCGCCCACGAGGTACCATGACACTCGTTTTTTGTTTTTTTAAAATATATATTTTATTGATATTTTACAGAGAGGAAGGGAGAGAGAGAGAGAGCTAAAAAGGTCCATGAGAGAAACATCAACCAGCTGCCTCTTGCACACCCCCTACCGGGGATGTGCCCACAACCAAGGTACATGCCCTTGACTGGAATCGAACCCCGGACCTTTTCAGTCTGCAGACCGACGCTCTACCACTGAGCCACACTGGTTTCAGCCAGTAGCCTTTTCTTAAACGAAGAATTATATACAATTAAAGTTAAAAATTTTTAAGTTTATAACATCTTTATGTACTTTCACACAGATAAGAAATCTTTGCAAATTATAGATTTTCATAGCCACTCCCACCAGTCTACTATATATTATTTTTATCATTGTAATTTTGATAGGTTTTATTTTTTAATATATATTTTACTTTTGTAGTTTTTGAACCCCTTATTGCAGAAGGTTGAGTTCATCACGCTCCTGGATCAGGACACACTATCGTTCTTCAAGATATTTTTGGGATATTTTAGCAAGTGCCCCATCATCATTTAAAGAGTTGTCTTTCAGATCAATCATAGTTCATGGCATCTTCATAGAGTGTTTTAAAAACCAAGTATGTCCCGGCAGGTGTGGCTCAGTGATTGAGCCTCAACCTATGAACCAGGAGGTCATGGTTCCATTCCCAATCAGGGCACATGCTAGGGTTTTAAGCTGGGTCCCCACTGTGGGATGTGCAGGAGGCAGCGATCAATGATTCTCTCTCATGATTAATGTTTCTCTCTCTCTCTCTCTTTCTCTTCCTTCCTCTCTGAAATCAATAATCAAACAAACAAACCCCAAAGCAAGTATAAATTTGCCACAATAACTGTATAAAATACACTCTGCCTTCGTTCAGAGACCCGAAGCTCTGGCAACATCTGTGCAAACACACCCACACCTCCACAGGGACCTCCTGTGAATGCTGAGACGGGGAGGGGAAGGCCAGCTCAATCCTGGGTTCACCCCCTTTCCTGGCATGGTATACTGCGTCCTCTCCTCCACCGGCACTGCCTGGTCTCATGAAGTGAGCTCCTGGACTTCGTTATAGGAGGAGAATGACATTTGGAAAACCTTGTACACTGGAAACTCCTAAGGTCTTTGCAGGTACCGGTGCTGGCACCAGGCCAAGGAAGCAATGCGTAACCACAGTCAGAGAGACCAGACTGAGCCAGCAACACAAACCCTTTCACGACCGTAAGGCCGTTCCCCAGATAAACAAAACCTGCTTCCCAAGACCCTTACTCTGGACCCCCTGCCAGCTGTGAGTTTCAATCCCTGTACCTCCGTCACCAGCCAAAGGGAAGCCCCTGTGCAGGCACCATAAGCCACTCGCTCCGGCAGCCACCCCTCCCCAACCCTGTGCTGGAAACTCAGGGTAAATTACTTTTCAGTTCCTTTTATGCAAAGGGACCAGGTGTCATGTCTCCAGGAAATATCCCATCAGTGAATGGCTGTGCCTGCCCACACTAGACAGTTGTTTTTAATCCTCACCCGAGGATGTTTATATATATATATATAATAAAACATATTTAAAATATATGTTTTATTGATTTTTTTACAGAGAGGAAGGAAGAAGGATAGAGAGTTAGAAACATCGATGAGAGAGAAACATCAACCAGCTGCCTCCTGCACACCCCCTACTGGGTATGTGCCCGCAACCAAGGTACGTGCCCACAACCAAGGTACATGCCCTTGACCGGAATCGAACCTGGGACACTTGAGTTCACAGCATGATGCTCTATCCACTGAGCCAAACCATTTAGGGTTGAATATATATATATATATATATATATATATATATATATATATATTGATTTCAGAGAGGAAGGGAGAGAAAGAGAGAGGTAGAAACATCAATGATGAGAGAATCGTTGATTGGCTGCCTCCTGCACACCCCACACTGGGGATCAAGCCGGCAACCTGGGCAAATGCCTTGACTGGGAATTGAATTGGTGATCGCTTGGTTCCTGGGTTAAGGCTCAACTGCTGAGCCACACCCGGCTGGGCCCGGGGATATGCTTTTATTGGTTTTAGAGAGAGAGGAAGGGAGACAGAGAGAAACATCGGTCCATTGCCTCCCATATGCACCCTGAACTGGGAATTGAACCTGCAACCTTCCACACTGGACATTTTTCATTCACCCATTCACAGACAGCATGGTGGGTTTCCTTGCTCTCCAGCTCCTGACTGGGCTCGCATGGTGAGTGACATTGTCAGGAGAGGAGGAAAGTCAGGTATTTATTCCACCACTCTGCTGCCGGTGGAGAAAATGGACCAGGTGTTAGAGCGGTGGGGTAAGACTGGACCTCGGGTCAGTAAGCTCAGCACTTCAGTTCTGGCTACCACACGCCTCAGGAAGATACTGTGGGTTAAAGTGTGTCTTCTCAGGGTCATGGTCTCCACTGATTGGTCAGCGCCAGGGCAGCTGGTCCCAGGGTCAGCCATGCCGTCACTTGTCCGGTTTTTCTTCTTTTCTGGGCCTGGTGCTGAAACACAACCGAGGCTTAGAAGTCATCCCTAGGGGGTAATGCATAAGAGAGCGGTTGTGCAAGGGCCCACCTGGGAGTCTTCAGCCCTTGTTCCTCCTCTGAGGCGATCTGCCACACGATTGGGGATATGCTAGGGGAGGGGTGGTTGGTTACCTGGGGGCCAGGCCCTTGTTTTCCCAGCTGTTAGGCAACCAGGGCATTCAGGCCTGCTGACCTTCTGTACCTGGCCTTCCGTCCTTGCTCTGCTCCTGAACACCTCTACAAACTATTCCTCTAAGCTTTCCTGTATTGCCTCACTTGAGAAGATTTGTTTCCTGATAGGAACTGTCCAAATAGTAGCTTTCGTGCAAATGCCATTCTTTGGTTCTTGTGATACTGAGTCAAACAGGAAAATGGGTGTCACAACAACAACAGCAACAATAATGAACTTCTCTCGAGTGCTTACTAAAAGTCAGACACTTGCATAAAAGCAAAGCATATTACATACGTTGATTCACTTGAACCCCACAACACTTTCCCGAGGAGGGTGGTAGGCAGCCTCTTCTAGGATGACCCAGTGACCCCTGCCTGCTGGCACTCACTCCCTGGTAACACCCTCACCCTATGTATGGGCTGGGTTTAGTGACTTGCTTCTAATGACTAGAACATAACAGAGATACAATGTCACTTTCAAGATTGGGCTCCAGCTTTCTCACTTGGAGGGAAAAGAGTCGTCATGTTGTATGGGCTGTCCAGTGGAGACACACACGAAGCAATAAATTGATGTCTCCAGCCAACAGGCAGAGATGACCCAAGGATTGCCAACAGCTATGTGAGTTAACTCAAAAGCAAATCCTCCTGCAGCCAAGCCTTGAGATGCCTGTGGCCCTGGTTCACACCTGGACTGAAGTTTTATCAGAGACACTGAGCCAAACGCACCCAGCTAAGCTTCACCCGTCCTCACCCAGAAAAATTGAGGTAATAAATGTGTGTTTTAAGTCACTAAGTTTTGGACTAACTTGTTACACAGCAACTGATAACTAATACAAAGAAATCTCATTATTATTATCCTCATTTTATTTATTTTTTTACTTAAATTAAATTTATTGGGATGACATATATATATATATATATATATATATATATATATATATCAAAGACCAAATGATCAGAATGACCCGATTGACCAGTTGACCAGTCACTATGATGCACATTGACCACCAGGGGCCAGTGCAGGGAGCTGCCCCCTGGTGGTCAGTGCGCTCCCACAGCCAACCTGTGGCCCCTCCCCCTGGCCAGCTGGCCCTCCAATAGGCCTCGATCACCAATAGGCCTCGATCACCAGCCAGGCTGAGGGACCCCACCTGTGTATGAATTTGTGCACCAGGCCTCTACTTGGTTAATAAAATCATATAGGTTTCAGATGTACAATTCTATAATACATCATCTGTATATTGTATTGCATGTTCAGGTCTCCTTCCATCACCATTTAGCTCCCCTTTACCCTCTTCTACTCTCTCCCAGCCCCACCCTCTGGTAATCACCATACTGTTGTGTATGTGTCTATGAGGTTGTTGTTGTTGTTTTCTTATTCCTTCACTTCTTTTACCCAACCCCATATCCTCAATTTAGAGAGTAGGGTGCATTTTTTCCCCTTGTTTCCTTACTTTGTCTTTGTCTGTTGTATTCTTATCATAAGAAAGAGATTGCACAGGCATAAATCCTATAAACCTGTTATCCTGGCCAACCCCTACAAACACATGCTTTCAGACCTCCTCAGACTGGCTGTAATGTAAACAAGCTTTACTGTGGACTATGGGCACATGAGGTAAAAGTCAGTGCTGGGAGAACCTTGGAAGCCAACACCGTAAACGTTGGGCATGGATCAAGCCTTTAGGAGTCATCAGGACACTTACCACCACGAGCAAAGGCTCGCGTGAGAGGTTAAGTTGGTCATGGAATAGGTTAGATTGACATCAGAAACCTCAAGAAAAATGACCACCTCACGAAAAATTACTTACAATGAGTATTTTAAAAAGTGCACACGCTCCCCAAACACACTGTACATCTCTGGTTAGCTAAAGCTGTTAACATGCATGTAATTTAAAAAAATAAACAGAATTTTACTTTTATTCTAAAAATTCCCTTTTGGTTCCTGCCATCCAGAACATGTATGCTCCAGTGTGCATTCAGCAGTCAAGCTACGTATGGCTTTAGATTCATAACTCTTTGACTCTTTGTCCAGCCATAAAAACTTTAACAAGGACTTTCACCCTCTAAAATTCCCCCAGAAGTTCCTCCCCAGGGAAATTAGCTAGTTATATATGCAAACATGTTGGTCTCTCCTCTTATGCCTTTTTAATAAAAGCACAACTTAACCAACTTAGCACAACATAACATAAGAAAACCTTTTTAAGTCTACCTCAAGGTAGACTTAAAGATTTTCAAGGGCTTCCCTTAAAGATTTTCAAAGATGGTAGGAACAAGAGAATGCATTCTTTGTTTGATAGGTAGAAACTTATAAAATACAAAATGACTTCAAAAACAGTTCTCAAAAGATCCTAAAAGAAACTTTGACCAACTGAGAAGGTCATTTTAACTTAGGCACCTAAGAGCAAGAGCCTCCTCTCAAAGGTTAATGGAAAACTGAAGGTAGAAGAGGGACCCAAAACAAAAGACTCTAAGGCCAGTTGGTTTTCCTCTCCTTTCTCTCTCAGGAATAGCTACTGCCCTCTTTGGCATTCTAAGGGCTTGACGTAGCTTTCTGCCTGCTCGGGGACATGCAGGCTGTCAGGTCTTTCCTGGAGCTATCAAAGGAATGACCCTGGAAGGTTGTGACCTTCGTATACTCTTGGGCCCACGGAATTGTTTTACTGACAAACATATTTACGGTTTGTCCCACCTTAGACCTGATAAGATAATTCAAATAATTTAGTAATTCCGTGATCAGATCTTTGGTAGAATTAAAAGTCTGACAGGAACATGTTCAAGGTTTCCTCAGCCGCAATCCAGGCCCTCCTGCAGAAAATCAGGAATGTAAACACAGTTCGCGACTGCTTGGGACTGAGCAAACCAAAGGGGGAAACTATGAGGCTGAAGGTTCCCTTTGCCTACGTAGCCCCATCCTCCACCCTCCCACTCTCACCCCGCTCCTTAAATATTGTTTGTCCAAGACAAATACAAACCTTAAAACTCTTCTCTAAAAACAGGAAAAGCCTTGCCATCTAAGCAATTAAACTTAACTTATAAAGACTGATATAAACTAGTGGATTTTTGCATTATTGTACCTGTCTCATGGCTGAAAAAAATTGTTAAATTATTATTGTTGTTGTTTAAATTATTACACGTCTTCTTCCCCCCTGACTGACCGCCCCCCCACTCCAGGATAAGCCCCACCCCACTCCAGGATAAGCCCCACCCCACCCCAGTGTCCATGTCCATTGCTTATGCTAATATGCATGCATATGTTAATGTAAAAAAAACATGGAAACATGTAAAGAATTTTTGTGACATAAGCTGGGAAGCAGAACCTCAACAAATTGAGATAATGCTCCAGAGGATGGCGGGTTACATCTGTATTTATACATAGCAATCAAAGGAAAGGGAGGTAGGTGGGTGACATGAAATCCATTGGTGATAGACTAGAGAGGCGGGAGAAAGCAAAGTGGGAAAAGCCCTGGGATTGGATCAAAAGTAAAATGATGGACACAGAGTTCGGTGGGTGCAGGAACAATTAACATGATAATGAAGAAATTTGTGGTATTTGTCCTTGGTTGTGCCCCAAGGGGGCCAGAAAAAGGGAAGTTACAAGTTACCCAGACATTTCAAAGGGTATGTTATTATAGATGCAAAAAGACAGATAGGCTCAGTTAAGGTAAAGGTTGACCTTGTCAGTGAAGATACCGGCCTAGGATGTAACTGCCCACCATAACTGCGTTTGTTAAAAAAATATATTTTATTGATACTTTACAGAGAGGAAGGGAGAGAGATAGAGAGCCAGAAATGTCGATGAGAGAGAAACATCGACCAGCTGCCTCTTGCACACCCCCTACCGGGGGTGTGCCCATAACCAATGTACATGCCCTTGACCGGAACCAAACCCGGGACCCTTCAGTCTGCAGACCAATGCTCTACCACTGAGCCAAACCGGTTTTGGCTAGTTAAAGTTTAATTTCAGATCATCCTTTGTGGTTACTTTAGGTCTCTGAGTTGGCAAGACTGCCATTCAGGCCTCCCCTGAGCTTGCCAGGTTAGCATGCTGCTCCTTTTGTCCACACATACAAGTTCTTAGACTGTTTTTTTTTTTTTAATAGTTTATTGATTTTTAGAGAGAGAGTAAGGGAGAGGGAGAGAGAATACCTCCTGCATGCCCCCTTCTGGGGATCCAGCCACAACCAGGGCATGTACCATTGACCAGGAGTAGAATCGACAACCTCTTGGCTCACAGGAGGACACCCCCCCCCCCCCCATGAGCAACACTGGCCAGGGCTCATGGCTGAAAATTTAAAGAGAAAATATCAAGTCTCTGGTTGCACATGTCTATTTATGTGTGTGTCTGTCTACCTTCAGAGGATATGACTAAAATTGGTTTGCAAAGAGCCCTGTTTAATTGGCTGTAAGAAATTAAAAGCACTTTATATAAATTAAGAAACATAGCAGAAACTAAACCAAATGTTTTCAGGTTCTGGGAAAATATTTGATATTAATGCTAATTTAAACAGACATATCTTTTTTAATTATTAATTTTTAATCATATATATATATTAAAGGATTACTAAATGATGCATAAATCCTTTCATGTCCTTAAGGCCGTTCCCCAGATAAATAAAACCTGCAGCCCACATGGGGATCGAGCCACTCTTAACTAATCCGTGGGCTGCCAAGTTTAAGGGTGTTGACTCCTGGGTTCATGTTTCCCATTTAAAGGAAGTTCGTGCACCCAAACTGGACTGCTCCACCAACAGAGGAATTAAAATGAAAAATCACTGGGGAGTGAGTCAGACAGCATCTGTTGTGGACAGTTAACCCAAAATTCTCGAGTAGGCTTGTATAAACTAAACCTTTTTTTTTTTTTAGTTCCTTCCTATCTCACAAGTAATATGAGAATCTAAGCACTCACTATAATAGTGATTGCTTCCCTTTCCCCATAAGTTTCTACCCGGAAAGATAACGCACCAATGGGCATCGCCATTGAACCTACTTCATAGGTCAAAGCATGCAACTCGTTGCACACATAGTTAAGGGCGTTCCATTCCTGGTGATGCCAACCCCTGCAAAGGTCAGGTTTCAAAGAATACTTTTTCCTTGGGCCAGTGTTGCAGTGAATAAATAGGTGATTAGGAGCTTATCAAAACCTTAGAAGAAACTGTTGGATCTACCACCAAAAATACAGCCACCCAAGAAAAAAAAAATCCTTACATTCCCTGGACAAGCTGTGTTAGACAACATAATTGCTCTCGACCATATTCTAGCTAAAGAAGGTGGGTTTTGCTCTACTGTTAATACTTACTTATTATACTTGGATAAAACACCTCTGGTGAAGTATACAAATGGAACTCGATAAGATCTGGGCACAAACCGAATGATTAAATAGTGCCCGCTGGTAGCCATAGTGCTTTGATATCTTCAGCTGGCTGACTGAAGGCACTGCCTCCTGGTTCCGGTCTCCAAATTGGACTTGTCACTTTGTTATTATAGAAAATTTCGCTATTATAAAACTTTGTTTTGCATAGCTCGATGCTATAAAGACACCACCCAGATAATGGTTGCTTAACCTTTTCCAGGTGATTACCGAGGCCTCTGGGGCGTCATATGAGAAACCTCTAGAAATTACAGGAGATTTTTGTCCTTAAAAGTTCATGATGGTAAAGCTCGTGTGCCCTGACTGAACTCTCAGACTTTTGGTGTGAGGACTGCTGAGCCAGGGCTGTTCTGGCGTTCTTGCTGCTGAAATGTGGCCCAGGCTCCCAAGGAAAGATCTTTCCCACTGACGCAAATCACGACCTGACAGGAACGAGACTTTCTAACAATGGAGAGCCGATGAGGTGATACCGTCCTTTTCATAACAGGTCGGTTTTGCTTTCCAGTGGTTGAAGAGGTGCTTTCAAGGAAAGATCATCAAAGGGGAGAAATGTGAAAAATAAACATAAATGGACCCACCTCCAAGTGGAGTCAGAGCTGCTGCCCCAGAACTGCCTTACCTGTCTTATGTCTCAAACCTTTGGAATGTTTCAATTGGGCGAAATAAACTTTAGGTCACACTAACAAAGCTAACAGGAAAGCAGACTGAAAATCACAGACATTCTTTAGAATTAGCACCGTCATGTATATAGCTAAGAATAGCTAAGCCTCTTTGCATCTACGAAATTCTTTCCTTGACTCGTTAACACCAATAGACGTTCTTTCTTTCTCTTCAGGTAATGATTCCCCTTCCCTTTCTCATAAAAACCCCTTGCCTTCACCCCCTAGTGGAAACACTCTTTGGATTTGTTTCTACCCGAAGCCGTGTTTCTCAAATAGCTCTTCTTTGGGTTCTCCAACAAATGCTCGTTGCCTCTCACTTTGGTCTTTCATTTTTAAGTTAACAGTGGGTTCCACTCCACCTTAAAATTCATTTAAAAAAAAATCAATGTGAATTTAAGGTATCTCAAGGCCGGACCCTCTCTTTGGAGAAGGGATGGCGATGGGAAAAAGCTTTCCCCCGGGGAAGGGGGGATGTGAGGGGGGGGGGAGGGGAACGGCAAAGAGCCCCGGCAGCGGAAAGCTGGAAAGGATGCAATCTTTGGGGGGTAGGACCCCCGGTTGGGCACTCCTTCCAGTTACCCTCCCCTCTGCAAAAGCCGCAGGGTCCCCCACTTCGCAGGGGAGGCGGCTGGAACCCCGCACACGTCCCAGACTCCAACCCACCTCGCGCGCGCCCCCGGCTCCGGGGGGACCCGAGGCCCCCGGGGGCCTGCGCCTCGGAACCACGGAGCCGGGCTGGCGGGACGCCCCGAGGCCAGGCAGGGCCCGCGGCCAGGGGCGGCCCCGCGGCGCGTCCACATGTGGCGGGGCCGCAGGGCGGGCGGGGCGGGGGGACCGGGAGCCCAGGGGGGAGGGTTCACATCGCCGGGAAGTTCCCGGATGGTCGCAGCCTCCCAGCGCCGAGCGCTTTTCCTGCCCCGCGGCTCGGCCGGCCCCACAGACGGGGGCGAAGTTTCCCAGGAAAATGCCCGGCGCGCCGCGGGGCCCTGGAGCCGCCCGGAGCCGCTGCGTGGTAAGAGGGGGCGCGCGGCCGCCGCCCCGGGCGCCCCCAGGTCCCGGGGTCTCCGGGGAGTGGCCGTGGGGACCCCCGGGGCCACCCGGGACCCCGGGGTGGGGGGTGGAGGGGCTGAGTTCGGAGCCGCGGCTGGGCGCTGGGTGGGCGCGGGCGGGGCCGCGGGGCGTCGGGGCTGCGGGAGGCGGTGGGCGCGGGCGCGGCGCCGGGAGGGGAGGGCGCGTCCCCGGCCCCGCGGCCCGCGCGCCCGGCCCGTCCGTCCGGCCGGAGGGGCGGGAAGGAAGGGGCCGCGGGGAGCGGGGAGCCGGGCTCCGGACGCGGCGCCTCCGGGCTGGGCGCGCTCCGCTCCTGCCTGGGCTCCGGGGACCCCGGCCGGCCGGGCGCTCTGGCCGGGGGCGCCGTGGCTACCCGCGACGGGGGCTCCGCGGGAACCAGCCTGGGCCGCCGCTGCGCCCCGGCCCGGCCGCTGGGACGGGGGGCGCCCCGGGGCTCCGGGCGTGCCAGGGAGCTGCCGCGCCTTTTCCGCCGGGGACTCGTGCCCGGGGCCCCGCTCCTCGGCCGCCCGGCTCCTCAGCCTCCCGCCGGCGCCCCGGCCGCTGCTCGCCCCGGGCCGGGCTGGGCGCGCGTCGGATGGGCGTGCGGACCTCGGTGCCTTCCCCGGCCTCTCCGGACTTCCCGACAGCTGCACTGCAGCCTCAGCCCCCCTCCTTTTTCCTATTAAAATAAGCCTCTCTTTTATTTTAAAAGGACAGTTAGAGAAAGTTGCAAGTGTAAGAGGAACCAGCTGCCCAGGACGTGGGGCGGGGAGACGGAGTATGGGGGTGAGTGTGAGTGTGTGTGGGGGGGGGGGGCAGATCTTATGCTGGCGGTTAGACAGGGACCTGTTTGGGACGAACAAAGGGTGTGTCTGTGTGAGGAGCCCAACCTGGCCGGGTCCCCGGTCCTGCCTGATCCCAGGGGAACGGTCCTCGGGGCCGGGCTCCTGGCCTTAGACTACCCCGATTGTCCGGGGCGCCTCCCCAGCTGTCAGCGGTGATAGGGCGGACTTGGTCCCTTTTTCTGAAAACTGTGCGCCACTGTTGTCCCCCGGAGAGCCACTGGACCCCACCCCCAGCTGCTGACACCAGGTAACCCCAGACAGACTCCAGGCCCTGCAGCCGGGGGGGCCCTGGGCAGAGCGCCGGGGGTGGGATTTCTTCTGCCAGTTTCCCAAGGCAGTTTCAGACAACAGTAGTTTCCTTTGGATGCATTGCATTGGCATACTTTTCCTTTTCAAAAAAAAAATTGCCTTTTTCTATCATTAATAAAATAATGTTTAGAAATTTTCCATTTCTGTTTTTATAAATCACATTTTTTTACTTCTTGAGGTGAAGGAACCCTGCCTCAACCTGACTGGTGGGGTTCAGTTGGTTGAGCGATGCCCCGTGCACCCCGTGCACCGAAGGGTAGCCAGCTGGATTCCGGGGTCAGGTTTCGGGTTCCATCCCTGGTCTGGGTACACGTGGGAAGCGCTGGATCAATGTTCTTCACATCACATTATATCAAGGTTTCTCTCTCCCTCTTCCTTCCTCTCTCTCTTTAAAATCAACAAAAGCATTAAAAAAAAAAGAAAAGAAACACATCAGCATTTTTTCATCTTCACGGTGTACAAAGCACAGCCTTCTCCTTTCGCTGGGTACCTCTACCTGCCCGTCTTCCCCACAAGGCGGAGTTTCTCGGGGACCGAATCCCCAGCCTTCTGCAGAGGCCCCTTCCTGACCCGCTGAGTGGAAGCATGCAGAGTGGACCCTGCAGATGCTGCTAAAACCCACAAGGTACAGGACCAAGTGTGGCAGTGGGTGTGACACCGCCACAGCAGCACAGCCCAGGCGGTAGGGGGCTGCCCAGACGCCTCGCAGTGTTAGCCAGAGACACTGAGGGATAAAGAGCGGGCGTGGCAGGATGGGGGCCGCCAAGAGAAGGTGGTATCGCCTCATCTCTTGAGTTTACTGTCTCCGGTCCTCTAGCCGGGGATGAACCCTCTTTTGTGGGTCACTGGGTCTGTATCATTGTGTTTTGATGCTTCAGGTGGTAATTTTAGGAGCATATATGCTTTCTACAGTGCAGGAGAACAAAATCAAACCAAAGTACCTGTTACCTGTTGCTACAATGTCTTCACTGTTAAGCACCTGATATCTGGGGTTTTACCTCCCGGAGCCTGCCCGCCAGGGAGGTCTGCCACGCCAGGGACTTCCACGCAGAGGCCTCTCTGCCACGGAGGCTCAGCACCCACCGTTACGCCGTGGCACGGGAAGGTGTGGAAGGCTTATTCCTCGTGCCCAGCCACTGCCCACACATGTGAATCGGGCCACAGGTGGAATCAAGCCAGACACTCAGCCAACACTGAGGGTCCCTGCCGGGGGCCCCGTCCATGTCCGGTGCTAGGAGCTGAGGGGGACACCTCGCTCAGAAAGAGGTGATGCTTGCCCCCCCCCCCTCCCCAAATGCTTACCTTCTGGTAGAAATGAGACATGGTTTCAGGCAGCAGGAATGCACGACAGAATGTTGTAAATAAGGTTAAAAAAACAAACGGTACAGATCAAATACAGGGAATTTAGAGGAGAGTGCAATTACATCCAGCTGGAGGGGGCCGGCCCTTCCCTCATTCTCTGGTCCATTTAACAGGCGTTTGGTAAGTGTCTGTGACGACGGGCAGAGTGTGCATCGGGCAGAGTGAGCATCGGGCAGAGTGAGCATCGGGCAGAGTGTGCATCGGGCAGAGTGTGCGTCGGGCAGAGTGTGCATCGGGCAGAGTGTGCATCGGGCAGAGTGAGCATCGGGCAGAGTGTGCATCGGGCAGAGTGTGCATCGGGCAGAGTGAGCATCGGGCAGAGTGTGCGTCGGGCAGAGTGAGCATCGGGCAGAGTGAGCATCGGGCAGAGTGAGCATCGGGCAGAGTGAGCATCGGGCAGAGTGTGCATCATGTTTCGCCTTCCCTGCTGCCCTTGAGGAGCAGCTCGGGTCCTGCCTCCCTGTGACCAGTGAGCACTTCTCACTGGGCCTCATGGTGCTGCCAGCCCAGCATTTGTCAAAATCGCGAACTCCGTCTCTCGTGTACCGCGGAATAACAAAAACTCCAGGCTCCCCGAAGCCCCCAGAATACCTTCAATGAGTTGAGTAATGCGATTCCGCTCAACACGCTTTAACTCGTCGTTGAAGTGTGCTGGTGCGTAGCCATGGGCGTGCCTAGAAGTGTATAAAGGTTGGATTCTGTTCCTGGGGGTGAGGCCCAGGAATCCAGGGTTTGAAAGCCCCCCTGGGGATGCTGACGTGCGGGCCGAGGGCAGAGTTGCTAAAGGTTAAAGCGAGGGCCAGGAGATCGGACAGGCCCTGCTTCCCTGCAGTCCCAACCCGCTGTCACTTACAAGTGCTGCGGCCTCTGTTTCTTTCCCTTCAAAACCTACCTAGTTCTGGGCGTGAGGGGAAGTCGTGGACGTGGGACACGCAGCAGATGTGCTGCGGGTCAGTGTCTGTGGGCTGTTCACATAGTGTTCGCTTGGATAAGGCAGTGTTGCTGTTCCTCTTTCCACACAGAAGTAGAAAAAGAGCCCAATATAGAGGAACTGCTTTTTAATATAAATTAACGTTTCTAACAAGCCCTTAGCTGTCTGTAGACTGCTGAGAGCTTCACACCGGTCACCTCACGTATTCTCTTAATAGCGAAGAAGGAATCTCACAGAACACAATCTCGGTTCTTGGGGCTCCCTGCCCTCCGTGTCTGCTTCCCCGGTGGAGCCTATTCTGCCAAGGTCATCAGGGCAGATGAAGGGCTGGAAACCAGAGACTGCCGCTGTCCTGGCCCTCGGGCACCAGGAAGTGTCAGTGGCCCCTGTCAGTGTGGGGTGGCCAGTGGGACTGCCTGCCCCAGGCCAGACGGCTCTGGTCACCGGGACAGCACCTACGCCTGTGGGGGGGGTGGGCATCCCACTGCTCTTGTGTCCTTTAGTGGCCAGGGGTCAGGGAACTTGGATTGATCGGAAACATGCTCACTGTTAGTCCTCATATTAGTTATAAGTTGACTTTGCTCCTACTCAGTAAAAGAAAAATACAGCTAAAATAAATAGCCCACACAGTTGCCTACCATTTTCATGAGTTTAGAAGTTTTGATAAACATGGCTCCTATTGTAAACACATGTTGCTACGATGTTATACAAGTTTAACATTTTAGCATTGCTTACTATGGATATATTTTTTCCCCATCTCATAAGCCATCTTTCCAGTGTAACTCAATTTCTTCTTTTTAATTTCCTTTGATCTCTTAGTTATATTAAATTAAGTGAATTGGATTTTTTAAAACTCTCTGTGATCAGAGCCAAGCTTTAAGAGTCTCTCTTTCCTCTCTTCCTATTCACTTTCCTTCTTTTCCTTCCTTTTTTTCTTTTTCTTTTTTAACATTACTACTTACTATTTGTCATTTAATTGAGTCATTTGTCATTTAATTGAGTCATTTCTGGTCGCACAGCCCTGTGAGGAAGGTCATGTACGTGGCACCGGAGGCTAAGAGACCTGAGCTCACTCGCCCAAGGTCACACAGCGAGAGAGGTAACCAGTATTCAGACCCCGGGCAGTCTGGTTCGAACTCTGCACTTCCAACCCTTAGTTCCACCTCTGGCAGTATTGCACACTCCTTTCCTCTCCCCATCGGTGTGCTTTTGCATTGCCAGTTCTTCTCCCCACACTGCTACTTCTTTTCGCTTCATGCTGAATCCTATAGATTCTTTATGGGCCACAAGTACTTTTTAATATATATATATATATATATATATATATATATATATATATATAATATATATATATATATATATATATATATATATAATTGATATTTTACAGAGAGGAAGGGAGAGAGATAGAGAGCTAGAAACGTCGATGAGAGAGAAACATCGATCAGCTGCCTCTTGCACACCCCCTACCGGGGATGTGCCTGCAACCAAGGTACATGCCCTTGACCGGATCGAAACCGAACCTTTCAGTCCGCAGACCGACGCTCTACCACTGAGCCAAACAGGTTTCGGCCACAAGTACTTTTTGAGAAGACAAATAATAGACTTTGCTCATACTCGATAAATGGAGACGATAGCTAAAATGAACAAGAAGCACAACCACCTGCACATTTCACCAGTTTAGTAGCTTCTTTGCAACATGGTTCTCATTGTAAAAACATCCTTCTCAAGAGCCAAAATGCTCTCTTCTCCATGAGCTGGTTCCTGCCTCTTCTAGTAAATCCTCATACTTGGTTACTTTAAATGCATGTAATGTGTACACCTTATAACACAGTGCTACTGTACTGCTACTGTATTCTTAACAGCTGTAGCACTTCTGTCGTAGGGATGGAGAGACGTGACTGGTGCATTATTAGTTATTCATAGTCACCCATTAGAGTTGGCACTGCCAGTTCAGTGACCATCAGCTCACCTGTTAGCTCTTGCTAATGATGCCCAAACAATCAATCCATTGAGTCAAGTCAAACAACCAACCAATTCAGTGACAGAATAAATATAGCCATTTCGTTGGCATCCACAGGCCAAATGAGCAGTCAGTTGAATTTCGTGTTTTTCCAACACTTGCGTGTCTCCTCAGCCCGTTTCTGATACCTCCCAAGCATTTTTCTTTTTTCTTTTTTTTTAATATATTTTATTGATTTTCCACAGAGAAGAAGGGAGAGGGATAGAGAGCTAGAAACGTCGATGAGAGAGAAATATCGACCAGCTGCCTCCTGCACCCCCCCCCCCCAACTGGGGACGTGCCTGCAACCCATGTACATGCCCTTGACTGGAATTGAACCTGGGACCCCTCAGTCCACAGACCAATGCTCTATCCACTGAGCCAAACCGGCTTCGGCCCAAGCATTTTTCTATAGACACATACGCAGGAGATTTTTATTTGCTAACTGGAAGAATTTAGGGCTGGGTGGGGCCAAGAGAGAAATCTGGTACATCTTAGAGTGATGCAAAGCTGAAGTGTTGAAATATCAAACAATATTTCAGGAAACCCTGAGACTCCCCCGACCCCCAGCCCCAGCAGGATAAATTTTGAAAGCAGAGAACCTTCAAACCTTGGAGAAGATCTCTTCCTTCCTTCCTTCCTTCCTTCCTTCCTTCCTTCCTTCCTTCCTTCCTTCCTTTTTAAATATTTTTTAAAAAATATATTTTATTGATTTTTTACAGAGAGGAAGAGAGAGGGATAGAGAGTTAGAAACATCAATGAGAGAGAATCATCAATCAGTTGCCTCCTGCACACCCCCTACCGGGGATGTGCCCGCAACCAATGTACATGCCCTTGACCGGAACCGAACCCGGGACCCTGCAGCCCACAGACCGACGCTCTACCACTGAACCAAACCGGTTTTGGCATCTTTTTAAATATTTTTAATAGATTTGAGAGGGGAAGTAAGAGGGAGGGAGAGAAACATCGACCATTGATGTGAGAGCGAAACATGTGAGAATGAAACAACCATCAGCTGCCTCCTGCACGTCCCCTACAAAGGATTGAGCCCACAACCCAGTCACGTGCCCTGACTGGAAATCGAACCCGCAACCTTTGGGGCCACAGGAAGACGTTCAGGGCACCTTGGAGATCTTCAGGAAACATGTACTTAGCTATTTTTTCCCCCTGAGAATGTAAACTGTGAGCTCAGTGTCTTAACCACAACAGTCTAGTGTTATGGGGATGGATATTTAATGATGGAGACAGTCAGGTCTGTCTGAGATATAAGAGGAAAAAATGGGCTGTTAACAGGCCATGTCCGGGAAGCAGCGCATGTGAGCGCTGGGGGAGGGAGCTCCAGGGAGGACCGGGAGATGGGCTGGGAGGGGTGAGGGGGGGAGAGTAGAAGGGAACTATTCCAGTTGTCTCTCCAGACCTCAGGCTGAGGAGCACCAGGACAAGCTTTCCTGTGGTGCTGAAGTTTCCAGTTTGAATTTTGAGGGCCTAGAAAAAGGCAAAGTAGTTGAAGGCCTCTAAAACCTTTTAAAAAATAGTAGAGCAATTTACGTTAGTAATGCCTAATGGTAGCTAGTAGGGCCAGAATTCTAGTAGGTTGCTATGCACTTAAGAAATAACCGAATGTATCAGTTTAAATAGTCTCTGGTTTTGTGGGTAAAATTCTACACGGTTCTTTTCTTTTGTGTTTTAGCATTTTTTTGGTGTTTTTTTGTTTGTTTTTAAGAACACCTTACATTTTAGACAAATTTTAAAAAAACCTAGATTGTTGTTCAACTTGTGTGGAGCTACACAACCATGTTTGGATGTTGTTGGGAATAAGCTGGATCGAGGGAAAAGGAAATAAAACAATAAAACGGGGGCATACTTGAGTAACATTTGACAAGGTATTGGAGCTAGAGCCTTACTAACTAAACATCATAATTTTCTCTCCTTCATTTCCCCCCTTTTTAAAAAAAATATCTTCACCTGAGGGTATGTTTATGTTTTTATTGATGAGAGAGAGAGACGGAGGGAGGAAAGGAGGGAGGGAAAGAGGGAGAGAGAGAGGGAGAGAGAGAGAGAGAGGGAGAGAGAGAGAGGCATTGATATGAGATAAATATTGATCAGTTGTCTCCTGTCTGTGCCCTACTGGCTAGGTGTCCTGACTGGGAATCAAACCTGTGACCCTTCAGTGTACACTCCAATCAACTGAGCCACACTGGCCAGGGTCATTTTCCCTTTTTTGATGAGGACCCGGAAGAAGTAAAATAAAAAAAAATATCTCAGTTAGTTAAAGGATTATGCGGAGGGTGAGGGGGTGTTATGGAATTACTTTAACCATAAAATTCCTTTGTGTACAGAATTTTCTTATACATCTTTTCTACTCTGCTATGATGATGTAACATGTTCTTAGGGCTAGGAAGAGGTTTTTGTTCACCAGCAGGCCAGGCGCTCAGCATTTGTAAACCAGTCTTTGCTTTTTTGTTTTTGCTGAAAATGTAACTTTTTAAAAATTAAATTATAGTTTTTATTTTCTTCAGATTAGAGAAGTATTATATGCTTGATATAAATAAGACAGAAAGGAAAGAAGTACAAAAAGAAAAAGTTAGTAAATTTTCTCATATCTTTCTAAAATTCTAACCCCTTGAAGTAATCAATAGTATCAGGATACTTGTTCAATTTTCTCTTTGCTGATATAACTATATACAAATATATAAAAATTTTTCTATTAAAACTAGAAACAATGCACATCAGGCTACAATATTTTTTTTGAGATATAATTGACATGTAACATTGTGTAAGTTTAAGAAGTACAATGTGATGATTTTTAAAAATATATATCTTTATTGATTTCAGAGAGGAAGGGAGAGGGAAAAAGAGAAACATCAGTGATGAGAGAGAATCATTGATTGGCTGCCTCCTGTATGTCTCCCACTGGAGATCAAGCCCACAACCTAGGCATGTGCCCTTGACCAGAATCGAACCCAGAACCCTTTAGTCTGCAGGCTGACACTCCATCCACTGAGCCAAACCAGCCAGGGCAATGTGATGATTTTTTAAATGTTTTTATTGATTTTAGAGAAAGAGGAGGGGAGAGGGATAGTTAGATAGAGAGATAGAAACATCCATGAGAAACATTAATTGCTTACACACTCCCTACTGGGGATCAAGCCCACAACTTAGGCATGTGCCTTGACCAGGAATCAAACCCACGACCTCTTGGTTCATCAGTCAATACTCAACCACTTAGCCACACCAGCTGGTCTGTGATGATTTGATATGTTTCTATATTACAATATGATTACCACCATAGCATAAACTACCGTGTTTCCCTGAAAATAGGACATCCTCCGAAAATAAGACCTACTTCATGGAAACATAAGACATCCCCTGAAAATAAGACCTAGTGCATCTTTGGGAGCAAAAATTGACACTGTCTTATTTTCGGGGAAACAGGGTAGCACCTTTCATGTCATGTACTTATCATTCCTTTTTGTGGTGAGAACATTTAAGATAGTCTCTTAGCAACTTTCAAGTATATAATACTAGAGGCTCAGTGCACAAAAATTCATGAACTCAGTGGGGTGGGGGGTGTCCTCAGCCCGGCCTGTGCCCTCTCACAGTCCGGAGCCCTTGGGGGATGTCCAACTGACTGCTTAGGCCCGCTCCCCGTCTGGCATCCCTCTGCAGGAGGTTACCTGTGGACCCATCAGGGGATGGCGCTAACCACTGCCGCCTGCCATTGCTGCTCCATTGGCCTCGCTCTGTGGTGAGTGGCCAGCCCTGCCTCCCGATTGCTCCTCTATCGCCAGTCGCCGCCCCCTTCCCCCCACCACATCGCTGTCCCCTCCCTCTGCTCGCTGGCATCCACCTTGGCTGCCCTGGCACTGCTGGCTTGTCAGGGCGCCCCCCCCCCCCCCATACACACACACACAGACTGGTGGTTCTGCCGTTCAGTTAATTTGCATATTAGGCTTTTATTATATAGGATAATACAGTGTTGTTAACTGTAATCACAATGCTGTTCACTAGGTCCCTAGAACTTACTGGTCTTCTACATGCACGTCTGTACCCTTCAACCATCATCTCCCCAATTCCCCCACCTCCCAGCCCCTGGTAACCACCCTTCTACTCTGTTTCTACGAGGTGAGCTTTTTAAGATTCCACATATGGGTCAAATCAATACAGTGCTTGTCTTTTTCTGTCTCATTTATGTCACTTAGCTTAATGCCCTCAAGATCCATCATGTTGTCACAAATGACAGGATTTCCCTTTTTCTCTTGGCTGAATAATATTTCATTGTGTATATACATACCATGTCTTCTTTATCCATTCATCTGTTGATAGACACTTGGGTTGTCTCCAAATTTTGGCTATTTTAAATGGTGCTACAATAAACATCAGGATGCAGATACCTTTTAGATATCCAGAAGATTTTTTTCAACGTAACAAAATGCTATGGACTTTCCAAGTTAAAAACTCACTTATGTCATGGCTGCTTACTTAATCAGATTGGCTCAAGTTTTGTGCTAATGCACCAGTTCTCTGAATGTCCTTGTATGTGAGTTTGACTCTGCTAACACACAGAAGCTTTCACTTAGGTCTGTCAGAATCCCCAAAGTGGTTTTACTTTCCAAAAGTTACAGTAATTATTAGTTTGACTCACACGATAGGAAATTATATATTTTCCCACATTCTTGCCAGCTTAATTCATTTTAGCAGTATTAAATTTCCAATCTCTTTTTCCTGTTTTGTTTCAGATTATTTCTTTAGGGAGCATTTGCCACTATTTTTACCTCTTTAAGAAAAAAAAATCCATTCATTTGAATTATTCATGCTCTGCCTTTTCCTCAGTTTTCTAATGTGCATAGGATTTTTTACAGAAGTGGAGAAGAAAACTTGAGCCTAAGCTTACTGAGCGTAATCACTCTATATTGAAAAGAAACAAAACACTTGATTTCTATTTATAATAAGGTAAATATGGACCTTTCGATCTTAATTTTTTTCCCTTCGAAACGTGTATTACTTGAGAAATGATCTCGAAAATATAAATGTTTTGATGGGGGAAAAACAAAAACAATACACGAAGATGGGAGATTTTAAAGGCATTTTAAGCTTGCAAAGCTAGTGAGGCATCCTTCTAGAATCCAAAGGTCTGAAGACAAAGGCTCTTTGAGAGCATCAGGTGTAAGTTATTCTGAATTACGTCCAGAGGAAAAAGGAATCGCGGCAGATAGGAATCCCGATCCGGGGCGTTGTTGAAAGCCCCTGCCCTGCTGATCCCGCTTGTTTTTCTGGGAGGTGAGACTAGGTTCCATTTCTCCTGTCCTTGCAGTGGCTGAGTTCATTATAGAATTATTTGTATATAACTCCAGGAGTGCATTGGCTAATCAGAAACAGCTGCACAACTGGGCTCGTTTATATGAACAGAATGACTAAATCAATCAGCCAAATTTCTTGCATTCGGCTAGGTGTAGCTCAGAAAAATAACAGCGCGTTGAAACGGACCTGACAGACGGCAGAGAGACTGCGTCTGGGCAGCACAGGTTGGAACTGGGAATTGAGGAACCCTGTGAGTCCTTGATATCTGCCACCTTCAAGCGTAACTCGGCGTTCAGTGCTGGTGTTTTAAAGGCTAGGGGGCTTCGTAAAGGGATATCCTGCTCCAAAGAAGAACCCGGGAGAGGTGTGTCCTCTGAAGGCTGGGACTCCTGCGTGAGGCTGGATTGTCCAGATCGAGGCCCCTGGCAGATAGGAGCGTGCCTTCTGCCAGGGCCCCGGGCTGGGAAAGCGTCACAGACAAGACAAGCGAACTGACCTATGTGACCAGAGGGAGCCACACTCAATCAGGGAGAAGACACGAGTTCCCCAGGGAGATGGGGCCCAGAGTCCTGAGTGATGTGGCCAGAGGAATTCCCCGGGTTATGTGTTCACGTGCAAAACCCAAAGTTCCGTGAGAGGGGAATGAGTTCCCAGAATGCACCCCGTCCATTTGGCTCCTTGGGGGTAGTCTTGAAACCGGAGGTCTGAGAGGAGGGAAATCTTTAGCCCTCAAGTCTCCGAGTGTGCCACAGGCTTGAGGAACCCTGGGCTCTACCACTTACAAACACAGGCCACTCTCAAGGCCGGAAGCCCACCAGCCCCAACTAGCCGGAGTCACCAGGCGGATTGGGCTCCGAGTGCCTGGTTGGCCTGATGTGGAGGAGACCTTGGCAGGGAGCTGCCTTAGGGTTTGTCCTGCGAGTGGCACAGTGAGGGAAGGTGCCAGGGGGCATTGGCAGCTGTCCTCTTGCTGCATGCCACAGCAATGGCACTCGTATTTGCAAACACGTCTTCTTGGGGCCCCATATGCTGATGCCTCTGCCCTGACTTCACGTTGACCCTGCCCTGGGTGGGGATGTCTATCAGTCCTCAGAGAGAGTGTAGACTTTTGAAAATTAACTCCCTTGAGGGGTAAGACCCGAAAGCAACTAGCGCATTTACTGAATTCCTGTTGCATCGAATCTGCTGACGGTAGAGTGGTAAAGTGACAAGAGCAGTAAACCAGGAGTTCAACATTTGTATTTTAATCCCAGGTTTATTGCCTCGTGGTCATATGACCTTGAAAACAATAGACAGCAAATATCTGTAAGAAGGGGGAGAAAATTGAGGCTAGTGATGGGACAGATGGGACACCTCTGGACAAGGCACGGTCTAGACAAGGTAACTGTTAACTTTTTAATTTACCAGTCAGGACTATGATGAGTCTGAGATGTTACTGTGCCCGTGTTTGACTAGGTATTTGGTCAGTAAGAGGGAGACGTATGTGTCTATCACATTTCTCATTTAGGTAAACCAGTATTGTGTTTTGTGTGTAATATATAAATGTGAAATTACATTTCAGCAAACTCATCCAGTTGTTCATTTTTATTTGAACCTCCCTGTATGCTTGCAGAAGAAAGAATGTTAACTATTACCCCGAGGTTTTCTTTGTGATGTTATTTACGGGAGTGGGATATGAGCTGGATGAGTCCCGGTCTGTCTGTAGACCTTGTTTTATTTACATGCAGTGAAAAATCACACTACTTCACTATATGCATACACACATACCCATTATACTGGTCCTTATTCTGAATTAGCATACACGGGCTCACAACACAAACCACCTGCCCTCACCATCTACCGCGCACAGATACATCATTGGCTAAACCCACCTAAAGAGCTCTTCAGATATAACCAGGAAGTACCAAACCCAGACTCCAGTGGGAAAACACATGTATTGCTGTAGCTTTATACCCATCGGCCTTTGTAGTTTCTTAGAAGGCAGAGGTCATTGCCCAGTGTGGCGCTGTGTGTGCCGTCTCAGACAGCGCACCGTGTGCAGGTGACCGTAGTGCGTGCTGCGGAGGATGCACACTGTGATGGTGCTGACTCCGGGGAGCGGATGAAAATGCCAGTGGGGCTTTCCCTGGCGAGTTCTACCAAGACTGTTGCTCGGCGGTGGTGACCGGTGCTGGTTGAGGCTCTTGTTTGCATTTCTTACTGCTGGTCTGAGGAATGATATGTTGCTGTTTTGGCTCGGAGGCAGACCGTTTTGGGTGGCATCCAGGAAACTGTGCATTGCTCTTGCTTCCCGAGATTGGTGCTAACATTACGGGCCTCCAGCTGTGCATAGAGAGACCCTGGACCAACACACTGCCAAATGGCGCCCCTGTGGGCTCCCTGCTTTACGGAGAACTTAGACACGCTGTGTGCCTGGGAGGTGAACCTTAGGACGGTGTCCAAGAGAGCCCACCCACCGTCTGAGGGTAAGGAGAAAATGCCTTCTGAGTTCCAACCCAGAAGCCCAAGAGAGAAACTTTCCCTCTACTCCCCTTCAGCTCTGGCCCCAGCAACACGAGGGGCGAGGAACAGGGAGGAGGGTCCTGGTGGCGGAGAGAGAGCAAGGCCAACAGGGACAGCTGGGGAAAGAATCAGATGGTCCTGAGCGGCAGGGAGAAGCCCCGGAGTGGGATGGGGAGGCCGGGGGTGAAGGGACTGGATCCTGAGCTTCCTCCGCAGGGTAAGGAGCTCCCGGGCCGAGGGAAGTTGCTGGGCAGAGGGCAGAGGGCAGAGGGCAGAGGGGTTGGAAGTGCAGGGAAATGAGGTGAGAGGGACTAAGCTGTGGTCTGCCCTTAGGAAGAACTCGTCAGGAAGCAGAAATAAGAAGGTGTCTGTTCTCTTCCTGCTTACACAGAAGTCAGGAATGAAGTATTTCTCTTCAGATTTCTAGCAATTGTTGTTTAGAGAATATTAATATCATCTAACATAGATCACTTACTGTGTACCAGGCCATGTTCTAAATGCTCTAAGTCACTGGATCCGTATAACTCTATGAGGCAGGCTGTGTGTCTTCATTGCAGAGATGAGGAATTTGGGTTAGTCACCTGGCCCAAGTTCACGCAGCTAACCGGCCAGATTAGAGATTCAGTCCCAGCCGGGTGGGTGGCTTCAGAGCCCCCTCGGAACCCTGGTGTCCCAGCCTCCGTCCAGTTGGAAAGATAGCTAAGCACTGACCCAGTGTTCTGGGGAGTAGCCTAGGCTTTCTGTTCCTCTGTTTCCCTGCTCGATCCTGGGTTACGGCCACCAACTCACTGTGGAAAGGACACCCAGAGACGGTCAACACCATCGGCTGATCCACCAGCTCTTTGTATCTGAACCACCCACTTTGACCCCTGACACCCATCACAGACATGTGTTCTCATTGACCCCCTAAGACCTCAGCGGTCTCTAAGGAGGAAGAAGAATGTTCTAGAGTATCATCACAAATTCCACCCAAGACTGGTGTCAGTGACTGGTGTCCCATTATGTTCTCAAGAATAAACGAATGACGCAAGTTACATTCAGCCAGTGGGGCAAAGACTCTTCTACTCAGCGATAACACGGAGAGCCTTTCCTAAAGTCCCGGAACGCGTGAGCTGGGAAGCAAAGTTGAAAATGGAGATCATTTTGCCGGACCTCCATGGCCCAGGTGAGGAGTCAGAATCGCAGAGAAGTTTCGGATGGCTTTCCCAAGGCCGGTGGCTGTAGGTAACAGAGCCCGGGCCTGCTGAGTGTCAGTCCAGCCCTCCCTCCCCTGCCTGAGAGTGCGTCCACTACCCGAGAAATGCCTTTGTTACTAAATCCCAGGTGAACCCCAGGGTGATCTTTCTTTGCTGGGTGGGACGGGGGAGGGGGGGACCTTGCCGTTCATGTGTGAGCGGTGTAGTGGACACCCCCTTCCTACGGCCCAGCCAAGGAGAAGGGCCTACCTGCCCCATGGAGCTGGCGGCGCTGAGCCTCTGCCTTCTGGGCAGTTCCGGGGAGGAGAGCAGATGCCTGCCCCCAGTACCCTCTGCTCGCATCACTTGTCTTGGGGGTGAGGGAATCAAAGTAACTCAGTGTCTAGCAGAGTTCAGTGAGGGGGATGAGGGAGAGAGGGAAATGGTCACCTTGTTTTCATAAAGAAAAATATTTCTCAAAACCCTGCTGCTGAGAGTACTTGTCGGGCAGCCAGGCCTCCTCCAGCTCTGGCCACATTGGCGTCCGAGAGGCCTCAGGCCCCGGAGCCAGCAGAGCCTCCCGGAGCTCCGCTTCCCCAGCCACCGGGCAGGTCCACCCAGGACCCACCTGGGGTCAACAGGCAACCCTGGGCCTCCAGATCAACGACCTGGGGTCCCCACGAGCCAGAATGGGGAAGAATTCAGCTTTTTATCAGATAAAGACAGAAACCTAGGGCCAGAAGGGCACCTGGAACTGTTTTCCCACCTCTGGGCTATGCTCGGGGCTCATCGGGGGCTGCAGAGTATCCCTGTCCGGGGCTGACTTCAGCCCTGGTCTCGTGTGACCCCACCCACAGCAAGAGCCTTGGTGCGGGGGGCTGAAGCTGCACGTGCAGAGAAGCAACTTGAGGGCCATTAGCCACAACCCCTTGGCCAGTGGTCCCCCCAGCACCCTCCTTTCTGTGAAGGAGGTAGGGGTGCTTTATTCCTGCAGACCCCACAGTCCCGTCTGTCAGCCCCGTGGTGATGTCTCCTGTGGCAGTTTACCTAACCATCTCTTCCAGCCCAGAGGTGGACAGAACGGAGAAGCTCTCAGGCGAGCGGAGGCAGGACAAAACCAGCTCTGTTCTCGGGGCCGATCGGATCCGGAAGGCTCCCGGGGAGATGCGCTGGTCAGCGGCCCCCCGGGGCCTTTCCAACCTCAAACCCACAGGCGCCCGCTCTTGGTCAGAGGACAAGAGGATCTCTTTTTTCCCTGATGTGACCCAGAACTCTTCTGGAATGAAGCAAAGAGCCAGAGCCAGGACACCAATGTAAAAGTTTTTGACACTCGAGTCCCTGGTCCCTCCGCCTCTAGAAAGGATTAGGATGGCAGTTTGGTGACACATCCTGTCTCTGAGCGCGCTGTTCCTGTGTCAGCCCGCCTCCCGTGCTGCCTCCTGGGCACAGGCAGACTTCTGACTTCTGGCTGCTCCACCCCCCCCCCTAAGCCGGGATGGTCCAGAAGTGGCTGAGCAGTCAAGGAGAGCAGAGGGTCCCGCTGTGGGCAGGCACGGGGCTGCTGCAAAGGGGCCCCACCTCCTCCTGGACCGCCTGCCTCGGCGGCGGAGGAAACTTGTGAACTCTCATGAAACCAGTAACGGCCTGCTTCCTTGGAGGAACTGGAGGGCAGGGTGTGCTGTAACGAACCCTGTTGCGTAAGCTAACACACTGAGTTCCTCCTCCCCCTGCCCCCACGGGGAACACGGGAAGGACCGGAGGCAGAAGAGCTGCACAAGTCAGCTCCGTCCTCTGTGGGGGAGCCTGGCCCCGTGTGTTCTGGGGCCCGGGAAAACGGGGTAGCGGGTCCCTTCAGCTCTTTCCAGAGGCAAAAATGTTTTTAAGAGAGAAAATGTAAAAATAAATGTAAGGACGCTACACGTGCTTTAGAGCTAAAGCACAACAAAAACAAGCACGCATCGTCTAAACCAGGGTTTTGAGACCTTTTTAACGGTGACCCACATTTTTCATTGAGATCCACGACAGACAGATAGATGATAGGAACAAAAGGTTTATAAAAACAATCCCCATTCTTACCCAATGCAATGCATTTTTGGTATTATACATAGTATATTTTATTGATTTCAGAGAGGAAGGGAGAGAGAGATAGAAACATTAATGATGAGAAAGAATCATTGAAAAACAAGCACGCATCGTCTAAACCAGGGTTTTGAGACCTTTTTAACGGTGACCCACATTTTTCATTGAGATCCACGACAGACAGATAGATGATAGGAACAAAAGGTTTATAAAAACAATCCCCATTCTTACCCAATGCAATGCATTTTTGGTATTATACATAGTATATTTTATTGATTTCAGAGAGGAAGGGAGAGAGAGATAGAAACATTAATGATGAGAAAGAATCATTGATTGGGGAGGGCAGTTCGGGGTGATCACGCCGGCAGAGGAGGGAAGTTGCGGGGCACCAGGCCTGCAGGGAAGGGCAGTTAAGGGGAATCCAGGCCTACAGGGGAGGGCAGTTAAGGACAATCAGGCTAGCAGGGAAGTGGTTAGGGGGTGATCAGACTGGGAGGCAGAAGTGGTTAGGGGCAGTCAGGAAGGCAGGCAGGTGAGCAGTTGGGAACCAGCAGTCCTGGATTGTGAGAGGAATGTCCAACAGGCAGTCAGACATCCCTTGAGGGGTCCTAGATGGGAGAGGGTGCAGGCTGGGCTGAGGGACACACCCTCCTGTGCACGAATTTTGTGCACCAAGCTCTAGTCCTATATAATAAAAGGCTAATATGCAAATTGCCCCCTAGACCAGGAGTTCAACCAGGGTGCAGGGCCGGCCAGGGGAAGGGGCTGCAGGTGATTGGGGTAGGGAGCCCATCAGGGATGGGGCTGGCCAGCCAACTTTTTGCATCCCCTCCCCCTGGCCAGCTGGCCTGGTCAGCCCCGATCGGGCGGGCCGACTGGACCCCACCCGTACACGAATTTGTGCACTGGGCCTCTAGGTCAGTAAATATTTATTGAAAGACATGTTATCTAGTTGTATCTGATTAACACAATCAGATCAGAAAGAGTCTAATGATCTATGGTAATATTAATAAAATAATTTTTGAAGGGCAGTTTAACATACTTGATTTATGATGTAGCATAAGAAGTGACAAGACAGGTAAGAAAGACCCCCCAAAGTCTGAGTTACAGAGCAGAACTGCTAAACCCATGTGGGTTTCAGGTCCTCGGCAAAGTTGAGGTTTGTCAGGTTTGACCTGTGAGTGAGCCTGGGGCACGTTGGGGGCACTGTGCTTGGAAAAGGGAAGTGGGAGAGGTGTGGGCGAGCTGGTGCTGCCGAGCTGGGAGCTCGAGCGTCCTTCTGGCTTTCCACCGCCGCATGCATCCGAAGCTGCCCTCCTCACCCGCCTGGGGCCGGCAGCTCGAGACGATGTGATTCGGGCTTGAATCGCCCAAGTTTGGGGTTGGGAGATTTCTCTCGAAAGGAGGGCGCTTGCAGACTGCTCTCTGTTGAATCCTAAATGGAGCCTTTGTTTCAAGGTCTGCGCCACCCCTGCCCTAGCGGGGCATTGAGGCTGAGAAGTGGTCTGGGGCCATGGAGACCTGGCAGGGGGCCTGGCGCAGAGTGAAAGGGGCCCCCTGCACCCCTCAGCCTGGTTTCCTGTGAGCATCTGGCCCCACGTGCTGGCCTCCAGTCCCCGGCCTGCCGGTCCTGATCCCAACGCGCCGTCCTGCTGCTGAACTAACGCAGCTACAGGTCCTTCTTTCAAGCGGTTGCGGGCGTGTGTGTGTGTGTGTGTGTGTGTGTGTGTGTGTGTGGCAGGAGGGAGGGTTGAGGAGGGAGGGTAGGGGAAGCAGGCGTTTGCAAAGAGGAGAGGGAAAGACAATATGTAACTTGGACACATTTAACCTCGAGGTGATGGCTGTGTATTTTAGATATTCATTCAAGTTTGGCATAACCTGACCCCAGAGAAAATGGCTAGGGACCACTGGGAACTGAGGACGAGGTATATTCTTCACAAAATCCCTGGGGATCCAGCCGCAGAACAGGGAGCCCTGGCCCCTTGGCTGTGGTCAGGGATGGCAGGCCACCTACGCCTGTGATTGGCAAACTGCGGCTCGAGAGCCACATGCTGCTCTTTGGCTCCTTGAGTGTGGCCCTTCCACAAAATACCACCGCCTGGGCGATTCGATTTTGAAGAAGTGGTGTTAGAAGAAGTTTACGTTTGAAAAGTCTGGCTCTCAAAAGAAATTTCAGTCGTTGTACTGTTGATGTCTGGCTCTGTTGACGAATGAGCTTGCCGACCACTGACCTAGGCAATCCTGTGTTTAATAATGTGCTTAGTGTTGTATGAAAGGAGAGAAGGTTAGCACTCCCCTTGACAAGGATGGAAGAGGCTCTCGGGACTAACAACATGCATACGGTTAAGGCATTGCCACCTACTTTTTTGGTTGCAGGCACATCCCCAGTGCGGGGTGTGTAAGAGGCAGCTGATCCATGATTCTATTCTCTCTCATGGATGTTTCTAATTCTCTATCCCTCTATTTTCCTCTCTGTAAAAAAATCAATAAAAATATTTTTAAAAAATAAAAAATAAAAATAATAATTTGCTTAGTTATTTATACCTATTTAAGAGAAAGAACACTCTTGGGTAAGACCACATCTAGTGGGGAAGGGGGAAAATAGGGGGGCGTTTGTAATAGCGGCAACAATAAAAAAAATTAACTAAAAAGTAAATGTAATACTTTAAACAATAAAGAGTAAATAAATAAATAAATGCCAGAGAGCATTCAAAAATAAGAGAGGCCGGCAGAGAGCCCCCGGTACTACGGTAGCTGCAGCTTTGCCCTTGGGTGACCTTGGGCCTCTGTAAATCGGGGAGCGTGGAGGTGCCCCCCTCGGAGCTCCTGCAGCTCCAACCCCCGCGGCTGCCCCAGGCCTGAGGAGCATTCTCCGGCAGGAAGGAGAGGCTGCCCCAGCTCCCTTCTCAGGCAGCCAGCGAGCACATTCCTTCCCGTGCCCACATATGGAAGCAATTTCTAGGTTCGCCAAGGCACTTGTGCTGCTGGGCTCAGCCGGAGGAGCCCGGGGATGGGAAGCGGAAAGAGACAAAAAGCTGCACGTGTTTTCCTTCCGCGCGCACGCTCCTCTCTGGAACCGCCCGGGCAGGTGGCTCTGGGCTGTCTCCGGGGGGTGCCGGTGAGGGGCATTGGGGGGCAAAGTCTCGCTAAAGACAGAGTGGGTGCTGTCTGCCTCTCTTCCCCGGAAGCCTTAAGGCTGGAGGCTGGGGAGGAACATGGGTCCCCCAGTTTTGTCCCCACATTTATCGTCATCTTTCTCTCCGGCCTGTTCAAATGCGGACTGTGGCTGCCGTTAGTTGAAAGTTGAACTGGGAAACATCAGCCCCGGGCTTTGAAGAGGAGGATGTTTTATTAGTTCCTTCTCTGCCAAGGTGACCCTTTGCTCATGTTCCTCTTCTGAGCTCCGTGGGGGTTTGGGTAGCGGTTGAGCCATAATTCCTGTGAACTGGTGGGCATGGACTCCGAAATCCAGGTCAAGACGGTGAGTCGCAGAGCCTCCTCTGTGGCCTGGTTCTCATCACTGGTCCGAAGGACCGTGTTCTCTCCATCCCTTCCCCGTCACGCCGGACCGCAATTCCTGGGAAAGAGCTCACTGAGGGCATATTTATAGAGAGATGCCTTTTGTCCTCCTTTCATGGGTCTCTAACCCCTCTACTGCCTACACCCCTCCAACCTTAAGACAAACATTAATTTGTAAAGCAGGGATATTCTTCCTAGGAATGAAACCTGAGTAATTAGGGGTCTATAAACATGTACCGATGCTTGTTAAAACTTTTCATCCATGTTCTCATAGACCCCCCCCCCCCCCCACGATCCCTTCCAAATACTTCCTGGAAAAATACCTCTCAAAATTTATACAGTAGGCTGATCGGTGCCCAAGGACTCTTAGCGGGAACCACATTCCTTTTTGTTTTGTTTCGGTGCTGGATCTCCAGCGCAGAGCCTTCTGGTCAAAGAGGCCCTGGAATTCCCTCAGAGAAAACACATTTACGACTCTGGGCTTGCTGCTGTCGAGGGCCGGGAATCAAAACGACATAAAGATAGAAACACTTATCGGGACCTCGCCTGTCTGGCCGCCCTATTTCAGAACACTCAGATTAGCTCTGCCTGGCTTTGAACATGGCTGTAATTCCGTACTTACGCTTTTCCTCCTATGGTCTCTGGACTATTTTAAAGCAGCTAACCTTGCCGCCGTATAGAACCATAATCAGGCATGTTTATTTTAAGTCCCGTGTTCCTCTTCTGAGCTCCTCTGGAGTTTCGTAAACTGGAGGCATTTATGATTGTTAGATTCTCTTCACTCGCCTCCTGTCTGCGAGGTGCTAACAGTCTGAAGGGCCAGTCCCAGAGAGAGCTGGAGTGCAGGCCTGTTCCCGCTGGGAGGGTCTGCAGTGTTCAGTCCGCCCGGCCCGGCGAGGTGCTCTGTGCTAGCCAGCGAGGCAGCGCCCTCCTCTGCCGAGAAGATGAAGACCCTCACCCAGCTGTTCTGAGGCCTCGCCTTCCTCTGCAGGGCGGGCAGCACAGCCCCCTTCTGGTTTCTAGGGCGGCTGCAGCCACACCCTCCCGGACATCCTGCTCCCACTGACCAATCACGTTCCCCTCTCAAGGCAGTCACCCCCAATCCTCCCTCCTCTGCAGCCTGCTCTTGCGTCACTCACTCAGCAAACATGTGTGCTCACTATTGAGGGTTGCTTGTGTTCCAGAAGGGAGAAACAGAGAGCAAACAAGCAAACAAATAGCTGTTAGATAAATTAATGCACAACTCACACTTAGATTAATTACTTAGATAATGAATTGTGAGATGTGTTAAGAAAAAGGCTGGCAGACGATGGGAAGAGGATGCTGGGGACACTACTTGAGATACAGCTGTTCGGGAAAGCGTCTGAGGACTGAGACGTAAATGACGAGGAGCCAGACACGGACACCCGGAGGGAATGTGCGTCAGGCAGAGGGAATGTCCACTGCAAAGGCCCTGGGGTGAGAATAAGTTGACCAGGTCCAGACAAAGAGAGCGGGAGAGTGTGGCTGTGGGGAGAGAGCGAAGGACGCAGTCAGAGATGTAGGCCAGGGCCCAGTGCCCCGTAAGGACTGGAACAGGGTTCAAGCCAGTGGATAGCATCAGATGTGTGTTTTATTTATTTTTTATTTTATTTTTTAAAATATTTTTTATTGATTTTTTTACAGAGAGGAAGAGAGAGGGATAGAGAGTTAGAAACATCGATGAGAGAGAATCATCGATTGGCTGCCTCTTGCACACCCCCTACTGGGGATGTGCCCGAAACCAAGGTACATGCCCCTGACAGGAATCGAACCCGGGACCCTTCAGTCCGCAGGCCAACACTCTATCCACTGAGCCAAACCGGTTTCGGCAGATGTGTGTTTTAATAAAGTCACTTTTGTTCCCTCCGCACCACCGCCCAGCTCTGAGCTCAGGCCTCGCTCCCTAACTCACAGCTGCTCTTCCCATCCTGGTGCCCCCAGCTCTTTCTGCTGCGCCTGGCCCTCCCGGTCCTGAGCCCGGTCCCTCCCTTCCCCAGCCCCAGCCCCAACCGATCCACCAGGCCTGGGCCTGAAAGGATGGGTGAGTCCCTCTGCCCCGAGCCGGGCTGCAGCACTGGACAAAGAAGAGAGAAACGTGTGTGCTCGGCCTGGGGCCTGTGGGCAGGCTCCCCCCTCCTGACTTCAGTTCCCACCTCTGTCCGGGGGCTCCAGCTGCACGCGTCAGGGGTGGGCACTGACACTGCAGTAACCGTGTTCATCAGGTACTTGCTTTACGCGTTTACTCCTCTATGAGATCACGCTGTTGTTATTCCTACACTAGAGGCCCTGGGCACGAAATTCGTGCACTTGGAGGGGGGTCCCCCTCAGCCCGGCCAGTGCCCTCTCGCAGTCCAGGAGCCCTCCGGGGGGGGGGGTCCCACTGCCACAGAGGCAGGAGCGGCTCCCGCCACTGGCGGTGCCGGCACCAGCCTTGAGCCCGGTTTCTGGCTGACCAGTATTCCCCCGGTGGGAGCGCACTGACTGCCGTGGGGCGGATCCTGTGCTGAGTGAGTGTCTACCCTCTGGTGGTCAGTGCAGGTCATAACGACTGGTCCTTCCACCATTTGGTCTATTTGAATATTAGCCTTTTATTATATAGGATTACCATGTAGAAAAGCACAGAGTGGTTAAGTGAGTTGTCCAGAATGCCAAGCTAGAACGTGGGTGAGCCAGGATTCAAAGCAGGCAGTCTGATAGCCCCACGCTCTGAATTGCAGTCTGATAGCCCCACGCTCTGGATCACTATATTCTACTGTGGCTGCATTTCCCACCCTCACAGTCCTGAACAAGGTGCTTCGCCAGTTCGTTCAGCCTGGAGTGCAGCCCTCATCAGGGGCGATGCGCTCCCACCAGGATGAGCTCCCAGTTGCTTCTATGGCAAAACCTCTTGCGGTTCTGTAGCCTTTTCTCTCCCCTAGGAGGTAAACCTGGGTGCGTGGCTCATTTCCACTGCCTGGGTGTCCTGAGCTCTCTCCATTGTCGCATCACAGCCTGTGCCTCCACCAGAAGTGGCCAGAGCAGAAGAGAAGCTAGAGAGCAGTTTTCTCTCTGGGTTGCTGTGTCCCAAGGAGCAGCCGAGTGGCATCTATTCAATGAGCACCCTTATATAGGGGCAAAAAAATGAATGGGGAATATTTCCCATGTTTAAGTCCAGCGCTTGCTCTCTCTCAGTGTCACCGACTGGCAGGTCATGGATGTGCATGCATAAGGTTCTGTTTCTCTTGCTTGGTGTCTGGAGCTTTGCAAACACAAGGAACTGATTCTTCTCTTTCTAAATATGCATCCTTCACACTACCAGGTTTTTCCTAAGTTCACTCTTTACGTTAATCTCCACCACGAACGACTTATTCATTGGAGATAGTTTCAGAAGACGTGATATATTTTTTAAAAATACATTGATAATTTTACCTATAAGAGGTCATTCAGAAAATGCAAAGCATTAGTCCAGTGCAAACTGTTAGGAAATATTCTTGGCATTCTGTGTTTTGATTTTTACAAGAGACACTTTGCTGAGACCCATAGTTCTTCTACAGTGATTCTTTTCCTTTCTAAAAGAGCAGCAGTTATTGGGAGTAGCAATCCAAAGTTCCACCAAGCCACTATAAATGTAGCAGCCTTTCTCCTCATTCTGCAAATGTGCATGGGTTTTTTAGTCTAGCCATATCCTGGAGGTGCATCAGCTGTCTCCATGGAACATCGATATTGTGTGTGTGTGTGTGTGTGTGTGTGTGTGTGAGAGAGAGAGAGAGAGAGAGAGAGAGAGAGAGAGAGAGAGAGAGAGATTGCATGCCTGGGCTAAGACATAGGTAGCTGTTTATTTCTACTAATCGTTTCAGTCTGCTAGTCAAACTTGGCCATTCTGTCCCGAAGGTGACTTTTCCCACAGAAGTGAGCATTTGATGACCAGTGCAGCTAAGCCAGAGGCCCCCACAGTGCTCATCTCCCCAACACAGCAGCGCCCCTGCCCCCAGCCACAGCGGGGGACCTATACTGCTGGTGAATAAGAGGAAATGGAACATCAGGATGGGTTGGCCAGGGTCTAGTTTCCATTCATGTGGTAATATTCACATAGCAGAATTGGTTGGGCTCCTTAACTGTCTGTCAGATCAGGAATCCTTAAGAAAAAAGAAAGGAAAAAAAAAATAGGAAAATCTTTTCATTGGAAAACATCTTGGAACCTACGAGAATGACACAGGAAGCTGGTGGTATGAGTTCTCCATATCCTTGAAATTCTGTTGCTGCTTTCTTGGACATGCCTGCTAGAAGCATGGAGTTGCCTTTTCATGAAATTTACCCTGTGAAAGAAGTTCTTATTCCCTTTTACTCATATATTTAGTTTATCTGTTAAATGTTACTATGCAACAAATGAACCCCAAACGTAGTGGCTTAAGACAACATTTAGTTGTTTGTGAACCTGCAGTCTGGGCTGGGTGGGCTCAGCCGTGCAGCTCTTCCGCTGCCCTCGCTTTCACCAGACCGGGTTGCTGCGTTCAGACGGCAGGTGACCTGGGACGGGACATGGTGGGAATCACGGGCGGCTGGGCTTCTCTTGATCTCCATGTAGTGTCGGACCTCTCACTCTCCACGGGGCCTCTTCAGCAGGGTCACTGGACTTTTCACATGGTGGTTAGGGTCACAGAAGCACAAGCTGCCTGGCCTCCTTAAGGCTCAGGCACAGAACCAGCAGGGTGTCCCTTCTGCAGCTCTCTCTTGGTTAAGGCGAGTCCCAGGGACAGCCCAGTTCAAGGTGGGGGAGGGACTTCTTGTCTAATAAAGAAAATGAGCAGTGACCACCTTAAGGCAACTTCTAGTCCTTTTGTCAAAGGAAAGTAACCCTAAGAAAAGAAAGAGGCATACAGACCATTAAAGTGAATTTTTAAAAAAAGTCATCTATTTCCAAGTGATCTGACAGAGACATATCTGTAGCCTGAGAGAATGGAGAGGGAGCACGATCAATTTTTAATAAACATAAATGGTATGATAAATTATGCATGGAGGAATGGTATAAAGCATTAAACAATGAAGGACATAAATAATTTAAATGATTAAAAACTACCTCTGTCATATATTGGATAGGGGAGAAGTCTATGTGAATTTTCTCTTCAGGGAAATAGAGGAGGACTTTTTGGAAGGGGATTTTGGGAGACAGGTTTTTAAAGGGACCAGCATTGCGGGGTCTGCCGGGAAAGGAACTCCCACCTCCACGCTGCCGTGTCTGTGAGTGTGCCTCGCTGGAGGTGGGCTGCCTCCTGTCAGGAGAGCAGTGGTGCAAGCACTGCCCGTCTTCCGGAGGGCTGAGCCTGCGTTCTCTTTTCATGTCCAGAGAAACTTTGTCAGGTCACAGGGGTAGAGTGACACTGTTTCTTATCTAGTCTTAAACGTCCAGGGTTCCTGGCTAAGAGGTACTGTCCGTGAATAGTCACTGCCTGGGGTAAACCCCCATTTCTATCCCAAAATTAGAACGGCTGGATGGGTTACAACCAAAGAAATGGTGCATGAATTTGTACAGGGATGGGGTCTGGCCAGCCTGGCTAAGAGGAGGGGACATGGGTGGTTTGCTGGTCGAACTCCTGGTTGAGGGGACAATTTGCATATTAGCCTTTTATTATATATACACTGAGTGGCCAGATTATTGTGCATTCAGAGATCATCATAATCTGGCCACTCAGTGTATATTAATAACAGTTCAGATTGAAATTTTTGGTTCACCAGATCATGGGAAACTGAAGACACACTGTGCGTGTCTGATAAGAGTGGCTCTGCCAGGGTTCCTTTTCCCCAGCCTTACAGAGGGTTCAGCATTCTGGAGAAAGGGCTGCGCCTAGATGATTAAGAAGGAGTCCATGAACGAAAGATACTTTTGAAAGGCATTGGGGGTCAGAGGAGCTTCCAGCTGAAGGAGCTAGAAGACTCTGCCTTGACCAAGGACCCGTGCTTTTATTCGCACCACCCGTCCTAAGGCAAGGTGGAAATATACACTCCAAAGGGTATAATATCAAAGGGTTTACAGAGATTGTCAGTTTTGGGAATAGCCTACAGCTGTTCAGGTGTTTGGCCAACAGGGGGCAACAAAGTGCCCTGCGCTGTTGGCAGTTAACAGTCATCTTGTTCAGGTTTGGGGGGAAATGCCATTTCTAACAGGTAAACCACATGTGACTCAACCCTGTTGAGCTCCCCAAGTTTCACCCACCTTTTGGTAAAACTCTTATAATTATTACATGCTGGAATCGGTTCTCGGCATGGATCTGTGGCTCTTTGAATCTCATGGGGCAGGGGGATTGTCACTACATTGACCGAGAGAGAGGACAGAAGTGGCCCCATGTGACTTCCAGGGCTAGGCCGCTTCTGCCTTGCTCATTAGGAACACTTGCTTTTGGAGGCTTGATCCACCGAGTAGGAAATCCGGCCGGGTGATGGGAAGGCCACATGCTCTGGTGGACAGCCTTGGTTGAGCCCATCCTTTAGCCTTCCTGGCCTTGCACCAGACATCAGTGAAGAAACCCTCCTGGACGTGGATCCTCCGACCCTGGTATCCTAGCCCCCTTTTGTCAGTGAGCTCAGCAAGATGTTCTGGGGCACAGAAGAGTCGTCTCCACCGTGGCGTCTCTGAATCCCTGACCCACATGGTCCGTGAGGAAAATGAAGTGGCTGCTTTATGCAGCTAAGTTTTGGGGTTGTTGGCTACACGGCAATAGTTAACTGGAGCACTTACCCAGCAAGGTGGCCTGGCTTCATATCTTGGGTTGCTACCATATAACATGTGTTTATAAGAACCTTGATTGTAAGAAATACCTGGTCTATCAAAACATGCCATATTACTGCTAGTTTTTTTCCGTACAAGATAACATGGGCCATTAGCTAATCGGTTGACAGATAGTTATTGAACTGAGACCCGTGGTGAAAGGCCACAAAGCAAGCTCTTCTGCAATTGTAGAGTTTGCTTGGAAGGGTGCATTACTGCTATTTTTTTCATATTACAGCTACCACCACTAAATAGAAATAACAGTTTTCCTCAATGATTATGAATTAGTGCATTAAAAAACACTTAGGGTTGGTTTTTTTTTTTTAACAAAAAGATAATACTGTTGCTACACATAATGTAATAATTATTTTAGGTTAATGGATCATGCTAATAGTTCATGCTAGTAAGAACATTTACAAAGCAACATGAGCATATACAGGAAGATTGGGTCGTTGGGGCCTGCGGTAGCTAGTCATTTAGAAGCAGCTGAACTGTAATGTAATAACAGTCTTAGATCTTACATTTGGAATCAGTTTAATGGTCTTTTTATGAACAGATAATTCAGGCTGAGTTTTTGAAAATCAGGGTGTGGCAGATCACAGGGCGTATCCCGTCTGAGAGGCTGAGTGAAGAAATCTTTATTCTTTCCAATACCGCCTTTTCATCCAGCCAACAACTTAGAATGCCAGCACCCTGTCGGTCAAAAGTTATGCTCTGAGGCCAGGGGTAGCCAGTCCACAGCGCATGCGATGCCGGGCAATTAGGCTGTCTCCGTACACTTAAGTCGGTCGTGGTGTTGGTTTCATGCAAGTTGTGTGGAGATCACGCTCGAGTTCTCGCGGCATTTGGGTATTTCTCACTGCCCATCCTTCGGGAGCGAGCCATGGTCACGTTGAACCAGAACCAAGATCCCTGGCACAGATGTGGCTGAAGGTAGATGGGGTGCTTTCATTTGTTCAAGACTCTATCTTGCTGAAAATATTGCCAGGAGATGTGCTATTTATGTTTAATCCTGAAAGGAAAACTGAAAAGCTAATCTTTCGAGAAGAGCAGTTGGATGGCATGATGATTCGGCGAAAGGGGAAGGTCCAGGAAAGTCCTCAGTACAGAGGAGACTGTAGGAGGAGGAACAAAGGGAGTTTTATATCCAGTTTCAACCTTAAAATCTATAGATTACTAGACAAGTTAACTTAGAATCCAAATCAGCATGTTTTTTAAGCTCTTACGCGTTGTGCATGCACAGAACGGGCCATTTAGAAAACTGGTGAACTGGACGGTGGATTTGAGAATGAGGAAGTCTTCTGTTCTGGTGTTGGGGGGGCAGTTATCTTTCCAGATATGAAAGCGAAAGCACCTAATCTACTTTCAGCCATATCTGTGCTAGGGATCTTGGTTCTGGTTCAACGTGACCCATGGCTCTCTTCCGAAGGATGGGCAGTGAGAAATACCCAAATGCCATTCAGCAGACACCTGCAAGATGCCAAGGTCCTTTCTCCCTCCCCGGAGGAGATGGATCCATAGGGAGTGGTGTAGTAGACCACTGCAGCAATGGAGTGAGGGGGAGTGGCTCTACTGGAAGGGTCTGGAAAGAAGAGGCTGACCCCAAACCAAGGCCAAGATTGCATTATGGGTGACAAGTCACTTCTCTCCAAGGTGCCATGTCAATCTTTTCTTCAGAGATGTGCTGAGAGATGGCAAGTAATTTACTTGTTTTGCTACCTATTGTTCCGGGTGTTTTTAATGGGATGGAAAAGCCGCCTGTGGGCCTGGATGTTCCAGGAGCACATTCGCATGTGTGAAGCTATTCCTCTCTGGGTGCGCTTCCCACTCCCTTTTCCCTTTAAAGGGCCAATTGTGCTCCAAACTTCCGGTCCCCTTTACAGAGAGATGGAACCGTCACAGGTGCTGGACAATAAAAGGGTTCTGTTCAAAACAAAACAAAACAAAACAAAAAAAAATCTCTCTCCTATCTTTATTTCCCATCAAAAAAAAAAATCTCTCTCACATCAACTTAGTGGAAGAAGAATAAGAAGAACAAGGGGGAGGGGCTTCCCAGAGGAAATGTGGTTTATAACGGAGCCTCGGAGCCACTGCAGCAGCAATTTCTGAGCTGCTGTTGCCAGGGCAGGAGGAACCAAGTTGAGGTTGACCGATCTGATCCAGAGCAGGGGTGAAGTTAGGGCCTCAACTGTGGCTAAGATAGAAATCGCATCTACTCAGAATTACTCTTGATATCTATTTCCTTGCTTGACCTCCAGAGGAAGTGGCTGGCTGCCAGTTGTGGGCCCTGGCATTTGGAAAATATGTGTTTGTAAAGACTGGAATCACACCTGGTGTGGCCCGGTGGTGGCAGGTTTATGTCTGCTGTCTCAGGATACCCTGGGGGCACACTGGTCGTGAAGGGTGGTGGGTGAAATGGCTGTCACTTTAAATTTTCTATCTCTTTCTTTTTCAAGCATAAGAGATGGATTTATGTAAGTAAAATAAGCATGTTATGTAACTGCACAGATGAGCAATGCAATCCCAAGGTGTGTCAGTACACACAGTTTGCACAGTTTTATTAAGGGTTCCTGTATTTTTCATTTGTTTTTTTGTGTGTGTGTGTGTTTTGTTTTGTTTTTAACAATTTGGGCAGTTCATTGTGCACAACAACTCAGGGTGGTGGTTTTGCTTTGCTTTGTTTGTTTGGTTTTATAGCCCCATGTCCTTGTCTTGAATCAAGCTATATGAATTTTTAAGCCGAATTTATACATTTAGTAGTATACTACTCGTCACAACTTATTTTCCCCTGCATACTCCTCATTGCTTAGGAAAGCTTCGCACCCATAAAGTCTAGTTACTAAACATTTCAGAATGCTCTGATGAATGTTATAGTTCATGGGGGTAATTTTCTAAAAAGAAGGAAATATAATTTATTTAAAAAACCATAATCGAATATTACTCATTGTAATATTTCATTAACTCCTATTCTGTGGCTACTTCTGTCACTGTCACTAATGATCCATAGTGCTTCAAGGTCAAAGTGCAATTTTATAAAATTTTCATAATCACACTTAGGTTACTAGATGCAGACATGTTTGACCACTTTTGTACATAAATTTGTCCTTGGAAGTTAACTGGTGGATACGATGTTGCTTTCAGTACTATAAGTGTATCATTGAGACATAACACAACAGTAGTTCAGTAAGCAGTACCTAGCTTTCGTTTAGGTACCTCCCAAAGCACCACCGTTATTTCTGGAAGTTGCTTGAAGGCAGAGGAAATAATGGGTGCTGATATACAAAATGTAGTGTTGCCCATTCAGAACGACTGTGAGTAATTGATACGATATTGAGAGATGCTTATCTTTTGAACGTTTACCTCATTTTCAGAATCATGTGAGTTAGCGTGTCTGTAGCCACTTCAAAGTCCAAATCATAATCCAGGAAATACGTGATAAACACATGTGGTTGAGTTTGTTGTTGCTCACCTGGATATGATCCACACTCTGATATAAATCAGAGACCCCACGGGGTCCAGATCCTCATTCTCATTTGGAGTCTCATTCAAGGACATCATCAGAAGCCCTTGAAGAATAACATTATCTCTTTACTCTAAGTTTTTTTAAAAGGCATGGCTTAAAGGTTTTACACTGCACGCCACATAAACAGCTTCTGTGTAGCCTCTCTTCTACCTACACTCATGGCTGCCGTTAACCCTCTCTTTGTCACTCTCATCCACTTCGTGTTTCACTGGCCATGAAGCTTTCCTCATTAAAAAAATTATGAAGATACAATTCGCATTCCATTTCCTCCTTATTTTTGATTAGACACAAATATATCCAACTCTTCCAAATATAGAAGTATAAATGCTATTCCACCTCCAGGCTCAAGGTACCCACATGGATTTCCTGTTCTGCTTTCTGGACAGGCTGTGCCCCTCTCGGGTGCCTGGAGGACCTGTAGCTCCACTTACCCTTATTCCTGAATATCCCTCATTTCCTGCAGGCACAGCTCCCTCAGAAATAAAACTCATTGCTAGGCTCTGCGCTTCTTGTGAGATATTCTAATATAGAATTTTCTGGTAATAAAAATGTCCACCTACTAACAGCGGCCACCATTTATGCACTGCACTGACTAAGTTCTTTGTGCCATCACATTCAGTACTCATAAAATGATGTCCCTGTTACAGATGAGAAAACTGAGAACCCAAAAAATAAAGTAATTCACTGCAACTAGTAAGTAATGGATTTGGGATTCGAACCCAGGTAATTTGAAGCCTCCCTTTTAGGAGTGACATAGCTTGTTTACCAGTTCAGCCCTATTCTCTGAGCTCTTTAATATGGAAGGGAGGGATGCATCTGAGTAGGAAGAATGTGCAAATATGGGCAATTAATTAGGTGTCCTCTTGGTTTCTCATTATGCACGTGTGTGAGGAAAGCGTAACTCCTGAAGCGGAGCCACAAACCCCTCCCAGCACCCTGGGAACACTTGGGAATTATTTACGTTGACTTGTATTCTCCTGTTTGGTGTTCAGCCTAACAGAAGGGAGCAACACGTGTGTGAGAGTGTCTTGGTTCTTAGCACTGTCGACTACCTCTGGAGTTCTGTATTCACTTAAAACGTATACTGGATGAGTGGCGAAGCTTCCTTTGTGTCCCTAGTTAGTCTTCTTGTGAACATCATCGATGTTTCTAACTCTCTATCCCTCTCCCTTCCTCTCTGTAAAAAATCAATAAAATATACTTTTTAAAGAATAATGAACTTTCATGCACTGAACTTCTTAGCATTGGACTAGATAAAGCAAGTTTTATTTAAAAAGCAAGTAAAATAATACAAATAAAAATATAAATAATTTATAGACAAAAAGTTTTCATAATCATAGTGGGAGACTTTAACAAAAATGCTTTCTGAATTTCATCAAGTGGACAAATATAAATAGGAACAAGAGATTTGCTTTTGTTATTGACCTAATCCAGTGGTTGGCAAACTCATTAGTCAACAGAGCCAAATATCAACAGTACAATGATTGAAATTTCTTTTGAGAGCCAAACTTTTTAAACTTAAACTTCTTCTAACACTACTTCTTCAAAATAGACTCGCCCAGGCCATGGTATTTTGTGGAAGAGCTACACTCAAGGGGCCAAAGAGCCGCATGTGGCCCGCGAGCCGCAGTTTGCCGACCACAGACCTAAAGTAACAAATAGAAAATGCACACAGTTTTTTAAAATACCCTGGAGCATTGTCAAGAGTTGATGACTACTAGACTAAAAAGAAACTTTACAATTAACCAGGAAGTAGACATACTGGTCACATATCATAATTACATAGCATTGAAAATTAATAGGAGATGGCTCCTCTCCCTACCTCCATCCCGGCTTTCAAATCGACGATATGACCCTTTTAAATAATTCTTGGGTCAAACAGGAAATCACTACTCAAATTATAGACTATTTAAAAATTAACAATGAGAACACAATGCATTGAGATGTGTGGTACAGGACTAAAAGTATACTTAGATTAAAAAAATTAAGGCTTTTATTTAAAAGGACTGAAAAAGAAACAAGTGAGTTTGTAACTTAAGAAGCTAATAAATAAAAAAACAAGACAAAGTCAGTGGAGAGAAATAAGGAATGTAAATTAATTACCTTTACTAGAAATACTACGTTTTTTAATAAATTAGAAAAATAGATTGGCAATAAGGCAGAAGTGCAGGGTTTATGGAAAAGCTGCTGGAATGAGCTTGGAAAGCTGAGTTAATGGTATGAAAGAAAATATCCCTGTCCTTAATTGCCACTTAGGTTTGATTGAGGTGAAAAGCATGTACAGAAAATAATTAGAGAACAGGACTACATTCAGTAAAGTGCCTGTTGATGAGTTGTAGATGGTAAACCTTTGGACCACAAAGAGCAGCAGCAGACTGCGTGTCTGGTGTCAGGCAGAGCTGAATTTACACGTTGGCTTCAGTCTTATCAGAGGGCCATGGATAGATGATTTAGCCTCTCCAACTTGGTTACCTTTTCTGAAAAGTGGTGATCACAGTACCTACCTCTCAGGATCACAGTGAGAATTAAACTAATGTACTAATATGGAGCCCTATCTGGTTTGGCTCAGTGGATAGAGTGTTGGCCTGTGGACTCAAGGGTTCCAGGTTCCATTCCGGTCAAGAGTGTGTACCTTGGTTGAGGGCACATCCCCAGTAGAGGGTGTGCAGGAGGCAGCTGATCAATGTTTCTCTCTCATCGATGTTTCTAACTCTCTATCCCTCTCCCTTCCTCCCTGTAAAAAAATCAATTTAAAAAAAAAATATATATATATATATTTAAAAATACTGATATGGGAAGCATTTAGCCCCGTTCTTAATGTATGCTAAGGACTTGGTCAATAGTTTCCTAAGCAAGTCAGTGCAGCATCTCCTGCCAGTCTCTTCTGGGTGTTGGTGAGATGATTAGGGTACTCTCAGTAGCTTAGTACATTTTACCCAGGAGTGAGACAGAAAATAGTGTTTCCAGTAGCTAAGTTCCGCTTACCTGGATGAAAAGATTGGCATTATGTCTGTGGCTGTGAAATACGCCCACGGTGAATGGTCAAACAGGATCCTGTCTGTTTGAGAAAACTTCTATGAAACACGATGCTCCCAACGCAGTAGTGGTTTGGTCATGAGTGGAGAGAAGGTCCCGGCCAGTTCTGCCAATCGGCAGCCAGGTGGCTTCCCTGAGTGGGAAAGACAGAATGCAGGGTCCTTCCGGGTCTGTAAAGGCTTTTACTCTTCATTAGCAAGAGTGAAGTGTCATTCTCACAACCCTTCGGTGTCAGCAGTAGGATCCTCAGGTGTGATGATGGATTCGTGAGAGCTTGAAAGGTAAACATATAAGGAGTCAGATAGTAAACACAGGAAAAAAAATTGAAAATTTAATGCCCACCTCTTATCTGTATTGAGGTCTTGAGAATTTGTGGTTTGAGGCAAAGGTAGAATAGGTATGGGAGTAGGTAAAAATCATAGGTTGTTTTGGTATCTGTAGATGCTACACATCAGACCTCTTTAATCAATGTATGTGTTTGGTAGGGGGAAAAACAGAGGAAAGTAGTTAACTGATGTCTCTGGTTCAAACAAGAACTGATTGGCTGCTCTACTTTTTCCCTTCCTAAGACACCATCAACTGTAAGATATACCATCACATCAATGACCTATGAGGGTGGGGGATGTGATTTTAACACAGGAAACTTTGACTTCAGGAACGTTAAAATATGAAGGAGAACACATTGCCAACAAAAACATGCATCTTGGAATTTCACTCAGTGTTTTGGTGTTTTCTCTCTGATAGAGGCTAGCACTAATTTTATGAAAGCAATAAAACAAATTTTTGTTTTTTACTAATACATATGGCAGAACTGATGAAAATTAAAGGCAAAAAAATGTTTTTTCTCAGGCCCATAGTTATTTTCTTTCATTCTCTTCTATGAAGACAGAAGAGTCACGGACAGCTGGGGAGTGCTGCACACAGTTAGACTGTATGGAGCATCTTGTATTGCCAGAACTTAAGGAAGTGCTCACAAACAGGAAGCAAAGCACAAAATGGCTAGAAGCATGTCCGTCCGAGGAGCCCATGGACCAACTGAGAGAGCTCCCAGTGGCCAAAGGTGGAACAACAAAACAGTGTTGAATTATAACCCAAAATAAAAAAATAAAGCCATACTGATATAAATAAAAGATTGAATAAATTAATAAGTAGATAAAAGAGACAAATCTTCCATGCAGAAGAATTCCAAGTAATTTACATAGATACTCCACCCTCACGGCTTTCCTTCTAAAGCGTACAGTATGGAAAGGGGTGGGGACCCCTTCACAGCGGAGGAACCTGACACATACTACCTCGGGCAATCGAGGCCAACATCAACGGTATTAAATTATGTTGCTGATATATATGCTTGATATGTGATTAAAATGGCACTTTACCTCCGTGGTCTTACTCCAAATAACCCATAACTCCAGTCTTATCATAAGCAAGACATCAGAAGACAAATCCCAATTGTGGGACATTCTACAAAATGCCTGACCAGTGCTCAAAACTGTCAAGATGATTAAAAAAAAAAAAAAAAGGAAAATCTAAGGAACTGTCACAATCACAAGGAACCTACGGCGACATGATGACTAAATGTAATGGGATGTCCTGGACGGGTTCCGGGGACAGAAAACGACATTTGGGGGGGGGAGGGGTGCTTAGAAAAATTAAATCAACCATGGGCCTTAGTTCATCATAATGTACCAATATTGGTTTATTAATTGCTACTCATATAACCTTCTAAAGGTATGATTTTTAATAGTGGAGAGGGAGATTGTATGCATGAAGGATGGGGATTCTGTATTCTTTATTTTTCTAATCATCTACAACTGTTCTAAAAAATAAAGTTTATTAAAATTTTTAAATGCCTAAACAGGGAAGAGAGAGAGAGAGAGAGAGAGAGAGAGAGAGAGAGAGAGAGAGAAGGAGAAGAAGAAGAAGAAGAAGAAGAAGAAGAAGAAGAAGAAGAGAAGGAGGAGGAGGAGGAGGAGGGAGGAGAAGAAGGACTACTTCATGGACAGGACACCAGGTTAGGGATTTCAAAGGAAAGTTATAAAGCATTTTGTTCAGACCTCTAAAAATTCCACGACGACGAGCCTGGCTTAAGTAGAACACATGCAACTGCTTAGTTGAAAAATTGAACTGGCAGCTTCAGCAGAATGTGACACTTCTAAATACATTCAAATGGAGCCATTATTATTTCTCATCTATGTAATACTTCGCTTTTCCAAGATGGCAAAATTTCACCATTACACTCACGCCCCGCTTCTATCCATCCTGACTCAAACGGCTAATCCAACTGTACAGTTCAATCAGAAAACCAGCCCTCAGTTGTCACAGTGGTGAAAGAGCTCTCCGTGTTTCCAAAGCCAGAAACGCAAGCATGCGGTGAGACGGCAAGGGTTTACTGTCGTCCAAAGTTCTGACTCTCAGGTCTCGGTTTCTCACTCGGTGTTCGCCCACGGAAAACTTCATTGGAGAATTAGAGAGGGATATTTTCAAGACTTGGAACAGTGAGATGGTCTACCGTTACCTTTCTAAAAAAACAAACCAAAAAAATCCCTTTAAAAGCATTTGGGGGGGAAATTATCCCAAGGAAGCCGCATAGAAACAATTTTGGGTTTTCTGCAGAGTCCAGTTGTACAGATTGCAGATACTCCCTGGTGTGGGGATCGTCTCACTCCCACACACCACCTCCTGCATCCACCAGTGCCGGCGTGTGGACCTCGGGAGAGCAGGGGAATGTTACGAGGAAAGAAAGCACTGACCACAGGAACAGGCACCCTGGGCTTCACGCTGGGTCCTGCCTCAGCTCCCCCACACCCCCTTGGACACACAGAGGGGCACATTCAGGCACCACACCCCCCTCTCCTCCCAATCTCTTGCCAGGCCAGCCTCAGGCCCCCACAGCCACAGGGACCCCCACCACCCCACAGGAAGATGTGGGCATCATCAGCCCTTTGCCTGGGGGGGCATAGAGCATCCTGCCTTTGTCTGCTGAGCCAAGAATCAGGGCCCGCCGTCTGACAGCCGGACTGGACAGATTGGCTGTGGACTCGAGACCGTCCCAGGGAATTCCGGGCGTCCCTGCAGGACCCAGAGATGTGAGCTGAGCCCCGGGGGTGCTCCTTTGTGCTGGGATGTCCGCAGGCACATGCCACCCGCCCTTCCTCATCTGCTGGAGGGCAGGGGCCCAGGCCTGAGCCCAGGACCGGGGACAGGCGGGCACCCAGCTCCGCTGAGCTGAGTGCACCCCTTCTCAGCTGCCTCCCCGACCCCACGAAGGGGAACCCCAAACCCTAGAGTTTGTCTCTCCCTTCCTCGCTCCCTCCTCGTGGAGTCACCAGAGCCAGGAGCTCAGACAGGGCGCTCCCTCCCGCCTCCCCCCAGGCTCCGCTCCTCGCTCCTCTCCCGGTGGGTGCCCCGGGGTGCTGCAGGCAGTCACCTTTGGGGCTGCAGACGGGCTCCCCGGCGTGGAGCAGCCACGGGGGTGTCATCACATGGCCCTGAGCGGGGAGGGAGGCCGGCGGGAAGGTGCATGAGGAAGTGCAGGGTCACATGCGGCGCCCGCAGGAAGCGGGCCGGCCGGCAGCGAGCACGGGGACCTGAGACTGGGGTCGCTTTCAGCGGATTCAGACAACACAGGTCAGTGCTCCCTCCGGATAAAAAAATCCTCCCCCGCCACCCTAAAATCCCTAACCGGCCCTCCTTCCCCACCCGCCTTTCTATTTGGGATGCGAGGCGGGCTGCCGCCCCGGCTTTGACAGTGACGGCCACGGGCTGTTAGAGGGACACGCACCCAGCACCCAGCACCCAGCACCCAGCCGTTAGGGTGGAAACGAAATCCGACTCTCCTGCTGCCCTGTTTGGAACTCCTGCCGCGCCTTTAAAACACAGACCTGGAGGTGCGCCTTCAACCCCTTGCTTTGCGGAATCCAGCTCGGCCTCTCTCCTCCCGGTCCCCTGTCAGCAGCCCAGGTCTGCGATGGGACAAGACCAGCTCCTGTTTGCAGGCGGACTCGGGGTGCAAAGGGCGGCAGAGCAAGGACATTGGGGGTAAAGTCAGGCTGCGGCGAGGCTTGCCTGCAAAGGGTTGTTATTTTGGTGTACTTTGCACCTGGTAGAAGAAAGTCTTTGGGCTTTGTTGAAATATGTTAAAATACTTTCTCGGGTCTTTATACGTTCTTAAGTTCCCCTTTCTATTTTTTTTCTGCCCTCTTCCTTTTTTTTCCTTTCCTTCTTTTACACACACACACACACACACACACACACACACACACACGCTGGGGAGCAGAGACCAGGCCCAGCAGCTTGAACGTGAGAGGAGGAAGTCCCCTGCGGTGTAAGAAGGCGCACACGCAGCCCGGGCTGGCCGCCCTGAGGTCTGGCTGTCACTCAAGCTGTGTGCTGTGTTTTCAGCGGGTGCCCCCGTGTGAAGGAAGACTTGAAGAGCCTAGAGAAGAGCCTGAGACCTCGGTCAAGGGTTGGAAAGTAGAGCCCAGAAACAGCGGAAGGGCCCAAGACCATTCATGCCCGGGCCACGAGGGACCGTTGAATTAAGAACTTCAAGTCAGTGAAAGGTCCCTACACAAACCCGCTGCTTTCGGACCTACATGAGGAAGGGAAATGTCTCAAACCTGAGTTAGAAGAAGGAAATTACTAGATTCTTATATGTTAAGGACTAGAACAGGTTAGCCAGAGAGGATGCTGAGGTGTTTGGGTGTTTGTTTGTTTGTTTGTTTGTTTTCTGGGCGTTTTTGAAAAACTGAGATTTCTCCTGTGTCTCTGAGGAGGCAGGGAGCGGGGTGAAGAGACGGGACCAGGATTGGTAGCTTCTCGTTTTATCGTTTCACGCCGGAGTGTCTCAGGGTCCGGACTGGAAAACAGTGCCGGAGGGCTGGGGGGTGAAGGGACTCGCGTGTTTGTGCCCGTCAGGCAAAATAACCAGGAGCGTGATGAAAGAGAGACATCATTGTTTACTTTATCCTCGGATTGCCACATTTTTTTTTCTTTGTTTACTACCATGTTGTGTAAGAAAACGGAGGAAGTGGACAGAATCAGGGAGGATCCTACGTTGGGGATCGCGGGCCAAGTGGTTTCAGAAACTCTGCTGTGGGCCGGACTGGGGCAGCGTTCCCATCGGGGCGGGCGGTGGAGGGGGGATTGGAGTTCTTTTGTATCTGGAGCCCTTTGCACGAATCAGTGCCCCCCCCCCCCCCCCAGGAAACAAATGGGGAGCTGCAGTGGGCAGGCCTCTTGCACGTGGCTCCAGGAGCACCCCTGAGCACCCCACAGGCCTACAGCTCAGAGGAGGCCGGTCATCCCTAGAAGGAGCTCCTCTTTCGGTTTTGTTTTGCTCTTTTGCTCTTTTTCGTGGGCCGTAGAGCTTTGTCGTTCAAGAATTTTGTATTTTGCTAATCTGCTGCTCGCGGCAGAGAAGGGTTTTTCTGTTTTGCTAAAATGCTTTCCAGATGGACCTGATGTTTTCTGTAAATGCTCTTCCCCTTTCTTCTGAGGCATCTGCTCTCTGGGGCCACGTCTCACCCCCTTCTCTGCCTTCCCACCTTCGCTGGGTTCCTTTTGTGTTTCAGATGCAGGAAGACAGATTTATAGAGTGTCATTGTTATGCCTCTTGTTTCCCCAGACCTGGAAGTGGATTCTGGGGGGGGATTGGGGAAGGTGGAGGAGAGGAAGACAGAAGGTGGTAAATCATGTTGGATAACGGAAAGCAACGGGAATATTAATCTCGCATGTGATTTTTTAGACAGGAATTACTTCCAACCTGAATCCTGAGTTCAGTTTGGAAGTCACCAGTAGAAAGAGGTAAGTGGTTACCTTTTAGCTAGAGAAAAAGTGGTGAATTGTATGGGGCGTGTTACTGAATTCCCTAAACAAGAAGGTGGAAGGGGGCTGACTTTACAATCTCTCTTCTCCTGGACCCTGACATGTTGGCAGGCCTCTTTTCCCCAACACCCCAAAGTCAACATCCACCAGTGTTTCGGGGGCCTGGGTGTTGGAGGGATAAAATGATGAGGTACCACGAAGTTCAGTGGGGGCCACTCTATCCACTGCCCCATTTTACCTGCCCCCTGTAGGTCTGAAAGCAGCGGGTTTGTGTAGGGACTTTTCATTGACTTGAAGTTCTTAATTCAACGGTCCCTCGTGGCCCGGGGATGAATGGTCTTGGCCCTTCCGCCGTTTCTGGGCTCTGCTTTCCAACCCTTGACCGAGGTCCCAGGCTCTTCTCTAGGCTCTTTGAGTCTTTTTAGTTGGCACAGCAAGTCTGGAGGCCCAGCTCTCTGGACTCCTCAGAGAGAAGCCCCTGGCCATATATATGTAAGGCCATCGTGCTGAGAAATACATGGAGTCATAGTTTGTGTTTTAAATTGTGATAAAATACACATAACATAACATTTACCATCTTCACCAGTAAGCGTGTAGCTCGGTACTGTTAAATACTTTCACATTGTTGTACAACTGATCTGCAGAACTTCTCCATCTTGCAAAAGGATCGGAGAGCCAATCATCAACTCTCCCGTTCCTTCTCCTCCAACCTCTGGCGACCATGTTGTACTTCCGTTTGTGAGTTTGACTCCTGTAAGTGCCGCATGTGAGTGGAATCATATGGGTTGGCCAAAAGTAGGTGAAAAATTGTGATTTTGCAAAACACAGAGTTTAGTCTTGTGTTGTTATTTTATTAACTAGAGGCCAAATGCATGAAATTTGTGCAAGGGGCTCAGCCCTTGCAGCCTCGGCTAGCCCTCACAGCCCCTCGGAGCCCGGCTTCATCAGGAAGATCATCGGGATGGTCGTCCAGATGATCGTCCCAATGGTCGTTCTGCTGTTCGGTCTAATTAGCATATTAGCTCTTTGTTATGTAGGATTATTGTATTATTTTTCATACGAACAACTGTGGACCTACTTTTGCCCACCCCTGTATAGTATTTATCTTCTAGTAACTTCCTTATTTCACTTAGCATAATGTCCTCAGGATTCACCCATGCTGTAGCCCATGTGTCAGAATTTCCTTCATCTTCAGGGGTGAATAATATTCCATTATATGTACACTAGAGGCCCAGTGCACAAAATCCATGCACTCACAAGGGGAGCTCCCTCAGCCCGGCCTACGCCTTCTTGGAGTTAGGGACCCCTCGCTCCTTACTGCCCGCCTGCTCACTGCTCCTTACCACTTGGCTCGCTGGTCCTTAATGCTGCTGCATTCACCAGCCATCAGCCCAGCTTTTGCGTTGAGCGTCTGCCCCGTGATGGTCAGTGAGCATCATAGTAACTGATCACTCTGGTCGTTCCATCGTAAAGGTCGCTTAGGTTTTTATTATATAGAAACCACATTTTCTTTATCCATTTGTCTGTGGATGACATTTGGGTTATTTCTACTTTTGAATGTTGTGAACAAGGCTGCTGTGAACAGGTCTATACAAATATCTCTTTGAGATCCTGCTTTATTCTTTTGGATACATACCCAGAAGTGGAATTTCTGGATCATATGGGAATTCTATTTTTAATTTTTGAGGAACTGCCATACTGTTTTCCATAGCAGCTGCCCCATTTTACATTCCCACCAACAGTGCATAAGGGTTCTAATTTCTCCACATCCTAAACTATACTTGTTATTTGTTGTTTTGTAGCAGCCATCCTAATGGGTATATGAGGACATCTCATTTTTATTTGCATTTCCCTAATAATTAGTGATATTGAGTATCTTTTTATACTCCAATTGACCATTTGTGTATCTTCTTTGGAGAAATGTCTTTCCAAGTATTTTGCCCATTTTCTTAATGAGGTTATTTGGATTTTTGGTGTTGAGCTGTTGTTCTTTATTCTAGATATTAAAGAACCATAGTTTCTTGTTGTGTGTGTTTTTTTTTTAAAGCTTTGTAGCTTTTATTAAGTTTTACCTTCTTCTTGTTGTAGTTAATCCTCAACCAAGGATATTTTTTCATTGATTTCCAGAGAGACAAGAAGAGACAGGTAGAGATAGAGAAACATTGATGTGAGAGAGACACATTAATTGGTTGCCTCCCGTACATACCCCAATCATGGCCGGGGATCGAACCTGCAACTGAAGTACGTGTCCTTTACTGGAATCAAACTCAGGACCCTTCAGTCTGTGAGCCGACACTTTATCCACTGAGCCATACTGGATGGTACCCATACATTTTTTTAAGTATTGCATATCCAGGTTCTAATATCCACATCATTTGCTACTAGCCAGTTACCTCCTGTGGTTTATAGCCACGAAAAGAGCATGAGTTTCAATAATGTGTGTGTGTGTTTTTCAGCAATATATTTTATCTTGACCCTGAAGTGCTACACAAAAATCTTAGTCATTTTCAGCTTATAAGCAGTTCGGTTTTCAAGAGCTTACAAAGGCCAAGGAAAGGAAAGGGGAGGGAAGAGGAGAGATAGCTTAAGATGTTTTTTATTTCTTCTATGATTTATACTGTTTTGGTTATATAAACTTCAAGAAAAAGCCTTACCTGGATTCTGTTGACTAAAACCAGACTCCATACAGAAATAAACACATTTTCTGAGAATCATCTAGTAATTATGTCTTCTTATACCACCCTCCCTCCAAACCTGCAGACTCAGAGCATATGATCATTGTCACTTTCCTTTGTGAGCTCCTCAAACAAAATGTTATATTTTGGTTTAAAGGAGTAAGAGGAAGAGGTCTTGGGCTGTTGTCCCAGGAAAAGGAGCAAGAACAGTGTGATTCCTCTGGAGGTGCGGGCATGCTGTTTGTTTAGACGGCAGATTTTCTGGAAGGAAGTGGTGGGAAGCTTGATGGAAGTTTGACACAGTTCAGTGTGGTTTTCTTTTGGTGGAGGGGCTGTCTTCTAAATCAAATATTATTAAGGCTCATTTACACTTATTAATTCTCTGTTACACTTCCAGGGAAGGCATTGTCTTATGCCTGATTGGTTTTTTACTCTGCCATTTCAGTGTCCCTCCACTTCTTCAGAAATGTACTGTTTCAAAAAAGGTTTCCCAAAAAATCCTCTTAGTGTTTCACCGCCCCACACACACACACAAAAAAAGGGGGGGGGGAGGCATCAGAAAATGATAAGAACAGTTGCATTTGTTTGTTTGTTTATTAAAGGATGGAGAAAGCTTTTCCTTAAAAGGAATAACCTGGGAAAAGATGAGTCTTTATTTTTTTAAATTTATCTTTATTGATTGTGGTATCACATAATTGTCCTTATCCCCCCATTAAAAGGTGAGTCTTTAAAGTGGAATCCTGTTATGCTGCAACAAACCAAACCTAAGAGGTACCTGGCCCTGGCTAATGTGACATCCTGTGCCAGCTTCACCAGGAGGCGTTCATAGGCCATTAACATTGTAATTTCTCAATACTAAATGGAAGTGACTGCTTTGAGGCTGTCTGCTGGCTACCTACTAGGGCAGGGGTGGGCAAACTTTTTGACTCGAGGGCCACAGTGGGTTCTTAAACTGGACCGGAGGGCCAGAACAAAAGCAGCCTGACCATGCTGGCACTCTCATCTTGGGCTGCTGGTGAAGGTGCAGAGGGGAGAGCAAGAGAACCCTCCGCTCTTTCAGCTCTGCGGGCTGGATAGAACAGCCAAACGGGCCGGCCATAGTTTGCCCGCAGACCGAAGTTTGCCCGCGGGCCATAGTTTGCCCACGGCTGTACTAGGGTGTCTGATTTGGTACTTTCTGATGAATTAGGCTTCCTTTCTACTTTTGTTTGTGTCTGGATTTTAATATTATATCATATTTTAAGTTCACTCATTGTATTGGATTATAATCCTGTGTGTCTTAAAAGCAGTCTTTTTTATAGTAGGATACATGTTTGCACACACATGCATGTGTGCACACACACAAATATACATCTCTCTTAATAGGGGGAAATTCCACGGACCACTGGTGATCCGTGAGGTACGAAAGGTTGGTGATGGCTTTTTTAGGGCATATGTCTCCTCAATTAAAGATCATTAAATAAATCATTAAATAAATCTACCATTATTTGGAATATGCTGCTAACTTCAGACTAGGAGGTTTTGCAAATATTATACCGATAGATTCATTGTGAGGGTTTGCCTGTGGATTGCTACTTTCGCAGTAAATCAGAAGTAGCGATTGGTCTCCCTTAAAGGCTTAGAGACCTGTAGAATGATCCTGACTCCTGAAAACTGGGTGTGGGACCAACAGCGTTGCTGCCCAATCCCTCAGCAGCTTGCTACGCGGAGGCCGCGTGGGGAGCGCTGAGAAGGGGGATTGGTGTTCCAACTCTGCCTGCTGGCTGCGGTGCGACTTCTCAGGAAAGTCCCAGCTCCAGAGCCATCTAACCAAATGAACATTCTTGGTGAACTGCCACCAGGACTCAGCCTGAAACCTCTTTAAAAGAGAGCAGCTGTGCCTTCACTTTTTTCTCTTCCTCCCTCTGTATTTTCTCTTCTTTCTTCACCCCTGCCATTTCGTGCCCATCGCCTTGGGAAAATTTGACCAGAATTCACCTGCAGGGACTGCATGCTTCCTCAGCCAACCTAGTCTCTACGCTTTTTGTTCCTCGAGCACTGAGTAACCTTCCTTGCAAAGCAGGGACAAATCAAGGCTGATCAGCATAATTACTGGTATAAAAAAGTTTGAGAGGTTTTATGTAGGAGAAATAATTTTGGAAGGAAAATAGTGTTTTAAGCTAGGCCCTGACGAATCAGGAAGGATGATAATTTACTTTTTAAAACTTACTTTAAGGATTCATAAGGAGGAGCAGTAGGAAAAAGGGAATTGGAAAGGCCAGAGAATAATTTGCTCTAAAAGACAAAAAAATGTTAGGTTATTCAAGAAATATTTTTCTCTCCTACTTTGGTGCCAGGAACATCTGGTCTTGGGAAACGTTTCGGAAAGAGGCTCTCAGAGGCTGTTGTCATTATTTAAGGCTTAAAGAGGTAGGTGGAAAATAGGATCCTGGATTTTTAGAAGTAGAAGGGAACTTCAAAGGTTCAATCCCCTCATTTTTTAGATTTGGAAAATGCAACTCAGAAAGGTTGGGTGATTTTTCTTCATCCAAATAACTAATTAGTGGGTGCAGACCAAGGCTTCTAACTCCAGCCTGGTCACCAGCTAGAGTGTTGAGGGGTCCCGAGGACTTGTAATCTAGATACCGGTGCCCTCGGGAATCTACAGAGGCTAGAGCCACTCCTAATGGGAGTAGACCAAGAGACTGAGGAGTTTATGAACTCCCAAAACTCCAGCTAAGTGATCTCTACTCAATTCCTGGAAGACAGCACAGCAATATGGGTATAATCCAGGGGTGGACAAAAGTAGGTTTATAATTGTTCATATGGGAAATAATGCAATAATTAATAAATGGCAATCTTTCTATATAAAAGGCTAATATGCTAAGTGTCCAACCATTTGACCATTTGATCAGTAGCTATGATGTGCACTGACCACCAGGGGGCAGACGCTCAACACACATGCATGGAAACATGGAACAGATTGATGAATCTTAGAGGTAAGGGAAAGAGGGGAGGGCGAGAAGAGATCATCCAAAAATTTTATATGCATATTAGAGGCCCGATGCATGGAATTTGTGCAAGGGGGGTCAGCACTCACAGTCCTGGCTGCCTCAACCCTCACTTTATCTCTATCTCTATCTCTATCTCTATCTCTATCTCTATCTCTCTATATAAAAGGCTAAGAGACCAAATATCCATCCATCTGTCTGTCCACCCATCTGACCAGTTGGTATATATGATACATACTGGCAATTTAAAAATAAACATTGACTCGTGCATGCGCAATACATTGGTATAAAGCTCTCACTGGCACCAATCACATGGGTGTGTTTTGATTTGTCATTGTTGATTGTGAATTTGGTTGTTTTTATTGACATTCTGAAGCTGAAAGAAAGCGGCAGCGTCATAAAAATATATGTAAATGTGCAATTCTTTTCCTAAAAATGAGCATATTCATAAATTAAATGACATTTTGAATATATTTGATGGAGATTTTCACACCTATTTGAGTGATTTTATCAATTCAACAGATGATGCAAAAAAAGAAAGTTTTCCCATTCAATTTCTTAATAGTATTATTCCTTCAGGAATGCCATGTCCTAAATTAAAATTGGAACTAGGTGCAATCATCATGCTACTGAGAAATCTTAATAATAAATGGGGTCTTTGTAATGGTACTAGATTTATTACCAAAAGATTGCAACCTAACATAATTGAAGCTGGAGTATTAACAAGATCTGTGGAAGGAGAGGCTATTCTTTTTTTAAAATATATTTTATTGATATTTTTTAGAGAGGAAGGGAGAGAGATAGAGAACTAGAAACGTCGATGAGAGAGAAACATCAACCAGCTGCCTCTTTGCACATTCCCCACCGGGGATGTGCTCGCAACCAATGTACATGCCCTTGACCGGAATCCAACCCGGGACCTTTCAGTCTGCGGACCGACGCTCTACCACTGAGCCAAACCGGTTTCAGCGGAGAGGCTATTCTGATTCCAAGAATTGATTTGTCTCTGTCTGACACTGGCCTCCCATTTAAATTAATTTGAAGACAGTTTCCCATAATGCCAGCATTTTTGATGACTATTAATACTAATAAGTCACAAGAACAAACTCTAGACAGAGTAAGAATATTCCTACCTGAACCTGTTTTCAGACATGGTCAGTTATATGTTGCTTTCTCTTGAGTTCAAAGAGCATGTGACATTAAAGTTGTAAATACTTCATCATAAAGGAAATTAGTCAAGCACTCTGAAAGTGTTTTTACTCCTAATGTGGTATACAGGGAGATATTAGACTAAGTTTAATCAATTTATCAGTCACTGTTTTTAATCAATGTTGTTTTTGTATCATGTTCTTATTTCATGTCTTTATTGTTATTGATTATTAATCAATTTATATATTATTTTCTTATACTCTTACTAATATTCTTTCACCTCTGACACTTCTTTCTATTAGAGAGAAAGGGCGAATAGTGATATTAAAATATTTCTCCTAATCAATTTCCTTCCAATGTGCAAAAAATTGTGCACCAGGCCACTAGTCCTATGTAATAAAGGGTAATATGCAAATCGACTGAATGGTGGAACAACTGGTTGCTATGATGCACACTGACCACCAGGGGGAAGATGCTCAATGCAGGAGCTGCCCCCTGGTGGTCAGTGCACTCCCACAGGGGGAGCACCGCTCAGCCAGAAGCCCTAGCAGGGAGCAGGCCTAACCTGGCAGTCGGATATCCCCCAAGGGCTCCCAGACAGTGAGAGGACACAGGCTAGGCTAAAGGACCCCATCCCCCAACAGTGCACGAATGTTGTGCACCGGGCATCTAGTACAAGAATAAACTTAATGTTTTGTGTACGCACAACTGTAAATCTACTTTTTGCCCAACCCCTGCATTATAAGTAGACACCTAATTCATCCTACCTGGAGAAAGTTTGTGTGTAGTGAATGGTGATGGTCCCATGGAGCAAAGAAGAGGGTAACTCAGAAAGGAAGCTTCCAGTGGCTGTCCAGGATTGGCCGGGAAGAGAAACCCTGAACTTGTGGGTGTGAATGTGCATTGAGAGGGGTTGTCCAGTGTGAAGTGGACAACCAGATGAAGTAGCCCTCACTAGGTTTCTCCATCCTTAGCTGTGATTCCAAGGTCCAAGAACTACCTCTGAACACTGAATCAGCTTCCTGGGTACCATTATCTCAGAGGAATGTATTCTGGACAGTGGACATGGCCATTAGAAATGATATCATTTGTGAATTTTTGTGTGCCCAGTAGCCTCATGAATTTGTATTGTGGGTCGGTCATGCTGAGTCTGGCTCCCAGATAAAAGGGGGGTTAGGATTTCTGACAAAGTCACTGTGCTGGAAGTGTGGCAATCTACCCCTTCCCATCATGCCACTCTTAGGGGGTCTTTCCTGGATAAACAACAGCCTCTCCTTCATCTCTCCTCTTCAGAATACCACAAGCATTATAAGAAAGAGGAAATGATATAATATGTGGGTCCTACTATTGGACATTATAATACCCTTTTTGGACAATGGATGTTTCCTGTGGTGTGTGTGTGTGTGTGTGTGTGTGTGTGTGTGTGTGGTGTTGTTGTTTGTTTGCTTGCCTTTTAGCATTTTCTCTTAATCCAAAATCGTTTTTTCAGTGCCTTTCATGTGGAGCATACATTTTAGTTGGAGGACTTGGACAATAACAAGAAAACCCAGTAGAACGGTCTGTTACATTACGTAGCGTGCTTCAAGGTTAGAAAGTAGTAGGTGCTATGGAGCGAGAAGTCCAGCGGGGTAAGGGAGGGCAGCAGTGCCGTGGTGGGTGTGCGGGTTTAAGTGGGGTGACGGTGGAGGGTGGCGTCTGAGAGAAGACTTGGAAGAGGTGAGAGAATTCTTGCAGATAGCTCTGGGGAAAACACGGGGCCTGGAGCAGGAGCATGCCTGGCATGGTCACGGAATAACAAGGAGCCAGTGTGGCTAGGACAGGGTAAGTGAGGAGGAGAGAAGTAGGAGGCGTAATCCTGGAGGGCTGGGGGGACTCTGACTTTTCCTCAGAGTGAGAGGGAGATTGGGAGGACATTGAGCAAAGGAGAGGGGGGGACCTGGCTTTACACCTAAAGGGTCTGTCTGGCTATTGTATTGAGAATAAACTGCAGGAGAGCCCAAACCGGTTTGGCTCAGTGGATAGAGCGTTAGCCTGTGGACTGAACGGTCCTGGGTTCGATTCTGGTCAAGGGCATGTACCTTGGTTGCGGGCACATCCCCAGTGGGGGTGTGCAAGAGGCAGCTGATCGATGACTCTCTCTCATCGATGTTTCTAACTCTCTATCTCTCTTCCTTTCTCTCTGTAAAAAAAAAAAAATCAATAAAATGTATTTTTAAAATAACAAAATAAAATAAACTGCAGGAGAGAAAGTGACGCGAGAGACCAGTAAGGAGGCTGTTGCAGTCCTCCGGCGAGAGAGGATGGTGCCTTGACAGGTGGCAGCAACCAAGGTGGTTGAGGAGTAAAAAGTCTGGTTATTTTTATGCAGAATCAGCAACATTGTTGGTTTGAACAATAATAAACGCAAGAGGGGAGTTAAGGAAGACTCCAAGGATTTTGGTCTAACCAAAGAAAGAAAATGGAAATGCCATCGGACTGAGCGGGGGAAGGTGGTACGTAGAGCCGGTGGGGGTGGAGGAGAGATACATGGGGTTTAGTCTGGGATGTGTTGTCAGAGATGCCTGCTAGACATCGCGCGGAAGTACCGAGGAGGCAGTGGCATATACATGTCTACACGCAGGAGTTAGAATCCTAGAAGTTAACCTTTCTTAATGGTCTTAATGACTTAATAGTGTTCCTAAATACATCTGTAGCTTATAAACCTCCTATCAAAAAACATGCCATGGGCCTATGCATAGGGACTTACTCACTGACTGATTTCTGGGACTGAAATCAGAGAGACAGTGTTTACGGGGTAAACAAGAGCAGAAGGGTGAGGATTTTTGTTTTGGGCCTTGCCTTTCACTGCATAAGCCCCAGTGATTCCATGATTCCTTTAAAAAAAAAAAAATATATATATATATATATATATATATATATATATATATATATATATAATTGATTTTTCACAGAGAGGAAGGGAGAGGGATAGAGAGCTAGAAACATCGATGAGAAAGATACATCGACCAGCTGCCCCTTGCACACCCTCCACCAGGGATGTGCCCACAACCAATGTACATGCCCCCGACCGGAATCGAACCCGGGACCCCTCAGGCCGCAGACCGACGCTCCATCCACTGAGCCAAACCGGTTTGGGCCATGATTCCTTTTTTAAGGGGAAAAAATGTTTAGCAAAGAGGGAAACAGTGAGGTTTATTTTTACAAATGCTCAGTATAAACAAATCAAGCCTTTCTATGCATATATACATCATGGCAGCTGAATAAAATATTATGAAGTTATTTTCATACTTTAATGTTTATGTAAATATTATCTTAATAATTAAAATTGTATTTATTGTCATTGTTTTTTGTTGCTGTTAATCCTTACCTGAGGATATTTTTCCTATTGCCTTTTTAGAGAGAGTGAGAGGGAGGGAGAGAAGGAAGAGAGAGATAGAGAAACAACGATGTGAGAGAGCCCTGTAGACCGGTTGCCTCCCGCACAACCCTGACCGAGGCTGGAGACCAAACCTGCAATCCGGTACGTGCCCTTGACTGGGACTCTAACTGGTGGTCCTTCATACATGGACCAGCGTTCTAACCACTGAGAAACACCAGCCAGCATTTATTGTCATTGAAACAGATGTTAGCTAGTTATAAAAATCGAGTGAATTAATCTGTACTGGCTGTTTTCCTAGAGAGAAGGAGGCATGTTATCTTTGTTCAGTAGGAAGAACTCTGAGTTCTTATGGGTTGGATCGAAGTCTGTGCAAAACGTACCTTTTGACCTCTCATTTACTTTCTGCCTACTTCTTAGTTAGCCTAAGTAAGCAAAAAGGATCTGTTTTTTTAAAATACCTAAATTGGTACACTGGAATAACACTGGCAGCTCCTACCCCAAACGGAGACAGAAAGTTTTTATTCTCAGCCTCATGCTCAGTTTATAAGAAGAGCATCCGGCGAGCCTGTCTCCATCCCCTTAGCCCCTCTACCAGCCTCCGCGGCAGGCTCCCACTGAGTCCCCTTCCCAGACGTGGGCACGGCCTCCAAGGGGCGAAGGGACTGGTTCACGGAACCAGAACTCGGACCCGGGACTATCTGTCTCCAAAGCCTGACCTACTCTACTTCCCAGAGCACGGAGCAACGGAAAACCAACCAGAGCAGCGGTTCTCAGCCTGTGGGTCATGACCCCTTTGGGGGTCGAACGACCCTTTCACAGGGGTTGCCTAAGACATCCTGCGTATCAAATATTTCCATTACAATGCATAACAGTAGCAAAATTACAGTTGTGAAGTAGCAACAAAAATAATTTTATGGTTGAGGGTCACCACAACATGAGGAACTGTATTAAAGGGTCGCGGCATTAGGAAGGTTGAGAACCACTGGGCTAGAGCATTTCAATTAAGCATTGCAGACCACGAGGCGATGCAGAATGGCCTCTTTTAAAAAATATATATTTTATTGATTTTTTCTACAGAGAGGAAGAGAGAGGGATAGAGAGTTAGAAACATCGATGAGAGAGGATCATCGATCAGTTGCCTCCTGCACACCCCCCACCGGGGATGTGCCCACAACCAAGGTACATGCCCTTGACTGGAATCGAACCTGGGACCTTCCAGTCCTCAGGCCGACGCTGTATCCATTGAGCCAGCCCGGTCTTGGCCCAGAATGGCCTCTTTTATGGTGGACCTGAGACGTGGGCTCTAGTCAGAAACTTCAGGTGGTTGTTAAACCGATCCTTGATATGAAAGGGTGTGTGGGAAAAGTCTCTTTTTTTTTGGCCTCTGCCCCGCAGAGTGGCAAGGGCTACTTGGGTGGTATGACACCTACGGACCGAAAACCATCAAACCCCGAAGGCAACACCTGACCCTCTTCTTGCACAGAAGCCTGCTGGTGCCAACCGGCAGCTGGGCCAGGCTGCTCGGAGAAGGCGTCTGCAGCCAGCCCGCCCCGAGGAGGAGACACGAGTGGGGCTGCTGAGAGCCTTGGAAGTGGCTCGGGACCTGGAGGCACTGACCTCCGCTCCAGGCTCCGGACGGAAGGAGGGCCGGGCTCTGTCCCCTCAGGAAAGCTGGAGTGCCGAAGAGCAGCAGGGTCAGCTCCCACCCCGTTCACCCTCCGCGGGACTCAGGAGGGGCAGCCTCACTCAGCAGCTGGCACTCAGTCTGTTCGATTCCGGTCGAGGGCGTGTACCTTGGTTGCGGACACATCCCCAGTGTGGGGTGTACAGGAGGCAGTTGATCAATGTTTCTCTCTCATCGGTGTTTCTAACTCTCTATCCCTCTCCCTTTCTCTCTGTAAAAAAAAAATCAATCAAAAATCAATTTTTTTTAGCCAGCAGGAAGGGTGGGGGAAGAGTGAAAAAGGGGAAGAGGGTTAAGAGGTACAAACTTCCAGTTATAAAATAAATAAGTCACGGGGTGTGTGATCTAAAGCACAGGAAATATAATCAGTCATGTAAAATAACTTTGTAAGGTGACAGTTACTAGACTTACAGTGGTGATCCCTTCAGAAGGTAAATAAATGTCAAGCTACTATGTTGTGCACTGAAACTTATATGCCAACTGTAATAATAAAAATAGGTAAATAAATAACGTGTATTAAAGGCCTGTCGGATGTAAGACGTGAGCTGGGTGCTGCAGGGCGGAAGACGGAAGGGTCCCCTGCTGTCTGGGAGCACCCACCTTGCAGGTGCCACGCGCACAGACACATATAAATGCCCGTGTGTCAGGGAGGGGGGTCCATCCTGTGAACAAGCCCCTGGCAGTGAGTTACCTCAGGACAGGGAGAGGCCAGCGTTCATCCTCTGAGAGGCCTTGCCAGCGCTCAGCACTGCCCCCGGTGTCTGGGCGGCTCCACAGCACCGCCCACAGGGTCGGAGTGGTTCCTGGCTGGCCGCTGGAGCACGACTTGTTGCCATCCCCGCGGCTCTGAGCCAGGATCCTAGGGAGGAAGAGCTTTGAGGAAGCTGTCATCTCCTAGTCTGTTTTTGTCATGGAGATGTTTTAAATGTGCTGTTTAGACATTATCTTATCAGTGAGCTCGGGATACAATATGTTATTAAGCAAAAGCTGGATACAGAATGCACAAGGGTAGGGTAGGATAGGATAGATACCATGCATAAGGTCAGCAGTGTGGCCTAAGCGGAAGGTTCCTGAGAGCTAGAACGGGGCTGATTCATCTTTCGCTGGCAACACTCACTGGTGCACAGTAAGCAGTAAATAGTTCTTGACTTAATAAATGTACACTTAGCCCTGACCAGTCTGGCTCAGTGGATAAAGTGTTGGCCTGCGGACTCAAGGGTCCCGTGTTCGATTCTGGTCAGGGGCATGTGCTTTGGTTGTGGGCACAGTCCCAGTGGAGGGTATGTCGGAGGCAGCTGATTGGTGTTTCTCTCTCTTCGATATTTCTGATTATCCCTCTCCCTTCCTCTCTGTAAAAAAATCAATAAAATGCATTTTTAAAAAATAAATAAATATACACTTAAGTTACTAAGATTCATAAGGAGTAGAACCAAGAAAAAAAAAATGGTGATTGTGATGCAACAAGGCAGCAAGAAATAGACTCTCTGCCCGGCCCCCTTCAGAAAGGGGCTTCATTGTAAGGATGGACAGTGAAGGAGATGGAAAACGCAGGACTGTCCCCACACGGAAGCACGTACTGGCTGGATGTGTGGACTCTGGAGCGAGGCCATGTGACTTCAGGTTGTGTCTCTGCCACTTACGAGCTGGGTAGCGTTTGTCAGGCGTTAGTGCCACCACCACCGTCATCTACCTCATAGAGTTACTATGGAAAAGGAATCGATTCATACTTGTAACAAGGCCTAGAATGTTCTTCGGCACATAGTAAAGATACTTTAAATGTTAGCTATTATTGTTGTTGTTATTGCTAATATTGATACTGTTAGAATTGTTCAAAACCAGGATTCAGTGAGGTGCCTGAAAAACCATGATTTGCCCTCAGTCCCAGGAGACGGGTCATCTCCTGTCTTTTTTTTTTTGTGATTTAAAATATATATATATATATATATTCTGGATATTTTACAGAGAGGAAAGGAGAGAGATAGAGAGCTAGAAATGTTGATGAGAAACATCAACCAGCTGCCTCTTGCACACCCCCTACTGGGAATGTAGGGGGTGTGCAAGAGGGGGTACATGCAACCAAGGTACATGCCCTTAACTGGAATCGAACCTGGGACTTTTCAGTTTGCAGACCGATGCTCTCTACCACTGAGCCAAACCAGTTTCGGCATCTCCTGTCTTATGTCTGTCCACCAGTTACCTGGCTCAGCTGTTCCTTTCTGTCTCTTCCCACTTCTCTGGTGCGACTAGCGGGCCGCTCATCTCCGTGACCCCCAGCTCACACTGAGGCAAGGAGCAGCCGGGCTGCCCTGTTTGGGCAGTTCCCATGCCCGGCCAGCCCACAGGATGCTCGCCAGCCTGAGGACCGGCCACCGATGGGCCGGAGGTCTTGTCCAGTCGGCTGGGTCCAGGGTGGGTCCAACTATAGCTGATCGCAGAAGGGGGACGTAGGCATTGAGGGAGCTCTTGTAACTAGGGGACCTTAAATTATTCTGAAAAGAGGACTCATAGACTAAAGAAAGGGTAAAAAACAAAAAACTTAACACTGTTGAAGAGACAAGATGACTTTTAGCGTTTTCCAACTAGCATACCGATTCCTTTTCTAAGGCCCATCGGTTTCTGGTAAGATCCTCAAAGGAAATTATGTGGCTAAGAACTGCGGCAATGAGACAAAACCTCAGAGGCCTTCTCTGAACCCCGGCCTCTCCGGGCCATGCCCTTTCCACCTCTGCATCCGTTCACGCTGCAGCTTGTCTGTTTTCTGGCTTCTTATTCAGTTCTTGCCATCCCGTGGGCCAGCCGAGAAAACACAGTGTAATGCACCACCTACTCACAGGGATGCCAGTGGACTAATTGTTCTCTGTGGCTGAGTGGGCTTTGCTTTAGGGAGAGCTCTTTTGGAGAACATCAATAGCACATGTGCACCTTCTCATACATAGACCATAGCCTGCTCACTCTCACTGCCATGGGCCCGCATCTGTTCGCCACCCCCTGTGTTTTCACTGTGATCAAAACAGCATGTCACTCCCTGGAGGCTGGCCAGGGCCACCACTCTCAGACCACCTGAGCGCCCCAGTCGTGACTGATAGAAATGGCTGCCGGCTGCCTCGCCCACAGCTCAGCGTGGAGCGAGCAGATCAGCATGGAGCAAGCAGACAGCAGGAAATGGGCAGAACCGGTAGGGGTCCAGGGCTGGTAAGATCATTGTTCTTTCTGGGCCCTCTCTTTTCCCCAGAGGCCTGTGATTTGGTATTTTTTGGCCAGAGACTAGCTCTGGAAACATTGAACCGAAGGCATTCCATCCATTATTACTCAACGTGTTCTTTCCAGAGCCGCTGAGAAGATGGTGCTGGGTTTCACGGGCTGAGGAGTTTGGAGCGACCCTTGGAGCCGGCTATTTGGCCGAGACAAAAACCTCTGCTTCCGGTGCCCAGCTCGAATATTAGGCCCAATCCTGGAGGAAGGGGATGCAGCATTTGAAACGTTTTCATGGTCCCCACGTGTGATCTGAGTGTTACATGTTTTGAACTAAAAAAATATCTCCCAACCGAGTGGAAGGTCAGCATCACACGTTTCTGATCATCAAGATTAATCACTCTTTCCTGCCTTCCTCTCACACGAAAAATAAATAAAAAAAAATAGGTCTTGAGCTGTGAGATGAATTTTCTCAAGTGATCAAAACCAAAGGCCTGTTTGAGTTTCCTTAACTCTGTTAGCAATAAAGAGGTCAAAATAGCCAGCCACACATAGCCTGGATTGAAAAAACAATTTAAAGACTTGCTGACACATCTAATGATCTCAAATAAAAGTTATTTGAAAATAAAAATAAGGACCCTTTAAAGATTGTGGGTTGCAATCTCCACCTGTTCTCTCAGAACACACACACACACACACACACACACACACACACACACACACACCAAAAAAACAGCTGCATTTTCAGAAAATTCCAAATGGTTTTCAAAGCCAAATATAACAGGATACTTGCTGCTGATGTGTTCATTTAGTCTGGAGAATATTTTTTAATGCTCACAAGTTGAAAATTCAATATTGGTAATTTTAAAGATTGTAAAATGTATTTCAGCCCAAGGCTGACAAATGGAACAACTGTTTTAGATGCCCTCCTCCTTTGTTGGCTGTGTAAGGACCACGCTGTTGAGGAAAAACCCATGAAATGGCTTCAAGAATGGAGAGACGATGGGTTACAGGCTCAAGATTAGCTTCTGATCCACTAGTGGTTTCAAGAAGGGACCTCAAACTTGCATTTCAGCAGTGGCCCAGGGCCCACCTGCCTCATGGGAAGGTGTGAAGTCCTCTTACACACTGTGATTCTCTCTCAGAAGCCATATAGGGTGGGGTACCTTCTCTTCCTCCTGACCCCAGATGGATAACCCTGCCCTATCATCTGCTTTGGCACAGAAGAAAACCACTGGACAGTTGCCCTCCTTCGGTTCCCTGCACATGCGTGTGGCTATGGGCAAGGCAGACCTGTCTCTTGGGTTTATTTGGAGTTAAATGAGCTGAGCTGTTTGTTTCCTCTGAGCCACATACAGATGCTTTTTGAACTATCTTTGTGTCTGAGGGATTTTTTTTTCATCGTATCAGCACACCACTTCCTCCACTCCATTGCTTTGAACAGTTTTGCAGAGGGCGATATTCTTGCTGGCCACCAGCCTAGCCAAGCAAAGTGATGATGGATGGAGGGCAGCAGACTTTTACTAGTGTTACTTCGTGTCTGTGCATGACTTCATGAAACAATCTCTCTTCCACTAATTTTGGCAGCGAGGGTGGGATGTCATCTGAGTGTAGCAGGAGAAAACCTCACTTTGCTAATAGCAGGCATTGGCTCCCCCGTTTGAATGATACTCAAGGTTTAGGCTGAAACAACGTCCTCAGATGACCCTGTGCCTGCTCTCTTTCTGACAACCCCATGGACTTTTGAATGTGGATTTCTACTTAACTTTTGATGCTTCCAGATTCTCTGGTCCTGTTAAAGTTTAGAAACTGCAAGTTTAAGTAAATTCATTTCTTTTAAAAAACAAAAACAAAAACAAAACCACACAAAAATAATCATGTAATTTTTATTTTTATTATTTTTTATCACTTTATTTTTCTTTTGTTACAATAAAAATAGTCATTCTTAATTAATTTTCCTTTTATTATACTTTAAATATTGTTAGTAATGATATTTGAGTAGTTTTAAATGTTGATAAACAACCATGTGCAGTGCTTTTACTAACACATTTTATAAATATTATGCCCTTTTCTATAAATTCATAAATTTTTTCATGAAAATAGTAATATTTTATAGTATCTCCAGAATAAATTCTAAATTCTTAAGTATTCCTATACATTCGCTAAAGAAAACAAAACTAGAAATTGAAATATAATATGTTTGGAGTGATTTTTATACTCTGAATTTGTGCATTTAAAAAAGAACTGATGTGACTTTTACCACATTCTAATTTTACATTTTTTAAAATGTGATTGCTTTTTCTTGTGGAGAAAGGGTTGGGAGTGGGCGTTACACTTGAGTAAATGCACCCGCTGAGTTGATCCAGTCCTTTCGTGGACTTTATTTTTGGAAAAGCCCAAATCTTAGCAAACTGATTACAGGTTCCAGTTATTTCCCCGAGTAATATGTGGTACGCACTCTTTTCTATTGTCCTGGAGCATTTTAGAATGTGTTATCATTTTAAGACAGTTTTTAAAGCTGCATTTTAAGGCTGATGATAGACACATCCCAGATGGTAATCTCTAATGCATTCGGAGTAGAAAGGAACACATTCCTGTGGTTGCCATTGCTTACACTTCTACATGCTGCTATGGCTCTAAAGATTTTCATATTCCTCATCTCTGTGTATCTCTAGGCATTTTTAAAAAAAATTCTTATCTATATTTTCAAGATACAAGGTGGGGGAAGAAAACCTTGGCTCCCCATTTGTGCAGGTAGAGGTTGAAGAGAATTCAGTAGACACCTCTAGTGAAGAATGATCAGAAATGAGCCTCCACAGAGTGCAGTGTATTCTGCACCTGGAATAAATCTGGATAGAAAGTCCCGTGTCCTTTGGAAAATAAAATTTCACATTGGTGACCTTCACATTGGTTTTCCATGAGTTCTCAGCCAACAAGAGTAGGATCCTGTGTGTGTTTTCTGTGTGGTATTAAATTCTGCTGGAGCTCTGTTTGACTCTTGGCACTAGTGTCCTTCGCGTCAGAGTGCCATCATCTTGAGCTGAACTGGGGCATAATAATGGGAATGTGGTTTTGTTTCTCACTTGCTCAGATCTTGCCCCAAGGCGTGTTTTCTCTCAGTTCAATATATGCCACCTCTGAAAACATCCACAGACCTTATTGTTCTCTCCATTTCTCAATCACTTAAAAAAATAATAATAACAGCCTTGAACATAAGCTCTGTCTTCCATTTCCTAATTGATTGAGACCACCCCAAAGCCCCAAAGAGCTCTTGGACATTTTCCTAGGCACTGAAGAAGAAAAGTCCTGCCAGTGTGGCTCAGTTGGTTGGGTGTCCTCCCATGCACTGGAAGGTCACCAGTTCAATTCCCGGTCAGGGCATATTCCTGGGTCATGGGCTTGATTCCTGGTAAGGGGTGTGCAGGAGGCAGCCGATCAATTTCTAAAATTCTATTACTTATATTTCCCAAATTTTTCCATGTATGATTTTTTAATTAAGAAATTTTTTATTTGAAGGAAGTTAACTATAAAAAGTGGGAGAAACAAAAGGAAGTTAACCCTAGGCAATGTGACTCTATTCTATGGTGTCTCCCTCCAACCAAAAACGTCTTCTTTCACCTCAACAAAAAGACCATTAATTGAACCTCATTTGGGTCAACAACTGCTCTCTCTTTAAAACTAAAAGGCAAGCCCAGCCAGTGTGGCTGAGTGGTTGAGCGTCAGCTTTGAGCCAGGAGGTCATTCGATTCCAGGTCAGGGCACATGCCTGGGTTGCGGGTTCAATCCACAGGGTGGGACGTGCAGGAGGCAGCCGATCAATGATTCTCTCTCATCAATGATGTTTCTATCTCTCTCTCTCTCTCTGTCTTCCTTCCTCTCTGAAGCCAATAAAAATATATTTTAAAAATAAAATAAAAGGCAACAACTTGATTTCCTTCTTTCATCTCAGTGAGATCCTATTATCTTGGGGAAGGAGCCATGACCTATGGGTCAGAAGTGCTTTGGGACAGGAGCCTCTAGGGTTCCGAGTAGGATCAAGGGGAAATGTTGGCTGGCTTGGGGGAAGGGACAGAGACTGAGGCTGGAGCACACCACCGAGTGATGAACCTCTCTCCCCTCCGCCACCGCTGGGTCCTTTCCTTTGAAGACTTGGAACTGAAGTTTCAGTTTAATCACATCATGTATTCAATAGACTTTTGTGGGCTGGCCCATCAACATACCCTAAAGTATACCTGTATGGGCTGGTTCTCAAGTAGAAAGGACAGCCCCCCAAGGACAGTGGAGCACCCCACATTCACAGCAGCCTCGGCCTGCCTGGCCCTTCTCCTGCCGTTGATTTGTGAAGCGACCCTGTAGGATCAGATGAGCTGGATCCATACCAGCACCCGCACTGCACAAAACGGGGACAAACTCCTGTTCCTTCCATCATATTGTCAAAAGTGCAGAAATAACAGAACAAAACCAATGCATCCCCAAAGTAGGAATCAGTAAAAGCTTTTTGGGCACACACCAAAAAGACAGTTTGCCAAAAAACCAAAGAGCACTCAAATCAAAACATGGAGTGAGGCTCGGGGCATATTGTTATAAAGCAGCCGATAAGGGGAGAAAGCAGTGACTGCTTACTCCTCACGGTGATTGGTTATGATGTTAGGATGTGCTTAAACGATAGCACATTCGTCGGCGGTTAACCATATATCAACCTTGGGAAACAGTTCAAGTTTTCCTTATGATTTCCAGAGGCATAAAAGCAAGAAATGACCCAGGTCAAGTTAGTCTTGCAAAATAAACAAAATCAGTTTGGCTTGTATGACTTTACTGGTTTCATCTGCTCAGGGAATTTTCAAGGCTGGTCTTCGTTTTTTTTTATTTGCACAGCATCGACTCAGACATCAAGTAAGCTTCGTGAGGGTGGAGGGTGTTGTCTGTTCGCTCACTGCCGAGTCCGCTACACCTAAGACAGGGCATGCCGAACGGCTGCTGCCTACGGGGGCTCTAACAGTGCCCCTGCTCACTGGTTAGCCATGCAGTCAGACACATGGGTAAAAACATGGCAGAAAACATCTTTATTTTTTATTTTATTTTTTAAAATATATTTTATTGATATTTTACAGAGAGGAAGAGAGAGAGATAGAGAGCTAGAAACATCAATGAGAGAGAAACATCGACCAGCTGCCTCTTGCACACCCCCTACCGGGGATGTGCCTGCAACCAATGTACAAGCCCTTGACCGGAATCGAACCCAGGACCTTTCATTCAGTCTGCAGACCGACGCTCTACCACTGAGCCAAACCGGTTTCGGCAGAAAACATCTTTGTTACTAGAAAGTAACTTTCTTTGTGTCCTCGTCATTTTGGTTGGAGAAGAGGGCTGAGGGCTTGGTTGCGGGGCCGATGACGTGCAGCGGCAGAGCCTGGAGTTGGAGAAGCTAACCCGGAAGGAGACGGCTGTGGTGATGGAAAGGGACGGTGGTTAGGGCTGGGAGGGGATACTGGCCAAAGTGGAGGTTATGCTGACAGGTTATCCTTGACCTTTGCCCCACAGCACCCAGTCAGCTACTTATTTGCTTCGCTAGGACACAGCTGTCACCCAAGAGCCAAGAGGAACACCAGGGGTTGGGTTCTGTTTAATTGTTGCTTAGGGGGTTTTTGTTTGTTGCTGTGTATTCTTGTTGTTGTTTCAATGATGGTAAGGGAGAGACCATTTAGTTTGTTGGTTGTTTTTTTTTTTTTTTTTTGCACTGTCCATTTATCTTTCTGAGGGTATCCTACAAAACATAAACCACATGTGGTTTTCATACCTCAAGTCTTTGTGGTTGGTTACTCTCAAACTAGTCAATATTTAAATGTAGTCATGGAGTTGCTTTTACAGAAGCCACCAACTGATCATTCTGTTGGAATGGTTCTGAAACAGAATGAAATGGTCCAAGACTGGAGGAAGCAGCTTCCATAAAGCAGGGAAAGTTAGCATTAAGCAAAAGAACAAAGCAAAAAACACCAGCTCCCTCTCCCCCAGATGCCGAAGCCAATCGCCCTGTGACCACACCTTTTCTGACCCTGTTGCCCCTGCGCTCCTATTTGGCATCGAGGGAACGACGTGTGTGCATTGGTCCAGCGGGAAGCGCTCGCCATTGCCTTTTCCGCTGCTGAAAGGGTTGCCATCCCATTGGAAGACGGCCTGGTAGTGTTTTTCCAGCTGTCTGTTTTCAGAGCTGCCAACGGCGAGGCCTAAAGTTCTTGGAGCTGCAAAGTCCTATGGGAATCTGGGGTAGAACAAATTCTGTTTGGGGGCAAGCCACTGAGAAAAGCAGGGCCTGCTGAGAAACAGGAGGAAAAAGCACCTTGCACATCTGTGGCCATTTGGAAATAAGGAGAGATAAGGCTCCCTCCCAGGTTTGTAGAGAACATCTGTGAGCAAAGCCATCAAACTCCAATCATGACTTTAAATGGAGCCCAGGGACATGCAAATATCTGCTGAGCACCGGAAACAGTGGCTCTCAGCCTTCCCTGACCCCATGCCTACTTTTAATAACAATGTTTTCTACTGTCCCCTTCACACATAATTTTCTCCAAAATCCATGTAATTTTTATCTGTAATTAAAAAGAGGAATAGGAGATCATATATATATATGATAGGAATATATATAAAAGCCTAAGCAACTGGCTGACCAACCACCCAACTGGTAGCTATGATGTGCACTGACCACCAGGGGGCAGCTCAATGCAAGAGCTGCTGGGCTGCCATGACTTGGCAGCTGCAGTTCTCAGATGACGCACCTGGAACCAGAGAAGAGGGAGCCCAATTCCAGGGTACATCACCTGAGAACCACCCTCTCACAATCCATAACTCCTCGGGGGATGTCAGAGAGCTGAATTTGGCTTGATCCCTGCAGGCCAGGCTAAAGGACCCCACCTGTGCACGAATCTGTGCACCAAGCCTCTAGTGTAATTTATAAAATAACTTCACTTTGGAAGTGATCAGGTACAACTCGTTATCAAACAAAGTGAAGTAAGTGGTCATGGATTTGCATCTACACCTGTAATCACCGTAAATGGGACAGCTGTAACTTTGAACTAACCTTGGGAAGAGTTAGAGACTCTTACCTCAAATGGCAATGTTTTTGGGCACATAATTTTCCAGGAGGGGTTATCAATTCTTGGTAAAAATCCAAGCAAAACGTATCATTTCATTTATAGGACAGTGGCATTCCTGGAAAATTCAGGAACTAATACATTGTCCAGTAATTACTCTGCGTCTGTATGTAAAATGGAGATGAGATCCAAGCTCCAATAACCATTACTAGCTTTCCACACACACCAGTGTCCTACAGACCTTTGAAGGTCATGCGGGAAAATTCTTCCCTGAGTAGGGCAGTCTGGTTCATTGCATGTCGTCTGGCATCCCTGGTCCCCAGGTCTGAATCGCAGCAGGGTCCCCATCGTTATGATACCTACAAGTGTCCTGTTCTTATGCAGGGAAGTTAGGTTTGCCTCCCTTACGTAGCAGCTGCACCAGCCAGGCATGAAAGTGCAGTCAGGGGTCCCAGGGGAAGTCTCAGGTCGCTGTGCCCTTCCTGCAGTGTTCAGATCGGTGATGTCAGGCCCAAAGGTGCAGAGCCGTAGAGACCTTTGTTTCCTGAGTCGCCCAGGGAACTGGCTTCATGAACACGTGGTTCTGTCCTCCAGTGGGAGACACTGGGTAACCATGTAGCTGGAGCAAAGTCTGAATAAGGGACAAGATGGCTATTGTTCCCCACCCCAGAGATCATTGTAAAGACCCCATTCTGCTTCCTACCTAGTGATCAGCAACCACAAGGAACATGCAGCTCTCCGAATGCCAGTAGCTTCTCCCTGTGTGTGCGCCCACGAGTATACGTGGCAGGATGTGAAAATGGGGCTGTCCACCCCTCCGCCCCTGGAGTTGTAAGAAACTCCTCTCTATTTCACCCGAGTCTCCCCCGGGACCACTGGTATTGGATGTTGGCGACCCACTTTGAAACCTTCGCCTTGTAATTCAATTAAGAGACCCTGGCATATCGCTGACACTGGCCAAGAGCCCTGCTGGGAGAGAGTGTGGAATGTGGAAGGCAGGTCCCAGGGGTCTTCTTCCACGGCACATCAGGAGAAGCAAGAGCCCCCCAGGTTTTCATGGTGCGCACGTGTAGTGATAATGTTTTGCAAATACATGGTGTGGTAAATAAAATATGTTATTACAATTTCATTTATTTTCCTCTTTTTAAGGTAGCTAGTAGAAAATATAGATCTGCCCATATGACTCATTGTATTTCTACTGGACAGCGCTAATCTAGTTGAAGAGTTTTTTTTCTTTTGTTCTTTGATTGGTTGGAATTTTGATTTTTTTTTTCTTGAGGGATACAAAAATGTTTTATTAATGTAGAATGTCTCTGTTCATTTATATGACAAATACCATCCCTACTTTAAAAAAAAAAAGACATTTGTCTTTCAATCTGTCAAGCTTAGCTAGAAAATTCACGTGTGTTTTTTATAATCATATATTGACATGATATAGAATGCAGGGTGCGAAAATCAACTTAATAAGCATTTGAAAAGAAATAAGCATTAGAAATAATTTCACACCTATGCAGACTCTTGGGTGAGTGGTTAAAACTAGAGATGAACGTTAAATATGGGCAGACGCGTACAGCAAGGAGCTTAACAGATGCGTTTGCAGTGCTTTCTGGTAACCAACTTGCTTTCTGCTAATTCTTAATCACCCAATTCCAACTCTTCCAGCCCCTGGAGAAGGGCTTTCTCTTTTTTAATTTTCTCCAACTGATTTTTTTTAAAATCTGTTTTCCAGTTTCTACTTGTTCTTTCAGTTGTTTGATTGCTTCGTTTCTCCTTTAAGCTCTTGATTTTTGGTCTCTCTCAGGTTCCCCAGAAGGCGGCTGAGGGTATTTTGTGCTGAGGTCTGCAGGGCCAGGCCAGGAAGAGGCACCAGATCTGTACTCGGGTCACTTCTTGCTTCCTGCTTTGCAGCTCTCCTAGATTCAGGCTTCCTTTGTTTAAGGGCTTTTTTTGATAAGGGCTTATCATTTCCAGGCTGTGGTTTTATATTCTTTTTTTTTATTTAAAGGAAAATGATTTTAAATATAACAGTGTTACATGCAATAAACATTAATATCTCAAGAAAAACAATTTTAAATATGATAATGTTACATGTAATAAATACCAATTATTTGAAAAAGATATGACATATAGTAATATTACATGCAATAAACATTAATATTTCAAGAATGAAAGAATTTTAAGTATAATAATATTGCCAAAACTGTACTAGCATAGTATGATAGGAAATATTAAAAATCTGCAAAGAATAGGATTACTTCTATATTCTAGAATATTTTCCCCCTTCTGACTCTATTTTTGTTCATCAGTTTATGTGGTTCATTATATTCCACAAATGAGTGAGATCATATGATATTTATCTTTCTCCAAGTGGGTTATTTCGCTTAGCATGATGCTCTTAATGTCTATTTTGTTGGATATGAATATTGCTACTCCAACTTTTTTTTTCTTTTCTTTTCCATTTGCATGGAAATTTTTTTTCCATCCCTTCACTTTCATCCTGTGTGTGTCTTTTGTTTTGAGGTGGGTCTCTTGTAGACAGCATATAGTTGGGTCATGTTTTTGCATTCATTCAGCTACCCTACACCTTTTGATTAGAGCGTTTAGTCCATTTACATTTAGGTTTATTATTGACAGGTACTTACTTAAAGCCGTTTTAATTCCATATGGCTAGGTTTCTCTCTGTTTCTTCTTCTCAGAAGTCCCTTGCAGCAATCCCTTTAGCATTTCTTGTAATGCTAGATTGGTGGTGATGAACTCCTTTAGCCGTTTTTTGTCTGGGAAGCTCTTTGTTTGACTGTCTATTTTGAATGATGAACCTGCTGGATATAGTAGTCTTGATCTCAGATCCTTGCTTTCTATTACGTTGAGCACTTCATGCCATTCCCTTCTGGCCTGTAGATTTTCTGAGGAGAAATCAGGTGTCAACCTTATGGGAACTCCTTTGTAGGTAACAGTTTTCTTTTCTCTTGCTGCCTTTAAGATTCTCTCTTTGTCTTTACTTTTTGGCATTTTAATTACGATATGTCTGGGCATGGGTCTATTTGGGTTCTTTTTCTTTGGGGTTCTCTGTGCCTCCGAACTTGTATGACTTTTTCCTTTACCAGTTTAGGGAATTTTTCTACTTTTATTTCTTTAAACACCTTTTCTATTTCTTTCTCCCTTTCTGCCTCTTCTGGCACAGTTACTAATATAATATTGTTACATTTCACATTGTCCCACAGCTCCCTTAAGCTGTCCTTCTGTTGTTGTGTTTTTGTGTGTGTGTTTTTATTGTTTTTTTCTTTTTGGTTCTCTAATTGAGTGATATTTTCAATTCTGTCTTCTAATTCACTGATTCAATCCTCAGCTTCCTCTAATCTGCTGTGTATTCCTTCCAATATGTTCTTTGTTTATGTTATGGCCTCATCTTTTTTTCATAGTTCATCACGGAGGAAGATCAGAAAGCACTTATATGTCCAACACTTGTGTGCCATGCTATGCAGAGTGTGGCCTCCGAGGCAACCTGGGGTCAGTGGTGTGGTCAGTACTCTTCCTCCACCCGCCACAAAATCTCTCCCTCATCTCCATCTTTTCTTCTCTCATTTCCTTTACCTCCCCCCTTCTCTCTGATTGTATTATTTTGTTTTCAACTTTCTTAATCCATGTTTTTTCTCCCCACTGCCCAATTCATAAGCCACCCGTACTGCCTAAGATTGCGAAGCCCCCTGCTGGGTAAGGGCTTACCTGCTTTCCTCCTTCTGGAAGTGTCCCTGTTCACTTACGCCTTCTCAGGAAGGTTCCAGTCTAGTCTTGGCATTTGTTGTTCACTGTCACAGGGAACAATTTTAAGCTCTTAAGGGAATGTTGTGTTTTGGGAGAACTTTTAGGAGTTATTGGGTTTTTTAATTCAACAACCAATATTAATTGAGCACCCAGCAGGTGGCAGACACTGGTCTAGATGTTGAGGCGATAGTAGGAAAGAAGGTCCTCCGTGAGAGCATTGAATTCCAGTGGGGAGAGAGGTACAAGTAAACCATTAAATCAATGGTGAGACTGTCAAGTGGTGACATGTACTCTGCATAAAAGAAAACAGGAGCAGAGATGGGCATGGATGAGTTCATTTTTGCTGAGAAGGAACCAGGCGATGAGCTTACCTGCTGAGAGGGCTTTACAAGTGTGAGGCCCCAGGATGCAAACAAAATAGGTGCGTGTAACAGAAAGGGCTAGAAAATAAAGTAGCAAGAGGGAAGTTACTTGACATGCTTGACATGAGGTCAGAGGACTAGGGAGGGGCCAGATGTACCAGGGTCTGTTTGAGTCTTGGGGGAGAGTTTATATTTTTTAAGTGAAAGGAGAAACCACTGGAGGGGAGAAACATCAGATTTAGGTAAGGTGACCAGACAGTCCTGATTTTTAACTGTTTTGTCCCGCATCCCGTGGCGTTTTAAAACAGTCCCGATTTTTTGACGAAACTGGTTTGGCTCAGTGGATAGAGTGTCGGCCTGCAGACTGAAAGGTCCCGGGTTCGATTCCAGTCAAGGGCATGTACCTTGGTTGCGGGCACATCCCCAGTAGGGGGTGTGCAAGAGGCAGCTGATCTATGATTCTCTCTCATCGATGTTTCTAACTCTCTATCCCTCTCTCTTCCTCTCTGTAAAAAAAATCAATAAAATATATTTTTTTAAAAATAAAAAAGTCCCGATTTTTGGAAAGAAAAAGATCTTTTTCGGAAGACCACATGGTCTGTTCCTCTTGCACAGGATGCCAGATTCTTTCCAAAAATCAGGACTGTTTTAAAACGCCGAGGGACGAGGGACAAATTGTTAAAAATCGGGACTGTCCCGCCAAAAGCTGGACAGCTGGTCACCTTAGATTTAGGTCCTTTGGGGGCCTGGTAGACACCTCATAAATGTATCCAAAGTTAATTGTATTTACAAGTTTTCATTAAAGATGAAATAAACCCAAACTCTAGACAACTACTCCCTTGCATATCTCAGAGGCTCCAGCCTTCTCAGTGACATGCTCCCTTCTAACTGAGCTGTCACTGGTGGGTAAGAATAGCCGTGAGCTCCTTTGCATAGTGTGTGTGTGTGGGGGGGGGGGGGTGTGTGTGTGTGTTTGGGGTGCTCACTTCAAGAACTTAAAAATAATTCTCAAAATACATAGAGAAATCATCTTGTTGCTCATGTTCTCTTTTTAGACTTCCCCATAGGTTCACTCAGGCGTTTACTTGGTAGTTAGTTAGTAGAGGGGGAAGCAGATGAGAGCTGCAGGCCTCCACCAAGCCCCGCCCCACGCCTGCATGAGTTATTCACACAGTGAGAGTCCCTTGGGCTCCAGACCCTGGGTTAGGCAGGAGGGCTACCGGCATACCTTCAAGAGGCTCCAGGCAGCCCTGACTGGTTTGGCTCAGTGGATAGAGCGTCGGCCTGCGGACTGAGAGGTCCCAGATTCAATTCCGGTCAAGGGCATGTAACCTTGGTTGCGGGCACATCCCTAGTGGGGGATGTGCAGGAGGCAGCTGATGGATGATTCTCTCTCATCGATGTTTCTAACTCTCTATGCTTCTCCTTTCCTCTCTGTAAAAAAATCAATAAAATATGTTTGTTTGTTTTTTTAAAGAGGCTCTAGGCAAAGTAGAGGATTCTTAGTCATTAATCCTTCAGTGCTCTGGGCTCAGGAATTCTGCCGGGGCTTGGCATCATGATAACTCTCTGCTTGTGTAGCTGGACTCATATCTCAAAGAGTTTAGAGTCTGAAAGAACCTTAGACAACCACTGTGCCGGTATTCCTCGGCAGGAGCATTTCCAGTATTTGGGGTGAGACTGGCCTAAGCATCACAGGAAATTGTTGTATTCCTGGCTCCGCTCATGAATCCTACTGACATAGCCTCTATTTTAAATTGGGGGGAGGGGGCGCGCGGGGGAGAAGACCTGTGGATCCAAACTGTCCAGTGGTCAGGAAAAATGCCACTGATAATCATGCTTATATTTTGGCTCCAAATACCATTCCAACCCACTGCCCCCCACTCCCGAGTGGAAATGCCTCCATACATTTCCAACAGCCCCCTGAACTGAGAACCACTGCTCTGCCCAGCTCCACCGGAATATCAGGCAGCTTGTCTTCTCATGCTATTTTTCTCAGAACCCAGCAAAATCAAGACCCAAAGTTCAAATGTTACGAGTTTAGTTACTGAACTAATGCCTCTGTTTTTCATTCTTTCAACTGATATTATTTTATCAGAGCTATATGGTATGTGTTGAGAACATTAAATCTGATCCTTTCAGATGGAGCTAGAAAAAAAGTTATGAGCATTTTCAGATTATTTAAACATACAAGGTTTGGGTATAATATTTTCTACCCGCATTCCATTGCCCATCCACCTCTTAGAGTCCTTCAGTGAAAAACCTGACTTCCCTTCTGTGTTCATTGTCTCTGTGCCTTTGTCCCAGCATCTCCTGGGAGAGCTATTGTTTGCCCATTAAATATGAAGGACAGAAACAAAACATGCTGGCATAGAAAGCTCTGGATCTTCCTGTGGCCTAAGCTGTGTATCATGTATCCTGACGTGGGCACGGAATCACCTGTCAAAACGCAATTGCTTTCGTACACCTGACCAGCTCTCTTCACCTGCATCTGTGACTTTCTCCCTGTACACCTGAACGCTCTGGAGATGAGGGGGAATCATTTGTCTCAATTTTTTGGTGCATTTGAGAGCTTTTAATTCTTGGGTGACTCTTTTTCTTAATACTAAATGGTATAGTTAATATCGAGAGTGATTCTCTCAAATGGAATTTTCCTGAAGGAATCTCGGATTCCGTGAACAATTATTTTTGTGGAAGTATCTAGACTAAAGTTGGGCTGCTAACTGCCCCGTTTCCCCGAAAATAAGACAGTGTCTTATATTAATTTTTGCTCCCAAAGATGCGCTAGGTCTTATTTTCAGGGGATGTCTTATGTTTCCACGAAGTAGGTCTTATTTTCGGAGGATGTCTTATTTTCGGGGAAACAAGGTAGATGGATGTTCTGGTCTCCTCCTCTTACTGTGCCAAGCAGGTATGTTACACCTTGTGGGAAGGAGAAACATTTCATATCCTTTTAGGTTAGATTTTTTGTGGGTTTTTTGTTTTTTGTTGTTTTTTGTGTGTGGTGTTGTTGTTTTTGTTGGTTTGGTTTTAGTTTTTGTCTTTTTTTGCTTGCTTCTTAAGTAAAACCAATCTAGTTTCTTTTTCTGCAGCAAAGGAGGAAGGAACAAACAGCAAATTAATCACACAGGAAGCGAATAACCACAGAGAACGTCTGCCTCTGACTCAGTATGTCACATTTAATAAGAGGCCAGAGCCTGTCCAAAATGGCTGTCCAAAAGCGACCCCGCATTTGCCTTAGAAGATGATGCCTTTTTCAGGGACCGTTTTCTCTCCGGGTTCATCTCTCCCTTGCTCTCTGTCTGCCTGTGTCCCTGGTCATGCCTTCCTTCAGTATCCATTAACGGTAAGAAAAATTATATTTAAATGTGGGTTCTTTATCTGCTAGAGGGGAGAGCTGAAAGGCTTTTGGTGGGCTGCAGCGTGTTGAGAGAAAGCTCAGCGTTTCCGTGGAAGACCACGTGGTCTGCTCCTCTGGCACAGGATGGTGATGGCAGGTGATTCATAACTTGTGTGTGGAGCCAAGATGTAAGCAAGGTTATCAGGAGCATTTTTCCTGACCCGCGAACTGTTTGATCCACGGTCTCCCCCGCCGCCCTCCCCCCGCCACTCCCCATTTAAAACGGGGCTCATGTCAGTCAGGAAGTGTAACTTTTCCGTGTATGGGGCAGTTATCCACACGGTTGCCTTTGAACTGTCCTTGGGCCAGCAACAGCAGATGCTTTTAAAGGAAAGGAAGTCACTGGGAACTTCAAAGGAAAGCACCATGGAACGGAACCGTTGCCACTCCACTGCTACAGGCAGACGTTACTTAAGTACAAATCCTAACCGAAACCAGTTCTAATCCATCTTTTAAGAAGACCGTTTCTCTTTAGAATCATTCAACATCCTACCAGTGCAATCCATGCACAACCACTATTGCTAATCAAATTCCGTAGCATTCACTATAACTATTGGCATCTAATATGATTAATATTTTGGCATAAAATATTGTACTTTTAAAATTTCAAGCCAAGTACCCAGAGACCTACAGAGCAGGGCTGAGGAAATTTTGGGATATCAAAAAAATTTTTTTTTTTTTCCCTTTGGGGCACGTATGAAAAAGCAACTTGACATTTACATTCCTCCCTGCCCCCTCATGGAGTAATGTAAAAAAAAGCTTTAAAATATTAAGAGGGCAGCCGAAACCGGTTTGGCTCAGTGGATAGAGCGTCGGCCTGCGGACTGAAAGGTCCCGGGTTCGATTCCGGTCAAGGGCATGCACCTTGGTTGCAGGCACATCCTCAGTGGGGGTTGTGCAAGAGGCAGCTGGTCAATGTTTCTCTCTCATCGACGTTTCTAGCTCTCTATCCCTCTTCCTTCCTCTCTATAAAAATCAATAAAATATATTTTTAAAAAATAATATACAAAATATTAAGAGGATACATGCCAATTTAGTCAGTCAGTACAAGTTCTTTTAAATAATCCAATGGTCTGAGTAGGGTATACAGTAGGAAATGGAGAAGTGGTCAAATGAAAAAAAAAGGCTGCAGGGAGATTCTAATTGAGAAAGTAGTTCAGCTGGGCACATAGAAAGGAAGGACGAGGAGAAGCTTGGTGAAGGTTTTGAGGTCAATTCGTGTGGAAAATACCCTTACTATTCACTTAGAATGGGGGAGGGGGAGGTCTTAAGCATTAATGTTAACTTCATAAAGCTATCTTGCTTCTGATCTGGAACAACATCTAGTTAAAACTATTTTGTAACCTAAAGAGATGAAACAATTCTCTTAAAATCCATCAGGTTTTCTAATGCTCTTTGAAAAGTTCACTTGTGGTTCAGTTGTTCACAGCTCTTCAATGACTCCGATATCTAAACCTTTAAAGGATGGCACACACTGTGAGTGAATGGTGATACTTAGAGAAATCCCCATGAAAACCATCCCTGGGGGCCAGCAGCAAAATGTACCCTGACCCCTGGTGATACCAAATTCTAGATCTGGCCTATACGTCGGAAGTCCCCCAGCTCGTGCTAAAACGTAAGAGGAACGAGCTGCCTAATTCCCGGACCTTTTAAGTCGTATGCCCTTTCGAAGGCTTGCCGAACATCTCGTGAACACGGCATTTACTTTGGAAGTTTCTGGCTGCTTGCGGTTTGACTCGTTTTTTGTTTCACCAAATTTTCATACGTTTACTTCTTGTTGGAAAGAGCATTTCCCCTCCCTGTCATCAGTACTTCTGTCTGTATTTTGCAGCTCTCACTCCTGAAAATAATCTAGAATAAGGAACGCCTTAATGAGTATGCATATCTGAGAAAATTAAAATTTCACGCACACCCTCCCTTCACCATTCATTTGTAATGCAGAGGTTTACAAAGATACGGACGTGTGGAGTGAGGTTTTCTCTTTCTCATCGTAAAATGGGGGGGGGGGGGTGAGAGGCAGTAACATTTATTGAGCCCTTTCCTATGTGTTAGGCTCTTTAATTTCACTTATTTTTAAAAAAATGGCTAATGTTATTAAGCACTTGCCTCATTTAATAACCCTACTTAATAGGTGCCATTTCCCCCACTTTATTGTGGGAACTGGACTCAGAGAGGCTAAGTAATTGCCCAAGGCCACCTGACCACTAAGTGTGGAGGAAGCACTCCATAATTTAAAGAACTTTTTCCCTAAATGCAATTTAGAGACAATGGTCAGATGCCCTTTTCCAGGGCTGGAGTCTGGGATTATGCAAATGCTTCGTTTTAAATGTCACAGCAACAGTAAACAGCTTTAAAGTGAAAAGGGCATTTTTCTTTCTAAGTCTTTGAACTTTGCAGAAGTAAGTTTGGTAACACTTCTAACTTATGTAAGAAGGCTCCACCTTTTCTTTGAAAAATTATTTTATAAAGCAACAACCCCAAGGGGAAAAAAAGGCCCCAGTTTCAACAATAAAATGAATAAAATACATCAAGTGTGTTGACATATATGCAGTGTGTGTGCACGTGTGCATGTGTGCATGCATGTGTAAGAATCTGTGTGTGAGTGTGCGTGTATGTGTGTGCATGTGTGTGTGTGTGTGTGTGTAGTGGAGAGAAGGGATAGATCTTAATTCCGTGATAAAACTAAAGATGGTGCTGAGGATTTAGGAAAGCTTCAGCTTTGAGATTTGAGCCCCTTAACGAGACCGCTTGGCAGAGAAGGGAAGCAGTGGGAGGAGATCAATACTGTTCAGTTCTGGGGATAAAGTAGAACAGGGTTTCCCTTCGCTTCCCCGCGGTTAAACAACAGGTGGGTGGGTCACTCAACTTACTTTCATTTTCTCACTTTTGAAAAGGCTTGATGTCCATGAATTTACATTGGTTTCTAAATTAAACATATATGACAGCAGGTTAAAAAATAATGTTACTTCATAGCAGCCTTTATTTTCCTATAGCAGTTACTCTTACAGGAAAATTGTGAGTTGGCGTCGTACTAATTGTGATAACGTTGTAGATGTTCCAAAATGTCTTCTGACAAAATGCCTTCCCCACCTCCCCAAATCAATCAACTCTTTATCTAAATAGGTTCTAAAAGAAGTATTTCTAACACGGCCAAAGACCCTCTAACCCTTAGGCCAAAAACTCTTACCGTGGGAGAAGACAGCCTATCAGCACAATTAACTTAAGCTGTCGTCTTAAATCACGTTCAACCGAGAAAGGAGCAAGTACACTTTGAGAAACGAGGGGTTTCGGGTACAGAAAGCTTGTGTTCCACATTCAGCTCCGACTGAGAATGACAGCAGCACAGAACTAGGGGAGGCTGTCGCTCTGCTTATTATAAAGCAACCCTTGCTTCTCTCCTCCGCCTTCTGCTTCCTCTCGGGCCGAGCAGCCTTTTCTGGCTTTGCTCTGGTATTGATTGCCTCATTGCCTGCAGCCCTCTGAGCTGGGGCCTGAAAAAGAGGAAGAGTATAACAATAATAGAATCGAATTTTATGCCAAGACATTACATTTTCTAAAATGGCTCAAGGGCATGCAGGGTGGGTGGGGGTGCGGGTTGGGGCACAGAGATGGTGCACTGTGACTGGTATCGTCAAACAGAAACTACAGGCGACTGCAGCTGTGAAAAGATCGTGCTAAAGAAACAGGATGGCTGTGGTTTGCTGTGAGCATCAGTTTTCCTGTTGAGCCTTTTTACAGGAAGTTGAAGAACAAAGCCAACTTCATCTTAAGTTGTACGGATGGTTTTCAGATCTTAAACACATCCCACTAAGCTTGCATCGTGGAGGAGCCTGTAAAGAACAGAACCCAGAGTAACTGAGGAGAAATCCCAAAACTACTCGTTTTTCAAAAACTCAGGATTTTAGCAGCAATTTGAGTTGGCTCAATGGCTCTCTTTTTCCATTGTAACTTGGAGTGGATTCATTGCCTTTATAATGAATGCCTCTGAAATCTTTTTTTTATGATTGTAAGAAACCAATATAAATTTAAGATCCTTTTCTTATTAAAACACTGTTGAGCTATCTGTATTATAAATTTCTTTATATTAGTATTTATTGGTCAAATAATGGTGTGTGTGTGTATATATATATATATATAGAGAGAGAGAGAGAGAGAGGGAGAAAGAGAGAGAGAGAGAGGGGTGTGTGTGTGTGTGTGTGTGTGTGTGTCTGTCTGTCTGTCCACCTGTGTATTTATAAGCTAGAAGGATATACATAAAAATGTTAACAAAAATTACTTGGGCGTTATTAACTCCAAATCTTTTCATCTAAAATTTAATTATTATCAAATGCTTCCCTCAGTGGTTAAATGCCACTGTTGTGTTTTATTTTCATCTTGGTGTGTTTTTTGTATTGTCTCTTGTTTTCTAAATAAATAAATGCTACTTTTAGAAGAAAAAAAATCTCAAAATCATTCTGAAAAAGCCAAGAGAATGTGAGAAATACATACATAAAAATACTTTAAGAACATTGTATATAAAGTAAAATATAAATGAATATATTTATTTTTTAGTTTATAGTTTAGTTAAATAAGGTGCAGAATAAAAAGTGATGAGGGCAAGAGAGCATTTGGACCTTTGACTCTGTCCAGTTGTATTATTTCTGTTATAGCCACCCCACCCCAAACCTCCAAACACAGAGTGAATAAAATACTCAATTGAGTCAACTTTTTTTGGGGGGGCGGGCTTAATTTTCTCTTATTTGTAGTATAGAAGTTAATTGACTTGGCAGTATTTATATAGCAAAAATGTTTTATATTTTTGAATAATACAAAATGGTGATAAAACATAACTGGGTAAACCTGCTTCTTAAGGTCTCAAATAGAATGTCGCTGATTCAGCAACCCCTTCCCCACCCCACCCCACCCCCCTACACACACACACTCTTGGGATAGAGGCAGCCTTCTGAGGATCATCGGGTGTTTTCATTGGACAGTGTTGGAAATCCCTCCCCTCTTCATGTCTTTCTGTAGTGTGGGCCTCACGTGGCATGATCTAGAATGAATTTAAAGTTGGCTCTGTGAAACTGAGAAACGGTTTACTTAAATAACTAAGTAGTTCTCTTGATCCTAAGGAAGTGTATCGTTTTATACTCAGAAATAATTCTGCTTTCTTGGATGAGCACATTGAAGAAAACCATACGTTTCTTGGGCTGACCTGTGGGCTGTGGTTGAGCCTCTAGCTGGCCATGCCTTCGGGGCGAATGTGTCTGTTGGAGGGTGAGGAGTCTTTCTCACAAGCGTTCCTCTTCACCAGTACCACCTATTTCAGTGCTGGCTCTGGGCCGCAAGATGCCCTGGTTGGTCTAGGCTCAGTGTGTGATGCTGTCTAGTGTGAGTGTTAATCCATAATGCTGACCGAATGGCATTATAGTAAAACCAACAAAGTCAACCATTTCTTTCACAGAACTAGGCAGTTCCAGGGTTTCTAAATATTGATGCATGTTGTAGATGTGTGTGCATGCATGTGTGTAGGCAACAAAGAAGAACTAACTAATGAATTTTTAATTCATGCAAAATATCCTGTTCTGTTCTCTTAGTCCATAGAAACTACCCCTCTATAAAAGTTTTATTAGTCAATTTCTCTCCTCACTTCAACAGCTTTTCACCTAAAATTTGATGATTTTTTGAATGATGTATTCAACTATTAAATAAAACTTTTGCAATCTCTCATATACCTAGGATTTGGGATGATTAAAAAAAATTATATATATATATATATATATATATATATATATATATATATATCTTTAATGTATGACAATCCAGAGATATTTTGGGGTAAGAAATGGATTGATGGATATTTTATTCAAAAGCTATTAATTTGTAATTTCCACAATTGGTAATGGACAAGTATTGTTAAAACTGTGCTTATTAGTTTGCTGGGACTGCCATAACAAAACCTCAGATTGGGTGGCTCGCACAGCAGAATGTTATTATCTCTAGAGGTTTGAAGTCTAAGGTCAAGACACCAGCAGGTTTGGTTTTTCCCGAGGACTGTCTTCTTGGCCACCTTCTCTGTGTCCTCACAGGGCTTTTTATTTATGCTCATGCGTCCCTGGTGTCCCTTCCTTTTCTTATAAGGACCCCAGTCAGACTGGGTTAGGACCTACCCTAATGGTCTTACCGTAACCCAATCGCCTCTCCAGAGGTCTCATCTCCAAGCAGAGTCACATGCTGAGCTACTCGGTAGGGGCTGAGGCTTCCACGTGTGCCTTTGAGAGGGACACGATTCAACCCTTAACTCTGTGTACGCAAACCAAGAAGCCTTTTCCATCCCTGAGGGTTTTCTTTGTGCACATACATTTCAACACACAAAAGGTGAATGTTTTAGGGGGGGAAAATCTGGCTTTTCTCCCTGTGCTCAAAAGTTCTTTAAACAGTGAAATGATTCTTTAAAATAACTTAATTCTCAAAAAAATGTATGTTCTTAAAAACGTAATGCCTGGGGTGGGGGCGGGGTAGGAGGGCAAGGATCGGCTGATGGATAGGTCAGCCAACCTCCAGCTTCAGGGAGACTCACTACAGTGGGAGGCGGGACACGGTGATCTCAAAGATGCAAGAGAGAGCCCCGCCTTCAGGACCCGGCCCTGCTCCTTCCCCTTGTTGGGGGACTCCTCCTGGCCCAGGACGGGGCTGCCTTTCCTGCCCTGCCCCCTCTGCCCGGGGAGGGACCACATGGACAAGGCCCACTCTCCAGGCCGCCTCAGTCCCACCCGTGCAGCTCTCGCCACACAGGACCTCAGCTCGGTCCCTCCTCTGCCAGGTGCCTGAGCGGCAGGACCTGTGCTCCCCCTCAAGGAGGACAGCTCAGACCGGCCTGTGGATGGCTCGCTCCACCAGACCCGCCGAGAGCGGCCTGTGCGCCATTTCACTCCATCCTCACAGCAGCCCCCATTTCACTGACGGGAAAGGGAGGCTCAGGCAGGTTAGAGTCTTGTCTCAGGCTATGAGGTAGCTGAACAAAGATTCACAATCATATTCCTCCTGGTCCTAGGATGTGCCTGACTCTGCAGCCTCCAAAGGTGCCTTCTGCAGCCAGGAAACCCCTTTACGGACTTCGCACAGGCGCCCGTCTGAGAACACTGCCCCCTCGGCCCCCCGGGTACCTAGTTGGTGTCTTGCCGGAAACCAACTTAAGGAACGCCTGTTGAAAGAATCCTTGTCCGAGTCTCTTGTTGAAGAACAGAGTCTAACCTAGTGTACATGGGAGCCGTGGCACTAGTGAGCTAGCCCTCTACCTGTTTAAAAATGCTCATCTAAGAAGAGCAGGGTTGGAAGGACTTGATTTGAACGGATTGTGCGGGTCTTTTAGTGGGTTCCTTCATTTCTCTGCATCTCAGTGTCCTCTGTAAAACCAGCAGAATCGTGCCAGTCTGCAATGCCTGTGAAAGTTGGAGACCATGTCGGTAACCCCGGGTCCAGCTGACTGTGGGTTATGGGAGCCGCTCTGGCTGCTGTGGAGTTTTCCATCTCCTTCTCTACATGGCCCGCTCGGGACAGAGCTACCCGGCTGTCCTCATTCCTTTCTTCCCGCAGCTTTGACAAGTCCGGCCACGTCCTTTTAGCCTTTCCTCCTGTTTCTGTGCACAGAAAGCAAGCCATCTAGCAATACTTTGGTATGGGGACTTGCAACCTTTTTTTCTCCTGGCACACATAAGCCAATCACTAAGATTCCATGGCACACCAAAATATATGCTCTATTCTTTGCCGATCTAACAAAAAAAAAATAGGAATAATTTTGATTCATTCACACCAGATAGCTACTGTGTTGGCTGTTGTCATTTTTAATTTGTCATTCTAAGGGAAAGGAGGTCAGTGCCTGACTAGTCAGGTGTTGCATGTTTTAAACATTCTTGTGACACACCCGTTGAAAAATCACTGCTTTCATAGAATGTGTTTTTTCGAGGTGTAAGTTTTCCACATTAATTTTTAGCGGTTGAACCCAATTTAAATGCTAAGAAATTGTGTTCTACAATTAAGAGACTACTGAGAATGAAAGGAAGATGCTTCTACTGTTTGAAACTGGGGACACACATTCCATAGAAGCAGTGTTAACTCAGGTGGTCAGGGTCCCAGGCTGCCCGCTGGTTTAAAGCCCAAACTCTGCAAATGGTCTTCTCAAATACACAAATTCAGCTGCGGAGGGAGGGGCAGAGATTTGATGATTCTAACAGCTCTGGGGGATGCCTACGGTGGGGAAAGTTGGGATCACTTGGGGTGAGAAAGTGGGTGAGGCGCTGCTGGGGCTGGGACCCAGTGGGATGGGACCCAGGGATGGGACCCGGTGGGATGGGACCCGGGGATGGGGCTCCGAGGATGAAGGGAAAGGGAGACGGGACTGTGGCTGGTGTGACGCCTAGGGTTTCCTCACTGCTGTTTCTCCGGCCCCCGGTATTTGCCTGCTGCCCCCTTTGCCACTGCTGCCCACCAGGGTTTCCCTAAACAATCCCGCCCAGCGCAGAGGCTGGCCTGCCTTTGTCCCCAGGGCAATCGCACTGCACAGAGCTTTCCCAGAGAAGCCCACTTCTAGTAAACAGCCCGGGGTCATAGGTTTAAGCACAGATAGTTAGTTGTGTTTTTTAAATATATATATATATATATATATATATATATATATATATATATATATATATATATATATATTTAAAAGGGTTTTGTATGAGTAAAGGACCTAAATAGACATATTTTGAAAGAAGACATACAGAAGGCCAAGAGACATATGAAAACATGCTCAAAGTCACTAGTTATCTGAGAGATACAAATCAAAACAATGAGGTACCATCTCACACCTGTCAGAATGGCTATTAACAAACGACAAGTGCTGGCGAGGATGCGGAGAAAAAGGAACCCTCTTCACTGCTGGTGGGAATGCAGACTGGTGCAGCCACTGTGGAGAACAGTATGGCGTTTCCTCAAAAATTAAAGATGGAACTTCCATTTGACCCAGTGATCCCACTTCTAGGAATATATCCCAAGAAACTAGAAACACCAATCAGAAAGGATATACTAGTATGCTCTCCATATGTTCATAGCAGCACAATTTACAATAGCTAAGATTTGGAAACAGCCTAAGTGCCCGTCAGCAGATGAGTGGATTAGAAAACAGTGGTACATCTACACAATGGAAAACTACACTGCTATAAAAAAAAGAAGGAATTCTTACCATTTGCAACAGCATGGATGGAACTGAGAGCATTATGTTAAGCCAGTCAAAGAAAGATAAACATCACACGACCTCACTCATTTGTGGAATATAATGAACAACATAAACTGATGAACAAAAATAGATCCAGAGAGAGAGAAGCATGAACAGACTGTCCAACCTATGAGGAAAGGCAGGGGGTGAGGGGGTAAGGGATCAACCACATGACTTGTATGACTGCACTTGAGCATAACCAATGGACACAGAGGGGAGGGGAGAGGAGGGCATGTGCTGCGGGGGAGAGTGGAGGCAGCCGGGGAGAGGTCAACGGGGGGGAAAAGGAAACTTATGTAATACTTTAAACAATAAAGAACGGCTGGCCGGTGTGACGCTGGCCGGTGTGACGCTGGCCGGTGTGAGGGCCGGCCGGTGTGACGCTGGCCGGTGTGACGCTGGCCGGTGTGACGGCCCGGTGTGACGCTGGCCGGGGTGACGCTGGCACTCGGTGGGAAGAGGGCCGAGGAGGAAACAGCATTACGGAGAAGGCTAACGCGGGGCGTGTTTTGTTTTGTTTTTGCAGGCTCACCCGCAGGCCTGCTGAAAGCTTAGCTGTCCAGGATGCCGGTCCCCCCGCCCCCGGCGCCCCCGCCGCCGCCCACGTTCGCTCTGGTGAGTGGCCCTCGCCCTCCAGGCCTCGTGCAGGAGGCAGCCGAGCCTGGCGCCGGGTGTTTGCCGTGACTGTCTCTGCATTCTGGGGTGAATGGGATACGGGAGCTCTCCGGGTGCTGGGGCGCCCCAGAACCAGGGCTGGCCGCCTGACGTCTCCTGCCCCGCACGGGGCCCTGTGGCCGTGGGGCAGCTGGGTGTCCCCTGCCCTGTCCAGGGAGGGAGGGTCCTGTCCATTCATTCCCACGCACGGACCCAAGACAGGATTGCAAGGGCATCTCTGCCCTGTTTCCATTCAAATGGGCCCAACCTCTGGGCTGGCCAATCCAGACACCCAGGTCTCCCTCTGAAAATGCATCCATTCAGGTGTCCTCCAGACCCACTCTTCTCTTTCTCTCTGCCACTTGCCCTCATACTTCCCACTCTGTGTTGTTGTTTTTTTAAGTATATTTTATTGCTTTTTCACAGAGGAAGGGAGAGAGATAGATAGCCAGAAACATCGATGAGAGAATCATCGACCAGCTGCCTCCTGCACACCCCCCACCGGGGATGTGCCCGCAACCAATGTACATGCCCTTGACCGGAATCGAACTTGGGACCTTTCAGTCGGCAGACCGATGCTCTATCCCCAAACCAGTTTCGGCCCACTCTGTGTTTTTGACAAATATCCCCCACTCCCACCAAGACCCCAAGACCGCCTCGTACACTCGCCTCCCTCTTTAAATCCATCCTCGCATTTGGACATCTGAATGCAGAGGAATTGCTCCCCTGGGCTCACCCATCCTCACACGTCAGTGCCCCCTCTTCCAGGAAGCCCACAGCCTTTCCCCCTGCCCTCTCCAAGGCTGCCCCCAGCGTGGGAAGCCTGCATTGCTTCAGTGCTCCCGGGAGGGGCCTTTCCCTTGTCAACTGGGGAAGATCGAGGCTCAAAGAGGGAAAGTCCTTTGCGCAGGCTTCCGAGGCACGTTTCTCTAGACCCCCTGAGGTCAGAACCTGGTTGGGAGAACAGACCATTCCTTAGCTCGTTGCTGTCTGAGTTGGGGTTAGAGCCCCAAGGAGACAAGCACAGACACTGAGAGTAAGCAGATAGAAACACAGCAACTCGATAGTGTTTTGCCTGTTGTTGTTATTTTAAATGTGTTTGTATTGATTTTAGAGAGAAGGGGAGAAGGAGAGAGAGAAAGAGAGAGAGAGAGAGAGAGAGAGAGAGAGAGAGAGAGAGAGAGAGAGAGAGAGGAACGTCGCTGAAAGAGAAACATCAATGGGCTCCCTTCTGGGGATTGAGCCCTCCACCGGGGCACGTGCCCTGACTGGGAATCGAACTGGCAAACTCTTGGTGTGTGGATTGATGCTCAACCACTGAGCCACACTGGCTGAACTGCCTGTTGTTTTTAAGATTTCATTTTTTGTATGTTTTTTTTTTTTTTTACTAATTTACTATTATTTTACAAAAATATCAGTCCATGATAGACTGGAAATTTTTTCTTAAAAATTGGTCTTTTACATGGATAAGTTTGAAAAGCTCCGATCTAATATCACAGGATTAGTTTGTATTTCCCCCCAAAATGTAGTTGTATAGCACTGCTGGGTAGTACATACTTTAATTTTTGTTTTATTTCACTGTTCATGTGTTTATCTTAATGTGTGCTCTAAAAATTGTAACTAGAACACCCAGAGTTTAATAGGGAGTTACTTTAAAATAAAATGCTTACTGAGAAGCAGTGAATTATATAGTGCATAGACTTAATAGAAGTATAAAATCAATGATCGGTAGCATCAGAAAATGACCAAAATCAAGAAGGCTGTACCAGAATGACTAAAATTTGGGAAACTTTAGTAATTTTTTTCAATTGATACACATTTGACACATAATGTTGTATAAGTTTACGCTGTACCTATTGGTTTGACACATTTATATATTACAATCAGCTCTGTCGCTTTAGCTAACACCTCCATCACATCACATAGGTACCTTTTCTTCTTTGTGGTAAGAACATTTAAAATCTTGCCTGTTAGCCTGATAACACTGCAGCATTGTTGGCTGTCGTTACTGTCCTGGGCATTAGATCTCCAGAACTTCATCGTCCAGATGCAAGTCTGTGCCCTTTCACAGCAGCTCCCCAATGCGGGGAAGGGACATTTTAGGCCCACATTTATCCTTCCAACAGATTCTAGGGAAGGCTCTGCTGTCAGACTGCCAAGGCGTGGTCCTAGCTCCTGCCCTTGCTAGCTGGGTGACCGGGGCCAATGGTCTGACCTGCCTGCGCTTTGTTTCCTTGTCTCTAAAATGCACCTCCTGACTCCCATTGATGGGGACTAAACGAATTAATATACATGAAGTGCTAGCTCAGTGCCTGACCCATAATCAAAGCAGTGTTATTGTCATGAACAAGCAATACTCCGAAAGTTAACAATGTCAGGACCCTTGCAGGTTAACACACAGAGATTCTGCGTAGCCTACTTGAGGGTTTTTCCTCGCTCCGCCTCGGCCTCTGACTGCCTCTGTAATAAATAACTAGGCACCAATGGTTTCGCATCAAGCTAACCTTCCCAGGCTCACCTCCCCTGGCCCTCACTGGCACCGCCAAGATCAGATCCTTTCTGAAGGGCCGGGCCAGCCGAGAAGGGCTCTCGGGTCACCAGATGGCCTCTCCCTGGGACCAGGCCAGACCAAACCAGTTGCCAAGTGTGACAGACATGGGCACATGCCAACTTCCATGTGCGTATCCTGGGCCCTTGGGAGTCCCCACTCCCTACAACAATCCTGGATAAACAGGAGCCCGGCTTCATAGTAAGGATCTCTCCCCGGGGTTCTGAAAGCATAGAAAACACTCGCACATTTTATTTATTTATTTATTTTTAAAATATATTTTATTGATCTTTTACAGAGAGGAAGGGAGAGAGATAGAGAGCCAGAAACATCGATGAGAGAGAAACATCGACCAGCCGCCTCCTGCACACCCCACACCGGGGATGTGCCCGCAACCAATGTACATGCCCCCAACCGGAATTGAACCCGGGACCTTCCAGTCCGCAGACCGACGCTCTACCACTGAGCCAAACCGGTTTCGGCCACTCACACATTTTAAAGCAGCACTGTTGTCAGCTCTGCAGTCTCTGTGAGCTAAGCTTTCTGAGAAACATCTTAGGCCAAAGGGACACGAGGGAGTTTCGAGTTAACGGGAGTGTTGCACACCTTGCTTGTGGTGGTGGCTGCAACAAGGTGATGGTATATGTTTGCCAAAACTCACAGGCCTGTACATTTAAACGGTGCTTTTACTATATGCAAACTAGACCTCAAATCTCTCTCAAATTAAAAAGAAGAAAGAAAGAAACAAACTTCGGCAATGTAAACAGAGGGGATTATTTTTCTCAAACTTTCGTGGGTTAAAAAATAATAATGCAGGCGACCTGTTCTGCTGGGAACAGTTTTCTCCATGTACCAGTGAGTTCCAGAGCGTACAGAAGAGCAGCTCCTCTCCAGGCACACTCTGGAGAATGGAGCCCCGTAGCATCCCGTAGAACCGCCCTGATTCACGTTCCCTTCTCACGTCTGGCCGTCAACCCGGGCATTGCCGGTTACGGCCAGCCGGTGGTCTGAATTTTCAGAGACTTTTATCGGGAACTGACTCCACCTGCATAAAAAAAATAAGTGTCATTTATTTCTGCATCTGCTCCCAAATGTCTGGGTCATAAGAAAAGAATGACATCGGGTCTAGAACGTGTGGAGCGTTTACGACCTGTTTGCCGGCAACCTTGAGCACAAGCTCCCCGTACCCTAGCTGTCTCCCCTGAGAGTCGTGGTCCTTGGTTTTAACTCCAGAGATGAATACGAGTCTGCATGGTTTCCTTCCAGGCCAACATAGAAAAGCCTGCCCTGAACAGGTCAGAGCAGGCCGGGAGGAATGCTCTTCTCTCCGACATCAGCAAGGGGAAGAAACTGAAGAAGACCGTCACCAATGACAGAAGTGCCCCGATACTGGACAGTAAGTGAAGAAAGTTCTTTTCCGCGGAAATAAGTGGTTGATGCCGTAACACTCAACCCTACCCTTCCCACCCCAAAAAAAAAAAATTTTTTTTTTTGTTAACAACAGCTGCAAAGCTAGCAGAATAAGGGACTGTGTCATCATTGTAGGCCACGGCTTCGGCTTGGGTTCCCTCTCATGCTGCGAGAAGCCAGTATAATAATTCTTTGTTTAAGACACACACAGCAGCGATTCTCTGAATTAGTCAAACACTTTTCTGGAAATTAACCCTTTGCTCCTTGCACCGCAGATCGAAAGGCAGCATGAAACAGGAAAAGAACCCTGTCCTTGGAATCAAAGGTTATGGGTTCAAGTCCTGGCACAGCCACCGCTTACCACCCCCAAGCCTACTGTCCTCACACGTTCATTGTGAACATAAAGGAGACAGTGCAGTGAAGTGTTTTTTGTTGCCTGCAATGTGACCCTCAAGTGTAAGATATGATGTTAGGAGCTTGGAGAAAGAGGAAATGAGATCACAGCTTTGCTTCCATACCCATTGTAAGTCGGAGATACTTTCTGGGACAAGGCAGGGTGTGTATGAACAAACAAGTACCCACCACACGGGGCTGATTATTAACATTTACAACAACATGCAAAATTAAGCATGACTAGAACCTATGGATAGTTACTAACCAGGCCTTGAGACCATCTCCTCACATTCCTACATATTTCCACTGCCAGCCCGATGTCTCCTGAATTCATACGAGACCACAGATCCCATTTGGACTCGATAGAAAATAGACACGTAAATAATAGTGATGCAGGATTTCAGCCGCATAGAGGATAAGAAGGGCTTCGGAGGAATTTCTAGGAATGATGTTCTTGCAAAGAAGTTTTAAAATGTGAAAGCCTATCGTTGGGCTTAGTGATACTAAAAAATTGAAATCAGCCTAAAAGGCCATCAAATAAGTAGATGACATGGGAAATGCTAACAATAAAGTGTCAAGCGAAAAAAGCAGGCTAAAAACTGCTGAGGTAATGTTGGTCTTAATTTTAAGAAAAAAATTGTAATAATAAAAAGCAAAAGATACTGGCAGAGGTGGGGGGCAGGGAAATATGCCAAAACACTAGGTATTTCCAAGTAGTGAAATTATGAAATATTTTATTTTATTCTTTTTATTTTTACAATTTTCTTTTTTTCTCACCTTTTTATTGCACCCCCCCCCCCTTGAGACTTTATTTATTTGAAGGTCCTTTTATTTGCCAAATAGATATTAATTCACAGCTAGCCAAGTGAGAGGCCTGGGGGCCAGTCACCACCTATCGTCCATCATCCATTCTTTCACCGGGCCTGTGACTGCCCAGGAGTGGAAGGAACCCCTCCTGTTCTGATTGGGGGGGAGGGAGGGTGAATCCTTACGATCTGCTTTTTAATCAAACTCCAGTTGTCCACCACAGGCCTGGGTTTTACTGTCATTGTGTGCTTGGTCCCGGCCTGGTGAGGCAGGCTGGTAGTGCTTCCAGACCCGTGTCAGACTGTGTTTTCTTCCTCTGCAGAACCTAAAGGAGCCGGAGCTGGTGGCGGCGGTGGCTTTGGTGGCGGCGGCGGCGGATTCGGCGGAGGAGGTGGCAGCGGAGGTGGCGGCGGTGGCGGCGGCGGCGGGAGCTTTGGAGGGGGTGGACCACCCGGTTTGGGAGGACTGTTCCAGGCTGGAATGCCCAAGCTGAGATCCACGGCCAACAGGGACAACGGTAAAGCGTTTCCTTCTCTCTCGGCCGCTGAAGCCCAGGGCTTGGTGGTTTGGAGGCTTGGCATCCCCTCTGAGGCACCGCGCCCTTTAAAACACTTTAGATTGCTTGAAAGGTTAACTTGTAAGAGAGACTGCTGAGCATCCTTTTTTTTTTTTAATTAAATCAGTAGCAGACGTGTCCTTGGGATAAGTTGTACTTTTTTGTACTTTTCTTTTTTTAATATATTTTATAGATATTTTACAGAGAGGAAGGGAGAGAGATAGAGAGCTAGAAACGTCGATGAGAGAGAAACATCGACCAGCCACCTCCTGCACACCCCCCACCGGGGATGTGCCCGCAACCAAGGTACATGCCCCTGACCGGAATCGAACCCGGGACCTTTCAGTCCACAGACCGACGCTCTACCACTGAGCCAAACTGGTTTCGGCTTTTTTGTACTTTTCTAAAGGCTGAGCTAGAGTAGGGGGGAAAAGAAAGGAACAACTGGAACTTGCCACCTTAGAAACCGCCCGGTGACCGGGCAAATTCGGCTTGCTTTGGGAGGCACCTGCCCCAGCTGTCCAGCCTAGTAAATACTTGTGAGCCACGTTTCACGCACACTGTGGAGTGTGTCCTACGGAACGTAATTACACATCTCACTAAGTCTTAAAAGGTGTTTTGCTGGCAGACGTTTGGCATTTCAGGGCCAGTGATTCTAAGACTTCCCTGCAGGGAGCCAGGGAAATGAGCCGGTTGGGATTGTGTGTGGACCGGCTGGCAGAGGGGAGCTGAACCCGGCCGAGCCGACGTGAGAACCTCACAGAGCGTGAGGCGCTCTCCTGACCGTTGCAGGAGCTCAAGAAATCGTGTCATAAAACTTTCTTTTTTCACGTTTGCTGTTAGAAGAATTTTATCTCTAATTTTGTGAACTTTTAAAATGTCCACTGGGGAAAGTATGAAATTCCCACATTGGTCTGAAGACAAAACCACTGAGTCCTCAGTGACTCTTTTAGCATTGGGTGGTCAAACTCTAGAAAGAGGCTCAATAATAAGAGAGATTCTCTCTTGCCAGACCTGCATTGAAATTTATTTAAAACCCACCAAAAGGATTTTAGGTAGCTGACAAATGCATACATTTAGTACTTTTAAAAAAAAAAAAGGTGAAGAAATTAAGGCAAAAGACCACTGGAAGTAAAACAATAAAATGAAGGTGGAATTTAAGTTGGTGCATAAAATGGTATACCAGAAGTATATATGTCCGTGGTATACTATCCACGTAATGGATCCTATCCACGTAATGTAGTAGCTGCAGTTTCAATCTGAACTTGGAAGATATAACTTAGTACAAGTTGGGGACATAAAAACGTACCACAATACAGTCAAGGACACTACGTCTTCTTTGAGTACTAAAGTTGAAACAAAATTCCAGAGTTCACCTCACTCCGCTGCATAAATCCCTCCAAATGCCTGTCATTGTGCCTGGACACAACCTGAGCTCTTCTTGGCCTACGAGGCTCTTTCTGACGGCACTCAGGTTCCATCTCCTCGGGTCCCCTTTCCTCCATGCTCGCTGTGTGCGAGGTACAAAGGCCTTGGTGTCCAGTTGTTTTACTGGAAGGTCATTCCCCTCTCAGGGTCTTTGCACCTGCCAGGCCCTTGCCTGCCATGCTAGCTGCGTCTTTCCCTGGCTGAGAAGAGCTGTCCCATCTGTCCCAGCATCCCCAGGCACTCATATCATCAGCCTGCTTTAGTTTCTTTTTAGTACTTGTAATTTTCTGGTCTGTTGTCGATCTCCCCCAAAACAATGTAAACTATAAAAGAGAGGATCTTGCTGAAACTGGTTTGGCTCAGTGGGTAGAGCCTCAGCCTGAGGACTGAAGGGTCCCGGGTTTGATTCCAGTCAAAGGCATGTATATCTTGGTTGCGGGCACGTCCCCGGTGGGGGGTGTGCAGGAGGCGGCTGATCGATGATTCTCTCTCATCGATGTTTCTGGCTCTCTGTCCCTCTCTCTTCCTCTCTGTGAAAAATCAATAAAATATATATTTTTTAAATTTTTAAAAAGAGAGGATCTTTTCTGTTTTGTTTACTCCTCTGTCTCTAGCATCTAGAATAAGGCTGACATATAGCAGGTGCTCAGCAAATACTTAGGGCACCGCTTGGTTGTACTGGTACAAGTTTTTGGGCTAGCCAATTTTTGATTCTGGGGCGGTGGTTTGAATTTTTCTATAACCTTGGTTCCCCTTTAGTTCTTTTTGTTGTTGGACCAGTTTAATATTAATTGGTCTAGAGGCCTGGTGTGCAAAATTCGCGCACTCAGGGATGGGGTGGGGGTTTCAGCCTGGCCTGTGCCTTCTTGCAGTCCGGGAGCCCTCTGGGGATGTCCACCGCAGCTGCACTTGCTTTGAGCCCGGCTTCTGGCTGAGCAGCTCTATTCTTGTGGGAGCACACTGACCACCAGGGGGCAGCGTCTGCATTGAGCAGGATGGGGCCAAAACGGGCTCTCCAACAGCCCTGAAGGGGTCCTGGATTGCGAGAGGGTGCAGGCCAGGCCGAGGGACCCCACCAGTGCACACCTGGGCGGGGGAGGGCTGCGGGAGGTTGGCCAGCTGGGAAGTGGCTGTGGGAGGGCTCCAGGGTGTGTCCAGCCCATCTCGCTCAGTTCCAATCAGTCCCAATCAGCAAGCTAACCTACCGGTGGGAGCATCTGCCCTTTGGTGGTCAGTGCACATCAGTGACTGATTGAGTGGCCTTAGCATGTCATTAGCATATTATGCTTTGATTGGTTGAACAGAGGACCAGACATTTAGCATATTACGCTTTTATTATATAGGATAATAGGGTTTTCCTGTCCTACCAATACTGAAGAGGAATTGACCCAGAAATCGAAAAAGTTGTATAGTTGTTTACTTCTTTGCACATTAAGACCAACCACTGGTATTAATTTTTTCAATAAACTTTAAGTGGGGTTTTTTATTTCTTTCTCAATTCCTTCTTATTTCTATTGTAACTTTCCCATCCTATTTTCTTGCCTTCTCTTGGGAATTTCTCTTCAAAGAGACTAGGTAACCCTTCTCATATGAAGATTTATACTGAGATTACTAATTTCTTCACCTTAAATGACCAAGTTATTTTTTAAGCCTAAGAAGTAGCAGGGCAAGGAGGCAGGCATGGGGTTGGGGAGAAAAGAAAATCATGAGCAGAAGTCCCGAGCACCACACTGGCCTGTTCTCGCCCTCTCGCTCGCCCTCTCACAGCGAAGAGGGTCTCTCCAGAACTCTCACCAGCTTCATCTGGGTTCCTGCCCAGACGTGATGCCAGGAGGGCTCTCCAAAGTCCTTCTGAAAGCTGAGGGGTTGTAGACCCTCAGGCTAGGTCACAGGGGTGGGCAGACTTTTTGACTCGAGGGCCACAATGGGTTCTTACACTGGACCGGAGGGCTGGAACAAAAGCAACCTGACCATGCTGGCACTCTCATCTTGGGCTGCTGGTGAAGGAGCGGAGGGGAGAGCAAGAGAACCCTCCGCTCTTTCGGCTCCCGCTGGCCGTAGTTTGCCCATGGCTGGCTAGGAGGTAATGGGAGAGCTGTGATCTGCTCCCCTTCCTCCGGGAAAGACCACACAGAACCTGACTGAAAGAAATAGCAGTTACCTGTACCTTACAGCATCTAGGAAAGGAGTTCCAGTTGCTGGGAATCTACTCTAGTTCTCTGGGTGTTTTGTTTTGCTTTGTTTTTTACATTTTATTGATTTCAGAGAGGAAGGGAGAGGGAGAGAGAAATAGAGATAGAAATGTCAATGATGGCTGAAACCGGTTTAGCTCAGTGGTAGAGCGTCAGCCTGGGGACTGAAAGGTCCCAGGTTCGATTCCGGTCAAGGGCATGTACATTGGTTGCGGGCACATCCCCAGTAGGGGGTGTGCAAGAGGCAGCTGGTCGATGATTCTCTCTCATCGATGTTTCTAACTCTCTATCCCTCTCTCTTCCTCTCTGTAAAAATTCAATAAAATATATTTTTTTAAAAGAAAAGAAATGTCAATGATGGGAGAGAACCATTGATCGGCTGCCTCCCGCACGCCCCTTACTGGGGATCAAGCCCGCAGCCCAGGCATGTGCCCTGGGCCGGATTCGAACCTGGGATCCGACCCTCTCTCCATTGAGCCAGACCAGCTGGGGCTCTGGTTTCTTTTAAGGTTCCTAATTTTCTAACTTCATCTGTCCTTTTATTTTCCAGATTCCGGAGGAAGCCGACCCCCGATTTTGCCCCCGGGAGCGAGAGCCACGTCCGCCAAACCGTTCTCCCCGCCGGGCGGCGGCGGGGGCGCGGGGAGGTTCCCGGTGCCGGTCCCGGTGCCGGCCGCGGGCCCCAGGAGCGGGCCCCCGGAGCCGCAGCGGAACCGGATGCCGCCGCCGCGGCCCGACGTGGGCGCCAAGCCCGAGAGCGGCGCCCCGCCGCCCGTGCCCAGCACGCCCCGGCCCGGCCCGGCGGGCCCGCACGCCCGCGGGGGCGCCCGGCCGCCCGGCCCCGGGCCCACGCCGCCGCCGTTCCCCGGGAGCCGCGGCGCGGCCGCGTTCGGGGGCGGCTCCGTCCGGCAGGCGCCCTCGGCCTTCTCCGGCCGGCCGCCGCTGCCCCCGACCCCGGGCCGGGCCCTGGAGGACAAGCCGCCGCCGCCGCCGCCGCCCATGGGCAGCAGGCCGTCGCTGCACCGGGAGGCCGGCCCGCCGCCGCCCCCGCAGAACAGCAAGCCCCCGGTGCCCTGCGCCCCGCGGCCTGCCTCCCTGTCGCAGGCGCCGCCGCCGCCGCCGCCCAGCAGGCCCGGCCCGGCCCACCCGCCCCCGGGGTCCGGTGGGTCCAGTGGCGACGACATCCCCCGGCTGCCGCAGCGGAACCTGTCCCTCAGCTCGCCCGCGCCCCCCCTGCCTTCCCCCGGACGCTCGGGGCCTCTGCCTCCCCCGCCCAGTGAGAGACCCCCGCCCCCGGTGAGGGACCCGCCGGGCAGATCAGGTACGGCCAGACCAGACGAGGTGGGGTGAGTGGTCTCCCCCTGAAACCCAGCCTTGTCCCCGCGTCACTGCTGATCGGGGGCTGCATAGAGCCCAGCTGAAAGCTAGCTTACTCTGAGGCTGCTTTCATCTTACCCCTGATTTCATCCTGGCCGGTGGAAACCTTAGGGAAGGGCCTGGGCTGATACTTCTGTCCGTGTTTTATTTGTATTATGTGTATACACACACACATATACATATATATTATTGATTTTTTTACAGAGAGGAAGGGCGAGAGATAGTTAGAAACATCAATGAGAGAGAAACATCAATTAGCTGCCTCCTGCACAACCCCTACTGGGGATGTGCCCGCAACCAAGGTACATGCCCTTGACCGGAATCGAACCTGGGACCTCTCAGTCCGCAGGCTGACGCTCTATCCACTGAGCCAAACCGGTTTGGGCTCTGTCCGCGTTTTAGAGAGGAGGAGACTGAGTAAGCAATAAAGTGAGAGGATCACAAACTAGTTAACAAAGAAGGGGCCAGAACTTTTTATCTTTCATCTCACCGTCCTGCATCCCGGCCTCCCTAAAGTGATTTCAGATGTCCTACTTGGGGAAGTAAATCCCCGTCTCCTGCAGGAGGGCCCCGTTATTCCAACAGGAAGGGCATCTATTGAAGAGGGAATGAACTTCTCCTGCACCTCTCTTTATCTGTCAAGCTTCCCGGCCACTTCCTTGCGTATTGAAGGCAAATGTTATAGAGCCCATTTGGCTGCTTGCTAACATCTCTGGCACACAGAGCCTTTGGAGAATCAGATAAAAGGTACAGGCCTTCTCTTGACAGAAATGCTCAGAAGCATAAACCCAAGCTACGCAGGATAGTCCATGGGTGGAGGACGTGAGGAAGCACACCTGTGGCCCTGCCGGGGGCTGAGAAGCCTGGATCTGGGGGAGTAGCTTTCAGAGTATGGAATGAAACGTGAGCGTTGTTATCCAGGATCATACTCTCTCTGCTGATTATAGTCGGTGCTTTTTTTGTTTTACATCGGTTATTGATGGAATCAGAGGAACCATCTACTTTTAAAATTTAACCTTATACCTGCAAGATGTTTGGAAATGGGGCTTTTTTTTCTCTCTCTCTCTCTGCAAAGTTAACGGACCTTTGACTCTGTGACCTCGGGAACCTGATAAACACCATTCTTTAAACCAGTGGCCCAAACTTGACCCTATCCTGCAATCACCTGGGGAGCTTTAAAAAGCACGATGCCTGGCCCCTCCCCCGGGGCTTCTGGTCTTGTTGGTCTGGTTGCAGACGGGGCAGCAGGATACTGGGATTGCAATATTCCAGTGAGCGTGATGTGCAGAAGAGTTTGAAGGCCACTGCTTCAAACTGCCCTGCCAGGGAGAGTCCACTCCAAACATACAAAGTTACTGATCCATTCAATCCTGTCCCTAGGCATTGCGGCACCTCATTAAGTAGTCTTCGGTGAATTAATAACACAGTCAGATGAGTGAAATGCAGTATCTTCTTTTTATCCAAAAACTGGATTTCCCCCCAAAGTGGTTGAGAAGGTGATTGCATGGCTCTACCAAATAGATGAATCGACAGATTAAATCTCCCCCAAAATAGGGCAGTCGCATATAATTATAACATTTATTGTTCATTTCAGTTACCTAAGTCAGACCTGTTCATTATAGAAAATTAAAATCATCTATAATCCTACTACCACCACATCTAAAAATAATCATTCATAACAGTTTTTTTTCTAATATATTTTGATTTTTTTACAGAGAGGAAGAGTGATAGAGAGTTGGAAACATTGATGAGAGAGAATCATTGATCAGCTGCCTCTTGCACACCCCCTACTGGGGATGTGCCTGCAACCAAGGTACATGCCCTTGACCGGAATTGAACCTGGGACCTTTCAGTCCACAGGCTGATGCTCTATCCACTGAGCCAAACCTGTTTCGGCTCATAACATTTTTTAAAAAAATCTTTTTTAAAATGTTTATAAAATTAGTATCATACTATGGTTATTGTTTAGTATTAATTTACTTTTTAATTATATTTCATTAACATTTCCTGATATGATACAATCTGACTTTTAATGACTGCAAAATATTAAGCCCTACAAAATACCTTGATTATTTAATCCCTCACTTGGTCATATAGGCCATCTCCAGATTTTTGCTGTCGCAGATAATGCAGGAATATATTCCTGTAACCAAATATTTGTACACATCTCTATGTATTTCCTTGGAATGAAGTTCTAGAAATGGACTGTCTAGCTCAGTGGGTGTGCTCAGTAAACCATGGATTTCATAGGCACTGCCAACTTGGCCTCTAGAACATTTCTACCCATTTACATCCCCACAAGGAACATATGCGAGATCACTGAGGGCTCCTGGGTTTTGAGAGGTGGCTTAGCTTCATTTTTAGAAGAGGCTTTTGAATTTGACAGATTTGTAGTCAAATCCCGGTTCTTCTCATTAGCCTCCTGACTTGGTCTTTTTAACTTTCAACACCTCATCTGCTGTCTCTACCTTTCAGGGCTGTTATACAAACCAAACAAGATTAAGTGTATATAGTGGTTATCTTATTTCCCAACATAAATGGCCATTTTTGTTATGCTGCCAATGGGAATAGAAATGTTTCCTCTTCTGCTTGCCCAAGTTGAGAGACTGACCAGGGCATGCCTCCTGCCTTCATCAAGTGTCTGAGCCAAGACTTCAGGCCGGGGTGTCTTCCATGGACGAGTCCTTCCTTCGTAGGTCCTCTGGTTGGATTCCGAATGTGCAGTTAGGAAGAGATGTTTGTATTTAGAGCACTAAGATGTGTGTTACATAAAATGTCAACATCGGACAACACAGCTGAAGATCAGGGGTTACTAAGGTCATTTTGGTTTACAGAAAATGCTTAAGTTCCTTCTTTTTGTTTATTTTACTCATGACCCAAACAGCCTCTGCACTTGGAGGATGGAAGTACCAAGACAGGTTCCTTTGTATTATCAAAAAGTATTTGAGTTATTTTTCTAGGCACTCAAGGTTTTTTTGATTCTACCATACCACTGCATTTTAAAAAAAATGGTTTCAAATACTTACATAGTGCTTTTTATTTGCTTTTGAACTAAGCATTCCTGGCAACAGTGCGTGGGAAAGGTGACTATTTGGTGCTCGGAAACCAAGCTCGGTAGGTAAGCAGCCAGGTCAGGGTCAGGGTCGGGGTCAGGGCCCTGCTCCAGCACTTCGAGCCGCGCTGGTTGACGGGTTGTTTGTCACTCCCTGTGTTGATCGCCCCCCAAAGAGGAAGAACCAAGAAGGAACTTCTAGTCTCAGGATGACTAACATTGGGTTTTCTGAGCTGCGTCTCTCTGGAAAAAGATTGTGTGCCTGTGGAATTAGCACTAATACTGTCCATTTAAAGAACTTAATTCCATCTGAAGATCTTAAGTAACTTCATGGCTATCTTATTCTTCTTTAAAAATCCTTTTAGTACAGCATTTATTTAATAAGTATCATGTTGCAGTAATTAATCCAATGGCTACTTAAAAGGATATTAAATGTGTTTTCAGTATGTGTACAGTTGTCTGTATAAACAGATTATCACCTGTTCTCAACTGTATCATCTTCAATCTCACTACTAGCTCCAGCCACAACTGCCCCTTAGCTCTCAATGTGCACTCGTCCCACATCTGTGTATACATATGTGCATTTCTGAGTTTATATGTGCCTACTCCTTGCTTGGCTAAATCTCCTACGAAGTGTCCGCCATTTCTCCAAGTTCTCTAGTAAAAGGGCCTGTATCCATCAGGCACACAGTAACTGCACATTGGTGATGGAGAATGTAAGGTATGAATGTTGTTTTTTCTTTTGCTCCAGGCCCGCTCCCACCTCCTCCTCCAATAAACAGAAATGGCAGCACATCTCGGGCCCTGCCTGCCACCCCACAGCTGCCGTCCAGAGGAGGAGTAGACAATCCCAGGAGTGGGCCCCGGCCCCCGCCTCCTCCGGACAGGCCTGGCGCCGGGGTGCCTCCCCCACCTCCACCATCAACGTCAATTAGGAACGGCTTCCAGGACTCTTCGTGTGAAGGTGCGGTGTGGGCCCAGCCTCTTGAAATCGTACAAGCTATGGAGCAGCAGCTGAATGGGAAATGTATATTTGTGTGTTGTTTACATTAACACTTCTTGTTTGCATGACCTTCATTGTTTACCACACTGCACTGCTCTATCTACTCCAGCGATATTTAACCTTTTTCATCTCGTGGCACATATAAACTGATTACCAAAATTCTGAGGCATACATTTTTTGCCAATCTGACAAGAAAAATAGGTTTAACTGTGATTCATTCACACTGAATGACTATCGTGTTTGCTGTTGTCATTTTTGTATTTGACAATCGAAGGGAAAAGAGGTCAGTGTCCTTGACTAAACAGTCAGGTATTGCATGTTTTAAAAATTCTTGTGGCCCAGCATTTGAAAATCACTGTTCTAACCATTTTAGGGCCCACCATGGTTTCAAATAAAAACCGTGATCCCCCTCCTCTACTTTCCAAAAAGTCAGGTCATTTTCACGGTTCATTTGAGTCATATTTTAGTTAACTTCCCAGCAATACCAGGATTCTGAAAAGAACCGTTTTTGTCACTTAGCTTCTTATTACCTGCCTTTCTAAACAGTTTGCTGTAGGTCAGAGGCCCAGTAGCCTGAGGTATTAAGCAGCTCCCCCCTTCCTCTGTTATCCCAGGTCCCAGGCATTCCTCCCACTGGTTTCTAGGCACTGGTGGGAGGAATGGTTAAGAGAGATGTCTCAGGCCCTGGCCCCAGCTCCTGAGCATCACTCTACTTAAAATCCCTTGGATCTTGCTTTGGTTTGATTGGCAGACCCGTAGATTTTATTCCTGTGCGATGTCAGTGACATTTCTAGTGCTTCCAGCTTTTCTCTAAACTTCCAGGAATAAGACTAGAAGCAATCTCTTCAGTTCTGGTTCACTGAAGCAATCTCTTCAGTTCTGGTTTACATGACATGTTTTCAGAGCAGATTGCCTGGTACTGAAGGCACTGTTTGTTTCTCTCCCTTAGATGACTGGGAAAGCAGATTCAACTTCCATCCCATTTCTGACTTGCCACCTCCAGAGCCATATGTGCCAACCACCAAAAGTTATCCCAGTAAATTGGCAAGAAGTGAAAGCCGGAGTGAGTATTTCTGCAAGGGCTTTGGTGGCTTCCTACTCTAATTGATAAAACTGGTTTATATACAACTGAGGGGTGCATAGAAAATCCCGGCCTCTTGCCTGGAGTGGGAGATTTCGGAGAGTCACTTCCGGTTTGATGCCATATAAATTCTGGTAAACTCCCCTTCTGCACATGATGGGAAAAATGAAGATAATCCAGAATGCATATAAGAAACAATTCTTTTAATGTGTCATCACAAGCCCAAAACACTGTTCGGGTTGCTAGTAGATCAAATTGTATTATTTGCTTGTTTAGACAATTGTCCCTATTTTGATCTTCCTAAGATGGCATGAATAGAACCATCTTCTTTCTATTCCTATTAGTTTTGAGACAAGCAAAATGTTTTAATTATAACATAAAGTTACTGTAATGGCCTTGATCTTTTAAAAATATATTATAATTATAGCTTTATAGAGTATTATGTGAAAAATTTAAGTGTACCCATAATTTAAGTGTATCACATAAATTTAAGTGTACCACATATTTTCATTTACCAGGTTCTCATCTAATTTTTATCCATCTAATAATAATTCTGATTAATTTATATGGTTGTAGTTAGAGAGTAAAGTTATTGGTACTAGATTTATATAACATTATTTAGTAGACACTTCCCTGTTTTATCGCATGGTTTTTATGATGCAAATTTCCATGAAGTCCACATATAATAATTTAGTTTACCATTATTGGATACTTAGGTTGTTTCTGGTTTTATTGCTAATATATGTAATGCTACCATAAGAAGTGAATCACTTTTCTGCCATTGGGGGGAAATGTGAACAAGAAGAAGAAACAGAAAACTAAAATTTTACAACAATAAATGTGTAGAACTGAAAAAGAATTAGCATAAAGTATACATATATCACTGATGAGACTCAGACCTGTGACAGGCTTAGCTTCAGAACCAAACTCCCAAAGCAGAACGTGTGGAGAAAAAGCATCTGAGCATGACAGGTAACTGTCACAGTGTCCCTAAAATGTTTACACACACACACACACACACACACACACCGTGCCCCTACTCCCTGGCTGAGCCCCTTACACATACTCAAAGCCTGCTGAGTTTTAGCTCAGAGTTCTTAATATTTAGTTGATTCCCAGCCTTAGAGCAGATTAGTATCAACTGAAGTTAAGGCTGGTTAGGAGCAAAATCACTGACTTCAGAGAGAATAGGTGGCAAAGGAGGAGGTAGGGACAGAGAGTTGAGCACAGGACAATACTAGATATTTCTATTGGGTTACCAAAGATAGGTCAAATTGTGCTTTGTGCCTGTGCTAACGAATTTAAAGAATTAAAAAATATTTTAGGAAAATTTTCATGAACCAATAGAAGTAAATATAATATTGCTGTTTAAAATGAGAAATTTAATTCCCGGGGGAAATAATTTATGTGGAATACTGCATTCCTAGACGATGCCTAATAAAAGAGGTATAGTTATAATAAAAATTACCATACAAAAGTTGGTGGTTGAAATTTTGGGTGAAAAAATGAGTTTACATGGAACAAATCTCTTTGAGCTTTGCGTGTTTACATGCATGTTTGTAGCGTGCGTGTGCAGTGTGTGTTGACATCATAAGAGGAGCTTCTATCTGATAAGAGTACAGCCTGCTTTTCTTTCCTCTTGGACACTAATAAATGAATTCACTTTAAGGAGTTGTTCACATAGATTCTAAACATGTTAATACACATACACAGGTGGACAAAAGTGGGTTATTATGGAAAAAGACATGCAGGTTATGATTATTAGAATTGCTTTATTAACTCAAAAGAATGTCTCAGTGGCACAATGCACTTACTTTGCCTGCCCGTGTGTGTGTGTGTGTGTGTGTGTGTGTGTATGTGTGTATTTTAACTTACCTTTATGTTGAAAGTATTACAGATTACATATATTTTTAAGTTAGTTACAGAACCATCTCCTCCAGCCCCTCTAGATTTCTTTATTTAATAGCTGAGCACATTCCCTTCCCCATCCTGACTTTAAAACTTTATGAAATTTGAAGACAGGAACTATGGCCTGTTCACTGTTGTATCTTTCTGGAGTGGCACAGAGCCTGAAACATGGTAGACACTTAAAAATATTTCTTAAATTGGTGGATTAATTTCCACTGCTCCCCAAAACTCTTTATGTCCATTTATTTTAAATTTCTAGCATTGTGCATTTTAATATTTTTATACTGATAAAGGATCATCTCTCTAAAAAACACACATAAAGTACTATCAAATGGTTTTATTCTGCTCCTGCTACCTTGGCCTCCATGCCCACAGCCTGGTGGGGCACCCAGATGGCCCTGTAGTGCCACCTAGTTCAAGCTCTGCACAAGGCCAGCCCTTGTTTTGCTAGCCACTGTGGAATAGCAGCTGACAGTCAAGGCCCCATGACAGATGGCTGCTGTAGAACCAGATGAGTCTCTCCTCCGATGCCTGCCCAGGAAAAGACGTGGTTGGGATAGTAAGGGGAACAGGCAAGACAATGGGATGTCAGTGCTCTCCTCTGACCCCTGTCCTTGCCCAGAGATTTGGTTGTATCGCAGAAATCCCTAACAGGATCCCTAGGATCGTTGTTGAGATGCCTGCTGAGGAACCTGCTGGTGCCGGCTCATCTGAGTGTCCGAGCAGTGCCCTCAGCATGCATACTCCATTGTCATGAGCCCTGGTAGTCATGCTTAAGCCTCTGAGCACCTGGCCCTAGGCCTAATGGTAAGATCCTCAGACAAATGTGTGTGGGACAAGTGAATTTCAAATACTGTAAATCGCTTAAACCTGGATAGCTTACAGATATGCACAGAATGTGTCGATAATTACATGTGTAAGGAGTAATGACTTTGAAGGATGTTCAAAATGACTATCATCCAATTTTTGGAAGACAAAAAGGAACTGTTTATATATAGAAAATATGTAAATAATGTTATCTCTGGGTGGTGCAAGCATGGGTGAATCTTTTGCTTTGTTTTTACTTATCTATTTTTTCTAAACCTATAATAAATGCATACTATGTTTTTGATCAGAAGAAAAGCAATTTTTAAAATTTTCTTAACTTTATGCAAGTACTCGGTAGCCAGTGGTGGGTCATCCTTAGTAATGTTTGTTCAGATCCTTACTTGCTTCTTCCTGTCCCCTCTCACTTCTCACCCACCTGTGCCAGTTATTTCCATCCCTGGTTAGGGGGTAGGGTTGTGAATACCTTTGCCCACATCCTTGAATTTCTACAGTGAGAACATAAGCTTTCTAACCGAAATTTATATTTTATCTATCTTTCCATCAAGGTGGATCCAACCGAAGAGAAAGGGGTGCCCCACCCCTTCCTCCCATCCCAAGGTGATGCTAGCCTGCTCTTCTCCACCCGAGCCCAAGAGCGACTTCTGGTGTTGCTGTCAAGAGCTGCACACCCTTCTCCCCTCGTCTTCCTTGTCCCTTTCATTTTGGGAGTAGGGAAGAAGGGAAGGTGATGTGGGAGGGTGATGTGGGAATATGTGTATGCGGGGTGGGAATCTAATGAAGAAATGTACCTAGACTTTTATTCTGTGTATATCCTCAAAGCTATTGCTTGCTTCAGATACAGGCCACCAGTGCTGGCTGCATGGGTTCGACTAGCTTTTATGGCAAGTAGACAGAGATGAACTGTGTCCCAGCTTTCAACCAACCAAATTCAAAATTCGCTGCATGTTTGCTACAGATAACGTTAAAGTCCCTGAGAGCTGCTTGCTTCCAGGCCATTTTTGCGTGCTTGGCTCCTGCCTGTTTTCATGGACCACAGACCACCTACACAAGTTGCTGAGTAAGGCTGCACATGACATTTTTGCGGTTATAGATTATAATCTTTGGCAGCCTGAGGTAGGCTCTAGGACAGACTGTCCAATAGAAATATAGTGTGAGCCACATATGCAATTTAAATATTTCCAGTAGCCACAATAAAAAAGGGGGGGAAAATAGGTGAAATTAATTTTAATATATATTTATCCAAAATATCATTTTGACCTACAATTAAAGTAACTATCATTAGAGATATTTTGCTTTTTTTTTTTTTGTACTAATGTTTCAAAATCTGGTTTTGTGTTTTACACTTAAAGCACATCGCTATCTGGACTAGTCACGTTTCAAGGGCTCAGTGACCACACATGGCGGCGGCTACCATGTTGGTCAGTTCAGGTCTAGAAGACGGAGGCTAACACGAATACCTCCTGTTTAAAAAGAAAGAAAGAAAGAAAGCACAATGATGTTTAGCAGTTCAAGAGGTAACAAAGAATAAAGTTAGGACCCAACAGCTTGACCACAGATTGTGCTCCCTTACTTTCCCTCTTCCCTTAATATCTGTGTACAAGTGTTGCTTCACAGTCCCAAGGTCAGAAGTTACTCTAATAGGGTTTACAGTTACGTGGAATGAAGCCATTGCAAAGAAACTGAAAGCCTGTTGGGGCTTCTGGGCTCAGAATCAGCTGGCGGGAGCTCACCTGTCAGCTGGACTTCTGCCTTGCCCACTGGAAGAGGCCGCCCGGCTTGCTCCTCAGGCGGGGAGGCTTGTAGGCTCGGCAGTGGGGGTGGGGAAGGGGTAGTCAGTCAGGGAAATGTAGCAAATCAGAAACTCAGAAGAAGGGACCAGATTTGGGTTGATGGGCAAACTCTAAAAAATCTAAATCTGATGCTAATGGGGGTGAGAGAGAGAGATTGCTACTGGAAATCAGAGGGAATTTGCTTTGAAACTCTCCAAATGCAGCTATGCAAATACAGCTCCCGAAGGGACCTTAGGGAAGAGCCAGCCTTGCCTTTTTTTTGTATGATTTTGTTTACAGACTTTACTGGGATTTTTAATCTAGCTATAGAGTTGGGGAATTTTCCATTTAGTTATTTTATAACAGTTGATTATGTTTGAAATTACCATTATTTGTTTTTCAAAAGCACATGGTCACAAATGTATATGTATATCTACCTAAAGTTTGTATCATGGTTTCAGTGTATTATTCAACTGAGAGATGCTAACAAGAAATCAATCCAAAGAAAATTCTGAAAGAAGCATTCCTATTTATAGAAGAAACAGTTGTTTCATTTATATAAAAGCAAAAGAACTTAGAGTTCTATTAAATGGGATATCTAAATAATTATGATGTTGCCCATTTGAATATACTGTATTTTTATAACTTTTCTTGCCAAAGTCCTGGGCTTAGTACATTAGAGAACTTGGGTCCCTCCCTCCTCTACCATTCATTTGTCCTTTACCCAAAGAATCAAGAAATATAAAGGCATAACAACCTGGGCAAAGTTTTTCCTCTCTCCCCCCCCCCCAAAAAAAATGGTATTGCTCATATTTTGGTAATATAGCAGCATCGTTTTATTTGGGATTCCTTGATCATTCTTGAATCTATCATTGATTAAAACTCCTATGAGAAAGTCTAATGACCCACTTCAGAAAAGAGACCTTGCTAGCAAATATGGCAGAGGAAAGTGTGACCCAAAAAAAGGGGGTCTGGACTTTGCACAGGGAAGTAAGAATGGCCAATGTCCTTGTATATCTCAACTGTGCAGGTGCCATCCTAAAGTCTGAAACAGGGTCACCACTCGAGGTTACTATTCACCAGGAGGGAGAGGCTGTAGAATGTGTTTTTTAGTGAATGTTTCATGAATAATACACTTACATTCTTGCTTTGAAAGTTAGCAACCTAATTGCATCCAAAACTTTGAATAAGTTCTATGCTAAAATGTTCAACTATGGTAAATCACAAAAATGAATAATTTTCTTCCCTGAAATCAGAGCTTACGTATGTGTGTTTTTCCATAAATTTTCCAGGTAATGTATTCAAGATGCAATACAGTATTTTAACATTCACATATCATTTTATATTGAAATGTATTACAGTATTAAAATTCAGTGTTCAGTATTTATTTCACTATGCGTTTTATTTAGTAAAAAACCTAGAAAATGTTTAATCCAATGGTGCCTTACTTTGTGATTGGAAAGAAATCAACTTTTTATGTCTGAATAGCAGATTGTTTGCATATTTGTAACAAACGGTTAGGCCTTTATATTTTGACTTGTAATACCAATTTTGTTATCTTAGTAACAGATATGGGATGGGATAATTGTTAAAGTGCCCTGAATTTTTTGGTATGAAATTAATTTTCCCCTGTTTATAGTCAGGGACTGTAAAGAAAGAAAAAAAACATTTTTCATACCACTGCACTATGTAAACAAATACATTTTGGTATATAAGTCATGGGGATAGTTTAAATGGTACAGAGTCTATCCAAGACATCTGTGTCTGTAAGTTAGCCACAAAATAAATAAAAGCAGAATGATATGAGTATCAACTGGTGGTTTTTATTTATGTATGGTCTATGTAAATGTAAACAAAAAAGCAAGTGTCTGTTTTCTATTTTATACTCTGGTAAAGAAAGACATTTTTTTTTTAAATAAGAAAAGAAGGTATTTATAAGTAAGTAAATATTCATTGCATCCACTTTCTAATACCTTGTTTTTCCTGAGAACCTGTCATCAAAATTTGTTGTATGTAAGGCAGATGCTTCTGCTCTGTGGTAAAGATGGCTGGCGGAAGCAATGGAAGATGAAATTACAAAGGCTAGCACTGACACTGATAAATATAGGAAAGGCCAATGGGAATTTAGGAGGCCTTTCCTCGGAAGACGGGACCAGATTTGGGGGGATGGGCAAAACTCTAAACACCTAAATCTGATGCTTATGGGGTTGAGAGAAAGAAACTACTCCTGGAAATCAGAGGGAACTTGTTTAGAAACTAGCCAAATGCAGCCATGCAAATACAGCTGCTTAGGGAACAGCCAGCCTTGTCTTTTGTGTGTGTGATTTTAAATTAACCGCTGTGTATGTATGTGTGCCTGTGTACATATCCCAGTATACTATATAATAAAGAGGTAATATGCAACTGACCCTCACAAGATGGCTGCCTATGACCAGGCTGGCAGGGGGGTTTAGTGAGGGATGACCAAAGACCAAACGACTGAACAGTAGGCTGTCTGAGGCAACCAGGCTGGGGGGTGGGGGCAGTAAGGGGTGACCAGGCAGACAGCGGTCCAGGATTATAAGAGGGATGTCCGACTGCCGGTTTAAGTCCAATCCCTGGGATCAGACCTAAACTGGCAGGCAGACATCCCCCAAAGGGTCCCGGAATGGAGAGGGAGCAGGCTGGGCTGAGGAGCCACCCCTCCCCCATGAGCGAATTTCATGCACCGGGCCTCTGGTAGTATAATAGTTAAGAGATTAGGAAGACCTGGCTCCATCTCTTACTTTCTCTAAGCCTCAGTCTCCTTATGTATAAAGTGAGCTATCTTACAGCATTAATGAATGCACTAAATGATACCGCACTCACCCTGACTTCTCTTAAGTGCTCAATAAGTGGTAGCCACTATTAGTATGAACTGAAAACAAATATTTATATAATGATCTCAAATTAACTGGAACCAAATTGATTAGAAGGGGATTTACTAGTGTACTTTTAAAGGAAAACAGTAAGAGCAAAAAAATCATCCTTATGAGGAATGTAAACAACCTCCAGACAAAAGTCACCTCAGGTGCTGTCAGCCCCCTATACTTAATAGACCTGGGAAACAAAGATTCATGTTACTCCAGTTGTCAAAGGAATTATTATATTCAATTGGAAATCATAGAAACTGAGACCTGGAAAGAGCCTTGAAGAAGGCAGCCTTGGAATTTATGACCCGCAGTGGAACACTTTAAAGTGGAGAGGATGCTTAGAGTCGTTGCCTTGGCACCACAGATAGAAGCCAGGGCTGCCCTGGCAAATGGGGCCATGTGGTCACCCCGTTCAGAGGCCATCTAGTCCAACTCTGTGGCCTTACGGTTGGGTAAATTAAGGTCCCAAATCACATACTAATAGACAAGCAGCATGGCCCTTCATCGTAACACACTCAGTTCTTTATAATCCTTCCTGTCACTTTGCTAAAGTCTGTTTCACGTGTCTTTCACATTTACTGGAAAGAAAAGGGCAAATGGCAAGTTACAGCGTCAGAATGAGTGTCGTGGGTACATGAACCTGCATCTGAATCCTGGCCCTACCACTTGCTCCCTGAAAGGCCACGGAAAAGTTATTGAAGCGCCCTGAACTCTAGCTCCCTCGACTGCAAAATGTTTACAGAGCTCAAATAAATGTACAAAATATCTGGCACAGGTCAGGCACTCAGTGAAAGTTCATTCCATTCCATTTCCTAATCCTTTTGCCTTCGAACCTAGGCCATATTCAGTAAAAACTTTCATTGCATTCAAAGAAGTCTGATAAAATAGAATTCTTAGAATTATTAGGGAAACAAGTCTGGATGTCATTAGACAATGAGCTGAAATTTGGCTTAAATCTTCACTGGGACGATGCCTGCCAAAACACCTGCAATATCCATCATGGACTTCACATAACTGTGTTTTAGTTATGGGGAACTCCCACTTTTTTCCTGTTTGCTGTCTTTCTTAGCAAGTTAATAAGTTAAAGGTCACCTGTAAGAATGCTATCTATTTCCGATAGGTCCCTGAAACAAACAGCAGCAGATAATTGGGAAAACCTTAATGCTATGGAGCTACTATATTCCCTGAGATTCATTTTTACATTTATTCATTCAAATCACCAACAAACACTGACTATGATTTAAGCAAAGATACACATTCTACAACAAGGAAGTACTAGTCCTAGAACCACGGGTGTATATTTAAATTCTAGATCCAATGAGAACTTTAGCCAGTAGGCACAATCCCACCCTATCGCTGATCCTGGAATGTTCCTAACAACTGACACAGGGCTCTTGGGTTGGCTGTGTGCATGAAAGGGAAATTACCTTGGTCTTAACGCTTGGAACAAAGGCACGGATAGGTCCCAAATGAGGCACCTATGGGATAAATGGGAAAACATCGAACACAATTTTATACCATCGACACTACATATAATTTACTTATCTAGAAGACAGCACTTCCATAGTCTCATTCTTCATCTAGCCACTACCAATTACTGATTGCCTACAATGCAGAACAAACTGTACTAAGATCTTTGCAAATATTATTGCCCCTGTTATTGTTGGTCGTTGTGACTTTACCCATGGAGAAATCAAAGCCTGAGTGGATTAGAGATCCTCAAGCCACTTGCCTTGAACAGATCCAGAATTCAAACTCAAGGCTGAGCAAATAAATTTGAATGATGAGTTGTAATATCATTGTCAACTTTTCATATCCAGCTTAAAAACATACTGACACTTCATAAAAGCAAGGACATTTTAATGAGGCAGAACGAGGAAAAGACCTGATCTTAGAATGAAACACAGTAGCTCCATTGAACAAGTACAGCTTCATGGAAAACTCACTGTGCATTGTCCTTATTTTCCTCCTGGAGTTTTGAACTGGCTCTAGTCCACCTGCGTTCACCACCTGGAACACATTGCCTCTTGTAAGTGATTGAACGTCTTTCAGTTCTTCGGCTCTTCACAGCTTGAAGGGTGGTTGTAATTCCTAGTTTGAGGTTTTTAAAGCAATGTTATATACCTGCACTTCTCAGCTCATCTTATCAGATACATGCTACCTTTTAAATGATCTCGAGGGAGCCAGTAAAATTCAGACATCATTTCATTAAACACTTGCAGAGTTCTGAAAGTCTCCATCTCAGAACCAAACCGCAATGGGAATAATTTGCTCTTCTGTGTATCTCCCTTCATTAGCTGTGGGTTACCCCTTCCATTCATATTATAGATTTTTAGTATTTAATTTATTGATTACTCTTCTTGAAGTTGGAGAGGTCATGTGGCTCTTCTACATTTCAAATAATAGGATTTGCTTTTCTATAATGGCCAGAAATAAAGTTTGTGTTCTTTGCCTCAGTCAGACAACCTAGCACTCATTCTCAGGAGAAATTGGGTTAGACACATTCAAAACAATTGAAATAAGTTGTTCCACAAGTTTAAAGCATAGACTATTAGATAGATAGATAGATAGATAGATAGATAGATAGATAGACAGACAGACATCGGCCAGGGTGAAACTGCCTCATTTTTGCCCCATAGCAGCCTGTGAAAGAGAAGCAAACCAGTTTCTGATGCTGCAAATGCTGGGCTCTGTCCCTGAGAGATGACGAGACTTACAGCCGATGGGGATAAGGAGCCAAAACTAAGCTCTTTCTGACTATTTCAATCACCCTCTTCGAGTTGTACTTTTACCCTATTGCCTTTGTTCATTTGACAAGAATTACTGATCACCTTCTCAATAATGAGAAGGCCCAGGATAAGCCATGCTGAATATAGGAAGGTCATTATATCACTTAATCCCCGTGCTTCAGGAGCTTCCAGTCTTCGGAGGGACTGAGGCAAATACACAAATAACTAGAACAAGGCAGAATATATGTGCTATTCCAAAGCTTGAAATAATGCATTACAACAATCCAAAGCAGGTACAACTCCTATGAAATTGGCTGAGCTTTACCATCTCACACTCATTCATTTTCTTTCTCTTCCTAAGTCAGACCTGCTGTGTTTCTCAAAATGAAAGGTAAGGACCACCTACACCAGAATCACCTGGAGTGCTTGTTGAAAACATATTCCTGTGCCTGGCTGCTATGGCTCAGTGGTTTAGTACTGGCCTGTGAACCAGGAGGTTAAGGTTTGATTCCCGGTCAGGGCACATGCCCGGGTTGCAGGCTCGATCCCCAGTGTGGGGCATGCAGGAGGCAGCCAATCAATGATTCTCTCTCCCTCTCCCTTCCTCTCTGAAATCAATAAAAATATATTTTAATAAAGAACAACAACAACACAGAGTCCTGGGCTCCACCTCGGACCTACCAATATAAAAATCTCTGGGAATCCGGTTAAGTTATATATTTTTAACAAGCTTAAACGTCATTCTGATGCACATTCATGATCCAGACCCACTGTTCTAAATGTTTGCCTTGCATTGGGGCCTTTAAAGAGATTGTATTCATATACAGAATATTTGAAATAATATTAAGATTAAATCACAAGATGGCATTTACTTTTTGTCAGACTCCCTTTAACACTACCCCATGTATGCTGATTCAATAGAGTATTATTTGTCTCTAAAATACTTTAACAGTTATCTCTATCTCTATTTATCTATCTAATAGTCTATTATCAAACTCTGTGATATGATGCAGTTTTCTCATACTAAGAGCTACATTATCCTCTCAACCAAAGAAAAACTGTGTAATGACATCACTGCACAGTCATGGCCAGTAAGCTCCAGCTCTCTGTTAAGTTTGCGTTCTGTGTTATCTTGAATTAAGTGTGCTTGCAGTGGGTTCTCTCTCCATACCATTTTCTGCTGAGTCCTTATAAATAACTGTGACCCATAGGGCTATCAAAAGATCATAGTTTCACCCTGGCCGATGTTGTTCAGTAACTAGAGTGTCAGCCCTCATACCCAGTTTGAGTCCCGTTCAAGGATATGAATCTGGGTTATAGGTTGGATCTCCAGCCCTGGTTGGGGCACATATGGGAGGCAACTAATTGATGTGGCTCTCTCACACTGTTTGTTTCTCTCACTCTATCTCTCTGTCTCTCCTTCCTTCTCTCCTTCCCTTCCACTCTCTCTAAAAATCAATGGGAAAAATATCCTCAGGTGAGGATTAAAATAATCTATAATAATAAAAGCATAATATGCTAATTAGACCGGACATACTTCTAGATGTCCTGCCAGACAAAGTCAGGGCTGTGAGGGAAGCCTGGGTCGTGGGTGCCTCCAGGCAGCCAGAGGGAAGCCATCCCAGGTCCCTGATGCCAAAAGGAAGCCAGAGCCAGCAGCCGGGGTAAGGAAGGCCTACTCTTGCACAAATTTCATGCATTGGGCCTCTACTCTATATACGTATATAAAAGCCTAAGTGCTGGCTGGTAGCTATGATGCGCACTGACCACCAGGGGGCAGATGCTCAACCAGGAGTGGAAACCATAAGCGTGGAAATATGGAACAGACCAATGAATCTCAGAGGGAAGGTGGAGGCAGGAAGAGATTAACCAAGGATCTTATATGCATACTAGAGGCCCGGTGCACAAATCCCTCAGCCTGGCCTGCACCCTCTTGTAATCCGGGACCCTTCAGGGGATGTTAGAGGCCTGCTACATGGATTCATGCACTGGTGGGGTCCCTCAGCCTGGCCTACACCCTCTTGTAATCCAGGACCCCTTAGGGGATGTCAGAGAGCCTGTTTCGGCCTGATCTCCACAGGCCACGCCAAGGGATCCCACCAGTGTATGAATCCGTGCACTGGACCTCTAGTCTATATATATATATATATAAAAGGCTAAGTGACTGATCGTACATCCGTCTGACTATCTGACCGACCAACCAGCAGGTACATATGACATGCACTGGCAACTTAAAAATAAATGTTGACTTGTGCACGAGCGATATGTTGATATAAAGCTCTTGATGGCACCAATCACACGTGTGTGTTTCGACCTGCCATTGTTGATCGTGAATTTGGTTGTTTTTGTTGACATTCTGAAGCTGAAAGAAAGTGGTATCATCAACAGAATGTCTGAAGACCAACGATTGGCACAACTGTCCCTGTCTGACACTGCCTGCCATTTAAATTAATTCAAAGACAGCTTCCTGTGATGTCAGCCTTTGCACTGACTATTAACAAATCACAAAGACAAACTCTAGACAGAGTAGGAATATTCCTACCTGAACCTGTTTTTGGACATGGTCAGTTATAGGTTGCTTTCTCTCGAGTTCGAAGAGCATGTGACACTAAAGTTTTAAAGTTGTAAATACTTCACCACAAGGAAAATTAGTCAAGCACTCTGAAAGTATTTTTACTCTTCATGTGGTATACAGGGAGATATTAGTATAAGTTTAATCACTTTATCAGTCATTGTTTTTATATCATGTATTTGTTGTTATATCATGTTATTATTTATTCATCAATTTATATATTATTTTCATATACATTTTACTAATTTTCTGTCATCTCTGACACTTTTATAGAGAAAGGGCGAATAGCAATATTAAAATATTTCTTCTAATTAATTTCCTTTCAATATGCATGAATCCATGCACTGGGCCACTAGTAATAAAATAAAATCAGTTCTGCCATCAAGAAATATAGAAGAGCATCATATTTTTTAAGGAGCTCAAGATGGCTGTGAGGAAATGGCTGTAACAGGATAAAGAACAGGAAAGATTCAAGCTGGTGTAACTCCTCTGACATCATGAAGAGTATCACAAATATCCCATCTACCAGAGAGGATGAACTAACAATTATGACTGGTAGTGGGAAGAAACTAAGGCTTGTGTGCTAAGGAGATTTAAAGAAAAAAGAAAATCTACTTAAGAGGAACCCTTGGACTTGACCAAAAGAGCCCGCTCACTTCGGCTCTCCTGGAACACACACCCCTGCAGTTAACAGGAAATGCTTACAGTGTGGCTGCAACTGCAGCCTGCATGCTTGCCCATGTTTCACCGTAGCCAATGAAAACAGTTACTAGATACCACAGCAGTGGTTCTCACACCTCAGAGAATCATCTAGAGAGCTTATTAAGAGAGCCCTGCCCTAGCTGGTTTTGCTCAGTGGATAGAGCATGAGCCTGCAGACTGAAGGGTCCCTGGTTCAATTCCAGTTGGGAGCACATGCCCCAGGAGGCAGCCAATCAATGATTCTCTCTCATCAATGATGTTTCTCTCCCCCTTCCTCTCTGAAATCAATAAAAATGTATTTTTAAAAGTCCTGCAACCTCCCCACCCCCCCCAAGCTAGAGCTACTGATTTAGCAAGTCTGGGGTGGGGCCTGAAAATCTGCATCTTCTAGGTCAGTGTTTCCCAAACTTTTGACATAATTTTCGTAACGCTGAGTACCCCCCCATAAAAGAAAATGGATGTATTTTAATAACAATCAAAATATATTTATTTTTTATTTTTTTGGTACATACACAAAATAATAATAAACAAAAAATAAAATTATTCATAATAAAATATAAATAAAAGTTATATTATAAATAACATTTATTTGCACACCAGACCATCTCACGTCTCACAAGACTGTCTTGACTTGACTCATGAGAACGTAGAATTAGGCGCAGCTAAGCACAGTGCAGTGCATATCCCCACCAAACTCCGGTGCAACGTGTACCCCCACCAAACTCTTCCCGTAACCCCTGGGGGTAGCCTACCACACTTTGGGAAACACTGTTCTAGGTGATGCCGCTGGCATTGATCACTATCTGTAGTAATGGAACAGTTTTCTTTGCATTAAACCAATATGTATTTATAGCATCAAACCTAAATACTGTGTCCATTCTTTGCATCATGGTTGAAGAAACTTGGCTGATTAAAGTAGAAAATCAGTGGGTGTGGCACTGCTGTCCTTACAACATAATTATGTCTTATAATTACCTAATACTTCTCTTTAACCATTAATCATCTTTGTTGTTGTTGTTGCCTTGCCCACATATCATGGGGGGGAGGGGAGCCACATGTTAATTATAGAGTTTTAAAAATCAAATCAAAACAGCCAAACCAAATCATGAAAAAATAATTCATGAAAGCTGACAAGCCTTCACCCTTAATCATCATCTCAAGGTTAAATAATGATCAGAATTCCTTCAGTTGAAGTACTTATGGTGCATCTTGATGTCTGACTATCATATAAATATAACTGTGCTATTAGACTCTATTTTTCATTGCAGATGAAACTGATACATCTTTGTGTGGTGTAGTCTGACATAGTGAAATTGTTACTCTCTAGGTAGGATATTCACAAAAATGTGATTATCGTAATCAGAACAGCCTTTAAGCTCATGAGAGGGGATTGCCAGATTTGTGATTGGCAGTTTCCAATCACTTCACATATAATAAACTTCTTAAAGCAGTCTTGGGAATTGTTAATGTCTTACAACAAAGGGTGTTGGTAGACGCTAATGAGAACTCCAGTTGGCCTGCTCTGCCAGGCTTTGGGCAGGGCTGGTTACAGGGCACCTTTTAACATATTTAGTATTTCGTTCTGTTTACTCACCAACAGGCTCAATGGCAGTGCTATTTGCTAGGAGAGTGCTTTGATAAGAGATCACAGGAAGATCACTGTCACTAACTAGATCGCACTTATCATTTCCCTTCATGAGTTCATAACCTGCTGGAGGGATAGCCCCGAGTTGCTGGGCACCATGCTACCTGGGGAAATGAAGCAAGTCCATCATTGGGATTCAGCTGGAGTCTCTAGTGTTCTTAATGTCCCAAATGCTGGTGTAAGCAACCATGCTTAATCATGGAGAGATACCACACACAAATCCCATGTTGGTGGGCTGCAGAAATAAAAAACAACAAAATAAAGTCAATAGGCTGTTCAGTGTAACGAAGAAAATAATCTGTTCAAATCAGAAAACAACTTTATTTTCAATGTTCCTTTTAAAATTATTCAATGGGAGGGAGAAAGTTCTTACCCTTGTCACTAGATGAAAACCTCCATAATCCCGGCGACTTTTTTTTTTTTAATACTCTTAACTAATAAAAAGGTCCTACAGCCCTGGCCAGTGAGGCTCAATTAGTTGAGCATCGTCCAGTACACTGAAGGGTGGCAGGTTAGATTCGTGGTCAGGGCACATACCCAATTCGGCTCCAATTCCCGGTTGGCTTGAATGTGAGAGGCAACCAATTGATGTTCTTTCTCACATTAATGTTTCTCTCGCTCTCCCTCACTTCCACTCTCCCTAAAATCAATTTAAAAATAGAATAATGAAAAGGTCCTAAAGACACTTGAAGTCTCCAACACAGTCTAAAGTCATAACATCCAACCAATCTTATGTAATAATCTATTCTTGGGATCAGATTTAAAGGTGAAACTTCCCTTCACCCATCCGGGGGCTTCTGCAGCAAAGACACCAGGGAAGGGGGAAGGTCCATCTTTTCCTCTTCTCTACCTAGTGTTCCATATGCCGGCCCCATTTCACTAAGCATCCTCTATTCCAGAGCCAAAGCAGAAAGAGGGGAAAGAAGTAAAGGGAGAAGAGAGAGAAAAGTTCTTAATTGGCTGGTTGTCCCACTAGGTGGCTTCTCTTTTTCTGGGCTAAGCTACAATATTGAAAGCCATCTGTTTTTACTGTTGGCGCCTCTCACCTGAGTTCCCTTAATCACTAAACTCCTCAGCTCTGAGTCAACGCTCCCATTTCTCCCTGCAGAAGCCTAAGTGTTCCTCTAGGTGGCCACGTATAAGTGAGCTAAGTTTCTCCTCTTTCTTTCTCTCTCTCTCCTCTCCCTCTCCTTCTCTCTCTCTCTCTCCCTCTCCCTCTCTCTCTCCCTCTCTCTCTCTCTCTCCCTCTCCCTCTCTCTCTCCCTCTCTCCCTCTCTCCTTCACTCCCTCCCAACCCTGGCCCAGCCAGTCTCCAACCACCTCTCCTTTACTCCCACTGTTAGAATGCTCTCTTTTTAAAAAATCTCCAGGTGGGAACCAAATACCAGGCCTCAGCATCCTCAGCTAGCACCTTCCAAACCTCGGAAGATGTATGTAAATCTTTCTGAATGAGGCCTTTTAAATGGGAACACAACTTTGGGGCTGGGAGGGGCTTTCAGACCCGATCCTCCAGAGAAACCCTCTTCACAAACCTTCCCTCACTGTCTTCAGCCCCTGGTTGTTATGGGGAGGGCTGCCCTACTCCTATGGAGAGTCCCGCACTAGCTGTCACACTCAGGTCTCCTGGCACCACTCCCCATCACTGTTCACTCACCAGGAAAGCTTAGCCTGGCCCCCTGCTTCCTGTTCCACTCAGGTCAGCCCGAACCTGGGGCTCGGTGAACAGCCCCACTTGGCTGCCACACTGAGCCCTGCCTTCCAGCTCAGACTTACTCAGTAAGGAAGGGGACATTTGGCCTTCATCTTCTACCTCTCCTTTTTGGTTCTCAGTTTGTTCAGAACCTGGGTGGGAAAGACCGGTGCTATTTATTGAGCCCCCTCAGAGCCCCAACATCTTTTTGCCTTGAATAGAGTAGGCAAAGGATTTGAGTCATGTTATCACTTTTTGGATAACCCTTTGAAGTTTTCTATCTTTTATGACTCCTCTCTTTGGTTTGTCATATATTGAATCTTGATGTCTAGGGGAGAACTTATTTAACTTCTAAAATGTGCCATATGGGAAATGACTAGCTAAAAACTTTGAGTGTTCTTAAGGAGTAATTGATTATAACAACTATTGAGGACAGATAGCCTATATAATAAAAGGTGAATATGCAAATCAACTGAACAGCAGAATGATCAGTCGCTATGATGTGCACTGACCATCAGGGGGCAGACTCTCAATGCAGGAGCTGCCCCCTGGTGGTCAGTGCACTCCCACAGGAAGAGCACCACTCAGCCAGAAGCTGGGCTCACTGCTGGCAAGTGCAATGGCAGTGGAAGGCACCCTCAGTTGGACATCCCCTGAGGGCTCCTGGACTGTGAGAGGGCACAGGCCAGGCTGAGAGGCCCCCGGCCCACGAGTGCACAAATTTTGTGCATTGGGCCTCTAATATGTATATGATGTATATGTATATGTATATGTATATGTATATGTATATGTATATGTATATGTATATGTATACTATATACTATATACTATCTCTCTCTCTCTTTCTCTCTCTCTCTCTCTCTCTCTCTCTCTCTCTCTCTCTATATATATATATATATATATATATATATAACAGTGAAAAGAAGATAGTGTAGATAAAATTTTTAAATATTTCAGGTAGAGAAAAATGACTTTCAAGGAGACTCAAATTTTTTCTTGGCTTTGCCAAAAGACTAGCTATACTACCCTGGGGAAGTCACTCCATCTCTTCCAGTTCTTTGAGACCTTGAAGGAAAGTGGGAGAACATTTCTCTTGCTAAATAGGCAATGCTGGCAACATGGGCAGGCTCCCCATGGTATTCATGAATGTGGCCCTTCCTCCACTCAATTAGACACAAACACTTTCTGAGTGCACACAGTTGTATACTAAGAGATATTTGGGTGCCTCAGATTTAATCCTTGACCCAAGGAATTTATGAACAGAGGAAGCTACACTGTTCACAAATATTGCTTAATAACATGATAGTTTACCCAACAAACATTTACTGAGCACTCACCATTCTGTGTACAATAACCTCCTCCCCTTATCTTCATGGGATATATCCCAAGATAACCAGTGAATGCCTGAAATCACAGATAGAACCAAATCCTATATTTACTATTTTTTCCTACACCCATGATAGTTTAATTTATAAATTAGTCACAGTTAACAGATGGACAACAACCAATAATAAAATAGAACAATTATAACCATATACTGTGATAAAAGTTATGTGAATATGACCTCTCTCCCAAAATAGCTGATGGTACTGTATGTGCAGCATGGAGTCACTGGACAGGGAGGTGATTCAGGATGAAGCAGGGAAGCGTGAGATTTCATCACACTACTCAGAATGTCACCCAGTTTAAAGCAAACGCACTGCTTATTTCTGGAATTTTTCCTTTAAGATTTTTTAACTACCGAGAACTGCAGGTAACTGAAACCTTGGCAAGCAAAACTGCGATCAGGGTACTACTGTACAGAATACTGTAGGACTGTGCTTGGGGCGCAGGGGTAAAGACATTCCTCTCAGAGCACCTCGGCTACATAAGGGAACAGACCAACACAGAGCCCACAGTCAGGATGGCCTGAAAGTAGAGCAAAGGCCATGTGACAGTTCACAGCTTCAAGGTCTGCCCTCACACCCTTGGACACTCTGTGCTTCCAAGGTCAGAGACAAAGGACATTTCCATTAGGAAAATGATGATTCTCTCTCTCTCTCTCTCTCTCTCTCTCTCTCTCTCTCTCTCTCTCTTTCTCTCTCTCTCTCGACGTGACAATCAGTCAGGATTCCCTGTTTACAGTTTGACTACTTCACAGAAAAATGTGTCTATAAAACACCTGGTAGTTGTAAAAAGGCTTGGGTAAAGGCCCAGGGAGCCAGATAAATATATGTTATTTATTCAGCTGTCCCTAGCCATTACCAATCTCCTTACACCCAAGGATTGTCTGCCCTCTCCTAAATTTTATTTGTAATAATCTTGCTTCATGGTCAGGTTAAAAAAAATCTGGAAAATCAAAGCTCTACTTCCCTGAAAAACTATCTTCAAGTACAAACATTCTTCATGGCATTTTAGGCATTCTTTGATCCTCTGAACCAGAAAGATGGTGGCAATGATGTGGCAAACATAATATACACAAAACAAGTTACTTGTCGTTATAGGTCAGCAACTATCTCCTAAGCTTCTTTGGTGTACTTGGCTCACTGCAAGAAGGATCTAGATTCTAGAAGGTAATAGCTGGTATATTCTCCAGGCCTCAGATTCAGAGTAAATGGCGAACCCACTGCCTGATGTACTTCCTATTGACAGCAATTCTGCCCTAAGTGGGCTCGAAGGTTGTTCTCTGCTCTAATCTGATCTCCAAAGCCAAATCCTAACACCCCCTTCCTTCTTCCCTTCATTGAATTTTCCTAGATAAATTATGTCTACCAGCTCAAATGCATCACTTATGCATTTTTAAAGGCTTTGAACCTTATTGTAACAACGGACATTTAACTCACTCAGAATTTGATCAGATAGCTTTCATAAGGAGATAGACTCCTCCCTTATTAATTTGAAAGAAAGAGGAAGAGAGAGATACATTGATCTGTTGCCTCCCATACAAACCCCAACTGAATATGTGCCCACACCTAGGTATGTGTCCTGACTGGGAATCGAACCCACAACGTTCCAGTGCATGGGGCAATGCTCTAACCAACTGAGCCACACCAGCCAGGGATTGTCTAATTTTATTATTGACTATGTTGAAATCCCTCTGGGCAGGACCCCTGAGAAGAGGGTATTTCCACTGAAGACACGTGGGGAATTCTGCTCATTGGGCAAAGTAGAAGGAATAACGCCTAAAGAAGCACCCAAAACAATGAGACATGTAGGGGAAACATCCATGCAGGCAGAGAAGTTGCAAGGGGTTGTGCTTATACTTAAGGTGATCATATTTTCCTAATCAGACACCAGGGCAGATGGCCTGACACATGGTCTGAAACAGGATAGATTATTATATTTAAATCTGGGACGTGTGATCACCACCTTCACAGTGAATGAAGCCAACAGCTGTTGGGTGAAAGTCATTAACAATGAGTCTCTGTACACTGAGAGATCAGAGGAGGGTGGGAAGCCTGCTGATGTCACCCATGTATGAGCCAGAGCTTCCTCACAAACACAAAGAGGGTTTATTAACGAGGGTTTCCTGGAACCACTTGCTGTCATTGCCTTGCCTGCAAGCACAAAGGTGCAATCTACTGACAGAAAGAAAACACAAGCACAATGAAGCTTTGCTTCCAAACAACACAGTCTTGAAATACAATACAAGAAGCAGGAGCTTAATGTTATATGTCAATTATATCCCAATTTCTTAAAAAAACAAAAAAACAAGAGCAAGTAAACCATAGATCGTCAGCTACCCTTTACTTTTTCATCTCTATAGCATCTTCTTAATCAGATTTCAAATATCACACTATTTTTAAATTAAATTTTCATCACTCTGCCTATCAATCTTGTGCATCAGTTTAAAACTTGGGAATTGTTTTGTTACAAAGGAGGAGATTCAGAAATTCCAATTCCCCTACTTAATAAGAATGTTATGTCCAGCATAACGTAATAGGAGAAAAGTTTCCTTTTGTTGCCAACACTCAAAGACAAGTCTTAATTATGTACTTTGAGAATGATCCTTGGAAAAGGCTCCAGTTCCTATCACCAACACAGAAGTCTGTAGGCCTCCATTTCCAATTTTAAGTTGCTGTATGCCTTTTCAACTTATATCTTATCAAAAGCTGATATTTTTTGCCCTGGCCTGCATGGCTTAGTGGGTTGAGCATTGTCCTGTGCACTGAAAGGTTGCCTGTTTGAATCCCAGTCAGGGCACATGTCTAGTTGCAGGCTTCAATCCTTCGAGGGGGCTGTGCAGGAGGCAGCTAATTAATGTTTCTCTCTCACATCGGTGTTCCTCTTTCTTCCTCTCTCTTCCTTTCCTCTTTCTCTAAAATCGATAGAAACATATATATTTTTAAAAGCTGATGTTTTTTTAAAACATGCCATCGTAATGTTAATTTTGATGGTTCAATATGTTTTGCTATCCGTATTACCATTTTAACTGTTAGAGTGGATAAGAAAGACTGACTTTATGGGAATTCAAGGTCAAGGTCTTTTCTCTATCTCAGGGCTTTAAATAGTAAACAGAACATAAAGGAGATTTATTTGAATATACCTGATATTTCAGTTAGGTTGTTTATAGCTTCAAATGATCAAGTAAAGGTGGATTCAATTTATAATCTCATGTAATAAGTCTGGAGGAGTGGCATCTGCAGGTTTGGCCATTTCAATGGCTCAGTCATTTACTGAGGACCTGGACGCCTCCCACACTTCCAACCCATTGTCCTGGGCACAACAGGACTTAAGCTTGCCCCCATAGTCAGAAGACAACCACTGCAGTGCCAAATAACCTCATACATCATCCAAAGGAAAAAAACTGAGAACATCCTCACTAAGAAGGAAAGAGTTTCCCAGAAACCAGTCAGGTTTTGAAAACTAAAGGGCTGGTCAGCCTCTTCAGTGAGAGGAGAGCTAGCCAGTACATGAAAAGGGTGGGAGGGACAGCATTTGAATAGGTAACCAACAATATTGCCATACGTGTGAATGAGAAAAATTCCATTTACATATGCTGAAGTTTAATGGAACCCTATGATTATTTTCTGAGGAAATTATGTCTCTGAAACAAGCTTACAACCAAGTAATGATTTTCTAATCAGTTAAAACAGTACAAAGGAGTGGATATAAGAGAGGTGTGTTTGGGAAGAAGGGTTGTAGCTTAATGGATGGTTTGAGGTATGATCAAAAATGAAGAAAATCTTTCAACAATGATAATTAGTGCCTGCTGAAATCATTTGCCTTCCTACGGAATTGAACAATGCCACCCATGAAGAGTTCTTGTCAAAAATCAAGCCAAATCAGATGAAACCTTTAGATCTAACGTTCAACTTACAGGAAGTACAGGGAACAGAGAAGATCTTGTTCAAAATCACCACAAGGAAGTAATCATCAAAACTCAGAAATGGCGGAGGAAATTTACCATGACTGGATATTTGATGATACAAAGGAATGCTTGTCAAAAATTTAGGAGTATTATGATTATGATTTGTTTTTGAGAGTATACCTCTTTATTTTGCTAGAGGTGCCGAATGCAAATGTGTGTGTTTTAAAAGTCCATATGTTTTAGAGATACATGCTGGAATATTTATAGAAATGATGTGACATCAGAGATTTACTTCAAATGTCTTAAAATAATCTAGTGGAAGTAGGGGGGGTTCAAGGTGGGAGGGACTGACAGGATATTAAGATTTACAGTCATTTATTCACTCTCGATGAAGGCTCTGTTCATTTTGAGAAGGTATAAATATGGTGTAGTTAGGACCAAGAAACACAATTGCCAGACTTTGCCTGTTTGCTCTAAATGGCAGTAAAAAAAACAAAATCAAACCTCTCAACAGCAGTAAGCCAGTATTCCTCCACTATGACTTCATTATTTCAAACCTCCAAGAAAACAAATGCAGCACACACCCCAGCAAGACAGTATTCAGCTTTTCTCAAAAATATGGGCAATGAAGACACCCTCTAAGCTCCAGATGGTTTGCAAAAGATCTATGAGAATGGCCTGCAATTAGGTATCTACTAATAAATGCATCCGATATATCTAGGTATTTTCCTGAATATACCTCAGCGTCTCCTAGACTTCTATTTAAGTCATTTGGAAACTAGCTCAAGAAACAAATTTTGTTCACTTTTATCAGGTTGAAACAGTGACAAGAGGTGGGGAAATTAGATGGGAATTGCCCAGCAAAGACAATAAGAAACTGAAAGAAATCATATGGGTGTCCCCCACTTTTCAAAAGTTTGTGTTATACCACTTTGCTTTTTACAAAAGACCTACATTGGTACCAGTTTTTGCTAACAGGAAGAAATCTGAAGAGGATTTTTCACTTTTATGAAAAAAGGCAAAAAGAGGGTGCAGCATTTATTTTGCAGCAAGCTGTTACAGAGGCGGCACTCACCGGGAGCAGGAGAGTGGCACCCACAAGCTCCTTCCCAGGAAGCCACATTCGGCATCTCTGCGTAGCTCTGAACTGTCTGTGAGCATCTCTGCTCGAGTCTCTAAACCTACTGGTCATCAGAATCACCTGAAGATATTTTATTTATTTATTTTTTTAAATATGTTTTATTGATTTTTTTTTTTACAGAGAGGAAGAGAGAGGGATAGAGAATTAGAAACATCAATGAGAGAGAATCATGCATCAGCTGCCTCCTGCACACCCCCTACCGGGGATGTGCCCGCAACCTTGAGGGAATCGAACCCGGGACCTTTCAGTCCTCAGGCTGACGCTCTATCCGAGCCAAACCAGTTTCGGCCTGAAGATTTTTTAAATAAGTATTTTCATCTCCCCCATCCCTACTGAATCATATTCTTAGCCAAGGTAGGAGAAAGCCAGGGGCTAGCGTAGAAGTGTAATTCCAACGGTCAGTCAGGTTTGTGGCTTACTGTGGAGAGCACGAAGGTACCTCTCAGTGCCTTCTAAATCATACCACTCACCTGCTTAGAGCTATAAAGAAAAGGGCAGTAAAGGCTCTGCGGACCCAGCCTGCCTTCTACCTCCTTGGCAAAATGCATCACTTCTCTGTTCTCAGAGCCCTGTAATCTGGGCCACCCAAATCAGACACTCACACTTCCACACAGGTACCGTATTTGCCGGCATATAAGACGATTTTTTGGCCCTGAAAAATATGCCTCCAAGTGGGGGGTAGTCTTATACGGCAAGTATATAACAAACTCTGTATTTTGAGTGGAAATGTTAGGGGGTCGTCTTATACGCCGGCAAATACGGTATTTTCAGGGCCAAAAAATCGTCTTATACGCCGGCAAATACGGTAGGTGATTCCTCCTGTAGAGAGAAAAAAAGAGAGATGAAAATGTACTTACTAGAACCCTAGTATCAAGTTTTACAAGTAGCTAATTTCACTTACTAATAGCAATGTCCTTGTAAGTTTGCATCTGCATCATTTTGCAGTTGTAGAAACAGGCCGATAGGACTGCCGTGTGATTTTTTTTTTTTTCACGAAATTTTTATTTTTATTTTTTTAATGGATTTTTATTAATTATGGTATCACATAATTGTCCTTATCCCCCCATTCCCATCCCAAACCCCTCCCTACATATTCCCCTACCCCCTTATTGTCCATGGTGCATGCACACAAGTCCTTTGGTTGATCTCTTCCCTTTACCCCCACCCTCCCCTACTTTCCCTCTGAGGTTTGAGAGTCTGATCGCTGCTTCTCTTTTTCTGGGTCTATCTTTGTTCACCAGTCTATGCTGTTCATTATTTCGTCTAGATGTGTGAGGTCATGTGATCCAAGAAATACCCTTATAAAAACCTAAACTGCGATAAGCCTTAATGGTTATCCTGAGAGGCAAATGAATCAGTCTGTAGTGAGTTCCTTTCTGGGCCAGCAGTTCTTTTGAGTCCCAGTTTCAATGTCAAATAGTTCCTTATGTGTACATGTCTGCCATGATATTTCAGATCTGGTTAGTGGACAAATGGTGGTAATGCAGGTCCGACCATCTCTTGTTTGATCGTGGGTATCCTTCAGCAATAGGCAGCCGCTGTCTGTTGGTATGGTGAGGCGTCCTCAGCATCTTCCATCTCTGAATTGTCTCTTCTGTCTTCATGGCTGGAGCACTTCTGTCTATTCCTCTCTGTTACTGGATTCCAGGTGGTCTCAGAGTTGTTTTCTGAAACCATACAAACATATTCTCGACCAAAAGTTAATACAGAGATATTCTCTTTAAATTTGACTTGGTGCCGTGTGATTTTGCCAGGTTTCCCTGTGGTTAGCAGCAGAGGGTGAGACACAGAACCTAGGGGGACAGGATAGATTATTGACGTAGTCCTTTGTGCCCTGTTCTTATGTCTACTGAAGACTTATTTGGCAGAAGGAGAGGGTCATTTTCTCCTTTTTTCCTCTCTAGAAGGAAACTTGGCTTATTCTAAGATGCAAGAACCTCTTCTGCTCGAGGTTTAAGAGGTTCTTGCATCTTATGTAAGAGGATTAAGAGCTTCTTTGTGTTTCAAAAGCTTTTCTGCAAAAAAAGTCCCAACCAGGACTTTGAGAGTTCTTGGCTCTTCCAGAAAAGAAGCTGGAATAATCCGCACAAGGGTGGAGATGGAAGACAATGTTTCCCAGGGAAGACAAATATGCCTCTCTCCTGGGACGATACGTTCCCCAGAGGCTGCACCCAAGTGTATAGAGCAGCTCAGTGTTTCCACTGCACGGCAGCTACAAAGGGCAAAGGAGGTGGCACCGGCAAGCTAAGTAACACAGTTGTCCCATCTTACACTCTGACTCATGGGGAACCGCAGAAATAGAAGGAACTACCTACCACTCACTTCACAGCTACCGTGTACAGGAATGTTTATTCCTGAGTCCTGAGAGCCTCCACAGGCGGATGGCAGCCTGCCCAGGCAGGTTTTTCCTCTTCCCCTTCCACCGTAGCTAGACCCGGATCACAAAACGCTGTGCTTGTATTCAGAACCCTTGGGCATTACACTCTTAGCTGTCTGCTCGCAGATTCATGGCCTGCAAAGCTACTGGTTCTTTATCAAAATAAAAAAACAAGTAAAGGAAATAAGACATGAAAGAACACAAACTGTATGTTCAAAACAAACTAAACTTGCCTGTGATCAGTGTAGCAGTTAGTGTAGGTTAGTGTAGCAAATTACCTTAGGGCCGTGGTCGGCAAACTGCGGCTCGCGAGCCACATGCTGCTCTTTAGCCCCTGGAGTGTAGCTCTTCCACAAAGTACCACAGCCTGGGAGAGTATATTTTGAAGAAGTGGCATTAGAAGAAGTTTAAGTTTAAAAATTTGGCTCTCAAAAGAAATTTCAATCGTTGTACTGGTGATATTTGGCCCTGTTGACTAATGAGTTTGCCAACCACTGACTTAGGCCAAGTATTGACCTGGGCAGAGGTGGATGATGGCAGGCAGGGGGCCACAAGGGCCCCTTCTAGGGGCTAGAAACTTTCTATATGTTGATCTGGATGGTGATTACACCAGTGTAAGCATATGTGAAAATTCATTGAGCTGTACACTTAAGATTTGTGTATTTTTCTGTTATGCAAATTTTACCTCCATAAAATAAATGCATAATAAAGCAAACAAGCCAACACAGATACCTACAATGAATGCTAGCTCCAGCTTGCCTATTACTAGGGCAACTTAAGTCCCCTTTTGCTGACTCAATCTCTTCCCAATTCCTAAAATTAATCTGTCTTCTTACCCCAAAACTGCACAGAAAATTTTAAAAGCCAGAGTAGAACAGTCAGCTGCATAGCCCTTACCCATGGGTTAATCTGTAGCATTGCATGTGTGTAGATAACAGAGCCACGGCCCAGGTTCAAATCCCTGCTCTAACACTTAATGATCACAGCCTTAAGCAGCTTACTTAAATTCTCTCTTCCTCAAGTTTCCTGATCTGTGTAATAGACTTAATAACCAGGATTAAACAAGATTAATCCATGTAAATTTACTCAGTAAATATCCAATGTTATGGTATGCCAAGCCTATGATAAGCATTTTACCAGTATTATCTCGTTTAATCCTTGCAGTAACCCTATCTGATATAGATGGTGTTATCCCCATGTTACAAGTGAAGCTCAAAATTACATAGTTGGCAAGGGGCAAAAATCAAGGTTTGAACTCAAAACGTTTTCTCTTTTCTTGTTCAGGGCTTCCCTGATGTTCACTGGATCCTCCCAATCAGGTGTTCCTTCAGCTTCCTCCCGGAAGGCCTTAGAGTTAATGCACCATTAACTTGCATTTCTCCCACTGCCTGCTCTGAGACAATGGCCCGCATGGCCCCCACGTCAGAGAACTTTTGAATTCTGTCTGAGTCCCAGGTACAGAACACACAGTCTAAATAAGAGAACCATGTCCCCTTTCCACCCAGATTTTCTTATACTGACAGAAGGAAAGTGTTGCTCTTAAAGAAGACATTCACACAGCACTGGTAAACTGGAAAGGACACTACTGTCAGAAATGTTTGGAATATCTGGAAGGCAGAGTTAAATGAAACCAACATTGACAAGAGTAAAGAAAAATCACAACCCAAAACTGGCTATAGAAAAGGAATCAAATAAATGATTAAAACAATCTATAACAATAAAAGGGAAATATGCCCATTAGACCGGATGTCTTTCCTGACGAAGCTGGGCCAGCGGGAAGCCAGCCGGGTCCCAGGTGCCTTCGGGCGGCCGGAGGAAGAAAGCCCAGGTCCTGGGGCCGGAGGGAAGCCGGTGCTGACAGCTGTGGGAAGGAAGGCCTACTCTTACAAGAATTTAGGTGCACCGGGCCTCTAGTGAGAAAATAAGAGCAAATCCAGAGAGATTCCAAATTCAGATAGACATTTGCAACAATACAGAAGAAGCCTCTGAATCAACCATCAGGGTAATTTATTAAAGAACTGTATTCAGGGCATGGGGCCCACTGAGCTTCTCCTGCCCCTACACTGGCAGAATGAAAACAACAGTAACGTTTGGCATGGGGAGGGGAGAGGGTGGGAGATGGGGGTGGGGTGTACAGGAGGAATTGTTAGGAAATAAGAAGGTAGCTCTGAAAGAAGAAAATGTGCAGTCGGCCACCAGAGTGAAACCTTCCTTGCTTTAACACCATGGCAGGAGAATACTGTAAATGTGTGGTATTGGTTTTCAGTTGCTGCCATAACAAATTTCTACAAACTTAGTGGCTTTAAACAACACAACTCTGAGGCTCTTGCATAGTCACATCTCCCTCTCATCGTAGCTGAGAAAGGTTCTCTACTTTTAAGGAATCCTATAGTGCGGGCCCACTGGATAATCCAGGATACTCACCCTTTCTCAAATTGTTTAACTTAATCACATTTGCAAAGTCCCTTTTGCCATGTGAGGAAACATGTTTATATGTTCCAGGGATTAGGCCATGGGTATCCTTGGGGCTATTTTTTCTGCCTACCGCATGTGGGTGCCCCGTAAATAACCCTACTTCCTGGTTTGGCAATTGGAGTGCTTGCTGGCTGTTCCACCCAGGACCTGAATGTGGAGTGACACCCATAAAGGCCAACCAACCAATGACCTAACCAAACTATTTTTGAAGAGTTTTCTTGGCAGTGGCCCCTTGGTTCCTGCTGATTTTCCAAGCCTGGTTTTCAGCTTTCTGATCAATTCTGTGAGCTACCAATAGCCTGAGATAAACTATTTTTCTGCATTAATTACCCAGACCCCTCTGACAGCTGTCAGTTTGTTCCATGTAAACATGCCTCTCTTTCTATATTGTTCGTCAGTTTATTTTGTTCATTAGATTCCACATATAAATGAGATCCTACAGTATTTGTCTTTCTCTGACTTGCTTATTTTACCTAGCATAATAATCTTCAGGTCTATCTATGCTGTTGCAAAAGATAAGATTTCCTTCTTTTTACAGTTGCATAGTATTCTACTGTGTAAATGTGTCACAGCTTTTAAAAATACATTTTTATTTATTGCAGAGAGGAAGAGAGAGATAGAAACAATCAATCATGAGAGAGAAACATTGATTGGCTGCCTCCTGGACATCCCCTACTGGGCATCAAGGCCGAAGCCAGGGCATGTGCCCTTGACCGGAATTGAACCCAGGACCCTTCAGTCCATAGGCAGACACTCTATCCACTCAACCAAACCTAGTAGGGTTATACCATAGCTTTTCATCCACTCATCCACTGATGAGCACTTGGACTGTTTCCAGATCTTGGCTATTTTATATAATGTTGCAATTAACGTAGGAGTGCATATATTCTTTTGAATTTGTGTTTCAAGTTTCTTGGGATATATTCCCCAAAGTGGGATCACGGGGTCAAAAGGCAGTTCTATTTTTAATTTTTTGAGAAAATTCTATGCTGTTTTCCAGAGTAGCTGCACCAATCTGCATTCCCATCAACAATGTACTAGGGTTCCCTTTTCTCCACATCTTCAACAACACTTGTTGTTTGTTGATATATTGATAGTAGCTATTCTGGCAGGTGTAAGTTGGTACCTCATTGTGGTTTTAATTTGCATCTCTGTGATGATTAGTGATGTTGAGCATTTTTTCATAGGTCTATTGGCAATCTGTATGGAGAAGTGTCTATTTGTCCATTTTTTAATTGGGTTGTCTTCCTTGTGTTGAGTTGTATAAGTATTTTATATATTTTGAAAATTAACCCCCTTATTAGATGCATCATTGACAAATATGTTCTCCACATTGATAATAGTGTGGTTATAGCCAGAGGGAAAGGTAGAGGGAGCTAGTGGAGGTGGACAGAAGTGGGGTGGGGAGGGAAGGGTGGGAAGGATGGGGATGAAAAGAGACTTTGTTTAGGACAGTGTACAGATGACATTTTGTTGACTTATACACTTGAGACCTGTATGGTTTTCTGAACCAATGTCACCCCAATACATTAATTTTTAAAATGCACTTGAACAAAATAACAATGACAAAAAATAATCCAAAGAAAAAAAATAATATTGGATAAAAGGAAAAAGGTGAGTAAAAATCAAACAAACAAGCAATATTACTTAACTAGAATAAAATTAATTTGGTAAAATTGCTTACACTTGTAGAGGTAGTGTGGCTGAAGGAGGAAGTTAGATGGCAATTTCTTGTTTAATGGGAATATATAAAAATGAATTGATTGTAGATGCTGATAAAAAACAACATGTATATCCCTGAGAGTTCAAATTTTAAATTAACCATCTAAATAACTGAAACCAAAAACATAACTTTGCCAACCCTAAAAGAAAAAAAAATTGAACAAAGAAAACAATCAATCTAACAACTATAGCCTGTGAACCTTCTCATTAGGGATAAAGAAGAAATAGCAAACAAAGCAACTGGAATAGAAAACATAAACCAAGATAACATAAATATACTAAAATATATTAACAATAAAAATGTAAATGAGCCCTGATGGGTTTGGCTCAGTGGATAGAGCATTGGCCTGCGGACTGAAAGGTCCCAGGTTCGATTTCGGTCAAGGGCATGTACCTTGGGTTGTGGCACATCCCCAGTAGGGGGTGTGCAGGAGGCAACTGGTCGATGTATCTCTCTAATCAACGTGTTTAGCTCTCTATCCCTCTCCCTTCCTCTCTGTGGAAAATCAATAAAATATATATTTTTTAAATGTGAATGAATTAAGTTCCATGAGTTTTACCTGGCTAGTGTGGCTCAGTGGATGAACATTTACCTATGAACCAGGAGGTCATGGTTCAATTCCTAGCACATGCCCAGGTTTCAGGCTCAATGATTCTCTCTCATCATTGATGTTTCTCTCCCCATCTCAGAAATCAATAAAAATATATGTATTTTTTAAATGAGTTTTGACTTGTAGTAAAAACAACGTACATATTTTTATATATATCCAGCTATATGCCATTTACAAAAGAGACACCTAAAACATTAAAGGGAAAGAAGACTATTTCCCAATGGGGGGAAAAAATCACAATTCACTAACAAGACATAAGAGGAAAGAACCTTTATTCACTTAATATAGAACTTAACCATTTAAAAAGCAAGACATTAGAAATACAAGAAGAAATTAAAATTGTTCAATCTCTAATGATGGTGGAAAACTTTAATATATGTAGTTTCAGAAATTGATAGATCAAAAAAATTTTTAATGCAAGTGTTTTTGAGTACAGTAATGCATTTAACCACTGGGAGCAGCTTTGTAAAGATCATAGGGCCCTCCATCACACAAAATAGAACGGTCTTCATCTTACTCCAGCTCTCAGCAACAACAATCTGTTTGCCACCCCTTGTCCCCAAAACACTCTCTTCCTGGGTTCCAGAGATGCCCTGCCCTCCTGACTTTTCCTATTGCTCTGTGGGGCCAGTGTACCCACTCTGCTCTGCTGGCTCCTAATATTCCTGACCTCAGTACCCAGTAGTCCAGCAGTATTCCCTTTCTTCTCTCTACACTGCCTTCCCAGGTGGTCTCTCCCAGGCCTCCTCAGCCTTTAAACACCGTATCTACTGTGAGGATGCCCAGATTTATTTCCCCGGTCCTGGATTTTCCCCTGAACCCCAGATTCCTCCATCTACTTGGATGTCTAACAAGCACCATAAACTTAATATGTCCCAAGTAAAGCTCAAGTTTACCTACATACATTTTAAAATGTTCGTTGTTGTGTCAGATTTTTATTGTGGAAAAATACATATAACATAGCATTTACCACCACAACCATTTTAAAGTGTATAATTCCATGGCATTTAGTACATTCATAATGTTGTGCCAACCATCTCTACTGTCTAGCTCCAGGACTTTTTCATCACCCCTCATGGAAACCTCCATTAAGTAGTCACTCCCCATTTCCCCTCCCCACCTTGATTCGCCAGCAAACACTAATCTACTTTATGACTCTATAGATTTGCTTATCCTGGATAATTTATATAAATGGAGTCATATAATGTGTGGCCTTTTGTGTATGGCTTCTTTCACTTGGCACAGTGTTTTCAAGGTTTGGCCATGCTGTAGCATGTATCAGTGTGTCATTCCTTTTCATAGCTGAACGAGATTTCATTATATGGAGAGACTTCATTTTGTTTATCCATTTATCTACTCATGTGCATTGGGTTGTCCCACTTATACACTCCACTGTTTTTCTTCCGTCGCCCCCTATTGCCTCCCTCCCCAGTCATCTTTATCTCAGTTGGTGGTACTAACACTGACCCAGTTGTGTAGGCCCCAGATCTAGCAGTCATCCTTGATTCCTCTCTTTCTCTTAGCCCCACCTCACCCCTGACATCCAAACCATCAGCAAGTCCTATTATATCATACAGATATGTTCCAACATGCCCCATATTTCACACCTAGTCCAAACTACTATTTCTCTGGGCACAACTGAAGGTCTTTTTTGCTTCCTTTCTTCCCCCTCCAATTCAATCCCCTACAGCAATCAAAATTAACCTCTCCTAAGTGTGAGTCAGATCATGCTACAATAATGCTGAAGACCTTTCAATGGCTTCCCGTTACATTGGGAATAAAGTCTAATTGCCTTGCTATGGCTGACAAAGCCAGCACAGCCTAGCCCCGTCTGGCTCTCTGAGCGTATTTCCTACACTCTCCAGCCACACTGGCCTCTCTGAGTCTCTGCCACACCTGACCCAGAGTCTCCACACTCCCTGAGCTTCTGCCTGAGACACACACTTCCCCTCAAACTTTGCTCAAGCTCCCTCCTGCTCATCATGCAGGTGCACTCTGCAGAAAGGCCTTTCCTGACTCTTCTATCTGAAACAGAGCCATCACCCCTAGTTTCTCTCTAATCCTGCTGGGTTTTTCCCTCACACAACTGAGAACCCTATAACATTACATGATTTTTCTGTCATTCCCCCATAAGAATGTAAGCTCTCAGAAAGTAGCCACTTTGCCTACAGCCAAAGCCCCAGGACCTAGAACAGTACCTAGAATGTATGAGGTATCCAGTAAATACTTGTTGCTTGAAAAAATGCATCGCATTATATACCCACATAGAAATAGGACTTAGTGCTCAATAACATAACATCCATTCCTTTCAAACATCCTTGAACATTTATATGAACAGACCACGAGGAGCTCTTCAACAATGTTGGTGAAAGTAAAAATTTGTATAAGCTTTCTGGTAAATAATTTGATAATATCTACCCAATTTTAAAAAGCAAATATCCTTTGAAGTAGTACCATATATTGTAAAACCCTATCTTACCTCCCATGAATTTCATTGGCAACTTTGTGATAAATCAAGTGATCCTCTATAAGTGAGCCTATTTCTGCATTCTATTTTGTCCTATCTGGTCACTTTCAAGGATAATACAGAGGTTCATATGGATCTGAGGAAAGTTTCCTTCCACAATATTATTTTTTTCTACTGTTCTATGTCCTAGAAGTGATTACTCTATACAACAATAGATTTGTTAAAAATTTAACACTATGGTAATATATAGAGAATACTTTGGATTTTTGATAAAATTACTTTCACAATATTTAGGATTATATTCTGGGATATTGTCTTCCTAGGTCTTGTGTCTGGAGGTGGGTATTAAACTTTTTTTAAATGGAAGAAATAGCCACTTTGCCTTTTTATATTGTTACCAAATATTCCTCTCCCTTCCCAAAGTTTCTGAAGAACACAGAAATGATCCATGTTGCGAATTATACTGAAATGGTAACATGTTTTAAATAGCACTCAGGTATTAGACATGAAATATCTTATAAAACTAACTCTTGATTTGAGAAATTGTCACTATGGTCTATGGTGCCAGGGCAAATGGATAGCCATGTGGAAATATAAATATCACAAGACTAAAACTCTTTTGTTATCTGAAGGACTCTAGAACAGTAGACTTATTTGTTCATTGCAAATAGGAGAGAACCAAAGTCCTCTTCTAATTTGACAGAACCACTTTGATAATGTTTATATTACTAGGTGTCCATTACAACATTATTACCAGGGTAACAAATAAGACCATCTTAACAAGTCTTAGCAAGGAGACAGAATTACAGGTGTCATTGAAGGTTGTGTGAACATAACCTGACAACAATTTCTAAAATATCTAGTATCTACAAGATTCCTTTGTTTAGATAGTAATTCTAATGTTAAGTTTATATGAGAAAGAACAAGCTGGTAGCAGTTGTGAATATTTGTACAAACCTTCATATTGCATAGGAAACAAGACTGATGTCCCTGAGAGAATTCAAATTTAAGACCTTACCTCATCGAATCCTGAGACCAAGTTTTAAGATGAGAAAGGATGCCTTCCTTTGTAGCTTCAGTAAAGAGGAAACATCTTTTTCATTCTTTATTAGGCTTTTTCTTTTAATTTAAAGTTCTGTATTTTCAGAACCAGGCTCTGAAATGTCATTAGTCAGCATTAAATGCATAATGCAGATCCATGGGGCTCAGCTTTAAAAAAAAATAACAACAACAAAAAAAACAATTGTTAGGATTTGACCCGATAGGAACTTTTAATCTGCTACATCACAAAAGAACAAAAGTCAGACTGTTGGAGCTACCCATTGTCTTCATTAACAGAAAAGTGTAAACAAGGAACCTAGAATGCTGGTGGACCTTGAGCTCTGGAAAGGGCCAAATCTATGCACCAATTGATCAGTCAAGACAATGGTGGCTCAAGCAATTTCCTGACCAAATAGTCTCAAAGCAAATCTTTACTAATATTTACTGACCTTTAAGATTGTCTGTTACTGGAATTGCCTGCCTAACTAAGGACAATGTCTATCTAAAATTGCATAAAAGGTTGGCAGGGCCTGGTCACCAGTGAAGTCTTTCCCCTAGAGCTGTACTCTCCACCCGGCACCCCATATTTCTTGTCTAGTCTCATCATTTGCATGCAGTCCTTCTCCAGATCCTGTATCCAAATCATGCGGGACATGGCATCTCAAATCAGACAGACAGCATACTTCTCCTCAACAAACACAGGTACTAAACCAGGAGGAAATAAGTACCATATTTCTTGGCAACATGATTATGATACCCAGACAAACACAGTGAGGTGTGAAAGTGGAATGAAGACCTATCAGACATGCAAGGACTTGAAACATTTACCTCCTCCTACATACTCATTTTGTTGAGGATGCCTGAAAATATTCTGCAGTAAAACAAGGAGAAATGAAAGAGCAAGACCAGTGACTCAGGAAACAGTGAAACAAACCCCAGAGAAAGAAAGGGAAGTTTAAATATTACTTGCTGTAGGGCATGGTGAGAGATTAGAGAAGAATGTGATGTTCAGAAGGGAGAGTAGGGGGGCGGGAGATTGTGTAGAGGAGGGAAATGGGAATAATTGATAGAATAACTAATATAATGAAATATCTGGGGAAAAAAGATGAAACTATTATAATTATAAAGGTAAATGGCACAACTGCAAAAAAGAAGAAATACCATAAATCTTTCATAATTTTTAAAAGGAAATGAAAGCATAGTGTGCCCCTTGGTTCAAAATATAGAGAGACCCACCCTTCAGGAATGAAAATTTGATGTTGGAGTGTAGTGGCCCATCACATTGAAGGGATAAAGTCTGTTTAAATTATAGAAAACCTTCAAAGCTAGGCTCAGAGATTTGTGCCCATGGTCTGGTAAGCACAAAAGAGCAGGAACTAGTTCTAGAGAAAGAAAATGAAAAGTTAAAGGCAGCATTTCAGTAATGTTAGCCTGGCAGGAGAAGAGGCATGAAGCTGAAGGAACAGTCTGTTGCCATTTTTCAGACATGAGGTGAAGGAATAAACTGACAATCGAAAGGAAAAGAGAGAACATCAGAAAGGTGTTTCAAAAGAGAATTACAGGACTCAGGCACAGGACTGAACAAAGGGGCAGGGATGGCTCTATACTTCCTGGTCAGTGAACGGGAAAAATGGTGATGGCTTTTCATCTGCTATTGCTGTTTCATTATGGTACACATACATTCCCTCCTCCCCCCTATCAGCATTCTCCTTCTCCTCCTCCTCCTCTTCTTCCTGCTTCTCCTTCTCCTCCCCTCCTCATTCTCCCCCTCCTCATCCTTCTCCTCGTCCTCCTCCTCTTCCTCTTTCCTCCTTCCTTTTGCTCTCTCCAAGTCCATACTGATCTCCTTGATGGTAGATACTAAAGCCTGTGTTTGTTTCCTTAACACCAGCACTAGGTGCTACAACAATAGCCACTCAACTCTGCTGGGACTGGGACTGTGGATGGTGGAGGTAGTTGTAATGACGATGGTGACAATGTCCCAAAGCCTTAAAGACAAGAAAATTGGAAAGAGCAGTGACTTGGGCATAAAAAATTGATAACTAGAGCTTTAGTGAGATGTCTGCTCCCATTGGGAGTTAGAATAAAATACTTTTTGAAAATATTGCTATTACTTCTTTAGTGAAATACCTTGATTTTTTCCTTCCTTTAATACACTTAACTCCATCTAAATCTACGGTATGTAGTATTAAAACCAAATAGTAATGGGAGATCTGACCAAAGTCAAGTAAACTTAATTCTAGATTCTTATTTCAAATCCTTTTTTGATTAAAAATAAACAGGCTATTTTAGGAAGCAGAGTTAGTTAGTTAGTTAGTTAGTTAGTTAGTTAATCCTCACTGAAGGATATTTTTTCCATTGATTTTTAGAGAGAGTGGAATGAAGGGAGGGAGGGAGAAGGTAGAGCAATATTAATGTGAGAAAGACACATCAATTGATTGCATCCCACAGGCCCCGACCTGGGCCAGAAATCAAACCTGCAAGCAGGTATGCGCCCTTGACTGGGATTCTGGTGCTCAGGCCAATGCCCTAACCACTGCTCAGAACAGGAAGCAGAGCTATTTAAACAAGCTCTGCTCTAGGGCTATGAGCCTTGTATACATAGTTTTGTTCTTGTTTCTGAAGATAAAAAATGTTATTTTCAAAGAAAGCTCTAGGTGGCACTTGTGATGTATTCAATAGCTGCCTCAGATACTTTTTGGAAAAGGTATGGTATTTTAAAAATGCGATGAATATTAAAATAGGGTAAATCTTCTTTATAATAATGAAGATCAGTATCTTATGATTGTGTTTACCATCTGATTATATACTAGGGGCCCAGTGCAGTGCACGAATTTGTGCACCTTAAAAGGAACAGTGGGCCGCGAGGCTGTGGTGGGCACAGGAGCAGGTTTTGGCCCATCCTCCGTGCTCCCACCTGGCCCTCGCACCACAGCCCCCTGTCCCCAGTCTGCCTGCAGCCTGCTCCCGCTGCCACCATTCTCACATGCTGATAGCGCTGGGCCCCGCTCGCACCCACTGCTGGTGTGGAGTGATTGGGGCTAGTGCCAGCAGCGGGTGCAAGCAGGGCCAGCGCTAATGCCCTCAGTGGGTATAAGTGGCAGCTGCTGCCCCAATTGTCCCTCAGAAGCAAGGGGAGGTGGAGAAGCCCTCAGGAGTGATCAGGGCTGGCAGCCACCGCTCATACCCACTGATGGCACCAAGTAATCAGGACCAGCACCAGCAGCAGGTGTGAGCAGTGGCTCTGGCACAGGCTATGGGTGCAAGTGGGGCCAGTGCTGGCAGTGGGTGCCAGCAGCAGCTCCAGCACCAGCAGCAGGTGCAAATGGGACTGGTGCCGGCAGCAAATGCAAGCATCAGGTGGGACTGTGGGTGCGAGGGAGCAAAGAATTTTCAGTAACCACCAGGGACTCTCCCAAATGACAGCGACCAGCACCCCACCTTAGTCTGGCGCCCCCACTCATCTGCTCTACCTTCCCCTTCTCACGTTGTTGCATCTTTTCTCTATCCATTAGGCCTTCAGTGTAACCATTTTATGGATTAGGTTCACATTTTACTTTTCTACCTTTATTTTCTCTTTGTCTCATTTTTGTTTCTTATTTTAAATGTTTTCTGTTTTTTGGGTTTTTTTTGGTTTTTTTGCTGTACCTTTGTAGTATAATTTAACACAATGAAATCCTTTTGGAACATGATGGTCATAAAATAAATTAATAATACTGCTAATATGCTGTCTTATAATTGCACTAATCTGTAGCTTTTTGGATGAAATTGACATTTTGAAGGTAGTATCTCATGCAGTAGGAAACTCAGCCTATCAGAACTAAATATGCAAAACTGTGCCAGGATGAAAACCTCTTGGATCTCAGAGTAGCAGTTGAGCTTCTTTTGTTGAAAATAACAGAAATGGATTCTGGCTAACCTAAGCAAAGGAGTCTTTAACAGAACACTAGCCAGGAACTCATGGGATAAATGGGAAGCTAGAGGCCAGGCCTGGACACAGACAGGAACAAAGGCAGCACCTGGGGGCCCCTCAGCAGGAAGAACTTACAGATCACGTGGAGGTGCACTACCTTTCCTGTGTGCCTCTGCCCAGGTTGTTTCACGTGTTCTATGCTTTCACATGTTTCCAGTGCTAAAATCATGGGAAATCCAATATGGAGTGAATGTTTTATCTTGAAAAGCTGCCAAAAGATAAAGAAATACGAATTTGGAAAATAAAATATCTGAGGATCCAGTTGTCTTCCCTTGGGTCACATATGGCTCCTCGGTTACAGAGGAATGAGGAGTATTTACATCTCCACCAAGACTGCCTACAATTGGAGAGGTAATTGCCCCGCAGGAAATTGGGGGTTTTCCTGTGGAGGGAGAATGTGATTGCTGGTCACCAAAAACAATTCATGTCACTACACTACAGCAAGAATAAATTGCTAGTTTCTGTGTTATGCTGTGAACCCCTGTAATGGGTTGAATATGTCCCCCCAAAACTCATGTCCACTCAGAACCTCAGACTGTGACCTTATTTGTAAGTAGAGTCCACTGCAAATGAAACTAGCTATGAATCAAGATGAGATTTTACAAGATTAGGGTGGGCTCTAAATCCAGTGAGAGTGTCTTCATAGGTCGCCCTGACTGGTTTGGCTCAGTGATAGAGCATTATCCTAAAGACTGAAGGGTCCCGGGTTCGATTCCAGTTAAGGGCATGTACCTTGGTTGTGGGCACATCCCCAAAAGAGGGTGTCGCAAGAGGACGCTGATTGATGTTTCTCACTAATCGATGTTTCTAACTTTCTCTCCCTCACCCTCTCCATAAAAAAGTCAACAAAATATATTTAAAAAGAAAGAAAAGAAACAGAAGAGGACACAAACAAGGTAATGCGAAGATGGAGGCAGAAATGGAGTGATGCATCTACAGTCACAAATGCCAAGAATTGCCGGAGAAGCTAGGAGTAAGGCATGGGATGGTTTCTCCCTCAGAGTCTCCAGAAAGAGTGAACCCTGCTAACACTTGATTTGGGACTTCTGGCCTCCTGAATGGTGAGAGAATAAATTTCTGCTGTTTTAAGCCATTTGTTTTGTGGTTATCTGTTATGGCAGCCCCAGGAAACTAATATGACCACTAAAAACAGTTTCTTTGTGCAGAACCATAAATGGTAATGCCATGAAAGTAGGTGCTTAGTAAATACAAAGTGAGAGTGAATAAAAAATCTCTTTTTTAATTTCAAAAGAAAATAAATCTGTAAGTGGTTTTGGTTATTTATTCCACAAAAAAGCTATTCAACGTCTCTTATGCACTGGGCATTGTTCTAGGGACTGAAAATACTGCAGTGAACAAATAGGGCACACTCACAGAGCTTGCATTTAGAGGAAACGCAGTTACACAGGTGTACAGACATATTCTGTTGAGAAGTGAAACTGGATGATGTGATCTAGAATGGCATACAGGAAGTGGAGAAACAGTGTAGGTTGGGTGATCACGCAAGGAAGAGGGAACTGAGACCTGAACAATGAAAAGGAGCAGATATTGGTGACCTGGGGGAAGAACATTCCAGGCAGAGGGAACTGAGAAAACCCAGAGCTGAGTGACCACTGACAAGTGAAGGGGGGTTGAATGGAGAGATGTAGGCAGAAACAGATCACAACTTCTAATCTAAGATATGTCATGGAAGTGTAGAATTTTAAGTAGTAGGGTAACATTCATCTGAATTAAACATTTGGTGTGTGGAGAAAGATTGCAGGGGGCCAGAAAGAGCAAGAGGCACTTGGGAAACCAAAGTATTAAGCTCGATTAGGGTGGTATAGTGGGGTATAGAGAAGTGGCCTAATTCTGGATATGTGTAAGATAGAGTTTGACAGGACTAATAAGTATTAGCTAAATGTCTTCTCTTGTTCCAGACTTACTCTAATATCCAGAAGTTTTGCATTTAATTGGACAGATAAAAATTATATATATTTATGCAACTCAGACTTACTACCACTTATGCTAAATTTAATCAACACTTTAGAGCATGTGGAAAATATAATATTAACTTACAAAGATCTTTGTGTGATTGGGTAGCAGCAGCCTGGAAATTAAGGTAATACCTAGGATATTATACCCTAAAACATCTCCATGGAAAATAGCAGGGGGAACTACTAATAAAAAAATAAAAAATAAAAAATTAGGACTATTGACCATGATAGGGACAGATACCCTCACCACTATATGCAGAAGCAACAAAACAAATTTTAAAAATCATCTTGCCCTGGCTGGTGTGGTTCAGTTGGTTGGGTGTTCATTGTCCATGCACCAAAAGGTGGTGGGCTCAATTCCAGGTCAGGGCATATATCAGGGTTGCGGGTTCGATCCCTGGTCAGGGTGTGCTTTTAAAATAATAACTGGGCCCAGTAATAGCCCACAACTTTCTAACATAGACATCCAAACCTTTCAGGAATACATATGTTTCTGACATGGATATTTCTCTCTTTCCCTCAAATAAAAAAACAAACATATCTTCAGGTCTGGATTTTTTAAAAAGTCATCTTAAAACATGCACCCCTGCAGAACAGAACAGCATTATTTACAGTCTCTTCAGGTACCAGGAACAACAGGAAATATCACTGACTTGATCAGACCAACTGAGGAACTAGGTTGAGATAAAAGCTGTAGCTTTAAAACCAATGTATATAGACAAAACAGACTATTCCTAATGTAAATAAACCAAATCAGCATAGACCATATACTACAAAATTTACTAGGCACTTTCGGCCACCTAAGTAATTTAGACTACCACCCTTTGAACCAAATTATAAAAACAAAAACCCAAATAGAAACCTCATAAACTATTTACAGTGGAAGAGAAAAGGAAATAGCCAATCTTTAGAGAAACTACACCTATACAAAATAGACTTAATAATCCATTTGTTGTAAATAAAAACCCCTTTAAAACCTAACCACATTAATGGACACACCATTTATAGACCAAGGAGAGAAAATTCAAGGAGTCCCCTATAGGGACTCAGCATTTTCCTGGCCCAAACCTAGATAATCATCCATGTGTTACAGTGACCATTTCAATAGAATATCCTTTTATAAATAAAAACACGATGTATACTACTATGTTATTAGATACAAGGTCCCAAGTAACAATGATATAAGGATATCCTACCAAATTAGAAAATTTTAAAAATAAAATAGGACTGATCAAAGGATTAGGAGGAAAATTAAGCCCAAGCATATAGGTACATAGATTCCTAACAATTGATAGAGACCACCTATCAATGCTAAATGCTTTATAAGTCCCAATAAGGAAAACAATCTTGGAATAGGACATCATATAATGAAGAAAGATGTAACAGTTCCTAAAACTAATTTGGATATGGCAAAATGGACTGCAATTAAATTGCTTGTCCCGACTAAAATAACAAATATACTCCAATATGATTTTAGTGGAGGACATACTCAAATTAAGGAAAAAATTTTGGTCCTAATTGGTTTGGCTCAGTGGATAGAGCATTGGCCTGTGGACTCAAGGGTCCCAGGTTTGATTCCGCTCAAGGGCATGTACCTTGGTTTCAGGCACATGCCCAATAGGGGATGTGTAGGAGATAGCTGATTGATGTTTCCCTCATTGATGTTTCTAACTCTCTCTCCCACTCCCTTCCTTCCTGTAAAAAAAAAAAAAAAATCAAAAAAAAAATATATATATATTTGATTTTTTTTTTAAAGGAGCCGAAACCGGTTTGGCTCAGTGGATAGAGCACCGGTCTGCAGACTGAAGGGTCCCAGGTTCGATTCCGGACAAGGGTATGTACATTGGTTGTGGGCACATCCCTAGTAGGGAGTGTGCAAGAGGCAGCTGGTCGACGTTTCTAGCTCTCTAGCCCTCTCTCTTCCTCTATGTAAAAAGTCAATAAAATATATATTTTTTTTAAAGGAAAAAATTCTGGAACTCCTAAAGAAACAAATTATTGTGCATACTATTTTACCTTGTAATCACCCAATCTGGGCTGCTAAAAAGCTAGATGAATTAAATAGTTTTATAGTCGATTATAGGAATTTAAACAAACTCTCCCAAAATCAAGGGAGCACTCCCAGATACATGCACTAACATAAAAACAATACCACTGGATCCGGAAGTATAATACAGTGATAGACTTATCTAACATGTTCTTTCCTATAGCTATTGATGAAAAGAGCCAACCCATGCACTCACATGGGCATTAGACAGTACCAGTTTACTGGGTTACCACAAAGCTATCTTAACAGCCCAGTAATAGCCCACAACTTTCTAACATAGATATCCACACCTTTCAGGAATACATGACACACACACAAACCATTATTTCCTACATTGATAACATTCTTATTTGTGGTGATAACTTGAAAGAACAAACTAGAGTTAAGATAAACTTAACTGAATCCCTTACATGCAGAGGATGGACAAGCAACCCAAGTAAAGTCCAAGGATCTTAAACTACAGTGAAATTTCTAGGCATAATTTGGTCCTCTGAAGATAAGAAAACACCAAACCCACTCATAAACAAGACAGGTTTCATATCAACTCCTACCACTAAGTAAGGAGCTCAGAAATCGATAGGATTGTTTAGATATTGGAAACAGCACATATCATGTTTGGGAATAATATTAAAATCCATCTATGAAATGACTAAACAAAGTAGGAAATTTAAATGGACAAAGATTCAAGAGGCAGCCTTTACTTACTTGAAAAATGCTATCCAAACTTTTAACAAGGTAATGTGGACTCTAAATATAAACTAGAGTGTCCATATTCACAAGGGTTTGCAGAATGGTCACTATGGACTAAAACTACAAGGCTCCAAGTTTTACCCAATGGGGTTTTAGACTAAGAAGTTCCCAAGGCCTGAGACATACCAACCAATCAAAAGGCTTACTTGGGCACCCTATGAGGCCCTATACAAAATATAGAGCCACTAACAGAAAATAGACAATTATACTTAAACTCCAATAGCCTGTTCTGGGGTGCCTCTATAACCACACATAAACAAGAAGGACAATGGAACATAAAACCTGAACATACATGCCAAGTGATAGAATCACTGCATAGGCACATCACACACAGATCATGCTGGCACACATGGCACCAGACCATGATTAGAAAAAGGAAGTGTGATCTATCAAATACTTTCAATTTCACATTGAAAGATGTGAGAATTGCTGGAAGTTTAAAGCTTGGAAGTCACTAATGAATACTTCAGGTAAGATCAAAGTATACAAATTACACAAATTAATTATACAGGACCTTTATATCAGAGGAAAATACTATATGCATGCACGCTTGTAGATACATGGTCAGGATTAATATCCTACCCCTGAAGGAAAAGTTATATAAAAAATATCCATCATCAGGGCATTGGAAATCTGGATTGCTTGCTACAGTTATCCCAACTATTATAGAATCAGATTAGGGCACCCATTTCACAGAAAAGCAAATACAATATTGGGTCAATGAATAGGTCATAATGTGGACCTTCCACTTAACCTACAACTCAATTGCCTCTGGATTAATTGATAGGTATAATGGTTTGCTCATGCAAAAGCTCAGGTTGCTTATATCGATCTAGATATGAAAGCTTAGACTAAAGCAATCTGGGACGCAGCAAGGTCTCTAAATCATAGGTATAGAAGGAACGGAAAAACTACTAATGAATTAATAAGATTGGGCCTAAACAGGCAGTCAGATATCCCCCAACTTCCCTCCTCTGCTGGCCTGGTCACCCCCAATTGCCCTCCCTTGCAGGCCTTATCCCTCCCAACTACCCTCTCATGCTGGCCTGATCCCTCCCAATTGTCCTCCCCTGCTGGCCATCTTATGTCCACATGAGGGCAGCCATCTTGTGTGTTGGAATGATGGTCAATTTGCATATTACTCTTTTATTAGGTAGGATAGAGGCCTGGTGCACAGGTGGAGACCAGCTGATTTGCCCTGAAGGGTGTCCTGGACAAGGATGGGGGTTCACTTGGAGCATGGTGCGGCCTAGGTGAGGGGCCTGTGGTGGTTTACAGGCCAGCCACACCCTGGGCGACCCACGTGGAGGCCCTGGTATCTGGGATTTATTTATCTTTTATAATTGAAACTTTGTAGCCTTCAGTGAAGACCAGGGCAGGCCAGGAACTTGGCTTCCTCCATCACTGAGGAAACCCAAGTCTCCTGCTCGCTCTGTGGCTGCAGCCATTTTTGTTGGGATTTATCTTCTATATTTGAAATTTGTAGCCTTGAGCTGGCCAGGATGTGCAGGAAGCTTGGCTTCCTCCATTGCTGGGGTAATCCAAGCCTCCTGCTTGCTCCATGGCTTCAGCAATCTTGGTTGGGTTAATTTGCATACTCACTCCTGATTGGCTGGTGGGTGTAGTGGAGGTACAGTCAATTTGCATATTACTATTTTATTAGATAGGCTATGTCAACTATAATTTTAAAATAAATTTTAAAAATAAATTAAAGGGAGCCCAGAAAGGAATTTACTACAGACTGATTCATTTGCCTCTCAGCATAATCATTATGGCTTGTCTCAGTTTCGTCCTTATAAGGGAATTCCTTGTATCACATGATCTAATGCATCTAGGGGAAATAATGATCAACATAAATTGATGAACAGAAACAGACCTGGAGACAGAGAAGCAGCGATCAGACTGTCAGAGGGAAGGTGTTCATTCCTAATAAACAATTTGTACTTCTCAGATCTTCTGGAGAATCCAACAAATAAAAATCTTACCTCTGCAAAAGAGGCACTTTGGCTTACCCCTGCTTATAAACAACAGGCAAGAGAATATTTTCCAGTTACTTGAAGAAGATAAATGAGATTTGAAATCACAAAGTAATTAAAGGATTTTTTGATCAGTAGCAGTTACACAAATTAGAAGACAAGTCAATTTTATAATAATATTCAATAACTTGATTAAACTTTGACTAAAAGCCTATTTGTTTACATATTATGTAAATTGATTTTGAAATAAAATTTATAGATTTAGGTAATGTTTAAAAAAATTAAAGGGAAAAGAGCCATATGTCCCAGTGGTCCGTGTGTTCCGGGAGAGCCGTGTTCCCCAGGGGGCAGTGTGCCCCGGGTGAGCCGTGTGTCCCAGGGGGTGTGTGCCCCGAGTGAGCCATGAGTCCCAGGAGGCCGTGTGCCCCGGGGGAGACATGTACCCCGGGAGAGCCGTGTCCCCGGGGGAAGCAGTGGGACCCGGGGGGAGGGGCAGTGTGAACCAGAGGAGGAGCGGATTCTATTCGTGTGGTCCTGAGATAGCCACCATAAAGCAAGCAGACTGCCAAATGAGGAGCGGATTCTGTTCATGTGGTCCCGAGATAGTCACCAAAAAACAGGCAGATTGTCAAATGACAGCGGGGAGGGGAAAGAGACCTGGGGGGAGATAAGAGAACAACCGAAGGACTGGTATGCATGAATATAGGTGCAACCGATGAACACAAAACTCTGGGGAGGGAGGGCATAAATAGAAAGGGGGGGGGGTTAATGGTAAGCTATGTACACATATAATACCTTAATAAAATTTAAAAATATATAAAAAATTAAAGGAAAAAGTATTAATTAAAAAACAGAAAGCTATATACAGTACTGAGAAAATTATAGCACCTGCCACTAATAAAATGTACAGGGTAACTGAAGGAAAAAGTATGTTACATAATATTAAAGAAAATAATAGATGCTTCTATAAAGTTTTAATAGTGGAAACTTTTTTGCATGGCATCATTATTAGATACCTAATATTTACCCTAGCATGATGCAGGACAATTAGACTTGGAACAACATTCACAATAATGGCCATAACAGCTATATATTTCTTTGAGTGGCAAGAATAACAACTAGGTATAATTAGAAAATTACAGGGCACTGTTTTTATTTTGAAGCCATAAATCCGCTATACATCTTGAACCTTATAAATACAGTTGACCCTTGAACAACACAGGTTCGAACTGTTTGTGTCCTTCTGATCAACAGTAGGCTATTAGTAGTTCAAGTTTATGGGGAGTCAAAAGTCATATGCAGGTTTTTTAATGCATAGGGGTTCAACAGCCTTTATTCAAGGGTCAACTTTATTTTTAGGTGGGTCAGTGACACATGTTACCTGCTGGCCATAATATTTTGCTTATTGCTCACTGTTGTATACCATACTCATTATAGCTATGAATACTTCTCTCACAGCTGCAGCAATAGCAGGTGTGCCATCAATCCAAGTTGGAATACCACTTTCTCGTCTAGATACAACTCCACTGTGATATCCTCTACTTCCTCCATGGCTCATTATCCCAGTCACTTTTTCCAACTGAGGATTCTTCAAGCAACATTTCTACCTCACCTTACCATTAGTAACATCATTTGCTGGGAAACCTTCAATCAATGGAAAATGAGTACTGAGGGAAGCTGATGAAACCTTGGAAACTTCCACTTCAATCCCCACAAGAATCAGCAAGGATCCTAAACAACTCCTTCTATGTGACAATGACTTGGAGGATGAAGACAGGCCTGAACTATTAAGGGACTCTTGTGTTTTGTAGCCCAGTGCATATTCCAAGACTACCAGGTACTGACTTTTATACTCTTTCTTTACCTTATCTTACTGAGTTAGGAGCATGGTCATACCATTGTAGAAACCTTTATTAGACTAATAATATCTCAAAAAATGCCAATTCAAGCAGAATCTTACTCTAATTATGGAATAGAACCCCTGAATAATCAATAAATGGTGCAAACCAAGAGCAAGAAGTAAAATTTTAAATCAAAATTTGGGATAACCTACAAAAACCATTATGATCATGGGGAAAAATATAAAAGAGAAAAGATTGCCAACACTGGTTTTGCTCAGTGGATAGAGCGTTGGCCTGCGGACTGAAGGTCCCAGGTTCAATTCTGGTCAAGGGCATGTACATTGGTTGCAGGCACATCCCCAGTAGGGGGTGTGCAAGAGGCAGCTGGTCGATGTTTCTCTCTCATTGATGTTTCTAGCTCTCTACCCCTCTCCCTTCCTCTCTGTAAAAAAATCAATAAAATATATTCCAAAAAATTTTTTTTAAATAAAAGAGAAAAATTTTTCTGACAATAAATATATCAATTTAAACATATTTATATATACATACTAGTGGCCCAGTGCATGAAATTTGTGCATTAGGGGGGTTCCCTCAGCCCAGCCTGCACCCTCTCCAATTGAGGATTCCTTGGGGAACATCCAACTATCAGTTTAGGCCTGATCCCTACATCCCTCTCACAATCTGTACCACTGGCTCCTAACAGCTCACTTGCCTGCCTGCTCTCCTCTGCCAACCTGATTGCTTCTAACTGCCTCTGCCTGCCTGCCTGATCACCCCTAACTGCCCGCCCCTGCTGACCTTATCTCACCCCCAACTGCTCTACCCTGCTGACCTGATCTCACCCCCAAATGCCCTCCCCTGCCAACCTGATCTTGCCCCTAACTGCTCTCCCCTGCCTGCCTGATCATCCCTAACTGCATTTGCCTGCCTGATCACCCCTAACTGTCCTCCCCTGCTGTCCTAATCCCCCCTAACTGCCCTCCCCTGTTTGACTGATTGCCCCTAACTGCCTTTGCCTTGGCCCACACCACCATTGCTTTGTCAGGAAGGAAGTTGGATGTCCAGAAGATGGCTGGTCAACTCAGTCTAATTAGCATATTATCCTTTTAGTAGTATAAATTATATAGGATAGGATTGCTTAAATGGGATGGGAGGAACCTTTTCCAGCAGGAGGAGATGCTCTTGGTAGACAAAAATACATAATCCCTGTATCTGGACTGATAGCCAGTCATATGCACTATATTGCCAAACCGCTCATTAAAAAAATTGAACCGCTTTCTTATACCTTGTACCAAACAGCTATTGCCCTTAAAACCCCTCCTCAGCCCCCACTTTAGGTTCTGCCTTCTAAGTTCACCCAGATTTGGTTCTGATTGGTCAGTTTCTATGCCAGACAGCATCTCTGGGCCTGATCAGAGAGAGGTGGGGCTGATCAGCAGCTGCCCCAGGCTGCTGGCAAAACCTGGAGAGAGAGAGGCTAGGCTGCTGTGTGCTATTGGCTTATGAAGTTATTATAATTCCCACAGCAAACTTACACTACATAAATTGCTGTCAAAGTCAGAATCAGTCTCTGAGTATAACTTTGCCACCTCCTTCCAAAACAAAAACAAAACCATGGGCCTTCAAAGATACATAAGATTGAATGAGCGCATTCAGGTTGGATAAGGCATGAACAAGAGAAAAGTGGAGAATGAATGTGTGTTATTTGGGGATAGACGAATAAACCATTGGATTAGAGAGCTTGTATACAGTGAACAATGTTAACCAAATTAGATAAGAGAAGTGAGGATAGATGACAGAAGGCTTTGAAATCCAGGATGAGCTTAGATTTAATCTTCTAGGTCAGGGGTCAGCAAACTTTTTCTGAAAGGGCCAAATAATAAATATTTTAGGTTTTGCAGGTCATGTCTCTGTCACACTTTTTAAATAAATGTTGCTATGTTTCAATACAACTTTATAAAAACAGGTGGCAGGACAGATTTGATCCTTGGGCTAAAGCAACAGAGCAATAAAATAAGAATGGTGTTTTGTTAAATTTTGAAGTAACCATGTACAAAGGTAGGAGGCATTTCTTAGTTACTTAGCATCCATCTCCCCCGTTCTCCTTCCGCATACTTTCCAGACTTTCAGGCACCAACTTCTCTTACATGTTCAGGGAGAAGCTACTTGAACTCCCAGCTCCAGGAGTGGTCTCAAATTGGTCTAAATTATCAGGTCATCCCATTCCTCTTTTCACAATAATTGATTCATTTAGCCCACACCTAAGGCACATAGTGCATGCCATTTCATGGGCACAGATGTTGGTTCAAAAGTGGCATCAGACTAATTTTGGCCAGTAACATACAATGTATCCCTTATATTACTGGGACTTCCAGGAAAGAAACTTTCTTCTCTGGAAGAGCCACCAAATGGGGCACTTCTCTCCCTTTCTGGGCAGGGTGATATACAGATATGAAACTTGGATTTCTGAATTTGTTTTGACACTCTGAGAGAAACCAGGTTTGGAACAAGGCTGATAAGACAAAATGGAGAGCAGAGAAAAGCAGAAGCCATGTCTTTGACTTAGTAGTTGAACTACTAAATCAAACCAAGCCTGAAGCGTATCCTACCCTGGACTTTATTAGCCAACAAATAACTTTCATTGCTTAAATCTATTTGAGTTGAATTTTCTTTTGTTACTTAAGATTAAAAGTCTTCCATTGTCATAGGAAAATACTATGAAATGGAAGACAGTGAAAGGAATTAGACCAGATGAAAGACTAGGCATTAAACGATAAGGCAAAAGACAGCAGTGAGAAGAAAAGTCATTGAAAAGATATAATTCATATGTGAGATTAATGTACATTGATATGCCCAGAATCCCCACATTACATAAAAGGCTAAGGGGAAAAATTTAAAGAATACAGAGTAAGGGGTTTGGGCCCATTCACAAGGAAATACAAGTACTACATGTGAGAATAGAAAGGTTAAAGATGGCCGGGACTGGTTTGGCTCAGTGGATAGGGCGTCGGCCTGCGGACTGAAAGGTCCCGGTTCGATTCCAGTCAAGGGCATGTACCTTGGTTGCAGACACATCCCTAGAGGGGGGTGTGAAGGAGGCAGCTGGCCGATGTTTCTGGCTCTCTGTCCCTCTCCCTTCCTCTCTGAGAAAGGTTAAAGATGAAAGAGACTTTTATTTGAAGCCTCAGCCCAATCATATTTCAACAGACAATATAACTCTAGCAACCAAAGATGTAAAAAAAAAAAACACACCAAGTATTTAAAATATATATAGTAAATATGGTAATTAAGAGATTCTGGTTTCTGATAGAGTATGTAAGAAGCTTAGAAGTTGCTACTCCATCCTAACAAGTAAAAAGCTGAACAAACTGAAAAATCAACAATTTTTCTTAGAGAAGTGAGGTCACAGGACAAAATGCTACTCCCAAAGTTGGAAATACCAATATACAAATACAGAGACTCACACCTTACTGGATGAGCAACGCCCTGGGAATCAGCACCAGGGAAGGGAAATCTGAACTATAACTGAAGAATTGCTGGGGTCTCAGTCAGGGCTACTCTGAGAATTAAAAACTCCAGGGGAACCAAGTAATTTGAAGGCCCAACACAGTTGTGAGTTCTACTTCCTAGGTATTCTATTCACCTGGTTCTCACAGTGAATATCAGAAATATTCACACACTCCCTTCCCCACATGCTTCTGCAGGGGGAAGGGGGAAAAAAACCATAAAAGGAACACTACAGCATTCTGTTCTTAACAAGGTCTGCCTTCAAGCGAAACTAATTAACCAGAGCCTAACCTGCTGGAGTTTTATCGGAGCCTAATTGGCCTAGGCAAGGAAAATGCCTGCCCCAGTCCATCCGCACAGGCACACTAAAAGACTGAGCCCTAATCACAGAACCACAGAACACTCCCGTCCCAACATATTAATAAAGGTCTATTTATAGCAATTCCTTTTACCCAGTACATCAGGCCCTGCTACCAAAAAAACAAAACAAAAGAATTACAAGATAATACTAAAAAGCAAAAATCACAGATGGAACAGACAGGCAAGCATCAGAACCAGACTCAGGGATGGCAGGGATATTAGAATTATCAGACCAGGAATTAAACACAACTATCATTAATACGCTAAGGACTTTACTGAATAAAGTAGACCGCAGTCAAGAACAGATGGGCAATGTAAGCAGAGAGATGGAAATTCTAAGAGAGAACCAAAAAGAAATGCCAATGATAAGACTGTAACAGAAATGAAGAATGCCTTTGATAGACTCATTAGTAGACTAGACACAGCTGAAAAAAAATATCTGAGCATGAGGATATCTCTACAGAAACCTCCCAAACTGAAAAGCCAAGAGAAAAAAAGACTGATAAAAACAGAATACCCAAAAACAGTGGAACAACTACAATATGTAAGATATGCATAATGGGGATACCAGAGAGAGAAGAAAGAAAAAAAATGAACAGGAGAAATTTTTAAAATAATGACTAGGAACTACCCCAAATCAATGTCAGGCACCAAACTTCAGATCAAGGAAGCTCAGAAAACACCAAGCTGGAGGGTCTGATCCCAGGAGTCTGGCTTTGGAGTCTGTGCACACACCTGCCACTTCAGGAACAAGACTGGGAGGAGTCGGATTCAGGAGCACAGAACTCAGTGAACTCCACGTGGTCTTGAGTGGCACAGTTGCTCTCTCAGCACCTTGGCCACCAAATCTTCAGCTTTCCTTCTTACTCCATCAGTCTGCTGACTAGAATACCTTGTGAGGCTTATTGGGAAACTAACTCAGAGATGGGTGGAGTTGAGGTTTGCCAGCAGAGAGGGGACACTGAGAGTGGTAATAGCTCACCTTCTACTGTAAAGAAATGAAAGAGAATTCCAGGTTTACAATTCTTGAAGCTAGGCTGCTATAGGGATTTTTTTTTTGTGACAGATAAGATCTATATGTGGCCTTAGAACTCCTCAGGCACAAACTCTGTTTCCATTTAGAATGGTAACCAATGGTACATGGCACAGATGAAAGTCCATAGGCAATGAGTGAACCAGAGAAGGGGATTTATGGGGGATCTACGATGACAAGACCTCAGATTTTGGGTCTATCCAGGGTGGAAGTGGCAGAAATGAAAGGATAGCAGGTTGTGGCTGTTTACTGAGTGGGCAGACTTTCAGAAAAGAACAGAAAGTAATGAGAAAGCAAAGGGCCAGCCAAGGCTGCTAAACCAACCCTATCTGTTCTGCCTCACATCCAGAGATCCGTCCCATCCAAAGCAAATGTACAGTGACAGCAATAACCTTAAGGTAGACAGCAGAGGAGGCAGTTACTGGTGAGGACCAGAATCATCCACTGAGCCCACCCAACTACATGTCAGATTTACTTGGTGAGAGAGAGACAGGTCTTTCCACAAGGGGTGATGCTATTCATGAAGCCCAGGCTAGCTTTGTAGGGAGCGGCTATAGGGTTAAGCCTCAGACTGACCTGTTGGCAAAGCCACAAACAAGTCCCAGCTTAGAGGGCACAGCCCTTTTAGCATAATTAAGCTTGACTTTATGACATTCCCTAGATTCTTCCTGGGTAACTAATGGGCTGTGGGAGGTGCAGCAAGTGCTGCTAGACAAGTGAAACTCACAAGAGCACTATAACTATGGTGACCACTACCTTGTATACCTCTGGCTATAAAATAAAGCATCAGCTTGCCTTCTGGATCTTTTCTCTGCGGCCTTAGCCAGGCACTGGAGATCCACCTAGACCCAGCTTATTCTCTTTGTCTTTTCTACATCCCTCACCACCCTCCCTCAGGCTCTCGGAACCCTTGGCTGTGCTGGCACGGCACATAGCTTAACAGAAATCACACCTTTGAAAATAGATTATTTTATATAGATAGAAATGCCTCCTTTGCTGGGATGATTATCAATTAGACCATTTAAGTAAGTATATGGAGAGTATTCTTAAGGTTTGGCTTTGCAAGTACAAGTAATTGTCTACCGGGTGACAATTGGAAAGTTACGACTGGAAACTTATTCTCATCAGTTTGAGATGATGTTAAGGATCCTACATGGTAGCCCCATGAGTATAATTAGGTAGAGTGTACAAATGAGCCAAGTCAATCACATGTAGGCAAAGCTGGGTGCCTGACCTAATCCTCAAGACAGGTGGAAAACAGTAGATAATAGCCATTCATAAAGCAGAGAAACTGGAGCCCAGTTCCATAGTTGAGCCAAAAACCTAAGGAAGTACCGTAGGTGGGTATGGGAGGCCAGAGCAGGGGTTCAGAGATGGGACATATAGGAATTTTATAACAGTTTTTAAATATAGATATATATATTTTATTGATATTTTACAGAGAGGAAGGGAGAGAGATAGAGAGCTAGAAACGTCAATGAGAGAGAAACATCGACCAGCTGCCTCTTGCACACCCCCTACCGGGGATGTGCCTGCAACCAATATACATGCCCTTGACCGGAATCGAACCTGGGACCTTTCAGTCCGCAGACCTACGCTCTATCCACTGAGCTAAATCGGTTTCAGCGGACATCTAGGAATTTTATCAAAAGATTACTTTCATTAAGGTGGTTGGTTTTTTTATTAGGTCTGACATTGAGCTGTAAAATGACTTTCATTGAAGGGCATCTTAAAGGTCCTGCTAGACATTTGACAAACATATGATAAATATCTCTCTCCTAGACATTTGACAAGCATGCGATAAGCATACCCACAACATGATTACCAGCCATTAGTCCACATGCCCTGCATTTGCTCACTCTTTTCAAGGCTTAAGCCCTTATTGCTTCAGTATCTCTAGATACATTGACTTTAAGATAATTTCTATTTCCATTAGCTGATACTGCTCTGCTAGCTTCTTTAACCACATTTCATAGATTTTTAGCTCTTTGTACAGTCTTACTTTATTCTGCACTGAGGATTATTTTATTTAGAGTCAGTAGCAGGAGCTACAGAAATATTCTCTGTGTTGGACAGGAATTTTCTACACTTGGAGTCTAGAGTGGAGCTCTAAAAACACATGAAAATTTGAAAAATGGCACAAAGAATAACATTTTTTAAAAAACTTTAACTTTAAAAGAATATATAAGTGAATATGCCGAAACCGATTTGGCTCAGTGGTAGAGCGTCGGTCTGCGGACTGAAAGGTCCCGGGTTCAATTCCGGTCAAGGGCATGTACATTGGTTGCGGGCACATTCCCTGGTGGGGGTGTGCAAGAGGCAGCTGGTCGATGTTTCTCTCTCATTGACGTTTCTAGCTCTCTATCTCCCTCCCTTCCTCTCTGTAAAATATCAATAAAATATATATATATATATTTTTTAAAAGAATATATAAGTGAATATCATTATGACCTCGATGCAGGAGAGGATTTTTTTTAAAAAGACACCAAATGTACAAACTATAAATGATAAGATTAAGTAATTCCTTAGGAAATAGTATCTCTGAGGAAAGAGCAATTATTGTTTCTCAAAAGCTGAAGTTTAAGAGGTGGTGAAATGAATGCACTGGGGTTTTGCTACATAATCCACAATATAGTAACTGTATTGGTTTGTTGAATGTGTCAGAAAATTACTTAATACAGTTTCACCCATAATATGAACTTTCTGACTAGGATTTGGTAATGGCACTATAGTGACGGTATCATATATATATATATATATATATATATATATATATATATATATATATACTAGTGTATGAAAGGAATACAGTGATCAGTTTTGTTTTGTTTTTGCTTTTCTCCATAAAGGGCAAACCAAAAAGAAATAGGTTTCTCATGAGGAAGAATGTCTTCATAGGAAAATAGCTATTGAAATTAATTTCTGAATGAAGTTGCCAGACTTAATGTGTCCTGTTTCCTATAATGAGAATATATTTCTCTCCATACAACATTGACTTTAGAAAAATAAAAAATGTGCTGTACTCCTCTAAGGCAAATATTCCCACCTACTCTGAAACAGTCTAATTTTTAGTTTATTTCCTAGAACAGCTGTTACCTGGGAATTTCATTAAAATTTACCTGCAGAATCTGGAAAAAATACAGATCTTGGACAAAATCCCGATGATATTGATTTAGTAAGTCTGACTGGGACCTTGGTATCTATATTTTTTAAAATTATATTCTCCAAGAACAACCATGTCAAAACTTAAGTGTCCAGACCTCTTTCTGACTTGGTCTAACAAATGGTCTTGTAGTTCAGAAGTCTCAAGTTCACTTTCTTGTTTCAACTTCTTGGAATGGTTGAGAAAGCTTGCATGGAAGTTAGGGTAACAGGAAAGTCTAAATAACTTTTGGAATTTTAGGAGCATTTAAATATTTATAGAATTAATTATTGGGACACTATTTATCATATTTAGTCTATGTTACAAGCAATGATGATTTCCCCCATGATTTACTCTGTTTCAGCCATTGTCAGTCACAAAAAACAATCTGTTGTGGTGTTTTTGCTGCCAGATAGAGTCAAACATTCTGATATTTTCTGGTCAGTTACTTTTCTTGATAGTTGAAGAAGAATAATAAGAAAGAGCAGGTATTTCCATTTTAAGTGACTCTCTCAATATAGAAACTTTACAAATTTGTTTAGCTGGCATTCCAAGAGTTAGTAGGTCAACAAATTCTTATTACTATATGCCAAGCACTGTTCAGATACTGCACATACTATGGAAATCAATAGAGTACATGTCTGTTCAAGGAGGGAAGGAGAATTGGAACTCCTGAAATACATACCCGACTGGAAGAATGCTTCTGAGGTCAGTTGTGCTGAGAATGTTAATAGCTTTTTTTTAAGCTAGCTTTTTACTCAAAAGTTCCACCCATGTTTTGTTTTGTTTTGTTTTGTTTTCCACCCATGTTTTAACTAGAATCAGTTAAAATCTTACTCCAAAGTTAAAATTAAATCTGAGGTTTTCTCCACTTCCTCCTTATATTTTACAAAGTTTGCCAGACTTAAGAGTTTTTCATGTTAGATATTATTCAAATTACAAAATGCTCTACGCATTTATAAGATTTTTTGTTTAAAGATTGCCTATTACATAAACTTGTTTCTGAGCACATTTTTTAAGTGAACAACCTACTAGCCAAAACAGGACTGTTTTGTGTTTTTCATGTTCTTGATGTCTAAACCCTTTAAAAAAAAAAAAGTGGTCAAAATGAAACAAGTATCAAGTTATATCCACTGAAACAAACTGGATGGGCCACCAACGTCATCATGCTTCTATTGTGTGTTGTCTGCATGCTATTTTATCAAAGTCGATTCAACTTTCAGTTTCATAACCTAATTCTGGCTTCATTGTTTTTCTGCTTAACTTCTTTTTTTATGTACTTTAAATAATTTTTTACTTTCCAATTACAGTTGACATACAATATTATATTAGTTTCAAGCATACAAACCAGTGGTTAACATTATTTAACTTACTAAGTGAACACCCAGATAAATCTAGTACCCATCTAACACCATACATAGTTATTATAATAATATTTACTATATTCCCTTTGCTATACTTGACATCTCCTTGACTAGTCTGTAACTGGGAAGGAACATGGGCATTTCTTTAAATTGTCAGCTGAATCCAGTGCGGTAGGCAAAGCCACAACCTGGAAACACTTTCTGCCAAAAGGCAGAAGTGTTATCAGCTTGATCTTCATTTCAGCCCAGGTGCCCAGGGGGTGGGTTTTATTATGCAAATCCAGCCAAGCACCAGAAACAACTAGAAAAACTTCCTGGTATTTGGAGATATAAAATAAACATGCTGCATCAGCTCTGGGTCACTGTCTCCCCATCAGAAGAAGGCAGTGGTCCCACCCAGTCTCAGCTTTTTCCTTCTGTCTGTTTCTTTCTTTCATTTTTCTCAATCCCCAACTACCCCTCCTCAGGAACTGGACCCGCACCTAGCCGTGGACACAGAAAAGAGAGAAATATTTACATGTAACTACCAATTTGTACTTGTTAATCCCTTCACCTTTTTCACCCAGTTCCCTAATCAGCCTCCCATCTGGCAACTGTCAAAATGTTTTTTATATCTTTGAGTCTGTTTCTGTTTTGTTTGTTCATTTATTTTGTTTTTTATATTCCACATATAAGTGAAATCATATGACATTTGTCTTTCTGTCTGACTTATTTGACTCAGCACAATACCCTGGTTTGTGGTCCATCCATGGTTTTCCAGATGACAAGATTTCAATCTTTTTCCATTGCATATATGTACCACTTCTTCTTTATCCATTCATCTACTGATGGGCACTTAGGTTGCTTCCATATTAGTTATTGAAAATAATGCTGCAATGAACATATGGATGTATATGACTTTTTTTATTTTCTGTTTTGAGTTTCTTCAAAAAAATACCCAGAAGTGGATTTGCTGGTTCCTTCTTTGTCTTTTGTTATATCGCCTTTGTTATAAAGTTTCTTTTGTCTGGTATAAATATTGCTACTCCAGTTTTTTTGTTTGTTTCCATTTTCATAAAATATCTTTTTCCATTCCTTTACTTTCCCTCTGTGTATGTCTTTTGATCTGAAGTGAGCCTCTTATAGACAGCATATCTAAGGGTTCGTTTTATTATCCATTCAGCATCTACATGTCTTTTGATCAGAACATTTAATTTACTTGCACTTAAAGTAATTGTCATTTTATTATTCATATTTTTATCCTTTTTTCTTCTTCTTAAAGAAGATCCTTTTATATTTATAATACTGGTTTGGTAGTGATGAGCTCCTTTAGCTTTTCTTGTCGGGAATCTCTTTTTCTGTTCTTTGATTCTAATGAAAGCTTTGCTGAGTAGAATATGTTGGTTGTAGGTCCTTGCTTTTCATCACTTTGAATATTTCATGCCACTCCCTTCTGGCCTGCTAAGTTTCTGTTGAGAAATCAGTTGACAGTCTTATGAGAGCTCCCTTAGGTAAATTTTTTTCTTGCTGCATTTAAGATTCTCTCTTTGTCCTTAATTTTTGGCATTTTATTTTTTATCCAATTCCAGAGATTACTCCCTTCCTATACTCCCACCTCCTTAATCTTCCACCAATGGATTTCATGTAACCCTACTTAGTCTCTTTATTTTATTCTAAGGTATAAAATAAACTGCAAAAATCTCTGTAGCATTTTCTCAATCTGTTGAGATTTTGCCTCCCAGCAACTGTCAGTTTGACTCAAATAAATTCATATGATGATTTTACTAATCATCCAAGAGATGCAAATCAAAATGACAATGTGGTACCGTCTCACACCTGTCAGAATAACTATCATCAACAAATCAACAAATGACAAGGATGCAGAGAAAAGGGAACCCTCATGCACCGCTGGTGGGAATGCAGACTGATGTAGCCACTGTGGAGAACAGTATGTAGTTTCTTCAAAAAACTAAAAATGGAACTCCCATTTGACCTAGTGATCCCACTTCCAGGAATATATCCCAAGAAAACAGAAACACCAATCAGAAAGGATATATGCACCCCTATGTTCACATCAGCACAATTTATCATAGCTAAGATTTGGAAACAACCTAAGTGCCCATCGGCAGATGAGTGTATTAAAAACTGTGGTACATCTACACAATGGCATACTATGCTGTTGTAAAAAAGAAGGAATTCTTACCATTTGCAACAGCATGATGGAAATGGAGAGCATAATGCTAAGCAAAATAAGCCAGTCAGAGAAAGATAAATATCACACAATCTCACTCATTTGTGGAATATAATGAACAACATAAACTGATGAACAAAAACAGATCTAGAGACAGAGAAGGGTCTATCAGACAATCAAACCTCAGAGGGAAGGTAGGGGAGAGTGGGGATAAGGGAGAGAGATCAGCCAAAGGACTTATATGCATGTATATAAGCCTAACCAATGGATACAGACACCAGGCAGTTGAGGGCATGAGTGGGGGATGGGGTGAGGGGACAATAGGGGGTTAAGGACACATATGTTATATCTTAATCAATAAAGGGGAAAAAAAGCAAGGCACACACAAAAAAAAAATTTTGTGTGTGTGTGTGCCTTGCTTTTTTTTAATGGATTGGCTCACATGAATGAGAAGTCCACAGGCTGACTGGCCTCAGGTGCAACTTGATTCTACAACTCAATATGTCATCAAGGATCCACATATTTACTTATCTCTGCATTCTAAGACTAGTTACTCTCATGGTCCAGCACCTTCCTCTTGTCTAACAGGAAAGAGAGCCTCAGCATTCTCAGCAAAAGTCCTAAGAGTCATTGTATCAAACTGCTTTAGAGCCAATGCCCATTCTGACTCAATCGTGGAGTCCAAAGGGATAAAATGTGCTGGATACCTAGGTTGTGTCAGCTCTGAAGGCAGAGTGAAGTTAACTTCTCTGAAGCTTTATGGATTCCTAAAGATAAATCGATGCTATTGTAAAGGAGATGGGAGTTTAAAGAAACTAAATAATTTTAAAGAAACTTGAAATCATATTAGATCTTTTCAATTTAAGTACATGTACTGAGAAAGCAAGCCCTAGACATAGTCAAATAACACCTTTTAAATCACTCTAATCATTTGTACTAGTTTATCTTCCTCTTATTTACTCATCTTTTATTAAGAGTTTATAAATGGCTTAGAGTTTCTACAGGTCACCAGTTTGAAAAGCCCTGGCTGCCTCCCTAGGGTGACCTTTCCTCCCCTAGCACAGCACTGGTCGGGCAGTTTAGACCCCCTGACCTTTCATCCCTGGAAATAACATCTAGGCTTCAGTTGTGTTTCAGCTCCAGGCCAGAAAAGCCGAAAAACCAGACAAGCAACGCCATGGTTGACCTCAGGACTAGCTGCGCTCAACAATGACCCCCCTGTCCTGGTGCCAGCCAATCTATCAACAGGAACCACAACCCTGAAAGGACATACCTGGAAAGCTGCTGAATATTCTATTGAATCTTCCCCTAGGACCTCCCCTAAAAACTTCACCCTTAAAACCCTTAGTTAGGATGGACCCAGTTGCTCTCCCTTCAGGGAGCACCCCATGCCTTTCTGATTCCCCCAGGAACTTAGCATTACCTTCCTCACTCCCAAGCTCCAAGAGCCTTCCTTTGCCTGTTACTTGTTTCCTAAGCCCATTTCTTCTATGAATTACTTCTCCTACCTCTGTGAGTTTACAAATAAATGATCTCTTATAGTTTGAGAATCTTTCCTAGCCAGAACTCAAGTAACTAGGTTGCTGAACCAAGGTTTGGTCAGATGCCACAGGTCTATCTAACACCTGGTGTGCTTCCCACTGCCCACAACACTTCAGTCAACACTTAGCTTACTGTAATTTTTCAAGTTACATTCTTGTATCTTGTGGGGTTTTTTTTGTTGTTTTTTTTAAAATATATTTTTATTGATTTTTTACAGAGAGGAAGGGAGAGGGATAGAGAGTTAGAAACATCGATGAGAGAGAATCATCGATCAGCTGCCTCTTGCATACCCCCTACTGGGGATGTGCCCGAAACCAAGGTACATTCCCTTGACCCGGATCGAACCCGGGACCTTTCAGTCCCCAGGCCAACGCTCTATCAACTGAGCCAAACCTGTTTCGGCACATTCTTGTACCTTTACACTAAAACCACCAAGATGATAGGAAGATACTAGAAGTTGCAAGACAAGAAAGTTAAAGATGCAAAGCAAACTAGAGGCTTTACAAAGGACAGGTGCTTGTGGAGATATTAAGTGGGATCCGGTTATACATATTTTTAAGTTTGAGATAATTTTCCTTCCAAATGACTTAACTCAAATACAGGATTCCTTCTGGTTTCAAAATGGAGTTCTCTACCCTAAGTCTTCACCTGTCATTATGGATAGGTTCTTGGAACTGCAAGGAAACAACATATAACGAAACCAAATGTTACCATAGGCAAATCAATATAATAAACAAGAGTTTAAAATCTTGGAATTTCACCAACATTATAACAAGCCACGTGAAAGGAAAGGTGCCACTGGAGGATCTGCCGGAGCTGGGCCCCCTTCATTCCAAGAAGCTCTGGAAGTTTCCCACCAACAGACAACCAGTTTCCTCTTGGCAGACCAAGGGGGTATGCATGTTGTCCCCCTCAAAACAGAAACACCAGCAGACAAGGGGACTGGGAGCGTATTCTAAATTAGGCACAGAGCTAAAGCTTCCCAGACATTTAAATCTGATTTAGCAAAGTCAAGGAAGGTCACACTGCCTTGGGGAAGAAGGCGGGATTCTTACTTAAATCCTCGCGTTTAAACTCTGTGCCACAAATAGGGCTAGGTTAACAAAGAGAGGAACTGGCGGATCACACCACGCTGGGGTTAGAGGGAAGGGCTAAGGGCCTCTGCAAGTGAGTTTAGGAAAACACCAGACGAGGATCATTACCCGCTGCGGCCGCCATCTTGCGGGAGCCGGCCGGCCGGAAGTCCCGCCTCCCGAGTCTAGTGCCGGAGGCGGGGGGCGGAGCCTGAGGGTGGGCCCGGAGGCTGGGAGGCTCGCGGCGGAGGGCGGGGCCTGTGTGCGGGGTGGGCGGGGCTTGTACGGGGCGGGGCCTGGGGCGGGGCGGGGCCGCAGCGCGGGGCCCGGGAGGAGCTGACCCCGCCGCCACCGCTGCTCGGCACCTCACTTTCGCGGAACGTGACTGAGCTCCTGCAGCCGGCAGCCCGCCGCTCGCTGCGAGGGGCGCTGTGCGTAGGAGATGACGGCGATTTCCTCCCGGCTGGGCCCCCGCGAGCACCGACGACGCCCTTCCCCGCGCGGCCCCGGGGCTGCAGACGGAGCAGGTGAGATGGGCCCCCGGAGCTGAGTGAGGTGGGCAGCGCCCAGCCGTCGGCGCCCAGGCCCGAAGCCCACCGCCCGCCCCCGCCCCTGCCCCGCTGCGCCCGCCTTCAGGGCGTGGGGAGCCACCCGGGAAGGCTCACGCAGGGGAAGGGGCGGCTGGCTCGTCCCTCCGGGTGACAGCCTTGCCATCCCCTAGTTCCCGGAGCGCCCCGTCCCACCCGGTCATTCTCGGGTTCTTCCCCGCATCCCCGGGGGCGCGCGCCCGCGGGGTCTGCCCTCCCGGGACCTTCTTGGAGAGCTGCCCCACATGTTCCCCCTTTTACCCCCTTTCGGAGCCCGCCGGTTACTCTGACGCCGTGACACCCCATGCCCATGGCAAACCGAAGGACCAACTTGGTACCCCAGCCGCAGACCCCCTGGCTGCCTTTCCACCCCCACTGCTTGCTGCCTGGCGGGCGTGGGGTGGTGGTGGTGGTGGCGGCTGTGTTCTGGCGGCCTATATGGTGAGCGAGTCTCCACACCCTTATCTCGGAGGGCCAAAGTCTGCAAGGAAGAGCGGTGCCCAGTGCGTCCCACGCCGGGTCTGTAGGAAGGACATTTGGTCGCCGGCCAGCGGTGGACGGAGGGACGGGGGCTGCTGGAGAGGGCTTTACTAGTGCCACACGCACGATCGTGCTTCTCCCCGGGATAGAGGGGATTGGGGGACAGCCAAGAGCTGAAAGCTTCCTCTTTGAAATTGATCAGGAAACCCTCTTCCCCACTTTCATTGAACAGCAATTAAAGTTTCAGTGGTTTTCTGGTGCTTAGCTAAACCAAGTACCAGTATGCAGTCACCTGAAGTGGTTTGTATGTGGCGTTTGTCCACCGCTGCCCCTTTTACTGACAGGTCAGGGTGTGTGTGTTACACAATAAGCTTTGTTTTAATGAGATGAAAAAACTGGATGTAACTTTTTTTAAAAACACCCATTACTGTAGTTCCTGTTTATTTTAAAAGAATGCTTTAGAAAGCACATTTTCCTCCCATGTGGGCCGGTGCGGGGTGGGAGAGTGTGTGTTAAAATAAGATAAAACTTTGTAAGTCCTTCTTAGTTATTTTGATTTCCCCTCAACTAGCAGGTACTCCTTTTATAATGTTGAGGAACACTGAAAGAAAACTCAGGGAAAATTACTTTTCAGTTTTTCTCTTAATTTTCAACTAACTGAGAGTTAAGCCTGGACTTACCATCACCTTGAGAAAAATGAAGAGCCCTCCCTTTCCCGATAACAACTATTTAAGATCAAACTAAATTAAATTGAACTCCTCTTAACCGTTTGGTATAAAATAAAAACGGATAAACTTCCGACCCACTCTGTCCCTCTATTTTAGTTGAAGGATCTTTAATTCCAAATATTGATTGAAGAACTGGAAAAGGACAATACAGTATACCAACATTTAATTTGTTCTTCTTCTTTTTAATATATTTTATTGATTTTTTACAGAGAGGAAGGGAGAGGGATAGAGAGTTAGAAACATTGATGAGAGAGAATCATCGATCAGCTGCCTCTTGCACACCCCCTGCTGAGGATGTGCCCACAACCAAGATACATGCCCTTTACCGGAATCGAACCTGGGACCCTTCAGTCCTCAGACTGACGCTCTATCCATTGAGCCAAACCAGTTTTGGCTTGTTATTCTTCTTATTATTATTAGGACTACAGCTCCTAATAGCAATTGCTACCATTTTAAAAAATGTATTGGCACTATTATAGATGTCCTCCATCCCTCCCACCCCCTTGACCCACCTTCACCCTCCCCCCTCCCCCTCCCCTGGCCTTCACACTGTCTCCGTGGGCTATGCATGTGTGTTCTTTGGCCAATATCCACCTTCGTTCATACAACCGCCGCCTCCCATTTCCCTTACCTCTGAGCTCGGGCAGTCTGTTCCATGTATCCAAGCCCCTAGTTCTATTTTGTCCGTCAGTTTATTTTGCTCATTAGATCCCACATATAAGTGAGATCATACGGTATTTATCTTTCTCAGTCTGGTTTATTTCACTGAGCATAATAATCTCCAGGTCCATCCATGCTGTCGCAAAAGGTAAGAGTTCCTTCTTTTTTTATAGCTGCATAGTAATGCATTGTGTGAATATACCACAGTATTTATACCCACTTCTCTACTGATGGGTACTCAAATATTGGCTATTGTAAATAACACTGCTATGACCATAGGGGTGTGTATATTCTTTCTGACTGGTGTTTCAGGATTCTTAGGATATATTCCCAGGAGTGGGATCGATGGGTCAAAGATACCATTTCTTGAGGTCCTACTTTAGGGAACTTTGAAAAAAAATAACAGAAGACTGGGCTATTTCATCACATTATTTATATATTTTTTTAATTGATTTTTTTACAGAGAGGAAGGGATAGGGATAGAGAGTTAGAAACATCGATCAGCTGCCTCCTACACATTACCTACTGGGGATGTGCCCGCAACCAAGGTACATGCCCTTGACTGGAATCGAACCGGGAATCCTTGAGTCTGCAGGCTGACGCTCTATCCACTGAGCTAAACCAGTTAGGGCTATCACCTTATTCTTTAGCACTGATTTTTAACGGCTCCAAATGTTTAATACCTTTGCTTAATTCTTTACCAGCTCCTACTTCAACTATGGGTACCTGTGCCAACCAGTAGCTTTCCCAGGATATAATTGGACGCCGACTTGCTAAACTTCAGGTATGTGAATATTGTAGGTTTTGTGTGTACTGACCACTCCTGTCTAATCCCGGTAGAAAAATACTTGTCCTGATCCAGATTAAATGAAAGTTTTTAAATGGTTCTGTTTATACCAGGGTAGCACAGAGAAAATTATCTCGTTCACACTGCTGAGTATCAGTTATTGCTGGTCTCTGGTCTGCCACCAGGGTCTTTTTAATGTGATGTAGGTGTTTGAGAACTTAAACCTGTACATTTCGGGAATGAGCTTTTCTACTTTCTACCTTATATAAGGTCACTTTAGATGATTAACCCAGAAAAATTACTTATAAATTGGCAGTTGTTGCCATATTCATTTCAAATTACTAATAAGAGCTGATTAGTTGCAGTTGTCTAAACTTCCTGCTCATGTGTCCCTGCCAGCAGGAGAGGAATCTGGTTATAATATTAGCATTCCTTGCTTTAGCATTTTTTGAACATCTTTAGAACATTTTACCACACATTTGTGTTCTTCAACATTTACTGAACAGCTTTAGAACATTTTAGAACACATTGTTTGGTCTTGGGCCTATTACTATAGTGAAAAACATAGAATACTTTATCATCCAAAAAAAAAAAAAAGAGAGAGAGATAGAGAGAGATTTCTGTCCATGAACTAGATAGTTCCTGAAAGAGAACATTGATTCACTAAAAAAATGAAGTAAATAGATACATATGGAGTCTCTTGTGTGCCATGCACTATTTTAGGTGGTAGGGACATAACAATAAGCAAAAAACATGCACAGACTCTGGTTCTGTAGCACTTAAAGTCTACTAAAGGAGAGAGACATAAAACAAATAGCCACTCTAATGCACAGTGTAATTGTAAAGTGAGAAAAATGGCCGAACGGTAAGGACCATGAGTGTATTTGAGAGAGAACCGTGGCTGGCTGTGGCGTTAGAGTTGCTACCAGAGAGAAGCAGCTCCTGGGCTATATGATTTATAGGATGAGTAGGTGTTAGGATGTAGGGAGTGGTGAGTGGGCAGGGAAGAGAACATTTTAGAGTTAACTGCACGTGCAAAGTCCACGTGGCACAAAGGGACTGGGACTTTCAAGAAGGCCACTGTGTGGCTGGTATAAAAGGAACTAAGAGTAGGTTGGTGGAATGCCATCATTTCTTGTTTCGTTCTCTTAATACGCTACCAAAATTATATTTAACTTTGGTTAAGGGATCACTTTGTTCCAGATGTGGTTGTGAGGACGTTCCTCGAATAATATCAAGTTTCTATTAGGTGGGTACTATGATACAAGATGATGAAAGTGATACCTGAAATATGTTACTGGGTTAAAGTTGTTCAGTGATACCCTACCATCCCCTTCTTCCTATCCAGTCAAGTATGGATGGCCACAGGCTGGAAAGGCCCCTTCTGTCTAGTGTATCTCCTTGACGTAACCCTGAGAATTACTGAAATTTCTGGAGAAGTTGAATGCAGGTGAATATTCAGCAGAGACTCTGTGAGCTCCATGCTCTTAATCAGTAGGTGGAGCTCCCGGGTGGACCCTGGAAAGGACCCCGGGGCACCACCGCCGCTGTACTACTCAGGTCTGATATTGAACATAGGACAGCAACATAAATATTTCGCACCGATCCACCTTTGAAAGTAAAGAGGTTACTGTTAGTGAGGAAACACTCCCCAACCCCCGCCGCCCTTTTATTGCTTGCATTTTTCTCTGATGGTAGTTGAAGAAATGTATGTGTTATTTATTTGGCCATTTAATAAGTCTAGGTTTGCCGATGTATCCTTTCAATTATTAGAATTCTTCCCACTGATTGTCACACTGAATCTTTCTTCCTTCTTTCCAGAGATCTGGTTGGAGTTGGAGGGTGAAAGAAAATGAATTCTTTTTCTGATTTACCTGCCAAGAACTTAACCATTGCAGTCAATATGACCTCGACTTTGTCCTCAACCGTAATGCATGGATTTAATTCCACCAATGACTCATCTTCAATGTCAATCACAAGGCTTTTTCCAGCCTTACTAGAATGCTTTGGTATAGTCTTTTGTGGTTATATAGCAGGAAGGACCAATATCATAACCTCAACACAGGCCAAAGGACTGGGAAATTTTGTCTCCAGATTTGCACTTCCAGCTTTATTATTCAAAAATATGGTTGTACTTAATTTTTCCAATGTGGATTGGTCTTTCCTGTATAGCATCTTAATTGCCAAAGCTTCTGTATTTTTCACTGTATGTGTATTAACCTTATTAGTTGCCAGTCCGAATAGTCGATTTAGCAAAGCTGGACTGTTCCCTATTTTTGCTACACAAAGTAATGACTTTGCATTGGGATATCCTATTGGTAAGTTATTTTATATTTTTCAAGTTTCTAAAAAATTCAAGTGTTTTAGAAGGTACCAGAATGTAACCCTTTTTAATTAAACATTTGTTAATGATAGATACTCTTATATCTAAGAAATATTTTGTACTTTTTTCTTAGCTATGTCTTAAATTAGGATGAATTATATTTTTCCTTAACTTCAGAGTTTGAGTTCTTGAAAGGTCTACCTAAAACAAGTGGTCATATCCAAATAAGCTTTGTGAATTTTCTTTCTAATAGTATTCTTTTTCTTCTCAATAATCATATATGAAAGAAGTATAATTTCCAGAAGAGATCAGATTCTGATTTAAATTATGTAAAAGAGATAGGTATATGTCTACATAAGAAGTCATTACTAAATGTTAGCAGTGGAATTTTATGAGTGACTTTTTTCATCCCTTATTTTTCTTACCACCTAGAATATATATTATTTTACATTAAAGCTCATTTTTTAGCTGTTCTTCAAAATGTCAATGTACTTTAGTTAAAGTTAATTTTTTGTTTAAGAACAAAAACAGTGAAGGTCTTTTCACCTCTCCAACTTTACCTTTTTCATCTTTCCAACTCTTTAAGCAATCTAATTTTAGGTTTCTATATGTGTATGTTTTCCTGATGAAACAATAAACATACCAGTTTGGGATGTTGAGATATCTTGAAACATCTTTTTTTCCCCCCCAGAATACTCTGACACTAAGAAAATATACATTTTGCTCTAGCTGTTTTGGCTCAGTGGATAGAGTGTCGGCCTGCGGACTGAAGGGTCCCAGGTTTGATTCCGGTCAAGGGTCAAGGACACATGCTCAAGTTGCAGGCTAGATCCCCAGTAGGGGTCGTGCAGGAGGCAACCAATCAATGATTCTCTCATCATTAGTGCTTCTATCTCTCTCTACCTACCCTTCCTCTCTGAAATCAATAGAAATATATTTAAAGTAAAGTGCAAAACTGCCATTAAAAAAAAAAGAAAACGTACATTTAGTAACCACTTGTTTATACTTTTATTTTTAAATTAAAGTTTATGTCGTGCTTTGATCATGTATTATAATGTGAGCACCTGAATATAACAGAGCTAGTCATTCATTCGTTTGTTCACCCATAGGGACCTGTTATGTACCAGTGGCTGTGCTGGCTGCTGGAATACACCTGTGAACAACATGCTTGTAGATTTTAATGGAAAATTAAAATTAAAATAATGACAAGGGCTATAAAAATAAGTAAAATAGTATTATAGAAGGCTAGGAATGAGAAGGTGCTACTTGAGGGAGGGGGTCAGTAAAGGCCTTTGTGATGATGTAGCTTCTGAACAGAGACTATAAAAAACTCAACAAAATGGACAATTGAAATCTACCATTAACTTTCAAATTTCTTATCATGTAGTTTTAACCTGCCCCCACCCCCCAGATTATCTCATTACTGGCACCAAAAGGATTTTGGTGGACTATACTTTTCATCTTCCTCCTCCTTTGACCCTCCTCCATCTTTTTTACTAGAAACAGAGGTACACCTTAAAATTAAATAAGCATGAGTAAAGCAGGAGATTTATGAGCGAGGAGAAACTAGGCTCTTATATAACTGAGTTGTAAATAGTCAGAAACTAGATAGGTGTTCCTTTAAGGTTATTGAGATTTAAAATTAAGAATGAACCAAGCATTAAAATAAAGACTTTGGAAATAAAAGCAAGAAGTTTCTCTTCAGAGCTACATTAATAATGTAAATTTGTCAAGGTATTTATGGTGTTAGGGCCTGAGAAGTGGCTCAGTACAATGGTGCTAAATACTTAATAAATATTGCTATATCTTAGTATAGACATAAAGTGTAAGTATATAGTTTCATGTTCTCATAGATTAGTAAGTCCATAACTAAATAGAACTAGTATGTATAACTTTATAGTTTATAGAGCTCTTTCTTATTTACTTATCTCATTTGAGGTGGGGTAGATATTATTATCCTTGTTTTTAAGTAAGGAGACAGGCTTAAAAAGGTTTATTTGCCTTATCCCAAGTCGGATAGCTTACATGTGCCTGAATCCCAAACCTAGGTTTTCTGGTTCTAACTCCTGGACATTCTCTATGCCACACAGTTGTATAACATGCCCATTTAATCTTCAGAAGACCCAATTAGCCCTTGTAATACATTACTTTCACAGAGAATCATCATTTTATTATCGTTGCATTAAACTAAAAATATTTCACAAAATGAGTAGTAGTGGGAAAAAAACCTATTAAATAAATCTGTTCATTTTCATATTGAAGCAGAATCTCCAACTAGAAACTGCAGTCTACCATATTCATCACTACTTTTCTTATGTTCCACATTAAATCAGTGATCCTGGTAATAATCATGTTCCCAGCAGTGTGAGAACTCAATTTCCCCAATGATTATGGTTATAGATTTTGAGTTGTAGTACTCGTGTGTGTTTTTTTTTAATATTTTAAATCACAAATAATATAAGAGCTTTTGTAACATTAGATGGCAAACAATATCTTTACCAGAATTCAATAGTATAGACAGAAGTGCTTTTTCATAGATCTGCAGATTGGGAGGTGTGGTGCAGAACTGCAGGGCCCGCATCTGCTCCAATGAGGTGATTTACTGTTGCTGTCCGTGCCCATCCGCCTCTGGCCTTGTTCATTGTGAACAGAAAAGATTGTGTCTGTAGAGAGAAGACCTTTTCAGTTCACTATGTGGCCTCTCGCAGGAATTTCCACTCTCTTGTTCACAGATAAACATCATAGCTTATAAGACATACCCTTTTTAAGACTGCATTAGTTTCATAACATCAACCCAGTTTACAGGTGACAAGGAGAAGACAGATAATGAATAAAGGAAAAGGACAGTCATGTTTCCTTTTTCTCTATACTATGACAATTACAACGGTCTATGAAACTACATTAAAATGATTTATCTATACTCAAAAGACAGAAAACTACACTCTAAAGCTGTCTGTTTCTTAAGAACAATGCCCCCCACCCCCAAAAAAACAAAACACACACCTGATTTTAGAGAGAGGGAGGGGGAGACACATCAGTGTAAGCGACAAACGTGGATCAGCCTCCCACACAATCTGGGCTGCCCTGACCAGGAATTGGACCCATCACCTTTTTGTGTATGGGACAATGCTCCAACCAATCCAACCAGACTGGCCAGGGCTTAAAAACAGTTCTTCTCAAAGGTACTAAAAGAAATATGAGTGTGAAAGGAGACCAAGGTGAAATGTTGATTTCAGCAAATCAGAATCGTTTCTTGCCTTGGTCATTAAAAGATTCTAAGAGGGCATAGTTAAATCCTATAATTTTTTCCTTAAACATTGCTGATAGATAAGTATCCTGGCTAATCAATAATTATGCTCTAGTGTTTGAGCTGTAAACAAAAAGGAAATGAAGCATTGAACTATATGCCATTAAATAATAGAATGATCTTATCTGGGTCTTTGTGGTATTTGCTAGGGATTGAAAATCTGCCAGAATTAAAATAGGAGCCACAGTGGGTGGCTAAATTTATCTCTTAGTTCTTCAAAGCTATATAATAATTACTCATAGTGGGTTTCTCCCCACCTCCAAGAGTCTTATTTCTAATTAATAATTAGAGCTTAATAGTTGATATAATGATTATAAACCTAATTTGTTAGTATGGGCCGCTGCTTTTATATATTTTTTTCAGATTTGAAAAATCATCTTCAGATTGGTAGCAAAAGAATAGTGCTAATTTATAAAGACATAAGGTTAAGCAATTATGCAAATGAATGGCAGAAGTGAATTTAAATTTCCCATGTTTAACCATAATCTTTTAGTACTTTAACAAGTATTTATTTATTCCCAACTTTTTAAAAAAATATATTTTATTGATATTTTACAGAGAGGAAGGGAGAGAGATAGAGAGCTAGAAACGTCGATGAGAGAGAAATATCGACCAGCTGCCTCTTGCACACCCCCTACCGGGGATGTGCCCGCAACCAATGTACATGCCCTTGACCGGAATCGAACCCGGGACCTTTCAGTCCGCAGACCGATGCTCTACCACTGAGCCAAACCGGTTTCAGCTATTCCCAACTTTTTGCTGTCCCACTAGACCATACTTCTTTTGCCTTCAAATACCTGTCCAACTAACTGGAAATACCCCAATAATGACCTGCTTTGTAAATATTCAGAATATGAAAAAGGAAGATAACTTGGATATAAAAAGAAAACAGGTTAATGAACAACACTTAGATATTAATTACTGTGTGTTAAAAAATACATTTCTACTCGGAAACCTTTGACATTCATTGACGTGTTAATTCCACTCAGCAACTATTTTCAGGTTTGCTCAGTACTGTGCTGGGGTCTGGGGGCTATCAAATGATGCGTCCAAAGAACTTAGAATGAGTTGAGGTGGCACTAGTATGACACAAGTTACCAGAGTCACCCAGAGAAGAGGATAGCCATGATGCAGATTGCAGACTTGGTGGAAGAAGCAAGTGGACAGACCTGGGACAGGTCTGAAACAGCAGGCGAGCGTTAGATGAGAAAGGGGAGATTTCAAGAAGTTGGAGGATGATGGTCAGCATGTAGAACTAGTCATAAACCTGGTGTTTGTCTGGTGTAACTATGATATTAAACTGGCTGATGGAGGCTTTGCCCTAAGGCATAGCTAAGTATTCCCAGAGAGATGAGCTGGTAAATAAGGGGCCAGTTGAGGAGACTGGACTGTGAATGTCAAAAGAAAGGTTTTATAGCTGTTCTTGTGGGAAAATCTTATTTTTTTTAAATTAAGATTTAGATGATATTGTCAGCAGTGAATAAAATGGATGAAGGGGTGGCCACGAAAAATCAAAAGGGTATTGGTTGGAAACACACTGAGTAATCAAGTTTTGAAATTTTTGACCAGTGGTATCAAGAGGAGAAAAGACAAAATCTGAAAAAGGAGAAAGTACTTGTTGATTGGCCAGCCATAAATAATAGACGGTTGTTCAAATTTGTATTGCTCTTTAAAACAATTTAAAGTCTATTATATGATAGTGATTAAATGCTAGTGTGCCAGGAAAGTAAATTCTGGAAAAAAGCATGAATTTATGGGGCTTTGTGGGCTGTAAGTTGTCAAAGTTTATATATTTTATCTTGGCCATTTGGGAAAATTCTTGTGCTCAGATTGAAAACACAAGGCTTTTCCAAAATACACTTTCTATTTTTAAATTGAGTGGTGGGCAGGTATGGATGCCTTTCTCTTAGAAGATCTAATTTAAAAAAGTTAGCTACCTAGAAATAGTTATTAAAAGTTGCTTTTTTTAAAAAAAAATCCTCACCTGAGAATGGTGGTTGTTGTTTTTTTAAAATATATTTTGATTTTTTACATAGAAGAAGGGAGAGGGATAGAGAGTTAGAAACATCAATGAGAGAGAAACATCGATCAGCTGCCTCCTACCGGGGATGTGCCTGCAACCAAGGTACATGCCCTTGACCGGAATCAAACCTGGGACCCTTCAGTCTGAAGGCCAATGTTCTATCCACTGAGCCAAACCGGTTTTGGCCTGAGAATGGTTTTTAAAAAATCGATTTTAGAGGGAAGAGAGGGAAAGAGAGAGAGATGAGAGAGAAACATCACTTGTTGCCTCCCGTATGCATCCCAACCAGGAACTGTACACACAACCGATATGTGCCCTGACTGGGATTGAACCTGATACCTTTTGGTGTGCCATATAACACTCCACTCTACCGAGCCACCCTGCTGGGAGCAAGTCCTGCATTTCTTCCTTAAAAGATTAAACCTTATGAAACATGAAAGAAAACCATTAGGAGATGTAGAGCTAGTACATCTGGTTTGGAAATTGGAAAGAATTTGTGAAATTTTATGTAATCAGATATGTTTTGTTTAACCACTGCTTCATTTCAAAGATATTGTAGACCTCTGTATATGCTTAACTAAAAGGAAGGGAATTGAATCTTATAAAAAGTCATCTTTAGCTAACGAGAACAAGGTGAACTTCTACAGGTTATATAATCTAGTTGCATAACTTTTAACAGGACATGTGAATGACATTAACTGAACTTAAGTATCCTGAGTAAGTAAACTAATATATTTTCCTACCAGTGTCACTTTACCTTAATGTAACTTGAGAAAGCTAATCTTTTACATTTTTTCACATGATTGCCTTTCTCCTTGTGAGTGATTGTGGCTGTTCTTTTATCTTTCTTAACCTCAAATCATTTATGCATCAGCCTTTATATAGTAGTTTGAATAATTTCAGAACTCATTGCCAAAAATCTGCCTAGAGACCAGGTTGCTTACTTCAAGGCTCTAAGTTTCCCTGATCAACCCATGACCAGGTCACTAACCCCGACTTGTACCAAGAAACTGCAAAAAGTCTGATCCAACCCCTGTACCGCTTCTACTAAGGAGACTTAATTTATGCAGTGGTTAGGTTCATGTACAGTCAAACCCTTGAAAAATCCCTTAAATCATCTACAAAATATAGCACACATACTTTGTATATATTATACCATTTCTCCTAAGTCTAACACATCCTGATTTTTTTTTCTCTAGCACTGTTCTTCAGGGAATAGCAAGTGAAGTAATTCATTTGCATTTAGAAAGAAAGGAAGGAAGGAAGGAAGGAAGGAAGGAAGGAAGGAAGGAAGGAAGGAAGGAAGGAAAGAAGGAAGGAAGGAAGGAAAAAAGGAAGGAAAAAAGGAAGGAAGGAAGAGCTTTTGTCTTCCCTAGAGAGAGTAGTTGAATTTGTGTTAAATGTGCATTAGGTGACTCCACTGTAATCCCCTCCCAAACATTTCTTATCTACCTTTCCATCACTAATTCTTCAGCATCTTCACTGGTCTTCCCTAAGGCCATGCATTCCCTTGCATTCCTCTCAAAAGGAAGCTGCCCATTTTCTCATTGCCTGCGTACTTACATGAGCAATGGTAGATAGGGCTGCCGTTCTCCTAGCCATCTTCTACCACTACAAGGCTCTTTGGTAAAAATTGCCTCCGTGAGGTTCATGCTAAGCCTCCTTGCTATCGTCTGCTGATCTCATTCTAGTCATTCCTTCTCATTCATTGAAGACTTGAATATCGCTCACTGTTATCTTCTCTGCCCCAAGTTTTGCCATTTTCTTGTTTGACTTGCCATCTATGTGAACTACCCATTAATTTCTCTGTCCTCTTAGTTGCTTGACCTCCTCATCTCCAGTGATGTTTTTCTCTACTCCATTTCAGCCAACTAACATGGCCATCCTAGGGTATCCTGGACCTACTCATCTGGGAAATATTAAACTCAATAGCTCACTCTGACTTACTCTCAACTCCCAAACTTCCAACTGCATCTAATTCTTAGACTTTGTAGGGACTCCAGTCTCTTTTCTGTAAGCTATTTTCCATCTTCACATCTTCTCCTGCATATCTTAGACTTAAAGCACTTCAGTGTCCATTTTTGAATTTGTTGTCTACCTCTTGCTCCTCAATCCTCTGTACCCTGACTTCTGCCTCACCACTCTAGTAGAACTTCTCAAGGGAACCAACAGCCAACTGCCTTGTTGCTACTATCACTTAAACATCTTGTTATAAGAATTTTACTTTGAATTGTTTCTTTTAAAAATTCTACAGTTCTTCCATTTTATTGCATCTAGTCTAAGCCTCTACTTTGTAGAATTTAGTGGGTATTACTAAAAAATAATTTGTAAAAGTTGATTTTATAAGCTAAATGTTATTTAACAGTATGTTTTTCTTTTTTTCAACTTTCCTACTAAAATGTTCTTTTTACAAAACAAGGCTAATGTGGTCGTTCTGCATTATTTAGATTTAATTTATAATATGCTATAATTAAAGATAACATTGTATACATAACTTATAAATATGTTTCTGTGGCAATCATTTTAAAATCCATTTTAATTCTTGTTTTGCAGTTGAAGCTTTATATCAAACTACATACCCAGAATATCTCCAGTACATTTATTTGGTGGCACCAATATCTCTTATGATGCTAAACCCTATAGGGTTCATCTTCTGTGAAATCCAGAAGTGGAAAGACAGTCAAAATGCTTCTCAAAGCAAAGTAAAAATTGTGGGACTTGGACTTCTGCGAGTAATACAGAACCCAATAGTATTTATGGTCTTCATTGGCATTGCCTTTAATTTTATTCTTGATCAAAAGGTGCCTGAATATATGGAAAATTTTCTTGATGGACTTGCAAATTCTTTTTCGGGATCAGCTCTATTCTATCTTGGTCTTACAATGGTGGGAAAAATAAGGAAACTGAAGAAGTCAGCATTTGTTGTACTAACTCTTCTCATTTCTGCTAAACTGTAAGTTGGGGATTATATTTTGTGAAAGTCTTATTTAGTCAGTTCATTGGGAAGTGTCTGCAACTATATTCTCCTTCAAACAGTTTAATAATAATAATCCCTTCTCATGAATAATTGTGATTTAAAGGAAAATGTGATGCTGGTGTATTGTGCAAAGTCAATTTCCTTATCCCATGTAGGTTATACTTTCCATTTTACTGTTAAAGGGTGAAGATTATTGGTTTTTCTTCGGCTTTTATATAATTTTATTTAATATCTCCTAATGTCCCACTTGGGTGATATTTTATAAGGAATTTTTCAGGATTTCCGAGTTTTCTAAATCTGTTAAAATCTTAGTTGTGATGAGAACAATAATTTTGAATATCAACTGCTTTTATCAGTTTAAGGAAAATATTCTGTAATTCTGAGGGTGACTGAAACTTCTAAATATCAGTAAGTCAATATGTATGATTAGTGTCAACCATCTGACCCTAGCCTATCAAATAAAAAGTTATCAAAACCTTAATTAATAGTTCTACAACTTATTTAGCTTCTTAGTCATGGAGTTATTATACTTCATGGTGTAGATGACATCAGTTTTACTGCAAATTATCCCAAGATGCTTGGGGCATTCTTAGCTATTGAGTTCAGCTCCTGTATTAACAGTTAAATTTATGAGACCAGTGGAATATAAAATAGTTTCTATATTTTCAATATAATACAAATGAATGTAAATTCTGAATATTATTTATGGTGGTATTATGCTCAAAAATAAAATATTAGTTAGTATTGGTACAGTACTAAATATGGTTTTAACAGTAATAGTATTATCAACTTATAAGTAGAATTTAAATATTCTCATTTTTAACATCTTTTTTCTGGGTCTTTGATCCCTATTTAATAATTTAATATTTTCATCCATTTTTTAAATTGAAAAATACACAGAAGAGTAGTTCTTTACTCCATTTTAGCGCATCTCTCTAGGTGCTGCTGTGACAATATCATCAACCTTGTTCTTTTTAAGGGAAAGCTCTGTTAGCTCAGCTACTATTGATAGTGCTTTCTTTATGGAATCCTGAAGGATCTGTTTAATAATTGACTCCATCGCGTCTAGATTTCACTAATTTTCTGCTCTATTTCCACTTGTTTCAATTCCTTTGCTACACCTTTTTGTCTCTCCAAAGACGAAGAGCTCATTGTAATACACTTATTTTTCTAATGGTTTTGAGAGCCAAGTTGAGCAGCATTGTTATCATTACCTGAACCATTTAAACCCCTAATCATAATAAAAATCAGCTTTATTGTTTTTCAAAAAGGAGTTTAGTAATTTTCTTTTTAAAAGTTTACTCAGATTGTCAATATTTTAACATTTCATTGAACTAATAGAGGAAACAAGAAACAGCAGCTATTACAACTTTTACAAACTTTTGTGCAAGAAAAGTACTGTGGAGCAAAAAAGTCTGGTTTTCTTCCTCCCAACATTTCTAGAATACTGTTACACTTAAAATGGCTTTAAGTTGAGTTCTTGATTCTTCCAAAATGTCCACAAGTAGGCATGCAGAGAGTATGTGCATGCATGCATTCTGGGAAGGAGAAGAATAACCTAATGCCAACCTTACTAGAACAGTTTACCACCTGGGGACCAGCATGCTTGGATATCAAGTTATGATGCATTTCTTGTTTCTTCAGCCTGGTGCTGCCACTTCTGTGCAGAGAAATGGTGGAAGTCTTGGACAAGGGCGACAGTGTAGTAAACCATACAAGTTTATCGAATTATGCATTTTTGTATGGTGTCTTTCCTGTAGCCCCAGGAGTGGCTATCTTTGCAACACAGTTCAACATGGAAGTAGAGATTGTATGTATATACTACTTTCTAAGTTTGTTTGTGTGGTTAGTAGAAAATGAATTTTCAAAACACAGAAGTCAGCATTTTTATGAGAATTTGCTATCTTTAAGTTATTTCATGGTATGTAAGAGGGCATCATGTAACAGTAGTTATTTAATCAGCCAGGATGTTTTTCATTAGTCTTTTCTAGTTTCAAGTACTCAATTTGCTTTACTTATACTGAAGCCTAAAGGTTATTTATGGAAGGATAACTTTTGAAATTTTAAGGGGGAAAAAATCTATTTCATGCATTGATCAACAGATGCAAAACATCCCTCCTTATTGGATGTGGGTGCTGCCATCTTTGCAACAGTGTGAGGGTCAATTAGCATATTCCCTCTTTATTAGATAGGTCACCTTAGTGTGCTGTGGCTATTTAAAGTTTAAGGTAATTGTTTAAATGCAACTGTGACCCTTTCCTCAATTTGATTTTATTTTTGCAGATAACCTCAGGGATGGTAATAAGCACATTTGTATCTGCGCCAATCATGTACATTTCTGCCTGGTTGTTGACCTTTCCCTCAATGGACCCTAAGCCATTGGCATATGCCATCCAGAATGTTAGTTTTGATATAAGTATTATCAGTCTGGTTTCCTTGGTAAGTACGGTTCAATGAAAAATGAACCACAGAATGAGTTTGCAAATAGCTTGGTAAGAGAAAGTTAGGGATTTAAAAATCTAATTTCATGGGCAATAGAGAACTCTAAAGCTTACCCATAAAATGTAATATCAGCCTTCTGAGATTTGTCTTTCTAACTGGAGTTTATTTGTCTTTCTAACACAGCCGTGGGCAAACTACGGCCCGCGGGCCAGATCCATTCGGCTGTTCTAAACTATTGAAATAATAATAATAAAAAAGACCGTTCCCTTTTATGTAATGATGTTTACTTTGAATTTATATTAATTCACACAAACATTCCATCCATGCTTTTGTTCCAGCCATTCTGTCCAGTTTAAGAACCCATTGTGGCCCTCGAGTCAAAAAGTTTGCCCACCCCTGTAATTGTATAGCAGACAAGGCAGACCTGGATTTGACTCTGGCCTTATCACAAACTATTTGTACATCTCTGTGGAGTTACCTTAACATCTCTAAGCTTCACTTTTCTCAGCTAAAAAAATAGACATAATAATTTTACCTATTGCCTTGGGTTAGGGATCACAAGAGACAATATATGTGAAAAGCATTCTAGTACATAGTGAGTTACTATACATATACTTGCAGTATCTAAATGCCAGGCTATCTTACTTCAAAAAGAAAAATCAACAAGCATACTTGGTGGCCACTGTGTAGGTAGAATAGAAACCCAACCCTTTTCAATATAAGGAATGCAAGACAATTAACCATAAAGTAGGCAATGTGTATTGTTTGAAGTAAGATATCCTAGCATTTAGATACTGCATGATTCAACATGATAGAATCTAAAAGGGAGAACTTAGCGCATTGTAGCTGCATCTCCCTCTAAAGCTCTTTTCCTGAATAGTTGCCTATGAACCTGTGTCCCACCCCAGCCACCAAAGGTAGGGGGAGGTAGAACACGGCCCTGGTCAAGGCATTAATTCCGAAAGACCCTGTTATTTTCTGTACAGTTCATTTGGCATAGTATCTTTCCATGCTTTTTATTTTCCTTTGGACATAGTCATTTATCTTAATACCTTTGGGGAAGTAGGCAGATTAAAGTAAATAAGATACTGGAATTTCTTCCTGGACCAGGATAAAGTGGATTCTTTAAAGAGACTAATCAATGAATTCTATAAGTAATTATCAAGATTAAGAAACCTGAATAACTTTGAACCTTTTTTTTTTTTTTAAGATCTGGTCTCTAGCTATTCTTCTTTTGAGTAAGAAATATAAACAGCTTCCTCATATGCTTACAACTAATTTACTCATCGCTCAGGTTAGTAAACCTATAGATATTTAGAACTATGGTTTTCTCATTACTTCTCTGTGTTTTTTCACTTACAAAGTAAAAAATGTTTTTTACCAAGTGCAATCAATTGTAATTTGATTACAATTAATTTATGCCTAACTTATTAAATATTGCAATAGGTCTTGAACTATATAAAGTTAAGGTTAATAATAGCAATTGATTATAATTTTGCATTTTTAATAGAAGCAATTGAATCATTAAAAATTGAACTCTCACAGTCTTTTTTTTCTTGTTAAGTCTTTGCATGTCTCAAGTTATAATGGAAAGAAGTTTAGCATTTTTTATGTAAATGATTACTAAATATAAGGTTACTATTTAGAATGTTGTCATCTGTTTTAATTGAATATGTACATTGTTAAAGACTCTGTATAAGAAGGGTGTTTTTTTTTACCATAAAACTTGAAGTTTAGTGTAACAGTATGCAATAGTTGATAATTATTCAGCAATAATTTAAACTGAATAATTATATTTGCTGTGACTAAAACATGAATATGACTCATGAATATGGCTGACTGTTTCTTACATATTTTGTTCTTCAGTCTATTGTCTGTGCTGGAATGATAATATGGAATTTTGTTAAAGAGAAAAATTTCGTTGGACAAATTCTGGTGTTTGTTCTATTGTACAGCTCCCTCTATAGCACCTACCTATGGACAGGTAAGTTGGGTCATGAATGGGAATTTAGGTCTGACCCCCTCTCCATCACCAGAAGCCCTCAACTAGTAATCTATTTGAAGTCTCCTAGGACAAGATTAAGGCATTCTCTCAGGCAGTTACCCCTACTGAGGGAGGCAGTCTGAAAGCTGAGTCCTGTTTCCCGATGTACTCAATTTCTGCCTGGGTTTGGGTAGTTGCCCCTCACGTGGTCCTTTCTCTCAGGCTCTAGGCCACAGTCAGCACAGCTCTCCTTTGGAGACACCAAAAGGGCAGGCACTGGAGAAAGTAGGGCATGGGGCAGAGAGGTCTGAGGCATGAAAGGTGTGTCCCAGAGTTCACTACTAGAGTCCAGCTGAACTGAATGAAAAATTCTGGCTCTGCCTGAAGCAAATGGCTTCACTTTTGCAGTCTCCACTTCCTCATCTCTAAGACTGGGCCATCACACCTTACAGAGTTATTTTGAAAATTAAATAAAATACAGGTATCTATTCCTGGTACATGGTAGGCACTCAACAAATAGAACTATATTATTAAACTAGAGGCCCAGTGCTTGAAAATTCATTCACTGGAGGGGGGTCCCTCAGCCCGGCCTGCCTCCTCTCACAGTCTGGGAGCCCTCAGGGGCGGGAGGTAACCTGGCGATCACGGAAAGATGACGCCCCATCACACCTCTGTTGCTGCCATGCTGGCAGTGCAAGCCTCAGCCAACCCTGGTTACCTGAGCCTCAGTGGGGCAGCCACCAACCAAGGCTCGCCTGCACCTTGGGCGTCGGTTGGCCCTGGGCAGCTGGGGAGCTGAGGGCAGGTCCGGCTACACTGTGCGCCAGCCACCCCACCCCCCTGGCGGGGCTGAAAGGACTGGGGGACTCTGGCGGGGCTGAGGGGACTGGGTGTCGCCATCTTGTGGCTATGTCACCAGCTTTGTGATGGTGTGATGGTCAATTTGCATATTCTCTCTTTATTACATAGAATAGAGAGGAAACTAGTAATATGAGAACGAGAAAAGTAAGGAGTAAAAGGGTATGAAAATAGAAGAGTACCCAGTAAGAAAGACTATTTCTCATTTCAATGGGCTCCAAACAGGATATTCAAAAGGTTTAACACATTGTTCTTTTGAAGCATAATATTTATTTGGATGCATTCTGGTATGTTTGTGAAACATTATATCTGGCTGTTTTGTATTCATACCACAAATGTGAGCCTGTAAACTGGCACATAAAAGGAAATTGTAGAATGGGAGGGCTGGGGATAGCCACTGTCAGGAGGCAGGTGTCAGGAAGTGGGTGTGAGAAACTGGCCTTTGATTTCATGCCTTCAAGATCAAAAGTGGGGCCTAATCTAAGTCAACAGCCTTTTAAAGTGAAGCAACAATGTAAAAATTCACTGCAAAGAGAAGGTTCGAGCTTGTTAAAAGCAAGTGCACCTTGTTTAGCGTAAGAGACTTCATGAGATGCCAGGTTAAAACAGCTTAAAGATTTTATTTCCAAATACAGATAAGCCAACATGACCTCTAATACTTGAGTTTATTGAGGCTAAATTTATAATAACAATAAGAAAGCAGCAAGTGGATCAAAGGATCAAAAAGCCACAAGTCTCCCTGAAGCACTCTTCAAACATGCATTTCAAAATCTATCCCAATACGTTGTTCTGGATTCCGTGACCCTGATGAAGGGCCCTATAACCTTGAGAATATTTTGACATAACAGATTTTAGACCTAATATGTCATTTTAAATCATCCCATTCAGCCATCTTTAATTTCTCTCATTTCTATACCTCCTCATGATTTTTACCATATCTGCATACCACATGTACTTGTTTTTTTCCTTAAAGTTGATTCACTTTTTTTATTTTAATAAATTGAGCCTTATATTAGTAAAATCCCAGGTTTCATGCGATAGCTAAAAATTTTTGAAGCACATGTTAAAATAAACACATAACTAGTAAAAAAAAAAAGTTTACCCTGTGCCACCTCGTGTCTACACTTTTGGAAACAATGGTCTGCTTTGAATTTTTCATTTTGCAAATTGGGGAAATAAGACCCGAAGAGTTTAGCTGCTTCAGTTTTGTCAGTGATACAGTCAGGACTAGATTGCACCTGTTCCTGTATCAGTCTTTTCACAAGGAAGAAATAATGAACATCAGAACTTTAATGAACATCAGTATTAACACAGTTGGCATACTTTTGTGATTGGTTACTTGTATCCCTGCCTCTTTGAAAACCTGAAACTGTAAGAGTTTACAAATGTATTTAGGGAAGAGCAGTGATATTACAGTGTCTCTCTAACTTGGGTAATGTGTGGTCCCTTTTAAAGAAAAGCCCATTCTCAAGGACCTTGGTGTTGATTTACATTATTTCTAGCACAGGGTTACTTAATCTGTACAACCTTAAATCTAGGTATGAATTCCTTATATACAGCTAATATACAACTAACTTTAAAACCAAAGCAAATTCACAGATGAGATTAAAACAAAATTACAAACTCAGTCATTAGCAACATTTATCAACATGACAAAGGGTCTTGTTTTCCTAATCTGAATCAGAGTTTGAAATGTAAAATGGAGGGTGGAGGGGAAGAAAAGAAAAGAAAAGAAAAAGAAATGTAAAATGGAACTCACTTTTCTGGTTAGGGTTTTTTTGTTGTTGTTGTTTATTTTTTTAGTTTGGTCTGCCTTTACTTCCATGTGTGGGTTTATGATCTGGTTTTCTCATTGCTTTTCTCCCTTCAAACGGCCACAGAACCTGCGTTTGTACCATGTGTTGTGATATCATTTAGCCTTCATTTGGCTCAAACGGAATATAAAACCAAAAGTAATCTCTGAAATCATAAGACTGAACTTTAGTTATAAGATGGGCATTTGGGTGGTTGTCATTTAAAAGATACCAAAAGGACTTAAAATTTCTCAGATATCGCTGAAACCCGTTTGGCTCAATGGATAGAGCGTTGACCTGCGGACTGAAAGGTTCCGGGTTCAATTCCTGTCAAGGCCATGTACCTTGGTTGCGGGCACATCCCTGGTAGGGGGTGTGCAAGAGGCAGCTGATCAGTGATTCCCTCTCATCGATGTTTCTAGCTCTATATCCCTCTCTCTTCCTCTCTGTAGAAATCAATAAAATATATATTTTTAAAAAATTTCTCAGATATCTCCTATGTTGACAAATGTGTCTCAGGAACCATCGGGGCCCATTGCTCTGAGTTTTAGAAACACTGATGGCGTTGGACTTGCCTCCCATCAGGTAGCTGGGTTCCCAATCATGCTCTGCCCTCTACTGGCTGCATGGCTTGGGCAGAACCTTCTTTCTATATCTGTAAAATGAAAGTGTTCATTTAAAACAGTGGTCCCAACCCATAGTTCTAAGATTCTATAGCATGTAGAATTTGTTTAAAAAAAAAAAAAAGACATTACATGTATAAATAATTGGGTATGTGGTATGAGGAGAGTTGAAGAACTTTAAAACATTTATTTTTGTATTAAGTTCATATTCTATTTGTCTTAAGGTCCATCATATAGACTTGGAGCATTAAAAAATAAAACAAAACTGTAAGAATTACTGGCTCTTTCTTAGAGCCAATAGAATGGGGATGTTTTTATTATTAGAATTGCTCCATAGCCATTTAAAAAAAAAAAACACCTCCATTTTCTAAATATACTTAGATTCCAAACACATCAGTCAAAAGAATAAGATGATTTGGGATTTTGTTTTTAAATCCTCATGTATAAAACAAGAAGGTTTGAGTAAAAATATGATATAGGAGGGAAAACTCAAATGATTTTAAGTTTAAAAAACCTGCTTCAAAATGTTGGGGACAACACTTACTTAGAAGTAAATTCTAGGGCAGAAAGTACAGACTGCTCCTGAAATGAGCTTAGTTAAATAAAATTCCATGAAGTCTGAACAACATCAAGAGAAGTTATGTATCTTTCAACCTTTATTTCCTGTTCTTAGGCCTTCTAGCAATTTCTTTGTTTCTTTTGAAAAAGAAAGAGATGGTACCATTTCCTGTTGGAATCATCATCATATGTGGCTGGGGGTAAGTTAGTAGTCTTCTGTTTGTTTTCGTGTTCCTATATATACAGTGTTAAGCAATAAAATTTGACTTCCAGGGCTGAGAGAAAGGGTTTAGTAAGGCCACTGCTAGCAAAAGAGAAGACAGGTCTTGGGGCCTGGATTCTAAACTAGCAGCTGCATGGCTAGGTAGGAAAGACAACATGTCCATTGTCTGGCAGTTGGCAAGTGTTTTTATATATTAGGTAAGGGAAAGGGAGAAGAAAGGAGTAAGGTGTTGAAAGGATTTATGTTAGGTATAGGCAAAAGATTGGGAGAAAATGAAGTGGGCCAGCTCTGGGATAGGCACAGAGTCCACAAGAAGAAACGTCCGCTCCTGTGGATTGGCTGCGGGCAGCAGTCCGGAAAGGCCACGTGTAAACAAAAGAGCAGACTCCTAGAGTTTGATGGTGCTTGGCTAAAAACTAACCTGTGGAAGCAGGCCCCTAGGAGTCAATCCAACGTTCCAACAGATACACAGAGTGTGCGCAGTCTTCTGTTAGTTGGCCCCCAGCCATCCATTGACTAAACCGTTCTGTCTCTCTGTCTGCTGTAACTTAATTTAGGACATCTCAGAATTTTCTTCTTGTCAATAGTTACTATTCGTTATCTTTTCTCTCTAAACCCTTGTTATTCCAGAATCCCTGCTATCATTGTTGGTGTTCTTTTGATCACTGGAAAACATAATGGAGACAGCATTGACTCAGCCTTCTTCTATGGAAAAGAACAGGTGAGAAGAATGTATTGAAAGTTCTGTTCTTGAGAACGTCTCTCTTTTAGCTTGTTAATGTGTTTTTCTATACTTACTAGTACATTAAAATTAATTGTGAAAATCTATTCCAACTTACCACATATCACACGGGTGACCCCTACATCACTTTTTAAGTCATGTCTCAAACTGTGGTAAAGGTTTTATGTGTCTAAGTTTGTTTTTAGCTGAGGAATTCAGATGTTTGAAACTTACTGAGTCTTCTTAAACGCACTTGTGAATTAAGTTTAATTATGTTTCCTCTACTGGAGGAAAGAGTGAATAATTTAAAGCCATTTAATGAGTTAGCAATAATAATAAATGCCAAGTTCTTGATTTTTCAATCCTGAATAAATTTGAATTTCAGAACAAAAACTATCTGAGAGAAAATGTGCTTGAAAAGCTAGAGAAGGAGACTTGTGGGACCTGCTGAATCAGAAATTCCCCAGGGGGTGGGGCCCATAGATGTGTGTTTTAGAAAGCTCCTCAAATGATTTGGATTTCTTATGTTTTGTTTTGTAATTTTGAATTTTATTAGATCATTGTGAAAATAAATAAAATTATATACATAAAGGACTTAGACTGGTATTGCCATATAGCTAATACTCAGTAAATATTAGCTATAATTATTTATTTTTGGTATTATTACTATAACAGAGTCTCTAGTTGAAGTATGCTTAAACTATGTAATAAAGCAAGCAAAAACTTTGAAGAGAAGGGCTGCAGTTAACTCTAATTTTTCATCTCTTCCACACTCTTCTTTTTTAAGAACCATTGTTCTAGAGTATCTGTAGCTATGGAGCTATTGCATTTTCCACCAACAAAAGTACCCTTGACCTATTTGTCTGAGATTATGGAGACAGAATTGTGAAAGGTGGCTTTCTGTCTTTTTGGCAGATGATCACCACGTCGGTCACCCTGTTCTGCAGCATTGTGATAGCCAGCATTTCACTCATGTGCATGAACCGCACCTCCCAAGGCAGCTACGAAGATTTCAACCAGTCTCAGAACCGCGCGGCAGCCGGGTCTACGAACACTGCTTTTGAGGAGAGCCCAGTGCCAATAAACGAGCCCGAGCCTTTTACAAGTTCTATCCCAGAGACAAGTATGATCCTTAAGTATAAAGAAACTCTTTCATGCCCGTGTAGTCTGTGTCCTACATGTTTGGTTGAAGGGCACTTCCTTGAGCTACCTTGAATATCACAGGTATTTGTCAGATAAGGGACTTGAATGATAGTTGATAATAGAAAGGGCTTGCAAGTTCATTAGATTCTTGTTTATAAATCTTTTGTGAGCGCAATCTTTTGTTAAATCCTAAAACTTCCTTGGACTTGAAAGCTTTAGAGAAAAGTAACAACTTAAGGAAGGCGCTTTTTAGGAAACTAAGCATCTATACATATTAATGTAACAACTATCAGGGAAGCACCATCTATAAAATGCTAAAGGAGACCTGACTAACACAGGGTTAATAGCATGTCAGGAGTTGGCAATATGAAATCAAAGGTTCATTTAATAAAAGGGAAGGCTAGTGGTCTACTTACTGGCATGTATCCAAGTTATGTTTGAAGGCAAAAACTGCCATAGTAATTTTCTTGTTGGCCATAATCTGTGTGTGTGTGTGTGTGTGTGTGTGTGTGTGTGTGTGTGAGAGAGAGACTTCTGTGACTAAATAGAGGAAAACTTACAATTCTGTAGAAGATAACCAATCTGCTTATAAACCAGCAAGAGGTTTTTAGCAGTATTTTATTTAAAAAATTATAATTGGCGTGTGTGTGTGTGTGTATGTGTGTGTATATGTGTGTGTGTGTATGTGTGTGTGTGTGTGTGTGTGTGTGTGTGTGACTTCTGTGACTAAATAGAGGAAAACTTAACAATTCTGTAGAAGATAACCAATCTACTTATAAACCAGCAAGAGGATTTTAGCAGTATTTTATTTAAAAAATTATAATTGGCCGAAACCGGTTTGGCTCAGTGGATAGAGCGTCAGCCTGCGGACTCAAGGGTCCCAGGTTCGATTCCCGTCAAGGTCATGTACCTTGGTTGCGGGCACATCCCCAGTGGGGGGTGTGCAGGAGGCAGCCGATCGATGACTCTCTCTCATCGATGTTCCTAACTCTCTATCCCTCTCCCTTCCTCTCTGTGAAGAATCAATAAAATATAAATTAAAAAAACCTAAGAAATTATAATTGTTTTTACTACATCTTCTAAATTAGTAGGAGATGTGTACTTGAAAGCAGTGAGTTTTGAACTAAACCTAAAGGATTAGAGTATTTAGATGAATTTTTTAAAAAGTGGTAAGTCCCTGTCACACTAGGCCTGGAGACCCCAAATAAGCATGGGGCTTGCGGATGCCACTACAGACCTGTTCTGAGAGAAGGGCCTTTGCTGAATGGTGGGAGGGATTGTTAGACAGACAGAAGGGTCAAGCCAGAGAGAGATTCCAAATTTGGACAGAGGAATTTGGATGAACTACCACAAGCAATAGAGCATTAAGGACCTGTTTTTGATGAGTTGAGTGATGAAATAAAAGCTGTGTTTTAGGAAAGCGTTCGAATTATCTGAGTTCCCAAAGCACAGTGGAAACTAATGGAACAGCATGGATGAAAACGTTTTTCCTTGTGTCACAGGGTGAGAAGACAATGTTTAAGGGAGCTGATCCTGTCTGCCTCTCTTAGTGTTAACTTTTCTGTATAAGTACATTTGAACACTTTTTGATAGATACCTTGTGACAACGTTTCCAATGAGACTGCATGAGAAATGTGTGTGTGTATAAGCGGATTTGTTTGTTTGGGTTTTTTGTTTGATCTTTGTTTTCTTTGGCCTCTCTTGAAGTTGTCCGTTTCTGTGGTGGGTGGGCTCTGTCCTCACGTGTCATTTGATCTCCACAGGGTGCTGCTCCTGCTCCCTGGGCAATGGTGAGTTGTGCTGCTCATCCACAGAGCCAGTGACAAACGTGAGCTCCAGTGGGCCTGCGACGCCTTCCTCTGAGAAAAGTGAGTACCCCTGGGTCCCGAGGATGGGCTATAAAAGCTACACTGTGTAAGAACATGTGTCCTCAGCCCCGGCCGATGGCTCAGTGGTTTAGAGTGTCATGCTAATACACCAAAATTGCAGGTTTGATCCCTGGTCAGGACACATACAAGAATCAACCAATGAATGCATAAATAAGTGGAACAACAAATTGATGTCTCTCTTTTTCTCTCTCTTTCTTAATCAATCAATAAAAATAAATAAAAGAATATGTGTTCTCAAATAAGATGGAGGAAAGTGCTAATAGGATAATCATGCATAGATAGAATACTCTGTTTAAAATCAAGTTTTTTATGATGTAGTAATAGGTAGTATTAGACACACACACACACACACACACACGCACACACATCAATTTTTCCAATAAATTTAATCTAAGAAGTGTAACCTAAATACCATTATTTTTGGGGGCCTTTTCTTGTCTTAGAAGCTGAGACTTCCTCCTCATCCTTTCCCCAGGGCAGAACTAATTAATTAGTGCTTAATTACATTTTTAATTCATATACTTAAAATATACCCTTTCTCATAAAAAAAGAAATCTTTAAAAATAACCTTTTGGCAGAGACTGAATCACATTTGTGGTCTGGATTTCAGATTATTTAAAACACATTTATGTGAAGTTATAGTAAACTGTTAGTTGATTATCTATACTAGTGTTTCCCAAACTTTTGACATATGTGTACCCATTCTATAATTTTCATAACGCTGAGTACCCCTCATCAAAAAAAAGATGTATTTTAATAACATCAAAATATATTTATTTTTTATTTTTTTGGTACCTACACAAAATAATAATAAACGAAAAATAAAATTATTCATAATAAAATATAAATAAAAGTTATATTGTAAATAACATTTATTTGCACAATGGACTATCTCACACCTCACAAGACTGTCTTGACTTGACTCATGAGAACGTAGAATTAGGCGCAGCTAAGCATGGTGCAGTGCATATCCCCACCAAACTCTTCCCATACCCTTGGGGGTACGCGTACCACACTTTGGGAAACACTGATCTATACTAATAAAAGGGTAATATGCTAATTAGACCAGGAGACCAGACATCTTCCTACTGTCCGACTTCCTTCCGGACAAAGCCACAGTGGTGAGGGCCAAGGCAGAGGAGGTTAGGGGCAATCAGGCCAGCAGGAGCGGGCAGTTGGGGGCCATGAGGCAGGCAGGGGAAGTTCAGTTGTGGTCATGAGGACGGCAGAGAAAGGCAGTTGGGGGCCATCAGGCCAGCAGGGGAGGGCAGTTGAGGGGAGAGAAGTTGGGGACCATCAGGCCTACAGGGGAGCGGTTGGGCGACGATCAAGCCAGTAGGCTGGCAAGTGGTTAGGAGCCAGCGGTCCCAGATTGCGAGAGGGATGTCCAACTGCAGTCAGACATCCCCCAAGGGGTCCTGAGTTGGAGAGGGTGCAGGCCAGACTAAGGGACCCCGCCCCCATATACGAATTTCATGCCCTGGGCCTCTAATATTAATGTATAATCAAAGTTTAAAGGGAAACAGTAAAAAGTCTTCTTTATAATGAAGCGTAAGTCAACCATATTGCATTATATTGGGTTTTTAAAATATTTTTTAATATATTTTTATTGATTTCAGAGAGAGGATTAAAGAGGGAATTAGAAACATCGATGATGAGAGAGAATCATCCCTTGCACGCCCCTACTGGGGATAGAGCTACAACCCGGGCATGTGCTCTGACTGGGAATTAAATGATGACCTTCTGGTTCATGACCCTCAACCTCAGAGCAACACCAGCCGGGCAGGCATTATGTTTTTATATCACAAATGCGAGGAGTATAAGAAACTAGAGGCCCAGTGCACGAAATTCGTGCAAGGGTGGGTCCCTAGGCCTGGCTGGCCGCTGATTAGGTTCCCCACCTCCCTGCCTCCTTACCTCCCCACCTCCTCTTACCCTCACCACCTGTGTGCTGCCACCATGAGGTTCCCCGTCTCCCTGCTTACCCCCGCCTCCTTTCCTCACCACCCGCATCCGCTGCCACTCACCCTCTATTTTAGAGTCCTGCCTGTGACTTGATTGGATTCTATATGTGAATAAAATATATGACATTTTTTATTTGGTTCCTTTATTTTATTTGATAAGTTTTAAACTCTTTAACGAAAGCTAAGTGGTAGTAGTAAACTTGTTTTACAGTTATCAAAATAGGGTATTCGTGACCAATATGTATGTTTATTATAAGTAAAACTTGAATTATTAATATATATATATGTATATATTACATTGTTGAATAGTGTAGAAGGGAACTATTGCATACTACTCATGATTTTGTTTGTGTATGTGTTGTTTTTTTTCCCCCTCAAATAAAAACACCCTACAAGTAGAACTCTCTTGAAACAACATGAAGAAGCCTTCCTCAGATTTCATCTGAAATAATATACTGGTTCAGAGCTGAATGTGCATATGTGGTGTTTTGCTTAGGAAGTCATTATGAATTTAAAATGCATTGAAATAAAAAGCTCTGATTACGAATTGTTGTACTTACTGTCTTATAGATGATCACTGTGAGAGTCGCTGTAACTCCCAGAGCTGCATATTAGTCCAGGAAGAAGAGCAGTATCTGCAGAGTGGAGACCAGCAACTGACTCGACATGTGTTGCTGTGTTTACTTCTCATTATTGGCCTGTTTGCTGTAAATGTTTCTTCCGATTTTGTTTTGGGGCCATTTCTTTACATGTTTGGCAAAGGTTTTATTAAGGCATCTGGGAAAAACTTAGTTGCTGCTTCCCAGGGGAGTGCCAGCTAGGCCCTCTGAATCCAAAATCTTGAGCTAAATGATTTTGGGGGGAAAGAGGAATGAATAATTTACATTACCGTGTTGCCTAAATGTCCCATAGCCTATTTTGCTGAGAACCACTTACTCATTCTATGCTCTGAACCTAGAATTTGATAAGACGAGGTATCTTCGTGATGTGTGCAGGGCCGCTTTTTCCTAGTGTACTCCTTGACTGACCTCAGCGGATAAGCACACCCGTGGTCTCTCATGAGACGTTCCTCGGATAAATAAGCTTTAAAAAATAATTTTTAAATTATGAAAATAACATAACCACTTCACATAGTAGATGTAAAATAGAGAAAAGAAGAAAACTATCCATCATACTACTGTCTTCTATATTTTAATACATGTTTCTAATCATATATACAGATTTATATTCTGCTTTGTCACTGAGTCAAGCATTTGCACGTTGCTGCATAGTTATTCATAACCATTACTTTTAATGGCTCCTCGGTAAACCACAGAGGAGATACATTATAATCAATTCCTTACAGAGCCTTCCTAGTTTTTAAAAATGCTCTCATAAACATTTCCTTATGATAGATTCTCCCATGTTGGGAAACTTGGATCAAATAGTATAAATATTTCTTTGCCTTTGGGTGCATTTTACTAAGTTGTTTTCCAAAGGAGCAGTATAGGTTTGTAAAGTATCCTCACCAAGATAGATTATTATAAACATTTTAACTAGATAATTTTATAGGCAAAATAGAGCCCTTTGTTTTTTAATGCACTTTTTAAAAAAACTATAAATGGTTTTTATAATTTCCTTTATGTCCTCTTTTGTGAATTGTCCATTGTTTTTATATAATTATTTTAGATGGCTCAAGTGTAACTTGCCTAAAAGTAGAAAATGGACCATATAACTTTACGAGGGACCCTCCTACCCTTTTCAAACTGGGATGCTCATTACACAGAATGATATCAGCCAGCACCATTTTAATTGCTGTTTAAGAACAAAAATCAAAAAGAAATGCTGCCAAAAATTGTTGCTTAGTGATGTGATCGTTTTCATTGTGTAGAACTAATTTTAAAATCAGTCCTGTCTCAGGCTATTCAGCAGTCCTGATATATTATGTAAGCTCTGTATTGTGGCTCATGTCTTCTTCAAATCTAATCAATCAGTCCTGTCTTAGGCTAGTCGGCAGTCCTGATATATTATGTAAGCTCTGTATTGTGGCTCGTGTCTTTTTGCTTCAAACCTGATCAGAACAGATGCTGTTTGAGTGGCATCTGTCAAGAGGAGGGGGTTGAAACTTCTTGTTTGAAAGACAAAGCCTCTATATTCTCTACCTGTTTTTCCCTTTCGTCTTTTTCCTCCCTAATTATTAAGTAGTAGGTAAGTTATTGTTCTGTGTTCTGGGTAGAGAGAAATGACTAGCTTATTTCATTTAAAAATACTATTTTCTCCTTCCTTTACAGAACCTTTCTAGTTGTTTATGGTGGCTATTCAACCAAGAGCCTGGGAGACTGTATGTTGAGTTACAGTTTTTCTGTGCTGTGTTTAACTTTGGCCAGGTATTTATTTCCTGAGAACTCCGAGAGGTTTTTGTCTGTCTGGATGGGGTGGTTGCGGGTGGCAGGACGGATGTGCTTTTTCTTTTAAATCAAAAGGGTTTCGTTGGTTTGCCAGCTGCTGGTCTGCATGACAGCTGACAGCTGCCGCCTGTCTCTAGGAGAGATGGATTATTATATTGGTTAAAGTCATCACAATGCACACTGAGTGTTACAGTCAGAAATACCAAATCGGTGTTTTTTTGTGTGTGTTTTTTTTGCTTTGGTTTTGAGATAAAGAATGATAATGTAAGCAGCAACAAGATGTTCCAAGCACTTTTTAAACTTCGTTGTGGTCTTAATAAGTCACTTTGGGAAAATGACTTACCTTCTCTGAGTCTTTAGTTCAGCCACTTAAATTGGTTTACATTATTTCACTTACATTTTGATATTTATTGAGCAATAGGTACTTAAATCTTTTCTAAAAATTATGAATTGGTGTATAATTCATGGCCAGGTAGAGATAGTGGTTACCATTCCTTGAGAGGATATAATATACTACCATTGGTAAGCATTTTATATTAACTACCCCATTTAAATATTCACAATACTTGCCAGGTAGACATTATCATCCTAGTTTAAAAATTAGGAACTAAAATTCTATGAAGAGCTAATACAATGGTGCTATTGTCTTTATGTCACTGTTAAAATGAATATTTAAGGATAAATAGCATTTTGCATATTGTAAAAATGTCTTTTATGTGCAAATTTCAAAATTTGATTCTGTAGTCAATCACTTCTTAATTAGAGAATATTAGTCCCCCAATTGAGTTTCAGGTGATTAAAAGTGCTATTTAAAATTATTGGGTTTTCCTATGAAATCTAAAAGAATTGGCCATGTGAATTAGTTAACATTTATCGATAGATATCCCTGCAAGTTTTTTCATAACATTAATTTTTTCGAAATATTTCGAGTTTGTTTTGCCATTATTGTGGCAGCATAAATGGCCATGTCTAGGTAGACAAGTGACCTCAGACAATTTATTACAGACAGACATGAGATAAAGGCTACTTGATGCCCATCTTTCATTGGGATACTAAGATCAGATTTTGTGCTCAAGAACTATAAAATGCTAGGTGGAAAAATCCTAGCCTCACTCAGCATTTTGCCTTTTTAAAGCCTACTCCCAGCTGAGCCATCCCAGCACTGGGAAAGCTTCCCAAACAAAAACAAATGCCAGAATGTTGCCTTTGAAATACTGCCCCCGCAGCTATGGCTCAAGAGCTTCAAAGGCGTAAGGGAGATGCCACAACCTTCCCACACACACACCCTGCACTCCCACATCCCATTTTTCTCTTGGGGATGTATTGAGTGCTGTAGTTAGATCATTCCCTTGTGGTTATTTTAGTTCTGGGTGAAGTAAGGCAGGTCCTCATGTAATATATTGCATTCTCCATCCCAACTCCCACCCACCTGCACTTAGATCCTTACCCCATTGTGCCTGACAGATAGCAGCTCCCAACTTCCTGTCTCCCTCAGAGGCCTGATCATGGCTCATATCTGTTGCCAGTTTGCCTCACCTCCTTTCAAGCCCTTCCACTAAGTCCCAGCTAGCCAGTTTCATTTCACACAAGTTTTATTTAGTTGCTGCATTATAATCAGATACTACAGCATTTTTAAATCCTGTAATTTCTGAAGTTTCAATAGAAAATTAATAAGGAAACACTTAAGTACAATGTGAAATATTTTTTCTTTTTTAAAAGGGAAAAACAAAACTATATAGCCCCAAATGTTTTCATTTTCTTCAGCAAGCCAGCACATACGTATGGTTGCTTCGCACTGGTTCACATCACCCATCATGATTAGCAGGACAGATGATGGGAAGAGGCAGCCAAATATCATACTTGCCTCCAGGCACTAAATTTTAGAAGGTCTTCCTGTACATTCTATTTAAAATGTTGCTTTAATCATACACATTTGCTTTCCCCAAGCACTAAATTTGGTGGCTTACATTTCTGTCTTGAAAGGTTATTGTTGTATTCATAAAATCTAATTTTTTTTTCTTCCATAGGGATTTATTTCCTTTGGCATCTTTGGATTGGACAAACATTTAATCATTCGACCTTTCAAAAGAAGGTAAATTTATTTGGGGAGGGAGGGGAGAATCTATATCTGTAGATGTTGCCGGAGGAAATGAGGCCCTTTTCATGAAGTCGAAAGAAAAGCATTCCAGGGACCCACGTATGGGAGGATAAGGTTTAGTGGTGAGGTTTATTGTAGAAAGAAAATCAAAGGACTGTCCCGGGGCAGTTCCGTCCTGCTGTGAATGAAGTCCAGCCTTGTCTTCATCAAGCACAGAACAAAGACAGTGCCCAGAAATTATGTAATTTGGTTCAGTCCATGTGAAAGCTTAGTTGCGTTCAGCCTCTGACATCATCCGACTAGCTTAGCTTCGGTTCCTGGCTGTCCTCCAGCTGGCGCTGCGGGACACGGGCTCACACTTGGAGCCCAGGATGTATGCGTACCCCAGGGGGCTTCTCGGGCCACGTGGCTGCTATGGAAAGAAGTGGCAGGAACAAAGGGGGGAGAGCCCGTGTTACAGAGGGAGAACTTTGTTAAGCTGATTCTATTATCTTGGGCTTGGTAAGGAGTAGTTGCTTTTTCAAACTAACCAATCAGCTTCCTAATCTTTCATGGGCTTCTGCTGGTTCCTCCCCCCTAAGAAATCCATTTCCTAGATCTCCCAGCGTTCTGTGTCCCTTACCCGATCCGATCCTTTTCCCAAGCTTGGCTCTTACTGCACATGCTTCATAGTAGAAACCATCTCCCTCTGCACCATCTTGTCTTTGACTGGGCATGCACCGCCCACCAGAGGAATTTCTTTATTTTTTAATAAAAATATATTTTATTGATTTTTTTACAGAGAGGAAGAGAGAGAAGGACAGAGAGTTAGAAACATCGATGAGAGAGACATCGATCAGCCGCCTCCTGCACACCCTCACGGGGGATGTGCCTGCAACCAAGGTACATGCCCTTGGCCGGAATTGAACCTGGGATCCTTCAGTCCGCAGACCGACGCTCCATCCACTGAGCCAAACCGCTTTCGGCTCAGCAGAGGAATTTCTCCTGCTGTTTTTATTCCTTCTGCGGAAGTGACCTGTCAGACCCATACCGCCCGTGCAGGGATCAGTTCCTGGTGCGGCGGTGCCCTGGGAAGCCTACAAATGCTGCACCTTCCTGGCGAAGCAGCTTCGGACTCAGCTCCCCAGTTGATTAGGCTTCTTAATGTCTGATTCCCTTTGTTCCCTTCCTTTATTAGTATCTACCTACCTACCCTGACGTAAAGGTGATGACAAAACCACCTGTTAAGATACTGATATTTTTAAGTCTTTAGTAACTAACTGCTGGGAGACCACAGAAAGTGTAAACAACCGCCACCGAAAGGTGATCTGCTGATTCGCATATTTGTTGTAAATAATTGCACCGAAGATATTAGAAGAAAACTATTATCAAACCAACTGCCCTCCCCAATCCAACACTGTAATTTGCATTTTAACCAGAAGTAAGGGATGCCGGTTTCTATCAGCGCCATTAACTACATAAAGTAAAATCAAATTTGAAAATTTATGTAGAAATGGAATAATTGTTAATGTGCCCCCAAAGGTCTATATTTGATTGTCTTTCTCCTTTGACCACAGAATTTCTCTATCAAATGGACAATTTGAAGAAAGCTCAAGTTTTCATTCTAAATTTTTGAGTTTTCATAGCTGGTGAAGTGTTGCTTTGAATTCAGATTGGAAATTTCTTTATGAAAAATAATGAAGGGAGCCCTAGCCAGTTGGCTCAGTGGATAGAGCATCAGTCTGTGGACTGAAAGGTCCCAGGCTCAATTCCAATTAAGGGCGCATAACATAGTTGCAGGTGCTCCCCAGCCGAGGCCCTGTCAGGTTGCATGCCAGAGGCAACCAATCCATGTGTTTCTTCTTTCCCTCTCTTCCCCTCTCCCTAAAATTCAATGGAAAAATATCCTCAGGTGAGGATTAAAAAAAAAAGAAGAAGAAGAAAAGAAAAACGAAGTGAGAATACTCTAACTTGTGGGTGGGAGAAATGGTAGGGGAGGGGTTTTTAAAAATTCTTGTACTTATAAGTGCTATAAGTGTACTATAAGGGCATTTCTGCTATTAATTATATAAAAAGTACCCAGTAAATACTGTTATTTCTTACTTCTTCTTTTTCATCATCATTGATATCATCATTAAGATATAGTTGCTAGAGTCATAATCCTGTCACGGGAGAGGAAAAGCATAATAGAAAAGTCACTGAACCTAGTTAGCAGCTTCATAATATTAGTCAATTAAATCAGTCAACAGAGCCAAGCCCGTGTGGGTCAGTGGTTGAGCATCCTCCTATGGACCAGGTCACCGCACATAACTGGGCTTCAGGCTCAATCTCCAGTAGGGGGCATGCAGGAGGTGGCAGATCAATGATTCTCTCTCATAATTGATGTTTCTATCCCTCTCCCTTCTTCTCTGGAATCAATAAAAAGTAGATATTTTAGCCAAAACCGGTTTGGCCAGTGGATAGAGCGTCGGCCTGCGGACTGAGAGGTCCGGGGTTTGATTCCGGTCAAGGGCATGTACCTTGGTTGTGGGCACATCCCCAGTGGGGGGTGTGCAGGAGGCAGCTGATCAATGATTCTCTCTCATTGATGTTTCTAACTCTCTATCCCTCTCTCTTCTTCTCTGTAAAAAGTCAATAAAATATATATTTTTAAATAGATATTTTTAAAAGTGAAGTAACATTTTTTAAAATTGTCTGGGGCAAAAAAAAAATTGTCTGGGCTGGCAGAAACAGAATTGTTCTGAACTCCAGATTCTATCATGTGCCTTTTGGGTACCGAAGGAAAGTGATTAAATAAAATAATTGATCTCTGTAAATTATTTTTGCATTTCAAACAGTAGCATGTAGGATAAGAAACTTCATTTATGGTAGAAACTGAAATGGGTCAAACATGTCTGGAGGTTATTTTATAAAATGTCCAGAACAATTTAATAAAGTACCCCACAGCACTCCATCTTACTCCCACCCCAGCCTACTTCGAACAGGAAACTGACTGCAAGCTAAGCGTGTGTCTGCTGCAGACAGTACTGACGCCTGGGTGTTGCCGGTGACAGCCTCAGTGAATGGCAGCTTTGAAACAGCTTGTGGATGGGGTAATAAGCAGGGCGGGTTCTCTCAGTGCCTTTCTTGCTTTAAAAACGGTCTCCTTCAATTTTGGCTTTCAGACTTGAATTTCTGTGGAACAATAAAGAAACAGCAGGAAACAGGGATTCTCCTGTTCCCGAGGAAATAAAAATGACCTGTCAACAATTTATCCATTACCACCGTGACCTCTGTATCCAAAACATAGTCAAAGAGAGAAGGTGAGTATAGGTTCCCGATAATTATATTTTATGTGATAATTTTGGTTTATAATGCAGTTGTGCCTACATGATTGTTCTTTTTAATATCATATATACATGCAATAATTAAAATAGTACGGGTCATTTTATAGTTTTAAGAAATAGCATACTATAAGAGCCATTATCACTTATTTTTATAAGTTTAAATGTCAGATAACTTCCCGATTTCCATATAAAATGGAAAAACGTAAGAAGGAACCAAAATGTACTTGAATATTAACATTCACTTCATGTTGACTATTAGTGTCTTTCACAAAACTTTGAAATACATTGGATTTAGAAGTGATTTTTGTATTCCCCAGCTCTAGTTATTTCATATTACTAATGAAATTGTCAAGAAAATGAAGTAAAATTTCTTCTCTTAATCAATTCTGCTGCTTGCTATTTACAGTAGCCAAGATATAGAAGCAACTCAAGTGCCCATCAATAAATGAGCTGGTAAAAAAAAGCAGTGGTACACATGTACAATGGAATATTACTCACCATAAAAAATGAAATTTTAACATTTATAACAGCATGGTTAGACATAGAGGGTGAAATATGTCAAACAGAGAAAGATAAATACCATATGATTTCAATTATATGTGGGATCTAAAGAGCAAAATAAATAAGCAAACAAAATATAAATAGTCTCACAGATATAGAGAACAGACTGGTGGTTGCCAGAGAGAAGGGGAATTGGGGGACTGGGTAAAAGGGTGCAGGGAGTATGAAGTGCAAATTGGTGGTTACAAAATAGTCACAGGGATGTAAAGTACAGGCTCAGGCAGTGGTTGCCAACCTTTCGGACCGGACCACTGATTGGTGACTGCTGGCCTAGGGAATATATTCAGTAATCTATACTAATAAAAGCCAAGGTAGTTCTCCTGCCCTCACATGATGCGCTCATGTCATCACAAGATGGCCACCACAAGATGGCTGGCAGGAGAAGGCAGTTGTGGGCAATCAGGATGGCAAGGAAAGGCAGTTGGGGGCAACCAGGTCTGCAGGAGAGGGCAGTTGGGGGTGATCAGGGTGGCAAGGGAATGGTTAGGGGGCAATCGGGCTAGCAGGCAGAAGTGGTTAGGAGCCAGCAGTCCCGGATTGTGAGAGGGATGTCCAACTGCCTGTTTAGGTCCAGGCCTAAAATGGCAGTCGGACATCCCCTGAGGGGCCCCAGATTGGAGAGGGTGCAGGCTGGGCTGAGGGGCACTTTCCTGTGCACAAATTTCATGCACCAGGCCTCTAATCTATACATACATACATATATATAAAAAGCCTAATATGCTAAGTGTCCGACTGTTCCTTAGACTGTCATGATACACACTGACCACCAGGGGCCAGACTCTCTGATCAGTAGGTTAGCTTGCTGCTGGGGTCCAGCTGATGGGGACTGGGTGAGATGGGCTAGACATGCCCTGGAGCCCTCCCATGGTCCCTCCCTGGCCCTGATCATGCACTGATGGGGGTCCCTTGGCTTAGCCTGTGCTCTCTAGCAATCCAGGGCCCCTCAGGGGATGTTGGGGAGCCAGTTTTGGCCACATTCCTGCAGGCCAGGCCAAGGGATCCCACTGGTGCACTAATCTGCACTGGACCTCTAGTATTTTAATAACTATGTATGGTGCCAGGTAGATACTGAAATATCAGGGCAATCACTTTGTAAAGTATAGGACTGTCTAACCACTATACTGTACACCTGAAATTAATATAAAATAATATTGATATAAACTTTAATTGAAAAATAAAAATGCTTCAGTCTTTAAAAAGCAGTTTGTTTCACAGAAAAATTAAAAGTACAAATATATCCCTCCAAAAAGAACTACTAGACTAAAAATTTTTCATTCTCATCTTATTTAAGAATTTCCTTTCACAGCATGTAAAGTATTTTTTTAGCATGTGCATCACGGTGTAAATTAGTGTGTGGAGGACAGAAAAACCACTCTTATCCTTGATCTGATCTTTCCAGTTGTGTAGCCAGTAAGCCACTGTGGCTATTTAAATGTGGCTGGTGTAATGGAGAAACTGAATATCTCCTTTTAATAAACTTAAACTAAAAATTCACTGAAAATTTTTAATTCTGCTGCTTATTTTTCACCTCAAGTTCTAACCTTTAGTCTAAGGTATCATATTTATTCTTCTGATCCTCAAGATATGGAGTATGCAGTAGGAAATCAAAAAATAAATGTTACCAATATTTTTAGTTGTAAAAAGAGATAAAAAATAAACCAGAAAACCAAGTACTTTTATGTCTATAACTTGAGAAAATTTTTCATGTATATTAGCCTCTTTTCTAATTTTTTTTTCTTTTCTAATTTTTATATTAAAATCTAATGTATATTCATTTGTGGTTAAATGTTTTAAGATTTTTGTCACCGATTCTTTATTTCATCTTAATTTTCTTTTTTTAAATTTGTTTATTGGTGCAAGTACTACAGATGTCCCCTTTTTTTCCCATTGACCCCCTCCACCCTGCACCCACCCCTCCCAGGCCTTCATAATGCAATTGTCTGTGTCCCTGGGCTATGCATATCTATATATATAAAATCCTAAGCAACTGTTTCAACAAGTTGATCGAACAACCTAACAACCGGTCGGTCGCTATGATGGCTCAATGACCACCAGGGGGGCAGATGTTCAATGCAGAAGCTGCCCCCTGGTGGTCAGTGTGCTCCCGCAGCCAACCTCCCACAGCTGGCCAACCTCCTGCAGTCCCTCCCCCCAGCTTGCCCAGATCAGCCCCAATGGGCCCCAATCGCCAGCCAGGTGAAGGTATCCCATCTGAGCATGAATTTGTGCACTGGGCCTCTAGTATGCATAGAAGTGCCCCAGTCATTTCATCTTGATTTTCATCCACTGTTTCGTTTTGTCAAGCACTTTGGGTTTTACAGCTTGACTGATTCTTCTGAACAGATTCATATTATCTATTGCACATTCTATGAAAATGTACAGAATTCTTTTGGGGTTTTGGTGGGGTTTTTTTACATTTCTTTCCCTTATTTGTTTTTACTTGAGACACCCCACATTTGCATTAGGAAGGACATTTTAATACATTTTAAATATCTTAGATTTGTAACAAAACTAATCTCACTTATCCTTCCCTTGTTTCCTAATGCAGCAAATTGCTGGCATATCATCAGTAAATCTGTCTTGGCTGCTGAGGGCAAGAAGAAAGGCTATTCATGGGTAGTGTGATAAGCAGAAAATACAAAGTTTGATTGGAGTGGTTTAGTTAAAATTGTCCTTCTTAAGGAGCTTGTAAAAATATTATTTAATGTTTCTGAGATAAATTACTTGTAACTATGCATATAACTTACTAAATATATAATATTCAGCTGTGTGCAGAATGTATCTGATCTTAAAAGGCCATTTACTATAAAAAGAATTTTTATTTGTAGATGAATTTACGTTATCTGAGTGGATTTTTTTGGTTTAAGCATTTCCGTTTTCACAGGTGTTATTGGCATTTTTTTCTCCAGTGGGTCTTTCTAGGATTACGTGAGTTAAACCTTTATACTCAGAAGGGGTCGTTCCTGCCACAGTTTTAACTATCATGCTGTCTTTCCCTGTCTCCTCCTATTTTCCCTTGCTTGTCTTCTGTCACGCAGTGCTGATACCAAGTTTACAGACCATATGGGTGAATCATTCCTTTGACATACAGGTGTGGTGCAAAGACTTCGGCTGGGACCTTCTGTGGCTGTGACCTGGTGAACTGGCTAATCGAAGTTGGCCTCGCCTCTGACCGTGGTGAAGCTGTTATATATGGAGACAGACTGGTGCAAGGAGGAGTCATCCAACATATCACCAATGACTATGAGTTTCGCGATGAGTACTTGTTTTACAGATTTCTCCAAAAGAGCCCTGAACAGAGTCCTCCTGTTTTTAATGCAACCACAACCCAGCAGGAAAGCTATAAAGAAATTGAGCATTGATCCCTGTCCCCTAAGACCTAAGTTATGAAGGAGAGAAGCCCACATGAAGTTGTACCCAGCCCCACGTGTGTTCTCTGCCCCTCAGGTGCCTCTTCTGTAAAACATGTGTGTTCCCATCCCGTGCTAACATTCTGTGATTTTATGTGTATGTAAAGCACACAGGAAACTCACTTTAGAAAAAATTTAAAATTCTGAATGAATATAATAACTAATTGTTAAATAATTATTTAAAACTAATTACGCCAACATTTTAAAACATTGCTTCCTACAGCCGTTTGCTCTAATTTCAAAATCAATATCCAATTTACTATCCCTTTCAACTGCCAAATTTGGCAGGTATATTGCTAGTAGAAAATGGACTTTAAATTATGACAACTTTGCACATATTGATAGCACCTCCTAAAAAAAGGATTTTATGGCTTCTAATAAGAGGCCTTCTTATTGTATTTTCTCCATTTCCTTGACAAACAGTACTCATTAAAACTGGAAACACTATTTTTTAAGGTTCATCTTTTCATGTTTTTCTATCCATAATCCTAACTGTGCCATTAGGAGAGCAATAAGAACTTCAATAAATCTTATCATCTACATAACCCATCAACAGAAGTATAGTTTCATCCTTAACTTTTATGTTAAAAATAATTTGAGATTTGTTCAAATTTTATCAAAAAAGCTATTGCTATGTGATGTATCATTTATGCCATTTGCACAAAGCATCACAGTGTGGAAGGATAACTCTGTTACTTTATTCCTTGGAATTAAAAAGAAGAAAAAAACCCATGTACTTCAAGCCAAGATTTTCAAATTCTAAGCCTAACATCCTACTTTTACATTTAGAATTTAGTCTTTCCTGTGTCCATGCATAAAAAAATCAGTAAATCTGAAGATTACTAAGTGTTGCCCTCAGATAAGCTTTATGTTACTTCAGTAAATTAAAAAGAAAATCTATGCACATGACCTTTAAACCTCTACTTATTAGGTGTCAGTTTTAGTTTAACTTATTTAAAACATGTTTTAAATATTTATTTATCATGCTTTCAGTGTCTCATATGTAAAAATCATGTAGAAAATAATTTATAGGGATAAGTCATTTAATAAATACATTTTTTAAACCTGCATGGAAGCCTAATGTATTTAGCAAGTACAGGCATACCTTGGAGATAGTGTGTATTTGGTTTCAGACCACCACAATAAAGAAAATATTGAAGCCAAAACCGGTTTGGCTCAGTGAATAGAGCATCTGCCTGCGGATTGAAGGGTCCCGGGTTCGATTCAGGTCAAGGGCATATACCTTGGTTGCGGGCACTTCCCCAGTAGAGGGTGTGCAGGAGGCAGCTGATCGATGTTTGTCTCTCATTGATGTTTCTAGCTCTCTGTCCCTCTCCCTTCCTCTCTGTAAAAAAAAAATCAAAATATATTTTTTTAAAAGAAAATATTGAAGTAAAGTCACACAAATGTTTTGTTTCCCAATGCATATAAAAGTTATGTCTGCCGAAACCGGTTTGGCTCAGTGGTAGAGCGTCGGTCTGCAGACTGAAAGGTCCCGGGTTCGATTCCAGTCAAGGGCATGTACCTTGGTTGCGGGCACATCCCCGGTGCGGGGTATGCAAGAGGCAGCTGGTCGATGTTTCTCTCTCATCGACGTTTCTAGCTTTCTATCTCTCTCCCTTCCTCTCTGTAAAATATCAATAAAATATATTTTTAAAAAAACAAAAAAAAGTTATGTCTACCCTATACTGTAGTCTGTTAAGTGTGCATAGCATTATGCCTGAGAAACAATGCACACACCTGAATCATAATATACTTTATTGCTATAAAATGCTAATCATCATCTGAGCTTTCAGCAAGTTGTAACCTTTTTGCTGATGGAGGCTCTTCCCTTCAATTTGTGAAAAATGCAGTATCTGTGAAGTACCATAAAGCAAAACTCAGTAAAACAAGGTATGCCTGTAAATACATTAGTGTGATTAACCTATAGCAATTTTAAGTTATGAGTAGGGAATGAGGATGTTTTTCAGCAGAACTGTCTTGCTGCAGAACTTAAAAAAAAAAAAAAATGACCACAATGTAACTCTCAGACTGCTCAGGAGATAGCATAAAACCTCACTATTGTGCCAGGAGACTTCTATAGCTACAGCAAGAGATACTAACTCACATGCTTGTGGGCAACTCAAACTCAAGTGGAAAACTTGTGTTTGTGAACAAGTCATACTACACATGTTCAGTTATTTGCAAAAGCAGAATCAGCAGCATCTTTTTCCATGAGAGACATTAAAAGAAAACAAACAAACAAACAAAACCCTGGGTCAAAATGACTTGCAGTTTCAGAAAAAGAAGGCTTTTAAGAGATGTTTTTTAGGATTAAGGATATGTTAATTTTATTAAATTAAAATGTTTGTAACTTTTACTCTCTCACTGACAAAGTAAGTGTCTCAATAAAAACACCTATTTCAACTTGCATTGCCAACGTCTTTTCTTTGAGTAATCCGAATAAGGCAGAAGCCATCATAGAGGTATTTTAATGTTTTCTTAAATGGATCTCCTGAGATTGTTCCATTCTTCGTGACCCTGTGGGATATGTGCACAGGCCTTGCTCAATTATGCACTCAGTAAACTCTTTTTATTGATTCACATATTTCATAATTTCTAACATGCAGGGTCATAGCTGGAAAAATTATGAAACAATTTTGACTAAAATCTACCACTTGTATGCTAGTCTTCAACATGATCAATTGTTCTTTTCTTTGTTCTCAGTGAGTAATTCCATGACTAGCTTGTGCTTAAATTTGAATATTTTTAGAATAAGGTCAAGTGTACTTGGCATTTTCAGAATAGCGATTAATGGTAAGTTTCCAAAGAAAAATGTAAATTTATTATTTAACATGTTTCCTATGCAGAATATAGCTCTTAGGTTTTGTCTCTTCATATTTCATATTATGGAAAATACTATATTACTTTAGACCAATGGACATAAGTAGTCAAGTGGTGAATGATGATTAGAAACACAGTTCAGGATCAGAAATGTTATCACCATTCTTCAGGAAAAGATAGAATGACAAATTTCTACACGTGGTATGCTAAAAGCCAGAAGTCATTAAAAAGAGAAAACATTCACTCTGTAGTACTTGTTTTTGGCAAGTTTTATAAGTAGGCAATAATTTTACAAAATTCTAGACTGCATAATTATTTCCATGGAAAATTTTTTTATTGAAGATTGGTATATAAATTAAGTTTTTCATCAAAGAACAAATGAGCTTTCTCTAAAATACTGGGTTTATTAGATTATTTCCTTGATTTATCACATAATTATAAATAATAAACATCATTTAAGGGTTGACCCAAATAAAAAACTAAATCTTAGCTACTACTTATTTTATTTTTAAGAAACACATGAAATTTAAGAAATTTAAAATCTTAAGTTGTCTAAAATATACTACAAGGCATTAATTACCCATTTAAGTACCAAATCCCAAATACCACGCTGGATTTATTGAGTGAAAGTGTCCTAAATTGTTTTATAAATTAATTTACATAACTTTATAATAATCCGTGTCTTTCTGGGGAGTTCTTATTCCTATTTTGAATATGGAAAAGGCAACAGGTTGACCTGAGACTTATCAAAGACTACCAAGTTGTACAGATTGATTGTCTACTTAATTTTCTTAACTTTACAGATTGAGAAGAGGTCTGTATAAATTTCCATTAATATTTGAATGTTCATTTAACAAAAGCTTGCACAGACAGAATAATGAACACTGAACATGCAACTATGGCAGGTGTGGGCAAACTACGGCCCGTTCGGCTGTTCTAAACTATTGAAATTTTTTTAAAAAAGAGACCGTACCCTTTTATGTAATGATGTTTACTTTGAATTTATATAGTTCACACAAACACTCCATCCATGCTTTTGTTCCAGCCCTCCGGTCCAGTTTAAGAACACATTGTGGCCCTCGAGTCAAAAAGTTTGTCCAGCCCTGAACTATGGGGAAAAATATGGTTCCTATCCTCATAAAGCTTCTATTTTACTGTGGGAAACAGATGTCAAATACATAACATTTGTGATCAGGATCACATGTGGCTCTGAGTATATTTAACAAGAAACCTGACGTGGTGTGGAGTAGGAAAAACTTCCCTGAGAAAATCATGTTTCAGTGAAACTCTAAAGGATAAAAAGAACTACTTACATAAAAAAGAGCAAATTAAATGAATGGTGGAAGCAGAGAGTACAGACATGATATCGAGACTGAGTACATTCAAGTATTGAAAAAGCAGCATTGCAGAAATTTTTAAAAACAACAGTGGCTTCCAGTCAAGATGGTGGCTTAGGTAAATGCGATACTAGAATCCTCCCACAACCACATGAGAATTGTAACTTAACTACAAACCAACCATCATTCAAAACCACCTGAAATCTAGCTGAAGTCCTTCAACTAAGGATTTCAAAAAGAAGCCACATGGAGACTGGTGGGCAGCTGGCTAGAGTTGCTTAGTTAGTTGTTGTTTGAGCATCATCATCCTATGCACCGAAAGGTTGCCAGTTAAATTCCCAGTCAGGGCACATGTCTGAGTTTTAGGTTCGTTCCCTAGTTGGGGCATGTATGGAAGGCAACCAAACAATGATTCTCTCTCATTTAATATTTCTTTTTTCCCTCTCTCTTTCTTCTTCTTTCTAAGCATGTCTTCAGGTAAAGATAAAAAATTAAAAAAAAAAAGACTGGTAGGCATGGCAAAGATGCTGTATGATTCTAACTGTATGATATTCTGGCAAAGGCAAAACTGGAGCCAATAAGACCTGTGGCTGCCAGGGGTTAAGAGGGGGAAGGATGAATAGGTATAGCACAGAGGATATTTAGAGCAGTGAAACTGGTGATACTATATTTGTGGACACATGTCATTACACATTTGTCCAAGCCCATAGAAAGTACAATAACTGAACCCTAATGTAAACTATGGATTTGGGTGATAATGATGTGTTAATGTAGGCTCATCAATTATAACAATCCTACTACTCTGGTGGGGGCAGTGGGGTGGTAGGTCGGAATGGAACATGAGGATATAGGAACTCTGTACTTTTGCTCTAAACCTAAAACTGCTCTAAAAAATAAGATCGTGGGGTTTGTGTTTTCTTTAGTTTTAGGAGGGAAATTCATGATTAAATTTATCATTTTAACAGATCCCTTTGGTTGCAGTGATTCTTGTGGGTGGAGATAAAGAATTAAGTTAACTGTAGTTGTCCAAGTGAGATGGTGCTAGTTTAGTCACAGGTGTATCAAAAGATAAAGTGAAAATGTGCTAGCCTTAGAGAAATAAGATTAAAAGTATGTGTCCCTGAATAAATCAATATACTGCTTACTCTTAGTTCCTCATATACTAAAATAGAGAAAGGGCCCTGATCAGTTTAGCTCAGTGGATAAAGTCAGCCTGTGGACTGAAGGGTCCAGATTCGATTCCAGTCAAGGGCATGTACCTTGGTTGTGGGCACATCCCCAGTAGGAGGTGTGCAGGAGGCAGCTGATGTTTCTCTCTCATTGATATTTCTAACTCTCTCCCTCTCCCTTCCTCTCTGTTAAAAAAAAAAAATCAATAAAATACATATTTTTAAAAAAAGAGAAAGGGAGGAAATATATGGGGTTTGGCCAATAGTCTTCATGATTTAGGGAGAATCTATCACTGAATCACACTTAAGGCAAACAGAATTAACTGAGAACCTGAGATAGCTATCATTTCTCTTTTAAATGGCAGTCTTGTATTAAACAAGAGCAATATCAGGCAGACTGTGGTTTTTATGAGAAAACTTTTAAATAATAATTTCCTGGGTACTCTTATATATAATGGTCCACTACTTCAGTAACAATCCTCGTTGCAATGATAGTGACTAATATGATGATATAATCAAAATCCTAAAATGGACATTTCTAGAAACCAATAAATATATAATGTTATTTTTAGTTGGGTTTTCTATTGTTTACTAGAGGCCTGATGCATGAAATTCATGTAAGAGTAGGCCTTCCTCGCCCTGGTTGCCAGCACCAGCTTCCCTTTGGCACCCAGGCTTTCCTCCAGGACCCGAGCTTCCCTCTGGCCACCAGCAGGCACCCAGGACCTGGGCTTCCCTCGCAGCCCCGGCTTCGTCCAGAAGGTCATCTGGAAGGACATCTGGTCTAATTAGCATATTATGCTTTTATTATTATAGATATTTACAACTTTGACCCTTATTCGGTAATCTCAATGTAATTTTTAAAAATAAATCTTTATTGTTCAGATTATAGACTTTCCTCTTTTTTTCCCCATAGCTCCCCTCACCAAGTTCCCACCCCACCCCATGCCCTTCCCCCCCACCCACTGTCCTCGTCCATAGGTGTAAGATTTTTGTCCAATCTCTTCCTGCACTCTCTTCCCCCCAAGAATTGAAATCAATGTAATTTTACCAAAGTTTTGTAAACTTTGGGCAGAGATTATTACTCATTTATAATGTCCACAATATATTATACATTAAAATGTTCATAATACACTGATAATTCTATTTCATTCTAACTATCTCCTTCCTATTTTTGTTTTCACAGAGTAAAAGATGTAAAGGATGAGAGAAATTTGAGACACAGAAATGGTATCTCCTATCCCATTTCCTAATCTCCCACACAAACTCTTGTAAAATATTAACATGAAATCCTACCAAGGGTTAGGGCCAAAAATGCTACATAATTATAGCTAAAGGCTCACTGGTCATCCAAGTCTTGACAAAGAGCATATGTGAGTTTAATAAAAGTACATTTTCAGAATGAATCTATATAATAAAAGCCTAAGTGACCATTACGACAGAATGACGAGTCACTATGATGCACACTGACCCCTGGAGGGCAGATGCTCAACACAGGAGCTGCCCCCTGGTGGTCAGTGCACTCCCACAGGGGGAGGGCCACTCAGGTAGAAGCCAGGTTCACAGCTAGCGAGCACAGTGGCGGTGGTGGTGGCGGGAGCCTCTCCTGACTCTACAGCAGCACTAAGGAGCAGCAAGCAGGCGGGCAGTAAGGAGCGAGGGCTCCAGGACTATGAGAGGGATGTCCAACTGCCGGCTTAGGCCCGCTCACAGGGAGTGGACATCCCCCTAGGGGTTCCGGACTGCAAGAGGGTACAGGCTGGGCTGAGAGACCACCTAAATTTCGTGCACTGGGCCTCTAGTACACTATAATAAGACTTAATGTATAAATCTGGAACACTTTGTTAGAGCTGGTTAGCATTTGTCTAAAGCACACAAAACTTTGCTAAGACAATTATTTTTCATTATTAAAGAAAAAAATTCTCTTGTAATTGAGGACAACACATAATTATAATAAACTTAAATCCATGAATTATTTTAATGTTTCACGATTTATGAAGAATTGAATATGTTATTTGAAAAAAGTTATTGTAGCTACAAAAAAAAATAACATGGGTCAATACCTGATGTAACAATTGGCTATCCCATAATATATGTGTCTAATTTCAATGTTATTTTCTTTCTTATTATTTCAGCAATTATATGCAGTTTTAATAGTCAAGCTATCACTTGAATGATATTAAAGAATAATCATATCTGCTTATGCTAGGTTCATATCATTTACCACGGTGATTGATTCTGACTTTGAGGAAGATTGTTGAGCATTTAGATGATCATTTAGAACTAATATTTAACTTATAAATTTGAATTTCATCTTTTGCACACTGAGGAAAAAGGTTAACAATTTTATCCACATCAAGATGCTTGTTTTGAAGGATTGATTTCATCTCTTTGAATATTTCTTTCTCCAGTTTTCTCATGTTCTCCAACACTGTTTTGGCTTTTTCCTGAACAATTAAAAATAACAATAAATGAGCACACACAAGTCTAACCAAATTCTAACCAACCTCTATAAGCAAGATTTGTTCATTCTGGTTTCTACTTCTTGTTTGGTTCCCTTCCTCCTATTCTTTAGATATAGAAGAAATAAAATTCTTTCAGAGAAAATCATTGTTCTAAAGGTCGAGTTATTTTATTAACCCCAAATTGTTAGTTATTTTTATAGAAAAAAAACAAGAATAATTATGAAGGATTAGTCTATAGGCAAGAAACCTAAAAGACAAATAAAAGAACTGTTGAAAATCTGATATTAATTATGTATGGGAATGCTGCTGAAAATTGAGGCTGAGATATTTTTATGAATTTGGATCTTCTATATTTAAAAATAATATTATCAGAATAAACAAAGGAAATAGCACAGTAATGTTCAAGGGAAGGAGCAACTAAAATATAAGAAAATGACTATAAAGTGAGCATGATTTTAAAAATTTGAACCATTATGTTCAAACAGCACAAAATAAAGATACTTAACATTATATACAATTGTCTTCTGAAGAAATTTCATTTCATATCAGTGAAGAAAAAATACATTTTGCCTATACATTGTTTTGGAATAATTGGTTACCTCTTTGGTAAACAAAGTTAGAATCTACTTTATAGCATATGCAAAATTAAATTCCAGATGAATTAAAAAACTAAATATTTTTTCAAACATATATACCCTACTGGAAGAAAATATAGAAGTTATCTTGAGGTAAGGTAGGCCTTTTGAAGCATGAAATCAAGATACTTTAAAGGAAAAGATTAACAAGTATAATTGACTAAATTTAAAATTTTTGTCTGTAAAAAAGTTAAATAAACAAGTTAAGATTAAAAATTTGAAATGTAATGAAGACTTACTATTCACATAGTTTGCTTCTTTGAGGCAGAAGATAAAACAACCAAGAATCAATTGAAAAATAAACCAAGGAAAAGGATAGGCAAGTCTTTTAAGAGGAAATACTAATGGCCAATAAACATATGAAGAAAATTTCAACCTCCTTAGTAGTCAACAAATATAAATTAAAACTGCAAGTAGGATTGACCTTCCCTAAGACACAGAAGTAGTTATTTGTAAAGCCGAGACTAGAACACAACTCTTTGTCACTTCTACCCTCAAATTCTATTATCTTTCCACTACTTTTTTTGTTAATCACTATTTCATGCCCATTAAATAAAGCCTAAAATAGCAACAGCTTTTAAAATTTTATTTCCGTATTACTTGGGAAAATATCAATCAGCAATTTAATTTAGTTTAACAAACATTTAGTAAGTCTACAAAACTCAGAACAGTACTGAGGGGAATGGAAACTGACAACTCTAGAAAACTACCAAAAGCGATTTGGGCAATGAGGAGGCTGCTGGGGAGGAGGAGTGAGGGGAAATCCCTCCAGAGCAGATACTCTGGAAACATATCACTGAGGACCTGGAGCAGAGGCCTCGTCACACTTCACAGTGTTGTGCTGGGTCTGGACAGGAAACGAAGCCCAGGGAGTGGATGGCAGGCACCTCTGGCCCAGTGGACTGGGCCCTAGTTAGCACACAGTGGACTCCTAGAACAAAATGCGTGCCTTTCACTTCATGCCACCAGACTACAAAGAAGTGTTTACTCTGTAAGTCAGAAGTGAAAACAAACTGGGCCCAGATAAAGCAAATAGGAGGTCTCTGCTTTAAGCATAAGCAAGGTGGGGATGGCAGGGAGAGGCATGGCAACTCTGCAAACATGGTACAGACAAAATAAAAACAAAAATAAAACGCATTTAATTCAGTTACTGTAGATAGAATATCAATACATATACCTTGATAAATTATAGGCAATAAAAACGAGGAGTGGTGGAAACAGGTGAAAAAAATGTATAAAATGGCCAATCTTTTCCTTCATAGCAGGGAATATGTTAAAAGCCTTAACGTAGCCCTTCCATTTCCTTCTAATCTTTTTTTTTTTTTTTTTTTAATCTCTGAGGAAGAGAGAGAAGAGGGCAGAAGAGGTATGGATATAAAATTATTAATCTATCCATCTGTCTATCTGCCCCCCAAAATACATCTGCTTATTTCTGAAGATAAGATTCTGGTGGTATTTTAATTTTCTATAGTCTTCTATAACGCTTACATTTTAAAATAATAAGCATTTATTGTTTTTTAAAAGCTCCAATTAATTATTATTATTTTAAGTCAATGAGGTCTTGGAATTTCAATTAAAATTAATCTGAACTGTATGCTTAAGAACATTATATAAGAGTCCGGATTAATTGCCCTCCAGTGGCTTTGTAATTTTGGGTGTGAGGTATATAATAAGCAAGCTACTTAAACTCTCTTGAAGTCTTAGATTCCTTATCAGTAAAATGGAGATGATAATAGTACCTACCTCACAAAGAGGCTGTGAAGGTTAAATGAAATATTCCATGTAGCCTAAACCGGTTTGGCTCAGTGGATAGAACGTCGGCCCATGGACTGAAAGGTCCCGGGTTCGATTCCGGTCAAGGGAACATACCTTGGTTGCGGGCACATCCCCGGTGGGGAGTGTGCAAGAGGCAGCTAGTCGATGTATCTCTCTCATCGACGTTTCTAACTCTCTATCCCTCTCAATTTATCTCTGTGTAAAATCAATAAAATATATTAAAAAAAAAGAAATATTCCATGTAATAGTACTATAGTGCTTGATGTATAATAGTGCTCAATAATAAGTAACTATTGATACTATGCTTAATATGCTAACCAAAATAGAGGTATACCACAGTCAAAGCATATAAACTATTTTTAAACATGTTTGTATATGAAGGAGGGAAAGAAAACTAAAATTCAAATATGAATTGGTTGCCCGGCTGATGTGGCTCAGTGGTTGAGCGATGGACCAGGAGGTCATGGTTTGAATACCTGGTCAGGGCACATGCCCAGGTTGCGGGCTCAATCCCCAGTGGGGGGCATGCAGGAGGCAGCCGATCAACAATTCTCATCATTGGAGTTTTCTCTCTCTCAATCTCCCTTCCTCTCTGAAATCAATAAAAATATTTTTTAAAAGACAAAACATGGGTTGATTCATATTTTAAACTATTTTTAATGATAAACATAGAAGATAATCTAATCATACCTCCTTGTTATTTATTACTTTCAATGCCTGTTGATGCTCTTGGTAGAGTGGGTGTCTTCTGTCAGGTTTAGTCTTAAAATGTACCTTCTTTTTAACTGGGTCTTCAACTTCAAATGTTGGTGAACTGGTGGTGTCCAGTAGTTGTGAAATATTTGGCACAAATATGAAAGGCTTAAAAACAGATCTAGAAGAAAAAATATTTTATTAAATTGTCACATGGGGAATTTTAAAATACTCATCATTATTCTAAATCTCGTAAGGTCCCCTCTAGTTAGATGTTTCTATTAACTTGTTACATACTAATGAGTTCCGGTCACATGAGTTGCAGCCATGCTGTCTTCCCTGGTATACTGGGATCTCCGTTAGGGCAGAGGACCGAGGTTTATTTAGCCTGTATTCCCATGCATTTAACAAAATGCCTGGCATGTAAATAGTGTCAAGTAAAATTATAGTTCATCAGAGGGTAAGAACAATTCTCAATGTTACAGATTGAGGATTAAGATTTTGGATGAAAATTAGCAACAGTATTAATAAGGGATTCACAGATTTTTCTTGAAAATATCTATCTATCTATCTATCTATCTATCTATCTATCTATATATATATAGAGAGAGAGAGAGAGAGAGAGAGGGAATCTCTCACTCTCTCTCTCTCTCTCTCTCTCTCTCTCTCTACTAAACAGGGAATATGCTAATTAGCCGGGCATCACAACCGCTGAGGAGGAGGCTGCATCAAGACTGCTCTGATGGAGCTGCACGCAGATGGGCAAGAGGGGACTGTGTGCCACCCCCAGCCCCAGTGATCATGGGCCCCAGTGATGGCGGGCCAGAGCAGAGACACAACACACAGGAGCATCTTCCCCCAGCCCAGCAGACACAATGCAGCGGCCAATGCTACGCAAATCAGGTGTGGGTCCCGGCCCCCTGCGGGGTGCCCCCTCACATGGCCGGAGGCAGGGCGCCTCCTTGCCTCTAGTCTCTAATAATATGAAAGACTGTAACACTGAAAGATCGTGAATATAAGATCATTTCTAAATGTAATTTGTATTAAGTTTTGTGAGAGATACTGACTTAAATCAAGATAGTCTATAAAAATCCTACTAAATTTGAACTGTTGCTATTTTAAGTTTTACATGAATGTATTTTCTAGATACGAGTTCATAAGGAACCATCTAAATCCAGCACACTACATCATTTACTTTTTTGTTAACTCTTAATCATCTAATATTATAATACTGAAATCTGCATAAGAAAACCTTTCAACTTTCTTTTCTTGACAATGTTAAATATACTTGGAAAAAGAGGATTTAGGAATGACTACATACAAGAAACTATTAACATTTTTTCCAACAAAAATGAGGATAGTTGCCAAAACCGGTTTGGCTTGGTGGATAGAGTGTCAGTCTGCGGATTCAAGGGTCCCAGGTTCGATTCTGATCAAGGGCATGTACCAGGAGGCAGCCAATCGATGTCTCTCTCTCATTGATGTTTCTAGCTTTCTATCCCTCTCCCTTCCTTTCTGTAAAAAATCAATAATATATATATTTTTTTCTTTTTTTTAATGAGGACAGTTATGGCATTTATGCACATACAGAAATGGTAGACGAAAACTTGAACTGATATGCATCCAAAAATTATTTTTGTATTTGTGTATTTGTGTTTTAAAAAAAAAATCCTAACAAAATCATCAACAGACTAAAGATTCTACCCTACCCCATGACCCCTTGCTGGTTTATAGTATTTTGTGACTTTACCTCTCAGGATCAGGAGTCCCAGTGAAGAAGTGAATGCAAGGAAAGTTGGAATCTTGAGGTAAAATAGAAACCATGCTTGCAGTGGTCAGGAATTCTCCCTCCATGTTAATGCCACTTGGTTTATCTCGGAGAATTTCCATCATTGTTTCAAAAGTTATGTTTCCTAAGAAAATAATTTTGAAAATCATCAAATATGCATAAATTTGCAGGTTGGTATCCTGCAAATATAAAATGCTTTCTATAATGATAATATATACACAAGAAGATATTCGTCTAGGTATAAATTAAGAGATTGACTATAAAACAAACCTTGGATTAGATTCATTCCACTGTTGCAAGAAAGATATTTTTTAAATCTAAAATATACAGTCTCAAACCATTATAGCAGGTAAAAATCTATGTAACTGCCTAAGAAGAAAAAATTAATAATACAAAATTAAATTCAATCTTACTGATCTTAAAAAATATTTTAAGGTGTATTCAGTTAGCAATGAACTGATGCTATCAATATTATCTGAATCAATCTATTCAGAAAACCAACCATTAAGGAAATAGTGTGCCTAGTTTCCAATACTAGTATTCAAGATGTTCTTTACAAAATAACAAATCATTTTTCCTATAATAATTTCTTGTGCCTGAAATTAATACTGTTATAGGAAAGTGTGAATTGTAGTCTGAATAGGAATGGATACACACACACACACACACACACACACACACACACACACACTAGAGGCCCGGTGCATGAAATTCGCTAGCAGGGTGGCCTAAGACCATCGGAAAACACAGATATTTACATTTATGATTCATAACAGTAGCAAAATTACAGTTATGAAGTAGCAACAAAAATAATTTTATATTTGGGGGTCACCACAACATGAGGAGCTGTATTAAAGGTCTCGGCATTAAAAAGGTTGAGAACCACTACTCTAAATAAACAAATAGTTTGGGGAAACTCTTAGCCAGTATCTTTTAAAATATTGCTTTTGCCCCTCCATATTCCCTCTCACTTTTCCTTCTGGGAATTTAACTACACATATGGGAAACCTTTTCACAGAGTCCCATATGCCTCTCATCCCTTCGTCTATATTTTCTAAACTTTTGTATCTGTTTTCATTAACTTCTTTTCTATTAATCTTCCAGTTCACTATTTTTTCTTCTATTATGTCTAATTTGTCGTTAAGCCAATCTATTTAGTTCTTCATTTGAATTATTATTACTTTATAATTCTACTAGAGGCCTGGTGCATAAAATTCATACATGGGTAGGGTTCCTAGGCCTGGCTGGAGATCAGGGATGATCTGTGGGGTGACAGGCAGGGTGACTGGGGGGACCCTCTCTGGAACCTGCCTTGGTGAGCCTGGTGCCACTTTTTCGCTGGCCCCACCCCCTGCTACTGCCACTGGTTGCCTCCTTCTGCAGGGCGACTGACTGGTTGCGTGATCAGCAGGCCCCGCCTTGGCTTGCCTGGGGTCTGTGGGCTGGGGGCAACTCTTGTGTTGAGTGTCTGCCCTCTGGTGGTCAGTGCATGTCATAACAACCAGTCGTTCCACTGTTCAGTTGTTTGTATATTAGACTTTTATTATATAGGATTATTTCCATTTTGTTCTCTTTTTTAGATTCCAGTACTCTGATGCAATTTTCCTCCTTTTTATCTAATTTTCTTGAACATACAAAACATATCAATTTAAAAGTCTGTGTCTGATAAACCTAATGTGTGATGTTTATTTGTTTTTTATTGATCTCAGAGGCAGGGAGAGAGAGAGAGAAACATGGATGTGAGAAACATCCATTGCCTCCCACACACACCCTCAACCTGAGTATGTGCCCTTACCAGGAATCTAACCCACTACCTTCTAGTGTAGGGAATGATGCTCCAACCAATCGAGCCACATAAGCCAGGACCAAAGTTTTATAACAGAAAATTTTCAGTTTCTCCATAGTACAGCAATGATTTCAAATTCAAGAAAAGTAATTTATAAATAACTTGTTATAGGAGCAATATATTTCTGTTGAATTTGAAAAAAATGCAAGAGGAAAAAAAGTAGATATAAAAACAAGCTTTAATATTAAAACTAAACAATAAAGCAAAGGCCTATCATTTACACCTAGCAAACATAGCTGCTGCACCTAGGGAGATTTAAAAATGATTCAAATCTAAATTCTTTAAGTGGCAAGTTTTAATGAAAACAGTATCAGAACCATAACACTGTCATAATATAGGTATTATGAAAATGTTTTCTGTATTCAAAACCTACAATTCTCAAAATGAAAGGAGGATTTACATGATCTCACTTGAGTAGGATAGCTATAAGTAATTCACTCGTAAGCAGTGAATAAGTATTGAGGCTTCAGTGGCAGGGTTCACTCAAATGAATGCAAAACACAGGGTAAATTTCATTGCAATTTAAACTAGTTATTTAAAATACATGAGTGAATATAGATACAATTTGAAATACATACAGCACAGTTAATAGCTATCAGTCAGGGACAGTTGAAAAGAAGAGAAGTAAGCTCTTCCATCTAGAAAAATCACAGGAAAAAATGAACCATAATGTACAAGCAGACAATTTTCTATAAAAGTACTAGAAAGACATTTATTCTTTTGGCAAAGCAAAAACAGCTGAACTGAAATTCAAACTTAGGAGGAAAAATAAGTTTTATGTCTGATGCATCTATTACTATCATCATATATGTATTTCAAATATATTATTCAGTTATTTTATAGTTAAGTAAAACAGAATCAATTATTATGATGTAGTAACTAATTAATTTGTAATTGTTTTTACTTTTTCTTCCTTTTTTTAATTACCAAAAACCTTAGGATTCTTGACATTTTCCTCTCCACTTTAAAAATGTGTGGTTCTTCATTTTTTAAAAAAGGCCTGCTAATTTTATGTCCTAAGGATTTCAGTTTATTGCCAAAAAGTACACAACAGTAACCTTTGTTAAACAATCTACAAATTATAATTTAATGAAATCCTTTTAAAATTTAATCAAGTCGTTAAGTACACACAATATACTAGTGCAAGACTAGGTGCTGAGGAATATAAGGACCAGAAAGAGTCCATTTTTTTAAAGTTTCATAGGGAGATAAATGAAGATCACAGTTTCATGATTTGTAAAATGGCAATAATACCTACTTCACACAGTTGCTTAAAGGTGATAATATATTCATTTAGCACAATGTCTAGCCTTTGATATGTTTTTAACGAATGTAAGTAGGTATTGCAGCAACTGCCATGCCTGTCTCTACTTTTACAATAATAAATTTAAAATTAGAATTAGAATGACATATTTTAGCATTTTCTATACAGCTATCTACATGAGAAAAGGTCATTTATGTAATTTACATATAAAATGATAAACTAACATTTAGAAACTTTATAGAAAACTTTTCAGATGATAAGACATTCTTCTGGAAATTAAAATATAAGATATTAAATACTTTAAAAATAATTATGCTAAAGCATTCTGAAAATATTCTGTCACAATTTTTTTTGTCATACCAAATAACTTACATATCATTAATTTGTTCAATGAATTTCTGGAAAACAACTATCAATCACTGACTGGTCTACCTCTGAGTAGTTGCTTTCTGATTGATTTATAGAATAGATTTATCATTCAAGTGAAGGACGACATATTACATTTTCTCATCAGTGAACTAACCCTTTTAGCAGTTATCTGCTACCCAGTAATCTTCTTAAATAGAAGTTATTTTTCTGGAATTATCAGGTAAGAAAGGGACAAATAAATTATTGAAATTATTTTTTAAGAATCAGTAGTAACGGAATATAAAAATGGGAAAATGTGTATTAACTAAAGGCCCAGTGCACAAATTCATGCATGGGTGAGTCCCTCAGCCTGGCTGACAATCAGGGCCGACCAGGGCCATCTTGCCAGGGGGAGGAACCTCGGGAGGTTTGGGTCTGGGTCTGGGTTTGGCACGATTTCAAGACGCACATGGGTGGGCAGGGACTTGACTCTGGTTCCCATGATGCGCCCAGACTTTAACAGGAGGAAGATTTTCATACACAGTTTACTAATTTTCTTTCATTAGTCTTTCTGATACTTCTATTATAAAGAAAGAGCAAATAGCAATATTAAAATATTTCCTCTAATCAATTCCCTTTTAATGTACACAAATTTCATGCACTGTGCCACTAGTGTAAGCTATAAATTTTCAGTAATGAAAAACTGAAAACAACCTAAATAACAGGAACTTTTGTTAACTCAAGTATGATTTATAAATCAATATTTACTATACAATGGTTAAAATGCAACCATATGGAGACAAACATATCAAAATAATAGAACACTGTACATTTGTCTAAAAACTAAAGTTCTGTATGTATTAAAATAGAAAAAGCTACATTATATATTGCTGAAGAAAAGTGATGTGCATAAAAGTGTGTGGCATGCTATTGTGTCTGTAAAAAAACTGAGAGGAAAAAGAATGTATAAACATATGTGTTTCATTAAGCATACATCATCTCTGGAAGAATAATACGGAATTGCCTCTGGGAAAAGAACTGATATCTAGGGACAGGGTAGGAGGCAGAGATTTCACTGCATACTCTTATGGACCTCTGAATTTTTAATCATGTGCATATATTTATTTTTACAAGTAAAAGAATGCCATAGAATATTAAATGGCATGGGAGAGTTCTGCTCTAATTTGGGTGAGTAAGCTCCCACCAGACCAGCCTGCCTCAAATAACTATAAATATTTTTTGTGCAGAATAAAACGCACAAAAACAACTACTGTGGACGAAAAGAACCACATGCCAACCTGACAGGCTTGGGGAAGGCCTGCGTGGCAGTCTTGCAAATTCAGTGACCTAAAATAACTACAAAGATGGTTTGAAAATTTAATATCTGACCATAAACAGGTTATAGCAGGTAGTCATGTACCAGGTATTTCAACTGACAAAGATCAATTTGGATCTGCTTTACTGAGCCCATTTGCCTTCCAGCCTCTGAGATAACCTATATGTGAGATGTCTGGGTAACTTGTAACTTCCCTTTTTTCTGGAGCCCCTGGGGTACAACCAAATGTGGTGGGCGCCAGGACAAATGCCTCAAATTCCTTCGTTATCATGTTAATTGTTCCTGCACTCACCTAAGGGAGAGTCCATCATTTTACTTTTATCCAATCCCAGGGGTTTCCCACCGGCTTGTTTTCTCCTGCCTCCTTACTCCATCACCAATGAATTTCATGTAAGCCACCTATATCCCTCCTTTGATTGCAATGTATAAATACAGACATTCTTTAATACGGCCATTCATAAATACGGCCATTCTTCGGAGCATTATCTCAATCCGTTGAGGTTCTGCTTCCTGGCAATTGTCGACAGTTTGGCTCAAATAAACTCACAAAAATTCTTTTCAGGTTTCAATGGTTTTTTCGTTAACACTACCCAAAGGCTCTTCAGAGCAAACAAAAGCAGAAAAATCCCGGAGAGAGGTGACATTTGAAAGATGAGATAATGCATAGGGTGTTTCCCTTTCTGTTAGGGCTTTAGCCCACAGTCGGTGCTGTGCAATGCTGGGCAAGGTAGCCATAGAAAACAGTCTTTCTGGCCTGAAGAATCAGAAGTCAGCCACAGGCCCTAGGAAGTGAAGGGGGAATACTATAAAGATGAAAGTAAAGAGAGGAACCACAAAATTCTGTGTAAAAAACTCTGTCCACATCTCATCTCATCTGTGTAGGACACATCAGCTAAAAATAAGAGAACTGAACTGAAATTTGAGCTGCCGACTAGGGGATAAAGTTAGCAGTTTGAGAACAAGCAAACTGTCTGCTAAATCAAGACTTACTTCTGCCCTGGTTGGTATCACTCAATAGGTTGGGTTTCATCCCACACATGGAAAGGTTTGGGGTACAATTCCAAATCAGGACACATGCCCAGGTTGCAGGTTCAGTCCCCGGTAGGGGGCATGCAGGAAGTAACAGATCAAGGTTTTGCTCTTGCATCCGTGTTTTTCTCCCTCTCCTTTCCTCTCTCTATCTAAAAATCAATAAAGAATCTTTTTTTTTTTAATTCAATATATGAATAAGCAGGAAAATGTGACCCAAAACCAGAAGAAAAAAACAGAAAGAGACCCATAAATTACAGAGATAATGGAGTTTGCAGACCAAGATGCTAAAACAGCTATTATAAATATGCTGGATATGTTCAAAGATTTCAAGAAAAACAAAGTTAATGAATAAAGTAATGGAAGATATATAAAAAGAACCAAATAAAACAAGTAGAGATGAAAACTACAATATCTGGAATGAAAATGTCACCACATGAGATTTACAACAGGTTAGATAATGCCGGTGAATATATCAGTTAACTTCAGGATACAACAACGAAATTATCCATAGTAAATATAGAAATTACAACCATTCATCTAAATTCCCATGAAGCAAAAATGTTTTCGATGGCAGCTACATACAGATTCATTATAGCAGGTTTACTATTTGGATGGAAAATCTGAGTAAAAAAAACTAAATATTTGTCATATCAAATATTCTCATAGAGAGTATAGAGATATAGGTATGCTGGATTCCTGTGTGGTTTACTGCTTCCAAACCAGTGTTTGTTTCTCAGGATAGCACAGGTAGCCCCTGCTGTACCTACAAAAATATATGTAGCTCAGCGTTCAATCTCTCACAAGAGACTAGTTGACCCAAAGTCTGAGACAGCAGACAGCACAATTCCAGGCTAGAACTCTGGGTAGGGAGCAGAGTAGCATTTTTCAGACTATAATTCTGGTAAGGAGTCCAGTTCCTGCTCTCCAAATGGGTCTTTCACTTACACACCTACATTCTCTTTAGATGTTAAAACTAGCCTGCAAGGCTTATACCTGGTCCAGAATCCCCACCTTTGACACCGAGAGGAAGAGTGCTGTACGGGAATAAGACATGTCAAACCTTGCTAACATAATGGGTTCTCCCCTCATTTTTGGAACCTAGTGATTTCCTCTTCTTATGTTTAAACTTAGCTATACAGGCAGTCCTCCGGTTACGTCGGACTCGATGCATTGTTTTGTGGTTACGTGGCCATTTCCCACTTATTTATTAAAAAAATGTTCTGTCATTCCGATGTTTGTGCTTTATGTTTTTTTTTAATTTATTTACCACATGTGAAAATCAGGAATTGCTATATTTCAAATTTTTTTTTTTTACTGTTTCACTTCATAACTGCTGTGTATGTGCTCCATGTGAGTGACGTAGGTGCTTATGTAGGTGGGTTCCGACTTACGTGAAAATCGCATTACATTGCGCCATAAGAGCAGATCTCTGACGTAACCCAAGGACCTACTATATACAATGCTTCACTCATCTTAAAAAATAGCTTATAATATCACAATGTTTTCAGTTTAATAAAATTACATCTTTACTAAGAATAATTTCTTTAAAAATATTATACCCATACTATTCCTACACAAAAATATAATTTTTCATTTTGATATTATTTTAAATGATAAAATTACCTTTGTGTTTATTCAGAAGTTTGTAGCCTTCACAGAATCTGCCTGGTGAAACTGTCATCTTGGTTGTGTCAATATAAGAATATGTTGCTGCAAAATCAAACTCCTTTTTACCGTCCCACCAACCTTTCTGCTTAGCATAGTTTCTCATGTCTGGATGTTCCCGATCAATCTTGGTCGTTATAGAAAGCTGATTAGAAATATTACGAACTCCCTCTTTTTTCAAAGAAGAAGAGATGAAGGGAGGAAAAAAAAGCAATATTTAATGTAATGTAGCTATCTGTACATTATGAATCACAATCACGATTTAAATGTAAATATAGTCGTCAAAATTTGTACCATATGCATCTATTACATATTCAAAAAGATAAACTGCTTTTTAAATTAAACTTTTTATTTTGAGATATAGATTCACATGCAAATGTCACAATAGACAGATCCTGTGTATACTTTACCTAGTTCCCCAGAATGTAACTTTTTGTATAATATTACAACCAAAATACTGGTACTGATAAAGTCAAAATGTAGAGTATTTTCATCACCAAAAGGATCACTCAAGTTTCCCTTTTATGCCACACTCACTTGTCTTCCATCCCCAGCATCTCATTAACCCCAGGCAACCACTAGTTTGTTATCCATTTCTACAACTGTCATTTAAGAATCTATAATAATAAAAGCATAATAAACTAATTAGACCGGACAGCCAAATGACCTTCTGGATGACCTTCCAGGCTAAAGCTGCAGCTGCTAGCACCGAGCCCTTTGCATGAATTTTGTGCATCAGGTCTCTAGTGTTATATAAATAGGCTCCTATAGTATATAACCTTTTGGGGGTTTTTATTCAGTACTAAAGGCCTGGTGCATGAAAATTTGTTCACTTGGGGGTCCCTCAGTCCAGCCTGTGCCCTCTCACAGTCTGGGACCCTTCAGGTGACCCCAGGAGGAGCGGGTCTAAGCCACAGTCAGACATCATTAGCGCTGCCGAGGAGTCAGGATAGGCCCTTAGAGTCAATTTGCTTATTACGCTTTTATTATATAGGATGATTCTCTAAAGATTCATACAAGTTATCACATGTATCAACAGTTCATTCCTTTTTATTGCTGAGTAGCATTCTATAGTATGTACATATTACAGTTTATTTAGCCATTCACAAGCTAAAGGATATCTGTTTGGGGCTGTCATGGAAAAGCTGCTATAAATATTCATATACAGGTTCTTGTGTAAATACAAGTTTTTATTTCTCTGGGACAAATGCACAATATTTCAATTGCTAGGTTTTATGAGAGTTTCATGTTTAGATTTCTTTAAATCTTCCAACCTGTTATCCAGAATAGCTGTACATTCTTATTAACAATGTATCAGTGATCCAGTATCCACATTCTTACCAGCATTTGGTGGTGTCATTTTTTATTTTAGTCATTCTGACAGGGGTATGGTAATATATCACTGTGATTTTAGTTTACCTTTCCTAATGGATAATGATACTGAACATCATTTCATGTACTTTTTTTCCCCCCATGTGCTTTGTTGACATTTGTATATCCCATTAGATGAAATGTCTCTTCATGTCTTTTGCCCATTTTCTAACTGGATTGTGTTGTTTTGTTTTGTTTTTACTGTTGGCTTTTGAGACTTTTTTTTAATATACTTTAGTATTAGTTTTTTTTAAAAATAGTCATAAGTAAGTTTAGCACAGAAATATGTAAGTCTTCCAAATATATCATGGCACTAAGTTAAATAAAATGTTCAACTAAAACACAAAATAGAATAATAAAAACCTGTGCTGAAGAGATCATAATGAATGGAATGTATCATGATAAATGAAAACTAATAGTATTTTAGACAGATTTATAATTACAGTCTGCCAAGTAGAAATCAATTAAATTACTCTAATGCAGTCATACTTAAGATATTCTCTCCACAAAAACTGGAGTTTAAGTCACGACAAAACAAATATAGAAAAGAAGAGTTTTCCATCTAATACCTAATTCCCTAGTTTAACTCTTTAGTTCTTGGGATCAGTTAGTAAGGAAGAGAAGCCAGTGGGCAAAGTTATTTTAGATAATTAAACCCAATGATAATGTTCACACTGGATGGCTTGCTGGGCCTATACTTTTCAAAAGAATATTTATTCATTTCTCTTTTGCAAGTGGCACATTTAATAAAATAAAAAGTGCTTAATAGTACAATCAGGCCACTAGTTATTACAATAAAAAATAGTCTAAAATCAATTATATATACTGTTGTTTTTTACTGTTGTATTAGTAAACATATATGCAAAATATAAAATATCCATCAAAAGAAATGGCAATGATCTTTTATGAAAAATAACATCCAAATCTAAAGCTTGAGGCTACCTTCATAAAGCCTTTCTGAACTCCCCTGGCTCACAGTGACTTTTACTTACTCTAAATGTTTGCAATATCTATGTGTTTGTATCAATCACACACCATTTAATATTTTCACATGTGTATCTTATCTCCCTTGTAAAACCATGAGATCCAGGACATAAGTGCACAAAAAGTATGTGATCACGCTTGAGCACAAACTGTAACCTAATGAAAGAACACTGAACGGAGAGTCAGGATGGAAGATTTAAATTCTTATTCATTCACTGCCTTGAGTAATTCACCTATCTGGATTTTCTCACTTGAATAATGAGAGGAATATATGTTCATAAAGAAACCAGGGAAAACCAAGAAAAGCATCCTAAGACAATTAAATTGTGTTCTTTTACTATGATAATGCTTTACTACTGTATCAACATATTCTTTCTAACCACTAGCCCCAGACATCCATGCCCACCCTGCTACCACTCCCCTTTTCACCTTCCTACCCACACATTATGAAATTTTGGAGTTCAGCCCAAAGTTAAAAGAGAAAGAAATGGTAAAAGATTAAAAAGTAGAAAACATGATAAAACAGCCAAGAGCTACTGTACAGAAAATATATAGAGATTATTTAAAATTTATAGTAGCCGAAACCGGTTTGGCTCAGTGGATAGAGTGTCGGTCTGCGGACTGAAAGGTCCCAGGTTCAATTCCAGTCAAGGGCACGTACATTGATTGTGGGCACATCGCTGGTAGGGCGTGTGCAGGAGGCAGCTGGTTGATGTTTCTCTCTCATCAATGTTTCTAGCTCTCTATCCCTCTCCCTTCCTCTCTGTGGAAAATCAATAAAATATATACTATATTTTTTTAAAAAAAGAAAATAGTTAAAGTCCCTTTAAAAAATAATAAAAAATAAAAAATAAAATTTATAGTATATCTATGAAAAGAATAACATCATTGTTTTCTTCCCTTCAAGAAAGCTCTTTGTAGTGCTCTTTCATTGTGTGTTCTTTAAAACTGTTTCATTTCTCCTGTAGTTCAACCCTTCATTGCACTGATTTATAAATCTTGAAAGACAATTACATGCAACTTCTGCAATTAAGGGAGTATTTATTAATTGTAAAACAAATGAGAAAAAATTATCCATACCTTGTACTTTTTCTGCTGCCCAGTACTTCCCTGCAGTCTCCAGAATCCAGGCTTCCTTCCTATCAGCTATCAGGAAACTGTTGTGATAGCTAAATGCCAGACCATCCTCTGAACAATTTCCACCCTGGCCATATTTTTCTAATAAGTCAACAATGACATTGAGAGCTTTTTCAGCTGTATCAGCTCTTTCAAGGCCAAGTCTAAAATAAAAATATTAAGGTTCTCAGGTTAAAATAAATTCCCATTGTTTTGTTTAAATAATTTTATGCACATGAGATTTTGTGGTTGTAGTCAAATAAAAACTACTTCAAGTTAACAGATAAACTGAAATCCAACTTCAAAACTATTCCTCCTGAAGTCAGTTTGGAATCGAAAACAATGATTTTGGAGTCAAACAGATCAATGTTCAAATTCCAAGTTGGTAATTTATTGGCAAGTTACTTGATCTCTGATCTTCAGGTTATCTCATCTGAAGTTATTGTGAGAACTAGTTATGGTCTGGTAAAATATGTTAGGTACTTCCAATGAATCATGATTATCAATTCTTAGTCTCTCCCAATTAATGGTATTTGAGGGTCTTTACACTACATGCTAGTACTTTAAAGCATTTCGGCATACACTATAAAGTATCAAAGTCCAAACAAAAGAAAAAATTAGAAAAACAAAATATGTAAGAGTTACATCACAATTTAAATTTTAGACAAGTTCTATAGTTCAAAAAATACAACCGAAAAATAACCTGACAAGGTCCATGCCCAGTAGCGCCTTTTCATCACAAACTTCTTCTCTTCCCCAAACAGCTTCATTCCCAATGCAAACTCCATGTTCATTGGCTCCCATTTCTGCACCCCACAACCAAGCTGGGCGACTGAGAACAACAGCATATGTTTCAGGGACTTGATCAATTTCTATGTAAGTACACTGTAAAGAAAGTCATAGCAACAACCATTAAACCAAAAAAAATATAAGTTGTCCAAGTCCAAGATCTTAAAAATCAACCAGAAAATACAACCATGAGATAAATGAAGTATAACTAAATTGGAACTAAAATGGCATTACCCATAAAACATTCAGAATTGACCCTGAAGCATTTATTCCTTCAAATACTTGCTGAGCACTAGTCAGTTTGGCTCAGTGAATACAGCATCGGCCTTCGGACCAAAGGGTCCCAGGTTTACTTCTGGTCAAGGGCACATCCTAGGTGCAGGGTCAATCCTTAGGAGGAGGCAGCCAATCAATGATTCTCTCTCATCATTGATATTCCTCTCTCTCTCCTTCTTTCTTCTTCTCTGAAATCAATAAAAATGTATTTAAAAACACACAAATACTTGCTGAGCATCTTCTATTTTAAAGCACTCTGCTAAGAAATGCATCAGTTACAGATTTTGCTTTCAAGAAACTAAGACATGTACATTAACTAAGGTATAACAAAATATAGGGGACCATAAAGAAAAATGAAGATGAAGTACAGAAGCTCAGGGGAGAGATAGTTTCTAATTGTGAAAACTTTAAATATTTTGTGAAGGAGGATTTTGTGATTTGAAGCTTAAGGAAGCAGTTTTCAATCTTAATGTAGTCTTTCTTGGTTAGTGAGGTAAGTCCCGTATGGTAGCCCTTATACACAGGGTATTGCCATAGAAACCCACCCATCTACCATGTCCACAGCACTGAAAAGAATGAGAACCATTAGTTTACAGGATAGGCTAGACTTAAATATGAAGAGACAAAAAGTGGAAATGGATCCAAAATTAATAAATAGTCTTAGCAAAAGAAAAACTGGCCTCATATACAGAATACATTTACCATTTAATATATTTTAATATTAGAATACCAATGAACTTTAGAAAATGATAACAATTAAAGCACAATGTAAAACTTTTAAAATTCCATGCTGGATTTTTTTATTAAAAAATTTTAAAAACCCTTTAATTAATCTGTATTCTACCAAATGACTACACAAAATTCATGTTGCTAATGTTATCACTGGGCCAATAAACATTTTATTCCCAGGTAATAAAACTGTTATTCCAGAATCTGAATGACTTTTCCTATTCTTCACCAACCAGAATCCTTGTCCATCAAACTCCAGCTGAAACCCCAACTCCTAGTGAAGCCTTCCTTCATCCCTAGACTGGGTTAACTGTTCTTTCGTCACTGCTGTCATAGCTTGCTGCTCTTATATTTTATATCTAAACCATCATACCTTATAATGGGGTTAGCTACAGCATACACATCCAATTCCTCTACTAAATCCTAAGCTTGACAGCAGGATTTTAAACATTTTTTTAAAATTTTGACTTTAGAGAGAGATGAAGGGAGAGGGAGACAGAAGAGAAACATTGATTGGTTGCCTCCTGCATGCACGCTGGCTGGGGGATTGAACCCACAACCTAGGTATGTGCCCTGACAGAGAATCAATCTGGTGACTTTTCAGTACACAGGATGAAAGGTCAACCAACTGAGCCACACTAGCCAGCAGGTTTTAAATCCCTGCCCTATTTATTTTTATTTTTTTAAAATATATTTTATTGATTTTTCACAGAGAGGAAGAGAGAAGGATAGAGAATTAGAAACATCGATGAGAGAGAACTATCGATCAGCTGCCTCCTGCATACCCCCCACCGGGGATGTGCCTGCAACCAAGGTATGTGCCCTTGACCGGAATCGAACCCGGGACCTTCCAGTCTGCAGGCCGAAGATCTATCCATTGAGCCAAACCGGTTTCAGCCCTGCCCTATTTAACAGGTTTGCATATAGTAGGCATTCAAATAAAATTAATAATAATCATTATTTTTTTCAGCTTCCTCCAAATCACAAAATAAAGGACCAGCAGTCTACTTTTGATTCAAATTACTTTTCGAATTTCAATTCTTAAATTTTTAACTTCTATAGTATCTGCCAAATAGCTAGCTTATGATAGAAAAATACTGTTTATGATATTTTTAAAGAAACATATTGCTAACAAAATATGTATTTCACCTACCTTAAGATGTCCTCTGAGGTTATCGTGAACTGCAGCAGGAAAATAAACCACCTCTTGTACTTCATCATAGGGTCTATCTGAATTTTTCCCAAAAATAATCCTATTTTCAACTGTTGCTGGAGGTAATGCCACAAACGTGTCACAGGAACAAGGTTCCATTTTTTTTCACTGAAAATCATATAGAAGATTCAAAATAAAAAGAGAAACGTGTTTTTAAGTATATACAAAACAGAACATTTTACTTAGTGACCAAGGGATACTATTGCCATATCTAATAAAAGCTGTTCATTGAAGTTTTAAACTTCATGTACTGTAGTTCAAAAATCAGTTAGAAAATGACTTGGGAATGAATCTTGTAGTACAAGAACCAATAAGAAAATGGCAATGACAAGTGCCTTCGTCTAATCTATCAGTCAGATTTACCCTTTAAAATCTTTTACTCCTGAAGTCTTCCTGGAGTCATCTTTAACTATTTCCATATTTGGGAATCCCTAGTTCTTCTGTTGTAAAGACCTTATTTTACTATATTTTTGTACACATATGAGTCTCTTTATTGGACTATGAGATCCTGGGGGGCCGAGAGCATATCTTATTAATCTTTGTATTCTCACCATCAGAAATTATAGAAAAGTCTCAGTATTGTGTATCCACTATTTTACTCAAAGGAAGGAGGAAGGGTCTCCTTTGAGTTGAAGAATATACACAGATTAAAATACTGATAAGACTGACATTTTGAATCAGACTCGCTGAATCAGACATATACCAAAAAAAAAAAAATCAAATTGTTGATATTTCCAGGAGGAAGTTCACGTCCATAACTTGTAGAGACCCTCCTTGTAGAATTTAATATCAAGATTATTTCTTCATTTGCAATTCAGAAAAATCTTAAAATCCTAAATATTAGTTTGCTTCCAAAATGAACACACTGTTTTATAGTTTCCTTCTTTCTTTTACTGTGTAAATGTCCAAATCGTAAAATAGTTTTATGCAGGCATCTTTAAAAAAACATTTAAATCTAATAAATGCTTCACTAAAAAGAAGATAAAATGATTCAAATTAAGAAAACACTTCAGAGACCTGCAACTCCCGAGTTTTTCTCTTTTCCTCCGTGCTGGGAAGAGAGAGGTCACAATTGCTTCTGTTCTTGTGGGTCTTTCGACCTTTATTCCTTGGTGGCCTTCGTGTTCCAAAGCAGTTTATTTCTCTCGGGCCTCCAGCCTCATTGGTAACTATATCACAGGGCTAGCACGAGAAATTAGTAGTAAGACAAAGTGTCAAGTGTTTTTGCACAGTGCATACAACGTAGAAGGCGCTCAAATGATAGCTGTTTTCACTTGGCAAACGAGTACATTTCTCACAGAAGGCATCACACACACACACACACACACACACACACACACACACACACACACACGTCCTCAAGAGAAGTTGGTTGGGGGCTCCCCTACAGCAGCCACAGCCACCAAAACCCTTGGAGTTTCCAGACCCTAAAGCTTGTAGGAGATCTGAGCTGAGGGGTTGTGATCTGAGAGGGGTTGGTGGGAAGCTAAGGAAACAAGCAGCCCCGTGGGGAAGGCACCTAGCCCATGGCGAGGGGAAGAAGCCTCAGAGGCTTTCGAACACCTAGTGGGTAACCATCCTCCAACAGGTGTGACCTGAGCATCTTTCTGCGCCGCGGAGACGAGACAAACCTCGCCCCGGTAGCGCCGACACCCTGTGGCCTATGCTTTCGTTCGCCAAACGCTTTCAGAAACCTCCTCACGAACGGGCTACCTATTGTGAGAATTAGCTGTTCCCGTAACCCAGATGAGGAAAATCCGGCGCAAAACTTCGGCTGCGTTCGCTCCTCCCCGCTGCACGCCCCTCACCTGGCCTCCCCGCTGGGAGAAAAGGGGAGGGGAGAAGTATTAGTTGCCGGAAGCCGTCACCTTTGACCCCGGAAGTGCCCGGTGCGAAGGGAAGCGCAGTTCCGGTTAGGCGGCAGAGTTTGTTTACCTTGCTCTTTCAGACGTAGCGGCAGCTTGCTCCAGCCCAGCCTCCAAGATGGGGAAGTCCTTCGCCAATTTCATGTGCAAGAAGGACTTTCATCCCGCCTCCAAATCCAACATCAAGAAAGTGAGTAAGGGGAGCCCCGGAGGGTGCTAGCCCTGTGACTGAGTTCCCAGGGGGTATTATTGGAAATGGGAGTGGTGGTGTCTCTTGGATCCCTGGGACAGTCGCCTCTCATCCAGGCCTAAATCTCTCGTGTTCTTGCCCCTTCACACACACACACACACACACACACACACACACACACACCCTGAGAAACTTGTTGACAAAGCTGGCCCTCGAGTTTAGGCGTCCTAAAGGTCAGCTCTGCCAGCAAGAATGTAAATTCTTAAGATCTGAAGACTGATCATAGAGTTCCTCATTCCTTCCCTCGGGAGATTCTGGATTTGGCTTTTCGAATCCCTGGATTGCAATTTCTGGGCGCTGCTAAACTGTACAAAGAAAACTTACTATTTATTTAAGAAAAGGCAGATCTTAACGTGGAAGTAAAGTCAGCCCCTTGCTTCCTCTCTGTGTCCTACCTGATAATGTATTCTCACTTTGATGACCTCGTTGAAGCTTGGCTTTTTAGTCATCAATTACCTGTCTATGAGCAGTAAAGAGAGTCTGGGCATTGGAATCACACCTAGATTCTGGTTACTCCGGCACAGTCACTATTAGCTCTGATACCTTGTACAAAATACTAGTAGTTCCCTCATTCCAGTCTCCTAATCTATAAATTAGGAATGGTTATCAATTGCTTTGACTTGTAAAGTTGGTATGAGGATTAAATGAGATGGTTTAGGTAAAGGCTTTGAAACAGTGTACCACCTAGCACTGTGTGTGCCCACCATCTTGGAGTGCTCAATAAAATATTAATTTTCCCTACACATATTCTTAGGCTGCTCCCAAAGACAGAGTTGCATTCTTGGCCTATGCCATGCTTACCCTATATGCTCTCCCACGCAGTCACATCCTAATTCATATTTTACTAGTAACTACCCCCTCTTTACTCATGACTCTCAAATCTACAGCCCCAGGTCTCTCCCCTAGCCGGAGGCACCTCAAAACAACTTTATACTTAACAATTTCACCTAGAAATCCTACAAGCATCTCAAACTCAACATATCTGAAATGGAACTTATCTTTCATCCAAAATCTACTCTTCTTTTTATACTTCCTATTTCAAATGAGTAGGAAATATAGGTACTAACAATACTTCACCCAGTCATCCAAGTCAGTGACAATTCCAAACATGTACCTTTTTAAAATATATATATTTTCATTGATTTCAGAGAGGAAGGAAGAGGGAAAGATAGAAACATCAATGATGAGAGAGAGTCATTGATCAGCTGCCTCCTCCACACCGCCTACTGGGGTTCAAGCCCAGGAGACTGCAACCCAGGCATGTGCCCTTGACTGGAATCGAGCCTGGGACCTTTCAGTCCACAGGCTGATGCTCTATCCGATGAACCAAACCAGCTAGGGCACATGTACCTTTCACTGCCTATCCTAACTATAGATTTTTCTTCTATAATATTACATTGGTAAATATGAAGTCAGTGGAAGAAACTTCAGGAAATTATACCAAAATAAATGTCTGGTATATTCTGTCCCTGAAGGGTTCTGTTTTAATTTTGTGTTTTTGCTTTTATCTCCATGCTAGGGGCCCAGTGCATGAATTCATGCACCTTGAAAGGAACTGTGGGCTGCAAGGCTGCAGTGGGCACAGGGGTGGGTCTTGGCCCATCCTTCACCCCCGCCCGGCCCCTCCTGCCGCAGGCCTGGGTCCCCTCTCTGCTGGCAGCCCTGCTCCTGCTGCATCTGCTCCCATGCGCTGACAGCGCCAGCCCCTCCACACACGCTGACAATGCAGAGAGATTGGGGCTGGCGCCAGCAGTGGGTGCAGCAGTGGCTGCTGCCCCAATCACCCCTTAGGAGCGGGGAGGGGGGTAGAAAAGCCCTCAGGGGAAGTCAGGGCTGGCAGTTGCTGCTCTCATCCACTGATGGTGCCGAACAATCGGGACTGGTGCTGGGTGCCAGCAGCCAGTGCGAGTGGCATCTCTGGAGCTGGCAGCGGGTGCAAGTGCTGGGCAGGACTGTGGCATGCAGGAGCAAAGAATTTTCAGTAACTTCAGTAACCACCAGAGGCTCATCCCAATGACAGCGGCCATACATAGCACCCCTCCTTGGTCTGGCGCCCCCACTCACCTGCTCCACCATCCTATCACCATGTTCTGTGCACGCCCCCTAGTGGTCAGCGCAGGCTCCACTTGGCCTATTTGCATATTAGCCTTATATAGGATAGGATTAACCTTTCTTGTTCACATCTCAAGCTGTGTCCTCATAGTACTTTTCTATCTCAGCACTACTAAAATACTAATAACTACCTTTTTTTTTTTGCTTGTAAAATTGAATAATGGCGGTCTTGTCCTACATCCTCCTCTCCATACTCATCTGTCCTCACCCACAGTTAATTATAATTTTATCAAAGTAAGTATTGGTCCTCAAATTTACCTTCTTAAAATTAGCATATTGGAGAAAAGGTCTGACTTGTTTTTGTTGAATGTTTGTCAAATTCTTTGTCCTTTATTCTAAAGGTGAGAGGAAGGCATTGGTAGCTTTTAGGCCCAGGAAGTAACATGATTAAGTATCCTTGCATAAGTTGTGTGCTCTTTTTACCTTCACCACTCTAATGGTTTTGAGAATTTCACATAGGGACAGATTCAGCCTGTGCGGTTGATGCCTTTGAGACATCTGACACACCTCTCTCTGATCTCTTTGTTTCCTCTTCTTGCTTCTTTCCTTTATTCTACAACTCTCTTTCATTTCATTTAATTTCCTTTTTTTCCTCTCCTTGTCCTCCATTTTTCCTCTCTTGAGGTATTAGTGGCATCCCTGGGCATTGTTTGGCCCTCCTGATTGTACCTGTGTGTTTTCTAGTCTAGACATATTACATGTACAGAGATGGATATTCTCTCTGAAATAACACAGGGACCGAGTGCAAAAAAAGCTGTTGCTTCAGGTGCTCAGAGTAGCTCTCAAGTTTGACATTTTTCCTTGAAGTTTCAGTTCTTTAGGATGGTTGTATTTAAGAATTTGCCCAAAGACACATATCAGACTTTTCAGCTGTTATTTTGTAATGGTTTCATTATGACCAAAGTAGATTATGTTGTAAACTATATACAATAGCATTTGATACTTTATTATAAAAGAAAAGCAAATGTCCTATTTTAAATTTTTTACTTTATTAATTTAGGTATGGATGGCAGAACAAAAAATATCATATGATAAGAAGAAACAAGAAGAATTAATGCAACAATATCTTAAAGAACAAGAATCGTATGATAATAGGTAAGAAATTCCATTATACTGGTGATTTTATTTATTTTTTACATTTTATTATTATTTTTTAAAATCCTTACCCAAGGATATATTTTTATTGATTTTTAGAGAGAGAGAAAGTAGGGGGGAGAGAGAAAGACACATCGATATGACAGAGAAACATGGTTCGGTTGCCTCCCTTATGTGCTTCAACCAGAGATCGAACCTGCAACCTTTTGGTGTATACCTGCTCCAACCTGCTGAACCACCCAGCCAGGGCTATGCTGGTGATTTTATAATAATTAATTGCATGAAAATGACCCCTTATTGAATCATATATTAAGTTAGCCTTTTTGAATTGAATGTCTTAATGTTAGGATTCTATTTCCTCAGAACTATCTTTATTCTTATATTTGTAGATGGCCACTTACCCATAATTCACATAAAATACATTGATGTGAGTACTAGTATACATAGCCTATGATCAAGTTCCAACTTGGGCAAAGCTTAGAAGAACAATAAAAGTTTAACACTCAAACTACTAACACCTCTCACAGAAATATTTTGTTAAAAGCTTATTAATGAGAAAGCAGAAAGGATGTTCAGGAAACAGCCAATAATTGAGTTAGACCAATAAAAAGAGTGTGGGTAGAAAAGTAGGTTTATAGCAGATCATAGTGTGGTTATTCTTTTTTTTTATATATAATATATTTCATTGATTTTTACAGAGAAGAAAGGAGAGGAATAGAGAGTTAGAAACATCGATGAGAGAGAAACATCGACCAGCTGCCTCCTGCACACCTCCTACTGGGGATGTGCCTGCAACCACGGTACATACCCTTGACCGGAATCGAACCTGGGACCTTTCAGTCCGCAGGCCAGTGCTCTATCCACTGAGCCAAACCGGTCTCGGCTGTGTGGTTATTCTTTATCTTTAAAAAAACAGTTACTCTTTTCCTTGGTACTTAATAAATATTTGAAGCTATGCAAATATCCTGTTTTTCTTGGAACTTTTGCCCACTAATTTTAGCATTCATTGGTGGATCTCACCCACATCAAATTACTGTGGTTTTCTAACAGTGATTTTCTATTACTCTCATTTCCTCTCTTTTTCTCTCTCTCTCTCTCTCTCTCTCTCTCTCTCTCTATATATATATATATATATATATATATATATATATTAATATATTTTTTAATTGATTTCAGATGGGAAGGGAGAGGGAGGGAGAGATAGAAACATCAAGGATGAGAATCATTGATCAGCTGCCTTCTACTGGGGATCGAAGCCCCAACCCTGGCATGTGCCCTTGACTGGATTCCAACCTGAGACCCTTCAGTCCATAGGCTCTATCCACAGAGCCAAACCAGTTAGAGCCCACTATATTTTTAAATTTGAATTCCTTTTCCCTTTCTCTCATTTATTTATTCATTTATTTTTATCATTAGATAAAAATATCTATTTTATCATTACTCAGATATAGACTCAGATTTCATTTAATGAACGGAGTAAAGTTTTAAAACTATAACAACAATACTTTAATTCCTTTAGAATTTTAGAGGTTGAGGGACAGTTATTCTGTAATTTTTTTCCTCCTACCTAAAATTGTTACCCTTATGTCTTATTTTTATTTAGATTGCTTATGGGAGATGAACGTGTAAAGAATGGCCTTAATTTCATGTATGAGGCCCCACCAGGAGCCAAAAAAGGTACTCACCTCATTTCTTTTTTAAGTCTTTGATATGTTTGCAACTAAAAGTTTGAGAACCGTTATGAAAGTTGCTCTTTATCGTTTAAAATGGCTATTATATAAATGCTGAAATCAATAGAATAAATACTAAAAATATTTGTCTATAATCTAGTTATGTTTCATGACTGGTCCTTTGGGGAGGAAAAAAGTCAACATCAGCAGAAGTTCCTTTATTCTTTTATAATTTATGTATATATCTTTAGTCCTTCTTACTGAACGTACTTGTAAATAGAAAGCATAATATTCATTGTCAATGAAAAACATTAAAGTTTAAATATTGAGATTATATGCCTACTAAATATGATCTCTTACTTAATACTGTTTTTTTATCCTCTAGTGATTTGAATTTTATCTTATGAAAGAAGAAATGTCAAACCAATAAATTCTTACATGTTACAATTAAACATATCATAGTATAGTATATGATAGTCTTTTATGAAGTTTTTAACTTGATCTACCTTTTTCCCCCATATTTTTGATATGCAATCAAGAAAATAAAGAGGTAAAGTATTATTTACTATGCTTGAATTTACTTGAAGTAAATTATAATTTTATGAAAAATTGAAAGACTTTAATGAATGTTTTTAGAAAGAAGAAACAGAAGGAGAGACTGAATACAAATTTGAATGGCAGAAAGGAGCGCCACGAGAAAAGTAAGAACTGGTTTTCTTTTAAGAAAAAATACGTACCATTAAATTTATCTGATATCCCATCTTGTGTTCTTTTTTTCATTCAATAAAGGTATCTAATATGAAAAAGTATTTTCAGTGATTTGTCTTATACAATTAATTTGTTTGATTATAGTCTTTAGTTTTTTTCTGTTTTACTTTTTCTTTTTTTTTCTTTTTTTAATTAGACTGGACACTTAAAAACTAATTGGTGCTTGGAAATAAAATATATTACATTTTGTAACATCTTTAGAACTATAAAACTTTTTCAGAATAACTGCTGTTTATTAAATATTGTTTTTGCACATTTTTCTCTACTTAATAGATATGCCAAAGATGACATGAACATCCGAGATCAGCCCTTTGGTATTCAGGCAAGTGACATATATTTTACTCTGTAAGAATAATTTTTATTTCATAAATACTTCATGTTGTGATCCAAAAAGTATTTAAGCTGAAAAGGAGTTCTCTGGTTTCCATTTGTATCCGAAAATAGAAGGTCTAAAGGAGAAAATAATAAATGTAATAGATTGATGAAAGATAGAAATCAAAGTTTTATAGTGAGACTTATGACAATGGTCTCTGCAGTTTTCAAGAAATTTGGAGAATTAACTCAAAATTTGAGAATTTAAAATTTAACTATGACATAATTATTTTTTGGAATTTTACCATTCTTTTTAGGATGACATTGATTAAACTAGAGGCCTGCGTGCCCTCTCGCAGTCCAGGAGCCCTTGGGGGGGATGTCTGACTGACAGTTTAAGCCTGCTGCCTGCAGGGACCTGGCCTAAGCTTGCAGTCAGACATTCTTAGCTCTGGCCAGGAGGTGGGAGAGGCTCCTGCCACCGCCGCTGTGCTTGCCAGCCATGAACAGCTTCTGGCTGAGTAGCACTCCCCCTATGGCAGGCGTGGGCAAACTACAGCCCGTGGGCCGGATCGCTGTTCTAAACTATTGAAATAAAATTAAAAAAAAGACCGTGCCCTTTTATGTAATGGTGTTTACTTTGAATTTATATTAGTTCACACAAACACTCCATCCATGCTTTTGTTCCAGCCTCCGGTCCAGTTTAAGAACCCATTGTGGCCCTCGAGTCAAAAAGTTTGCCCACCCCTGCCCTATGGGAACGCACTAACCACCAGGGGGCAGCTCCTGTGTTGATTGTCTGCCCCCTGGTGGTCAGTGCACATCATAGCAATCAATCATTCTGCCATTCAGTCAATTTGCATATTAGCCTTTTATATAGGACTAGAGGCCCAAAAATTCTTGTACATGGGGATGTGTCCCTCAGCCAGCCTTTACTCTTTCCAATGGGACCCCTACCAGGCCTAATTGGGCAGTCGGACATCCCTCTCACAATCCAGGACTGCTGGCTCCCAACTACTCACCTGCCTGCCTTCCTGATTGCCCCTCACTGCTTCTGCCTGCCAGCCTGTTCACTCCTTATTCACTCCCCTTCCAGCCTGATTGATGTCTAACTGCTTCCCTGCCAGCCTGTTTGCCCCTAACTGCACTCCCCTGTAGGCCTGGTCCCCCCAACTGCCCTCCCCTGCAGGACTGGTCCCCCCCCCCCACTGCTCTCCCCTTCAGGCCTGATCTCCTCCCCACCCCCCACCCCCAACTGCCCTTCCCTGCAGGCCCAATCACCTCCCAACTTCCCTCCTCTGCCTGCCTGGTCCCTCCCAACTCTCCTCCCCTGCTGGTCTGATCGCCCACAACTGCCTTCCCTTGCAGGCCTGGTCCCTCCCCACTGCCCTTCCCTGCTGGCCATCTTGTGTCCACATGGGAGCAGCCATCTTTGACCACATGGGGGCAGCCATCTTGTGTGGTGGAGTGATGGTCAATTTGCATATTACTCTTATTAGGATTATAAAATATAGTCATGGAGTCTCTTTCTCTGGAAATCTTTTAAAAATTAATTTAAAATCTACCACGGAGTAGGGAGCCACATGTTGGTTTGATTCGTAATATTTTAATAACCAAAATAATGTTCACTATTTCTCAGGTTCGAAATGTGAGGTGCATTAAATGTCACAAATGGGGTCATGTCAACACAGATCGAGAATGTCCTTTGTTTGGTCTTTCTGGAATCAATGCAAGTTCAGTTCCTACTGATGGCTCAGGTAAACACTAGGCATGATTTAATTGTTTATTTTAGAATGTATACCAAGGACAAATAAGAAAAGATAAAATAACATTTTATCTTTGGGTTGGATTGGGTTGGGTTGGGTTGGGCTTTATGGACTAAGGCACAATCCCAAAATGTGATGAGAAACTCTGATCCTGTGTTCTGAATTTGAAAGGCAGTATATTCAATTTATCGTTCCTGGCCAAAGGCCCCTGTGTAAGACATTAAACATAGTTTATCAGGTTAGTAACTTAAATATAGCAGGAAGTAATGGTTATTTCTATATTTATGTCCTCCGGAATTATAAAAGTAGATTGGTAGAAGCCTCAGCAGTTACCTCTTAGTTCAGAGATAAAATCAAAACTGAGTTTAGCTCTAGCCAGTTTGGCTCAGTAGATAGAGCATCCCTTTGGGCTGAAGGGTTCCAGGTTTAATTCTGGTCAAGGGCACATGCCCAGTTTGCAGACTCAATACCCAGTGTGGGGCATGCAGGAAGCAGTCAATCAGTGATTCTCTCTCATCATTGATGTTTCTATCTTTCTCCCTCTCCCTCTCTGAAATCAATAAAAATATATTTAAAAATAAACAACAAAAAAACTGTTAACTATGTTAAAATTAGTTTTAAAAATCTTATTTGCCTTTCTGTATATTGTTGTCCACTTAAGAAAGATTAGTCTAACTTGTTTTGTGTCCTTTGGATTTCTTTTATAAAAGGATATTAAAACAAGTTTTAACTTAAATTTATCAGTGCCTTGTTAGGATATTATTGAGACAGCCACACTAATCCAACCATAACTCATAATAAATTATAATAGAAATTAACTTGCTTAACCCTATAACATTACATAAGTCATTTCACTTTTATGAGCTTCTACTCTTCATTTTAAAGTAAAGATTTGATAGTATCCTTACTCAAGAAGTATTCAGCATTTTTTTTTTTAAAAAAAGATACCTTACATGAAACCTAGTATATAGAACAGATAAAGGCAGAGTGCTCTGTTGAGGCAAATGCTCGGGCATGAAGCCCGTCCTCAGCTCAGCTAGGCCTCTGATGCACCTCTTTATACTCCCTGTGGCTCCCGCTGTACCTCAGAGCCCAGGGTTCACCCTCAATCAGCACATGACCTTTGCCTCTGTTCTATAGCTAGAGGTCCTGCTTCCTTCCAGCAAGCCAAATGCAGGCCTTAGGATTCAAGATGCCAGTTCTTGTATTGGGAATCTAGAAATGTGATAATGTTTGATGCTATTTCATTAATTCTGTTATGAATGTCAGATGGGTAAAAGAAGTACACAGATACACTATTATAATTGAGGTGTTTTTAAAAAAATCCTTATTATTCTACAAAAGATAGAAGCCACATTTTAAGTAAAGGAAAACTATTTGCTCAGTGGTGAGAGAATGCTGATACAGACCTTGGTCGGAGAACCTCTGACAAAAAGAATATCCCACGGATGCCACAATGCAGGTGTCTTAAAGCCCTCATACTGATGATGCTCCTTGCTCCCCTGCTTCCACACACCCAATTGGTGAAAGAAGGGTGAGAGATCTCAAAAGAAATAAAGCCCTGCCATAACTGGTTTGAAGGGTTGAGGGGTCAGTTCCAGTCAAGGTCACGCACCTCAGCTGCAGGCTCAATCGGAGAGCATGCGGAGACCAACCAACCATTTTGTCTCTCTCACATTGATGTTTCTCTCTGTGTGTCTCTCCCCCTCCCTTCCACTCTCTCAAAAAAATAATAATAATGGGATCAATTAAGAAGATATTCTCTGTTGAGGATTAACAAAAAAAGAAAAAGAAATAAAGCCCCAAATAAATATGGGGTGGAGTTGGTCATATGTGAAGAATCATTGGCTCACATAGTTCTCACCACTAATTTTAGTCACAGGGATCTACTGTTCTATATAAAAGTTATATTCTGTTTTCTGGAAGGGGTTGCATCTTTCTTATCTTTTCCTTCACTCCAACCTTGTGGTGCCCTTACAGTTGCACGTTTCCTGTCTCGGACAGGGTGGTCAGTGATAGCAGCTGTCTTTGTTCCTTGGCCTCACCTTTGATCCTGCTTCTGAGACTTAGCCCTTTGTTTGTAATCGATTAGACCTGCTTTCTCTTGAGCCTATATTAGAAAGTCTGTTAACCACAAACAAAAGAACTTGTGCTATTTAATTATCCTATTTTTAAGAGTATTGAAAATAGTGAATTCAGATATAATGAAGCTAGATTGGCTTTTCTTCAGCCATGAATTTATGCTTATTAACTTTACAATAACTCAATCATTCATTTTATGCAATCAAAGTTTTTGGACCCCACTTGTGGGGTTTTACTGTAGAACTATTCTTCAATCAGATAAACTTTCTCACAATAAAGTGAATGAAGTAGAAAATGCTCAAGTTTTTTGCTCCTGTCAAGTTTTGTCACATGTAACCACCCTTGAGTGAAAAGTATTACCTTTATTGAAATACTAATATTAATGTACTAGTATTAATATCCCTAATATATAAAATGTTCCTTCAAGTCAAAAGATGAACAAACTCAAAGGACTTAAATATTGATTATAGTTTACAAAAGGAGGGGTTCAAATAGCCGTTAAAGCTATGACAACATTTTCAACAGTATTAGTAACCAGATAAATGGCCCTAGCTGGTTTGCTCAGTGGCTAGAGCGTCGGCCCACAGACTGAAGGATCCTGGATTTGATCCCGGTCAAGGATGCGTACCTCAGTTGCAGGCTCCACCTCCAGCCCTGATGCTGTGTGTGTGCGAGAGGCAACCAATCAATGTGTCTCTTTCACATCGATGTTTCTTTCTCCGTCTCTCCCCCTCCCTTGCACTCTCTAAAAATCAATGGGGGAAAAAAATATCCTCGGGTGAGGATTTACAAAAAAATAATAATAACCAAAGAAATGAAAATAAAGTAATTTCTTTTTTTCCCCCATAAGATTTGGTAAAGACTTAAAAGAACTTTGCACCCAGTGTTGGAGCAAGCATGGTAAAATTAACATTGCAATCCACTATTGATAAATTGGAGCAGCCTTTCTGAGGTCATTTGATAATATGTATCAAAAGCCTTAAAAGCATGCATATCCTTTTACCTAGAAATTCATCCAGGAATTTATAAGAAAATGGCAAGGTAGATATTCAAATATTTATAGTGGTGAAATATTCGAAACAACCCTAAATGTTCATCAGTAAGGGTAAAATGAACTCATTTATTCCACAGTTATTTGTAGAGCACTGACTCTGTGCCAGGCGTTTTTCTAGGTTCTAGGAATACAATATTAAGACAGAAAAGGTCCTTACTTTCATTGTGTTGGAAATGACACAAACTGATAAATAAGAAAATGTTAAGTATTTATAAGTTCTATGAAAATTAAATTGGATACTGTGATAAGAACTGAGTGGGGAGTAACTTTGGATTAAGTGGTGAGGAAGGCTCCTCTGAGGAAGCGATGTCAGACTGCGACCTCTAAGTGACAGGAAAGAAGCGGCTCTGCAGGGTCTGACAGAAGAGCATATGGCCTCTTCGGCGGAAGGACCAGCCTTCCACACAGGGAGCCGTGCGTCCAGGGGCCGTGGACTATCGGTGAAGGGCTCTGGCTGTGGAGCGATGGGGCTAGCAATGCCTGGTTTGGACCCTCTGCTCTGCTGCTTAGTAGCCATGTAACTCTAAGCAAACTGCTTAACCACTCTGTGGGGTGTGAGTCTGAGAATAACTGTTGGTAAATATCTAAGAATATCTCAAAGTACTAAACTATGATAAAAGTCTGATAAAAATAAATCAATAGTTTTTACCATCTATAATACCACATAAGATGATATACCATATATTTCTGATGTACCATCAAGGTTGAGAGCCATCAACTTCAGTTGTATGTAAGAACAATTGAAGATTTGAAAGAGTGTCTTTGTTTATTTGTTTAAATTATGTTTACTAATATTACACAGTTGTAAAGTTATCCTAAAATAATTATTGTGGCTATGTCCAGAGATTTTGTGGTGAAGTATTGTGTCCAGTAGTAAGAGAGAGAACCTAAATACCTAAGAAAAAGATACTAAGTGAGTAATTATGGGCTGTTAATGGAATAGTATACTATGCAGCCATTAAAAATATTATGAAGACTGCTTAATGATAATAGATATTGTTTATAACATTTTGTCAAAGAAAAAAGCAGGTCATAAAACAAAGTACAGCCCTAACCGGTTTGGAGCGTCGGCCTGCAGACTCAAGGATCCTAGGTTCGATTCCAGTCAAGGGCATGTACCTTGGTTTGGGGCACATCCCCAGTAGGGGGTATGCAGGAGGCAGCTGATTGATGTTTCTCTCTCATCAGTGTTTCTAACTCTCTTCTCCCTCTTCCTTTCTCTCTGTAAAAAATCAATAAAATAGCCGAAACGGGTTTGGCTCAGTGGATAGAGTGTCAGCTTGCAGACTGAAGGGTCCCAGGTTTGATGCCGGTCAAGGGCATGTACCTTGGTTGCGGGCACATCCCCAGTAGGGGGCGTGCAAGAGGCAGCTGATGTTTCTAACTATCTCTCTCCCTCCCTTTCTGTAAAAAATCAATAAAATATATTAAAAACAAACATACAAAAAAGTACAGGCTGTCCTCAGGTTATGGCAGACTCAACATACGTTTTTTCATGGTTACATCACCATCTCCCATTTACAGTATTTATTTTTAAAAAGTTCCGTCATTTCTATGTATGTACATATGTGCTATGTGTTGTTTTTTATTTATCACAAGTAAAGGTCAGGAGTTATCTTTTAAGTGTTTTTACTGTTTCACTTCATTACTGCTGTGTATGTGCTCCATGTGAGTGACATGGCTGCTTATGTAGGTGGGTTCCGACTTACGGTCGTGTTATGTCACACCGTAGGAACAGATCTCCAAGGTAACCCAAGGAAAGCCTGTAGTGCCCTAGCCAATTCTGCCCAGTGGACAGTTGGTCTGTGGACCGAAAGGTCCCGGGTCCAATTCCAGCCAAGGGCACGTACCTTGGTTGCGGGCTCCTCCCCAGCTTAGGGCACGTGCTGGAGGCAACCAATTGATGTGTTTCTCTCACATGGATGTTTCTGTCTTTCCCTTTCCCATTCTCCCTGCTCCCCCACCCCGCCAAAAAATAAATGGAAATAAATCCTTAGGTGAGGATTAGCCAAAAAAATAAAACTAAGTAGTTATCTGGATTCCATTCATGTTTCTTTTTAAATCTTTAGGTAAGCATATAAACAGATACTTTTAGAAAAATGCCTGGAAGGAGATTGCCCAAAATGTTAACAGTGATGTTACGTTTATAATTTTCAAGTGAAAATTGTTTTAGAAGAATTAAAAGTTATACATAGAATTATTTAAAATTGTATTGTTCCGTTAATAATTTTACATTTTGACCTGAATTTAGCAGGACCACTTAACTAACACTAATAGGAACTTTTAAAGGCTTCTCAAAAACAAAATCGAAACTACTTTACCAAATGGGAAAGCAAAGAATAGTGATATTGTATTCTGAATTTGAATGCAATGAAAAACAAACTGCCCAATTTCCTAATCCACTTGCTGATTCAAGCTAAAAAATCACCTATTGAATAATGCCTCACCAGTGAATAGAGATTATTTTTGCAATAAGGCAATTTCAGTGGATGTGGTTATCCTGGGATAATCACACCCCTGGGGTATGTAGCCTTGTGCCTGTAATCTCCCAGGGGTGTAATTATTTCATGATAGCTGTACCCCCCGGTGCTGCATTATTTCTATTATGAAATTCTTAGTTTAGTATATAAAGTAACTTACTTTGATCACTGGAAACTGCAAGGTGCTGTTAGATTGTTCCAGCTGTGAGGTTTACAGAGACCAGCTATAAAATTTACTTCTCCTTTACAAAGATAAATTAGGCAATCAAAATGCTTCTTTTGGCTAAGCTGGTTTACAATATATTTTCTACTGATAAGATCATCTTTATAAGTTTTCATCCTTTCTAGATAGTACATCCAAATTATATGTAAAACTTGCAGACTTCAGTGGAGGCTGAGTTTTTATGAAATATTTTTATATTACAATATAATTAAATGGCCTGCCCACTGGCTTTTATTTATACTCTATGGCCTTTATTCTTACCATAGATTGTTACCATTTGTCACTCATGTTTATAACGTATATTGAAATTAAACATTTTTTAATCTGCAATGGGATTTTCAACAAAGCTAGTGGAGTTTTGAGGGGAGAGGAGCATATGTAATAAATTTTAATATTTTTTATTATTTATTGATTTCAGACTGAGGAAGGAGAAGGGGAGAGAGATAGAAACATCAATGATGAGAGAGAAGCAGTGATTGGCTGCCTCTTGCATGCTCTCTACTGGGGATTGACCTCACAACCCAGGCAATAAGAACAATAAATGTAGTGAATTTGAAAGAGAGCAAGAGAAACATCAATCTGCTGCCTCCTTGATATGCCCCGATCAGGGATCGATCCAGCAACTTGAGTATGTGCCTTGACCAGGGATACAACCCTCCCCCTCCCAGTGTACGAGATGCTGCTCCAACCAACTGAACCACACCAGCCAGGGCTGGGCCTCACTCTCTCAGCGAGCCTGTGCCCCTGGGTGTGAACTTCACAAGTGCTCCTCAGTTACCCCCCTCCCCCCCCCCCCCCCCCCCCCCCCCCCCCGCACACACATTTCTCTGCTTTTTTTTTTCCTCCTGTGTAGGTTAGGCTGTAATAAAATAGTTTTCTTTAAGGGTAAGCATTTGTTCAGGTCAACAATGCTCTGGGCATACTCAAAATGGTTCCTTTTCCCGTCTCACTATTGGGAGAGAAGTGTAAGGGGATTGTTCTTTGATGTTCATAGAAAGAACTCGATGGACTCGTGGAAATAAAACTCACAAGGGCCAACCATAGTCAGTTATCTTTTAAGTAATCGTACCATTTGCTGGCTCCAATGGTGATTTCTGGTTCTAGTAAACTGTGATTCTCTATTACCTGTCTCTCCTATTTTGGGGATAGTAATTTTTCCCTGTGACCTAATTCTGTGATAGACTTAAGAAGATTTTTTGATTTTCAGTACTTTCAGCTTTTTTCTTATTGTGAGGATGGGAGAACTTTTCAAACTCTCTCTATAATTCTTTCATAATGAAACCCAAACGTTATGAAAGCAGCATAAAAGTGAATAAACATTAAGTCCAAATTTGTTTCACTTTGAACTAATTATTTTGACTTGTGGTTTTTCACGCTTAAATTATTTTATATTTAAAGTTACTTTGCTGTGTGTTTCTTTTTATTTAGCTATAATTTTTTAAATATTTGGAACTGTCTCAATATGGTAATATGGAGAACTTCATATTTTTTTAAAGTAAATTTGAAATTCCAAATGATGTCACCAAATATTCTTGACAGCATTCCTTTTTTTTTTTTTTTTAATCTTCACCCGAGGATTCTTTTTTTTTTCTTTTTCTTTTCTTTTCTTTTCTTTTTAGAGAGAGGAAAGGGGGAGAAAGAGAACATCGATGTGAGAGAGAAACATCTATCAGTTGCTTCTCATTTCCCATTGCATCTCGATCAGGGATAGAACCTGTAGCCTGAGTATATATGGCCTGCCTGGGAATTGAACCCACCACCTCTTGGTGCACAGGACAACACTGTAACCAGCTGAGCCGCCTGGCCACGCAATTTTTCTTTTTCTTTATAATGCCTCAGCGTGAGATTCACTAACACCACAAATGGCCAAAGTGATCATAGGTGCTTAATGTTTCAAGTGTATCTATCCGGCCTTGTTTCCATCATAACTTTTAGTGTGTTTCAACAGTATGAAAATGAATAAATAGCTTAAATTGAGCAAAGTATAATAATATACTTGTTGCAAAGATTTGCATGCATGTCAGTGTTCTTTTCCTTTTGTAATGTTTCCTAATTCTTGATTTAATTTTTCCAGAATCTTACACTAAGCTATAGAACTGATAGAAATATTCTGCAATAGAGCTCCCTCATGCTGCTCCTCTATCTTTTCATCAACCTTTCATGTTGAAGGCATTTTTATTACTTGAGAACATGTTTGGGAAATTTAACAAAATAATTGTCTGATCATAAGCTTTGCTAGCAAGACACAAAGGAGCCCGCTGGAGGGATTTTCTGTAGAAAGAAAGATGGTAAACTCAGCTGCCCTCTGGCAAGTCCCCCTGAATCTGTTAATGGGTTTCTCTTATGCAGCTTCTTCAAGAAGTTGAATCCTACCAGCAGAGCTACTAGAAAGGCCTGTATCTGATGACAGAATTTTTAAAAAATCCTTCAATGTCATTTTACTGTAGAAAAAGTATTTGTTATCAGAATCTCATTAAAGCTAAATTCCTAAAATAAGCAGATATGAAAATTAATAAAGGATTGACTTCACAGTAACAAAGCTAAGTTAGACACCATTTCTGTCTTTTATAACATGTAGTTGATCAGTCAGGAACCAAATTTTCTTCAATGTATGAAGAAGCTAATTAACTAAAAAGAAATATTGACCTATTAAAGAGATTATTCAGAAACCTTATTAAGTCATAGGACTTTAAAGGTCAAAATTATGCTCTTTATTAGTACATTATATTTTGCCTATTTTATTTTAAGTGACTACCAATGGTTTAGTCATTTTAAACTATTTATAAGCACTACTATAATTCAGCAATTAAATTTGTTGTTAGAGTGGCTATGCCTTGAAATTCTATTGACATCCACAAATTACTGACAGTGCTGTTCTGTCAGTAAATGACTGCTCTGTATTAAAGGCATATGTGGGACTAGTAGAGGCTATTCCTCCCTCAATCTCAAAGGTGTATTATGATTCTCAGATCACAGTCATAACTCTCTTATGTGACTTCTTATTAGCATCATTCCATCTACTCAAGGTCTGCCAGCTTTAAATAAAGAAAATTAGCTAGTGATTACCTAGGAAAAGAAGAATGAATGAAATGTAGTCTACCTAGTAAATATTAATTCTATTCTAATAAAACTAATGAAGTTAACATTAACCTTCATCATGTTCATGTTGAAGAATGCGCTACTTTTTCCCTTTTCCTAAACCCTAGGAGAGTTTGAAAATCAAATTCAGTTTCTAGTTCTTTCCTTAAACTTTTTTGGAAGAGGGACTGCATCTTTGTATTCCCAGTGCCTTGCACAGTCTACATCTTAGTAAATAATAATTTAGTGAGTGACTGAATAAAAAAGCTTTCCTAGCTAGTCTAAATATCACTATCATCCTGAATATTCTATATAGTAAAAGCCTAATATGCTAAGTGGTCATCCGTTCAACCAATCAAAGCATAATATGTTAATGATATGCTAAGGCCACTCAACCACTCATTATGATGTGCACTGACCACCAGGGGCAGACACTCTGACCAGTACATTAGCTTGCTGCTGGGATCCGACTGATCAAGACTGAGTGACATTGGCTGGATACGCCCTATAGCCTTCCCATGAGCCCTCCCCAGCTGGCCAACCTCCCGTGTCCCTCCCCTGCCCTGATCTTGCACCTATGGGGTCTCTCGGCCTGACCTGCGCCCTCTCGCAATCTAGAACCCCTCGGGGGATGTCGGAGAGCCGGTTTCAGCCTGATGCCGCAGGCCAGGCCGAGGGACTCCACTGATGCATAAATTCGTGCACTGGGCCTTCTCTAGTATCTTATAACACAAATTTATTTTATATATATATAAAATTTATTTGTATATATATTTTATATATATATATAAATGTGTGTGTGTGTGTATATATATATATATATATATATATATATATATATATATATACACAGTGTGTGTATGTATGTTAATCCTTACCTGAGGATGGTTTTTAGAGAGAGTGGGAGGGAGGGAGAAAGACAGAGAGAGAGAAACCTTGATGTGGGAGAGAGACACATCAATTGGTTGTCTCCTGCATGCACCCCAACCGGGCCAGGAATCAAGCCTGCAACTGAGGTACATGCCCTTAACCAGAATTGAACCCCCAACCCTTCTGTCCATGGGCCAAGACTCTATCCACTAAATCCAAACCAGATAGGGCTACAATTTATATTTTTTCTGTTCTTTCATATAAGCTAATTTTCTCCCAAAAGATTATAAACCTATCATAGCCAGAGTGGCTCAGTGGTTAAGTGTCCCATGGACCAAGGTAGCTGGTTAGATTCCTGCTCAGGGCACATACTCAGGTTTCGGGCTTGATTCCCAGTAGAGGGCATGCAGGAAGTAGCTGATTGATGTTGATATTGCTCTCTCATTGATATTTATCTCTCTCTCTCTCTCTAAAAATCAATAAAAACATTTTTAAAAAATTCTTAAAACCTAGTGCTAACTTCTAATATTTCATATTTATCACAACATAAATTACTTTTAAGTTTATTGAGGTGACATTGGTTGATAACATTATATTAATTTTAGGTGTAAATTCTATGACACATCCTCTGTACTAGTATATTTGCATTGTGGCTCACCACTCAAAATCTAGTGTCCCTCTGTCACCATATGACAAATGATTTTTCTTAGTCCTCTAGCACTAGGAATTTACTTTATTTTAGCTGGATGTATCATAACTAAAATGTTCACACTTAATTAAATTGAAAATGTAAGTTTGAAGACATAACCAAATAGGTCATGTGTCTTTAACTATATTAATTCTGTAAAGCAAGATTATTCTTAATGCTAGTAAACAGTGTTTTCTGTCAGCATACAATAAGGGCGCTTTTATCTTTCCTTAGTTTTGTGTATTTTTCAGATGCATAGATTAAATGAAATTTTCATCTTCCCTTTATATTGTATGTTTTAAAAGAGATCAAATTAGCTGTCTTCAGTATGACCTTGGGATGAGGGCAATAAGAAATCCTATTGTTTCCGGCCTCCACTAAGATGAACTGGCAGTGTGTCAGGAAAATTCCCAGCATGGAGTAGTGTTATTACAATTCAGTACAATTGGTTCTTGCATAACCTTTAGAAAATTATACATAAAACATTCTCATCTATATAAATAAAAATCACCCACACACTTTATTAATAGCTTTGTTCACTTTTCCCCTGGGACTTGTGCTACATGTTCCTACTGTGCCCCCCTTTTAGTCTTTTTACAGAAAACTTTCTATAAGCTTTCTTAAAAGCAAAAAGGTTAGGTAATATTAGGATAAATTAAATATAAGTGTAAGGTAATTCTTGCTAATTCCCACTGGACACAGATCTCTTGCTCGATCATGTACTAGAACTAGTGCCTCTAAGGAGTGGCTTTTTCACTGGATACAGTCAGTTTAACTTTAGAAAAGAAGATGGTACTTTCATGGAAATGAGAATCATATTTTATTTGTTATACTGTTGAGGGGGTTCTTTTAAAACACACATATTTTTAGGGATATACCGCTATTGCTATGACTATAGTAGGTACATGGTGAGAGCAGGAACACACCAGGTTGAAGACAACCTGTTTCCCTTGGTCTAGTTTAAGAGCCAGAAATTTGTGTTTTCAGGTATCATTTCTTAAATTCATACTTCGTTAGACTTCATGTATTCCCCCAAAATATATGTTATAATGTACTAAAATAATCTATACTAATAAAAGCTTAGGTGGCCCTGACCAGTTTGGCTCAGCGGATAGAGCATCAGCCTGCAGACTGAAGGGTCCCAGGTTTGATTCCGGTCAAGGGCATGTACCTTGATTATGGGCACCTCCCCAGTGGGATGTGTGCAGGAGGCAGCTGATTGATGTTTCTCTCTCATCGATGTTTCTAACTCTACTTCTCTCCCTTCTTCTCTGTAAAAAAAGCAATAATATATATATATATATATATATATATATATATATATATATATATATATATATTTTAAAAGCCTAGGTGGTCCTCACACTCTAATGCACGATGTTGTCACAAGATGGCCACGTACACAGCAGATATCGGGCCCAGTGGAAGAGGCGGGTCAAGGCAAGGAAGGGAAGTTGTGGGTGATCAGGCTGGCAGGGGAGCAGTTAGGCATTAATCAGGATGGTAGGGGATCAGTTAGGGGATGATCAAGCTGGCAAGCAGAAGTGGTTAGGGGAGTGCTGAAACTGGTTTGGCTAAGTGGATAGAGCGTTGGCCTGCAGACTAAAGGGTCCAAGGCCCAATTCTGGTCAAGGGCATGTACCTTAGTTGCGGGCACATCCCCAGCTGATGAATGTTTCTCTCTCATTGATGTTTCTAACTCTCTTCTCTCTTCCTCTCTGTAAAAAAATCAATAAAAAATATGTTTTAAAAAAAGAAGTGGTTAGAGGCAATCAGGCAGGCAGGAAGGAAGGCAAGCAGTTAGGAGCCAGCAGGCCCAAATTGTGAGAGGGATGTTCAACTGCCGGGTGAAGCCTGATTCTTCGTGGATTGAGCCTAAACCGGCAATCGAACATCCCCTGAGGGGTCTCAGATTGGAGAAGGTGCAGGCCAGGCTGAGGGACACCCCCCTCCAATGCACAAATTATGTGCACCAGACCTCTGGTGTCTACCTAATAAAAGAGAAACATGACTGTATCTCCACAACACCCACCAGCCAATCAGGAGTAGGTATGCAAAATGACCCAACAAAGATGGTGGGTTAATTTGCATATGCAGGTGCAGAGCAAAGATTGAAGGCTCCAGCCCAAGCGAGGACTGAAGACTGAAGACGACTGAAGACTGCAGAGGCTTGGCTTCTCCACTGCAACCAGAGCAGAGAAGCCAAGCCTCAAGTCTTGGCTTTTCCACTGTGGCTGGAGTGAAGGCCTGGCTCCCAGGTGCCAGAGGAAAACTGGCGCCCGCAGCCAGGGGAAGGAAGGCCTATTGCACAAATCTTCGTCCAATGGACCTCTAGTTTAATAATAAGTCTCTAGATCTAACTAAAATGTTATAGGACATACAAATTATTAAATTGTGTCACTGTTCAGAATGTGTGAAATTCTACAGGACAGATGACTGAGTTTCTGCCACAAGTGAATAGTGGTAATGGAGGAGAGGTTGCTAAATTTGTTTTAGATTAAAAGAGACTTAAGGTATGTATCAGTTATATGTCAGTAAAAAAAGGGAGATTTAAGAGATACATAAAACAAATGCAATGTATGGATCTTGTTTGGATTCTAACCTGGACAGACAATTTTGAGACTACCAGGGAAATCTGAATATTGACTGGATATTAGATGGTGTCTTAAAACTGTATCAATAGGTGTAATGAAAGTTTTGGGGTTTTATTTTTAAGAAATAATTATTTGTTAGTGATTTATATATCTGAGATTTATTTAAAATATTCTATCAAAAAAGAAACAAAAAGCCGAAACCGGTTTCGCTCAGTGGATAGAGCATTGGTCTGCAGACTGAAAGATCCCAGGTTCGATTCCCGTCAAGGGCATGTACCTTGGTTGCAGGCACATAGCCAGTTGGGGGTGTGCAAGAGGCAGCTGATCGATGATTCTCTCTCATCGATGTTTCTAACTCTCTTATCCCTCTCTCTTCCTCTGTAAAAAATCAATAAAATATATTTTAAAAAATAAAAATAAAATAAATTCCACCTTTGCTATACAAAGAAAAGGAAGGAAGGAAGGAAGGAAGGAAGGAAGGAAGGAAGGAAGGAAGGAAGGAAGGAAGGAAGGAAGGAGGGAAGGAAGGAAGGGAAAGAAGTATAAACAGGTGAAATTATTTTTTTTAAAAAAGAAAGAAAATAGAAACAAACTTGGAGTTAATAGATAAAACAAGAGTGGCATAATATTGATAATTATTGAAACTGTTTGATGAATACATAAGGTTTGTTACATTATTCTCCCCAGATTGGAAATTTTCCATAATACACACTCACAAAATGAGAAGGGAAAAAATTGTTTACTGCTATAACAGTAAACAAAACTATTATAGGGTGTTCCCAAAAAATGTATACACACTTTTTTCTGATAACTCAACTGATGTTTCTTTCTTTTCAGATTTAACCTATTTGAATTAATATTGATTCAAAGTGTGTATGCATTTTTAGGACACTTTATATTTATTTTGAGAACTAGGGGCCCAGTGCATGAATTTGAAAATGTATGCTAAGCATAAGTACTACACAGAGTTCAGTTGAGAAATATAAATGCTGGAAGAGCAATGTTTCTCATAATCTGTATACTCTCTGTCAAACTGCAGAAAGAGATCATTTTCTTGAAGTCAATGAAAATGTAAAAAGAGCATGTTTTCTAAAACATTTTATTAAAGTTACCCATCTTTTGGTGAAATGAGTAACCTCTAATCATAATAGCAATGTTCTTTAGCCCTTTAACTGGAGTGATTTCTATCCTAATTCTTAGCATGTTCGTTTTCTGAATTCATTTGAAAGAGTTGACAATAAAATGTAGTTTTGACAATTCAGAAAATATGTTTTTTACTTTATAAAATTGTTTCTTCATGTAAAATTTGAAAAGCCACCAAAGTGAACATTAATTTAAAGCTATTAATTGTACTAGCACTTATATGCCATTTGACAGCAACCAGTATTAATATTAAAATTCAACTTTTACTTAAGATTTTATTATCAATATTATCAACCAAGTTGAATAATTAATTAAAGGTTATTAAAGTAATCCATAGAAATTAAATATCATGTATAAAAGAAAAAAGATAAAATCCTACATTGTTTTAAAATATTAATATTAATGAAAAATATTAATGAAATAAGATGCTGCTTTATGATGTTTTGGTTTGTTTTGTTTTCAACTAAGTAAGGATTTTTTCCCCAATAAGTTAAAGCATCACATTATTAACTTCCCATTCTCTAACGATAGGTATTTTTTTTTCCTATTTTCTGCCTAATAACTAAAGCCAACTTTCCGTTGTTTTTGGTAACATGACTAAAGTAATAAAAGCCCATAAAGTCCAATAAAAGATCTTAACTTACACCTGAAAACTTTTACCAAAGATGCTACTGAGAAGTGAACAGATTTGAATTGTTGTTGCCTTTTTTCTATGGTAACATATAGGTGAACAGTTAAAGCAATAAAGGGAAAGAAAGATCAAGTTCTTAATCGAACTAGAGAATAAGTTTCTGAATGTTTATCCCTCACCTCCCTTATAAATTTCTTATTGGCAAGAATTGTCTTACTCTTCCTTATATTCCAGAAACATCACCCAGTGTAGTTCATTTAAGCCAGTCTAGATGATTTATTCAGAAATGTTAATAGCTTCCATAAACTGTCATCATTATTTGCTACCTGCAGGGAAAACAAAATGAAAGTGGAATATACAAAATAAAGAGGAAAGATGCCGAAACCGGTTTGGCTCAGTGGTAGAGCGTCGGTCTGTGGACTAAAAGGTCCCGGGTTCGATTCCGGTCAGGGGCATGTACCTTGGTTGCGGGCACATCCCCGGTGGGGGGCTGTGCAAGAGGCAGCTGGTCGATGTTTCACTCTCATCGACGTTTCTAGCTCTCTATCTCTCTCCCTTTCTCTCTGTAAAATATCAATAAAATATATTTTTTTTAATTAAAAAAAAATAAAGAGGAAAGAGTCTGTTCTACCTAATAATGTTTGAGGGAAGGGCTCAGGTGTTAAACAATTTTTAATTATATCTTTTTTAGAGGCCCAGTTCACAAAATTCATGCACTGAAGGGGGGTGGTCCCTCAGACCAGCCTGCACCCTCTTGCCCGTTGGGGGATGTCCATCTGCCTGCTGAGGCTCCCACCACCACCGCTGCACTCACCAGCTATGAGCCCAGCTTCTGGCTGAACAATGTTCACCCTGTGGGAGCACACTGACCACCAGGGGGCAGCTTCTGCGTTGAGCATCTGCCCCCTAGTGTTTAGTGCACATCATAGCGACTGGTTGTTCTGCCGTTCAGTTGATTTGCATATTAGGCTTTTATTATATAGGATTCTATGTAATAAGTAAATATACTTATTTTTAGTATATATTATGTGACCAAATATACTTATTTTTAGTATATATCATGTGACCAAAAAACAGCTCACTTTTCAGTTTGGGATTTTGCAAATGTGGAAATAGCAGCTAGTGAAAATATAACACTTATAAACTTATATCCAGCCTGAAATTGCTTTTCCTCAAGATGACACTAATAACTAGAAATTTCAAACTCTGGAAGTGTGTATACATACACACAAGATTAACTGAAGTACTTATAGAAACCATATCAATAGTGTGTGTGTGTGTGTGTGTGTGTGTGTGTGTGTGTCTGTGTGTGTGTGTTTTGTTGATAATTAGCAACCACATGACATTGTACTCAGTATTGATAGCTGATAAATAAGGGTGAGGAATTGGGAATTGGAAACTAGAATAATAAATTGCTCATGTGCTTTTGTCTTTTTTAAATTGAGTTCTTACTAAAATAATAACTATTATAAGTTCAATAGCCATTTTTTATCATTTTGCTTTTATTTTATACTGGAAACTGCCAAGCAGATAACATCTAAATGTATCTTTTTCAATATGACAAAGTTACACAAGAAGAGAATCCCCTAGCACGTAAAGAAAAATGCAATTATTTTCTATTCTGAATCTCCAGACTGCTGTTTTAGAAAATCATATCTGATTATTTGCTCAGCAGAAGATTATTGAGTTGATTTAGCTGTGATTTTACTTAACAAAGCTTCAACTGCATTCCTACTGTGGAGTCCGAAAAAGGTAGAGAGATATAAATGATACATTCAAACTGTGATTTTTGTGAACAGGACCATCGATGCACCCCTCGGAGCTAATAGCGGAGATGAGAAACAGTGGGTTTGCACTGAAACGAAATGTACTGGGGAGAAACTTGACCGCAAATGATCCATCACAGGTAATGATCTTTTTATCAGTAAGCTGAAAATGCCTAAAAATCTAAATGTGATTGCTTGTGAATTGCTACTTAATGTTTTCCAATATGCATATACCCATAGGAGAGCAAGATAGAGCGAAGAAAATGCCTAAGTGTATTTTGATTTTGCTTCTTTATTATTTTAACTTAAATGAGAAATTGTGTTTAAACCTATATTTTAATAAATGAAACTGCTCCTCTGGGTTTATGTGGATGAAATATCTAACTGAACTGGTGATGAGGTGGGTACTTTTCCTTCTTGCTAACTTACCACTGAAGTGACATAAATAGAACCAATGGGAAGAAATGTATAAAAGAAAACTCCTAAAAATAAAATAGGAAATATTTTAAGCATTAATTTATAAACAGTACATAGGTCTAGGAAATGGCGGCGTGTAAAGCGTTGTAGATAGATACCCTAATGCAAGCCATTTATTTTATTTAATCAGGAAACTGGAGCCCAGGGAAGGTAAGTGATTTTCCTGAGGTCATGTGGCTGTTCTGAGACAGACCTACGACTAAAACCCAGACTCCCACTGGCGTAAACTTGTTCTGCTCTGAAAAGAGGCACACTTTTCAAACATTACTAGGGATTATTCATTTAACTTATATAATCATATATTTGTACTATTTGATACATTTTATATGAATTTGCTAATCATATATTTGATAATGTACTATTGAAATTATAAAGGCTAAAATTGTGGAGGTTTTCACCTTCCCCAAAAGGTAATGATCTTCTTGGTTTTAATTTTTCATTAAATTTAAAATAAAACATTTAAACCCTCAAGTATTTAAATTCAAACTCAAGAGACAGAAACATTTTATCTGTTTCTCTCTCATACTCTTCCTGATTAAAGTTTGTTAGTGCTGGCAAAGCTGTCATCGTACCCTCTTAGTGTGTAATGATACTCCTTAATTTACATTTCCCCCGCACACATACACACACGCACACACATACACACACTTTACATTTCAAAATGTCACATTCATCTACAGTATGTCTCTAATACAAAGTTTCTTATTTATAAATATTTTCTTTCCTGAATGATAACTAACTTGTTTTATAATATAGCAATGTAATGATCTTTGTTGCCTCAGGAATATGTTGCAAGTGAGGGTGAAGAAGATCCAGAAGTCGAATTTTTAAAGTCACTAACAACCAAACAAAAACAGAAACTTCTCAGGTAATGAAAAAATCTACATTTAATGAATTCTATAACATTTTTTTGTGTGCTCCATCTTAGTATCATATTCAACTCTGATCCTAAGAGCTAATGAAGGTACTTAAACCAATGTATCACATTTATTTAATGATTTATTCTTTAGCTATAGTAATACAGTTTTGTCTTTCAGTAATATGAAAATGAATCTAAGATTATATACCCAGATTACACCACACACAAAAAATAGCACTTTTCAGAATACTTAATTTGGAAATAGATTTATTAGTAGGATTTACTTAGTATAGATTTGTATATATATTTGCATTTATTCTTAGAAAATATTCTGAACCATGTATTGCTCTTTTATATTTTGTAAGATTTTATGAGGAATGCTGACAAATGCTTAAATTTAAGGTAAATATGAATCTTGTTAAACATACTACCTTTGGATTCAAAAATCCAAGAAATGTCTGTTGAGTCCAATAGAGGGAGCTCATGATGTGGGGTTCTGAGAATAGTTAGACAAAACCTAATGAAAGGCATTTTTATTCCAGAATAACCTAAACATATCATATAAACAAGTTACTCTTCTGAGAATGTGAAATACTCTTTAGAAATTCAGAATGCCTTAATAGAATTTTTCTAATTATTTATAAATCTAAACATTGTTGAAAACCAGTATGTGATTATTCTGTTTTATATAACCAAAACACAGTATAAAAAATATAAAGTGTATTATTACTCAGAATTTCTGGAGAATATACCCTTGAATTTTGATAAGTAATATTCATTAATATTCCCATAATTTAAAATAGTACATACATAAAATTATTTTTCTTGATTATAGTTATATATTTGAATTTGTAGTAGGTCTAATTAATGAATGTTACAAACCTTTAGGTCAGGATAACCATTTATTTAGAGTGCTATATCATTTCAAATTCCGATTCAATAGGGATTTTTTAATAGAGAATTATTTTAATGCATTTAATTTATTTATATTTAATATGTATGTGACTTGAATAATTTAAGAGGAAGAAAATAATTTGTCATTTAATAAAGTGTGTGTTTATATTTGAATACCTCTTTCAATAGCTTCTAAGGAAATATATTGTCTATTCAAAATTTTGTTTGTCAATAAAAGGACTATTTTTAGTCTCTTACTTTTTTCCCCCAATAACAGGAAATTGGATCGACTTGAGAAGAAAAAAAAGAAAAAGAAAAAAGATAGAAAAAAGAAAAAGCTTCAGAAGAGTAGAAATAAACACAAAAAACATAAACACAAATCTTCCTCCTCCTCCTCCTCCTCTTCATCATCCTCCTCATCTTCCTCTTCCTCTTCTTCCTCTTCCTCTTCCAGTGAGACTTCAGAAAGCAGTAGTGAGAGTGACAACAAAGAAAAAAAAATACAAAAGAAGAAAAGAAAGAAAAACAAATGTTCAAGAAATAAAAATAATGACATAGGAGAAAAGGACAAGTCTAAGAAGAGAAAATTTTATGAAGAACTTTCTAGCAATCATTGTAATAAGGAGAAAGCCAAGGAAGAGCCTAGATTTTTAAGACAAGAGAGTTCTAGGGAAACTAGCAAATGGAATCATTCTAATTTTGACAAAAAGTCCAGAAGCCATAACCACAGCCCAGAGAAGAGAGGCTCTGAAAGAGATGAGAGGAGCAGGAGAAGCCGGAGCAGAGACGAGAGGAGCAGGAGAAGCCGGAGCAGAGATGAGAGGAGGAGAAGCCGGAGCAGAGACGAGAGGAGCAGAGATGAGAGGAGGAGAAGCCGGAGCAGAGATGAGAGGAGCCGGAGAAGCCGGAGCAGAGATGAGAGGAGCCGGAGAAGCCGGAGCAGAAGTCACAGCAGTGACAAGCAAAGGAAAATAAGAAAACGGTCTTAGCAAAGTCCCAGTAAAGAGCGGAATAGAAGAAATGATACCAGAAGCCATGGCACAGATATATACAGAGGAGGAAAAATGCACAGAGAAAACTCGGGAGATAAGCATAGAGTGACACAGAATGAACAAGTAGAGAGAATAGACACTGCATGTGACAACTGGGAATAAAAATATCTCTACTTATCAAATACTTTTAGCAAGGGCTAATACGTACTCTTGTCTTTCTAATAAAAAAAAAAGCTCTATTTTAGTTTTCAGTCTCTGTAAACTCATATCAAGAACAAAACTACATAAATCTCATAATGAACTTTGCAAATATTTGTAAGTAATCTATTTTGGAGCTGTAAAAATATTTTCTGTTGATAAGTATTTCTTGTGCCCTCTATACCAGATTAAAAGAAAACACAACTCTGTGGCATTGTCTTTGTTCTGAAATATCATTAAAAGAATGACAGTACAGTTGAATGGGTATAATTTAATTTTTTAATTTAAATGTACTAGAGGCGAGATGTAAACATTATTGAAATTCACTAGTATGAATTAAATACTGGGTTGATCAGTATTTCTTTAAAACTTGTAAACTCCCTCATGTGTTTTGTTCTCCAAAGTATACTATTTACATTTGGATGATATATTAATTTTCTATGCTGGCATAACGAATTACCTCAAACTTAAAGCAATTCGAAAATATTCTACAGTTCTGCAGATGAGAAGTCTAAAATGGGTTTCACTGGCGTAACTTAAAAGCAGGGTTGGTTCTTTCTGGAGGCCCTACTGGAAAGAAAGCCTGTTTGCTCACCTATTCCAGAGGCATTCCTTTGCTCCGGGTCCCTTCTTCCATCTTCACAGCTAACAAAGGCAAGTCGAGCATCACATCTAATCACTCTGACACTTTGACATTCTTCATCCCTCTTCTCTTTTATGGACCCTGTGATTATAATGAGTCTACCAGGAGAATTGTCCTATTTTAAAAATCAATTTGCAATCTTAATTCTCCTGTGCTATTTAACCTAACATCTTCTCAAGTTCCAGGGGTCAGGATGTATATATCTTTAAGGGACCATTATTCTACCTACCACGAGTGGTCTTTCTACTACTGGCTTTTAGCTATTAGAATTCACTTCTAAAGGTTAAGTATTTATGTAATATCACAAATGGACCAATGTAAATTCTATATTTTATGACTATAGGTATATAAGGTTTATTTAAACTTTTCCCTTGTGTTTCAAATGACCTGGTAATGAGAAACTATAGGGAAAAAGTCGTAAAAATTACATAACATGCAATTCCAAAAAAAGACATACTATACATCCTGGACACAGGTATTTTTATCAGGGTTCCACATTTTTTTTAACATGCAATACAATACAGATACTGATTAGATGGTTTTGAGGGTTGGCAGCCATAATTTCATAAATTCTATAAGAAGTTTGGAAGAAGAGGTAAATGAAACCACTCCTTGTAGTCTGTTACATATGTCTGTGTCTTGAATGTCACACACACATGTCCTCTGATTTAGAAGCAACTAAAGGTGTAAGAAAGGTGTAAGGTCTGATTACTTAGGTTTTTCAAAGAATTGGTTGGGGAAGAACTTGAATTCCTTCTAAAGTTATCCTTTAATAACTTACAATGCACCTGAAGGATCCTTTTCCTTCATTTAAAAAAAGCATAAATTTGAAATTGATAAAGATGCTGATTTACATCTTGAATTCATTAGTGTTGTACTAATTATTTTCTATCGTATGCCTTTTTACACTTTATAATGTCAAAGTCTATGCAATAGCTACTGCCTTAAAGGATTTCTGAAGGGAAATACAGTGTTCATGAAGAGAAATGTTGAAATTCATCCTGTAATTTAAAGTGAATTAAAGAAATACATTATTTTTTACACGTTTTTCATTTGACTTTCACGAAAGGAATTTTTTTCAAATCTCTGGTTTAATTATCCTTCATTGTTAGACTGAAAAAAATATAAGCTGATTTACCAATTTATCCATCCAATGGTGAGAAAAATTCCCATGTATTTATGGAAGATATTGATTTACTGTTTGGCTTTTAGCCTTGGTCAGCCAAAGGTGCTAGACAGCCCCGAGGGGCTAGCATATCAACCTTGCAAACTGAAAAACTGAAAAAGGCATTACATGTATCATAAGGTAAGAGCTTCAAAGAGGCTTGCCTTTTCTGCTTATTCTTGGTATGGATAAAAGGATTTGAAAGTGATTTTTAAAATAAAAATGTTAGACATCTAATTCTACTTTTGCTTTTGAAATACGAGGTCGAACCAGAGATAAACCTCATAATAAAAGGCTGTCTACTTGCTCTGGCTGGTTTGGCTCAATGGATAGAGCGTTGGCCTACAGATTGAAGGGTTCCAGGTTCGATTCCTGTTAGGGAGTTGGGGGGCACCTACCCGGATTTTGGACTCTATCTCCAGTAGGGGACATGCAGAAGGCATCCAATTAATGATTCTCATTAGTGATGTTTTTCTCTCTCTCCTCTGAAATCAATAAAAATATATATTTTTTAAAAAAGGATGTCTACTGTATGTGTAGAGCACCGCCTAAAACCATAAACCAAAAAGAAATCCTTCAAGTATAATGAATATTCAAGAAGAAGAGTCCTCAACAGTGAAATTTTTAAAGAAACACAGGAAAAATCTGATGATGTTTGTCCTTCTTGCAACAGGCAAATTCTTTTAAGAAATATGGGTGTGCCTGGTAAACTTGTCCAGGGCCTGGAAATACACTGACAGACTCGGGAGACATTTTGGGGGGCACTTCCCTTTCCCTGGCCTTACACTCACCATAATTTAATACTAGCAAATTAGTTCCTGTAGGAGGTGCTATTGATTTACAAATGGCCGGGATGGATCAGGTTACTAAATTGGGACTTGTTTATTTATCTGAATGTTATGTGGTTAGTCATAATTTCATTGAATAAATGTGCCAAAATAAGCAGAGTTTGCTGCAGCCAAGTGGCAGGTCGGCTTACCTTGCAATGTGAAATGGAGACCTTGTTTTGAATCATATAGTTTTAATCTGAAAAAAAAAAAAAGCTTTTTATCTGACAGGTTTGGAGAAACGAATCTTGCTGCGCTTCCGTGAGACCGCTAGCTGATAGTGAATCAGATCAGTCCACGCTGCTGCGAGCACAGCATTTTCCAGTTTTAATCACCAGACATTTAATATGCCTTAGCATTGACGCTCAAATATTTCCAAAAATCCACCTGAGCCATTTCACTCACCTCCTTACCAAATGACCGCTGGGCCCAGAAGCTGTTGGAGGGTGCATCCTCCACACCCTGCGCTTAAGATTAGGAAGAAAGCTGCATTTCAACTCCGGTAGCTGAAGGATATTTAGAAATCTTAGGTTTTTCTGAAAAGGAAACTTGGGTCGTTACCACTTCTTGAAAAGAGATAAAGGCATGCACTAACTGTAGGCCTTGAGACTTTATTGGATCAAAAATGAGAAATTCTTTTAAAGAGTTGTGAAGAACAAATAAGATGACCAAAAAAAAAAAAAAAAAAAGGTAGATGTCACCTCTGGCCAGCAATCTGCAACTCTTAAGATTTGGGAAGTCCGATGGCAGCTGAGAGCTCTCCTGATGAGATCCCTAAGACTCGGTCCTGCTGACAGAAAGGAAACAGGTACTCATCACCTTCCCTCTTCCTCCTCCCTTCCCGCCACACTTACCACCACCCTCAGGAGGGAGCAGTAATAATGAAGCCAGCTGCCCGATGGGGCTGCCGTTGCTGTAATGGAAAGACACGCACATTCTGGCCCAAACTGCCCGTGAGCCAGTCTCTTTGGCCCAAGGGGGTGGGCAGGCGTGGAGGTCCAGGCGCTCGGTCGCTGGCCAACGCAGAGCTCCTAAGGTCCTCGCTCGCCCTAAACCCAAAGGACTGCGTTGCCACCCCTTCGAACTGCGCTGCTTTCCTTCTAGACCGCGCGCGGTTGGAAACCTTCTGAACACACCTCAAATCCAAGTGGAAAGGCTGAGAATCAGGGGGCGCGTTCTTCTAAGAGATGCGCCCCACGCGCCAGGCAGCCGCTGGATCCCCCACCCGCAGCGTGTAAGCGTCTGGCCCGCAGCCCCTCGCCGGTGGCCGGCCCAGAAGAAACTCCCGGGCCACCCGGGCTGCGGCCACAGGAGCTGCGCCCGGGGACCCACCGGCCCGCCGGTCCCCGCCGCCCAAGCCCGCTCGGCCCCCGGCGCGCTGCTGCCACGCAGGTCGGAGGGCGGACTCGCCTTCGGTAGTCAGGGCACCGGGCGAATTTCTCTCGGGCTCCACAGGTGAAGAGGGCGCGTTAGGACGCCGCCGCTAACCTCGCTCCTGGAGCCAAAAGGAGAGTGTCCCCTCTCGCCAGCAATCTGCCAGCAGAAAACGGACCGCGGCGGGAGACGCCCTACCTGGGTCACTTGGCATTTCTTTTATATACGAATTATGCCGAAATAGACGTTTGCAAAGACAATGCAAAATCTCTGTTGTGCATTTCCAAAGAAAAAGTGCAAGGGTGTTGGAAAACCTGACAACTTGGGTTGTTTTCTTTCCTGGATCCCTGAGAGCAAGGCCCTGGACAGGACTCAAGGACATTCTGAAACCTTCCCTTTGCAACTGGAGTTGCAAACACACTGTGTATATATATTTATATCAGTAACATATAGAGAAGGCATGCCTGTAATTATTTACCTCGCACATATCTCTATAAACTGTTGAGTCTAGAAAGGGGGGGTGGGTAAATAACAGTGAACGGTAAAAAATTACGGAGAAGGGATAATAACTGATTACCAGTTTGAAAGTAAATAAACAGGTGACTTTTTTCAGATCAAATTCCTCCCCGGAATGGTTACAATAAATATCTCTGAAGGAAGCTCTCTATTTATGTTGTCATTGATTAATTCTCCACTACCTCATTTGATTTCGATTTAGAGCGATTTGATTCTAATTTAATTAGCATGTAATTTGGATGTACATAATTACTGTAATTATGACATTCAGGTAAGGCAGCTTTAGGCTGAAAGGCAATTTCAAATTTTCTAGCAACCTACTTTGTACTGAGAAATGGACAAGGACTTTGCGCCCCGCTCTCCAAGTAGTAATTAGCACATCTTTGAAACAGGCAGTGCGGCGGGGTTTGTATTAAAACAGCAACTACGAATGCAGCCGAGTTATCCGCCGCTGAGGTGGCTCAGTGCGTTTCCCCCCGAGACAGAGGAGCCAGGGGCCGGGGGGCCCCCGGGGCTGCCGCGGTGCCCGGCGCCCCAGCCGCCTCGCGCGCGAGCCTGGGAGGTGTCGCTTTTCCGATTAAAATACAATAAACGCGCGGGACGGTGGGGAGGAGGGGGGAGCGGGCGAGCAGCAGCAGCAGCAGCCGCCGCCCCGCACGGCGTCTGAAGGCGGGGGGTGGGGTAGTGGACCGGGAAGAGGAGGGAAAGGGGCGGCGGGGGGAGGGCGATGCTCGGAGAGGAGAGAAAATTGGTCCACGCCCCCAGCTGTTATCAGGTTTTTAGATTTTGGTTTCCAAGGGAAAAGGTGGGAACAAAGGGGGTCAGTTTGCGCCTGCAAGGAAGGGAGGAGGACCTCACTTCGGGAGGGGCCGGAGCGAGGGGTCTCGGGGCTGCCGGACCTGCGCGCCCCGAAGGCCCGGCCGGGTCTGCCCAGCAGGCCCCCCGCGCGCGGCTCAGCGGGGACAGCCGCGAGGAGGACGCCGGCGAGGCAGGAGGCTTAGTGAGTGGGCCATCGCGGGCCCAGACTGGTGAAAGCTGCAGGTCCCTCGCTTCCCTCCCTTCAAATGGGGGATCTGGGGACGCGGGACGGTCTGGTCGCCTGGTTTGATCAGCTTGGTTCCGGCAGGCCCGCGTGGAGCGCGCGGGGGACCGAGAGCGCTCGGGTCTGGGGTCCCTGGGCAGAGAGCGCGGGGACTGTGTCCACGCCCGGCCCCGTCCCGGGGTCCAAGCCGCCACGGAGTGCACCCTGCGTGCTCAGCTCCTGGTCGGAAGACCCTGATGTCGCCTTGAAATGGATATTAAATGCAACCATTCGAAGACGAGGGCCAAGCGTCAGGACGTTCGTTATTTTGTTCACTTTGTTTGGATTTCCAGTTAGCATGTTTCAGAACTGACCTCCTCCTCTAGGAGCAGGGACCCGGCCACTGCTAAGCAGCGCCCCCCAACTGCGGGGCTCTCCTCTTCCCGCACCCGCACCCGCACCCCATCCTCCAACACACAAAAAAACTCGCTTTTCTTTTCTTGCTTCGCCGGGTCGTTGCAGCTGGCGGCCAACGCCGGTCTCCCCGCTCCAACAGCCGCGAGCGAGGAGGACGGCGCGGCCTTCCCGGCCGGGGGCTCTAGATGGCGCCAGCGAGCCGCCCTCGCCAGGCTCCTTACAGGGAATCAAGAGCGACTGTCAAACATAAAAGCAAATCAGAGTTTTCAGTTTTTTTTAATGTGTTAAGAATGTTATTCCTTAAGAAAATTTGTAGCTAAATTATTCTCACTTAAAATAAACACTTAGTGTACCAATTACACAAATGGGCGGGATTTATGTGAGATTTACTTCATCTGCATTTTCGTTGTGGGGAAGGGAGCCTTGGTGAATACAGATAATAGATGCAAATAAGATTAGAGTTAAAATAAATAAAAAGTTTCCGTCTGAATAAAGAGAAATTCAATTTCACGCGACTTGTAACGGTTTCTGACGGGGTGTCCAGACGCGCCGCTTCAGGTGCACAATCTAATCTCGCCAAGACAATGTGGTGTCCCATCCCCGAGGAAAGAAAAACCGTTCTTTTCTCTTTTCTTTTTCCTCATCGAGTAGGATCCAATTCACTCCGGGGCGGGGAGGGGGGAGGGGGGAGGCCAGAGCAAACGCCAGGGGAGGGTACAGAATGGACCGGGGTGGGCGCAGGGCCGGGGAACCTTGGTCTCCGTTCCTCCCCTGCGCAGGAAGCTGCCACCCAGCAGGAAGCGCTGGGGGAAAACGGCTGAAACGAAATCCCGTTTCCCCTGGCCCACCCGGACCTCAGAGGCCCTGTCTGCGCCCCCGCCCCACACCGGCCTCCAGGCTGCACCCCTGTCCCAGCCCTCCCTCCCCTCCCCTCCCCTCCCGGGCCCCGGAGCTCCGAGTAGCCCAGGACCCTGGCGTCCACAGCGGGCCTTGGGGAGACCCGGCCCCATCAGGTGAAGACCTGAGTCTCTGGGAGCTCTCTCCTCCCATGCACAATCTCTCCAATTTGCTCGGCTTCCGCGCGTCTCCGCCCGCCCAGGTCAAGGTTTCCCCAGGGTCCCCCCTGAACCCCCACCCCTAGGACTGGGGGGGCTCCGGGAGGAGGGGTGGGCTCCGCGTTGGCTTGTCGGTCTCCGCTCTCGGGGCCGGAGCCCCACTCCCTGCAGGTCCGGGGTCTGCGAGCGCCGGGCTGGCCGGGCCGCCGCCCGCCGCTCCGGGAGCCGCGGTGATGGACGTCCGCTGACCCGCGGGGCAGGGGGAGCAGGCAGGGGCCTTGATCACTGGGCTGCGGAGCCGGCCGCACGGCCAGCGGGACCTGCATGGCCAGGCCCTTTGATCTGCTTTTATTATCCACGAGAAACAAAGCTGCCTCTGGGACAGACGCCCGGGCGCCCTCCTTCCCCGGGAAAGCCCAGCACACCCTCACCTCTGCGCCCCCAAAGGTGCCGGGCACCCTCCGGGCTTCCGGAGCTCCGGCCCGAGCCCCCCCCCCCAGGGCAAACGCACCCCTGCGGGTCTCTGGAGAACGCGAGCCCCGGACCCAAAGGCGCGCGCTGGGCGGGGTGGGAGGTCCCCGGGGGCCGGGGACTGTGGGTTCGGGAGAGGAAATCGCCGGAGAGAAGGAAAGCTTAGAGCAGAGCCAGCCGGGCGGCCGAGGCTGCGGGGACCGCCCGGAGGGAAGGGAGGAAGCCCCCCGAGCCTCACGCTGCAAACTCCCCTCTGGGAGAGAACCTTTGCTCCGTGTTTCATCGCCACTTTGTGACGTGGCTTCTCAGAGCAGAGCTTCCGAGAAAACATACTGCTGTTAATAACAACAATTTCTTTCTTTCTTCCCCTAAACATCAAAACCTCATTCAAGTTCCCAAGATGGACAGTAATAAAAAAATATATATTTTCCCCCACCAATTGGGGCTGACGTTGCTTGTGCTGCCCATTGTGTGGGGGAGCCTCTTAAAAATATTGTATTCTGCAAATATGCATTTTATTTTCTAAATTGACTTTTTTTTTCTCTCCCCCGAATTGTGAAATTATCTCATTTACCAATTTTCTCTTCGCCTCTCCCTCCTCTCCTCTCCCTCTCTTTTTAAACCGGGCTGTTAAGTTGGTGGTCAGAAGACAAAGAGAGTGAAAATAATTTTCATTTCAATAATTGCCTTCTGGTCAATTTAACTGTGCCTTATTTTGAAAGAGACTGTCTAAATGAGATTCCTGTCCCGAATGTGTTCCCAGGCCTGATCCCAGCCTTTAATTATTCCTGAGGTTTTTTTCCTTCAGAATAAGACGCCGCACTGAGTAATCACAAAGAAGTCAGAGAGCATCCTTGAACCTTTTCAGAGGCAGCGCCACTGATATTCAAATAACCTGCGAGGGCCATTTGCCGGCGCGGGGACCTCGGCATTTCCAATTCGCTATTTGCATAGATCAGCCGTCTTTGAAAAGGAAAGGAGCAGTTGTCTTCCATAACATTAAAAAGCCTAGTTATCAAATCAAGTGCTTAGTTTGGGGGCTTTTAAAACGTTTACATTTTATCTCAGGTTGCCCTTTACCGTTTGACATGCAAATTTGGTGCAGTTAATTTAGACAATTAAAAAGATCTTCAAGGGAGCTTTGTCACGGAGAATATTTGGAGTTTTCCCCGTGGACCAGCCGAGATAAAGTTGGCCAGAACAAATGATGTCTAGGAGATTAATTAGATATTTGATAAGACATGAATCCCTAATAAGGGAATACAAGGCACAGGGGGCTGCTGTGTGCTCTAAGTCAAAATTAATAACATTTAACAAGATTTTCATTTAGGCATGAAATGTCTTTTCCGGAGTATTGACTCCAGCGATTTATTCCCTTGAGTTGCCTCCCAACACAGAGAGCCTTGGGAACGAAGACTTCTTTTTAAAAGCTCTTCCCTTTCAGATCGTTCTTAAATCACTTTTTTAAAAACAAATAAACCCGCGGGTGTTTTTTCCTGACCCCTTCCAAGCGGTGTAAGCACCTCCCCAGTTTAAAACTGCCAGAGATTTTTTCTTTTAGGCATTCCAGAGTTTTAAAATGTCATCTTTTGAGAACTCTCTCATTAAGTAATACAACTACACGTTCTTATAACCCAATTTAATTTACGCTGTTAATATACAAATAAATAATTTTGACTCCTCAAAAAATGGATGTTTATGGCTTTTATAACTTACATGAACCTTCCATCACCTATAACTAACATTAAGGGAATTTTTTTTCCCCCAACCAAAAATGTCGACCCATATAAAGGTGATTATTGAGGGAGGAACAGGATTTTAAAAAGGAAGTATATTGTTCAGAGTCCTTTAATAATACCGAAATGAAAATTTGTCAGGATTTTCTTCATACAGATAAACGCATTTAATTTCTTTAGATGGCCTTAACTTATGAGTCTGTGAGCGAAACGATAACTCAACATTTTAAATATCTTTTACATATATACTGACTTTCACAAAGTGCATCAGAAAATTAAAGAAAAAAACTCCCTGAATTTCAGGAATTCACCAAAAAAAACCAACAAAACAAACCCCAAACAACTCTAATGAACATTTACAAGAAAATAAGAGAGAACATAATCTTTTGAACCCTATTTATACAGATGTTATGAAATACAGAGCTGTCACTAGACTTCCAGTTTAATTTCTCACCTTAAGCCTTTTTATGATGCTTCCTTTTTTTTTTAGGGAAAAAAAAGAGTCTCAATGTAAGTAGATATCAAGCAGGACTTGGAGTATTTTATATATAATATAATCCACACAAAAGGTCTGTTTGTATAGGTCCCGTTTCTTTTAGAATGTTCTGACAGTCCTTTGCAGGGTGGTGGCTTGTTTTTGGAGGAAAGGGAAGAGAAGGGTGGAGGAGGGGGTGGAGGAGGGAGCGTCTCTGTGTATTGCTCTTCTTCCCTCGAGAAGTTTGTGCGTGTGGCGTGTACGTGTGCGTGTGTGTGCGCTTTGGGTTGTGAGTCTCTTGGGGTGAGTGTGTGTGTCTGTCTGTCTGTGTGTGCAGTCTGTAAGTAGTGTTGGTGTCGGAGGATGGTTTGCTTTTGTTCCCGGACCGCGCGTCCGATGCCCGTGTGAGCTCCGACAGCAGAGGGGAGCTCCCGGCGCGCGGCCGGCGAAGAGCGGCCGGGGAGCCGGTTTCTGCTGCACCTCGCGCCGGCCCGGGGGCGTCCCCGGAGCCCCAGCCCGTCCGTCCCCCGCTCGCTCGCTCGCTCGCCCTCGGAACCTCTCTCGTTTGCTCTCGACGTCTCTTCCCGCTCGAATGCACCCCTCGCCGGATCTCTAGGAGTCGCTGGAGCCGGACGCGGCTTCCTTGCCTCCCGCCGAGACCGCCGCCGCCGCTGCTGCCGCCGCCGCCGCCGCCGCCGCCGCCGCCGCCCGGGCGGCGCTGACCCCGGGGTCGTGCAGGATGAGGTCGGGGGACTCGGAGCGGGGCGTCTCCAGGTTGCTGGCGTCTGTGTCACTGTCGCTGCCCTTTTTGCCCCCGCCGCCGCCCCCGTTGTGCGTCTTAATGTGTTTGCTCAGGTGGTCGCTGCGCATGAAGCGCTTGTTGCAGACCGGGCAGGCGAAGCGCTTCTCGCCCGTGTGGGTCCGCAGGTGCCGCTGCAGCTCGTCCGAGCGCGTGAAGCGCTTGCCGCAGAAGAGCCAGTTGCACACGAAGGGCCGCTCGCCCGTGTGCCAGCGCAGGTGCGCCTTCAGGTGCGACGTCTTGCCGTACACCTTGCCGCAGCCGGGGATGTGGCAGCTGTGCAGGCCCTTGCGCCGCAGGCTCGCGCCGGCCGGGCCCAGCCGCTCGGCCTCCTGGCAGTTGGGGCAGTCGCAGGTGGCGCGGCCCGAGTAGCGGCGGGCGGAGCGCGCCGAGCTCCCCCCGCCGGCGGCGGCGGCGGCCGCGGCGCCCGAGATCATGGCGCTGGCGGCGGCGGCGGCCACCGCGGCGCTGGAGTCCGGGTAGGAGGGCAGCACCGGCTTGAAGCCGTCCTGGGCGGCCAGCAGGTGCTGGCCGGTGGAGAGCAAGTGCGAGGCGGCGGCGGCCGGCGAGCCCAGGCCCGTGGAGCTGAAGGCCGAGTGCGTGAGCGAGCCGAAGTCGGGGTTGTAGGTGCCGAGCTGGGAGTGCAGCGAGGCCTGGGGGGCGCCCGAGTGCAGCGAGCCCTGGAGCCCCCCGGCGGGGTTCTGCACCTCCAGCCACGAGCCCGGGCTGCCGTGCACGTCCCACCACGACGACGCCGCCGCCGCCGCCGCCGCGCCGTTGGCCACCTCGCCCGCCGCCAGCGTCGAGTGGAAGCCCGACTTGTACCACGACTCGTACGGGTGCGCCATGCCCACGCGCGGGTACAGGCCGTCGGCCGCCGCGGCCGCCGCGCTGTGCACCTTGGAGATGAAGGCCGACTGGCCCCCCGCCGCCGCCTCCTGCGGGGACACGCCGGCCGCCGCCGCCGCCGCCGCCGCCGCCGCCGCCGAGTTGGAGAAGAGGCCGCCGTAGTCGCTGCTGAAGGCGGAGGACGTGGGCGACGTGGAGGCCAGGCAGAAGGCGCTGCTGGCCGCCCCCGAGCCGCCCGCCAGGCCGCCCGAGCCGCGGCCGCCCGCGCCCACCGCGAAGCCCGAGAGGCCGGAGCCGAGGCTGCAGCTGGCGGACGAGGAGCGCTTCCAGGGGTGGAAGCCGCCCTTGGCGAAGGCGCTCGACTCCGGCAGCGTCGTCAGCGGGCTCGTGTTGCCGATCTTGTTGCAGGTCGCCGCCAGCATGGCCAACGGGGTCGTTCCGAAGCGCGGCTCTTCCTAAAGTGGGGGGTTTGGGGGGGGAGCAAGGAAGGGGGGGCAAGAAGAAGTGGGGGGGAGACACAAAGTGCACCCCGTGAGCGGCCGCGTCGTCGCCCCGCGGCGGGTCCCGGGGGAGGGCGGGCGGCCGGGCGGGCGGGCGGGGGTCGCGGCTCCCCGGCTCGGGCCTCCCCCGCTGGCGCTCCGGCGGTCACCGGGGCGAGGGCCCGGAGCTGGAAAGTTGGTTTTCTTTAGGGGGGGCTGACAAATCAAAGTGGTGTCTCGGTCCTGCCCGCCTCGGTCGCTACAACCCCTGCCCAGGATCCGATTCGTGTTGCTCTCCTGCCGCTGGCCATAAGCCCCGTTCCTTCAAGGATACCCCCCCCCCAAAAAAAAAAACCGCCCGTAGGGGTGAAGCACCGGGGCAAACACAACCACAGCCACCTCCCGGGTGAGGGCAGAGGCGGCTGAAACGGTGGCCCAGGGGCGGGGGGAACTTGGGGCACTCCTCCAAGGGCTGCTACTACTTGGTTCTTTTCTTTTCTTTTAAAAAATAGAAAATGTTTCAAATGTTTAGTCCCCCCCCAAACCTGATTATGAAAACAAGAATCCACGGAGAAGCAACCCAGCGGTGGATCTGAGTCACCAGCGAACCGGGGAGCCACCGAAGTGTAAATGTTTGTGAACGTGACTGCATGAGCTGCAAACCGATTAAGGCTGTTTTCTGGAAACACACCGCTGTCGCATAATTGCAACAATCTCCGAAGCAAGGCGAGGGGGGGAGGAGGGGGATGGGGAAGTGGGGAGGGGGGTAACACATCACGAGGGGGAAGAAAATAAACCTTTAAGTTTTCTTTAAAAAGCCAAATGCAACATGGCTTTGCCTAACCCAATCCTTTTCTTACCAACGCACTCCCTCGGGCGCCGATCCCTCGGAAAGGATCGGTCCCCCACACCGTGGAAAAGTGCTGAAAGAAGTTGAAGCTGATACAGTTCCAGCAGCAACAGTTCCTCCCGCCCGAGCCGCGGGGCCCGGAGAGAAGCCGTAAGGAACACACACTCCAGTTACAGCAAGCCAAAGGCGTCGCCGCGCTTCCGACTTACCCCGAGGATAGACGTGGCCATAGCAGGTCCCTGGGCTGCGCGGCGGCGGCGGCGGCGGCGGCGGCGGCGGGGCGGGCAGCGGGCTGAGCCTGGCGGCGGCGGCCGGGGGCGGACGGCTCGGGTCCCGCGCAGCGCCCGCGTCCCTGCGCTCGCTCGCGCCGGGCGGACTCCGGGCTCCCGCCGGCCAAACTCAGCCTAAGTGCGGGGCGCACCCGCTTTGAAGTGCCGCTGGCTGCGCCGCCCGCCCAATGAGGGCGCGCGCGCCGCGGACGGGAGCGGCCCCGCAGCCAATCAGACGCGCCGGAGGGCCGGGGCCGGGGCTTCCCGGCGCGTGCCAGTCCGGGCCCCGGAGCGAGGAGGGGGGTCGCGGGGCCGGGGGGGGGGGCCGGGGCGATTACAGTGCAATTAAACATTTACGCTCACGCAACCAGCCCGGGTTTTTTAAGGACCGCTGGGACCGAGCCGCACAACACCCAAAGCACCCCTTGATGATGCAAGGGAGGGCTGACAGGCCCGCTCCACCCCCCACTTGTGGGAAAGGAGGCGGGAGGGGGAGGAGGAGGCGCCGAGGTGGGAGGCGGCAGCATCGGCGGCGGCGAGGCCCAAGCGGAGACGCCAATGTCAACGCTCTCTCGCTCCGTGCTGCCCGGGCTTCGCCTTCCCAACGCAACTTCGGCTGGAACCCATCCCTGTCGCTGGCTCGCTCGCGACGTTTAGCATTGGCGTCTGTCTTCTGCCCCGGTTCCTTATGCCCACTTGGATTCAGTTTTACACTGAGAAGAGTGCCTCCGAAGGGAGAAAAAAAAAAAATAGGCCTCTTCGTCCCCGTCTACACCCACAGACTTGGGAGGGCCTGCAGCCCGCTGCAGCCCGTCACTTCCCCCCGGCGGCCTAAGTGACTTCCTAATTGTCGCTCTGGCCTTTGACCCGGGGAGTCATGCAAGTGCCACTCACACCAGAAGCTCCTGGCGGTAACGGAGGCCACCCTTTGTACCTTTTCCGCCGAGCGCCCCGATGCCAGGCTCGCCCCGTGGTCAGATGTGACTAAACAGTGGGACGTGCCTGACTATCTGCCGGCTTTCTCTTTCGGGGGGCTGGCATGCGGTGGGAGGCATCCGCCGCCGCGGGAAGCTGCTTATTTTTTTTTTCCACCTTTTTAACAACTTTGGAGACAGAGACCTGCGCGAGCCGCGGCCGCCCCCCGCCGCCGCCCCCGCCGCCGAGGCTGCGGCTCGCGCTCGGCTGTGTGTTGAACCCGCTGGAGATGTGCGTGTCACGTTTCAGCCCCGAGCCGAGTTGTCTTGTTCCAGCCCCAGCCCACTCCCACTCCAGACCTCCTGGGCCTAGATGCTCCTCTGGGGGGAAAGGCCTCCGAGGTGGGCGCCCCCCAGCCGCCCCGCCCCCCGGCGCCTTGCTTTGGTGGATGTGCTTTGAAGGGGCCTCTCTCCGGGGACCTCCATCAGCGGTTGCGGGAGTGGGTTTTGGGAGGTGGGGGGAAGAGACTCCCCATTTTGCAGGCCTGGAAGCTCCCTGAAGTCCCCCTCCGGATCTTGTTCGTGTCCTCAGACAATTGCGCATCCTGAATGGGGTCCCTTCAGCCACCGCTGAGCTGTTTGTTTTTCTCCTTCCTGGGTCTTGCTTTCTCTTTCTTCTTCGGGGCAGCCAGGAGCTGCTCTGTACCCAGAGATGCCAGCGCCCTCGGACAGGCCTGGGTGCCGGTTTTAATGCACCACGTTCCCCCTCCAAACCCACATCCTGCTGTTTAAAAAGGCATTTTAAACCTCGGACCGCAAGTGGTTGGGTGCAAAACACAAGTTGTTGCGGAGGGGAAGCAAGCGAGGAGGAGGTGGGATTGTGCTTTCTCTTCTCTCTTGCAGAATCTCTTGACCCAAACGTGCAACCAGAGATGGAGCCTGCGCGCGCCCCGGCGCCTCCGTGGGTGGGAGGGCGACCTGGGTCGTTTTCTTCGCTTTTTCTCTAGAATGCCTTTGCTCGGGACGGTTTTCTCCCCTTTGGTTTAAGGTGGCGAAAGAACCGAGGAAATTAATGACAGAGAAAGAGAAAGGAGAGGAGAGAGTGAAAAGACTCGCGTGGCCGTAAGGAAGCGGGTGCCCCGAGGGGCTGGGGTGGGAACCCGCGGGGCCAGGGCAGCGAGCAGGTGTGCAAAGCCCGGGGTGCAGGGTGCCTGGAAGAGCCAGCAAGCCCGGCCGGGGGGACCCGGGGGCCGTTCCCAACAGGTGACTTCTGCCCCGGAAGGGGGACCGGCGCTCGGCTCCCCGCGTCTCCGCGTGGATGGCTAACGGGGGGATTGTGGAGTGGCAGCCAGGCGTTTCCGCCTCGCCCCGCGCGGCCCCCGGAGGGAGAGGGCCCGAGTCCCTCCTTCCACCTCCTCCCCCGCCCCCCGCACACCCTCTCCTTAGGGAAGCCCGGCAAAGTCATAAATAAGACCATCCGGAAAGCCACTTAGCACGAGTGACATTTTGAAATCCACCGTTTCAAGCCGTTCACGCAGGCACCTCGGGCTCCGGGCGCCCCGCTTGGTCTGCCTTCCTCCGCTCGCCCCCCGCTCCCTTCCCCCTCCCGCGGGTCTCAGTGCAGCTCCAGCTGCCAGACTCCCTTCGCGGGGCCCTGAGACGTCCCTGCAGTTACAGGCGTCCGCATCACAAAAGTTCGGGAGATCTTCCAAACCAACGCTCCCCCCAGCCACTTCCCATCTAAGGTGGAGGAAATCTTTCTGAAGAAGTCCAGTTGTGTGTGTGTGTGTGTGTGTGTGTGTGTGTGACAGCTTTTTCCCCCCCCATCCTCTAAAAATCTAGTTTTTAAACAAAGATCAACGTGTTATGCTAAAGTGTTGAGCTGACTGTTAAAACATTTGGGGAAATAATGACAATGTAACAAAGGCCTGGTTTGGAGTGAATCATCACCCTTTTTAAAAGTTAAAGCAATTTTCAGGAGAATAGCTTTCAGCAAACGCTTTACATTATTCAAAACGGCCAAATAATGCTCTATTATAGCGCCTGAATGCTGCCAGTCAGCCCCTAAGTGCAATTTGTGCAAAGGCCCCCGTGCCTTATCTCCACTTCTTTATAAAGAGGTGAATATAAAACAATTTCTTCCAAACCCAGACAGAGAGCACGAAAATTGCTTCCCTTTCTGCAATCAGGGCAATTTAACTGGAGTGCAATTAGCACTATTAAATGTCGATTCTGCATAAACAAATCTGACTGAGCAGCGAAAGTGGGGTGAGAACCTCATATACACTGAAACTGATTTTTAAAATTATGTATCCGGGTCCTTTACAATTGATCCGTGACGTTTTCAGTTTGGAATATATTTACATCATAAATACACGATGGTTAAATCAACATGATTTTTTTTTTTTGCAAAAAAAAAAAATTTCAATAGGAATCCTAATAAAGAAGAATAGGGTAATTAAAGGGAAGAGACTTCGCTTCCTTTGAACAAATATTGTTTCCTCCATCTTGCCTCTGCGGAGAGCTTTGATCTAGAGCAACTGCTCAAGTTGCTGTGCGTTTAAGAAGCGAAGCCGGGAAAACAATTCCGTCATTAGCACTGACCCGAGGGATTGGAGCTCCTTCGCCAAGGGGGGTGGGGGTGGGGGTGGGGGCGGGGTGGGGGCGGGAGGCTTCTCCCCAACGCGCCGGTAATAGGGTGAGGTCTAGGAGGACCGGTTATCTTCTGAAAAACTCGAAATGTTAGTTGGCAGACTTGAGGCCTTCAGCGGGAGGCCTGGGGGAAGGAGGAACCGAAGGTTCAGCCTGGGCGCTCCTGTCAGGTGCCAGAGCTGGCCATCCGTGCAGGGATGGCCCGGGGTGGAGAGAGGGGAGAGGCAGGAGAGAGGAACCCATGAAAAGAAAAGCTTGTGTCTGACCTGTCCTCCTCCTACCTTCCTTTATTTATTTGCTAACCCACAAGGCTCCCTTTTAGAATCATTTGTGCAATTAATTATGCCTTTCATTTGCATGACCTACGCTAGAGCAATGATTATCAGGTTAGCACGGTGTGGGAGTTGGGGAGATACATTAATAACTTGAGTTAAAAAGGGAGAAAAAGGAGAAAAGGGGGGAAAAAAGAAGCTACCCTGTGTACTGCAGTCACCTGCCATGAACAAGAGCGGAGGAAGCGTACAGAGTCTGTAGACCATAGGTGCCTGTTGCGTGCTGGCGAATCCTTCCCACTGCTGGGTTTTTGCCAGTTGTGGGTGCAAATGAAATGCAGCTTTTGATTAAAAGGGAATCTTTTATAGTTAACGCACAGTCGATTTTTAAAAAGCACCAAGCCCTGAGATCAAATAGACGGAGAAAATTAATTGAAAATTGAGGAACTCTCCCACAATTTCCGTTGAGCTTTCATTTAATATTTGCTCTAGAATGCTCTCATTCCGGCCCAACTCTCGCAAATAAAAGAGCCAGAAAGGATCAACAGGCCAATGGAACTTTCATCTTTTCTCCATCTCAAGAAGTATGACAGCTATTTAGAGGTGGCACAAGATGCAAATCCATCTTGTCAGTAAGGTCTCTACAAGATGCAAATCCATCTGGTCGGTAAGGTCCCTGTCTGTTACGTGTACTCCAGACACGTGCTGCAGAAGGGCTTCGAGGCGTATCTGGGCCATATACTTTATAAGGCTGCCTTGGTCTGTTTATCGGAGCCAAAAATGCATTAACAATTAAAGGAAAGACTCTGGCGTGTCAAAGGAAGGAAGGTAGCTGTAGACTGTGTGATGATTTTAATGACTGCAATTATTGGGAGATTATTCGACAGGCATCATAGATTTGTTTACTGCATTACTTGGAAACTATGGGGGGCCTATTCAGCTTGGGGTTTTGTCTCCCTCCCTCTCTCTCGACGATTATCAGACAGGGGTCCCAGTCCTAAGCAAATGTGACATTCAGCGTTGACTCGCTTCTCTTTTTTAGTGCATTTCAACCCAAATGAAGTACATCTGTTGTCTTGGCCAGCTCCAATGGGACCATCTCTGGAGACATTAAAGCAGTCTTTTCCACATAGACTCTGAGCTAATATATTCAGACAAAGCCAGTGGCCAGATGATTCTGGTCACTAGTCAGCTTCTGCCAGCCAGGGGATCAGTTTGGCCCTTTCACAGGCAGCCACTGAGGAAGCTTCCAACTCTTCCTCCTTCACCCAGGGCTTGGAGGAAGCACTATTGCTGCAAGGTGTTAAACATAAGCTTCCCCATATCTCCAGGACTCCATTATCGGAGAAAGTTTGTGTTTTCCTTCCTTGCTTTTTAACACCCCCCCCACCCTATACCGCGATATTATTTCCTATCACAACCCTTGTTGTTGCCCTGGTGAATGGAAGGCCTATTCCTAGAAGCGTACTGGTTTGTGGAGAAGAAAGGTTTCCCTGTACATACAGATCCAGGGGAGACAAATAAGACACATTTTGTGTCTGACATCAGTAAAACCATCCTCAGTCTACAATAACACGTCACCGTCTGGGCCTCGCTCATGAATGAATTACTGATTTGGAAGTGAGATTTAAAAGGGGGGTGGGGAAGGAGGATAGTAAGCATTTCCAGTAAGGCCCTGAGCCCGCAGCGACCTGGTCATGGGGTGCTCTTCGTGGGCCTGGAATCACCCCGTCCCAAGATCAAGGTGGGCTCCGCCGGGACCGAGAAACTTCCCTGCTCACACAGGCGCCTGCAGAAACTCTGCAAGTGGCAATTAGGAGCCTATTACAAGCCATTAGATTGATCAATGTACCTTAAACAATGCGGATGATTTATATGGCTGATTTACAGGGGGGAGAGAGAGAGGAAGGGGTGGAGGGAGGACGGCTCCGTCTCCTTCGACAGCCCCGGCGCTGTGCCGGGGGCCTGAGAACGGCCACGGCTCATCCCCGCCCGGAACCACCAGAGCGGTTTATTTAGAAAACTTTCCCGGCCAGGACGCAGGCTTGCCTGGCTCCTCCGGTGGGTGGCGAGATGCGCACTCTTCGCCCCTCTCCCTCTTTGCTAAGGAAGAGCTTGGAGAGGAGACCGGGCCCGGGGGCGGCGGGGGAGGGCGGGGAGGGCCGAGGCCGCGGCGACGCCACTCCCCCGGCGGCGGGCGCCTCCCCGCGGGTCCCGGCTGCCCCCCTCCCCGGCCCGGCCCGGGAGAGGAGGAGGAGGAGGGGGAAGGGGAGGGAGAGGAGGAGGAGGGGGAGGGGGAGGGGGAGGAGGAGGGGGAGGAGGAGGAGGAGGGGGAGGAGGACTTCCACTCCTGTGTAAGGGAGGGCTGGAGCGCTGCGTGGCCTCCTAATTATGGAAGGAACACGGAACCACTCGCCCTGCCAGGGCCGGGCGCGCTTCGGGGAGGAGCGCAGAGGACGCGGGGGGCGGGCGGGGAGGAGGTGGGCTGGGGAGGAGGGACTCCGCGGGACCGAACTCCTCGGCTAATAATCTATTTGGCGAAGACAAAACGGCCTCGGAGCTGAGGCGATCAAAGCGGGCCGGGCCGCCGCGCCCTCGGCCCTCCTCCCCGGCCCCCAGTCTGTGGGTAGCGGTCTCCTCTCCGCCTTCTCACCGCAAGGAAATCCCTGCCGCCGGTTTTTCCAGAGCCTGCGAGCCGAGGACAGACACACTCCACACTTGTCGGGGAGGGAGGGTTCCCTTTGTCTTCCCCCCCCCCCACCTCCACCCCTCGGCCTCCTGACATGGGGTCCGGCCCTGGTGGAGAAAGACCCTGGGAACCCGGGGGGGGGGCGCGATCGGCATGTCACCCCACGTCCAACTCTGCCCCTGCTGGTTCCTCCTCGTCCTCCTCCGTCTGCTCCTCTTCCCAAACCTTCTCCCTCCCTTCCTCCCTCCCTCCCTCCCTCCCTCCCTCCCTCCCTCCCTCCCTCCCTCCCTCCCTCCCTCCCTCCCTTTCTCCCTCCCTCCCTCCCTCCCATCCTAGATCCTCGCACCCTCCAGCCCCCGGGCTGGGCAGGCCGGAGCGTCGGTTCCCGGCGGCCGCGGTGCTTTGGCGGGAGCCCCCCCCCCCCCAGCTCGTGGGTGGGCGCCTGGGACGAGCCCCTTTGTCCGCGTCCACAGGTGGAGGGGGCATTCCCGGTGGTCACGGGGCGCGGCGGGAAAGCCGGGGCTCCACCGGCGTCGGAGAGCCGCTGCCTGGGTCTTAGGCAGCCAGAGGCCACGGGGGGGCCCAGGATTTGGAGATTCTCCCGCGTGGATCCCCACCTCACCCACGCAGCCCTCCCGCCCCCGGCACCGGCCCCTGGCGGCCCCCACCTCCCTCTCCCGGGCTCTCCTCCGAGGCGGCTCCTTCCGCCTCCTCCTCCCGGGACCTCACCGCAGGGCACACAGCGGGAGGCCGCGAGGGAAAGAGAGCCGGTCCCGAGGTTCCCCCCCAGGGCCAGGCACGCCCGGGGCACCCCAGGGGCACACCTGACCTGGGCCCACCCTGCCCTGTCTTCTGGGCCTCGGCCTCGCCGGGGTCGAACCCTGCGCGGGCTGGCCTCTCCCGTCACACTCACAGGGGTGTCACCTCACCCCCATCCTGAGACCAGACTGACACACACACACACACACACACACACACACACACACACACACACACCGGGGCAGAGGGGAGCCCCGCACCCCTGAGACACGTGCACCCCTTCTTCTTGCTCCCCGTCCCGCGGAGCGCACAGGGCGGCACAGACACCCTGGGGCGCGGGCCGGGCCGGCCGGCCACCCCCCTCCCCGCCGGGCAGGTGACGCCGCGGGGGCGGGGGTTGGGGGGCGGACTCCGCGCTCCGATGCCGCCCGGGGCGGGTGCGCACGTCCCCCGCGCCGGCTGCGGGCCTCCCGGGCCGGTGGCCGGCGGCCGGGCTGCGGCGGGCCCCTCCGGCTCCTGGGCACCGCCTCCGGCTCGCTCTGCGCCCCTCGCCGCGCCTCCGCCCGCCGGGCCCGGAGCGCCGGTCCCAGAGGCCCGCGCAGGCCGGGCTGCATCTGGGACGCATTGCCCCTGAATGGCCGATCCCAGGACGGCGATCGAGCGGACGCTGCTGATCCCGCACTTGTTGTCTAGGCGGAGGGAGGCTGCGTTTAACCCAAGTAACTTAAGTCCGCGGCGCGGGGCCCGGCGCGCGCGGGGACTGATTGGGCAGCGGGCCGCCGGCCCAGCCCCGGCCCACGGCTTCCCGGGCCCCCGGGGGCCGGCGGAGGGACCTGGGGCATCTCCACGCTCCCCGGGCCCGCGGGCCGCTCCCCCCCGGGGAAGGGAAGGACTTGGTCCCGGTGACACCGGGCGCCTGGCCGGGGAGCCGGGGGCCGGCCTGGGGACCCCCGGCCTCCGAGCGTTTGACCCCGCGCCGGGCGCCGGCTCCCACGGGCTTCTAGACCCCCCTCCACACCCGCTAAATCCGCCCCCGCGAAGAGACAGCGGCCCCACTGGCCGGCCCCGGCCGGGCGGGAAGGCTGGGAGGGGGTGGGGGTAGGGGGGCTGGAGGGGGTCCCCGGTGCCCCCGGCGCCCGGGCCGGCTCCAGCTGGCTCCCTCTTCTCCTCCCGGCTGCTGGGCGGGAGCTGCCGGCTTCCTTGACCCGCGGGAGCTCCTGAGAGTGCCAGGGCTTGGGCGCCCGGAGAAGGGGCTCTTGGCGCTTCTTCTGAAATAGCTATTCCTAAAAAAGGACCCTAGCCCGACCCAGGAAGGGGATCCGGGATACGCAGGAGAGGGGGGGGGGCAGGCCGGAGGGGGTGGGCGGTCGGCTCCGGCGGCTGTTGTGGCCTCAGCGTTAGGGCCTCCGGGCCTCGGCAGGGACAGGGCTGGCTGGATACACCCCAGATGCAGCTGAAACAGCTCGACCCCTCCCACCACCCGCCCTGGGCTGGGAGGCCGGCCCTCCAGCTTGAGGCACGGAACCCTCCCTCCTCGGGCACTGGGCCGCTAGGAGTTTCTGTGCGTGTTCGCTCCATTCCCCAGAGGGCTGGTTGTGGACAGCCGAGAACTCCGGGTGTAATCAGACACCCACCTCGCATGGAATTGTCCTCATTTAAATACATAAGCTGCATTCCGACGTTAACTCGTCACTTGTAAGTTTAGGGTGTCCCTGCAACCGCCAACTACATCACAGCTGGTGCTCGAAGTAGGTCCCACCTTACTGAATGACCGCTGGCTGTTTTCAATTTTTTGAAATGGAACAGTTCTGGTGTAAGGCATCTCCGCCTTCTCCTTCTCTTAAAAGTCGGATAGCATTTGAACAAGAGGAAAATTAAACGCAAATGTCCATGCAGTCCTGAGAAACCTCTTTCTTTCTGTTACTCCTTCCTGAGCCTCTCCTCTGCTGTCACCCAAGCCGGGGACTCTCCTGGTCAGCTACAAGACAGACCTTTTATTTACCTCCCTGCTGCAAACTATGCTGCCCGTCAGCCCAGAGGACAGATAAAGGTGGTTTCAGACTCTTGACTGGGAATGGCAGAGGCACTTTTTCTGGGTTGTGGTTGTTTTGAAGCGAGGACAAGGAACAGTAAGGCCAGGGGGCTGGTGGTCAGGTGGAGCTGGGTGTGAGCTGAGGTCCACCACTTAACGCTGTCAGATTGGGTGGGCCAGGAAACCTCTAAGCTTCTTCCTCTCTAACATATAGTTATAGAGGCTAATAGCTTCAACTTTGAAGGATCGTTACAGAGGTTAAGTAAAACTATATAGGGTTGCCCTGACAGGTTTGGCTCAGAGGATAGAGCGTTGGCCTGTGGAGTGGAGGGTCCCAGGTTCCATTCCGGTCAAGGGCACGTGCCTTGGTGGTGGGCACATCCCCAGTGGGAGGTGTGCAGGAGACAGCTGATTGATGTTTCTCTCTCATGGATGTTTCTAACTCTCTATCCTTCTCCCTTCTTCTCTGTAAAAAAAAAAAATCAATAAAACATTTATTTAAATTATATATTTAAATAAAAAATATTTTTAAAAAAGAATATACCTTGAACACCTTTAAAAAAAACTATATAGGGAAATTCTTAGTAGTGTGCTCAAAACTTAAAAATTGAACTAAGGAGTTCCTGCCCTTCGTTTCCCACTGAAATAGTGTTCCCACCAAAAGCTTCCATGGAACTAGGACAAAAATAAGCTCGTATACAGCAGAATTTTAGTGTATATGTGTAAAGCACAGGGCCTAGTACAAAGTCAGGTTGAATAAGTGTCAGGACATGTGCCTCTTGGGGAGGGCTAAGGTTAGCTGCTCCAACCAGCAGCAGGTTTCATGGTCTGGCTTTCACTGCTCTGCCCAAGGAAAGAGGAGAAGAGGAGGCCTTTTCTCCGGCGGGAATACCTGACATTTACTGAGCACCTACTACATGACAGGAAGTCTGCCAAGTGCTTTACACAGGGCATCTCCTTTAATCCACCCCAAAGTCTTATCAGGTGGGCATTGTTGCCATTTCTCTTTTTCTCCTTTTGTTATGGAAAATCTCAAGTATATGTTTAAAAGTAGAGAATTCTATAATTAACCCCTCTGTGTCCAGCACCCAGCCTCAATAATTGTCAGCTCATAGCCAAACTGACTTATTCTCTACCCCACCCATTCCCTTCTCCCTTACTTGGAAGCAGATCTTGGAACTTATATCATTTTTCTTATAAATATTCCAGTATGTATCAAAATATCAAAAAATAATAGCTCTTAAAAAATAAAACCAAAATCACAATATCGTGTTAGGTATACCTAGACACATTTGAGATAATGCCTTAGTATTACCAAACATCTCTCACTAGTTGTCTCATAAATGATTTTTGACAATTGCTTCCCTTCCCCAAATCAGATCTAAACAATATTCACACATTTAATCTCTCAAGTCCCTCTCTCCCTCTTTTTCTTTCCTTTCAATTTATTTATTGAAGTAACCAAGTCATTTGTCCTGATATCCCTTTTGAAAATGAAGAAGCAGGCACAGAGAAGTTAAAGGAATTCAGTAAGAGAGAAAAGGAATTCAGTCCTCGCTATGTCTGATTCCAGAATCCAAGTGCTTAATGGCTTTATTATACTCCCTTTAAACCAAGTGATGAAAAGCAAGACACAGGAAAAACACAGTCACTCATAAAAGATTTCAGAACATGCATGACCCCCTTAAGCAACTAGTTCCTTTACCAAGTGTCTACAGAAAGCCATTCGCTTAAAACGCAGGCAGGGTTTGAAATGTGGGAAGAGAAATTGAAAACAGGATAACCCAGGAGCCTCCTTCTGTTTTGAATCTGACTAAATTTCTTCATGCAAATGTATCTATAACGTGGTGAAGGGGTTTTTATTTCCAACAAATATTTAGCAAAGTGAAAACATTTCTTAAACGAATCTATCAGTTTCATGTTCTCTCTTCTCCTCCTTTATGTTCTCCCCCCCCGCCCCCCCCCCCTTGCTCGGTTCTTTATAGCTAGATAAGAAGGAAACATCTTTTTTTGTGTAGTTATTTTAAAATACCAGTCAAATGAACAATTTAGTAGTTTGATATGTGATATCTGGCTTTTGTTACGGTAGTTTTGAAACCACAGTTACCCTAGCAACTGAATACATTTTTTTTCTTTAAAAAAAATTATTTTTTAAAGCTGTCTGGAAGAGAAAAAAAGAAATAAATAAATAAAAGGAAAACTTTTTTTTTGCCAGAATTTTCCCATAATAGCTTCCATTAACTGCAGTGACTTCTCTGGGAGAGGCCAGCACCGCTGTCTCCTGCTGTCACCAGTCATTCACTGATCCAGCAGATGCTTTGTTTGATAAGGCCAATTTGAGTTTTATGAAACATTTATGTTTTCACCTCCAAGGAGCAAATACCAGTAAGGATGGGATTCAGCGTCTATAAAGGGCCTTAACCTTCCAGTGGAGCTTCTAGGTAAGAAGAAACACTAAGACAAACCTAAAGTCTTCACTTGTTTAAGAAGAAGGGGAAAATAAAAGAGGGGGGATGGCTAAAGAACATTAGCTCAGTCCCTAAAGACTTAAGAAGAGGGGAAAAAAAAATAGTGGAAGAGCCAATAGTCTACTATGGAATCTTTCTGGAAACACCTGATAGGGGTGCAGTTGCCAAGGAGGGCACTGGAAATCGTTAGTGAAATAAGGGAATAAGGGGGTGACATACGTTGAGCTGAGTTTTATGCATTTGATAAATCATTTGTTAGTATTTCAAGGAGGTGAGTGGAGAAGAATCAGCAAAGGAAAAAGATGTGCATTATGGTTTTTTTGGAGCAAGGAGACTCTGAACGTTTGTGAGAATATTCACTTGCTTCTGAATAAAGTCTCTTTTACAATCATGCGTCAAATGCACATAGTTCTAAAAGAGCAAAAACAAAAACCCCCATAAAAACACAAAACCTGACTTTATATAATTACAAATGTTAAAGTCCTTTCTCTTAAATAGAAGGAGGGTTTGTTTCAAGACCTGGGGGCTATGGTGCAGGTAAATCAGAAGGTAGTAAAAGACTGCCTGGCTGGTGTGGCTGAGTGGTTGAGCAGCAACCTATGCACCAGGAGGTCACCAGTTTGATTCCTGGCAGGGGGTGTGTGGGAAGTAGCCAAACGATGTTGATTCTCCCCCATCTATGTTGATTTTCTCCATCAATGTTTCTATCACCCCTTCCCTCTCTTTTTAAAACCAGTAACAACTTATATTTTTAAAAGGTACTAAAAGAATGAAACAGCAATCAGAAAGGATATATGCACCCTATGTTCACATCAGTGCTATTTACAATAGCTAAGATTTGGAAAGAGCCCAAGTGTCCCTCAGTAAATGAGTGGATAAAAAAGAGGTGATACTTTATTGTTATGCAGCTGTAAAAAAAAGGGGGGGGGGAGTATCTCTTACCCTTTGAGGGACCTAGAGACTATTATGCTAAGTGAAATAAGCCAGTCAAAAAGTGACAAATATCACATGATCTTTGCACAGGATCAGGCCTAAACCAGCTGTTGGACATCCCTTTCACAATGCAGGATCACGGGCTCCTAACCATTCTGCCTGCCTGCTTGACCATTCCTAACCATTCTGCCTGCCTACCCGATTGCCCTTCACTGCCTCTGCCTGCCTGCATTACTGTCCTTAACCACTCTGCTTAGATGCCTGATCACCTAATCACTCTCTGGGGGGCAGGGCCAGCCGGGGTGAGGGGCCATGGTGTTCTGGTCTCTGGTTGTTCTGGTCATTCCTCCGTTTCGGTTGCTAGTCTTTATTATATAGGATTCCCTATGCTGTACTTTACATCCCTGTGACTATTCTGTACCTACCAATTTGCACTTCTTTTTAATATATTTTATTGATTTTTTACATAGAGGAAGAGAGAGGGATAGAGTGAGAAACATCGATGAGAGAGAAACATCGATCAGCTGCCTCTTGCATACCCTCCACTGGGGATGTGCCCATAACCAAGGTACATGCCTTTGACCAGAATCGAACCTGGGACAGTTCACAGGCTGATGCTCTATCCACTGAGCCAAACCGGTTTCGGCCAATTTGCACTTCTTAATCCCTTCATCTTTGTCACTCATCCTCCCAATATCCCTCCTCTCTCAGAACTGTTAAAATGTCCTCTGTGTTTATGAATCTGTTTCCGTTCTGCTTGTTTGTTTATTTTGTTTTCTAGATTTCACATATAAGTGAAATCATATGGCATTTGTCTTCCTCTGTCTGACTTATTTCACTCGATACAATACCCTCTAGATTTATCCAAGTTGTTATAGATGACAACTTTTATGGTTGAGTCATAGTACATTGTGTATATGCACCACTTTTTTATTAACTCATCTGTTGATGTACAATTATGTTGCTTCCATACCTTGACTATTGCAAATAATGCTGCAATGAACATAAGGATGCATATGTCTTTTCAGTTAAGTGCTTTGTATTTCTTCAGATAAATACCCAGAAATGGGATTGCTGTATCTTTCCTTCTTTGTAGCTTGTTATACAGCCTTTGTTTTAAAATCTGTTTTGTCTGGTATAAATATTGCTACCTCAGCTTTTGTTTGTTTGTTTCCATTTTCATGAAATATCTTCTTCCATCCCTTTACTTTCAGTCTGTGTGTCTTTCAGCTGAACTCTTTTGTGGACAGCATATGTAAGGGTCTTGTTTGTTATCCATTCAGCCTGCACATATATTTTGATTGGATCATTTAATCCATTTTTCATTTAAAGTACTTATTACTAGATATGTATATACTACCATTTTATTATTCATAATTTTTACCTCTTTGTTTTCCCCCTTCTTAAAAAAACACCTTTTAACATTCTTGTAATACTAACTTGGTGGTGATGAACTCATTTAGCTTTTTCTTGTCTGGAAAGCTCTTTATTTGTCCTTCAATCCTACATAATAGCTTTGCTGGGTAAAGTAATCTTGGTTGCAGGTTTTTGCTTTTCATCACTTTGAATATTTCTTGTCAGTCCCTTCTGGCCTGCAGAGTTTCTATTGAGAAATTAGCTGACAGTCTTATGGGAGCTCCATTGTAGATAACTAATTGCTTTTCTCTTGTTGCTCATAAAATTTTCTCTTTGTCTTTAACCTTTGGCATTTAAATAATTATGTGTCTTGATGTGGACCTCTTTCGGTTAATCTTGCTTAAGACTTTCTGTACTTTCTGAACTTTTGTCTATTTTCTTCACCAGGCTAGGGAAGTTTGTCATTATCTTTTCACATAGATTTTCAGTTCTTTGTTCTCTCTTTTTCCCACCCCCCTATGATGCAAATGTTGGTATGGTTGACATCACGGAGGCTCCATAAATGATCCAAATTTTCTTGAATTCTTTTTCTTTTTGCTGTTCTGTTGAGTGCTTACTGCTTTCTTATCTTCCAAATTTCTGATTTGATCTTCTGCTTCATTTACTAGATTGTTGATTTCCTGTAATGTGTTCTTCACTTCAGTTAATATATTCTTAATTTCTGACAGTTTTTCTCTATGTTTTCTATCTCTATTTTTATGTTTCCTATCTCTTTGTTAAAGTTCTCACTAAGTTTGTCAACTCCTCCCCTAAGTTCATTGAGCATCCTTAAAACCAGTTCTTTTTTTTGAGTTTTGTTCTGTTCTGTCATTTGGGACATGTTTCTTTTGGCTGCCTTCCTGTGTTTGTTTCTTGGTATAAGGTAGAGTGCTATGTCTCTGAGCTTGGTAGAATGAACTTTTGTAGTAGGTGTCCTGTAAGGTCCAGTGGTACAGTCTCCCAGATCACCTGAATTGGAAACTCCAGGTGTGCCCCCGATGTGGGCTGTGTGCACGCTCCTGTTGTTGTTGAGCCTTAACTATTGTTGGGACCTCAATGGGAGGGAGGGAGATGCCCTAAGGCCTACAGGCTGGAGAACTGGCTGCGGTCACCATGGAGAATCAGGTATGCAGGGACCAACCCCACAGAGCAGGACTTACTTCTGCAGGGCTTTTGTGCCCACTGAGCCCACAACTTGAGTATATCACTTATGGAGTTTGAAGCTGTCCACTGGGCATGCTGTCTCTGGGGCTTCTGAGGAGGTGCAGGCCAAGGTCAGCCTCTTCCTGTGCTCTGCCCTGAGCTGACACTTCTTGCTCCTCAAGGAAGACCTCTGCAGCCCAGGTATCTCTCCTGATTTTTGACTGCCACACATGGGTGTGGGACCAGCTGTTTCTCATCTCTGCCACACCTCTCAGTCTGGATGTGGCTTCTTCATTACATCCTTAGTTATAGGACTTCTGTTCAGCTAAATTTCAGGTGATTCTGCATGAAGGTTGTCCTACAATTTAGTTGTGATTCTGATGTGGTTGTAGAAGGATTCAAGTACTGCCTTTACCTATATCACCATCTTGACTGGAACTCCTTCCTAGGTAAAATATTTTGACTGGACAAATTACATTTTGAGCCAGGGTGAGAATTAGAGAAAGAGAGAATGCCAATACTATTTGCAGAAAATGTAATTACTATACAGTAAATTAACCCTAAGCAATAATTTTTAAAACAAAATATACATATTCTTCTCTATGTCAAAATTGAAAGGAAAAAAAAGTCAAGACTAGCAATATCAGTAAGGGCTTTATCTTAGCTACTTGAACTTTTAAAGGAATCTACTGATTTTTTTTCTAGTTTTTTTGAGATATAATTGACATGTAACATTGTATAAATATAAGATATATATGTTGATTTGATATACATATATAGTAAAGAGATTGCTACAATAAGTTTAGTTAACACATCCATGCACTCATATAATTACCATTATTGCTGTGGTGGTGAGAACATTTAAGATGTATTCTTTTAGTAATTTTCAATTATACAATAGAGTATTGTGTACAGTCACCATGCTGTACCTCATTAGATCCCAGAAGTTATTCAGCTTATGACTGGAAGTTTTTACCTTTTTTAAAAAATCCTCACCTGAACATATATTTTTTATTGATTTTAGAGAAAGAGAGAAAGAGAGAGACATCAATATGAGAAAGAAACATTGACCTGTTACCTCCCATACATGCCTGGCTGGGGATCAAACCTATAATTTGGGTATGTGTCCTGACCAGATTTGAAACAGCAACCTTTTGGCGTACGGGACGACATTCCAACAAACTGGTCAGGGCTGGAAGTTTGTACTTTTTGACCAACATCTCATTTCTCCCCAACCCTGCCAGCCAGTAATTCAGATGTAGTATGGTGGGTAGGGATGAATTCTCTTTGGTCCACCGTATCTGAAGCCTCAGCTGGGAAGACTTAGGTACTGGGGGTGGCTCAATGATTGGGCCCTGGAATCATCTGGATAAGTCTTGGCAGTTGATACTGGCCATCAGCTAGGACACCTATATGTAGTATTTCCAAATGGTCTCTCTGCAGGGGCCAGTTTGAATGTCCTCATAGCATGTGTCTGAATTCCTAGAGTGAGTATCCCAAAAGAGCAAGATGAAACACATGGCATTTTTGTGACTTAGCGTCAAAATTCACATAGCATCATTTTACATTTCTTTCTTGGTTGGTGTAATCATAAATGTTTGCCAAGATTGGAGGGGAAAGAAGATAAATGCCAGCTCTCCATGAGAGAAGTGTTAAGGTCACATTGTAAAAAAAGAGCACTTGGAATATGAAATGTGATTTCAGCTCCCTTCGGGAAATACTGGCTGCCATAATATACATGTCTACATGCGAAGGGAGTTTTCTAACAGAGTGAAGAGCGTTGGCACTTGAAAGCCAATTTTTACTGTCTGTGGCAGTTGAAAATTAGTTTTTCCTCAAAGACTGAGATTTAAAGCAAGATTTTACATATTCCTTATGCTTTCTTTACTAGGAATTATTTTCCACTAACTTTTGGAAGTGTAAAAATTGCAGTGTTTTGATTAACATTTTGCTCTCATATGCACGATTTAATAAGCACATTACAATGCTCAAACTTCTCATCAGCAGATGAACAACAGTAAGTCCAGAATGTCAGCATCTATAGTAGTTTCTATGTTGGTTGAAAACACTGCAATGAAGTATTGATCTGGTAACCTGATCACTCACATCTTTTTAAAACAAAATTTGGTCGACTGCATTAGTGGAGACTTACTGATAATAGAAAAAATAATGTTCCGTCTCTCAGTTGTGCTTTGTATTTTATTAGCTTTCTATTCGATTACATAATACAAAAGTTTGGACTATTAGAATTCAGCCCACATCTTTGAAGGAAATATTAGTATTCCCTTTCTACTTTCTTCTTCTTCTTATTTTAATCTGAAAGGAGACTGAGAAAATGTCATAATGTTTGGTTAACAAATTAAAAACCCATGTTTAAATGCTTTGGTATCCTGGTCTTATTTCACTATGCCATCAGGGGTTGATTTACCAGTTGTAAAATTACATAAGAGATTCTTTAAATGTAGAACTGTTGACACTATTTGAACTTCTCTGTGTATACTGTGATCTTCTGATAATGACTACATCAACTGTGACAGCTCACTGTGGCTCACCAGACTAGCTCTGAGACCAGCAATGTATTTTCTGAGATCTGAGACAGGTCACTGGCTGTCTTGATTTCATTATCCAAAAGATTGTTACATATTCAAATGTTCAGGCTTTTCTCACCCTTCTCCAAGTCCTTTTTTTTTTTTTTTTTGGCAAACTTTATGAACAAAACAACTCTTTTAAGAAACAAACAATTGGATCATTTGGATAGCCTATCTATTAAGACAGAAAGATGTTGATTATACAGCAGAGACAGACCCAAGGGAAATGAGTTTTTAAAGTTGAAAATTTGTCATTTTAAAATATTTAGTAGCTCAGCCGGCATGGCTCAGTGGTTGAGCGTTGACCTATGAACCAGGAGGTCACAGTTTGATTCCCAGTCAAGGCATATGCCCAGGTTGCCAGCTTGCTCCCCAGTGTGAGGCATGCAGGAGGCAACCAACCAGTGATTCTCTCTCATTGTTGATGTTTCTATCTCTCCCTTTCCTTTCCTCTTTGAAAGCAATAAAAATATATTAAAAAAAGAAAAAGAAAAAGAAAAGCTGTCTGGCTTAGAGTCTGAGTCAAGCTCTCTAATCTGGTAAGCATAAAGCCAGGATTTTCTTTCTTAAAGAAAAGAAAAGGCATGAAGGTATAGACTGATTTGTGCAGGCGTTTAGTATGGATTTTATAAGAAATTATACAAGCCACTGATTCTTCCTTTGAATGTGGCCTCCCCTGGGCCCCCAAGCCTCCACCACATCAGGCTTTGTAGGTAGGTGTAGCTTCGGGTAGGTTGGGATTGGGGAACAGGCATTCAGGAAGGTTCCCTTTTGGGCTGTATGACAGAGAACAGACCAGCAAGCTGTCCTTCTTCCTCAAGCCAGGAGGTCACAGCGACTGTAGTGCTCAGATGGCAAAACCCAATCTGGCTTAGTGGTGCTGCTGCCCAAAGTGGAGCTAATTGGAAGATAGCCACCTTCTACAAAAGGCCTGGCTATGCTTCCCAAAGTCCTTTTATTTGTCTTCCAATATGAGAACCCAGAAAAAATGGTAATTATCTTTATAATCACAGGGAGGCAAAGATATTTCAAACTATAAGACCAAAGCCATAAATAAGGAATGTGGCCTCATTTACCAGTCATTGGGACTCACTTTATGCCAACATTGCAGAGAACAACGGATTTGCCCAATATTTTCACGAATTTGACCTATCATTTTGACCATATGTAGATACAGAACTTGAAATAATTTCTTCAAAAATTGAGGCTTTAGTATTTGAACTTAAAAATGTCAGGCCTAGAAATTGTAAAATTTAGGTTCCCAAAATAAAATACAACCAAAAGGAGGAACTAATTATGATCTGGAGCTTCGTGAGAAAACCCACAGAAAGCTGTCTGGTTCCTAGTGCTCTTGTGCTCTGTTCTAATAAACGATTTTTCTTTAATACTGCTGGGAAGGTTGGCAATCAATTAAATTGTTTATTAACTCATAAATGCAAATTAATGTCTCAGCCTGCACAATACCCCGAGAATTAGTAATGCTTTATCTAAAAAATGAGGATTCCCTTAAAAGTTAGCACATGGCTTTTATTTGGAGAGATGCTAGACTGATAAGCATCTTAATCTGACTGAGTACAATAAAAATCTTTTTAAAAACATATTTTATTGATTTTATAGAGAGGAAGGGAGAGGAAGAGTTAGAAACATCGATCAGCTGCCTCCTACATACCCCCTGCTGGGGATTGAGGCCAGAACTAAGGTACGTGCCCTTGATTAGTCTTGAACCCGGGACCTTCAGTACCCGGGTGGATGCTCTATCCACTAAGCCAAACCGGTTAGGTCAATGAAAATCTTTTTAATGAAGATGGAGACAGTGGATATATTATACTCTGTGTCCTGTTATCAACCTTCCAAATAAGTCCCACGTAGAAAATTAAGATTAACATCTGTTACATTTCTTTGTGAGACATGTTTTTATCTAAGCTCTTTGGATTCCAGCATTTCATCTGGAGTGTGTATATTGCATAGTTGACAAATACTGTTAACGGAGAACTACTCTGCTAATTTGCATGGTTATTGTATGAATGAGCTTTTGCTTGCTTATGTTGTAATGAGAAACTTACACAATTTCAATGGCTTATAACAACTAAGGTTTATTTCTCACTCATGGACCATGTTATCTGTGGCTGTGCTCAATATGTCTTCATTCCAACATCCAGGCAAAGGAGCAACACCTGTTTAGGACACTCATTATTGTGACACAGGGAAGAGTGTAATGGCTGAGCCATTCAATGGCTCTTAAGCTTCTGCTGAGATGGTATATGTGGATCATACCTCACATTTCATTGGCTAAAGCAAATCACATGATTAAGATTAATCTAAAAGGGAAGTATACACTTCTATAGAAAGGGACTGCAAGTTACATGGAAATGTTCAGGATACATAATTTTCTTATAGGAAGTAAAAGTGAGTAACTGAAAACAACAATGTAATCTCCCACAATTATTAAATGAGATGCAGCTGATAAAGAAATAATTCAACAAACTGTTATGCTCTGATCATTAGAATTAGACCAACCTGATGGTTTATGTAATACTAGAGGCCCTGTGCATGAAATTTGTGCACAAGGGGTATGTGTCCCTCACCCCAACCTGCACCCTCACCAATCTGGGACCCATACCAGGACCCGGCCTAAACAGGCAGTCGGGCATCCCTCTCACAATCCAGGACTGCTAGCTCCCAACTGCTTGCCTGCCTGCCTTCCTGATTGCCCCTAACTGCTTCTGCCTGACAGCCTGATCACCCCCTAGCCACTCCCCTGTCAGCCTGATTGATGCATAACTGCTCTGTCAGCCTGATTGCTCTTTTTTTTGTAAATTTAAATTTCAATTTTTTTAGCTTGATTGCTTTTAACTGCCCTCCCCTGCAGGCCTGGTCCCCTGCAACTCCTCTCCTCTGAAGGCCTGGTCCCCTCCAACTGCCTTTCCCTGCAGGGCTGGTTGCCCCCAACTTTCCTCCTCTGCCAGCCTAGTCACCCCTAACTGACCTCCCGTGCAGGCTTGATCACCCCCAATTTCCCTTCCTTGCAGGCCTAGCCCCTCCCAAATGTCCTCCCCTGCTGGCCATCTTGTGGTGGCCATATTGTGTTCACAGAGGGGCAGCCATCTTGTGTGTTGGAGTGATAGTCAACTTGCATATTACTCTTTTATTAGATAGGATAGAGGCCTGGTGTATGGGTGGGGGCCGGCTGGTTTGCCCTGAAGGGTGTCCCAGATCAGGGTGGGGGTTCCCTTCGGATGTGGGACAGCCTGGGTAAAGGGCCTGTGGTGATTTGCAGGCTAGCCATGCCACCCAGTGACCCAAGCAGAGGGATTTATTTATCTTCTATGTGGGATTTATTTATCTTCTATAATTAAAACTTTGTAGCCTTGAGTGAAGTCCAGGGCTGGCCAGGGTGTGTGGGAAGCTTCGTTTCCTCCATTGCTGGGGAAACCCAAGCCTCCTGCTTACTCCACGGCTGCAGCCATCTTGGTTGGGTTAATTTGCATACTCGCTCCTGATTGGCTGGTGGGTGTGGCTTGTGGGTGTAGTAGAGGTATGGTCAATTTGCCTATTACTCTTTCATTAGATAGTATCCTTGCAAACTTTATCACTGCACTCCCAATTAAAAAAAATATTCTTTTATTTATATCAGAGAGGAAAGGAGAGGGAGAGAGAGATAGAAATATCAATAATGAGAGAGAATTATTGATTGGCTGCTCCTGTACCCCCCATGTTGGGGATCCAGCCCAAAACCTGGGCATGTGCTCTGACCAGGAGTCAAACCCAAACCTCCTGGTTCATAGATCAGTGCTTAACCACTGAGCCATGCCAGCCAGGCTGCACTTCCAATTAAAGAATCATGAAACTCCTAGTGACATACAAACCATTATTGCTTAGTGCTATTGCGTTTTATTGGGGTGGAAAAATGGGGGTTGGGGAGAGTCTCCTTAACAGGACCAGTCACTAAATAGTTATGTCAAAGACAGTGACTATTCTAACAGCGGAGCTCCAAAGCATTTCTTACCACATATGGCTCACATGTTCTCTCAAAATGTATGGCAGCCACCACTATTCATAATCCCTATTACTGTTTGTAACTCTGTCCTTTAAAATGTGCCCTCTACTCAGAATCTTTTCTTGAAAAGAGCTGTTATTGATTTTCTTCAACATTCCATTGAGATGCCACATGTTTAAAGCCGAATGCCAGTGTATATCCTCCCAGCAATTCTTCTGGCTGTAATCATCCCACACCTCCACATTGGCTCCTCATATAGGAGCTCGCTGGTTATTCTGATGTCGCACACATGTCCAGGGCAGGGAACTGTTTTTGAAGAGCTCTGCTACCTTACAGATTTCATTGTCTTCATTTATGAGTCAAGAATTTTGGTATGATGTCTGATTTTATATATTTTTGGAAAGAGATTAAGCTCCAGCACAATTTCAAAGACCTTGGGTTTTTTCTGTTGCTTAATGCCACCCTATTTTCAGTTTCCATTAGGATATGATGTTCTTCCTGATATTGTTGCTAATTTTTCTTTATTAGTGCGTGTGATAAAGGTACCCTCCCGCCACACTCCACTGCCTTTAAAGAGAAAATTGTCATTATTATTGGATGAGATGAGACATTAAAGAGATTCTGGGTAATGGTCAGACCTAATAGAGTAGGTAAAGGTGAGAGCATTGGGTTTAGAACTTGCCTTTCATCTTTGCAGGAACACGGAGGTTTCCAAAAGACAAAAACCAGCAACTGAGTGGAAGATTCAACATAGAGCCATAACTTTTGAACTTGAAGAGTTGGAAATTCTTCTGCTTGCCCCCAGTGGATTGCTGACATAAGATAGAACACATGCTATGAGCACTAAAATGCATGGAACTGCTAAAAAGGCAAATGTTCCTTAAAAAACTTCACAATTCAGCAGCAAAAGGGCTTCAAAAGTCCCCAAAAGAACGCTCGTGCACTATTGTGGGAATATAAATTGCTGCAGGCACTATGAAAAACAAAATGAATATGCCTGTTTTGAATATTTAAGACCTGGCCAGTGTTGCTCAGTGGTTGAGGAGGTCATAGTTTGTTTCCCAGTCAGGGCACATGCCTAGGTTTCAGGTCGATTCCCACTAGGGGGCATGCAGGAGGCAGCTGATCAATTATTCTCTCTCATCATTAATGTTCCTATCTCTCCCTTTCCCTTCCTCTCTCTGAATCATTAAAAACATATTATTATTTTTTAAAATTAAAAATAGAAATATCTGTGACTGGCTTATTTTGCTTAGCATAATGCTCTCCGGGTCCATCCATGCTGTTGCAAATGGTAGGAGTTCTTTCTTTTTTACAGTACAGCAGTATAGTATTCCATGATAAATCAGTCAGAGAAAGATAAATATCCCATGATCTCACTCATTTGTGGAATATAATGAGCAACATAAACTGCGGAACAAAAACAGATCCAGAGACATTGAACAGACCATCAAACCTCAGAGGAAAGGGAGGGGCGGGTTGGGGGTGGGGGCAAGAGATCAACCAAAGGACCTGTATGAGCATAACCAATGAACACAGATAGTAGGGGGTGAGGGGCTGTGCTGGGGGACAGGGGTGGGCAGGGAGAGGTCAATGGGGGGAAAGGGAGACATATGTAATACTTTCAACAATAAAGAATTAGAAACAACATAAAAAATGAATAGAACTATCACATCATCTAGAAATTCCATTTCTGGGTATTTACCCAAAGAAAATGAAAACACTAACTCAAAAACATGTATGCATCCCCATGTTCATTGGAGCATTATTTACAATGGCCAAGGTATGGAAACAGCTTAAGTGTCCATAGACAGATGAATGGATATACACTGAGTGGCCAGATTATTATGTGTTCAGAAATCATAATAATCTGGCCACTCAGTGTATATCTACACTAATAAAAGAGAAATATGCAAATTACCATACCTCCGTGACTCCAACAAGCCCATCAGGAGTGAGTATGTAAATTAACTTGATAAAGATGGCCATGGCCCCGCCCCACAGCCGCTCCAGGCCTGTGGGATTCAGAGAAGTCAGGGGAGACAGAAAAGCTGGGTGCCAGCGCCTGCGGCTGGCTGTGGCCAGGGAGACCAAGAAGCTGCCTGCCCCGTGATCCCAGGCCACAGCCAGCTGCAGAAACTGCCTGCCCAACGTCTGCCCACCCCACATCCTGGGGAGACAGAGAAACCAGGTGCCAGTGCTTGAGGCTGGCTGTGGCCCAGGAGATGAAGGGGTCTGCCCCGTGATCCCAGGCCAAGCCAGCAGGAAAGCCGCCCACACTGCATCCCAGGGAAGACAGAGAAGCTGCCCACCTGCAGTCCAGGCACCAGCACCTGCAGCTGGCTACGGCTTGGTAGCCACCCCGCAATCCCAGGCACCAGCACCTGTGGCTGGCTATGAACCGGGAGACAGAGAAGCCGCTCACCCTGTGGTCTCAGGTGCCAGCACTTGTGGCTGTGGCCCAGGCGAGGCCATCTGCCCACCATCCCCTGTGGCTGAAGCTGGCCTGGGCAAAACTGGCACAGGTCCCTGGTGCCTATGGCTGACCAGAGGGAAGGAAGCCCGAATCCCAGGTGCCTGCGGCCGGCTAGAGGAGGGAATCCTAGGTCCCGGGTTCAGGGCCGAGGCAGAGGTGATTAGGGGCAATCAAGCCAGTAGAGGAGTAGTTAGGGATGATCAGGATGGCAGGCAGAAGCAGTTGGGGGCAATCAGGCATGCAGGCGAGTGGTTAGCAGCCAGCAGTTCTGGATTGTGAGAGGGATGTTTGACTGCCAGTTATCCCCTGAGGGGGTCTCAGATTGGAGGGGGTGCAGGCGAAGTTGAGGGACACCCCTTCCCCTACCATGCACAAATTTCATGCACCGGACCACTAGTCCTATATAATAAAAGCCTAATATGAAAATTGTCTCCTTGACCAGGAGTTCAACCAGCAGGCAGGCCGGCCAATTGTCCATATCCCCTCCCCCTGGTCAGGCTGACTGGACCCCACCCATGCACGAATTCATGCACTGGGCCTCTAATATATATATATCTCCACTGAATGGCCAGATTATTATGTGTTCAGAGGTCATAATAATCTGGCCACTCAGTGTACATACTACTCAGCCATTAAAAAGATGAAATATTGCCATTTTCAACAGCATGGATGAATCATATGCTACATGAAATAAGTTAGGTGGAAAAGGACAAAAACCATATGATATTACTCATATGCAAAATATAAGACAAAATAGAAACAAATGAACAAACAAACTCATAGAAACAGACAACAGAATAACGGGCACAAGAGGGGAAGATGGTTGTAGGAGGGCAAGATGGGTAAATGGGGATCAAATATATGGTGATGGAAGGAAACCAGACTTTTGGTGGTGGGCACACTGTAGCATATACAGATATTGGATTATGTTGTCCAAGTGAACCCTACACAATGTTATTAACCAACTAGAGGCCCGGTGCATGAAATCCATGCACTCGGGGTGGGGAGGTTCCTCAGGCTGGTCTGCACCCTCTCGCAGTCCGGGAGTCCTCGTGGAATGTCTGACTGACGACTTAGGCAGGGGGAGCGGGCCTAAGCCAGCAGTCAGACATCCTTAGTGCTACCACAGAGGCTAGAGAGGCTCTTGTCACTACTGCCGGACTCGTCAGCCATGAGTCAGGCTCAGGGCTTCTGGCTGAGCGGTGCTTCCCCTGGGGGAACGCACTGGCCACCAGGGGGCAGCTCCTGCATTGTGTCCACTCCCTGGTGGTCAGTGTGCGTCATAGTGACTGGTCGTTCCAGCAACTGGTTATTCTACTGTTCGGCCGATTTGCATATTAGCCTTTTATAATATAGGATGTTCCCTAAAAAATAGATCCCAAAAGGAACTGAGATAAAGGACCAAGGGTAAAGCCCCATCCTCACCATGTGAAAGGGGTGACTAGCCAAAATTCCTTTAAGGAATTTTGAAACCAGGGAGGGAACTCTCTCCTTCTGTCTCTAGGAGATTCGGAAAGGACAGAACTCAAGAGGCAAAGTGGCTGATGGCACTGGCTAGGGCAGTGGTCGGCAAACCACGGCTCAGAAGCCACATGTGGCTCTTTGGCCCCTTGAGTGTGGTTCTTCCACAAAATACCACGTGCAGGCGCGCACATACAATGCGATTGAAACTTGTGGCCCATGTGCAGAAATCGGTTTTCGGCCTGGGTGAGACTATTTTGAAGAAGTGGCATTAGAACACTCAAGGGGCCAAAGAGCCGCATGTGGCTTGCGAGTCGCAGTTTGCCAACCACTGGACTAGGGCATTGGGCCCACATCCAGCAGAGACCAAGAATTCTGTCAGTTCTGGTGTGGGTGCCTGCCCAGCTCTTGCTTAGGCAAGATTGACTGCTAAGTATCTAACTCACCAAGTATCTAACTCAGACTGTGCAGGAGCAAGGCATGGAAGAGGTACTGTGCCAGCCAAAGCCAATCTGGGCCCCAGAGCCCAGAAAAGGGAAAGAGAAATCTCATCCCCTTTCTCCAGGGAGGAGGGGCTGGTACTCTTGTCAGATTTCAAGAAATTTATCAGATCACAGTTACCTGTGGGTAGGGTCACTGTGATTTAAGATGCATTTCCTTCTCTTTATTTTCATACAATGGGCTGACATGAACTTCTATTTAAAACACAGATATTGCTGAAACCAGTTTGGCTCAGTGGATAGAGCATCGGCCTGCGGACTGAAAGGTCCCAGGTTCGATTCTGATCAAGGGCATGTACCTTGGTTGCAGGCACATCCCTGGTGGGGGGTGTGCAGGAGGCAGCTGGTCGATGTTTCTAGCTCTCTAACCCTTTCCCTCCTCTCTGTGAAAAATCAATAAAATATATTTTAAAAAATAAAATAAAAATAAAGCACAGATATTTTACTTTTTTTTTTTTTGGTGTACATTTCACTCATGGAGCAGAGGGAATAAAATCAGCTGGGGGACTACCTTCTGGGGAAGGCTCTATTCTTTTTCATAGGTGCTTTACTTCCTGGGTGAAGTCCTTTGCAGGGAGAGTTAGTCTTCCTTGGTCCAGGTAAATTACTTATATTCTAGCAGTTTGTTTTTTTAATCTTTCTTGTGCCCTGGAAATTTCTGTGAGGAACAAGATACACTATCCTGAACATGTTCCCAGCCTGGCTTCATTCCATTGGTTGAAGAGAATTAATTCATTCTCCATGGGCAACATCAAAGAAAAAAAGAGGCAAGATTTTCAGGGCTATCAAATGTGTACAGAGGTGTTCAGGTCTACAAATGGTAGACTTTCATTTGTCATAAATGTTTGCTTGGGCTTATGTTGGGTTAAGCAATATTCTGGGCAGTGGACAAACATATTAGATAACCTATGCTCTACAGGTGTTTTACATATAGAATTCTTTCATGTATAAAACTGGGGAGAAAACAGCTGTTCCCCAGCCCTTCTTATCCCAGCAGGCTTTTTCTTTTATCGAATAATAAAAATATATTGCTCCCTGCACATTCCCTATTCCTGCTGTCACAAAGATTATATCCAGGAGACATGTGATTCCAGAAGATCCAGTTGATGATAGGTGGATACTACAAAACAGTTTGGCTAAATATCTGGGAGTTGGACCCAACCACCCTGTCCCCTTGGGAATTTTGCACAGAATGGCAATTTTGCTACTGGCCTTCTGCAGCCTATTTTGTGATAGATGTGAATCACTAAAGTGTTTAGACTCTGCATACGTTGCTCCTTCAAGGAACAAGTCTCTGTTGGCCAGAAGACAACTCATTCGCCATAATGAAAACGAAAGGGTGCTAAGGTTAACCGCACAACATGGAACTCACTTTCAGGCTCTCATGTGCAGTGGCGGGACTCAGTAAGGAAGAGGGACCTGATGGGAAACTAGCTGCGAGGATCACTGGATGCACTTCCATCAGAAAACTGATACTTTGTGCCAAGAGCCACGGATCCAGATGGCAACCCTACAATTCAGCTGCTCACCAGGGACTGTTTCGCTAATTTGATGGCCTTGTCTATGGAGAGCAGGAAGAGAGGAATGTAACATTGAATGGAGAGCATTCCTGGGGACTTCAAAGGCCGATCATGAACTGGGAGCATTTACCACTTTCTGATTCCTTGTGTCTGATTTATGGCGTAATTTGGATCCAGGAATTCTCAAAAAATGAGTTATGAGTATAATTGTTTCAAGTAAACATCTTTGTTCACATCCGATTAGAATTTAGTGGTTTTTTCTAGTTTAACTGAAATATATTTCAACGTTAAAGGTTATTGTAGCATCATTATACTCTACGTTTTATATGCTCCAGGAAGTGAAAATTTCTTTTCCCAGAATTTCTTGCTTTGAGTTATGGTTGGCGCTCAGTATTATATAGATGAGACAATAACTGTGTCAACACTTATAACTCCACAATTAAATATATTGAATATGTAGAACTTGAAAAGTGGGTCCCAAGGTGAACCAAGTTATGGATCCTGTTGGAAAAGAGATCAAGATCTACATATCAAGACATCCTGATGAAATGTCAAAAATGTAATGTCCAACATAGAGATGTTTGAAAATTGAATTTTTTTTCCCAGCCTTACCATCATGGGACAATGTAAATGTAGGTTTCAAATGTTGAGTTTTCACTCAGTGCCCAATTCTGTTGAAGTTTTCCAGGTATAAACAATCACCTCTATTCAACACTTAGGTTAAAAATCCATATTATTAATATTAATAGATTATTTCATAATACTCTGCTTGATAAAGACATTTTCCAGATTTTCCCCTTCTCCTCCTTCTTATTCTCCTTAAAAAGAAAATTCATAAAGAATTTTTTAAAATCAAAGAAAAAAATTCATTTTGAAAAATGAACTTTAGTGAGCTTTAGTATATTCCCAAGATTGTGTGACCATCATCACTATATAATTAGGAAACATTTTTATCACCTCCCCCCAAAAGAAACCTTATATCTATTAGGGGTATCTTCCCACTCCTCTGTACCCCCTGCCCTTGGCCACCACTAATCTATTTTCTGTTTCTGAGGATTTGCCTATTCTGGACATTATATAAATGAAACCATATGATATTTGGCCTTTTATGCCTGTCTTCTTTCATTTAGCATAATGCTTTCAAGATTCATGCATGTTTTAGCATGAATCAGTACTTTATTTCTTTTTATATCTGAGTAATATTCCATTGTATGGCTAAACCACATTTTGTTTGTACATTCATCAGTTGATGGACATTTGGATTGTTTATACTTTTGGGCTATTATAAATAATGTTGTTAAGAGCATTTGTATACAAGTTTTTGTGTGAAAATATATTTTCAGTTCTCTTAGGTATATACTTAGCATTGGAATTGCTGGGTCATATGGAAACTATGTTTAAATATTTAAAGAGTTTCCAGATTGTTTTTCAAAGTGGCTGCACTGATTTACATTCTTATTAATGTCTGAGAGTTCCAATCCTTCACATTTTTGTTAACACTTATTATTATACATCATTTTCATTATAGCCATCCTTGTGGGTGTGAAGTAGTATCTCATTGTGGTCTGATTTGCATTTCCCTAATGATTAATGATGTTGAGTGAGGGTTGTTCATGTGCTTATTCATCATTTGTATATCTTCTTTGGAGAAATGTCTATTTAAATCCTTTGCCCATTTAAAAAATTGGGTTGTTTTTTTATTAGTGAGCAATCCAAGTTCTTTATATATTCTGGATACTAGAACCATATACTATCTAATAAAAGAACAATATGCAAATTGACCGTACATCTGCTACACCCACAAGCCATGCCCACCAGCCAATCAGGATCGAGTATGCAAATCAACCCAACCAAGATGGCTGCAGCTACAGAGAGAGCAGGAGGCTTGAGTTGCCACTGACGATGGAGGAAGCCAAGCTTTCCACCTGCTCAGGCTTGCCTTGGCCTCTGCTCAAGGCTATAAAGTTTCAAGTATAGAAGATAAATAAATCCCAGATACCAGGGCCTTCACTTGGGTTGGTGGGGGGCATGGCCAGACTGAAAACCACCATAGGCTCCTCATCCAGGCTGCCCCATGCCCCAAGGGAACCCCCACCCTTATCTGGGATACCCTTCAGAGCAAACCAGCCAGCCTCCATCCGTGCACCAGGCCTTTATCTAGTCCTATCTAATAAAAGAATAATATGCAAATTGACCATTACTCCAACTGGCTGCTCCCATGTGGTCAAAGATGGCTGTCCCCATGTGGACACAAGATGGCCTCCATAAGATAGCCAGCAGGGGAGGGCAGTTGGGAAGGACCAGGCCTGCAAGGGAGGGCAGTTAAGGGTGACCAGGCTGACAGAGGAGGGAAGTTGAGGGCAACTGGGCCTGCAGGGAAGGGCAGTTGGTGGGGGGGGACCCTGTCCTATAGGGGAGGGCAGTTAAGAGTGACCAAGCCTGCAGGAAAAGGCAGTTAGGGGCAGGGGAGCAGTTAGGCATCAATCAGGCTGTCAGGGGAGTGGTTAAGGAGTCATCAGGCTGGCAGGCAGAAGCAGTTAGGGGCAATCAGGAAGGCAGGCAGGTGAGCAGTTGGGAGCCAGCAGTCCTGAATTGTGAGAGGGATGTCCGACGGCCCATTTAGGCCTGATCGTACCTGAATTGGGCCTAAACAGGCAGTTGGACATCCCTCGAGGGGCCCCAGACTGAAGAGGATGAAGGCTGGGCTGAGAGACACCCATCCCGTGTGCAAATTTTGTGCACTGGGCCTCTAGTTATATATATAATTTGCAAATATTTTCTCCTTTTTCTGTAGGCTGTCTTTTTACTTTCTTGATAGTATACTTTGAAGCAAGTCCATTTTTCACTTTGATAATGTCTAGTTTATCTGTTTTTTTTTCTTTAGTTACTTGTGCTATATGTGTCATATCTAAGAAACCATTGCCTAATCAAAGGTTATGAAGCTTTACCTCTGTGTTTTCTTCTGAGAGTTTCATAATTTTAGCTTTTGAATTTAGGTATTTGATCCATTTTTCATTAATTTTTGAATATTGTGTGAGATAGGATCCAACCTCATTCTTTTGAATGTGGATATTTAGTCTATTTTCTAGAAACTGCTGCTTCTTTTTAAAAATTTGGTAAGTATTGATAAAGGAATTGATATAATTCTAGTGAAATACAGTATTAACAATAAAATTAAAACTCAGAATTTTTGATTTCTAGGTTCAAGTTACCCTGGTTTTCATCTAAAGGGTTACCACTAAGTCTCTTTTGTTTTACTTGAAATCATCCGAGAATCCTAGATTTGTAAAGCTTTCTTTTGAAAAGCCAGCTGACTATATAATAGTAAGTTTTGGTAGTTTCTTATAGGGCATTTTTAAAGAGCAAACTGCTTGAACTGACTTGGAATTCCTCAGCTGGCATAATTGACCCTCTGTTTCCATGGGTTTCACATTTGTGGATTCAACCAAACATGGCTTGAAAAAAATGTATATACTGAGTGGCCAGATTATGATCTCTGAATGCATAATAATCTGGCCACTCAGTGTATATCCTATGTAATAAAAGGCTAATATGCAAATTGTCCCCTCAACCAGGAGTTCTACCAGCAGGCAGGCCAGCCAACTACCCATGTCACCTCCCCCTGGCTAGGCTGGCCGGACCACACCCATGCACAAATTCATGCACCGGGCCTCTAATATATATAGAGGATATACACTGAGTGGCCAGATTATTATGTGTTCAGAGATCATAATAATTTGGCCACTCAGTGTATATATATTATTGTTAATGTGTACTATATAGTTAAACCTATAATGGTTGTGTCTGTACTGAACACGTATACACTTTTTTCATGTCATCATTCTCTATACAATAACAGTAAGACAACTATTTGCAGAGCATTTACATTGTATTGGGTAGTATAAATAATCTAGAGATGCTTAAAGTATATGGGAGTATGCGTGATTCTATGCAAACGCTATATCATTTTATATTAGGGACTTGAACATCCTCAGATTATGGTATTGAGGGGGTCCTAGAACCAATCTCAGTATGGCTGCAATTGGTATTTGGAATATGAAGCATGCATAGTGAACAGTATATTTTATGCCTTATTTTAGCAATACTCTTTCTCCATATTTTTATAAGAATGACTGGACAGCCAATATTTTTTATTTTACCCTCTTACTTCATGGCATTTATTAAGTTGGTTTTAGTCAATTGTAGCTGTTAAGTTTGAATCCTGTTCTTCTATTACCCATAATGCTCTCTTGCCTGTGTGTAGCTAGAATATGCAGCTATTTTATTCAAAAATGGTCAATGAAATTATTCATCCTAGAGGACAAAATATCTCAAATGAGAAGAGTTTGGCTTCATCTACCTCATTTTTAAAATTAGTGCAATTTCCAACTTAGGATTTAGGTTGAGAAAATACTGGCTGCCTTTGAAAATGTTATAGAAATAAAAGCAGATACAGAGACTCACTTATTTTCCTCAAAGACATTCAGATCTAAGGCTCTTCTCCAACCTGGCTGCTGTGGAACTGACATTCTAACAAGCAGGTGCTCTAAGCAAGAATGAGAATTATTAATGCGCCACAGCATTGTCACCAACAGACCACAAAATCCATTTTTAAAAATTCTTTTACATACAGAGTGCAGATTCTGCTGTGGCACTGTGTGCCCCGAAATCTGCGGATACACTTTAGAAAACACTGATGAAGCCATTACCGCTCTGCCCATTTGTTCATAGTATATATCATTATACAAGACATTTAAGAACCATAATGATGGAAAATCACATGGAAAGAAAAGAAAAGGAACATGGACTCTGTCAGAAACAAGGGCTACATTTTTATTCAAGAGGTCCCTAATGATGGAAAATCACAGTAAAAGGCAGAGGGTAAACTGGATTTCACACAGGAGCTGACACACACCAGTAGTACAACTAGGAGAGCAGTCATAGCAGACGTGTAAAAATAAAGAAAAACAAAATTAACGAGAGACAAGCTATAATGGGGCTGACGCACAAAACAGCAACAAATCACAGTCAATTCTGAAGATTAATTTCAAAGAATCTTCTGAAATAAGCCAGGGAGACAGACAGCATCAATATTAATGAAGTTGAAGTGGAACTCCAAAAGAGCCACAGCATAAAATGGCACATGAATGTTTTGTTTTTAAATGGATTGTAGATTGGATCACAGAATCGTCAGGAAAATGAAGGGACATTCACAAGAACACCATAACAGGGCCAGCTGTGTGATAAGCAATTACAACATCAGTGCTAAAATCTCCAATGTAAAAGAAAAACACCAGTGTTGAAATGAAAGAAAATGTCAAAAGTTTGCAGATGAGGTAAAAGAAAGTGAAGAAAAGATTTTATTGAGACTCAATAGCCTGAACCATGTCCATATCGAATGTCTTTGATAAAACAGACAATAGGTATTCAAAGAAAGATCAAAATTTGATTCCAACTTGTGTTGCATTCAATTTCCCTTCAGATTACCAGCTAAGTCAGCCCTGGAATCAGTACAGTGCTTCTACTGCTTAAACTACCCCGTTTCCCCAAAAATAAGACAGTGTCTTATATTAATTTTTGCTCCCAAAGATGTGCTAGGTCTTATTTCAGGGGATGTAGTATGTTTCCATGAAGTAGGTCTTATTTTCGGAGGCTATCTTATTTTGGGGGAAACACGGTACTTGCTGGCTGTAAACCAGATGCTTTTGGAAGCGGTAGAACTTTGACAGGCACCTAGCGTTCTGCAGACGTATCTCCCAAGCACACTTGCAAATCAAACTTTAAGTATTTTAATATATTAATAGTATAGGCTACTTAATGGTGTGTTATAATCCAATTTAAAAATATATATATTTTATTGATTTTTTACAGAGAGATAGAGAGTAAGAAACATCCATGGGAGAGAAACATGGATCAGCTGCCTCTTGCACATCCCCTACTGGGAATGTGCCTGCAACCAAGGTACATGCTCTTGACTGGAATCGAACCCGGGACCCTTCAATCCGCAGGCTGATGCTCTATCCACTGAGCCAAACCGGTTTTGGCTATAATCCAAATTTTTATAAAATGAAGGATTTATTATTAAAAGGCAAATTACCATACCCCCGTTGTTTTGACGGAATGCTGGCCTCCAAGTGGACGAGTCCAGGTGCTGGGTAGCGATGTAGTCGTGGCAATTCCACTTGGCATTCCTATTGCCATGTGGGACCACAGAGAGAAAATAACACCCACTTCAGGCTCTTTCTCTCTTCCTATAGCTCTACACGGCTGCCGGCTGTTCTCTAATTCCCTCCCGCAATTAGAAAGGCAAGTCATGCCTGGCACAGAACCGCTTCTGTAGATTTGGGTTCTCTGTCACTCTCCCCCAGAGAGATGGGGGGGAAGTTATGGGTGGATAACTTAAACTAAGGGGGCTTTTGACAAAGAGCTTTGCTCTTTACATTACCACAGGAAATAGTATTAGTACTGTAGTAATTTAAAAACATGTGCCATATTCTTTGGTCCTCTTCTTTTCAAGACCGGGCACTTAATTGTAATTTCCCTCTCCTTGATAGTGTGCTGGACCTAGTAGCAAAGAGGATGTAATGAAAATGATGAAGCGTGACATTGGAGACTAGGTCATCAAAGGTACTGCGCCTTCTTCCTTGCTCTCTCTTGAGTCACTCTGGGGGAAGCAGTGGCCACCTCATGAGGTCATCTCAAGAAGGCACTCAAGCAGTGCTATAGAGAGGCCCAGCGGTCGAGGAACTGAGCCTCCAAAGAGCAACCAACAGGAGTAACTGAGGCCTCTGTCAAGAGCCATGTATGTGAGCCATTCTCCAGACCCAGTCAACTTTCAGATGACTGTAGCTGGTGCCCACATCTTGAATACAACCTCCCGAGAATCCCTGAGCTAGACTCCCTTAGCTGAACCTCTTCCAAATTTTTGCAATAATAAATGTTTGTTGTGTAAGCTGCTAAGTTTGGGGATGGTTTACTACATAGCAACCTATACTAATAAAAGGGTAATATGCTAATTAGACCGGGTTGACCAGCCATCTTCTTGACGTCCAACTTCTTTCTGGACAAAGCCATGGTGGTGAAGGCCGAGGCAGAGGCAATTAGGAGCAAGATCAGGTCGACAGGGGAGAGCAGTTAGGGGCAAGATCAGGCCAAATGGGGAGGGTCCTTGGGAGCAAGATCAGGGGAGGGCAGTTTGGGGTGATCAGGTAAGCAGGCAGAGGCAGTTAGGGGAAATGAGGCAGGCAGGCAGAAGGGTTGGGGCAATCAGGCAGGCAGGCAGAGGCAGTTAGGGGTGCTCAGGCAGGCAGGCAGGTGAGTGATTAGGAGCTAGTGGTCCCAGACTGTGAGAGTGATCGGACCTAAACCAGTAGACGGACATCCCCCAAGGGGTCCCCAGTTGAAGAGGGTGCACAAGTTTCGTGCACCAGACAGCAGATAATAAATACAAGCCTCTACCATTTATTTATGGTATTTATGGCTCTGTGCCAAACTTATGAATATGAACTTTTTTGTAAAGGTCTAAGATTAATCAATGTGTATGTGAACCACCTACTAAAAATGCTGTTTTCTGTGGCTCATCCCCTGCAATGGAACCTACAATTCTGTATTTTAAGTAGCTTTCCAGTGTATTCTTTAAAAAAAAAAAAAAAATATATATATATATATATATATATATATATATATATATATATATATATTATTGATTTTTTACAGAGAGGGATAGAGAATTAGAACATCCATGAGAATCATTGATCAGCTGCCTCTTGCACACTCCCTACTGGGAATGTGCCCGAAACCAAGGTACATGCCCTTGACCGGAATCGAATCCGGGACCCTTGAGTCCGCAGGCCGACTCTCTATCCACTGAGCCAAACCAGTTTCGGCTCCAGTGTATTCTGATGGAGTTATCCAGGGAGCACTATTTGAGAACTATTATGTTAAGCCTTTACCCTTTTCCTTTAAAAAATGCACATATTTTTATTTATTTATTATTTTTTATATATATTTTATTGATATTTTACAGAGAGGAAGGGAGAGAGTTAGAGAGCTAGAAACGTCGATAAGAGAGAAACATCGACCAACTGCCTGTTGAACACCCCCTACTGGGGATGTGCCTGCTACCAATGTACATGCCCTTGACCGGAATGGAATCTGGGACCTTTCAGTCCGCAGATTGATGCTCTACCACTGAGCCAAACCGGTTTCGGCTGCACATATTTTTAATAAGACCCTACGTTCCTATTAAAAAATTATTACATTATTTTTAAAAAATACTACCCAAAGACTGTATTGGATTTCCTGGAAAGAAAAGGGACTAATGTATCCTGATGAGAAGATATTTTGGGGACTAACAACTCCTCAAACCAGACCATTAAGCAATTGTCTTTTTTTCTTTGGTGAACATAGTGGTTATGACACCTGCATTTAGGATAATTTTGGAGTTGCAATTTGGATAATTCTATGGGGAAAAGACTAGGCCTGATTTGTTCACAAGTTTATCTAATTTTTAGGAGGTGAAGACAGGGCCATCTTAGAGATGCAGACAGTTGTCAACGTGGTAGATCTGAAGGCCCCCAAAAGCCTTTGCTCATAGAGATATACATTACTCTCATAGAATAGGTGCATTTTCTTATTTCAACCACATATTTTAAAATGTAAATACTTTAGGATTAGTAGTATTCTTTTTTTTTTTTTTTTTTTTTTTTTTTATTAAGGTATTATCTGTATACATAGCTTATCATTGCCCCCCCCCCCCCCAATATATGCCCTCCCTCCCCAGAGTTTTGTGTCCATTGGCTATTCTTATATGCAAGCATACCAGTCCTTTGGTTGATCTCTTATCTCCCCCAGATCTCCCTACCCGCCCCCCCCCCGCTGTCATTTGACAGACTGCCTGTTGTTTTACTGTCACTATATCAATCTTTCTGTTCATTCGTTTATAATGATCTTTAATATCCATAAATGAGTGAGGTCATGTAGTGTTTCTCTTTCATTGACTGGCTTATTTCACTCAGCATGATGCTTTCCAATTCCATCCAAGTTACTGCAAATGATGAGAATTCCTTCCTTTTTATGGCAGCATAGTATTCCATGGTGTAGATGTACCATAGTTTTCTGATCCATTCATCTGCTGACGGGCACCTAGGCTGTTTCCAAGTCCTAGCTATTGTAAATTGTGCTGCTATGAACATAGGGGTGCATATATCCTTTCTGATTGGTCTTTCTAGTTTCTTGGGGTATATTCCTAGTAGTGGGATTACTGGGTCAAATGGGAGTTCCATTTTCAGTTTTTTGAGGAAGCTCCATACTGTTTTCCACAGTGGTTGCACCAACCTACAATCCCACCAGCAGTGCACGAGGGTTCCTTTTTCTCCACAACCTCGCCAACATTTGTTGTTTGTTGTTTTGTTGATGTTGGCCATTCTGACAGGTGTGAGATGGTACTGCATTGTTGTTTTGATTTGCATCTCTCGGATAATTAGTGACTTGGAGCATGTTTTCATGTGCCTCTTGGCCTTCCTTCTGTCTTCTTTTGAGAGGATTCTATTTAGGTCCATTGCCCATTTTTTAATTGGCTCATTCATTTTCCTTTTATTGAGTTGTATAAGCTGTCTGTAGATGTTGGAGATTAAACCTTTATCAGTGATATCGTTTGCAAATATGTTCTCCCATACAGTGGGTTTTCTTGTTGTTTTGTTGATGGTTTCTTTTGACGTAAAAAAGCTTTTTATTTTGATGTAGCCCCATTTGTTTATTTTCTCTTTAGCTTCCATTGCCCTAGGGTTAGTATCAGTGAAGAAGTTCTTTAGGCATATGTCTGAGATTTTGCTGCCTGTGGATGCCTCTAGTATTTTTATGGTTTCCCGTCTTATGTTTAAGTCCTGTATCCATTTTGAGTTTATTTTTGTGTATGGTGTAAGTTGGTGATCTAGTTTCATTCTTTTACATGTATGTGTCCAATTTTCCCAACACCATTTATTAAAAAGACTGTCTTGACTCCATTGTATGTTCGTGCCTCCTTTGTCAAATATTAATTGAGCATATTGATTTGGGTTGATGTCTGGATTCTCTAATCTATTCCATTGATCAATATGTCTGTTCTTGTGCCAGTACCAGGCTGTTTTGAGAACAGTTGCTTTGTAATACAGCTTGAAATCTGGTATTGAGATTCCTCCTACTTTACTCTTATTTCTTAAGATTGCTGAGGCTATTCGGGGTCTTTTATTGTTCCAAATGAATTTTTGGAGAGTTCTTTCTAGGTCTGTGAAGTATGTCCATGGTATTTTCATGGGGAGTGCATTGAACTTATATATTGCTTTGGGAAGTATGGACATTTTGATGATGTTGATTCTACCAATCCATGAACATGGTATGTTCTTCCATCTGTTTACATCTTTCTCTATTTCTTTTTTCAGTGTCCTGTAGTTTTCTGCATATAGGTCTTTTACCTCCTTGGTTAAGTTTATTCCTAGGTAACTTAATTTTTTTGGTGCGATGGTAAACGGGATTGCTTTTTTAGTCTCTGTTTCTGTAAGTTCACTATTGGTGTAGAGAAATGCCATTGATTTCTTGGCATTTATTTTGTATCCTGCTACATTGCCAAATTCGTTTATTAAGTCTATTAGCTTTTTGATGGAGTCTCTTGGGTTTTTTATGTACAATATCATGTCATCTGCAAATAGTGACAGCTTTACTTCTTCTTTTCCGATTTTGATGCCTTTTATTTCCTCTTCTTGTCTAATTGCGATGGCGAGTACTTCCAGTACTATGTCAAAGAGGAGTGGTGAGAGTGGGCATCCCTGTCTTGTTCCTGTTCTTAGAGGGAATGGTTTTAGTTTTTGCCCATTGAGCATGATGTTGGCTGTGGGTTTATCATATATAGCTTTTATTATGTTGAGGTATGATCCTTGTACTCCCACCTTGTTGAGAGTTTTTATCAGGAAAGGGTGTTGGATTTTATCAAATGCCTTTTCTGCATCGATAGATATGACCATATGATTTTTATCTCTCAATTTGTTTATGTGATGTATCACGTTTATTGATTTGCGAATATTGTACCATCCTTGCATTCCTGGTATAAAACCTACTTGGTCATGGTGTATGATCTTCCTGATGTACTGCTGGAGCCGATTTGCTAGAATTTTGTTGAGGATTTTGGCATCTATGTTCATGAGGGATATTGGCCTGTAATTCTCTTTCATTGAGTTGTCTTTATCTGGTTTTGGTATTAGGGTGATGCTGGCTTCATAAAAGGAGTTTGGCAGTGTTCCTTCCTCTTGAATTTTTTGGAAAAGTCTGAGGAGGATAGGTTTTAGTTCTTCCTTGAATGTTTGGTAAAACTCTCCTGTGAAGCCATCTGGCCCTGGGCTTTTGTTTGCTGGAAGCTTTTTGATGACTGCTTCAATTTCTTCCCAAGTTACTGGTCTATTGAGATTTTTAGATTCTTCCTGATTGAGTTTTGGAAGGTTGTATTTTTCTAGGAATATGTCCATTTCCTCCAGGTTGTCCTGTTTGTTGGAATATAGTTGTTCATAGTATTTTGTAACAATCCTTTGTATTTCGGCGGGGTCTGTTGTTATTTCACCTCTTTCATTTCTAATTTTGTTTATTTGGGTCCTCTCTCTTTGTTTCTTGGTTAGCCTGGCTAGAGGCTCATCAATCTTGTTAATCCTTTCAAAGAACCAGCTCTTGGTTTTGTTGATCTTATGTATTGTGTCTTTGGTCTCTATGTCGTTAATCTCCGCTCTGATTTTTATTATTTCCTTCCTTCTGCTTACAGTGGGCCTTTCTTGCTGTTCTTTTTCTAACTGTTTGAGTTGTAGGGTAAGATAATTTGTTACCATTCTTTCTTGTTTTTTGCAATAGGCTTGTAGGGATATGAACTTCCCTCTCAAAACAGCTTTTACTGTGTCCCATAGATTTTGGATTGTTGTGTTTTCATTGTCATTAGTTGCCATGATGTTTTTGATTTCTTCCTTGATTTCTCTGGTAACCCAGTCTTTGTTCAATAGCATGCTATTTAGTCTCCATGTGTTTAATTTCTTTGGCTTATTATTATTGTAGTTGATTTCCAATTTTATGGCACTGTGATCTGAGAAAATGCTTGATAAGATTTCTATCTTCTTGAATTTGAAGAGACTTTGCCTATGTCCCAATATGTGGTCTATCTTTGAGAATGACCCGTGTGCACTTGAGAAGAATGTATATTCTGTGGCTTTGGGATGAAATGTTCTGAAGATGTCAATTAATTCCATCTGGTCTAATACGTCATTTAGAATTGACGTTTCTTTACTGATTTTTTGTTTAGATGATTTGTCCAGAGGTGACAATGGAGTATTAAAATCTCCTACTATGATAGCATTGCTATTAATCTGTCCCTTAATGTCCTCCAGCAGTTTCTTTATGTATTTGGGTGCTCCCAAATTGGGTGCATATATGTTTACCAGGGTTATTTCTTCTTGTTGGATTACACCCTTTAGTATTATGAAGTGGCCTTCCTTATCTCTTGTTATGTCCTTCACTTTGAGATCTAGTTTGTCAGATATAAGTATTGCTACCCCAGCTTTTTTTTCGTTTCCGTTTGCCTGGAAAATCTTTTTCCATCCTTTCACCTTCAGTCTGTGGGCGTCTGTTTTTCTGAGGTGGGTTTCTTGTAGACAGCAGATGAATGGGTTTTGCTTTCTTATCCATTCTGTTACCCTATGTCTTTTAATTGGAGCATTTAAACCATTTACATTTAAAGTAATTATTGAAAGGTAGGTATTTGATGCCATTTTTATTCTATCCCCCTGTGTTCCTTCTTCACTTCCTATTTCTTTATTATTACAGTAGACCCTTTAGCATTTCTTGCATTGCTGGTTTGTTGGAGATAAATTCCTTTAGTCTGTTTTTGTCGGTGAAGCTCCTGATTACACCTTCAATTTTGATTGACAGCCTTGCGGGGTACAGTATTCTTGGGTTCAGACCCTTCCTTTGCATGACTTTGTATATGTCATCCCATTCCCTTCTGGCCTGATGAGTTTCTGTTGAGAAATCAGTTGCTAGTCTGATGGGGTTTCCTTTATATGTAACTTTCTGTCTCTCTCTGGCTGCTTTTAAGATTCTGGTTTTGTCGATGTTTTTTGCCAGTTTAATTATAATGTGTCTGGGTGTTGATCTTTGGGGGTTCATTTTGTTGGGGACCCTTCGAGCATCTTGGATTTGTGTTGGTTTTTTCTTCTCTATCTCAGGAAAGTTTTCTGTCATTATTTCTTGAAATACTTTTTCCATATCTTGCTCAGTTTCCTTTCCTTCTGGAACCCCTATTATTCTAATATTGTTTTGTTTTGTATTGTCCCAAAGCTCCCTTAGGCTCTCCTCCTGTTTTTTAATTTTTTTTTCTAGCAACTGCTGTAATTGGGTATTTTTTTCCATTTTGTCTTCTAGCTCACTGATGCGGTCTTCTGCTTCATCTAGTCTACTCTTGATGCTTTCTATTGAGTTCTTCATAGTAGCGATGTCATTTTTCATTTCTTCTTGGGTCACCTTCATTTCCTCTTGGGTCACCTTCATTTCCTCTTGGGTCTTCTTCATTTCCTCTTGGGTCTTATTCATATTGTCAAATTTGTCTTCCATTCTTTTTAGCCAACTTATGATCATTACTCTGAATTCTTGCTCTGGTAGGTTGCTTGCCTCTAACTCGTTTACTTCATTTTCTGGTGATGGTTGATTTTCTTTCACAGGCGGGTTGTTTCTTAGTCTCCCCATGCTCTCTCTTTATAGGGTGCCTGGTAACGTAGTTCTCTCCCTCCTGCTTTGATTTAAAGGCACAAAATACAACACAACCAGGTACAACACACAAGGCACTGGACAGAAATGTGTTTGCAATATTAATATCCTCCAATAAAGGTGTCTAGAACCCAGATAACAAGAACATACAATCCAATAAAAAGAATAAGCAAACCAATCTTACACACACACAAAAAAGCATAAACCTTTGATATAGTTAGCATTCAACATACAACAACAAAGGGGTAGAGAGAAGGCTTTTTTTTTTTTTGGTGGGGGGGCAGTGGCAAGGTAGGTGTGAATGGGATTGGAGCAGGGGGTTGGGAATTATATATACACAGGACAGGTGAAAATTTTGGAGAGGGTAAACAGAAAGAGTAAGGAAAATCTATAGCAGTAAAGGGTTAAGATAAGCAGGACACCAAAGGTAAAGGGTTAGGAATAGAGAGATGTCATAAAGGTAGGTTTGAGATAGAATAGAGCGTTGGAGAAGGCAAGGTATGAATAGTTTTTAGAATAATAATCCCGCAGGAGGAAATAGAGAAAAAAGGAAATAGAGGAAAAAGGAAAAAAAAAATAGAAAGCAAAAAAAAAGGATTATAATATGACACTTAAAAAGTAGTAATAAAAATAAACAAAAGAAAATAAGATAAAAAAGATAAAAAAGGTAAAATAGTAGTAGTAATAATGTTGATTACCTATAAAAATGAATTAATTAAAAAGGTAAAATCTAGTGATGGCAGATGAAAAAAATTTCTTGAGTAAACTTTGCAATTAAAGTAGGTAAAAAACAAAAATTCAACAGTTAAAAAAATAAAAATTGAAAATTAAAAATTAAACAAAATTTGCAGTAATGAAGGTCATTCACTTTCTGTGTTGCTATGTCTCGCACGCCTGTTCCCAGTCTGGGCGGTAGTGGCAGTTCACTGTGTTTCACCGTTCCTCCGTGTTGATTACAAGACCTGATTTTTAAGCCAATCTAGAGACCCTATGTGCTTTAGCCTCTGGGTGGCAGTGTTTCTGGATGACTTCCAGGACTCTAAAGCCTTTCTAGCTTTTTCCTCTTCTCTGTGTCTTTGATGGCTGGGGGTGGGGCGGTCCGGAGCTGGCTGCACTCCCCTGCAATTCCGCGGCCACCTCCCGGACTCAGATCCAGCTGTGCTGCTCCCCAGATATCCCTAGTCTTAGGAGCCCTGTCCACAGACAGGCGCGCCTCCAGCTGAGAAGTAAATCCACGACCAGTCCCTCAGCCTCTGTGCGCCGCGGGAGCTGGTGCGCAGGGGGGGGGGGGGTGTTGCTGCGCCGAGTGGAACTCGGTCAGAACTACCGGTCCCAGTCCCTCAGCCTCCGTGCGCCGCGCGCGCTGGTGCGCAGGGGGGGGGGGGGGGGGGTGTTGCTGCGCCGAGTGGAACTCGGTCAGAGCTACCGGTCCGAGTCCCTCAGCCACTGCGCGCTGCGCGCGCTGGCGCGCAGGGGGGGGGGGGGGTGTTGCTGCGCCGAGTGGAACTCAGTCAAAACTACCGGTCCGAGGGGAACTCACCCACCGGATCGCTGCGAAATCTGAGCTCCTCTGAGATCAAGGGTTCGCGCCGACTATGTTCATTTGGTGTTCCTTGGGGCTGGGGATAATCAGGCCTCCGACTCGAACCTCCTCCCTTCCAAGATGGCGAGATTTCCCGTCCGCGCCGGCAAGTATCTCCGGCAAGGGACCCAGCTGTGGGTGTTCAGCTGCTGGTGGCTCCCTAATCAGCAGACCCCAAATTTCCTCTGGTGTTTGCTAGTCTCCTGGCTTGTTGACGAGCACTCCTAGCGCGATCCTCAGCTGCTTTCTCTCTCTTCCTCGGGACAAGACTCAGAAACCGCCCATCTGCTCTTCCGCCATTTTCTCCTCCGAGGATATTTTTTTTATCGAAAACACATTGAGTGGTTGCCTTCTGCACAAGCCCTTGCCAGGGCCCAGGCCAGGGAGAAGCCTGCAACCAATGTATGTGCCCTTAACCGGAATTGAACCCGGGACCCTTTGGTTCCCAGGCCAACTCCCGGATTAGTAGTATTCTTAACCATCTTTCCCTAAAAGAGAGTGAATGCATTAAAAAAAAATTCCTTTTCTTGACATTCTTAGCAAGGCGTTAGGGACATGGAGAGAAAGAAGGGCTATTTATATACCATCAGGTTATAAGGAGCACGTTTACTTGATGTATTTAAAAAAAGAAAAAAGAAAACATGGCCGAAACCGGTTTGGCTCAGTGGATGGAGCGTTGACCTGTGGACTGGGGGCTCCCGGGTTCGATTCCAGTTAAAGGCATGTACCTTGGTTGCGGGCATATCCCCAGTAGGGGGTGTGCAGGGAGCAGCTGATGGATGATTCTCTCTCATCGATGTTTCTAACTCTCTATCCCTCTCCCTTCCTCTCTGTGAAAAATCAATAAAATACTCTTTTAAAAAGAAAACATGTTTTTAATTATAATCGAAAGATGTTATCAATTGTAAGATACTTCTTGATTTCTGAGCTATTAAAAATGTGAAAAAGCATGCATCTTAGAATAGATGGAATAAAAGTAATTTTATGGCCAACAACTAGATAATGAAACTATTTTTCATCTTTGTGTTTCAAAGTATTAAAGATTATAATAGGAAGTAATATTAAAATTTAAACTACTGGTACATCTACACCATGGAATACTATGCTGCCATAAAAAGGAAGGAATTCTCATCATTTGCAGTAACCTGGATGGAATTGGAGAGCATCATGCTGAGTGAAATAAGCCAGTCAATGAAAGAGAAACACTACATGACCTCACTCATTTATGGATATTAAAGAACATTATAAACGAATGAACAGAAAGATAGATATAGTGACAGTAAAACAACAGGCAGACTGCCAAATGACAGCGGGGGGGAGGGGGAAGGGTAGGGAGATCTGGGGGAGATAAGAGATCAACCGAAGGACTGGTATGCTTGCATATAAGAACAACCAATGGACACAAAACTCTGGGGAGGGAGGACATCTATGGGGGGGGCAATGATAAGCTATGTACACAGATAATACCTTAATAAAAAATATTAAAAAAAATAAAATTTAAACTACTAATGGAATTATTCTATTAGTTTATGCTTAAAACCATAGCAACAAAAATTATTCCTCATACTTCTTAATTCTTATGATCTCTCACAACTTAACTAGAAATCATCAAAATAATCACAGTGCTTAATACCTTTTCTTAGAAGGTAAGCTTTTTGTGTCATTCACCACTGGGCCCTCAACAATGCTAACAAGGGTTTGGCAAAAGTTTAGAGTGGAGTTGTTAGGGAATGGGGTGGGGGGAAGAAAATAATAATTTTGTAGCCTAAAGACATCATTAATAGAAGATGATCTAGAATATAATCCTACCTTTCTTTACTAGGCTCTCCCTACTAACTTTCCTGTTCTCTTTCCTTACTCTTCCTCTGGCTCTCAAAGTAACAGCATTAGACCAGAACTCTCTCGAAGTTGTGACAACTTGCCTACAGCCTATACAGCACCTATGACCTCTATTCCTCCAACTTCAGTGAAAGAGACTTTCACCTTCCTCCTGTGTAAGACCAGCCTCTCCACTTGCACCCTAGAGTCTGTTCACTTCCGATTTCTGAGAACTCACTTAAACGAGTACTGTTTTTTCCTGTTCTTAACTTTAATCAACTGATCTCTACTGACTCCTCCCCATCCATATTTCAACATGTTCATTTTAAAAGTTCCCATTTTAGAATGTGTCTCATTTTAAAAGTTCTTTGAAATAAATGCAAAGTAGTGAGCACAAATAAACTGAGTAAAATTATAAAACTCAGGCTGAGCTTAGATGAAAGATCCTGACTCCTTCCACGGCAGAAGGCATCTTCCCAGAGAGCTCTGTGCCCCATATGTTAACTATTCATTCCTTCAAAACAAATATTTGTTAAGCACCTTCCAGGATTGTGGCGGAAAGCTGGAAATGTTTTCGTTCACCAGAAAAATAGGACTTGGCTCCAAATTTTCAACTGGAATATATATCTTTTCATGACTTTCCTAATTAGGAAGTTAGAGAGAAAAGCATGTTTTCTTTGTACGTAGTTGGGAAGGAGTTACCGTTAATAAGGAGTGAAATCCTTACCATTGGGATGAAGCTTTCCCACCAAGACTTTTTCTACTCCGTGTCAATAAGAAACAGAACCGGAAGCATGGCAGCTTTTACAGATTCCTGACATGAAAACATTTCTGTACTCAAAACAGACAGCCATACTCTAGTGTACTCAAATAGTCTACTGTTAAAAATAAGTCAATGCAATTTAAAGATCCAATTTATTTTTTAAAAAATAGTTTTTATTTCATAGAGGAAGTGAGAAAGAAAGAGATAAAAAACATCAATGATGAGAGAGAATCTTTGACTGGCTGCCTCCTGCACACCCACTGTTGGGGATTGAGCCCACAACCTGGGCTTGTGCCCAGACTAGGAATCGAACCGTGACCTCCAGGTTCATAGATTGACACTCAACCAAGGAGCCACACCAGCTTGCTAAAGATCCAATTAAAAAAAAAACAAAAAAAACAGCTGAAACCGGTTTGGCTCAGTGGATAGAGCATTAGCCTGCGGACTGAAAGGTCCCAGGTTTGATTCCGGTCAGGGGCATGTACATTGGTTGTGGGCACGTCCCTGGTATGGGGTGTGCAGGAGGCAGCTGGTCGGTGTCTCTCTCTCGTTGATGTTTCTAGCTCTCTATCTCTCTCCTTTCCCTTCCTCTCTATAAAAAATCAATAATATATATATATATATATATATATATATATATATATATATATATAAAAACAAAAAACAAAACCACACCAAACACTTACAATAGCATCAAAAATATAAAATACTTTTCTAGCTACAGACATGCAAGAACTGTACACTAAAAACCATATAACATGCTGAGAGAAATTAAAGAAGACCTAAATAAAAGGAGAGCTAAATTTTGTTCATGGGATCAAAGATGTCAGTCCTCCTCAAATTGATGTATAGATTCAAGGCAATCCCAATAAAAAAAAAACTCAGGAGGCTGTTTTATAGAAATTGACAAACTGATTCTAAAATTCATATGGAAAAGCAAAAAACCTGGAATAGCTAAAACAACCAAAAAAGGGAATAAAGTTGGAGGACTTTCTCTCTCCAATTTCAAGACTTTAGAAAGCTGCTGCAATCAAGACAGTAAGGTGTGTTGGCCCAAAGATAGACACATAGGTGAATGAAATAGAACAGAGAGTCCAGAAATAGGCCCACGTGTATATGGACAACTGATTTTTGGAAAAATGTATAACGGCAATTCAGTGGAGAAAGGGTGATTTTTCCAAACAATTGGTGTTGGAATGTTTAGATATCCACATATAAAACAATGGATGGATATATACATATAAAAACTTACCAACTTGTATATTTTAAAAATGTGTAGTTTGTTATATGTCATTATATCACAATACAGCTGACTGAAAAACATTAGGACTTATTTCTGAAAAGCCAATGTGTAATTTTTCAGATGATGCCTTCAGAAGTCTTCCAAATCAAAATTGTCATTTCTGCAAAAAAGTTAAAAGAATAGATTTTATCTTTGAAATGAGAAAACTAATTCTCCAAAATAAATTCTAATTTTAGAATAACATGATTCACCCAGGTATATATTTCTTCATTCTTGGTAATCTGAATTGGTACTATTATATTAGGCAGGACATCCTATTAAATGTAATGCTAGGGGAATTAAATGATTCCTAGAATCATCCGGAGTAAAATGATAAGGGCAACAGTGTAACTTTTAGTATATTTTGTTTTAGCATAACAACAATCAGAATAACAATTAGGCTTGGTTTAGTGATTAAGAGACCTGGCTAAATGTCCATCAAGCAAGGAAAGGATAAACAAAATATGATATACATACAATGGCACATTATTTGGTCTTTAAAAAGAATAAAATTCTGCTACATGCTACAACATGAAGATTGAAAACATTAATTGAAATAAGCCAGATACAAAAGGACAAATATTACATGATTCTACTTACATGAGGTACATAGAATAGTAAAACTTATAGAGACAAAAAATAGAATAGTGGTTCCCAGGGGCAGGGAAAAGGGAGAAAGGGGAATTAGTGTTACAAGGGCACAGATTTCAGTTTGGGATGATGATAAAGTCCTAGAGATGGATGGTCATGAGAGTTGCCCACCAATGTAAATGTACTAAATGCCACATAATTATACACTTAAAAATGGTGAAAATAGTAAATATAATGCTATATGTATTTTACCACAGTAAAACTAAATATTTTTTTAAGGCCCAGACTGAGAACTAGTTCATTCATTTAAAAATTATATGATCTAGCCCTAACTGGTTTGGCTCAGTGGACAGAGCGCCGGCCTGCGACTCAAGGGTCCCAGGTTCGATTCCAGTCAAGGGCATGTACCTTGGTTGCAGGCACATCCCCAGTAGGGGGTGTGCAGGAGGTAGCTGATTGATGTTCCTCTCACATCAATGTTTCTAACTCTCTATCCCTCTCCCTTCCTCTCTATAAAAAAAATCAATAAAGTATATTTTAAAAAATAAAAATAAATAAAAATTATATGACCTTGGGCTGTGTAAGAGCTGCAAATTCCTCGTATGCAAACAGGGATAACAATACTTACCTCACAGAATTTTTGTGATGAGGAGATACATTATGTAAAGTATTCAAACAGGTTTTTTTGGATAAAGTAAAAGCCAAGAAATGATAACTCTATTATATATTTTCTTATGTATTTACCTCTGTACCTCCAAATTTGTTGAATGAATAAATGAATGAGTGAAGAAACAGTGTATCCAAACTGTTAGGACAAGAGCAGTAAAAATGACCATTAATATTTGCATACTGAGCTTTCCCATTCATCACCTCATTTGAATGTCAGAATAAGGAAATGAGCAGGGCAGATGTGAGACTGCTCTTCCTAACCACCAGAAACCTCCAGCAGGTAGCAATTATGGGGGACAATGCAATGGGAGAGTGGAGTACGGCCAACTTAAATTTTAATCCCAGGTTTGAAACCAGGGCCTTTTCCACAGACACAACATAAAATGCCCACCAGGACAGAGAAATGCGCAGAGCATAAGATCACATGGGGGGACTGGTCGGTAGGACTAGTTTGGCTCCTTTGCCCCAGATACCTTCCCTTTTCCCACACTTAAAAATTAGCTACTCTGCCTCTGACAATTAGGGGTTAAAATGGATCTTTACAACCCCTGAGATAATGTGTCTTGATGGTGAGTGAGAGCCTGAGAGGATGGGAAAGAGAGGAATCATACACTCATCACCTCAAAGGAAGGACGAGTGCTATCATTTCCGTTGCTGTAAGAAAGTCCTGGGGCGATGAGGGAGGGTAGGCCCAGGACTCCCCCTATTTTTCAGGTCACCATCCTCCTCATTATTTATATGACATTGCACTTTATAAAGGGTGGAGGATGGAGAAGGCAAAGTTGGATATAGACAAGGAAATAGAGCTAGTACCAACCAAGCCACTAGATCGAGATTGTGATTTTTGCTAGAAATTAAACAATAAGTAAGGAAGGTAGAGGCCAAAAAATGGGACTGCCTTCCTTTATTGCTGCAGTTTTTTTGCAGCAATGAAAATGAGGTTGAATGCCGAAACCGGTTTGGCTCAGTGGATAGAGCCTGTGGACTGAAAGGTCCCAAGTTCGATTCCGGTCAAGGGCACGTACCTTAGTTGCTGGCACATCCCCGGTGGGGAGTGTGCAAGAGGCAGCTGGTGAATGTATCTCTCTCATCGACGTTTCTAACTCTCTATCCCTCTCAATTCATCTCTGTGTAAAATCAATAAATAATATATTTTTTAAAAAGAGCTTGAAGTCAGTCTCTCATGCATTACTATCCATGACAAGTTACTCCATCATCCCCTGGGCTGTCTTTTCGGTTTGTTCTTTCAGACTGGATTTTTCGAGGTGCTACCTTCTACCTCCAGAATAACATTTCTCTGCTGTTAAATTCCACAGCTGAAGTGTGAGCCAAATTATCACTTCCTTTAAAATGTTAGACCTGAGTCCTAAGAAAGCTGGAGAGCCACACAATCACCCCAAAAAGCGCTTGAAGCAAAGCCTCGGTGAGATGCTTTCCATTTCACACTGGATGGCAAGCACACGGCTCTCCCAGGGCCTCATCACGACAGAGGCGATCCTCCTGTGGGCTCCTTTGTTGTCTGCCTGCTCTTTGGGGCTCTAACGAGTGAGGCTTCAGACACATGTCACTGCCCCTTTCTCTCTACTTCTCTGACCTCGGCTAGCGTGCACTCAGATTCTGTCTGCATCGTTACTTCAGAAAGTGCTATCTTTAAAGGATGATGCGTTTGGCAGTCTTGTAAAAACTCCAGCTGGTCTGGCAAAGGTTGTAACCTATTTCACACCTTAAAGGATTACTCTTTATTTTGAATTTGTTGTGTTGCTTTTTTTTTTTTTAACAGCACTCTATAACAATCTGTTTCTTATGTAAAAATTCCTCATGTCCTTTACCACTCTTCTTAAAAACACACCTAGGAGGCAAAAAATACTAAGATCTGAAAAGCTCAGTAATGACCAGGTCCTAAAATCAGTATTAATATGTGCAATTAATATGCTGAGGTCACACAGGAGAGTTTGATATTAAACCCAAAGGGAAATTTTTATTAATTGTCCATGGTAAACACCTTTAAAACAAACAGAAACATTTTGCATGAACACCTGTGTGACGCAATATATTTTCAGATCGTATCAGGCTGTTGGTCTACTAGAAGATACTGAGAAAAATTTCATATAAATGTGGAATCGTGGTGGTTTCTAAGGCTACTGGTATCTCTAGCAGGAAAGGAAATATCTGCTCCTAGTATTTGATGTTCAGAGAGAGTCTGTTCACACAGTAGTATAAAATGCTTCTTTCACTGCTTCCAGGTTAAAGAAGCAACTGAGCATTTAGAACCTTGAAGACTGGTGAGGGTGATAATGCAGTGGAACTTGCTGGTACTTTAGGGGCCCCTGGAGGAATGGATTCACAAAGTTTGAAGGAGGCAATGGGTGGCCTAGGTGGGTATTCAGAAGGAGATTTTGGAGGAGTGCATGGGGAGCGCACTATTTTGCTCAGGCTAGGATAACCAAGTGCTGTAGATTGAGTGGTCTGAACAATAAAATTTATTTTCTCACCGTCTGGAGGCTAGGAGTCAAGATCAAGGTGTCAGCAGGGTTGGTTTCTTCTGAGGGCCTCTTTTCTTGGGTTGTAGATGACCATCATCCTTTGCTTTCATGTGGTCTTTCCTCTGTGTCTATATCCTAATCTCCTCTTCTTAGATGGGCACCAGTCATATTATGACCTCATTTTTTCCTTAGTGACCTCTTTAGAGGCCTTTTCTTCAAATACAGTCAATGCTGAGGTGCTGAAGGTTAGAACCTCAACATATGAGTTTGAGGGGACACAATTCATTCCATAGCAGAGAGCATTCTAGGCAGGGACAGGAAGCCATGAGAGCACATGATGATCACCGAGTGTTTGCTGTAATAAGAGTAATGTGCTTCTTGGGAAGTGGAGCAGTGGGGCTGGAGAGGCAGATGGGGCTCACAGGATTAAGGATCTTATCCACCAAACTGAGAACTTCTTTATTTTAACCTGGAGACTATTAGAAGCCATGGGGAAAAATTTAAATTATGGAGATGGCACAACTAAATCTGTGTTTTTGAATGTTCCCTCTGCATTGGGCATTGAATTGTAGAGAGGGAAAGTGTTTGAAGGCAAAGAAATTAATTAGAAAGTTAAGGACAAATCCAGAGAGATGGAACAAGCTAGAAGGAGAGAGTTTTAGGGTGTTGTGTAGGGACTGTACGGTAGGAGATGGAGTGAAAGAACAAGAAGTTATAAATCAGGAAGTGGACACAATAAGATCTTGAAGGAAGCCAGAGGAGTGCAAAAGGCACAAAGAAGGGGATCAATGAAAGGGGAAAAATGTGAGGAGGAGGAAGGCTCAGGTAAATTTACAGATGAAGGGGAATTAAAGGAATCCCTGCATGATACCTGTTTTTTTTTGTTTTTTGTTTTTTGTTTTTTTTTTTTTTTTTTTTGTGTGTGTGTGTGTGTGTGTGTGTGTGTGTGTGTGTGTGTGTATTTCTTTCTGCCCTGGGAATGGTGAAGAAAGCCTGGGACTTTGAGGAGAATAGTAAAGGTTTAGAGGAGCTAGTGTGACTAAGAAAAAATAAAATAATTTCTGAGCCTCACGGAGTGTAGAGCGGCCAGAGGAGAATGGTCCTGGAACAGAGCAATTGAACTTGTTTGATTTCCGCTTGAACAGCTGACAGGGTTAATGAGGCCAGAGTTCCAGGCAGGGGAATGAAGGAGGCTGGTGAGAGAGTGGCTGACATTTTGGGACCCAGGCAAGGGGAAGGAGCAAGAACAGTGTGTGTGTGTGTGTGTGTGGGGGGGTGTGTGTGTAAGTCTTACAAACTGAGACACTGGAGGTCGAGATAAGGCTGCAGAGCAGGTTTAATGCCAGCCCACGAGAGATGCAGGAGGCCAGAACATTGTGGGGAAACTGTGAGGTTTCTGATGAAAGGTTTCGGGGGAAGAGCATTGTCAGTAATGACTAGGTCCTAAAGTCAGTATGGCTACGTGCAGATAATGTGCTGAGATTGCACAGGAGTGTTTGATACAAGACCTAAAGGGAAATTTTCCTAAAAATGATGTCAACATGGCTCTATTATTTGGTCTTTATTCAACTTTGGGCATGGGGAAATATTGGAAACCTCTGTTCCCTAAGGAAGATGAAAGTAAAAAGATAGAGTTCTAAAAAGCAAGTACATCTGGGGACCATTAATTATATGTAAAAACAAAAACACCCTCACAACAAGAAACAGGACAGGAGAGGTAAGCACTATGCAATGTTAAATAACTAGCTCGAAAGAATTCTTTGTCTAAATCTTCATAACAAGGCATTTTATTTGGTTATACTTCCTGTAAATCTTGAAACCAGAGAACTTTTATGTAAGTTTTGTTATATAAATCCCCCCCTATCCCTGAAAAACAGCTTGAATTCTCTTTTATGTTCTTGCCATCTTCCTGGGGTTATGAGTTTGATTAGTAAAGTGGACCTGTAATTTCTAAGTTCACACTCTACACTTTATCTAACTATTCATTATTGCCCTAATTTTCTCCGTCTAGAAATCAATTTTCTTTTAGAGAGCTTTCTTTTAAAAAAAAACTGTCTCTAATATTAAAATAAAAACTTAAAAAAAAGGAGAGGAAACATTAACCTTTGTTTATTTAAGATTTTCTATAGGAATCTTTAAAGTGAATAAAGCTCTACATAAATGTTCATAGCATTATTCATAATAGCTAAGAAGTGGAAACAACCCAATTTGTCTATTATTTGATGAATGAATAAAATGTGGCACTATTCATATAACTGAATATCATTTGGCAATAAAAGGAAATGAAGTACTGGTACATGCTACAGCATGGATGAACCTTGAAAACATTAAACTAAGTGAAAGAAGCCAGACACAAAAAGCCACATAGTATATGATTCTGTTTATTTGAAATGTCCAGAATGGACAAATCTATAGAGACAGCAGGAATATTAGTGGTTTTGACTGTGAACTGGTATAGGGTTTCTTTTGGGGGTAATAGAAATGTTCTAGAATTAAGTAGTGATGATAGTTGCAAATAACACTCAGTTGTACATCTTAAAAGGTGAATTTTATGGAATGTGAATTATATCTCAATAAAAAATAAAGTAAATAAAACTTACTTGGAATTAACGTAAGGTCTGTATGACACATTGGGCATGCTATGGTACATAGAAATAAAGTGTTTACTCTCATTTAATGCCCTCAGGGCTATATATTTTGTTTTGTTAAACTTGTCTGTTAACCCAAGCTATAAAGTTATCTGATTTAAGATTTTTAAAAAACGGATTTTTAATCAGTTGGTCATATTTCTTTTTTTTTAAAATGAATTTAAGATTTCTACATAGATTAAAAATTTTTAATTTATGCTCATTGTTTGAAAAGTCTCACTAAACAGGCCAAACCCTTAATGGTGAATCTGGGCCCAAACAGCCAGGAGTGAAATTGACCAGTAATACGTGTTATACTACTTGATAAATTATCTTATACTGCTTTCAGAGAACCAGTCAACTGGTAATTGGTTGAGATATTTTGTAGTGCAAGCAAAGTAAGTGATTGGGTTAAAGGAGATATGAATTTGGCTTAGAAGCAAGAATTTCTTTTTCTTTGTGTTATAGCTGTCTAAATTTAATAAAATTCTCTAATATTTATGCATTGCTTTTTTTTAAAGCATGTTATTGTGGGGGGTTTTCTTGGATTTACTTATAGCCTGCCTTTTCCAAAATGTATTTGACATGATTTTTAGCAGAAGAAAAATACAAGGTTAATGAAATAGAAAATCAAGATTAAGGGAAAGCAAAGAAAGCAAATAAAGGGGAGAGGAGAAAGGGGTGGGAGGATGACATGACTCCGTAGTGAAATAAGTTCCTGCGTATTCAGCCTGGTGGGCACGTAGGTCCTTTTAGGGAGTCAGTGGGATCCCGTTAAGAAAACGAGAGTCATATCAGGAAGTGAAGCAGAGACTGGACCTGTTGAGAGGTTATTTTCCCACATATCCTGGGCAGGAAGTCGGATGTGCAGCCATGTCATAAATAATGCCTACTCCTAGAGAGAGCCCCGCCAGTGCCATCAGGAAAGTGTGAGTGGCCTGGCCAGTGTTGCTCAGTGGGTGAGCATCAACCCATGAATCATAAGATCATGGCTCAATTCCCAGTCAGGGCACATCCCAGGTTGCAGGCTCAGTCCCCACAGGGGGTGTACAGGAGGCAGCCTATCAATGATTCTCTCTCATCACTGATGTCTCTATCTCCCTCACTCTCTCCTTTTCTCACTCTGAAATCAATAAAAACGTATTCAAAAACAAACAAACAGATATAGAAATGTGTGGATGTGCTTACAGAGTGATTTAAACAAATCAGCATTTGGAACATCAAAGGAGACATTAAAATTGAAAGCTAACATGAGAATAATTCAGAAGTTGGCTAATTACTTGGCAGGCATAACACCTTCACATGACTGTTGGTAAAGTTGGAGGTAGATTATTATCTAGTCATGTGGGTTGGGCGGGAACCCAGCTGCCCTTCCCACCCGCACACATACTGAGGCTGTGCTCTTGTTTGCCGCCACCTCGTTTTTCTTCAACGTGGCAGAGTCCATGTTATCACCCACCCAGCCCCAACCTGAATGCTCCCACATTGTCTAAGAAATAAAAATACAAGTTCCACAAAATGATATTCAGAATGCTCTCAACAATGTCACACACCATCCATCTAAACTATTCCCAACTCAAATTAGCAGTCTTAGCCCGATGTATGGGAAATAGAACTGCATATACTTCTCCCTAAAATCTGACTACCTAACAGGAAAGGTGGATATAGAAACAAGTACAAATAATAACACATACTGATGGAATCATTTATTCTTCTGTGTAGAGTGAAGGGGCCATTACAAAAATCTGAACTGGGTTTTGGAGTGGGAAGTGGAATTTTACCAGTGGTAAAAGTAAAGAAGAGAATTCTAGGTAGAACAAGAAAAGACTACAAATATATGAATCACTGGTGTGGTTTTTTTCTGCTTTGTGACTATTTTTTTAAATTATTATTTTATTTTTATTGAAGTTATTAGGGTGACATTGGTTACTAAAATTATATAGGTTTCAGGTGTACAATTCTATAATACATCATCTATATATTGTATTTCGAGTTCACCACCCCAAGTCAAGTCTTCTTCCATCACCATTTATTCTGCCTTTATCCTCTTACACCTTCCCTCACTCTCCTTTCCCTCTGGTAAGCACAATATTGTTGTCTATGAGTTGTTTTTTTCTTTCTTAATCCCTTCACTTTTTTCACCTAACTCCCCAACCCCCCTCCCCTCTGATAGCAGTCAGTCTGTCCTCTGAATCTGAGTTTACTTCTATTATGTTTGTTATTTTGTTTGTTAGGTTACACATATAAGTGAAATCATATGGTATTTGTCTTTCTCTGACTGGCTTAATTCATTCAGCATAATACCCTCCACGTCCATCTATGCTGTCACAAAAGGTAAGATTTCCTTCTTTTTTATGGCCTAGTAGTGTTCCACTGAATAAGTGTACCATGACTTTTTTATCCACTCATCTACTGGTGGGCACTTGGGCTGCTTCCAAATCTTGGCTATTGTAAGATTTTCTTCTTTACCAGTACCAATTAAATGCATTCATGGTCTCTTTTAAAAAGAAAAAAAAAAAAGGTGGAAGGAAGTAAAAAAGGAAAGATTAAGGTAAAAAAGAAAGGAAAAGGGAACTTTGCAATCTTCTCATGTCTGGTCAACATTCCCTGGTGACCTGAAACAGGGTTTGTGGTTGAGACTAACAGTGCTCAGTCTAAGCAGATACCTGACACCACACTTAAGTGCACCAACATTTTTTTTTAAAAAAAGGACTCAGACTTTTTGCAATTTAACCCCAATCAAGGGAGCTTAAGACTTAACTATTATGGTAAAATGGAAGGTTAAAATGGCCCCAAACAATTCCTCCCTCTTCCTGAATGCACACTTTTTTCTTTCCTTCTTCCTTTTTTTTTTTTTTAAAAGAAGTTCCTTCTTTTAAAAACCAAAAAAAAATTTTTTTATTGATTTCAGAGAGGGAGAGAGGAGAGAGAGGGAGAGAGAGAGACAGAAACATCAACGATGAGAAAGAAGCATTTATCAGCTGCCTCCTGCACCCACTGACTAGGAATTGAACCGCAAGCTCCTAGTTCATAGGTCAATGCTCAACTACTAAGCTACACCTGCTTGACACATTTTATTCTATTAGAAGTGGAGTGTCTCAGTCAGCTCGAGCTGCTGTAATAAACTACATAAACTAGTTGGTGGCTTAAACAACAGAAATTCATTCTTATAGTTCTGGAGGCTGGAAGTCTGAGACTGGGGTGCCAGAATGTTCCAGTTCTGGCAACAGCCCTCTGGGTCGCAGAGAGCCTACTTTTGTATTTTCACATGGCAGGAAGAGAGTGGGCTAGCTCTCTGGCCTCTTCTGGTAAAGGCGCTAAACCCATTCATAAGGGCTCCACCTTCATAACCTGGTTATCTCCCAAAGACCCCCACCCCCTAATATCGTCACCTTGGGGATTAGATTTCAACACAAACATTCAGTTTATTTCCCTTCCCCTCCCTTCTGAGCTGGTCTTGTAGCTTGATTGGCCCAAAAGAACACAACAGAAGTGGCTTTCTGGGAATTCACCTCTTGCAACTTGAGCCACCATGTGAGAAGTCCAGACTACCCTGCTGGGGAGAGGCCATCTGGAAGATGAGATATCATATGAAGAGAGGTTTCAAGAAGGAGCTCTGAGCCAGACATGTGAATAAATAAGTATTTGCATGTTCCAGACCCAATCTCTATAACGGCAATCATTTGAAATCACTACATTTTAGGACACTTTTTATGTAACAATAGATAACAAAGACAGAAATTGAAATCTGAAAGTGTGGCTCATTGTAACAAAAACCTAAAGAACATGTGGCATTGGCTCTAGGACCAGCTGGAGGGCAGAGGCAGGAGGGCCTTGAGGAATCTGTAAAGGGAGCTGGAAGGACTGTGAAAAAATTGATATTGAATAATGGAGAAAAGACAACCCTTGTCATGTAGTGATTGAATGTTTGGCAACTCTGTTGATTGTGGTATTAGGTAAGAGAGAAAACATACTTAATGAATTTGTGAATATGGCTACGGAGATTTGCAGGCAGAATGTTGCAAGTACCAACTGGTTGCTTTTAGCTGCAAATTGACTAGAGTTCAAGCAAGGTCTTTGCTGGCAAAGATCAAATCCATCTCCATGTTAGGGCTCCTAAGAATTTCAAGTGCACACCCCTTAAATTATTTTCGTTAGTTTTTTTGTTAAGCAAAAGGGCTTCTGAGAATCCTAAGGGTTTTGTTCCACATCACCTGACTATAAATTCAAGATAGAGGGGGTGTGTCTCAAAGATATTTGTGGGTGTGCTTTCACCTAAGATAGATGATAATTTGATATACTAGAAGCTCACAAAGATTTTTGTTTTGCTTTGCTTTTTAAAAATTTCTGAAGAACTTATAAAAGCATGGCCTGAAGGACAGAGAGAGTTTATAAATGACAAAAGCTTCTGAGCCTCCAACATCCTCTAGGCAAGAAGCAACAGAGAAAGCTACTTAGTTGTAAATATAGGCCACAGAGCCCAAGGCCTAGGGAATCTGAGGGAAGTACTCTCAGCAAGCAGAAGTAGGTCTTAATCAAGGAGCATTCTCTGATCTCACTGTTGTACAAAAGTGATACGGTGTGCTTGATCTAATTTGAGAATTACATGCTCTGGTGACTACTCTGTGCCTCCCATTACCCCCTCCTGCCTCCCAATCTGTTTGAATGGGGCGTCTATTGTGGTAAACCTGTCCCTTTTCATCACTGTGCTGATGGATGCATGTGGGGCAGATCACTAGTCTCTTTAGTTCATAGGACTTTGCAGCCAGGCTACTGCACCTGAGAGACCACACCTGAAGTGCCTCAGCTGCTCCTGTATGTGATTTAGCTGACAAGATCCTAGACTTTGATCTGATGCCATAAAAGTATGAGACTTTTAGAGGTTTTGGGGTATATTTTGCATGTGTAAAGGATGTGAATTGTGGCCAGATGGTAGATCTAGTAGCTAAGTCTCCAAAGACTGTTCCCCAAATGCTTCTATTTGTATACTTGCCACTCTCCACTTTAAGACACAGAGCTTATTCTATTTCTCTAACTCCAGACCTGCTTTGACCAGTAAGATGTGGACAAAGTGACACTCTGGGTCTTCCGGACCTAGACCCTAAGAGAACTGGCAGCTTCCACTTCCTATTACTCCTAAAATGCTCCATCTTTGAACCCAGTCATCACGCTGAGAGATGCCCAAGCTACACGGAAAGGCAATGTGGCAAAGAACCGAGGTTCCCTAACCAACAACCCAGCTAACTAGCAGCATCAAGGCCCGCTAAGTGAGTGAGGCCATTTGGGATCTTCAAGCAATCCCAGTGCCTAGCTGATATCGCTAAGTTTGATTGTGTAGAAGACTGTAAGGTGAGAGAACCAATCACATATGTAGAATGCTCTCATCCTGTGCCAGGTAGCCTGCTTGCCACTGTGTACACCAATTTGTTAACCTTCACAAAACCTTTGAGAAGAAGATAGTAGTAGGATCAGGAAACGGAGGCTAAGACAAATGAATTGGTCCCATTTACATAGCTAGTTAGTGGTAACACAAGCATTTAAACCTAGATTATCTGACTTCAGTGCTTGTGTTCTTTTTAGTATATCATGGCGCTCACCAATATTTTATAATAGGAAAGTTCCAAGTGTAACATCGAGAAAAATGAAATTTGCGATTTTAAAGAGCATTACTCTAGAAACCTTGTTTACATTAAATACCAGCAAATTCTTATTCTATATGCAATGCTAATGTAGAGATAGCTAAATTCTTATTTTATTATTCTCAATTCATAGACTTTCATTGAACTTAATTTCTTCTTTTTTGCATGTATTCTTGAAATAATAGAAAGATACGTTCATTGCTTATTTTGATAATAACTCTATATTATATTTCTATGGAAAAATATTTTGTTCTTATGAAATCTTTGGTTGGTTTAATGCTGTCAAACCAGCTGACAAAAATAAATTCATTACATTGCACTTCCTTTAACGTTAATATGTGGCAGAGTTATAAAGGTGACAGAAGACAGTTACATTTGACAGGTACAAGATTCCTGGGATTTTGACTTTAAAAAAATGTGGATTAGAACACTTAAAAAATTTTCAAGCAGCATGAAATATCTGCTTGAAAGCCCCATATCTAAGATGGAATCTGTGGATACAGAATAGTGACATTTCTATACTTTCCCAAGATAGCTCATTTCAATTTATTCACAAATGACTGGCTAGTTATATTTAGCTTACAATTCTATACAAAGGAGTCACTGAGCATTCTCTTTAGCAGTCTAGTTTTATATAATGTGAGCAATGGTTTTAGGCAAAATTGTTCCTTTTATTTGCTTGCTCTAGAATTTTACAATTTCATAATCTGGCTCTTTAGGGTTATTTTTCCATTTGGTGGGGACTTTAATTGTGCACATTGACAGCAATATGGATGGAGACAGCAGTGGTGAGAAGTTTGGCAGGCAGGTCCCTGCCACCATGAACACCTTGCCCTACCCTAGCTTTTGCAGCTATTTACTGGTGATTGAGTGAGTGAGTGAGCTTTCAATTTCACTGTGACTTACTTCCCATCTCATTTAACCCCATCTTTACATTCAGCACAGTGCCCCCCATTGCAGTAAGCTCTCCAGTCACTATCAGTCTTGGAGTCTTGGCGCCATATTGCATTCACTCACATTCAGTTTATCCCTCGCTTATCTCATTGTGGTCCCTTTTATGCTATGGCACTGGTGAAGGAAGCAATTGCATTTTATCTGTCTATAGTCCCTGTTGGTCAGCAGACTTGGCACAGCGTTAGGTTCAACAGGAGAGAATGAAAGGGGAGGAGGCCTCTCTGCCTTAGAGAAAAAACAAACAAAACCAAGCCTTAGAAAGGCATCTAAAAGGGAAACCACAGAAAAAGATGATCTTACTTTCTCTTGTAAACACCAATGTGAAAGAGAAACGTTGATTGGTTGCATCCCATAGGTGCCCCCAGCTGGGAGTGGAACCCCAAACCTGGGTATGTGCCCTGACTGGGAATCAAACCTGTGACCCTTCGGTGCACGGGATAATCCTTCAACTGCCTAAGCCACATCAGCCAGGATAAAACTGTCATTATTTTTTTTTTTAAAAACAACTGTGTGGTTTCCTTTCTCTCTAGAGTCAACAAAATAATAATAATAATAATAATAATAATAATAATGACAGTTTTCAAAACGCTAAAAAAAATTCAGTGCCAGAATCCCTTTCGTTCAGCATAGTGATTCCCAAACTTTAGCTACATCAGAATCGCCCGGAGGGTTTATTAAAATAGATTTGCTAGTCCTGCTCTCAGAGTTTCATTCCAGTGAATCTGGAGTGGGCCCAAGAATTATCATTGTAACAAGTTCTTAAATAATGCTGTGGCTCATGGGGAGAGTATGTGAGAATCCTAATCAGAGTACGCTGGATATTCAAGGCCAATTTGCCATACACATGTGTACAGGCAACGACACAGCAATTTTACTGTATGGAATCTTCAGGTGTACTTTTTTATACCCCAAATGCTGATAACACTATTTGGCAAGAAGCCTCTTTTGTCTGAATTGGTATAAAGATGTGTTACTGACCAGCCGGTGCACGGCTGCTTGGTGAGGCTACTTTGAAGAACTGCTTTGTCCGATGGTTTCTTGTTAACAATGGCTGCTTGGTCTGCAATAAAGTCTCTCCTATAGGCCTATGACTACTCATATCTTCTTCCAATACCCAGTGTCCACAGAGGTTCAGTTCCTGGCAGGGAACTGAGGCCCAACAGGGAGCATATCTTGAGAACTACTGGTCTAGCCGTTTCAATAATTCTCAACATTTTGCCATATCTATCATTTATTCTTTCATTTCTTCCTGCTCTTTCCTTCTCCTTCTCTTCTTTAAAAAAAATTTGATTTTTTTACACAGAGAAAGAGAGAGGGATAGAGTTAGAAACATCGATGAGAGAGAAACATAGATCAGCTGCCTCCTGCACACTCCCTACTGGGGTTGTGCCTGCAACCAAGGTACATGCCCTTGACCAGAATTGACCCTGGGACCCTTGAGTCTGCAGGGCAATGCTTTATCCACTGAGCCAAACTGGTTAGGGCTCTTTTTTTTTTTTTAATATCCTCACCTGAGGATATGTTGAGAGAGAGAGAGAATATTGATATTAGCAATATTGATTGAGTGCCTCCTGTAGGCAACCCAACCAGGGTTTGAACCCACAACGTAGGTAGCTGACTGGAAATTGAACCCACAACTTTTTGGTACAGGGGACAACACTCCAACCAACTGAGCCACCCAGCCAGGGCTCCTTCTCTTCTTTACTAAAAGCAAATTTCTGACATTTCTTCGCCCCCCCCTGACATTTCTTTATCATTTTACCCCTAAATACTTCTGTATGTATCTAAAAAATAAGGACTTGAAATATTACAAAAGTATTATCACACCTAAAATGTAACTATATTTCCTTAATACCATTTAATTGATAATCATCAAAATCTTCTAATTACCTCAAAAACACTTTTTATAGTTGGTTAGTTCAAATCAGGGTTATAACAAGGTAAGAACATTCCATTTTGTTATGACTCTGAAGTGTCTTTTAATCTAGAGTAGAGCTCTGTTCTTTTTATTTTCTCATGCCAGCTATCCTATGGAATGGCTTCCACTCTGGCTTTGGATAATTGCTTACTTGTAGTGGAACTGACTTGTCTTCTTATTCACTGTATGTCCTCCTATCCACTATATTTCCTGTAAACTGGAAGTTAAAACTCAAGTTTCAATTAGATTCAGTTTTAACTTCTTTTTCAGGATGATACCGTGTTATGTTGTGTCACATCAGAAGGCATATAATGTCTGGTTGTTCTACTTTTAGATGTGCTAAATTGATTGGTAGATTCAAGTTGTAACAGTTTAATTTTTACATTGTGAAGTGAACTATCAACCTTTCTCCTAATAGTTTTATTATCCATTGATGAGCACTGCCTACACTACAAAATAGCGATTTTCTAACCATTCTGTTAACATTGATTAACTGGATTTCCCTCCTCAATTAGAGCATTTAGTGAATCTAAAATAGTTTGTACAAGACAGACAGCATAATCCTTTTTTCTTTTCCTTTAATTTCTAATTTTCAAAGTAAGGACTTGGTGCCTGTGGTGACTAACCTGTGTTCCCCAAATTCATGTATTGAAATCCTAACCCCCAGTATCTGTGTTTGGAGATAAAGTCTTTAAAGAGGTAATTCAGTTAAAATGTGGTCCCTAATCCAATACGACTGGTGTTCTTATAAGAAGAGAAAATTAGACAACGATATTTGGAGAGGGAAGGCCACTGGGAAAAGTAGCCATCCTCAAGTCAATGAGAGAGGAGATCTCAGAAGAAATTGGCTTTGTCGACGCCTTCATCTTAGATTTCTGAATTGTGATAAAATAAATTTCTGTTGTGTAAGCTACCCAGGCTGTGGTACTTTGTTATGGCAGCCCTAAAAAACTAATACAATGCCCTAGCTACTTCTAATGGTGACCCCTGACTTTTATGTATTCAATTAATTAACTAATTAATCAATTACTTTCATCCTTATTTTCATATTATTATGAACTCATGGATGGATGTTTAAATTGTTTTATATTTGGCCAGAGGAAGCCCCCCGAGGAAGTAGATTTTTGGGTTTGTTTTTTTTTATATGACTCCAACAGTCCTTGATAACTTCCTTGATTTCAGGTAGAAGACGTCTCAGGCCTTCTGATCCCAGACCTGGACTCAGCTGTCTTACAAATGTTGTAATGTGGGTGTTAGGCTGTTCTTTGATACTGGGTTGTCATTGCTTCTAAGCCTTTTAAGGAAAAAAAAGTATAGGGATTTTACTTATTTGTTTTTCTATTTTTATGTTTCATCTTTTACATGGAATGTTTTGGATCCTAACACATTAACATAATTATTTGCTCCATAATATCCATAGAATAACTTCAGAATGATGCCAACATTTTTTACTAATTGTTAGACTACTAAATGAAATTTAAAATTTGCCTTCATTTTGTATTTAGAATATACATATCTCTAAGAATATATAGAAAAGCCTTATGTCCTAAAAAAAAAACACCTTAAAATAATTCTTTTCTTTGTGTGGTTATATCACCAACTTGATATACAGTTAAGTTCATTTGTTTTAAAACTGTCTTCTTGGTCCTCTGCCAAGCAATGGTCTTTGTTTATTTCATAAGCATCATTAGATTTAACTAAATTACCTCATTAGAAAATACTTTTCTTCAAACTTTAGTGAGAATTGAAGTTAAAAGACAGATGAAATGGGGAGAAGCACGGTTCTGGGACCTCATTTTCCTACTTATATGCATCATTTAATAGTTTACCAATGATTTCATAGCAATTCATCCAGGATTTCCTGAATAAACTGTTCCCTGACAAAGCATTTTAATCATTGCTTCTATTTAGATAATCCTGGTCATATTTCCAGGCTCTGGTTTGTCCTTGAATAGCAAAGTCTAACAGACATATTGAATATGTCTTCCAATACTGCTAATAGTCCTATTTCTTGAACTAGAATATTTATGATTAAAAAAGAATCCTAGCAGAAGTCCCCTTTGAGGTCATATTTTTTACATGAAATATTTGAGTTAATCCTCTGCCCCAGTAAGAAGCACGCATGCATGCTTTCTTTATACTGTTAGTCTGCATCATTTACTATGTGTAAACCATCATTTGGCTGTTGTGAGACAAACATATTTAAATAGGAATTACAATATATTGCTGGAGTCAGATGGAGTTGATTTTATATAGCCCAATAACTACTAAGAATAAGACTAATAACATTGCCTAACCTTTTAAGAACTTCATGTCTTAGCTGTAAAAGGGGTAAAATACATACTTAGAGAGTGAGTAAATCAGGTCCCAAATGTAATGTGGCTAGCACAGTATCTGGCACACAATCGGGGTTTAATAACCTCAATTTTCAACCGATGTGCTGCAAGAATTTTTAAAAAATGTTTTTATTGATTTCATAGATAGAGGAAGGCAGAGAGGTTTGGAAATAACAATAATGAAAGAGAATCAGTGATTGGCTGCCCCCTGCATGCCCCCTACTGGGGTTTGAGCCCACAACCCGAGAACCTCCTGGCTCAACCAAGGAGCCAAGAATTTTTAAAACATGCAATAGCTGACTATTTAATAAGAGGCACTGTCCTCTTTTTTCTTAAATTGTCAAATTAAAAAAAAAAAGACAACAGCCAACAGAACAATAGCTGTCCGGTATGAATAAACCAAAATTATACCTATTGTTTTTGTTAGATCAGCAATATATTTTTGGTGTGACAAAGAATTTTAGTAATTGGTTTATGTGTGCCATGAGATGAAAGAGGTTGAAAATTGCTGGGATAAGGCACAGAGGTAATATAAAGAGTGACCATCCTAATCAGGACATCCCAAAGATAGTTTCTTAAGGGAAATTCTTCAATAATTATCCAGGATCTCTCAACAAAAGCTACATGTTCCATTCTACTTTTTGGAGTGAGACATATGATGGAAGCAATGCTCTCCTTAGGGTTTGTACTCACTTTCCCCCCCCCCTGGTTAAATGATCATTTTTGTCATTTGATAGTTGTTAACAAAGCAAGGAAAGAGAGCACTCTTAACAGCTATTTGCTGCAACAAAAAGTACTCCTAAGTCATTCCTTAATAGCAACTTTCAGAGTTGCTGTTCACAGAGTATATGCTCCAAGAGATTTTTATGTGTGCTATGTGAAAAAGTTTGTGCACTTTTGGTATTACTGGGTTAAAGAGATTTAACAGGTATGTTTACTGCAGACCTTCTCACACCCTTAAATATACTAAAGTATATTATAATCTCCTAATGGGGGATGCAGGATGTAGCACTTCCTAATCCTAGATCCCTTGTTCCACAGACGAGCAGGGAGGATCATTGTTCCCCAGAACACACTTCAAGGAATTAATGTCTTATAATTTAAAAACAACAGGCAAGAGGAACATTGGGACCAATGTGCCTCTAACATACTTTAATACTTTTTATGGCAGTAAAAATTCTTGTTTGTTTTGGCTATTGCAACCACTGTTTGACTGTCCAAGAAAAAGAAACCCATTGCAAACCAAGGTAAACAGAAAATGGCAGTTCTTGGTAAAACAGAGGATTATTCCACAGACTCCAGAGTCAGAGAATATACAGAGCTTTAAAAGATTCTACTACCACTGTAAAGTCAGAATTTGTGATTAAAGGAGCATATGGTTAATTACTTACCTTTCCCCCCTGTCTGCCTGTTTTGTTTTTCTTTGTTTGGAAGAGCTTTATCTATACTCGTCAAGAAGGTGTCTGTATAGTCCTGACTCTACGTTCCCTTTAAGTAGTCAATAGTGTTAACTGTTATCTCAAGATAAAGAGAACCTTGACTGCTAGCTTGGATCAGGTTTTCACTTACCTCCAGTTTATTCAGATGTGGCCAGAGAGTTCATGTGCTGTAGACAGGAAGATTTAGGCATACCCCTCAGTATCAGGAAAGGAATGAGTCTTTCTTAGAATGAAGGGGCTATAGGATGAGTAGTTACCATCAAAGTAACATTCATCATGGTTTCTTTATAGGAATCATTTTATTTTCATTTATTTATTTATTTATATTTATTTATTTTTATTTATTTTAATTTATTAAGGTATTATATGTGTACATAGCTTACCATTGCCCCCCACCCCCACCTCCCATTCATGCCCTCCCTCCCCAGAGTTCTGTGTTCATTGGTTGTACTTATATGCATGCATACCAGTCCTTTGGTTGTTCTCTTATCTCCCCCCAGGTCTCCTTCCCCTCCCCACTGTCATTTGACAATCTGCTTGTTTTATGGTGACTATCTCAGGACCACATGAATAGAATCTGCTCCTCATTTGGCAGTCTGCTTGTTTTATGGTGACTATCTCAGGACCACACGTATAGAGTCCGCTCCTCCTCTGGTTCACACCACCCCTCCCTCCGGGTCCCACTGCTTCCCTGGGGCACACGGCTCTCCCAGGACACATGTCTCTCCTGGGGCACACGGCTCACCTGGGGCACACGGCCCCCTGGGACACATGTATAGGAATCATTTTAGAAGGAAGGGCAGCCTTGACTGTGCATTTCATATATTGATAATAACAAATTCACTTAGAAAAAAATATCCTTCATGGAATCTATTTGTGAATCTATTGTGAATATCGTGTCAGGCATTATCATTCTTTGTTACTCTCTATTTCTACTTCTGGGTGTAAGGATTCCCTGCCCCTTAAAATTAGATGTGTCCATGTGATTTAATTTGGCCAATGAAATGTGACAGGAGACACTTTGCTACAGGAGGATTGATATTGAAGCAGCCTTAAAGTGCCAAGCCAGATCAGGAACAGCTGGCAGATCTCCAGTGGACTTAAAAAAAGTATTTTTATTCTGTAGATCCCTTGAACTTTTGGTGATGTATATTATCATATATAACAAAAGGCTAATATGCAAATCAACCAAATGGTGGAACAACTGGTGGTTATGATGCTCAATGCAGGAGTGGTTCATGGTTGGAGAGTGCAGCAGCAATGGTGAGACCCTCTCCTGCCTCCGCAGCAGCCCTAAGGAGCAACAAGCAGGTGGGCAGCAAGGAGCAAGAGTTCCTATACTGCGAGAAGGTGCAGGCCAGGCTGAGGGAACCCTCTGAGTGCATGAATTTTTGTACACCAGGCCGCTAGTTATATTACAATCTGTAGAGAGCACCTGGAAAAGGCCCCTAAGCTGGTTGTCGTCTGAATCCAGTGGTGCCTGGCAGAGCCATGCCTTGGAAACATACCTTGCCAGAGGCAGGTGTGTTGTCAGTCTGACCTTTAGCTCAGATGCCAGGGAGTGGATTTCATTATCTAAATCCAGCCAGGCACCAGGACAATTACAAAGAAGCCACAAGAATGCACATATTTTAACTTAAACTTTAGTAATACTTTTTGGTATCTTAAATAAATAAATGTGCTGTATTGGCTCTGGGTCCCTGCCTCTCCATCAGAGGACAGCTGTCCCACCTGGTCCCAGCTTTCCCTACTGTCTTTGTGTCTATCCCTTTCATTTTCTCAATCCCCCATCGCCTCTACTCAGGACTCCTGTCCACTCTCTAGCCGTGCTGGTCATGGAAAAGAGAGAAATATTTATAATAATCTAGCTTATCCTGACTAGTACAAATATCCTTTGAAATTAACATAGGTTCAAAATGGCAATAAACATTAAATGTTATGATGAGCTGGTATTGAGAGGCCATGAGTTTGGTGACTTAGGTGTTTGTGCAAGATCCCCCAATTTCCAGTTAATTGACTGGACCCTTGTGACACATTTTGGTAAGTAATCTTCCTTCTCCATGACCGAAATTTTAAGTATTTTGTAAAGGTTAACACAAATATTATTTTCACATGCTTTCATTTTATATCATTGTTACTAGAAGATGATCAATTTCCTCCAGTGTTATTTTTTCCAGTGACTTGGTGTGCCAACATTTATTACATTGCAATTATGCACATTACCTCAGATGACCACCAATGACATTGACTTTTTCAGAATTATCATACTGTGCTCAGCTGCTATCTTGAAAAAATAGTTCAGGTAGTGGACACAGCTGGTGACCTTTTCTTACACAACCCTAACTTGGCTCAGATACCAATCTGCATCCCCCACTGCCATATGCTCCAGAGAAAGTTAATCTGTTTTCCAGCCCTAAGGGTGGTCTCCATGGTTTCAGGGTAACCAAATTTTCCTTGCCATTGTTTGGTTCAGATATAGACATGGAAGAAGTCTGCTATAAGGTTTGTAAGACATATTTCCTTTTCCCTAAGAGTTATGGGAAGAGGTGCTTTCTCTTCCTGCCCCAACCCGCACCCCATTTCCTCTGAATATTGTCACTTTAGGATGTTAGCACTCTCCTTGCTATTAGCCTGAAGATGAAACCGGAGAAAACTAGAAGACAGAGCCTTGACATAGAAAGAGCCAGGATTCTTGAAAGTTGTGTTAAGCTAGTGAATCTAATGCTGAAGTTCTTCTACTCCAGACTTTTCTGTTACACAGGATACAGTTCCATTGAATCAGAATTTCTGTTACTCACAGCTCAAAGCATCCTAGCTAATATTTTAATAATAAATTTATTTTTCTAGATTAGCTTGTGCCTTTTTATGTTGCTTCTGAGAAAACAGCATGTAAAATCTTCATTTAAGAAATTTTCAGGGGAGAGGGATGAGTGGCAGTGGAGGAGACCATAGAGGGGATGGATAAATGGTGATGAAAAAATTTTTTAAAAAATAAAGTTTTAAATCTTTATCCATGAATTACAGTAGAGATTAGCTAACAAAACTCCAGTAGTTTCTGCAATGAATGATAACTGGACTCTTCAATCAATCAGCATTCTTTCAAACACCGTGAGCAATTCCAGAATAGAGAAGTTGATTAAACATGTTTTACTTCAGATAACTTATGGTCCAACTTCAAAGATTCAAAACCATGATCTGTCAAGTAGGAAAATGGAAATTGAAAATCTGCTTTGCTAATGCCCGACAGGGTTTGGTTACTGCTGGTAATGAAACAGGGAAAGATGACTAAGCACTGCCTGGTACATAATGCCAGAAGACCGACAGTAAGTGAAAATCAAGGTGGTTTATTTTAAATCTTCACATTGTAACCACAGCATCTAACAGGTTCTTAGTTATTTGTGTAATTATTTGTTTTCCTAACCCCCTAGATTGCAATCTCCTTGGGGGCAAGGACCATGTTTATCTCGTTCTTCACTGCTCCCAAGCATAGAGTAGTGCCTGGCATGGAGTAGGTACTCAAGAAAATAATTTTACATGAACAACAAGAAGTAAAGAATAGAATATTCTAAATCTATGGAATTATTTTCTAGATACCTGATATAATAAAAAATTTAGTGTAGAGCAAGGATGTCAAACTCAAAGGCTAACACAGGCCAAATAAACAAGGATTAAGTTTATGTGGGCCACAAAAAAACAAAAGCTTCAATTTTCATAGGAATGTAGGTTTATTTCACTACAGATTTGCTGAATACAAAGGGTTGAAATAAATGAGTAATCGTTAACATAAATGGAACATTTTAATAAAAATTAATAATTTTTCTTGAACATTAACTTACCAGACACGGAATAACTGCACAAATTAATAAGTGTAACACAAATAAACCTATTTTTCTTGTTCTCCAAAAGCGAAATATTTCCTGTTGTACATACTAAACAAGTCAGTCCAAGACTAATGATGTGGCAATTGGCAGCTAAAATGTTTGCTGCTGGTATTAGTGGAGAGAAATGGTGGGCCTGTGCATGAGGTGCATAAGGGAAATGAATGCAACACGATTATAGAAGACAGTTATTAGCAAACATTATAGTTCATTATTAACAATTATATATAACAGGATATTATAAAAATTAAGTTACAAATTTTTAAAAACATTTCTTACATACTATTATATTGGCTGGGCCACAAAAATATTCGTTGTGGGCTGCATGTGGTCCACGGATGGGTTGAGAATTTGAAGTGCTTGGTGTAGAGGGGGAAAAAAAAATCTGACACAGGTAACAGAGAAAAAATGTTATTTAATAACACTATATTGGGCACTTATTTTTTTTCAATTGAGATGTAATTAACATATAACATTATGAATGTTTAAGGTGCACAATGTGTTGATTTGATAAACATATACTGCAATATGATTACCACCATGGTGTTAGCTAACAGGTCCACCACCTTACACAAAATCGTAATTTCTTTGTTCTAATGAGAACATTTGAGGTGCATTCTTTTAGCAACTTTCAAGTATATAATACGGTTGGCCTTTAAGCCACATGTGTTTAAATTGTTTGGGTTCACTTATGCACACATTTCTTTTTTCAATAAATACTGTTAAATGTATTTTCTCAAAAAAATTTTTTTAGCTTACTCTATTGTAAGAACACAGTATATAATTCATATAACATACAAAATATGTGTTAGTTGACTATGTTGTTGGTAAGGTTCCTGGTCAACCTTAGTAGGCCAGTAGTAGTTAAGTTTTGGGGAAGTCCAAGTTGTACTTGGACTTTCAAAAATGCATGGGGGTCAGTGCCCCAACCCCTGCATTGTTCAAGGGTCAGGACCTAAATGAAAGAATTCCTTCTATAGATGGTGTAGTCAGGTGTGAGTGAGAAGGGATGAAATCCTCATGCTAACAATAGCTCTCATTACTATTTATGACCTAATCCTTGCCGGATAGTAGTTTAGTAGCTACAAACACACATTGTCCTCACAATAATCTGGTAGGGTGAGCCTCAACGGCCTCTTTTTATTATCCAGGTGGGAACTTTGTAACACAGCCAATGGGTAGTGGAATCCAGACTGGAAACTATGTTTCCCAAATTCTGAAGGCCCTGGTCTTAACTATCCAAAGGGAAAGGGGGTGGTGTGAAGGGGTTGGTTCTATTAAACTCACTTTGGGATCCCATCCGGGAAATATGCCTGAATGAAGGAGTCCTTCCAGGGGCGGGCAAACTTTTTGACTGGAGGGCCACAGTGGGTTCTTAAACTGGACCGGAGGGCTGGAACAAAAGCAACCTGACCATGCTGGCACTCTCATCTTGGGCTGCTGGTGAAGGAGCGGAGGGGAGAGCAAGAGAACCCTAGGCTCTTGCGGGCCGTAGTTTGCCCACAGCTGCTTAGACAATAAGATCATAAGCTTTCCCTACTCCTTTTTCTTTCTTTCTTTCTTAATACTCACTAGAGAACATGCTTAGAGAGAGGAAGGAAGGAAGGGAGAGCCACATCGATGTGAGAGAGAACCATGGGTCAGCTGCCCTCCATACTGCCCAACCGGAACCCCCACGTGTGCCCTGACCGGAACAGAAGAGGCAACTTTCCCGTGCACAGGACAACGCTCAACCAACTGAGCCAACCAGGGCGGGATTTTTTCTTTTAAGAAAGTTTAGCGCTTCTCACCGTCTGTACTGACTACAGATAGTTACAGGGAAAGGAGGCGGGCTGGGGTCGTGGTGTCGAGAACTCGGTAGGCGGCCGAAGCGTGGATGGCGTGGCGGCTCGCCAGACCCCCGGCGGCCCGTCTCTGGGCGGCGGTCAGGGCGAGGGGGCCTCGCGGTTCGCCGGGTGACTTCACGACGGCCAGCGGCCAGCGGCGAACGAGCGTGTGCCGGCCACGCGGGGCGTTCCCGGGGGAGGAAGCCGAGAAGAGAAGCCGGGCAGAGAAGCCCGAGGTGCAGAGAGGGCGGAAGACCTAAGCTCCGAGGTGAGGTGGGCGGCGGCTCCGGCTCCTGCTCCCGCCCCGGGCCGCGTCACACGGCCCCGCCCACTCTACTCCCGCCTCCCGGCCGATCGGACCAATGAGAGGGGCGAGCGGGTGCTCGGGGCGGGGCGGGGCTGGACGCGTGGCTGGCGCGCAGGTGCAGGTCGGAGCCCCGCCCACCGGTGCTGCCGCCGCCGCCGTCGTGCGTGCCGCCGGGCCGAGGGGCCGGGCTTGCGTGTCTCCTCCTTCCTCCCCGCCTCCCGCTGCCGGTGGGACCCGTCTGCCGCCGCCTCTGGGACCCCGTGTCATCGCCTTGCCCCAAGCACGGTGAGCCCCGCAGGGAGGCTAGGAGCGCGGCGCTCCCCGCCGCGTCGTCGGCGCCCCGGTCGGTCCGTTGCTCCGAGGCCGGCGGCAGGCGAGGGCGGGCCGGGCGGCCGGGACGGAGGGAGGGCCGCCGGCGGCGTGGGGTGTGCGGATGAATGAGACGCCCTCCGACTAGGCCGCGCGTCCCCGGAGGGCCCACGCCTCACGCTGACGGCCCGTGGCCCCGTGCGGAGCGGGCAGATGCGGGGTAGGGGCCCGCTCCGGCGGGGCGGCCGGCCCCCGGCCATCCCTCCGGAGGAGGCCGGAGCGCCGGCGGGGCTCTGCTCTGGCAGCTGTGCCTCGGAGGCCTGGGGTCTGGCCGGGAACAGGTGTGAGTCCAGACCCGAGAAGGGAGACCCCCCCTGGCTCTCTCGGCGTCCGGGATCTGAGGCTGGGATATCACTCACTTCCTGAGCGGGAATATCACTTCCTCAGCGTGGCCCCAGGAGGGTTAGCTGGACCCAGAAGACAGGACAGGACAGTTTTAGTTCCCAGCTTCTCCAACGTGAGGCTGGCTGGCAGTCCTCCCGAGTCCCGTCTGCAGTGGTTAAAGTTAGGCTCCTTCTGCACGGAGGAGCTTGCAGCAAGATGCACGGGGACAGATCAAGTTTCCACTTGCAAATAAGAAAGGGTTGATGGATTCATTTACGGCTAGAAATGAAGAGTTGTAGATTCCAGAGGTTGCCTGATGATGTCTATCCACAGTGCCAGAGGTGGGAGAGACTTTGGTTGGGAAGACCTTGACCCTGGCGTGGTTCATCCACGCGAAAAATAGTGCTCTCGGGCGGAAATGGGAAAGAACAGATTCCAAATAAGAGAGAGATGGTTTGGGGTAGGCGACTTGGTTACGGGTGGTTCTAGGATAGATTTTCTTTGGCCCTCCTGTCTGTGCTCCTGCTTCCTCATGTTTCCATTCGTTTGACCTTACGTTAAGAAATAAAAGTGTTTCTGAACAGTCTAGATGCAGTTAAATTTATTTTTTGACTTATGGCGCCACATATTTTTTAGGTCAGTCTTCCCAGGACTTATCAGGAGTAACTAACTGCTTTGACAACTATCAAAATCAGATTTGTTTATAAAACTTGAAGTTTGTTGTTGAAAAATAAAGTGGATTTAACTGTGTCAGTTTTTGATTGATTATATACAGTATGCTTTATTCTTAATCTGTTATTCAATAACATATTTTGTATGATGAAATGTATTTTTGGTTGATGGGGATGGTAATGAGTGTTGTTTATGTATTTGCTTTTGATATGAATTTCAGATGCCCCCGAAAAAGGGAGGTGATGGAATTAAACCACTCCCAATCATTGGAAGATTTGGAACCTCTTTGAAAATTGGTATTGTTGGATTGCCAAATGTTGGGTAGGTGAATGTTGGGCTTTATTCAATTTCATCTTGCAAATATTTTGAGTTCTGTTGTAGAAATGGGAACTCATGAGTTAATTCAAATTTAAATTGAAGGAAAGAGTCCAGGAAGCTGGAATATTAATATATTGCAAAATAAGGTTTTTGTTTAGTTGTATTTTATATTTGGTTTTCTATATAGATACTATGTTGAAACTTGAGTTACTTACATTGTTTTGCTTAAACTCAGAGGAAGAAGCAACAGAGTTAAAACATTGAGTTGAAACAGATTAGCTATTCGCTTAAAGCTGTTGGGAGACACATAGTATTCAATTTAAATGTATATGGAGTAGTTTAAATTTGATTTTGGTGCTGGCTGGCTATGTAGAATATCTACCTAGCTACCAGATGCCATGTAGTAGTTTACTTTAGGAAATAGTTTTAAGAGCCCCATTATAAATTTGATTAGATTTTTGGGAGATCAGCGATTGGATGGCTAAGTCTTTACTGGAGAAGGAGGTAACAATTTTAAATGGAATACTGGAAGTTGCTAGATAAAAGGGTGTCTGTTATAAAGTGGCTAAATCTGAAAGCAAAATTTGAGTTTTGTAATGTTTAAAATTTAAGTGAATCATTTATTTGTAAATAAGGCAGAGATAGGAAATATAGGTGGGATTTATCATAAATCTATACTCCTTTTTATTAACTGTCCTATATAATAAAAGCCTAATGTGCAAATTGTCCCCTCGGGCAGTCTTTCGACTGGGAGACCGGGAGTTCGACCAACAGGGCTGGCACAGAACATGGCGGGCGTTGGTGACGCAGCGCTGGCAGTGGAGGCGCTGCCGGCCACCATGGGCCCTGATGAGAGCAGGACCACGGCGGGATGGTGGAGCAGGCCAAGGCAGGTGCGAGCGGGGGCCTGATCACCCTGCTGATCGCCCTGCTGATCACCCACTGACCACTGACGGCCACCACAGGGGTAGGGTGGGGCGGGGGGAGGAGGGTAAGGGGGTTAAGGGGAGGTAAGAGGCAGGGCCACCCACCCTCTTGGCTCCCAGGCGCTGAGGCGGCCGGGTGGGGGCCTGGCCCTGATCTATCGCCCAGCAGGAAGGATGGTGGAGCAGGAGAGGGGGCAGTGCCAGGCCAAGGCAGGGTGCCGGGCAGGGCTGTGGGGCTGTGAGGCTGGGGGCACGAACTGGAGCCCCATCTCCACAGGCCGCCCTGAGGGCCCCCAGCCATGCCTGAATTTGTGCACTGGGCCTCAAGTAAACTATAAAATGTCTCAAGAGTGATTAGGGTCTGGTAATGGATTTATTATGGTGACTGAAGTATTTTGACATGTGCTTTAGGCTTTCAGATTGGTGGCAGGTAGGGCAGCCATGTTTTTTCATGTGGAAAGAGCCCCTTGGCGCCCCTCTCAGAAAGATTGCTTAGTGAATGGAGCATGACACGATCAAATAAAGCAGTTCTTAAATTTTTGTAATGTAAAACATAAACAAGTGTGCCTGTCCTAATTTCTTTCCTGAAGCCTGAGAGGTTTCCATTTTAAAGGGGTTTCTTGCTGTGATATAGGCTGCTTGCAAGGTAAAATGAAATAGAGAGCATGGAAATATAAGCAAAACAAATAATTAAGGAAAGTACTGTAGGGTGCTGTCAATAAACTTGAAAGCATGATATCGTCATTATGTGTTGTGAGCTCTGTCGCACCTGAAAGCAAGACAGTTTTTAGATATTAACATACTTCTCTTATTCTAGAATCACTGCAGTCAGTGCAAGTTGACATTAAATGGGACTACTTTAAAATGGGCCACCTTAAGAAGTATTTCCTATGAGGTTTTTAGTCATAAAGTATAAAAATTAATCTCAAATATTTTATTATCCAATATAAATGTGCTATTTATGCTTTTAAATTAAATACACCTTCAACTCCATCCCCCAATTAAAAAAAATATATATATATTTTATTGATTTTTCACAGAGAGGAAGGGAGAGAGATAACTTGAAACATCGATGAGAGAGATACATCAACTAGCTGCCTCCTGCACACCCCCCACGGAGGATGTGCCCGCAACCAAGGTACATGCCCTTGACTGGAATCGAACTTGGAACCTTTCGGTCCGCAGGCCGATGCTCTATCCACTGAGCCAAACCGGTTTCGGCCATCCCCCAATTTTTTTAGGTACTTTACAAACAGTAAAGTTCACTCATCTTAATAATGTACAGCTTGATGAAGATTTGGTTCCTAGATTTGTTCTGCTTTTTCTTACCTGAGTGACTCTTTATAAATTATCTCCTTTTGGGCCAGTGTATTATTGTAAGTGGGAGTCTTGGATATTACTTTAAAAGAAAAACCTCCTTAAAAAATTAATTTTGTTTAGAGCAGTTTTAGTCTCACAGCAGAATTGAAGGGATGGATGGTGCAGAGATTTCCCATATACTGCTTGCCCTTGCACATACGCAGCCTTACCCCTTTCAACATCCCCCAGCTGAGTGGTACATTTGTTATAATGGATGAATCTACATTAACACATCATATCACCCAAAAGTCCATAGTTCATAGGGTATACTCTTGGTATTGTACATTGTGTATTTGGGACAAATGTCTAATGGCATGTACCCACCATTATAGTATCACACAGAGTAGTTCAGTTTCCTCCATGTCTTTTCATGGCTTACATAGTTTATTTCTTTTTAGTGTTAAATAATATTCCATTGTCCAGATGTACCATAGTTTATCCATTTATCTTCTGTAGGACTTGTTGGTTACTTCCAAGATTTGGCAGTTTGAATAAAACTGCTGTAAACATCCATGTGCAGGTTTTTGTGTGGACATAAGTTTTCAGCTTGTTTGGGTGCATACCAAGGAGCATAATTACTGTATTACATGGTCAGACTGTTTAATTTTATAAGAAACTTCTCAAGTGGCTATAACATTTTGCATTCCCACCAGTAGTGAATGAGACTTTCTGTTGCTCCACATCCTTGTCAGCACTTGGTTTTCAGTGTTCCGGGTTTTGGACATACTAAATAGGTGTGTATTTGTGCCCCACAGTTGTTTTAATGTGCATTTTCCTGATGACATATGGTGTGAGCATCTTTTCATATGCTTATTTGCCATTTATATATCTTTGATGTGGTTTCTGTTAAGATATTTGGCCCACTTTTAAAAAATCATGTTGTTTCTCTTCTTACTGTATGTATTGTAAGAGTTCTTTGTACATTTTGGATAATAGTCTTTTATCAGGTGTGTCTTTGCAAATATTTTCTCCCAGTCTGTGGCCTGTTTTCTCATTCTCTTGATGTAGTCTTGTAAACTATTTCTCACATGGATCATTCCTTTGGTGGTGTATCTAAAAAGTCACTGCTATATCCCATGTCATCTAGGTTTTCCCCCTAGTTCTTAGGAATTGTAATGTTTTGGGTTTTTACATTAAGTCTGTGATCCATTTTTAGTTAAATTTTGTGAAGGGTGAAAGGCCTGTATCTAGATCAGCCGTGGGCAAACTACGGCCCTCGGGCTGGATCCGGCCCTTTCGGCTGTTCTACCCGGCCCAAGCGGAGCTGAAAGAGTGGGCCTTACTCTTTTATGTAATGATGTTTACTTTGAATTTATATTAGTTCTCACAAACTCCATCCATGCTTTTGTTCCGGCCCTCCGGTCCAGTTTAAGAACCCATTGTGGCCCTTGAGTCAAAAAGTTTGCCCACCCCTGATCTAGATTCTCTGTGTGTGTGTGCGCGCGTGTGTGTGCTTTTGGATGTCTGGTTGTTCCAGCACCATTTATTGAAAAGACTATCTTTGTTCCATTGTATTACCTTTGCTCTAGAAACTACGTTTTGATATTCCAGACTTCTTTGCTTGTGTCATGGGGCAGCTTTTCTTGTTACCATTGCATGAGATGGGATTAGTTTCAATTAAGAGTGTTGGAAAACCCCAAATAACATTTGCTTAACCAGAAGTTTCTTTTTATGAAAAGTGTGAATTTTGCAGTTAGAGATTGGTATACTGACTCTGCTCATGAACTCCGTAGGAATCCCAGCTGCTTTAATTTACACTTTGGTATCGCAAAGGTGTGGGCTTCATCTTCATGGTGCAAGGTGCAATTTCCAGGCAGCTGGTTATCTGAAGGGTCAGATAACTTGCAGTCTCTTAGGTATTCTGCCCCGCCCCCTCCCCGCCCCTAACATCCTTTGCTAACTCCTGCTAACATCCCTTTGTCTAGATTTAGTTGCAAGAATTTATTTGCAAGGAAGGCTAGGAAATGTCTTTATTTTGATGGTCATATGTTCAGTTAGGAATTCTGTTACCTGGAAAGGAGAGAATGGATATTGGACAACTGTATATTCTGTTTGAGCACTAAGTAACTGTCCCAAGGGACTACTTGTCTTGCTTAGTAGATACTTCTGAGAATGTGCTTTGGTTGTTCATACAATTTGCCTTTTCCCAATTTGACAGAGACCACCCACAAGTTCTTTTTCCCCCCCATGCTGGTGACATTGATTTATATTGCAATCACAGAGTCTTTAAAAGCTATTTACTGTTGTTTAGGGAAAATATTGTAGGAAATGCTAAAAAAAAAATAAAAATCACAAGATAATTATGTTCATTGTTTTAGATTTCTATTCTTGTGTAGCATACCATTCCAGAGTTCATAGTTTAAACCAGGGGTGGGGAACCTTTTTTCTGCCAATGGCCATTTGAATATTTATAACATCATTCAAGGGCCATACAAAATTATCAACTTCAAAATTAGCCTGTTATATTTGGTCAAACATTTAATTAACTCACTCCTAGTGCATGGCAGTGCCAGACCTAATTATTTCACAGGCCTTATATGGCCTGCAGACTGGACATTCCCCACCCCTGGTTTAAACGATAATAATTTATTTCATGACTAGAGGCCTAATGCATGAAAATTCATGCAAGAGAAGGCCTCCCTTCCCTGGACTGCTGGCACGAGCTTCCCTCTGGCACCTGGGACCCGGGGTTCCCTTCTCCAGCCACTGGCAGGCACCTAGCACCCAGGCTGGCTTCCCTCAGCCTGTCACAGGGCACCAGGGACCCGGACTGGCTTCCCTCCACCCCTGTTTGTCAGGAAGGACGTCCGGAATGATGTCCGGTCTAATTAGCATATTACTCTTTTATTATTATAGATTCTGTAGGGTAGTTGGGTGAGTCTTTGCTGGTTTCACTGTGGATTTCTCATGCATTCGGACAATGGCTAGTCAGTATTAGAAGGTCCAAGATGGCCACACCCACAGGGTCTTATCAGGGTTGGCTGGAAGTGGAGCATTTCTGTCCCTTTTACCTGTCCTCTTTTTCTCCTAGTGGTCTCCAGCCCAATTTCTTTATAGCATGGTGGCTAGCTCCCAAGAGAGTGAAAGTGTGGCAAAGAAAAAAATACTAATTTTAAAATATATATATATATATATATATATATATATATATATATATAATTGATTTCTTACAGAGAGGAAGAGAGAGGGATAGAAAGTTAGAAACATCAATGAGAGAGAATCATCGATCAGCTGCCTCTTGCACACCCCCTACTGGGGATGTGCCCGCAACCAATGTATATGCCCTTGAGGGGAATCGAACCTGGGACCTTTCAGTTTGCAGGCTGATGCTCTATCCACTGAGCCAAACCGGTTTTGGCGAAAAAAATACTAATTTTTATTAAAATGTTCTATTTTACTTTAATGATGACTCATTTATTTCAGCCCTTTGTATTCAGCATAGAAACGTGGGTTTATTGAAATAAACGTGGGTTTATTGAAATACGTTTCTATGAAAATTGAAGCTTTCATTTTTTTGTGGTCGACATAAACTTAAACTTTGTTTATTTGGCCCATGTTAACCTTTGAGTTTGACATGCTTGCTGTAGAGGCTCCATTCTTGATTGCTTAAAGAAATTCCCTGAAGGAAGATTATTCTCTAGGCTGCTAACACTGGTGATGAGAGCATTTCCATTATAAAGAGCTGATAAAGTTCAGCTGCAAAACAGAGATTCCCATGTCTGTGAATGCACAGAGTAACAAGCTTTTAAAACATTTTAAAATGTATGGATTCATGCACTGGTGGTGTCCCTTGGGGTGGCCTTCAGAGACTGGGTCCCCGGTCATGCCCCAGTTTTGCAGCCCCAGCTTGTGCCCTCAGCCTTGCAGCCCAGCAGCCCTGCCTTGGCGCCACCATCCTGCTGTGGTCCTGCTCTCCTCAGGGCCCATGGGGGCCGACAGCACCTCCAGTGCTGCCCACTCCCAGCTCCACGTTACCAATGTCCACTGTGTTCCGTGACGTCCCCTGGTGGGCAGAGTTCGTCATAGTGAGCAGTCAAACTCCCGGTTGAACTGCCTAGGGGACATATTAGGCTTTGATTATATAGGATACTAGGTGCTCAATAAGTATTTTTTTTTCATGCTGACTAGATTTTTTCCTAATATTTGATTATAAAAGATTTCACATATGGAAAAGCTCTGAATTTCTATATGTAATAATGTTTATTATGTACATTATATACAAAGAACAGTAAAAATTATGTTTATTCTATCCCTGGGATAAACTATATTTTTATTTTATAGTTGTAAATTCTTTTTTTTTTAGAAATTTTTTAAAAATTTAATAAATCTTTATTGTTCAGATTATTACAATTATTTCTCTTTTTCCCCCCACAGCTCCTCCACCTGGTTCCCACCTTACCCGTTGCCTTTACCTCCCCCACTGTCCTTATCCATAGGTGTACAATTTTTGTCCAGTCTCTTCCCACACTGCCCACACCCTTTTTTATGCCCCTGATTCTATTATATTCACCAGCTTATTCTCTTCATCAGATTTTTTATTTACTTGGTTTTTAGATTCATTTGTTGATAGATATGTATTTGTCATTCATAATTTTTATCTTTACCTTTTACTTCTTTTTCCTCTTCTTAAAGAATACCTTTCAGCATTTCATATAATACTGGTTTGGTGGTGATGAACTCCTTTAGCTTTTTCTTATCTGTGAAGCTCTTTATCTGCCCTTCAATTCTGAATGATAGCTTTGCTGGGTTGAGTAATCTTAGTTGTAGGTCCTTGGTATTCATCACTTTGAATATTTCTTGTCACTTCCGTCTGGCCTGCATAGTTTCTGTTGAGAAATCAGCTGACAATTGTATGGGTGCTCCCTTGTAGGTAATTAACTGTTTTTCTCTTGCTGCTTTTAATATTCTCTCTTTGTCTTTTGCTCTTGGCATTTTAATTATGATGTGTCTTGGTATGGTCCTCTTTGGATTCCTTTTGTTTGGGGTTCTGTTCACTTCCTGGACTTGTAAGTTTATTTCTTCCACCAGGTGGGGGAAGTTTTTAGTCATTATTTCTTCAAGTAGGTTTTCAGTATCTTGCTCTCTCTCTTCTTTTGGCACCCCTATAATTCTGATGTTGGTACGCTTGAAGTTGTCCCAGAGGCTCCTTACACTATCTTCCTGTTTTTGGATTCTTTTTTTCTTTTTTCTTTTCTGGTTGAGTGTTTTTTGCTTCTTTGTATTTCAAATCTTTGACTTGATTCTTGCGATCCTCTAGTCTGCTGTTAGATCTCTGTATAATATATTTTTTTAAAATTTCAGTCAGTGTATGTCTAATTTCTAGTTGGTCCGTTTTCATACCCTTGAAGTTCTCGCTAAATTTATCAGCCTTTTCTAGAAAATTCTTGAAAAACCTTATAACTGTGGTTTTGAACTCTATATCCAGTAGTTTGCTTTCCTCCATTTCTTTCATTTGTGACCTGTTTCTTTGTCTTCACATTTTGGCTTCTTCCCTGAGTTGATAGTGTGGCTTTGTGTGCTAGGTATCCTATAGGGCACAGTGGCTCAGCCTCCTCAGTTACCTGAGGTGGACACTCTTGGTGCACCCCTTTGTGGGCTGTGTGCACAGTCTTGTAATTAAGCCTTGATTGTTGTTGGTATCACTGGGAGGAATTGACCTCCAGGCCAATTGACTGTGAGGATCAGCTGTGTCTATGCTGGGAGAACTTCTGTGCTGGAGACGCCCTTATGAGACAAGACTTGTAAAAGCCTCTCTGTGCTCAGCTTGGATGGGGTGGAGCAGACAGCATTGATTTTCCATTAGCCCTGCCATAAAAGGCCCCTGTGTCTCAGTGTCCTGTGGTAATCACTGCAAGCACCTCTGAGAGAAAGCCGCCCTCTAGTTCCAGCCACTGCTAGACAGTCCAGTTTCCCCACAAATGAGTCTGGATCCCAAGAGTCTCGTCCGGACCTGGAGTTCAGTGCAGTTGGGAGCTTTTGTCTCCCTCTCATTGAGAAAGCCAGCCGTGTACTTAGTTGCCTGCCCTCTCCGTGTGTGCACCTCAGTACCTCTGCCTTCTGTAGTTCCTCCGAGTCTCAATGTGCTTTTCTCTTTCCTGACAGTCCAGTTTCACCCCGAATGAGTCTGGGTCCCCTGAGTCTCACCTGGAACTGGAGTTCAGCGCAGTCGTGAGCTTTTGTTTCCCTCCCGCTTGAGAAAGCTAGGCACCGACTCAGTCGTCTCCACGTGTGTGTCTCAGTACCATTGCCTCCTGCAGCTCCTCTGAGTCTCAGTGTGCTTTTCTCTTTTCTTCTAGTTGTAGAATTTCCACTCAGCCAGCCTTCCTGTGGTTCTGGATGATGTCCATTTTGCCTTTTAGTTGTAGTTTTGAAATTGTTGTGCGAGGCAATATCTTTTGTTGCCTATGCCGCCATCTTGATTTTCTCCCTAGTTGTAAATTATTAGCATTAATATCTTCCACTTATGATTATTGATTTTTTTTGCAAAGAGTGCTTGCATGAACTAGTTTGAAATTGATGTGGAAGTGAAGGTACAGAGTGGTGCAAATTTTAGTTTTGTTTTTTTTTAATTAAAAATTATGTCTTTTAAGGCCTTTAAAAAATGTTTGCTTTTGAAAGAACTATAGCAAAAGACAATAGTGATCCGAATGCCAAAGCTGGTACTTGTTTTAAGTAAGAACTTAACTAACTTAAACTCCGTGCCCTATTTGACATTGTCAGTAACTCCCCACTTCTTTTGCTCTTCCTTCAGTCTTTTGTTTGCTATCCTTCCTGTATTTGCTCCTTAATAATAGGTTCCTGGTCTTGGTTGTCTTCTCTTTTATACTTTCTCCCTAGGTGGTCTCATCTTCTCCTGATTTTAATCATCTACTGGCTTCTATTTTCTAAATTTATACATTCTGCTCAGGTTGCATCTGAGTTCCAGATTCATGTATCTTCTCCCCTGAATATCTCCAGTTAAAATGTTTCATTCATCATGACTAAGGCTAAGCTCATTGCTCCATGTATTCCCTATTTTTGGCTAATAATACTACTTTCCATTCAGATACTTGAGAGATTTATTTTTGCATCCTTTTCCTTCAACTCTATTTTTTTAGTAGGGCACTAAACCTGTCTATTTTTTTCACATCTTCATTCCTACTCATTTCTTACTTGAAGTATTGCAGATGTTTCTGCTTTCTTCTTTTGTCTTCTTTGTACTGCTCCAGTCAGTGAAATGGAAACTTTTTTGAGGTCCCAGGACCGAGGGTATTCAGGCAAGAGGTAGCCCTGCTGGCCGAGCAGGTGGTGTGTGGAGGGGCCTTATTTGACCTTGGGACACAGGTTGTTGGTGTGACCACCTGTCTTGTTGGAGTTGACAGCACTGGGGTACATGTGGGCAAAACAGTTGAGACAGGTCATACATATTGTTACAGTTGTATTTCTAGGCCAGCTTATATGATTTGCAGTTATTTTCCTCCCATTCTGTAGGTTATCTTTTTTACTTGGTTAGTTGTTTCCTACACAGGTTTTAAGTTTGTTATAGTGTAATTTTTCTATTTTTTGCTTTTGTTTTCCGTGGTTCTAACATCATATCTAAGAATATAATTGCATGACTTTCCCCCTGTTTTAGGAATTTAATAGTTTTATTTATTTATTTATTTATTTAAAAATATATTTTATTGATTTTTTACAGAGAGGAAGGGAGAGAGATAGAGAGCTAGAAACATCAAGAGAGAAACATCGACCAGCTCTTGCGCACCCCCTACTGGGGATGTGCCTGCAATCAAGGTACATGCCCTTGACCGGAATCGAACCTGGGACATTTCAGTCCGCAGACTGATGCTCTACCACTCAGCCAAACCGGTTTCGGCAGGAATTTTATAGTTTTAGATTCTGTATTTAGATCTTCAATACATTTTGAGTTAATTTTTGCATATGGTATAAGGTAAGGGTTCAAGTTCATTCTTTTGTATTTGGTTATCCAGTTTTCTCAGCACCATTTGTTGAAAAAACACTCTTTTCCCCATTGTGTGGTCTTGGAATACTTGTTAAAGGTCATTAAGTCATGTATGGGAGGCTTCATTTCTGGGCTCTATTTATTCCCCTGGGCTATGTGTCTATCTTTATGCCAGTTTCACACTGTTTTGATTACTATAGTTTTGTTATATGTTTTGATATCAGGAATTATGCTATAGACTTCTGGGAAAGAATACCATGGAGGTAAAGTGTCTTTTCTTGTTGCATTATAATTGAAAGATATATGATACCAACATGACATATTACTGGTGATAATAACCTTGATCACTTGGTTAAGGTGATGTCTACCAGATTTCTTCACTGTAAAATTATCCCTTTTCCCTTTCCAAACTCTGTTCATTGGAAGCAGGCCAATAAGTCCAACCCAATAAGAAGGGAATTAAGCTCCACCTCCTGAAATAAGAAATATCAAAGAATTTGTAAACATTTGTTAGAACCACTACAGTAAATTAATTAGTATGTCGGGGAAAGATATTTTGAGGCTATTCAAATATTGTGTTTTTCTTTAAAGTTTCTCCTACTAAATTTTATTCCTCAGAATGGATTTTGCCTGCAATAATTATAAGTGGTGTTTTAATGGTGATATCAATTCCCTTATTTGTTTTACATTTGTTACTTGGAATTCTTCTACAAGAAAAATTTGTCTTGCCCCAACATTTTGTTATTTATTCAATCATTTATATAGTTATGTTTGGGCTCACTGAATTTTGTTTTAGTCTTTGAGTTATAACCCAATATTATTAGTACTATTTATTTTATTGCTGAAATTGTTCTGGCTTTGGCTATTAGGAATTGTTCCTAAGAAGCAAGACACTAAGTTCAACCCACACTCAGTGGGAAGGGAATTAAACTTCACCTCCTGAAGGAAGAAGTATCAAAGAATTTGTAGACATTTGTTAGAACCATACTGTAAATTAATTAATATGTGGGGAAAGGTATTTTGAGGCTATTCAAATATTGCCTCTTATATCTCTTTGACATATCCCCATCATTTTCCTCCTACTCCCCCATGTTTTAAACACTAAAAGGTGTTTCAAACTAACATTGTATTTTTCCTGTCCCAATCTTGACTCAAGGGAGCCCAGGTTTCTTTTACTGGAGAATGGTGGTTAGCAACTAAGATCCAGGGTCTAGGTATGATATATGCTGCTGTACTGCTTTTGGCCCTTTCACTTATTAGGACACATATGTGGTTATATTAACCTATGTATATACCTATTGCTATTTATTTCTCTATCTAGCAGATAGATACTTTTTTTTTCCTTAACAGTTTAGTTGTAACTAAATTAAAAACATATTGAAAGAACATTGTTCTTTTTTTCACATTTTAGATGTATGTTCTATTAATGGTTAATTCAGAGTGCTATTGATTTACATTGGTATCCTGACTTCCTAATATATATTATAATTTTGCATAAGATTTTATTTTATTTTACTTTATTTTTAAAAAATATATTTTATTGATTTTTTACAGAGAGGAAGAGAGAGGGATAGAGAGCTAGAAACATCCATGAAAGAGAAACATCAATCAGCTGCCTCTTGCACACCCCCTACTGGGGATGTGCCCACAACCCAGGTACATGCCCTTGACCGGAATAGAACCTACGACCTTTCAGTCCGCAGACTGACACTCTATCCACTGAGCCAAAAACAGTTTCGGCTTGCATAAGATTTTAGATAAAACACCTATTTAGTCAGATTTACTTATGACAGTAAACTCTGCAATTTAAAAATATTTAGGTCCTAAATGGAGGGGTCATACTAGTACATTAAGTCTACCACTTTTTTTTTTTAATGCTATCATTGCTGAAATAATAGTTATGTAAACCCATTCTTCCAAAAGATATACGTATATATAATTTTGAACCTCCTACTTTCATGTTTTAATATTAATCTTAAGGAAAAGAAAGACTTTACGTGATGTAAGTATGTGTGTGTGTGTGTGTGTGTGTGTGTGTGTCTGTGCACCTGTGCACGTGCAAAACCCTCATTTCGCAAAAAGCCTTATTGGCTTTTAACGCTTTAGGTTGAGGCCAAAACTTTCAAATTCTTTGCTTTTGCAAGGCTTTTCTTTAATAGATTTGAATAGATCAAAATGTTTTAACTTACCACTGAAGCCTATAGTAATAATCCTTAGAAAATTTCCTTTTTTTCCTCCTTCTTTATTTCTTTGTACCTTTTTGTACTTACAAAGCTATTGGAAGGTATAGGTGACTTTATGAAATTTAAAATACATGTCCAAGATTAGATTATCTGTGAAAATGGAGATTTGTCTTTAGTTGGTATGTAAGATTTTTTTTGGCCTAAGAAATAATAGAACTTTTTTTTACCCTATGATATGTTTGAAGGGTTAAACTTTTTTCTTTTTTATAAAACATTTTTGTTCATGTAGACAAATGTTTCCCAAACTTTTGACATATGTGTACCCCTTCTATAATTTTTGTAACCCTGAGTACCCCTTGTCAAAAAAAAAAAATGGATGTATTTTAATAATCAAAATACATTTACTTTTTTATTTTTTGGTACATACACAAAATAATAAGAAATGAAAAATAAAATTATTCATAATAAAATATAAATAAAAGTTATATTATAAATAACATTTATTTGCACACCGGACCATCTCACACCTCACAAGACTGTCTTGACTTGACTCAGGAGAACGTAGAATTAGGCACAGCTAGGCACGGTGCAGTGCATATCCCCACCAAACTCCGGTGCAGTGTGTACCCCCACCAAACTCTTCCTGTACCCCTGGGGGTACATGTATCACACTTTGGGAAACACTGATGTAGACAATAAAAATTGCAATACTTAATAGCCACAAATTTGAAAATAACTTCATAAATTTCTTGCAATGTTTTTACATTTCAATTACTATGTAATAATAGCAGTGAGCATACTGCTATAGTTTTTTTAAAACTATAATGTACAAAAATACAGCTACACTTTTTTTGTCCCCTCCCTCATTCGAAAAAGACACAAGTGTAAGTGTTTGGATTAATTAATATATTTAAATTTTGTTTTAAGTATTTTTTTTGGTAACATTATTGTGTAATGTTTTTATTACAGGTATAGCCTATAAATAAAAGGCTAATAGGCTAATATGCAAATTGACTGGACGGCAGAAAGACTGATTGCTATGATGCACACTGACTACCAGGGGGCAGACGCTCAAAGCTGCCTCCTGGTGGTCAGTGCCATTCAGCCAGATGCGGGGCTCACAGCTGGCGAATGTAGCGGTGGTGGCAGGAGCCTCTCTCGCCTCCCCGGCAGTGCTAAGGATGTCCGACTGCCAAGGGGACCTAAGCCACCAGTCGGACATATCCCGAGGGCTCCTGGACTGCGAGTCAGCACAGACCCTGCTGAGGGGACCCCCATAACCCACCCTCTACCCCCCAAATCCCACCCCCAAGTGCACTAATTTCATGCACTGGGCCTCTAGTAATATATAAATAAGGACCCATGGACTATTTTGGCAACTTAAGTATCCCTTTTTGTTTTTGTGGGAAAGGGAATAAGATATGAATAAAGGGAATAAGGTATGGAATAAAGGGAATAAGTGTCACCATTTACTTCACATTTTTGTAGTTTTCCCTCTTGGGAGAAATATCCTAAGGATTCTTGTGATCTTGAGGTCTTCTTGAGTTTCCTCTGAACCCTTTATTAGGTTCTCTGTCCTCCAGCATCAGGTTTCCATGAGTGTAAAGCCACTTTTGCTGCCTAGAATGGGCGTAAGGTTTCTAGGGTAAAAGGCTGTGGAGGTCAGAAGCACTTCTTTGAGACTTTTTTCAAACATTTTCAGATTCCTAGCCCCTTCAGATGGCTTCTGTATTCTGCATGTATATGGCTTTTCTAGTTCTGGGTGAGAATTCTAATCTCCGGTTAGCTTTTGCATCTCACCCAGAAGCAGAATTTCTTTCTTCCCCCACTTAAAAAAAAAAAAATCTGGTTATTTGTCTACAGAATTTTCCAGAGTCTGAATTTTGTTGATAGCATCTGTGTGGTATCATTTAATATGTTCTTGTGGCCTCTTTATTTCCTGTAAAGTGGTAGTAATATCTATTAGTAAAGGCTTGATCAGGTTAATATCAGATAATTTTTGATTGGATAATTTTGTCAACAGTACATGAATGATGATATATATACTTGTATTGTTAGGTGGTACTATTTCCCCCCTTTTTTTGCGGTATTAACTATCATTGATGATCATTACCCAGCTCCATTAATTCCTTAGGGGTTGCAGAATGATAATAGTCTTAAGGGTTTTGTTTTTGTTTTGTTTGTTTTTTTCACTTATTGCCTAGACTATGTCTATAAAATAATATCACTATCAACTCTTTGTTACCCTACTTTAAGGATGCATCAGCTAGCATCCTTAAAAGGTGATCAGAGAGGTTTTTGTTTTGTTTTGTTAATGATTATTAACAATTCATGGATATAAAGTTACTGTTGACCCTTGAACAACAAGGGTCTGAGGAAGTAGGCATGCTTAGAAGGACCCACTATGGCACAGTTGAAAATCTGCCTCTAATTTAAATTGGCCCTCTGCATATGCAGATACCCAACTTCGGATTAAAAATTGATTTGTTACTGTTTATTGTAGCTATTCTTATTGATGCTCAGATTGATCCATTTTGGCCAACAAGCCTATTCAAATTGGCTCCAGAGTGCTTTTGATAGGACTCTAAGGCCTTTAACAATTTCATTGTTTTCCCTTGGGAAAAGTCTTTTGAGCCCCATCCATAATAACAAAAGGGTAATATGCTAATTAGACCAGACAGCCAAATGACTTTCCAGATATCCTTCTGGACATCGTTCTGGATGACCTGGATGAAGCCGGGGCTGCGAGGGCCAAGCCCCTTGCACAAATTTTGTGCGTTGGGCCTCTAGTTTTGTATATTTTCGATCCCAGACTTGGTATTAGCCAGTTCTCCAAGAAGTCCAAGTTATTTTTTAAAATATTTTTTTATTAAATTATTATCTGTGTACATATATTACCATTGCCCCCCACCAAACATGCCCTCCCTCCTCAGAGTTTTGTGTCCATTGGTTATATCCAGGTTATTTTTAATGGGCATGGTATTTACATATCATAGTCCTGAGTGTGAGTTCTTTTTTAAAAAATTATCTGTCCTACTATATGTGTTAATCTTTAAAATTGTGTTAAGCTTTGTCTTTTTGGAAGTAAATGAGCTATAACTTTATAAATATACAGGTTATTTTAAATTAAGTATTGTGACATTTATATTAACAGGATTGAAACAACAATCTAGCTATATAGCCTTGCTGATGTGGCTCAGTGATTGAGCTTGAACCTATGAACCAGGAGGTCAGGGCACATGCCCATATTGCAGGCTTGCTCCCAGTAGGGGGCATGTAGGAGGCAGCAGATTGATTATTCTGTCTCCTCATTGATGCTTCTATCTCTCTCCCTTCCCCTGAAATCAATTTTTAAAAATCCTCTATAATAAAAGAGAAACATGCAAATTGACCAAACCTTTGCTACACCCATGAGCCACGCCCACCATCCAATCAGGGCGACTATGCAAATTAACCCAAACCAAGATGGTGATTAATTTGCATATACAGGCCAGAGCAAAGACTGAAGACAGCATAGAAGCCAAGCACTGCAGAAGGGAGCAAAGCTGTGGAGAAGCAAGGCGGTGGAGAAGGAAGGGAAGCAGGCAGGTTGGGGAGAAGGGAGAGAAGCCAGTGGGGCTGCAGAGAAGGGAGGGAAGCAGGCAACCGCACCAGGAAGCCCTATTGCAGGAATCTTCCTGCAAGGAACCTCTAGTATATATATGTCTAAAGAGTCCAATGCTTTTTTTTTTTTAAAATCTAGCTCTATGGAAACAAGTGATGTCATCTTAATTATCATTCCTAGGGGTCTGGAATTGTTACCAGGCTCTTAGAGGTTGCCAGTGTAAATTCTACAACAGTCAATATTATTGAGTAGGTTGTTAACTGAGGCTGAATCTAGCCCAGTGGTTCTAAAACCCAACTTTGAATCTGCATCACCTGAGATATTTTTAAAATATTAGGACCTACACCACATCTTGAAAGAGGCCTGGTAATGGCATGCCTTTACATTCTCAGCTGATTCTGTTATAGGCAGGCATTTGAAAGCTATTGGTTTGACCAATGGTGCTGTAAGCAACCAGTAATGACTTAAGTGGCTATTTTATCCGTTTCTACATTTTTCTGAAATGTTTTGTCTGAATGTGATATAAGAGCAATATTTAAAGACCTATAGGCAGTTTTAAATATCTTGTTTCCAAACATGCTTCTCACCAGTAGTATTTAGATAAGCTTTGATTATTAGCTTTTGTTCTTTACTCTCTCATAAGATTCTCAGATTTTTTTTTTTTTTTAAAAAAAGGTCTGATTCTTTGGTTTAAAAGTTCAATCAAATAAGCTTAGTGTGAGTTAATTTCTCCTGAAAAATGTACTGGTAGGCTTGCATCTCATATTATTAGACATTTTTACATTAAAAAATATTGGAAAAGAAAATAATAATTATCCATAAATCCCATGGATAATCCCATCCTAGCACAACCACTTTATTTTTGAATATTCTTTTGTTATCAAATTTAGTCTATATGCAAACATTTTTACATAATCATGTCTAGCTGGTGTTAGCAAGCACCAGTCTCACAATTCTCATATAATCCTTTACTTTTTCAATTTCTCCAGTTAAATAAAAATTATATGATATTAATTTTTATTTTAAATTATCATGTATGTTCTGTTTTTGGAGCAAGGAAGGAAAAGTCACTATAATGTGTCTGTATTACTGATGAAATTGAAAAGTAGTACAAAACAGATTAAAAAACCTTTAAAAATCTGTTTTTTGCCACTGTAATTATATTTTTATTTATTTTTAAAATATTTGTTTTTATTGACTTTTTATAGAGAGAAAAAGGGAGATGGGGGGAGAAAGAGAGAGAGAGAGAGAAGAAGAAGAAAGAAAACATTTTTGGCTGTCTCCTGCAAGCCCCCTATTGGGGATCCAACTGTATCCTGGGCATGTGCCCTGACTTGGAATCTAACCAACAACTTCTCGGTGCATGGGATGGCACTCAATCAACTGAGGCACACTGGCCGGGGCTCATATTTTTTTAAATGTGGTTGCTGTAGCCTAGCCAGTGTGGCTCAGTGGTTGAGTGTGGACCTATGAATCAGGAGGTTGTGGTTAGATTTCAGCTTCAGGCATATGCCTCAGTTGTGGGCTCAATCTCCAATGTGGGGTGTGCAGGAAGCAGCCAGTCAATGATCCTCTGTCATCATTGATGTTTCTATCTCTTCCCTCTCTCTTCCTCTCTGAAATCAATTAAAAAAAAATATATATATATATATATATATATATATATATATATTTTTTTTTATTGATATTTTACAGAGAGGAAGGGAGAGAGATAGAGAGCTAGAAACGTCGATGGGAGAGAAACATCGACCAGCCACCTCCTGCACACCCCACACCGGGGATGTGCCCGCAACCAATGTATATGCCCTTGACCGGAATCGAACCCACGACCTTTCAGCCCTCAGACCGACGCTCTACCACTGAGCCAAACCGGTTTCGGCAAAAAATATATATATATTTTTTATATGAGTTGGCATTCTCTGAGCATGTATTACCTGATAAAAATCAGATAATTAGAAAATTATCAACCAACTTATTCATTATTAATAGATGTTAAAATTTGCTATACCTTGAAAAAATTTACATTTTGACTTTCATAATTAACAATTCTAGACTTAGCAGTAATCTTTATGTACTAATAATTGGAAGGAAGTCTGAGTTCTAAACTCCCATTTCCTATTAGACAATTAGCATCTAGTTACCAATTCAAAATGCTTGGGAAGTGATTGACTAACTAGATACACATCTATCTACATTTATGCTAGAGAAGATTATATTAGATATAGGTGAAGTGATAAATTGGTACTTCCAGGTATTTTGGAATTAAATAGATTTGTGGTGTGATATGGGATTAGCTATCATTTATAACAAAGATTCTTTAGGAAAATGCTTTTCAAGTTCCAAATACATTTAGATAAGAACATAACCTAATTATACATCATGAGCGGTATTGTTGTAAATTCCATTAATTTCTGTTAGTAAAATTGTATTCTTCCTCCTCACTTGCATCCTAGATTGGTTTTATAAATTCTCATAAGTCTTATTTGAGCATTGAAATTAGAGAGATAATTTTTTTCTCAATGTTAGCCTAAGAATTGATTCAATTGTTTTTATTCATTTTAGGAAATCTACGTTCTTCAATGTATTAACCAATAGTCAGGCTTCAGCTGAGAACTTCCCATTCTGCACTATTGACCCCAATGAGAGCAGAGTACCTGTGCCAGATGAAAGGTTTGATTTTCTTTGCCAGTACCACAAACCAGTAAGGTAAGAAAATCTTCATGCCATTTTTTATTTGGTTGCTCTGTATAAACTGACTAAATATCTGTTAGTCACATATTTAAAATCATGTAGAAAGTTTTATTTCCCAAAATTAATATGGCAGTATTGTTTTGGGTTGCAAAGTAAAGCAGAGCATGGACAAGGGTGAAGAAGGATACATCTGGTTGTTAACAATTGCAGTTATTTTTTTCTGGGGAATATGAAGTAGAGGAAATAACTAATCTCATATGATTTCATTTATGTAAAATTATACATATATGTGTATATTCATAGGAAAATGTGTTAAATGAAGATAAAAAATTAATTGATGTTTATCTCTGGGTAATAGAATTTTAAGATGATTTTTACTTCATTTCTTAAATTCTGCTGCCAGTGCCTGATTGCTCGGTGCTGTCAGCAGGTGCAAGCAGTGGCTGCCGGCCTTGATCACCTCTGAGGGCTTCTCCACCTCCCCTTGCTCTTTTTTTGTTTTAATATATTTTATTGATTTTTTACAGAGAGGAAGGGAGAGGGATAGAGAGTTAGAAATATCGATGAGAGAGAAACATCTATCAGCTGCCTCCTGTACACCCCCATTGGGAATGTGCCCCCAGCAACCAAGGTATGTGCCCGTGACTGGAATCGAGCCCAGGACCCTTGAATCCACAGGCTGATGCTCTATCCACTGAGCATCCCCCTGCTCTTAAGGGGTAGCAGCTGATGCTCACACCTGCTGATGGCACCAGCCCCACTTGCACCCACTGCTGGTGCCAGCCCCAATTGCTTTGTGCTATCAGAGGGTGCAAGGGGGCTGGTGTTGTCAGTGTGTGGGAGTGGCAGCGGCAGGAGTTGGGCTGCTGGCATATGGGCCTGGAGGCCACAGCAGGAGGGGCTGGGCAGGGGCGTGGAGAATGGGCCAAGACCTGGCCCTGTGCCCACTGCAGCCTCGTGGCCCACAGGTCCTTTCATTGTGCACAAATTTGTGCACTGCCCCCCTAATTGTCTTATAATAGGTAGCATGATGTTTAATGTTGGTTTCAGCAACTCTGTTTAGTGTTGAATTGGTGTCTTTTCTCTTTCCATTTTACTCTCTTTATCAGCTTGATCATAAGATTGCTTTCTCCTTGTGGTCAAAGGCTGTTTCTCAAATCTTGGAATTGGATACTTTCTCATCCATGTTCACTCAGAGGGAATGAGGAAGGGTTTGCTTCTAGAAGCTCTCTCAGAAGACTCATGAGCCAGAACATTGCTAAGCCCTTTGGCAAACCTCCTTAAGTCTTTCTAGGCAAATGGGGCAAGGCGAAGGTCTTAGAATCATTAATCATGCCTAGGGGAGGAGGTTAAACTGCCTGGTATAGGCCTAAAGCATATGCCACCCTTTTAGAGGTAGGTGTAGAGCCACCTTCTCCAAAGCTCTGGGATATCTTGGGGAAGTATGGCTAGCTAAAGTAACATCAATATAGTTACCAAGAGAAGGGGCAAAGGATTCTGGGGAGGCAACCACAATATCCAACAACAAAAACTAACCACATTTTGTGTGTATTTCCTGTGGATTTGCTAATAACAATTGCCAAGTAATTACTTATCTGTATAAAATTTAAAAAAAAATTTTATTGATATTTTACAGAGAGGAAGGGAGAGAGATAGAGAGCTAGAAATGTCGATGAGAGAGAAGCATCAACCAGCTGCCTCTTGCACTCCCCACACCGGGGATGTGCCCACAACCAATGTACATGCCCTTGACCGGAATTGAACCCGGGACCTTTCAGTCCGCAGATCGACGCTCTACCACTGAGCCAAACCGGTTTTGGCAAAATTTTTTATAGAACAATTTTTATAGAATTACTTTTAAAGGATTCATTTTCCTTGCAGATAATAAGGAAATATTTGTGGACCTTTCATGTTGTATTTTATCATATGGTGAAACTGACATTCTGAAAAATGAATACTCCTTTAAAAATTGACAGAGAAGACACACATTACATATATACACCTTTAGCATACACCTTTGTCATATGATGTTAAAAACTATTTACTCATATACCTTAATTTCCATTTCTATGTGGCTGATTGGTTTTTCTAACTTGGTTTCTGATTTGTGTTAACTGTGCCTTTACTTTGAGCAAAGCAAAGGTTATTTTGTATATGTGTTTAATTCAGTTGCTGTTGTTAAGAACTGGATTATTACTATGATGATAAGTGGATCACTTCATTACATGCAATTTTGGGCTATATAATCTATATGGTGATTAAATCCTGTGTTTGAATCCCCACAACTAGTTTCTTAACTCCTCTAAGGCTTAATTTCCTCATTTGTAAAAATAATACCTACCTGATAAAATTGTTTTGAACATTTAAATGATAATGCATGTAAAGCATTTTGTTCAGTGCCTGACACAAGGTACATTGGCTTATTCTATGATGATTACCTTGCATTGGATCAGTGTTCTCTTTAAATGTTCTCTACTGCGTGTGTGTCTGTGTGTGCTCGCCTGTGTGCATGTGCAGGTGTATATGCCAATTAGAATAAGATAAAATGTTTTAATCTTTAGAGACACAATAAAAACAGTTACTCTGCTTTATAACACTTTCCTAGGTAAGAAAGTCCTAATGTACTAAGAGATTATTTCTTTTTTGTTTTGTTTTTGTTATTTATTTACTAAATCATTATTAAGAGTCTTCTAAACATTATTTTAGAAAGGAAAGAATTAGGCCCTCTCCAGGTAGCTTAATAGGGTAGAATGTCATCCCAATACACCAAGCTTGTGGGTTCACTCCCTAGTTAGGGCATATACAAGAAGCAACCAATGAATGTATAGGTAGTGGAACAGCAGATTGATATTTCTACCTCTCTTTCTCTTCCTTACCCTCTCAAATCAATAAACAAGAAATTAAAAAAGAAAAGAAATAATTCATGGGAAATGTTTGGGAAATCTATTTGGTTAATAGGTTTCTTTTTAAAATATATAATTTTGTTGATTTTTTTTTCTTTTTTAGAGAAAGAGAGGAAGGAGAGGGAGAGAGAAAGAGAGATATGATGTGAGAGCAGAACATCAATTGGCTGCTGCCTGTACATCCCCTACTGGGGCTGGAGCCTGCAACCCAGGCATATCCTGACCGAGGATTGAACCAGCAACCGTTTGGTGCATGGGATGATGCCTAACCAGCTAAGCCATACCTGCCAGGGCAATATTAAGTAGGTTCTTAGTACTGTTTTACAATAAAACCATCTTTTGTTTTTTTTCTCAGTAAAATTCCTGCCTTCCTAAATGTAGTGGATATTGCTGGTCTTGTAAAAGGAGCTCACAATGGACAAGGCCTGGGAAATGCCTTTTTATCTCATATTAGTGCCTGTGATGGAATCTTTCATCTAACACGTAAGTACAGTTGCTTATATACTTGATTGATTTCATTATGATCAATGTTTTCTTTCCATTATTGCTCAAATAAAATTAGAAATGACTGTTTAATAGGAGATTTGCTTTACTTCACAGTATGAATTGTGTATTCATCTGTTAATTGTGACTCTAATGTTATTTAGTATAATCTCCATATGAGAGTGCTTATTCCATAGCAAGTATATGATGTATTGATATTATATTCTAATTTAATATTATCCCCTGTTTTGGATTAGATTCATTGAGAAGTTTTTATGTGGAAGTAATTTTATTAATTATAGAGGCATTTTAAAATTTTCTTAACTTGTCAAACTTTTATTCATTCTTGCTTTTCCATGTGCTGAGAAGGCGGAATTGATAAGAGGAGGGGATTCCATTATTTCAGAGGAGAAAAGGGTGCCAGGTTATTAATTAGAGATGAGAAGATTAAGGAGAGAGATATATAAAGATGAGACAAAACAGGTAGAACTATGTGTTGGCTTGTGTTCTTTTGATCACTAAAGTGAGCTAAATGCATATATTAAGTAAACCTCTGACAGAATAGAAAGGTTTAGGTTAAGACTCAAGTTAAGGCTGCACGTTAAATAATAGTATTATAATGAGAAAATTAATGCTAACAAAGAAGACAAATTAGAGGTAAGGGCCAGCTGTGGTCTGGTTTAGTGTTTTTGTTTGTTACTGGTCTTTGACTATATACCTATAGCAGTTGAAAATGAACATCTAGAAATAGATATGTCATTTGACTAATTTTTTTGTCATTTGGATTTAATAAAATTGTGCTAGTTTTTAGAAAAAAATTCACTTGCCTAGTAATTCTTTTTATTGTATTTAACAAAAGCCCTCCATTAGTAGTTTGAGAAGCACATCTGGATAGCTTCCCCTTGGATAAAGGAATGGAAACATCTTATGGAAGGGTTGTGATACAGGCAAAGAATAAGGTTATGGGTGGGGTGGAGATGGTGGAAATTTTGTTATATAATGTACATTGATGAGAGCCTCTGATTTTCTGACAGATTGGTTTTTTTCATTGGTTCTGGTGACCCATATGAGAGTTTCAAAGAGAGGGTGGGTTTCTGGATTGGGCTATTGGAATTATTTTTTATGTTATTTACTGAGATATTAAATATAGAAGAAGAGAGAGTTGGGAGAGAGTTGGTTAGTTCAGTTTGGACAGTTTTTTTTGAATTTGTATACCTAGGAGATGTCTAAAAGGAAGTATGATTGATAGGGCAGGTGTGACAGGAATATGAGGGCAAGGGAACTGAAGGTTTGGGTCTGAGCATGATTAAACTGACAGGTAGAGTAGAACTTAACACAGGGTAGGAGTGAAAATAGGAGAGGACTGAAAGGTGGAAGGCTCATTGATCTGATTTCCTGATGAGCTTCAAGAACAGATATGGATATAAAGGGGGTATGTGGTTAGAGATGGATATTTGACTTAAATTGTCAAGAGCTGGAGCAATTTAGGATGATGTTAAGATCCTGATAATGGCCTGAAACCATCAATAAATGTAACCAAATCTTTTGTTTTATTGTCTTTTGTATAATATTTATCTGACTTGTTTTCCTAACTCTCAGGGGGGAAATGAATTTGTTTAGGATTATACATACTTTATTGTATTTCAGTTAGGCTAAAGGTATTGTTAACCCTATCAGACCTGAGGCCCTGAACCTAACTGTCCCCTATACCTGGGCTCCTGAGCATTAAAGAGAAAAAAAATCAACATGATATAGAAAAATGTTAGTTACGTGCAAAAGTACCGAAAATTAGGTACAGCAGTATAGCAGCAGATTCGGAAATTATTGAAAAATCGGTACAGTGGTCTGGAAAAATATTGCTAAGAAAGGAACAAAATAGATCCAGAGACAGAGAAGCATGGAACAGACTGGTGAATCTCAGAGGGAAGGCATGGGTGGAGAGAGATTAACCAAAGAAGTTATGCAGACTAGAGGTCCAGTGCACCAATTTGTGCATAGGCGGACTTCCTTGGCCTGGCCGGTGATGGGTGCCGCGGGAGGTTGGCCGGCTGGAGGGGGAGGGGCCACAGGAGATTGGTCAGCCAAGGGGAGGGGCCACAGAGGTTGACCAGCCAGGGGAAGGGACCATGGGAGGTTGGCTGGCCACCTCGATTGGAGTCATCAGGGTGGCTGGTCAGAGGGAGGGACCGCGGGAAGTTGGCTGGCCATGGGAGGTTGGTTGTGGGAGTGCACTGACCACCAGGGGCAGCTCCTGTGTTGAGCGTTTGCTTCCTGGTGGTCAGTGCGCATCATAGTGACCCGTCGACCAGTTGTTCGGTCCTTCATCACTTAGCCTTTTATATATAAAATATGCATAGCCCATGGACATAGACAGATAATAGTATTGTGAAGGCCTGAGTGGGAATGTGTGCAGGGTAGAGAGGGTCAATGGGGGACAAAAAGGGAATATCTGTAATACTTTCAACAATAAAGATACATTAAAAGAAAGAAAATAAAAATCTGTGATTGCAATATAAAAAAATATCATCAATATGGGAAAAAAGAGTCTGTGGTTGGTCTGCGGCAAATTGGGAAAAGACAAGTTGTAAGAACAACCAATGCACATTCCCAGAAATAACAACTAAGCAAGACAAGTACTCCCCTGGTACAATTCCTGAGTGTTCAGACAGAGTATACAGTTGTCCAGTATCCATTCTCTCCTTTCTAGGTAACAGAATTCCTAACTGAACATATGGCAATCACAATATTAATGTCTTCAATATTTATTTTTTGAATAAATTTAGATAGGTTATACATTGGAAAAGATAAAACATTTACATAGTTACAAAAGAAAATTGATACAATATTGGAGTACCCGTTGTGAAATCTTGTTCCTACCCACATTTTGATTCCTCTGTTTTGCTTTAATATTTTCACTTACTTGTTGAAAATATTTTTATCAGTCTTTTCCTTAGATATCTATCTTATGTACTTTTATTCTTAGAAAGTTTTTATCCTCCACACAATCAGGTAAATATTCAAAACTATTTAAATTTATTTTTCTATATTTTTTATTGAGATATAAATAGTAAAGTGCATAAACTCACAAATCTGAAGCATACAGCTGGATGCATTTGTACACATGTGTACATTTGTGTAAATCACCGTATAGATCAAGATAGAGAACATTTCTGCCACTCTTCTCAATCAGCCCCCACTCAGGGTAATCACTATTCTGGTTTATATTGTCATTGATTAGTTTTTCTTATTGTTGAACTTCATATAAATGTAATCACATGTTCTGTATTCTTTTGTGCACTCCTCATTTCAACATAATGACAAGAATCATCCCTATTGTGTATACTGATAATTTATATTTTGTAAAACTAGAAATTTAGATTTTCATTTTATGGCTAATATACAGGATTATGCTGCTTAGTTAACAGAGTTGATGTTCTAGTTGATGTTCTTAGTTGAATGAGAAGAAGTTTGGGGCAAAAAGAACAGCCAAGAGGTTCTTATAGCATTTTGTGGAGGAAATAATGAGGGCTGGATTTTGTAAAAATGTCTGTAGCAGTCAAAGGGAAAAACAAATTTGAGAGTCAGTGTAAAGAAGGAATAGGCTTTTCTTAACCTACCTAATAAAAGAGTAATATGCAAATCAACCGTCACTCTGCTCCACAAGCCACACCCACAAGCCAATCAGAGCGAGTGTGCAAATAAACCCAAACAAGATGGCAACGGCCACAGAGAACAAGAGGGAGGTGTGTGTGTGTGGCGGGGGCAGGGGGAAAAGAGAGGGGGGGAAGAATTAAAATGCTTAGTGTACATTGTTTTTCAGAGAATATCTGCTGTGCATAATAGTAGCCTGTGAGGCGTATCAGGAGAAATTTCTGAAGAGACGGATGCTGTATAATGATTTTAAATAATTATGCTATAGTTTTGTTCTTTTGTTGCCATCAAATATTTATTGAGCACTTATTATGTGCTAGGTGTGCTAATTGCTTTATGAGAGGAATTTTACTTAATTCTCAGAAGAATTTTACTTAATTCTCAGAAGTGGGTAGAGAGAGGTTAGGAAATTTGTCCAAGATTACACAACTGGTAAATGGTATAGTCAGGAGTAGTATCATTCACGTAAATCTAACCCCCAAAAGCTGCATTGTTAGCTTTTGTACCAGTGCTGACCAACAGAAATTTAATGTGAGCCATAAATGTGAGTTTTATGTGTAATTTAAATATTTCTGATAGTTATAGATATTTTTTAAAAAGTGAAAAGGGGTAAAATGAATTTGAAAAAAGTAAAAACTAAAGGGGTGAAATGAATTTTACCTCACCCCCCGCCGTCACCCACCCCTGGCTCCCCATTCGCCCCTGGGTGATGGGACCCTGATGCCTGCGGGAAGGGACTGAGAGGTGGTCAGTGTGCCTCATAGTGACTGATCGAGTGATCGTTCTGCTATTAGGGTCAATTTGCATATTGCCCATATTTATTATATAGATACTAATTTTTTTAATATGCACAATGCAAAGTCACCTAAACAAAATTCCTTTGCTGATTTGTCACAGCAAAGGGAAACGATTGCCAGTCATTCCAGCACTTAGTTGTTTGAATATAATCAGTAGCCATCTACTTGATATCAAAAACTGTTCCCTTATAATAGTTTGAATTATATGCAGTTAGGGTACAAAAACTTGTGCTTTAGAAAAAAATGAGTATCATTCTATAGTGCATATAAAATTATAATTTAATGTGTTTGCACCCCTTTCCTTCATATCTTATGAGTACACAGTTTTGTTTTTTATCAGATTTCACTCTATCTTTTAATTATAAATGGCCAGATGTTGTTACTTAAAAAAATATTCATTATATATAAAAATTTCTTAATGATTTAAGGTTATTATGAACAAATTGGAAATAATTCAGATGTTCAAGTAAAATTTCATGTTTGTCCCTTGTTCCCAGTCTCCAGAAGTAATTGCATTTCTTTTTTTAAAAATCAGAAAGGATATATGGTTTTTTTCTTCTACTGATTATATGGAAGAAGTTAGTTGCTATTTGAATTTACTTTTCAATGTTTATTTTCCTTAGAAAAAAGAGTCTACTTTATTAAATAGAGCATTTCAGTTTTTGGGATAACTGCTAATGGTACTGTTCGATTTTGATGTCATTTCTTTTTGTTTTGGAAGATCTATCTAGTCTTATAATTCTTAGAAAATACTTGTCTTCTCCTGAGCCCCCCAATATGATTTTAAGTTATTCATTGGTTTTACTTATATCTCAGCCTTCACCTTTCTTAAACTGGGCATACAAGTTTTTACCCATAGAGAGCTAAGATAACTATGTAGATTATTTCTGTGCAGATGGTCAGAATTTTTGGCCAGGAAAAATAAAAATCCTTCTTCCTTTTCCTTTGTTATTAATGACAGATGCATTTTCATTCTGTTTTATATTACTGTCCCTTTGTATCTCTTTGAATTTAAATATCTAAATTGCTTAGCCTTAGAGCTTTAATGTAAGATTCCAGTGAGTTCCTTTAGTTTTTTATATTTGCTAAAAAGAGATGAAGGTAGCACTGATGGAAGAAATAGGTTTTAAGTTGCCTTTCTAGTTTATATGGAATTGGAGCCCTCCAGGCACCACAACTTTATTGAACTGCTAAATGAGAAGGTAAAAAATGCCTTCATTTAATTGCCACCCCCTCTTAGGTTAAGTTGGGTGTTTATATGTTTTGTAAATCACCTTTAATTACCACAAACATAAATTACTGTTTTCAAGTGCCCACCTCCCCCCCCTCTGATAAGCACAGTCGTTTAAAAGTTTAAAATGAGTCACACATTTTTGCATAGACACAAATTGCCAATATAAAACTGTCTTTGATTGTATCCTAAAATAATGGAGTTTTTTTTCGTTGGATCCTGTAATTTTCTTTTTCAACAGTATTTATTAATTTAATCTAGTATTGGATTGCAGTAAACAATCTGACTAAAAAGCATATGTTTTCTTTGTTTCTTTGGTACAAATTCAATGGATTAAGTAATTATGCAGTGGTTCTTGTCTACATATACAATGCATTCTAATAACCAATTCTGTTTACTGTGGAAAATATTGTAGCAGTAGGAAACCCTTCCTCCTACTTTGTATTGTAATATTGTATGAAGCTATTTACAGTTTAATTGCTTGAATATATCCTCATATTCATAGTGGTCTTATATCTACTTTAGGTACATGAGGCATTCTCATTTTTTCTTGAATGTCTTTTCTGACATGTTTTTGAGAGCTTGTGTCCTGTCCTCTTTGCTCAAAATAGCAACTATACGGATTCTTTTTAAAACTCTTCTCTCACTAATGAGTTGAAATTACTCAGGGATGTGAGGGCAACTTCTAAGGTCCTGGAGAGTCTCTTGATCTTTAAGCATCGAATTTTTGAACCGTATTTTTCTTAGTTGTCAAAACACTGTCATTATGTTAAGTTAAAAAATGTAAGTATTGAGACTGATTTGGTTTTGAAAAACCAATGCATTCATTGTTACATTTAACTTGCATGAATGAAATCAGATGAGCACTTGTGTTTTATTACATGAGCCTTTAATTTCCTCAAACTTGTCCTTTTGCAAATTTTACAGACACCCTTAAACCATCCTTTGTATCTTGGACACAATTTTCATACATCAGTGACTTATAATTTTGAGCCTGTGGTTTGGTAGTGTAACTTGCCAGCTCAGGCATTTGAAGAAAAAGTGGGGCTTATTCTAAGGGCTACAGGCTGTGTAGCAGAATTGGTCCTTTAGAACCTTAAGTTTCCTCTCCTCTGCATTGGTGAAGTCAAGGTGTCCATTCAGAATTCCCAGACTGGCTCTGAGTATGGAATTTGCTTGTTTGATCTGTGATATACTCTTCCTGGTCTACCTTCTCCACTCCAAATCTGTCTTTGCTGTCCTTGCTCCCTCTGTGGGAGGAAGAAGGAGCCTGCCTGGCTGACCTGGACTTGACTGACTCTTACCATAATACCTAAACAAACCCATTGTGCCACCAGACCTTTAGATATTTTGTACTTTACATAGCTCAGGGGAAGATAGTTTTGTTTCTCTTCCCTTGAACCTGAGATGAAAGGGACAACAGTATCTACCTTCTCTTAAGGCCATTTGGTCTTTTTCTATTTCATACCAGGTTGTCAGATGGATAGAAGAACTGAAACTATGGGTTATACATTAATTTATAGCTTTCTGGGAATGTCGGAATATGTTTTTACTGTATTTGCCAGCGTATAAGATGATTTTTTGGCCCTGAAAAATACGTATTTGCCGGCATATAAGACGACTGGGCGTATAAGAAGACCCCCTAACATTTCCACTAAAAATACAGAGTTTGTTATATATTCGCCGTATAAGACTACCCCCCACTTGGAGGCATATTTTTCAGGACCAAAAAATCGTCTTATACGCCGGCAAATACGGTAGTTATTTTGTCATGATAGACTAGTGGCCCTGTGCACAAAATTTGTGCACGGGGATGGGAGGGGGGTGTTCCTCAGCCCAGCTTGCACCCTCTTCAATCTGGAACCCCCTCAGGGGATGTCTGACTGCTGGTTTGGGTCCGATCCCATAGGGACATCCTTCTCGCAATCCAGGACCACTGGTTCATAACTGCTCACCTGCCTGCCTGCCTGATTGCTCCTACACTCTGACTGCCGGCCTGATCAATCCCAACTGTTCCACCACCCCTCTCAACCCCCCTCATCCCCGCTTTCTGGTCTGATCACTCCTAACTGCCTGCCCCTGTTGAACTGATTGCGCCCAACTGCCTTCCCTGCCAGCCTGCTCACCCCCAACTGCCATCCCCTGCCAGCCTGATCACCCCTAACCATCTCTGCCTCGCCCCACCACCATGGCTTTGTCCAGAAGGTCTCCTGGAAGGTCTCCCAGTCTAATTAGCATATTACCCTTTTATTAATATAGATAATTCTCAAGTGAATGACTTTATTATATGTCCTTTTGCATTTATTGTATTATTTCTTAAACAATAAGTTGAGCCAAAGGATACTTATTTTACCATATATTTAACTTTTGCTGGACATTGCCATGTTGATTTTCAAAAGGAATTCTTGAATTTGATTTTAGTAGAATTACCATATCCTGTTTAAGCAACTATAAATGTAAATTATACAGTATATATTGGGAATAAAGTGTATATAAATCAGTCAAATAAGACTTCCTCATAATTATTTACCCTATGGAGAGTAAGGGAAGAGCTGGGTGACCTGCATAGGGAACCAGCTGGAGATGCCCAAAGAGTGAGACTTATTTCCAAAGCCTATCTAGCTAGGCGGTTGTTGGGAGAGAATTAGAGCAGTCTGAATGCCCTGGAATTCATTAGGGTGATGGTTTGTATGTGGTCTGCTGTACTCGGCAGGATTTTGCAGTTGATCTCCGAGTTAAGTTTGATGTAAATTATGACCAGGCTATAATTTTAATCCTTCTCTGTGATAATTTCTTTCTGTTCTTTTTTGTCAGCATCTCTTTGCTAACTTTGTGATTAATGGATGAGAATTTAAAAGTTTGCTTCATTTGATTTGAGAGGCTTAGGAGACTGGCCTATTTTACTTGTAAACAGAAGGTTTGTAGTGAGTATATGCATCAAAGGATTATTATGTTATAAACACCACTATTATTTCCACTAAATGACTTGGGTAACATTTTACTAGGGAATCTAAAAAAGGCAACAGAGTTAATGTTATTTCATATAGTATACTTATACCTGGTATCTGTGAAAATATATACACTTTTATGTATTATATTTCCATATTCGTTTTGATAACTTTTCTATACCAGCTAAAGGCAGAATAATAGCCAACCTTTACTGGACTGATGGTGCTATCCACTGACAGTTGGTGAAAGGAACTGTTTTGCCTATTTTTCCTTTTCTTTTCCTTTACATAATATTAATAACAAATACTATTACCAGAAGATTTATTTATTGAGGATTAATACGTTATAGGCAGTATATTAAAGAATCTGTTACCTCATTTAATCTTTCACAATATTTACATGAAATATAAATTACTAATCCTGTTTTTCATACTAGAAAAACAATTAGGGAGGTTAAGTATCTTGCTAAAGTTAGTAAATGACAGTTCTTGGAGTTGAATCCGGGTACTTTGATCTATAGTCCTTCCTTTTAAAACCACTATCCAATATGTTGGGTGTATTTTTAGTTAATTGATTATAAAATTCATAGTCCCATGTTTTATTTTGTTTTTAATTTTTACCTAAGGATATATTTTATTTATTTTATAGAGAGGAAAGGAGAGACAGAAAAAGAGGAAGAGAAACATCAATGTGAGAGGGAAATATTGATTGGTTGCCTTCTGTTTGTACCCTGACCAGGGATCAACCCACAACTTGGGTATGTAACCTGACTGGGAATTGGACCCACAGCCTTTTGGTGTATGGGATGATGTTACAATCAACTGAGCCACCCCACCCAGGGCCATGGTCTCATGTTTTACTAGGTGTACCAGTTAATAATGCGGATTTTGTAATTAAAGAAAACCCAATAATTTCAAGAGAAACATCAAAAGTGCTTTATTCAAAGTAATGTCTATCGCTAGCTATACATTTCCCCCATCTTTCCGGTAATTTGTGGATATCGTCCCAATAGAACTTTTCTTGTTTTGAGGCAAACCATTCAGAGACCCAATTTTCCACTTCTTTTATGTTTTGAAGTGCTGCTCAGAAAGTGTGTGTGCCATCGATCGATCGGAACAAGTGGTAATTGAAGGAGCAAGGTCTGGTGAATATAGCCGGTGGGTTATTACTTCCCAGGCAAGATCTTTTAACGTGTCTTTAACTGGTTTTGAAGTGTGTGGTGGTGTGTTATCATGAAGCAAAATTACTTTGCCATGTCTTCTGGCACATTCTGGTCGTTTCACGATAAAAGTATGGATCAAAGTGATTATTTGTTGTCAGTAGTAATCATTATTAATGGTTTCACCTGGTTTTAGAAGGTCATAATATACCACACTTTCCTGATCCCACCAAATGCATTGTCTTCTTTGAAGCGATTTGGCCTTGCAGTTGATGTTGATGATTGACCTGAACCAACCCATTATTCTATGTGTTTGGGATTCTCAAAATAAAATCACTTTTCATTGCCAGTCAAAAAACACTTCCTTTCGTGCCATTGAAGCAACATTTTACTGACTTTTTGGTTTCCCATTTGTCTTTTCTTCAGTTGATGTGGCACCCATTTTTCTTCCTTTAAAATCTTTCCCATTGCTTGTAAATGATCGGAAATGGTTTGCTGAACAACGTTTAATCTTTTTGCAAGTTGTTTTTGAGTTTGACACACATCTTGATCCAATAATGCTTGTAATTGTTGGTCTTCAAACTTTTTCGGTTGACCTGGACATTCTTTGTCTTTCACATCAAAATCATCACCATTAAAGTGTATAAACCAGCATTCACAAGTATCTTGAGATGAAGCATGTTCACCATAAGCTTTCCGAAGTATTCAGCAGCACTTTTCTTCAAAATAAATGATTTATAACTTCCGCAAATGCTTTTTTTGGCGCACAAAATTCGACATTTTTAAGTGTAAAAATATCTATGATGTTAACATCTTCAGAAAATTTGACATATGAAGTTTTGAAGTTTGTTGTCAATACAACAAAATAGCATACATATCAAATCGCATACCGTATTTGCCGGCGTATAAGACGATTTTTTTGGCCCTGAAAAATATGCCTCCAAGTGGGGGGTAGTCTTATACGGCGAGTATATAACAAACTCTGTATTTTGAGTGGAAATGTTAGGGGGTCGTCTTATACGCCCAGTCGTCTTATACGCCGGCAAATACGGTGTGTATATATATATATATATATATATCAACATATGTGTAACTCCATCTATTGAAAAAAATCTGCATTATTAACTGGTACACCTAGTAAGTATTTAGCTGCCTTTACCTTAGAACATAATTACTTCATAGTCTCTTTTTTACCTAAAATATCATGCTAATTACTTTGTGTATTAGCACTTCTTGGGATACAAAGGGAGAGATCACATTAAGTTAGAGAAGTTATTTTTTTTTTGGTTGTTAAAAATAGATGTTGTGTTGCCGAAACCGGTTTGGCTCAGTGGTAGAGCGTCGGTCTGCGGACTGAAAGGTCCCGGGTTCGATTCCGGTCGGGGGCATGTACATTGGTTACGGGCATATCCCCAATGGGGGGTGTGCAGGAGGCAGCTGGTCGATGTTTCTCTCTCATTGACGTTTCTAGCTCTCTATCTCTCTCCCTTCCTCTCTGTAAAATATCAATAAAATATATATTTAAAAAAAATAGATGTTGTGTAGGTTTCTTTGAAAGGAACCTATGTATTGTAAAGGAACTATAACTTACTTTAGAAAATGGGTGCTTTCTCTTCATTAGCATCACTATGTCAGGTTTTTATCTAGAATTTTTAAAATTTTATTTAAATATTACAGGAGTTGTTTGTTGTTGTTGTTGTTTTGTTTTTTTGTTTTTTTGGGGTTTTTTTTGTTTTTTGTTTTTGTTTTTTACCAAACAAGGATTCCATTGAAATACGTTGCTGACTTAGGCTTTTTGCCCTCTCTTGGTTATGTGGGTTGGATACAAAAAAATTGGGATTCTATTGATGTTTTCCTAGGATAAAGTTGGCATGATGAGTTGGTTCATTAATATCCTCCACAGGTAATTAGTAATACTTTTTTAATCATAATAAATTCATAGATTTATACACTTTTTATGTTCCAGTTCATTGCAGTTATCTTCCTTACTGATGTTCAAGTTGTTTCATTTTTGACTGAGGAAGCCTCTTAAGTTGGCTTCTGTACTTTAATAGTACACTAGTTAGTGATATTTGATAGCTTTGTGCTATCTGGTATGATGTGAAGGATATTCCTGGGTTAGCATTTCTGTATCCTGTCCTAGATCTGGAAATAGCCAGATGTTCAAAGAATTCTGGTTCCCTTTTCTAATTGCTATAGCCTTTCTTACTCATCTCTCTTTATAGCCCCCTAGAGAAATAATTTTAAAAAAATGCAACTTATCTTTATGTAGGCTAATATAAATTGATATTTACCATATTAGAAATTAAAACTAAGATTATAAAATATTATTTTCAATGTATTTAAAATAGCATGATAAATCCATTATATATGTGTTAATAATATAATTTTTTCTTGGAAAATAGTTATATTTTTAAAAACAAAGATATTTAATAAGAATTATAGTATTGTTTTATATTTTGTAAATCTCTAATGCCTGGCATAATAGAAGGTAGCTGGATTATCATAGTTGGTTGTTCATTTAATATTTTGCAGTTGTCTTTTTTAGTTGTGGTATATAAAGAAAATCTGGCTTCACACAGATACATGGTTGGAAAAAGGAAGAATATTTTAATAACCTTTTAAAAAACTATGAATATTGTGTGATACTACATAAAAACTTGACAAATAGAAGTTTCTTAAAAGTTAATGGAATGTAGGATTTGCATCTACTAGTATAGCAATGTACATTTTGAACTGTTACCATTAAATCCATTGGTCTCTTTTGAACTTTGAATGTCTCTTCTTACCCCTGTATGAATTTAATTATTTGGAAAATACTGATTCTCACTCAGAGAGTGAAGCAGATTTTCTAAGTCTTGACACATTTCATTATGCAATATTATAAAGTCACATCTTTTATCACCACAGATCTTATAAGAAAAATCTTTAAGTATTGGGAAGCTATCAGGTTCCTGATGGCAGATACAAGTTTTCCAAAATTCAAGTTTTTAATAAGCTTGAATTTTATCATCCTATATAATAAAAGCCTAATATGCAAATCGACTGAATGGCAGAATTACCAGTAGAACGACCAGTCACTATGACGCGCACTGACCAGGAGTAGATGTTCAATGTGGGAGCTGCCCCCAGCCCGCAAGCCCCAGGCTAGCCAGTGGACCCCCCCCCCCATGATTGCCCAGTCGGTTGCCCCAACTGGCACCAGGGGTGGGGGGGAGGTGGCGGGTAAGTGGGGGGTGGGGCCAGCCGGCAAGTGGCCCCAATCACCTCCTGCAGAGAGAGGTGACCAGCAGCGGGGCACAGGGCTGGCGAGTGGGCGGCGCCAGGCCAGCCAAAGCAGGTGCCAGCAGGGGGGCCCCACCAGTCGCTCCACAGATTGGCCCTGATTGCTAGCCAGGCCTAGGAACCCTACCCATGCATGAATTTCATGCATTGGCCTCTAAACTTTTTATTTAAATATAGTTTACAATAAAATGGCTGTCAGATAATGAAGATAAAATAACTGGTTTAAATATTGGTCATTCTTTCAAGTAGAAATGGTGTTCCACAAAAAGAGTGGCTAGTTCACCTTTCAGTTCAAATGCTTTTCTTTAGAACCATCATATGCAGAAGTGTTACTTCTGTCTCCTTGCCCAGCTTATTAAAAGATCTGTACCCTAAGGTTGAGAATTAATAAAATTAATTATGTTTTGACCTTGCAGACCCATCAGGGGTCCATGGACCATACTCTGAGAACTTCTGCTCTAAATTCTTTGAAAATGCTAACCAGTTTTTGTTAGTCTTTATAAATCTACCTTCTTTCTCGTCTCATTAATACAATCTGGATATCTTTAAGTTCTACTATAACAGGTAAATGAAAATAATTTGTTATTTAACTTTACCATTTTTGTTTTATAAGGACTGTATACAGAATTTCACTGCAAATGTTCAGAGCCTTCAGCTACATGGTCATTTGGAAAGACTAAATAATAGGTATTGCGTGATTTGAGTACCTTGCTTACAAGTAAACATTTGGCTAGAGTGTGTAAATAAATTGAATGTTACATACAGAGGTGGGTGGGCAAGAGTAGGTTTATAGTTCATATGGAAAATAATACAATAATTAATAAGTAATAGAACAGTAAACTCTTGTGTATTCACATATATGTAACTGCAAGCCTACTTTAGCCCACCCCTGTATATACCTCAGAATTAGACAGTTGTAATGTGAGTTTTAGAGATAATTTAATATTTCGTAGATATAATTCAATATTCCTTAGTTGTAGCAATATGACTATAAGGGAAGTTATAGAGTTCACTTGCTAACGCATTTTTCCTCATTATTTAGTGGCTTAAGTGTACCCTTCTTCATCCTAAGTTGCTGTTTGAGCTAGAATAGTTAACATTATTTTAGACAAATAAGGGTTCCTTGTGTATAGGAATAGTTGGGAGTGAGGAGTGGGAAGAATCCTTGAACCGTTATGTATTCCTAATCCAAGTTTTTCTCTGTGATTGGTGCATTAGAGTAGGGTGTGAGGGAGTGATGGTCTATGTCTCAAACTGTTGAAATTTTATTTCAATTCTGACTTTGCATTATTCTCTTTTAAAAACAACATAAAAAATACATTGTAGTGCTTTATTAAAAATTTAGATTGAGCCCTGGCCTCCTGTACTTGGTTTGCAGATTAGATCCCTGGCCAAGGTCAGGACATGTGTAGGAGCCAAGCCATTGATGTGTCTCTTTCACACTGATATGTCTGTCTGTCTTTTTCTATTTACCCCTCTCTTCCTCTCTTCCACTCTCTAAAAATCAATGGAAAAAATATCGTAGGGAGAGAATTAACAAAAAATTAAAAATTAAGATTGAGGTGGTAATTGTGGTGGGGAGTGCAAGTCATTTTGGCTATTTGTTTCATTTATTTGCATCAATGAGAAAACACCTCTAACACTGCTGATTGATAAGACCTAAAGAACTTGGGGGTTTCTTTGTTTGCTTTTATGGGGATATTTTTTTCTCCAGCACTGAATCACAATATCCAGATGTCAATTAATAATGATAGATATTTTTATAAATTTTTGGAACTATTTTAACCTAAATTATAAAGCTATGAAATACATTGGTAATATCAATACCTTTTCTCTTATAAACATTTTTAGCCCAGTATTAATCCTAGTTTGTCTGATATAGCTTCTCTTTTTTAATGTAAAGAATAGTATATTTTTCTATATAAGATGTGCTTTAGCTATTCAAAGATCAAAACAGATATTCTGACAAGACATTATAAAATGTTTATTATGAAAATTTTAAGAGCTTCTCTTCAGTATTTTCTTTTTATAAACCACCTGTTGTCTCAAGTGCATAGTGTATACATTTGAACAAAGTGCTCATCACTTGTCAGCCGTCAGTGGCAGCATAGAAATTACTTGTGGTACTTGCTTTGCAAGAAGTTCTTTTGTATTTGTGACATCAGCTTTGTTTTATACAATTAAAGTGTTACACGCTAGAATAATCTAAATTGCAACCACTAAATGGAAACGTAGTTCTTCTTGCCTTGAACTGAATTTGTTTACTGATTATATGCAGCTATTGACTACTATTTAACATGACAGTTCCATAAAAATTTTCTTTTCATAGCAAATAAGGAGGTGGTTATATTATTAAAGGTTTTTCTTAATTTTAAAATTTGCCTTTAATAAATATTACATTAAGAGATAAAATGTAGAAAACCCTGTGTATGTGTAAAATCCTTCAATTATACGATTTGATTTTCAAATGAAGTAAATGCTCTTAATATGATACATTCATGATCACTTTAATAGTATTGTTCTAATTTTTAAATTCCCAGTTAAAAGCATTTTGCATTCATTTTTATTCATTTTCTTCTGTTAAAAAAGTATAACTGATTAAGACTTAAGATTGATATTAGAATAAATATTTAGACTGTTAGATAACTTCTTTTATGCTTATGGTAACATTAACTCTGCATGGCAATCTGGGTTAGAGAATTTTATCAATGTATTTTAAGGAATCTGAGTATTTTCTCTGTGGTGTCTTGTTAATAATTCTGTTGTAGTTTATTTAACTAAGTTAATAACAATATATTGGCATTATTTCAATTAACAAGTTTCTTCTTGAGATAAATTAAATGTATATATATATATATTGATTTTTTTTAAAGAGTAGGAGAGAGAGGGTTAGAAACATCGATGAGAGAGAAACATCGATCAGCTGCCTCCTACACATCCTTAACAGGGGAGGTGCCGGCAACCAAGGTATATGCCCTTGATCAGATTCGAACCTGGGACCCTTCAGTCCGCAGGCTGATGCTCTATCCACTCAGGCAAACCAATTAGGGCAAGATAAATTTTTTAGTGAACCTATTTCAGAACTAATAGAATAAATTCACTCACCTAAAGCAAATTTATCTTGTGCTTTGTAAAAAGCTTTAGGAATGTCACTATTTGCTATTTATTTTAATAATAAGTGAAAGGTTTAAATAAATAAATAAACAAATAAATAAATAATTTCTCCAAAGATATATTAAAAAAATAAGTGAAAGGTAAAGTATAATGTAAATACATTTTCTAAGATAATCAGTTGTATATCTCTGCAATATAATTGGCTTGCTACACTTTGATAGTTGTTTTAAACACAAAATCTACATGAGTCCTGTGAGTCAAAAGCAGAAAACTGACAAATAAGACTTTTTTTGTTCTTTTCAGATACAATCTAAATGGGAACTTTATATTTGCAGTTTCTTTTTCACTGCTTGGTTGTTCTGATGTAAGTGATATAATATAGTGGACATTAGTATATAAGTAAATGACTAGATGAGTCATAAGATGGAACATCTGCCTCAGAAAGTCTTTCAGACATCATAAGTTATGTTGTTTAAGTCTCTAATCAGTGCATCTGTCCCTGATACTTGAGTTGGTGCAAGGATAGTTTTCTATTTTAGATTAGTTTCTATATGAAGACCGCATACTGAAAAAAACTTTTCATGCATGCAACTAAAAAATTTATGCCTGTGATATCTGAATTTAAAAATTTAGTTTAAAAAAATATATTTTTATTGATTTTTTTTACATAGAGGAAAAGAGAGATAGTTAGAAACATGGATAAGAGAGAAACATTGATCAGCTACTTCCTACACACCTCCTACTGGGGATGTGCCCACATCCAAGGTACATGCCCTTGTCAAATCATGTAAATCATGTAAATATTTGGGCACAGAGACAGTAGCAGATACAGGGGTCCTGAAGCCTAGAAGTTACTAAATCAAAGGATGCATGCATTTTAAAAGCTTTTGCTACTTGTTAGTAAGCTGCCTCCTTAACAACATGTTATTAACATTTATTCTTCAGGCTTTAAGCATTTATTGTGAATACCTCTGAAATACTTTTACTATTTTATATTTGTATATTTTCTCAAATTGCCAGGATCAAATTATATATGCCTGAATTCTAGTATAACTTGGAATTTCATACTTTAATATTCTGTCAGGGTTACTCTAATAGAAGAGAGACTGCCTGAACTTTTGTGTTCAGAGTATTGGTGACTTAGAATATCTTAGAAGCAGCGTTAGTGTCTTTAGGAAAGAGATTTTAGCCATTATACTACATTCTGCCATCTTACCTGAGGAATAACACATTTACTAGAGGTGCTTTCTTTTAGATTGCTGTCCCAATTTGAGGTCAAGTACTGTGGTAACTACACTTTTGCTATATTGAAGAAACAGATCATACACACACACACACACACACACACACACACACACACACACAGAGTCATACTCTGATTATATGGCTGAATTTCTGATGCTGGACTTAAAAGCTGAGTAGTCTAGTCCAGTTGAGTTATTTATATGTTCCCTAGGCGGCTAAACTCAGTAGTTTATTATTATTAGCTTATTGTTAGGAACAGGTTTCTTGTACACTTTGAGAGTGAAGGGGAAGCTAAAAGTAAACAATAAAGAAGTAGCAAGATATTTTCTTTCATTAAGCTTTCTCAATAAATGAATCTTTTCCCATAAATTGTAGTTTAGATATCAGTCCAGAATGTTTCAGGAACATGGAGTTTTTGAATTATAGCCATCAGTACTATCTAATAATTGATAACAAACATTTATTAAATGCCTATAATTTTGGATATAAAGCCCTAAGGACTGGGTTAGTAAAATGCATAATATATCTGTCCTTTAAAAGTTTACAGTCAAATGGGAGAATCAAAGACTAATGATGGAATTCATAACTCAGAATGAGGTGAATCTGCTTTGTATTCTAAGGGGTATGTTATTTTAGAAAGTTTATTGTGATATTACCACCAATATAAATGTCCATATAACCTTTATTATTGTCAGGCCATCCTATATGAGTCTCTGTCTGTTTTACTGATAGTTGAGCACAAATATTTATAGGCTTCATAATTATTGATAGTGAAGAATTTTTAAGTATTCCTAAGTTAAGACAGATTGCCCATGAAAGAGCCTTATAGGTCAACAAAGATATTTACTTGAATATCCAGCATGTGGGCATGATATTTGGAATATTTAATAAACTTTGGAATATTTGGAATATTTAATAAACTGAACTCAGATTTTATGAAAAATGCTCATGTATAACTATTTTGAGAAGAGTCTTTATTTAAACTCAATAGCCAGCATTTTTTCACTTTGATGTCAAATTGTAGCCATTAAATTGTTCTTTGAGTAAGAATTAGTGAGAATTTCACTAGTAAGTATTTTTGTTTTTGTTTGTTTGTTTTTCTGATACCCTTGGTTGTACTTTTAGCGCCCCCCCGCCTCAAATCTGAGTAAAATAAACTGTTAAATAACAGAATTTCAACAAAGTAAAATTTAAGGGCTAATTGGCTTTATTCAACAATTCATGAATCAGGCAGCATCCCATCTAACAAATAGTAAGGGGCTCCACCACACTGTAGAAAAGGAAATGTTTTAAAGGTAGAAAGGGGACAGAAAAAAAAAGAAGTTATTAGCAAAGAATCTATCGTTTCAGGCAAGGTTGCCCTCCTAGAGAACAGAAGCAGCCTATTGGGCTGTATGCTGACCAGGTAATTCCATGTTGACTGGGTAAGATCCAATTCCTGGGAGGCTGAAACTTGGCTAAGTTTAAGTCTTAAATCTTGGTTTGCTAATAGGGTGACTCCATTTTGGGCCTGTTGTCTGATATTATTTACAGTTAAAACTAGACGCTGCATGAATATATATAATCTTTCTTATTCTTTTAACTTGAGCAATATCTTTGGTTTAAATTTAAGTTAGATAGCTCAGATTATAAACTAAATGAATCCAAAATAAGGCAGGTAAGCTTAATGTTATGGTTTCTTCCTTAATCCACACTTCTATACTTCCTGGTGGAAGTAGAAATTTTGAAAGTAAGGGGATATTTCCAAGGAGGAAAGTTTAATGTTGCTATTCTTTGAAATAATTGTTAAATTGCTTATTATTTCTAAAAAAAAATTTGAAATAGTTTTCAAAAGTCAGGAGTTTATCTAGTTTGTACCAGTTTTGTGGAACTGACTCCACAACATAAAATAATTTGCTCTCCTCTCTTTTTGTAATTAGACATTTAAACCAAACATAAAGATTAGGTTAAAAATATTAGGCAGAAAATAAAATATATATGTGTTTGGAAATATAGTTACTTTTTAGTTTTATATTAAGACAATTTAAATTAGTTGGCACTATTTATGCAGAAAGTAATAACAGTTTGAGCATATGAAGTGTGTGTATGTATGTCTATGTCTATAATTTTGTCTTAAGGAAGTAGAATAAGTATTAAATTTTTTTGGTCATGAAATGATTAATTTTAGATCTTATTTTTTCCAGAGACTGAGGCTGTGTAACTGCTGCTTGTTTATAATACTCCTTTGTGGAGGGAGATGAATTCATAAATTAAAATTGGCTTCGTTCAGCAGTCATTAACTATATGAAGACACTAGGTGGTCTCATTTAGAAAGCCATGTATATTTCCATGGTCTATTTTATATTTGAGGTTATGCAAAAATAGTTAATATTTATGTTCTGATGTTTTTAAAAATTATCATCTGCTTTGGATTGATTTAGTGATTTATAGATTGTAGTTGTCCTGTTTTACCAGTGTTTTGTTTATTCTTAAAGTTAGTTTAGCTCTTCATTGGGAGCTATGTTTTGATTTGATTAGTAATATGTCACTAAACATCTGTAAGAAATATGGAAATAAGTACCTATATTTTGTTTTTATATAATTCTGAAAATTATTTATTTAATGAATTATTGCACATATTTCAGTTTTCAAGTATGAAAGGGTTTGTATAAAAACTTAAGTGTGTTTATTAGCAGTTTGAAAGTACAGCTTTTCTTATGATTAAACTCAATATTTTAAAGAAAAAAGGTAGTATATTTTGAAACCTTTGGAGAATTGGTTGAATTGGAGAAAAGCCAATGACTTTTTGTAAATTAAGATTTTTGTTTTAAGATTTGCCTTTTTCTCTTAACTGATATTAATTTCCTGAGGACTTGTTATTTTCTGATTAAGCATGTCAGGGGTTGCCCAAAATTTAAACGATCAAAATGTACTTGATTTATTAAACTGAGTTTATCAAAAGTCTCTTGCCATTTGCTTATGGTTTCTGGCTATTGCAAGCAGAGAATAATATTGCACTTAAATTAGATTTATGCTGACTTTCAAGAAACATTATTTGTTCCAAGCAGTCTAAGAAGTGCAAAGATTCATGTCAATATTCAGAAATCATATTTTCCTTGAACAGAAGGTTGTGATAAAATGGTACATGGTGTGTTTTCATTGCCTGTTGAAAGACTTTCATGCAGTTAAAATAAGCATTTTGATGGTGGTTGAATTAAGAGTTTTTTGTCAGTCTCTTCTCATCATGGATGATTAGACTAAAATGTCTGCTTGTCTTGACTTGAGATCACCACAGCTTCAGATAACATGCTTTGTGATTGAAGGTCGAAATATTTTGAATTCTAATAGGCTGCCAGATGAATTGCTTGAAATAGACTGTAAAATTTCAAGGCTTCCTTTTCCATCTGCTGTGAAAAGAACCATTGGGAATGGTTGAGCTTGATGATCATAGAATTACTGGATGGTGATTCTAAAACCCTCAAAGGGAAGTTGCTATGGAGATCTAGTTCCAAACTGTGAAATGATTCACCTTTGAAAGGCTGCAGGGTCTGAGAAGCTGAACACATCATTGTTCAGGTGGTCATTGGTTAGGAAATTGCTAGTGCCTGTGTAATCAGCACTCCTGTGGTAGTTAACGATCTAAAAAGGTTTGTTCTGAATGATGTGGGACAACAGCAATGTGCATAAGATGGCTTCGCTCAATCATGGTTTGCTCAGCCTGGTGCTTGTAAAAATACAGTGAACTAAAGAGCACAAAAATGAACTGCTTCATTGAGGAAATTTTTTGAAAAACTAAATTTTGCATTGATGAGTTTGATATCTGAAAGTGGTTCCTTTTGAAAATAAAGTTGTTATAAAAACATGCTTTGTTTTCTTTGTTTTAATCCCCTCCCCTTTTTGTGATAAGAAGCTCTTTAAGCTCTTTATCTCTCTAAGTCTAGGGTCTTACCTTGGTGAAATGTTCAGTTTTTAATATCTTAAGTAATATATCTTAAGCAGGAGTTTAGAAAAGCTCCAAAATCATAGGGAAAGAAATCTAGGAAAATTCCTAAAGCATTAGGAGTAGCATGTTCGCCTTCTAGGAATTGTTCCCCTCAAATTTTCATTATTCAGTGTTTGTGACATCAGATATTTGAAATTGGTATTTTAAAAATAGTTTTCCTTCTATTTTTACTAACTTGATTATCACCTTTCACTTTTTTCCCCCTCTAGAAACCTGAGACTAGAATAATTTGAAATGAATTGATAGCAAATCATTGTAAATTCTTCTCCCACATTAAGATTTCAAAATAGGTGAAATTCAACCTTAATTTCTTAAAAGACTATAATGTTGAACTTTAGTAATCAAGTATGAAACCTTATCATAGATAATTTTAAATATCAAGTTTTTCTAGATAATGGAGTTTTCTCCACACATTTTATTGTTGTTTTTAATCCTCACCCTAGGATATTTTTTGCATTTATTTTTAGAGAGAGTAAAAAGAAGGGAGGGATAGAGGGAGGAAAGGAGGAATATTAATGTGAGAGAGAGACATGCAGTAAAGTCATCCATTTTAAATAAGAATTGTATGAATTTCTTTTATAGTTATGTGTCCACTATCACAATCGATAAATACAATGTTTTAAGCATCCTAATATGCTTCTTCATATTCTCTTGTAGTTGATCCCCTCCCTCAACTTGGTCCTCTGGCAACCCTAACCTGCTTTTTATCATTTATAGCTTTGTCATTTAAAAAATTTCATACAACCGAACCGGGTTTGGCCTAGTGGATAGAGCGTCAGCCTGCGGACTGAAAGATCCCGGGTTCAATTCCGGTCAAGGGCATGTACCTTGGTTTCGGGCACATCCCCAGTAGAGGGTGTGCAAGAGGCAGCTGATCGATGATTATCTCTCATCGATGTTTCTAACTCTCTATCTCTCTCTCTGACTCTCTGTAAAAAAATCAGTAAAATAAATAAATAAATAAATAATTTCATACAGCATCATGTAGTATATAGTCTTTTATGTTTGACTTTTTTAAACGTCTAGCATAATGTTTTTGTAATTCATTTATATTGTGTGTATTAATATTTTGTCCCTATTGCCTTGTAGCCTTTAATAGTATGGATTTATTATAATTTGCTTATCCATTTGTTAGTTGATGGACATTTGAATTTCAAGTTTCCAGTTCACTTATGAATAGTTGTGTAAAGTCTCTGTGTGAATATGTTTCTTTTTCTTTTTTTATTATTATTTTTAAAAAATATATATTTTATTGATTTTTTTACAGAGAGGAAGAGAGAGGGATAGAGAGCTAGAAACATCGATGAGAGATAAACATTTATCAGCTGCCTCTTGCACACTTCCCACTGGGGATGTGCCCGCAACCCAGGTACATGCCCTTAACCGGAATTGAACCTGGAACATTTTGGTCCGCAGGCTGATGCCCTATCCACTGAGCCACTCGGCTCACCCGGGGCACAAGGCCCCCTGGGACACTCGGCTCACCCGGGGCACTCGGCCCCCTGGGACACACGGCTCACCCGGGATCCCCTTCCCCTTTGGGGGGGTACGGCTCACCCGGGGCACATGGCCCCCTGGGACACTCGGCTCACCCGGGGCACTCGGCCCCCTGGAACACTCGGCTCACCCGGGGCACGCGGCCCCCTGGGACACTCGGCTCACCCGGGGCACACGGCCCCTCTAGGGTGTTGGGGTCGCATATTGGAGGCGCTGCGCTAGCTCCTTGCTAGCATGGCGGGCAGGCTGGGACAGCCGCAGTTGGGCTGAGATGGTTGCAGGCGGGGGGACCACCTTCAAAGGTGTCTCGTTCGGTGTGGGAGCGGAGCAGCTGCAGACATGGAAGCTAAGTTCTGAGGTCGCCCACTCCCTGAGCCCAAGGCGTGGTGAGCTCTGTTCTTGGTGGATTTCCTTTATTCTCGGTGGCAGTGGCGGGTGGCGGTGCCAGGTGCAATATTGACGGTCGCTCCTGTGGTTCAATTACCACTGTAGTTTTAAAGTTCACATGGCGGTGGTGGTGAGAGCTTCGGCTTGGCCATGTGGCATCGGAGGATGGGCTCGCCTGGGTGGGTAATGGAAGGCACCGTGCCATTTCCTCACCAGCGCCCTCCATTTCCCTCCCAGCATGATGGGTGTGCTGGGAAGATTGTGGGTGGGCTGTGATGGCTGCATGGGGAGAGTCCGCCCTCAATGGTGTCCTCTTTGTTGCGGATGTGAAGCTGATGTGGATGCAGAGGCTAATTTCTGAAGCCACACTCTCTATGAGCCCGGTGTGTAGTGAGCTCTGATTTCGGTGGATTCCCATTCTTGGGGGCGGCTGTGGGTGCGGCAGCGATGGTAGCTCCTGTGGCTCAATTTCCCCTGTAGTTTTAAAATCCGCATGGTGGTAGTGTCTGATGCTTTGGCCTGGCCATGTGGCAGCGGAGAGAGGATTCTCCGGGTCTGCCAATGGAAGGCACAGCGCGAGTGAAGGCCTGGCAGAGCAGGCCGCAGGCGGTGGCGGAGAGTCCCCGCGATGTCTTAGTCTTTCAGACTTAGTGGAACGCTTCCCCTGAGCCAGGACAAGCAGCACCACCACAAATATTGGCCAGCTCAGTGCTGCCCCTCTACAGGTGACAATAGGGGCATCCTCACCTCGGTAGGCCTTTGCTCTTGGAGGTCTTAACCAGTGGAAGGCAGCACGGTACAGAACTGCCCCACCTTCTCAGTCCTCCGCTGCATATTACTTTTTTATTAGATAAGATTTGGAACAGAGTAAAAATACCTGTTAAATTTTATGTTTAAAACTTTTGAGGAACCTGTTTACTTTGTTTACTGAGAAGTATCAACTTTTCATGCTAATACCTCATAATACTGGGGGCATTTAAAACATCTCATTATTGAATTAAAACAGTATAATTCTCATGAAATTTCAAAACTAGAGCCATAATAAAAATGTTTCCTCTTCATCAAATATGTGAAGTTTATTGTTCATGAAAGTGAAACTGATCTGTTACTTTGTGGGATTATCAGACTTAAAGCAGAGTGATATTAGAGCCTCATAGTGCTCTATGTTGTTTTTAGTGAAAATTTTAAGAGCGCCTACATGAAAAAAGGCAGAATACAAATCTAAAACTTCATTAAATGCCATGTTTTACAGGTTTTATATTATACTATTTATCTTTAAATAGTTTTTTGTTTATTTGGTTAAATGAAGTTCTGTTCTCCAAATGAAAAAAATTTTTTTCAAGTTAAAAAAAAAGTCTTCTGGTATCTGTATTTTTTATTAGCTTTCTAAGTAGGCACCTATATTTTTGTTTAGAGGTAATAGTGATTTACTTTATATGTATTAGTGATATAATTGGTCATCATCTTCTGTTGTTTTTTTTCTAGAAGTACTTCTCTTCTTTTTCTACTTTGTTCTATTTATACTACTACTTCTTAGTTCAGGCTGTTATGCATTATCACTGACCTTAGTAATACATTCTTGCTGGGGCTCTCTTTCTGCTGATCATTGTAATCCTGGGATCACCTGCATCAGACACATTTTGTTTAAAATACAGAATTCTAAGCAGTACCCTAGTGATCCAGAATCATAGAAATGGCTGTATCATCTGTACTCTGGGAGATTTTTAAAAATCTCTCTTTTAATCTCTCCAGTTTCTTCCTTCAAGAGTAGTGGTTCTCAACCATTCTTATGCCCCACGTGACTATGTCCAATCATTTGGATCCCTTATTTATAGAGGGGGGAAACAATGCATATTTTTCACAAAGCAGAAAATAATTGTGTACATTTTGTTAAATTTTCTACTTATTTTTTTTAATAACATTGCAGTGTTATTTAGAAATATATGTTTTTGCTATGGTTTTAAAATATGCACAAATAAAAATCTACCAGTAGCTGAACATTGTAGTGAATATTATATTTTGTATTATGCTGGTTCTAAGCCATAAGATAATGGATACATTAGGATTCAATTATTAAGTAAGAAGCATTCCCTTCATAGCCTGGTATGAGGCAAGAAGAGGGAGATATTGCTAGTATTTCAGAGGACCACATTTTTGGCATATCACTTTTACTGGTGACATAGACATTGAGAAATTAGATGTATCACTGCTTGTGTGTGAGTCATGGCATTTGATTATGTTACTGCCGTTTATAAAACATTCATGCCTTCCTTGGGAATTCCATTTTCTGGCTAGTCCTCACTGCTTTTCATTGTCAAGCTTTAGTATGTTTTTCAGTGCTTTCTTTTCTGTTCTAAATTTTCCTCAGATGGATTTGTTCTTTGTGCTCTGAATGTACCTTATGCATGTAACCCTTGTCTTTGCTGTACCTCTAGCTAGTAAGTATTATTCTCTAAGGTCCATGTCCTCTGTGATCTTACTCCCTTACTCAACCCTTCTGCTCTTTCTTCTCTATCCTTGAGATCAGGAGCTCTTTTTTGTACGTAACATTTCATGTAGCCATGATTTAGTTACATGTGCTTGTCTTATTTCTCCAGCTAGACTATAAGCTCCTTGAAGGTGTGAGCAATATTATGTAATTTCATCTTTCCCAGATACTGAAGTATGCTTTTCTACATTGTATTCAATAAAAGAAGGGTGTCAGTTTCATTGCTAGAAATTTTTTTCCAGCTTTAGAGTAAACTGGTTTAAATTGCGATCTAGCAAATTTTTTATCCTACTTTATTTTTTTGCCTAAGAGAATATACAAGGTGCAATTGGTTGTGTTTTTATTGTCTTCATCCAAATCTGAGGATTAAGCAGTAAGATTTTAGGTAAATAAAAATAAAAATCTTGTGTTTTAATGTTTTACATTAATGCTAGGTTTCTATGTGTTTTTTCTGTATGCTAGTCACACAATGCAGATTTACCTATGACTATACATGTAAAATACATTTATCATTACATTTTAATTTGTTTTTATTACTATGACTTCAGTGTTATATTATCTCCAATATTATTAATACTTTTATTTAGGGTTAAAACTTACCTAGCAAAATAATTTATGATGTGTATACTATTGTGTTTGATATATTTGGATGAATTCTTGTAGGTAAAAAAGTATATGTTGGGAAGGAAATCTTGTTTAAGAAATGAACTGTACTATTTAAAATAGAAGACTGAGAGCTCTTTTTAATATTGCAGCTGAGTTAAACGAATAATCTTTCCACCATTACTAAGAAGTGCATGTAGTTAAAAATACATTTATACATATTATTTTTTTAAAAACCTAGTTAACTTTAAAATATGTAAGTTTTCTTGTCGTTTAGGGTTCTGTGAAGCTGATCATCAAGAGGGTTGCAAATCATTGGTGGTTTCTATTTTCAGATTTCCACATCCCGGAGTAATTTGCTTTAATTTCACCCAATTTAACCTATACTTCACACCATCACCATTCAGCTTTAATAGCTATGTTCTATGCATAAGAAAAGCAGATAAATGTCCACAATTAGGCTGCAAATGATTACAACTAGTTAGGGCTTTATGAAGACAAAACTTAAAGGACTATGGCGCCAAACAAAGCCACAAAAGACGGCTGAAAATGCTGTCTCCAGAAGTCAAGTCTACCATGGCATTTGATTTATCACTTTTGTAGTTGATTTTACTTATTTTAATATATTGGCAGGTGTGCCTACTCAGAAATATTCTAAAGAATATTAGTTGTCTTTTGTTAATGTATTTTTAGTTTTTAATTTATATGCTTTCTTAAATTTCAGCATAGATAACCAAATTTAATATCTTAAAAAATGGTAACATATTTGTTTGGAAATTAAGCATAGTTGTTTTGAAATGTACTAGCATTTATATACCTTCTCAAAGCATTTGTGAAATTAAGATTTCTCTGAAATGTTTGTCTATGTTGAATAGTCCTATCAGACATTTGATGGAAGAATAATTTTACAATTCTGTATAGAATTTTATTTCTGAATGGAGTCTTAGCATGCAAAATATATGCCTATAGAGTATTATGCAAAGTTATGTGCACACATATAAAAGATTCTGAAATTGTTTTCATCCTACTTATGTGTTATGTTTTTCTTCCATATGTAAGTTCTTATTGATTGTTAATGACAGCATTATTTTAATGTATAAAGAATTTGGTTATGCTATAAGGCTTTTAAAAAGCCAAACTTTTTATTTTAATATAAAAGCGTTTCTTCTTCCTATAAAATAAAATTTGTTCTTTTTGTTAACATATTTTCATATTTAATAAATTAAAATTTTGGATCTCATCTCCAAGGTTTTGACATAAATCCTTCCTTATTTTTTAGTGACTAAATCAAGGTTTCAGCTTACAGTTTAGATTTTAGTACTTAATCATTTTGTTAAATATTCTTTCAGAAATTCTATATAGATAAGAATAACAATACTGATGGATAATAATTTTATTTTACAATTTGTGCGCACCCAGAATTATTCTTGTAATTGAAATACTCCCCATTTTATAAATGTAATGTTTACTGTTTCATTATATGAGGGAGGGGTAACATTTATTTAAAACATGTATTCATTTTAGATAATCTTTATTTCTTAAATAATAATCAAATACCGTATTTGCCGGTGTATAAGATGATTTTTTGGCCCTGAAAAATATGCCTCCAAGTGGGGGGTAGTCTTATACGGCGAGTATATAACAAACTCTGTATTTTTAGTGGAAATTTTAGTGGGTTGTCTTATACGCCCAGTCGTTTTATACGCCGGCAAATACGTATTTTTCAGGGCCAAAAAATTGTCTTATACGCCGGCAAATACGGTAATTAAGTAATGTCCCTTTAGTTTATTGTTGCTTACAAGCCAAAGTAAATGTAGATTAAAAACCCAAGCAATTGTAGTTTTTATACACATGTAACAAGCTCACATGTGTATGTGTGCATATAGTTGCTGACTTTAAAATTAATGTTTAAAAATTAATAGCTTATTGCCTTTGCTTATTAAACCAATGTATGAGGGAAAGTGTACTGAAACTTATGTTTAACATATCTTTATTTTAAATAAATTAGTTAATTGTCTAGCCTACAAAGTAGACCAATATAGCCATGGCAAGACAATATAGCCACACAGTTTCACAGTTGTATTAAACTAGTTTCATATGCTATATCATAAAACTTTCAGTCCAATCAGCAACTAAATTTAAATACTGCAAATTGTAGCAGCAAAACAATAATTCTGCTGATTAGCCCCTTTCCATTTCTTGTAAGTGAACTGTTTATGCTGTTGAGTACCTTTTGAAAAAAGAAAAAGCCAAAACAGCCTTGATTAGTCAAGGAGTAATTGGATGACTTGATTTTAGCAAGAGAATGAATTGGTTGATGATAGCCTGTAACTAAGTGTAGTGGTTCTGTTCAGATGAATACATAACATACAGTCATCAGATCTTGACAGGTATAACATATGAGCATCGCTAAAATCTGGTGGTGGGGGAGATAGGATGGAGATGGAGAGTAGGAAGTTTGCCATGAAGTCTTTTACTGGAAAATTTGAGATGAATATTAAAGGAATTAAATTTTTTTCATGTATATATATATTTTCACATTGGGGAATGATATGGAGATTTGCCTCACTGTTATGATTGTAGCCCCTATGTTTTGTGCTCTAAAGATGAAAGAGGTTTAGGATTTTTTAACTTTCTGCAAGGGGATCATTGATATTATATCCTTTCACTCTTGTTGAAGATTATGGTTCATTAGTAGAGCCATGTGAGAAAGCCTAGAAGTATTAATTATGTTCATCTTTAATTATTTAAAGTCTTGATTAGTCAGAAACTTTTGTATGCTGGATTCTTGTTTATGATTTCCTGATTATTTTTAAAACTTTATCTGAGTTTATATTAAGTGTGGCATCAAACAAAAATTTTTTTTTAATCAATAATAAACTCAAGTTGTCACACCCCCACCCACCCCCACCCCGAAGTATGTATATTACAACAGCCTCCCCTCCTCTGCTATAATATGCTACATGGGTTCTAAAGCTTCAGCTGTATAAAATAAGAGGTAACTGTATTGCTAAATGAAACAAGAGGTGAACCTGCATCACTAGCTGTTGGGGATTAGGGGTGTGGCAAGGTGCATGCCTAGCCAAATCCTTTCTGGGACTGGCTTTGGCACCACCTGGTGGTGATTGTTTGTTCAGGCTTAACTATTTATGGTGATGACTAGATCTTGAAGACTAGTTAGGTAATTGGTACCTATTCTGTTGAGCCAGTTAGAGTGAGTTGGGTTGGAAGACTGCTGGGCATGCAGTGACTTATCTAACACAGTCTGCTCCCAAAGATGTAGTTACTTGCCTGTTCTTGATCTCTCTAGGACTTACCCTTCCTTCCATTTTCTGCTCTTTTTATTTTTTATTTTAGAAATGTAGATTATTGTATTTAAGAGTGTAATTATTTTGTGAAGCATGTTATCTGGTTTAGGACATCTATCTGCACAGAACTTTTCATTTGGACTCAAGAATATGATTCCTATTGTGCAATGTGGATTTAGTTAAACCATCATTTTCCTATTGTAACACCAGATGTTGTAGGTGGCTTTTCCCTTTTCCATCCTTCTGTCCACTCTGCCTGCCTCAGTACAAGGTAAAAAGTCATAATTATTGGTATTATGGATAAAACTATAAAATAGTTACCGTATTTGCCGGCGTATAAGACGACCCTTTGGCCCTGAAAAATATGCCTCCAAGTGGGGGGTAGTCTTATACGGCGAGTATATAACAAACTGTATTTTTAGTGGAAATGTTAGGGGGTCGTCTTATACGCCCAGTCGTCTTATACGCCGGCAAATACGTATTTTTCAGGGCCAAAAAATCGTCTTATACGCCGGCAAATACGGTATTTAAAAATTAATAGATAACAATTTAATTGTTTAATACCTGTCATATGTTACTTTTTTAAGCATTTAAACATGAGTTTCACACTTTAGTGGACCCAAGTGTACTTATCACAGCATCAGTATACTTAAATGTGGAATTAAAATATTTAACCGAAACCGGTTTGGCTCAGTGGTAGAGCGTCGGCCTGCGAACTGAAAGGTCCCGGGTTCGATTCCGGTCAAGGGCATGTACATTGGTTGCGGGCACATTCCCCGGTAGGGGGTGTGCAAGAGGCAGCTGGTCAATGTTCCTCTCTCATCGACGTTTCTAGCTCTCTATCTCTCTCCCTTCCTCTCTGTAAAATATCAATAAAATATATATATTTTAAAATATTTATACTTACCTTAAAAACCTGTACATGAATCTTAATCTAAATTTTAAATGGCATTTATACATCAATGTTCCAGTTTGAAGCCTTCCCATCACATTGTACTGAATACTGACACTCTCTTTGCTCTCCTTCATCCTGGATTTACTTTTTTGTACTTATTATGTGCTGATCTGTTTCGCCTTTTATTTTAAAATATATTTTATTGATATTTTACAGAAAGGAAGGGAGAGAGATAGAGAGCTAGAAACGTCGATGAGAGAGAAACATCGACCAGCTGCCTCTTGCACACCCCCTACCGGGGATGTGCCCGCAACCAATGTACATGCCCTTGACTGGAATCGAACCTGGGACCTTTCAGTCCACAGACCGACGCTTTACCATTGAGCCAAACCGGTCTTGGCTCTGTTTCGCCTTTTAGATTATAAACAGCTTTGAAGGAAGAAATTAATATTTCAGCTTTTTCTCATCTCTGAAATTCCCTTTCCAGCTCCTGCCCAACTCTCTTTGTGATTAACATTCAGTAAACACTTGTTAAATATGTCACATAAATAAATGTGTGTCTTAAGCTATTATACACCTCCAATTACATGACTGACCATATTTCATTTCTTTTCTATTTGATATAATTCTTCCTGTCTACTAGAAAAATAAATCTTTGTAAAGATTTTCTTTAATTTTTTTTTTTTAGATTTGACCTAACTTTTGATTTTATTTCTAAACTTGTACCCAATAATCAACTGCTTTGTTTGTGATCATCATTATCTCTCCAATCTTTTAGATCTTGTACATAAGTGAGCAAGAGCAAGATCACAAGAGCGCCTCTCTGAAAAATCTACATAAAAATTTTATAATCACCCTTCAGTGTTAGAACCTTTCCATCTGTTGATATCTGCGCATTGGAACCTATGGCAGCATCTTTTGGTTGCTACCTTTGTATTTTAGTGCACACCAGTGCTTCTCACCTGTGGCTTAGGGAAGTCTGGAGACATTTTTGGTTTTCTCAGCTGGGGAAGGGGTGCCTGTATGCACATGCCCACGTGTGTTACTGGCATCTAGTTTGTAGAGGCCAGGGATGCTGTTAAAAATACTACAGTACAGCCGAAACCAGTTTGGCTCAGTGGATAGAGCGTCGGCCTGTGGACTGAAGGGTCATGGGTCCGATTCCAGTCAGGGGCACATACCCAGTTGGGGGTGTGCAGGAGGCAGCTGATTAATGTTTCTCTCTCATCAATGTTTCTAAATCTCTATCTCTCTCCCTTCCTCTCTGTAAAAAAATCAATAAAATATATTTTTTAAAAAATATTACAGTACACAGGTCAACACCCCCCAAACTCCCCACAGCAAAGTATTAATCTGGCCCAAAATGTTAGTAGTGTCAAGGTTGACAAGTCCTAGTATATGTCTTGTCTTTAGGTTTTCATATATAATCATAGTTAACAATTTGGGTGCTTACTGTGAGCCAGGCACCATCCTAAAATGTTTACATATATTATCACTTTCGATCTTCAAAACCATCTATGAGGTAGGTATTATTGTCTATATTTTACAGACAAGAAAACTAAGCCACAGAGAAACTCAGTCATTATACAATTAATGAATCAAACAGTCTGAAATTCAAATTTGAACCAAATAGTCTGATTCAGTCTATGCCTTTGATATATTTACACTTCCATCCTGCCTGGAATGTTCTCTTAACTCTGCTTCCCTTTGCTAATATCTGCTCAGAAAGATCTCATCTATATTTAAACTTTGCTTTCTTAAGTCTGATTCATGCTGATCCTTTGTCTTGGTTTTTCTTGTATGTCTTAATTATAGTATACTAGAGACCCAGTCCATGAAATTCGTGAACTCATGGAGGTCCCTCAGCCAGACCTGTGCCCTCTCGCAGTCCAGGAGCCCTTAGGGGATGTCTGGGAGTCTTCAGGGGATGCCCATGGGGAGTGGGCCTAGCCAGCAGTCAGGTATCCTTAGCACTGCCACAGAGACAGGAGAGGCTCCTGCCACCAGGGAAGGGAGTGGGCAAAAATATAGTGACCGTTGAATATGAAGAACTTTCAGAGCTTAGTGGTCAGTACAAGAATTTGACTTGAGCTGAATATTTGTGGAAGTTGAGGGTAGGGCAAGGCCACTTTACAGAGTGTATTTTATATTGGCGAAGACTAATTATTTTAGAAGTCAACAAAAGCAGCTAGCTTAAATTGGAAGTTGAGCAGAAAATCAAGTATTCAAAATATCGTTGATTAATTTGCCATTTATGCATTTAAAGTATCTATTATATAGAATAAGAAGTGAAAATCTTGTTGAGAGATGAATGTCGGTTCTCATTAAGGTGCTTCTTTTCTGCCTCTTCTGAAAGGGTACATATTTTGCAGCAACTAAAAATATGAAACCCTTGAGCAACTAAAATTAAGTACAGGTGCTGACTTTGGGTTATAATTCATAACTTTTGATTGACTTTAAGGATTCCTTAATAGTGTGGATGTCTAATTTTCTACAATATGAGTATAATATTATTATTAAGCAGAGCTTTCTAGTGTTTTATATTTTTACTAGTAAAATAATTTTATTGTCTAATGTTGTAATTTTTTGCTTCTAATTCATTATGTAGTGTCAGTAATAACCAAAATATTTTTTTGCTTGCTATTACACTAATATAAGCTCTAATTATAACATTTTTATGTCTTTATACCTATATCTTTCTTTTCTTTGTTGATCTCATCTTTTCTACTTAAAGTTTTGTTTTTGCATATTACTTTCAACTTACATGATGGCTTGAAAGTAGGAGAAAATAATAAACAAACATTTTTAAGTTTTCTCTGAACCTGACTGACCCACTTTATTATCTCTCTCAAACTAAATATCTATTTCTCTTAAGCTTGGGAATGGTTTTTTACTTCTAAACATTGCTTGATTGCTTCTATATATGTTAACTATTTTGTGTGAATGTCCTGCATGAATCATAATTTCTTTAATTTTAGTTTGGTTTCTTAAAGTCAGCCACAAGTACATTTTGTTTTATTAAACTTTCTGAAATCCTTGGTTTATTTATTATTTTTATTGATTTCAGAGAGGAAGGGAGAGGGGAAAGAGATAGAAACATCAATGATGAGAGAATCATTGATTGGCTTCCTCCTGCATGCCCCCTACTGGGGATCAAACCTACAACCTAGGCATCACTGGGAATCGAACCATGACTTCCTGGTTCATAGGTTGATGCTCAATCACTGAGCCATGCTGGCCGGCTTGATCAATTTTTGAATATGTCATGGGATGGTATGAAGAACTTTCCCCTTGGTCAGGATTTAGTTTTAAAGCTTTTTCCTATATGAGAGAAGAGGAGGGGAAAGCTCTGGAAGAGAAGTAGAGCAAAAAAGCAAATCTTTAGACTACCCATAATTCTATTTTCTATCCTGAAGCATTAAACAATTAGCCTGTGGCATAGACTGGATTATTTTAGGTTTTTTTCCTATATCTCAAATAATAGGTTTTCCTCTGGAAAATGAAGGTTAAAGACTTTAAAGGCTACTTTTGATTGATTTGTTGTTGTAAATAAGTATAACCCACCAAGTCTAGTTATGCTACTCCATTTATGCTAGTGCATCAAGTAATTAGCAGTTTACATTACTAGACCAATTATTTCCATTTTTATATGTTTACAAAATATTTTATTTTTCCAGAGGCCTATAAATATATCCACTTAAAGTAATTAACATTTGATGGATACAACCCTTTTCATTTGCTTTAAATTCTAAAAGCTTAGAAACTTAAGCCTACATCCTTTTTAGCAGAATTTTGTTAGTAGAATGATTTATTAGTTCTTTTATGTGTTCCTGGATATTTTTAAGAAAGCAAATTGATTTTTGAAGTAAATATAATAAATTGAGGTCCCCTTCTCTCACTTTCTAATTTAAGAAAACTATTTAAAACTACACATTTCATCTAATATAAAGATTTTTAAAAATTATACAAGTTTGAGGTCCAGTTATGAATTAAGTTCTGGTTTTGCTCAAATCACTTTTACTGTTAAGATGAGAAGGGGCTTTATTTAGAATAAGACTAGAGTTTTAAAGTGCATTTGTAAATCTGTACTTAAAGAGTATTTCTAAATCCAAGCATTTGGAATGTACAATAAACAGCTTTAACTCTCTTTAAACTACTCTTTCCCCCAGACAATAAAGAATTTTTGTCATGTCATTTATGGAAAGTAAATAGGAACTGGCATGTCCCCATGCTATGAATAAAGCTATAGATTCTAAGTGAATTACCAATGCAAGTTTAGCTCTTTTCTGTCTCTTTAACATTGTTCTGACACAAGATAGGACTTTGAAGAATGAATTAGAAATTTGAAAAGAAAGATTTTTTAGCAGTATATCTTTATTTTCTAACACTTATTTAAAATTTTATCTTTTACTGGTTTAGAAATGTGGCGTTATTTTGGTAGTATTCTGGATTTGAATATAGATGTTCAAAACATTGATTATTTGCCACATAAGACAAGCTGGAAAGAATGTGAAATCATGTAGCATACAGGATGTTTTGGTGCCATGAATAAGATTCAATCTTTCTTCATCTTCTTTAACCTATACTATTGTTTTCTATATTTATTGTTAAACCTATATTTAAAGTTCTTGCTAGTGAATATTGTTCTCATTTTTTTTCCTGGATTAAATTTGTTTACCCAATCAAGATTGTCCAATCATTGAGATCAAGGTCTAACTGTTTTGATATATTTTTAATCCTCACCTGAAAATATTCTTTTCCATTGCTTTTCAAAGAGTGGAAGAGAGGGAATGAAAGGGGGATAGAAAGAGAAACATTGATGTGAGAGAGAGTGGTTGCCTCCCAAATACACCCCAGTCAGGTCTGGGGAGGGCACCTGCAACCCAGGTACATGCCCTTGACTGGGAATCGAACCTGTGATCCTTCTGTGTTCAGACTGACACTCTAACCACTTAGTAACACTGGCCAGGACTTGATTTTTGTTTTTAATTCTCATAAGACTTAGCATATTGTTAGGTATATAAGCAAACTTTCTTTAAGTAGGAAACTTATACTTAGCAAGGCATATTGTGGTTTGCATATGTGTTAAGGGATGGCAGTTTGTGCATTGGTGTATATACCAAGGAATTCCTTATCTCTGCATTGTATAGTGGTAGAGAATAGGAAAACATAATTATAATATTATTAATTAAACATAAATCCATCTTGACCTCATATCTTCTTATTTCCACCAAGACTCTATAGACACGCTATTTGGAATATCAAAGTTTCCATGACAGGTGGTTTATGAAGTATTGCTCTGGAACCTGTACACTTAAATATATCATGTATTTTAAAACTATTTCTATTTCTAGCTGGGGATATTTTCTTTCTAAGACAGCCTAAATTTAAGTAGCACAGCAGTTAACTAAAGTCCTGAATTTCCAAAGTATATTTTTATTTCTAAAGTTCTTTGCAGTTAGATTTAGCATCTTAAACAAAGTATAGATTTATCCTTCTTACTTATATCTTTATGACATAAGATAGGTTTTGAATGAATAAGTAAATTGATCAATCTTCAATTAACATATAATAATTGAAAATAGCTAACTCATTTCTGCCACATCATACCAAGAAATAAATATGCAGAATCTCAATACATATGAATAGTCAAATGTGTCTCACCACAAGATTAGCTTAAACATTCACTTAGTGAATGGATTTTTATAAACTAGAGGCCTGTTGCAGGAAGATTCCTGCAAGCGTAGGGCTTCCTTGGGTCTATTCCTGCAAGAATAGGCTTCCTGTGGCCTGAGCGAAGTAGAGAAGGGAGCTTTCCTCCCTTCTCCACTGCCTCACTCCCTCCTGTCTCTGCTGCCTCGCTCCCTTCTCTGCCACTTTGCTCCCTTCTGCAGTGCTTGGCTTCCTACTACACTGTCTTCAGTCATCTCTCTGCACCTGTGTACACAAATTAGCCACCATCTTTGTTGGGTTGATTTGCATACTTGCTCCTGATTGACTGGTTGACATAGCGGAGGGACAGTCAGTTAAAAAGATTTTTTGACTCATTTTATCTATTACTTCAAAGTATACTAAAGCTACTCGGGGGTTATGGGTTATATGTTAATGAGTATATAATAAAGGGATAAGAGAAGAGATTTAAGGGAGATATCAACGTTTATGGGATAGTTGGAACAAGAAAATAAATGGCTTAAGAAGATAGAAGAAAGTTAGGATATGCCATTGGAAATAAGTAGTGAAAGAGACTATGTCATTGCTCTCAAATTAGATCCTACTGAGAGAGATCATTCATGATTCCTGAACAATAGCTCCTTGATTTACCTTCATGAAGGCAAATTATTGGTGTCCTTTTTTTAAATCAATTTCTGATAGTATGGTAGGGGCATATTCCAAACTACAGTGTGTTAATTTTTAAATGGGATATAAAGAATGGAGAGAACAGATATAAACAGCCCCTTTAAGAAGTTTGACTCTGAACTGGAGGAAAGAAAACAATAGCTGAAATGGGAATTAATGTCTAATGGTGACTGAAATTATTCATTTACTATAGAATCTTAAATGTGGGAGTTATTAGTGGAGATGAAGATGATACAAATGATATAGGAGAGGGAGGCATAATAGGTTGAGGTCTCAGGAAATACAAAGTTTGTGGAGCAAAGTTCCTTGGTAGAACATAAAGATCCAGAACAGAGATGGTAGAGAAATTGGTCATAATTAGTAAAAGGTAGCATTTTATTGCTGGAAAGAAGAAGAGATTGGGTAAAAACAAAAAGGAGTGTTGGTGTTCCAAAGATGATATGCATTTTTCCTGTGAAGTAGAAAATAGTAGGTCATCTCTGGGTAACAGGAAAGAAGAGGGGTTTTTTTGTGTTGTTTTTTTTAAGTTAAGAGGAGTTATCTGTGTGTGCGTGTGTGTTTAATTATTTTTATTGATTTTATTGATCTGATGCTTCTCTCCTAAGAAGAAAGAGAAGGAGGAAGGGGGGGGGGGGAGAGGAAGAGAGAGGGATAGAGAGCTAGAAACATCGATGAGAGAGATACATCGACCAGCTGCCTCTTGCACACCCCCTGCTGGGGATGTCCTCGCAACCAATGTACATGCCCTTGACCGGAATCGAACCCAGGACCTTTCTGTCCGCAGACCGACGCTCTACCACTGAGCCAAACCGGTTTCGGCCATTGGTTAATTCTTGTATGTGCCCTGACTGGAGATGGAACCTGTAACCTTGATGTGTCAGCATGACGCTCTAACCAGCTGAGCTACCTGGCCAGAGCTGAGGTTTTGTTTTGAAAGCATTGTAAATGTGAGAGAAGTCACAAAGTTTTGGAAAAGGTGCTTCGTTGTAAAGGGAAACATTGTAGGATATCTCTGTAAAAAATCTTTGTGATAGAATCCAGACTGAGACTTTATGGTTAATTTTCTCCTATAGCAAATCATTTAATGATGAAGGTTTACTATAATTAGTATTATTTTCAGCCACCATTTATTTATTTTATATTTAAGAGAGAATATAATAGAGGGATAAGAGAATATATATATATTAGAGGCCCAGTGCATGAAATTTGTGCATGGGGGTAGGGAGATCCCTTAGCTTAGCCTGCACCCTCTCTAATGCTGGGAATCAGGCCTAAACCAGCAGTCGGACATCCTCTCACAATCCTGGACCGTTGGCTCCTAATTGCTTACCTGCCTGCTGGCCTGGTCGCCTCCTCTTCTGGCCTGGTTGCCCCCAACTGCCCCCCTCTGCCGGCTTGGTCACCCTCCCCTCCTGCTAGCTTGGTCACTCCCAACTATGGACCTGGTCGCCCCGTATAGCCCCCCGCAGGCCAGGTCTTCCCACACAGCCTTCTGTTTAGTCGTTGGGTTGTCCCTCTCTAACCCCCCTGCTGACCTCATTGCCCCACGCAGCCTGCTTGTTCGGTTGTTTGGCCATCCCTCATAACCCCCTTGCCAGCCTTGTTGTAGGCAGCCATCTTGTGATGGTGTGACATTCAGTTTGCATATTACCTCTTTATTATATAGGATATGTATAGACACACACACACACACACACACACACACACACACACACATGAGAGGAGAGAGAGAGAAAGAAATGTATAGATATAAAATAAATTTCATGGTAATAGTGCTTTTCTCTTTGTGACTAGTCACTGCAAAACCAAAATGTTAACTAAGATGTGTGCAAATTTCTCTATAAGTTATTTTTTTGTTGTGTTTCAAAAAGAATGACTTTTTAAAATGACTTGGTTTGGCCTTGCCTGGTGCGCTCAGTGGTTAGAGTGCCTGCCCGTTTGTGGAAGGATCGCAGTTTGATTCCTGGTGGAGGGCACATATCTGGGTTGCAGGTTTGATCCCTGGCCCTGGTTGGGCACATGTGAAAGACAACCAATTGATGGTTCTCTCTCACATCAGTGACCTCTTTTTCTCTCCTGCCCTTCCTCCCTACCAGTCTCTAAAAATCAATGGGAAAAATATCCGTGGGTGAGGATTAACAAAAAATAAAATAATACAAATGATTTGTTCTGTATGTACAATGCATGTTCATTATAAAAAGTTTAAGCAAGACAAGAACTTAAGGAAGATTAGCAAAAATGTTCACTTTCGCTGACACCGGTTTGGCTCAGTGGATAGTGTCCGCCTGCGGACTCAAGGGTCCCAGGTTCGATTCCGGTCAAGGGCATGTACATTGGTTGCGGGCACATCCCCAGTAGGGGGTGTGCAGGAGGCAGTTGGTTGATGTTTCTCTCCCATCAACGTTTCTAGCTCTCTATCCCTCTCCCTTCCTCTCTGTGGAAAATCAATTATATATATATATATATATTTTTTTTTTTTTTTATGTATTTTTTTAAAGGGCATGTACCTTGGTTGCGGGCACATCCCCGGTAGGGAGTGTGCAAGAGGCGGTTGATCAATGTTTCTGACTTTCTATCCCTCTCCTTTTCTCTCTGTGGAAAATCAATAAAATATATATTTTTTTAAATTGTTCACTGCCAAGGAATTATTGTCATTAACATTTGATCACTTTTATTAAGAATGAGATAAGATTTTATATAAATGTGATCATTAGTACATCTGTTATTTTAAATAGAACGCTAAATTTTACTTTTTAATTAAGTTTGAGAGAAAGAAAAAGAACTGGAGTAATATTTTTAAAACTGGGTGAACTTAGACATGCTGAAATTTAGCTCTTTTGTACCCATGATTTATAAGAAATAAGAGGATAGGTCCTGTTTTATGTCCTTGGGTCATAGTATTCTCATGTCTAATATATGGAAGAAATAGACAGTAATGAAAAGGGATATACTAACTATTAAAGTGTTTCTCAAAGAGCCACTTTTTACTATACTTATCTTTCTTTATCTCTAAACAGCATCTGACACAATTGAATACTTCTTCCTTAAAATATTTTCTTACCCTTACTCCCAATGAAAGCATACTACTACTTTTTCTCTGACTTTGTCATCCCTTCTTATTCTCTTTTGCCAAGACTGTCTTCCCTATCAGACATCGAAGTGTTGGGGTGCTGTCTCTACAAGATGTCATCCAGACCCATAACTTTAAATAAACATATCAGGTAACTCCTAATTTTATATCTACAGTCATGATCTTTCTTCCTACATCTAGTCCACCCTCAACAAAAACTTCTCATTTTCTCTACCGCTACATTTTCTGGTCATCTCTCATCTGCACTACTACAGCCACTTCCTAACTTAGTCTTTCTGTCATCACTCTTGTCCCTTCCTTAGAGTCTGTTCTTTTTAAAGTGCCAAATGGCCTTCTTAATTATAAATCTTAATTACCCCTCTTCCCCTTTATTTAAAGCTCTCCAATCAATGGCTTCTCATTACAACTAGAACAAAATCCAAACTTCCATATCCTACAAACATATGCAAACTACCTTAAACTTTATTTACTATCCTCTGCTTGGTTCACCCATACTGATTTTATTCCTATTTCTGAACATTTCAATATTGTTCCCATTTTAAAATTTTTATATTTACTTCTTAGAACCCTCTTTTTCAGATCTTCACATTGCTACCATTCATATTCTGGCCATTCTGGTATCAGCTCTAATGTCATCTCCTCAGAGGCCTCCCTGACTCTTTTAGCTAAATATTACACAGCAATGTGCCCTCCTCCCCATCCCCCAGCACATACAAGCTTTATTGCATTATACTATTTTACACAGAATAGTACCAAAATTTTTAAAAAATTAGATAACATTCCACCACCACCAATTAGATAAAATGACCATCCTATATAATAAAACCCTAACATGCAAATTTACCAAACAGAGGAATGACCGGTCACTATGATGCACCCTGACCACCAGGGGGCAGACACTTAACACAGGAGCTGCTCCCTGGTGGTCAGTGTGCTCCCACAGGGAGAATGTTGCTCAGCCAGAAGCCTGGCTCATGGCAGGGAGCAGGCCTAAGCCAGCAGGTGGATATCCCCTGAGGGCTCCTGAATTACAAGAGGGTGCCGGCTGGGTTGAGGGAACTATCCCCCTCCTCCACCCCAAGCACAAATGTTGTGTGCCGGGCCTCTCATAGTTAATGTTTTCTGCATTTCTTGATTTTATCCCAAAATTTACTTAAACAGGAAACTGTCTCTAATGTAAGTGGAAAATGAGTATCGCTTGCCAATATTGAAGAAAATAAAAATAAATACAATGAAAACTACCTATTTATTACAGCTTTTAGTCTTTAGAAGCACAGAAGCTGAGACCTGATTTGTTCTTAAAAAAATAAATTTATAAACATTAGCCATTAAAGACCAACAGCATCAAACTGAGACTTTCTTTGACATAGAAAGGCTGAAAGAGAATTGAAATGGAAATAACTTTATCACCAGGCAATTCAGTATGCTATAGAATAGTCTTCAAGGTAAATGAAATTATTTTTACCAGTACGGTGTTTTTCCCAAAGGAGAATTGTTATAATAATTATTACAAATATTTATTAATCACAAAAATTATAATTGTTTTAGTAATGTGAAATTGAAATAAATAACTTTTGCCATAGAGTAGGATAAAAATGATCTGCTGAATTAGCCAGAATTAGTAGGGGTGGGTAGGTGGTGGAAACCCTATAAAATCACAAAGTTTATTTTGACCAATTCTAAAAAACCTGAGTAACATGAAATGTTATTACTCAAATTTAATGTTTGAGTGCATTACTTTGGAATTTCTTCTGAATTACTAATTCCTTCATCTTAAAAAATTAGTATATGCTCCAGTTACTTGAAGTAATTCTATATGCTGGGCTCTTTGATTAGCACTTTATTTATTATCTTGATTTAATCATATCTATTCTCTGAGAGGTAGAAAGCTCTTCATTTTAAAAATGTGAAAATGAAGTCCTTAGAAGTTCAATGATTTGGCTAAAATTTTATAACCAGTAAGCCTGTCTGACTTTAAAGCCCTTTTTCTTAACCAATAAAGCTATAACGTAAGTGTACGGTAAAGTCTATTAATGAACCAGGAGCATGTCTTTAGAAAGTTTATTCAATAATTTTTTAGTTTTAAGAAATGGCCACCAAATTTTCTATAAGCTTAGTTTTATAGCTGTTTTAGGCCTCACTTTATAAAAAGGTGATTCAATTTTATTTATTTTTAAAAATATATTTTTATTGATTTCAGAGAAGAAAGGAGAGGGAGGGAGGGAAGAAGGGAGAGAGAGAGAGAGAGAAATGATGAGAGAGAATCATTGATTGGCTGCCTTCTGCAAACTCTACTGGGGATCAAGCCCACAACCTGAGCATATACCCTTGGCTGGAATTGAACCTGGGACCCTTCAGTCCGCAGGCCAATGCTCTATTCACTGAGCCAAACCAGCTAGGGCAAGGCTATTCAATTTTAAAGGATAACTTGACTGTTCCCTTTACTTAATTTTTATCTTAATTTTTGGAAGGATTTATTATTAAGAAAAGCAGTTTGGAGTTACCTAAAAAAATTAAAAATGGAACTACCTTATGAGCTAGCAATTCCACTTCTGGGAATTTATCTGAAACACTAATTTGAAAGAATATATGGACCCCTATGTTCATTGCAGCATTATTTACAACTGGAGGCTGTTGCACGAATTCATATACCAGTGGGGTCCTTGGGCCTGGCCTTTGGGATTGGGCTGAAACTGGCTCTCTGACATCCCCCAAGGGGTCCCAGATTGCAAGAGAGCACAGACCAAGCCGAGGGTCCCCACCAATGCACGATCAGGGTCAGGGAGGGATTCAGGACTTTGGCCAGCTGGGGAGGGACAGCTGGAAGATCCCAAGGTCTGTCTGGCCCATCTACTCAGTCCCTATTGGCTGGAACCCATTAGCAAGCTAACCTACTGGTTGGGGCGTGTCCCCTTTGGTGGTCAGTGTACGTCATAGTGACTGGTCAACCAGTCGACAATCTGCCCCCTGGTGGTCAGTGTGCATCATAGCAAGCCATTGAGTGGCTTTTGCATATCAGCATATTATGCTTTGATTGGTTGAGCAGACTGCCAGGTGACCAGACACTTAGTATATTAGGCTTTTATTATATAGGATAGCCAAGATTTGAAAGCAACCTAAGTGTCCATCAATAGATGAGTGGATAAAATAGGGAAATTTTACCATTTGTGGCAATATGGATAGACCTGGAGGTCATTATGCTAAGTGAAATAAGCCAATCAGAGAAAGACAAGTACTATATGATTGCACTCATATGGAAAATCTAATCAGCAAAATGAACTAACAAGAAAAATAGAGATAGACATAGATAGAAAACTAACAGTTATCAGGGCTGAGTGGTGGTGGTGGAAATAGAGTTTTTATTCTTATAGTAGGGGCAATAGATTAGTGATGATCCAGGCACAACTCCTTTCCTAACCTGATCCTTGGCAGACACCAGGCAAGGTGCATTCTAGAGAATAATTTGAAGGTTGTAAGATAAACAAGTGATCCCCCCAACCTTTATTCTAGGTTTTCTATTTGGATTAGTTCAGATTATCAGAGTGCTTTATTTTCTTCGCTTCCAGGAGAGTTGGGATTATTATTTCTCTCTGTTACCCACTTGGTTAAAATTGAGGGTTTTCATTAAGATATTGCCATTTAAAACCTGCTGATACATTTACTGTAGGGGTGGTATTAAGGACATTACTATAGTAGTTGCTCGTTGCCCCTACCTAATGACAACTATTTAGGATATTTTTTTCATTTTGAGTGTCAGAAAAAGTTTAGTTATTTCTGTAATTGAACTGACCCTGTTTCCTTTGTTGTTCAGACTGCCAGCAAGCTGACTTTTATTTTTATGTTCCTATTGTATTGTGCCATTTGTGTAAGATGCCTCAGATCATGACAAGAAATAAATAATGTTATCCTTCCAGGGAGACTTTTTTTATACTTTTAAAATAATTAAAAATTTACTTAAATCCTGGTCTGTCTCATGTGCTTATTAATAAGACATAATGCATCTTCTCATTTCTTCCTACATCATTCAGTATTGTTCATATGAATTTGGCATTGTATAATAAAACAACAGTTGTATGTCAAGAAAACTTAAGTAGTATTTTAAATACGTATGTTTTAATTGTGGTAATATATGTATGCTTTATTATTAATGAATAATTCCACATTGAGATATAAAGAGCTTAATTATTTTTAATTTGAGGAAATTATATTTTAAAACCCTTTGTAACCTGTAATATGAATATTTTTTGGTCTTGGGTATGTAGCTATAGTCACTATTTTTCCACCAAACTCAACCTGTCTTATGATTCCTATGGTACCTCTATGTAAAATAACGATTCTTTATGTTTTAAAACAACTCATTTTGGGAGCATAATCTAATTGGTAATTTTAATTAATTTAATTAACAATTTGTTTATGAATTTGTTTATTGTTTATGGGTATGTCATTGCTTTCTATTTGTAATATTTCTTAGTATTTGTTCATTTTTGCAATGCTGTTCTTTATCTGGTAATTTGAGTAAATCCCAGTTGAATTATGTTGCCACATTATGTCTTCAAAAGGGCATAAAGTCAGTACACATGCTTCAGTAATATCTGGTTGTTTTACCCTTATGTTTCCAGTTGGCAATTTGAAATTATGGCTTCAACTGCACTTTAAATATGTGATAATAGCATGTGTTTCTAATAAGGGCCAGCACCATTTTGTTCAGATAGTGTGAATGGTTGTCACTCATATATGACAAATGCACCTTCATCTGCTTCTTTGATAGCCCCCTAAAAACCATACCCTCAAATCAGGCCGATGAAATTAGCTGCTGTGTAAATTGTGTGTCTGAGTGGTTCATTATCTAATCACCGTCAGAACCACAGTGATAAAGTAGATTGAAGCAGGGAAGAGGTCTGCCAGATGATTTTGCCTGCCTCCCTCAAATCCGGTTTCCCTTGGAAACCCTAATAGTCTTAGAACTTCAGGCTCTCATGCCTGGAATTCAGTACCTTAATGTACCAAACCTGAAAATACCAGTAGTTCTGGAGCATAATTTTCTTTCTCTAAAGATCATAATTTTATTTGTTTCAGTCAGTTTTTTAAATGTTGAAGCTCTTGAATTACTATTTTGTTGCTAGTGCCTAAATATTACTAAATAGAAAAAATTGCTGTATCTTACTTGCAAGAATTCAGAATAATTTATATAATTAATCTTATAGGAATTTTTATCCTAATAACGACTTTCTGGATTTTTAAAAATTATTATTTAATTTCTACCTTTTAATTGATTTTAGGTGCTTTTGAAGATGATGACATCACACATGTTGAAGGAAGTGTAGATCCTATTCGAGATATAGAAATAATACATGAAGAGCTTCAGCTTAAAGATGAAGAAATGATTGGGCCCATTATAGATAAACTAGAAAAAGTGGCTGTGAGAGGAGGAGATAAAAAACTAAAACCTGAATATGTAAGTAAAATTTATAGCTTTAGATACTTAAGTTCATTTTTCTTGATTAAGATTTTAAAATAAAGCACATGAAATATCTAATATCGGTATAGAATTTTAGAATCCAAGAATCTCTTTTGTTAAAAAAATATTGAGAAACTTCATTTTCTTTTGGCAACCAAGTATTATGGTGACAGGCTATTTAAGGTGTTCATTAAAAAAGTCATGTTTAGCTGTAATCTTGAGTGTTTATATGGTTGCTATGTATATCTTCAAAGTGTTAGTGATAGAGAAGTGTGGTCATTGTAGTTATAATATTTTTAAATAAATTTTTGTATTAATTTCAGAGAGGAAGAGAGAGTGAGAGAGAGAAACATCAATGATGACAGGGAATCATTGATTGGGTGCCTCCTGCACATTCATTACTTGGAATTGAGCCCAAAACTTGTGCATGTGCCCTTGACAGTAACCTAACCTGGGACCCTTCAATATGCAGGCTGATGCTATCTATATCCACTGTACCAAACCGGCTAGGGTTGGAGAAATTATTGAAAATCACCTAGAAGGAAATGTTGTGATAAAAGAGACTTAGGGAGGTAGAGTTACAAATGCTTTCCCTTTAAATGGTTTTATACTTTGATTTTATTGCTTTTATAAAAATAAACTTGGGGAATTGAACCCCAAAGTTAAAACTATTTATTAAATATAGCAGACCATTTGAAAATGCAGGAATCAGGAATATAATTAGAAGTTAGGAAATGGGTTATAAAATTTTCAAAATAAAAATGACAAGTTGCTTAATTTGATGTGGTAATATCACTGTGGGAGTCAGACTGTGGTAGATGGAACTACTTCATGGCTCCTGGAGAAACAGTTATCATAGTAATTATTCTCAGCATAAATGAGGGTGTTTTTTTTTTACAATGATACTCCTAGGCCAGTGAGAAGGATTGAGATAGAATCTCCTTTTTCTTGAATGGGGATGAGAAGCATGAGAATCCATATATATAAAAGGCTAATATGTAAAGTGTCCCCTCGAGAGTTCAACCGGGATACCTGGAGTTTGGTCACTCGGTTTGGCTTGCATTGACCACTAGGGGGCGGCTCAGAGCGAAGGAAGACCCCTGCTGGCAGCTGGAAGGCCCTGATTGGCCCTGATTGCTGGCCAGGACTAGGGACCCTACCCATGCATGAATTTCATGCACCGCGCCTCTTGTGTAAGAATAATTGACCAGGATTAATTTAACACTGCATAAAATATTTTACTTTCTTGGCTTATAGTAATTATTTTAAGCAAATCATTGTGTTTAATCATAATGCCTTTGTAATATAGCACTTTGATCTTCTCCTTGTAGGAAATGTTGTTACATTAGCTACTTTTAAACATTTATGAGTGAAATTCACTTACAGCAGAGTAAAAGTGATTATTCTTAAGCATAACATGTTAGATTTCATTACAAATTGTTAGCTTGCTCCTTTCTTGTTAAAACCTGTGGAAAGTCCTCTTTCTGGAGTGTTTCAAGTCAACATCTAAGGATATAGGACTTTTTCCTTATTTTTCTGTTGGTAACAAGATTTGGAAGAAAGATATACTAAATATTGAGGTAATTTATATTAGTAGATATTTATAGAAGATCTGATTTATGGTAAAGGAAAATACATCAATGAAAATTTTAAAAAACCCTATTACCGTATTTGCCGGCGTATAAGACAATTTTTTGGCCCTGAAAAATATGCCTCCAAGTGGGGGGTAGTCTTATACGGCGAGTATATAACAAACTCTGTATTTTTAGTGGAAATGTTAGGGGGTTGTCTTATATGCCCAGTCTCTTATACGCCGGCAAATACGGTATTTTCAGGGCCAAAAAATCGTCTTATACGCCGGCAAATACGGTATATCATGTGAACAAATAGGTATGATCTGATAAACTTAAGTCCTGAGTCACTGAATCTGAGAAGAGTTGTTGTATTTCTTAATTGGGGCCTTTTGTTGTAAGGAATAGAAACTCAGCTTAGACTGTTTTAAGAAATGAATTTTTATTTTTAAAATGCAAGGTGAGAAGGAAATCCAAAAATATTCAAGAGCAGGAAGTATGGTATAGTCAGGCCTTTTGGAGTTGAATTCTATGTCATCTCAGGATAGCCCTGTGCGTTTCTCTGGTGGTACTCTGCTGTTCATCTGCTATTTTATATATTGCTTTTGCTCCTGATTTCTGCATCTTCATCTTCGTCACTTCTGCTTAGAGTCGGCTTATTTATCACCTCAAGGTTGTGTGTGTGTATGTTTAACGAGACCACTTCATAGGTCGAGTGCCCTCTGGTTCTGGCCAGGAGACTATGTGGACTGAGTCAGATCCCTTTAGGAGAATACTGGGAGTAAAGCACTGTGTTGAATAATGTATTTAATACACTGTGTAAAATGAGCAGCTGTACATTGTAAGTCCTCAGTGCTCAATGCTATTTGAGGACAGCAGTAAAGAAGTGCAACACTGTTTAAGACTTCCAGGATAACACAAAAGAAAGTATTGTGTTTGAGGCAAGTGTCACAAGAATTAGACTCATTTGAGGACAGACTGCTTTAGATCCATTATGCATGTACATCCTAAGGGAAATTAACTCATATAAGAACTAATACTATGGTGCATACACTAAAAGCATACTTTCTTGAATATTCCCACCTGTCTAATTTCTCTTTGCCTATAGCCAACCAAACACAGATGAAGAAAATTAGAAATAGGATGTTAGTATCTCCATTAACTCTTTATTAGTTACCTTTCCTGTAGAAAGAGAAAAAGTCAGAGATCAGTTCTCTGGTCTCTATAAACAGCAGCATTTATCTAGTAGAGCAACAAATGCTTAATATTCTGATTCAGGCAGATCCTAAATCTTAACTTAGAATATACATTGGAGGTTTATTTCATGAGAGAAAGCCCAGCTTGATGTTATTTCAAGTTGAAATATTTAAAGGAGATACTTGGGCTGAAGCAGGAGGAAGCTGTATTAGTGGACTTTCTAGCCAGACTATTTTGAGCTAGAGGCCTTGCTGCCATTTTTCTAATCTGAATGCATTGTTGGCTGTGCTGTGTTAAAGCAACCCAGCCAGCACAGGTCAGCTCATCTTGAGTGTCACCATCGGGTATTGGGGTTTGGCTAGAGGAAAGTATCAGGCTTGAAGGCTGTAATTATCACAGAATAAGAGTGAGTCACCTTGATAAAATGCCAAAAGTATCCATTTAGCCATCAAATTTTAGGATTACAGATGGTGGGCAGAGAATAGATGAAGTCCTTCCTTTACCCTCATCCTGTTAGTACACCCTTATTTTTTTCCTATTATAAAGATAATATACTGATTAAAAATAAAAACAACATTGTAGTTTTTTTAAAAAAGAAGGCAGAAAAGGAGAGTCCTGTAATCCAGTCTTGTAAAGGTTTCTGTTGTTGACAATTTGATATGGCTCCTATCCAGTTTCATTATTTGAGTACATTTACTTTTACTTATTATATATAGTTTCAAAACCACAAATGGAATCATATTATGTGTTCTGCCATAAATAGTAATACTTAATGTCTATTGAACTGTGGCAGCTACTTTACATGTATTTTCTCATTTAATTCTTATAATCATCATATTTTAAATTGGGCTTATTACCAGTTTTATAGAAACAAACTTGTGTTAAGTAGCAGCCCCAAAGTTACACAGTTAGAAACTGGGAGAGCCAGGGCTTATACCCAAATCTGTTTGATGATAAAATCCATATTTTTAAACTTATTCTGTTGTTCTGAACTTATTTTTTCACTAAGCAATTTGTTTTGGACATTTTCGCATGTGAATGTGTATATAGATATATCTTGTCTGAATGGATAAAAACTGTTCTAAAAATATTCCATAATTTATTAGCAAATCTCCAATTTTGGGGGTTTTAGGTTGTTTCTATCTTTTAAAAAATTGATTTGAGAGAGGGAGAGAGAGAGAAAGTGTTGATTTGTTGTTCCACTTATTTTATACATCCATTGTTTGCTTCTTGTATGTGCTGTGACTGGCAATTGAACCCACAACCTTGACATATCAAGACGATGCTCTAACCACCTGAGCTACCCAGCCAGGGCAAAGGTTGTTTCTAATTTATACCTCTCTTTTGGTGCTAGTATTACGCTGTTCTAATTACTGTAGCTTTGTGGTTTATTTTATTTTTTTAGTCTTTTTATTTATTTATTATTTTTTTGAATGTGTGTGTGTGTGTATATTTTTTTCTCTTATTGTTTAAAGTATTATAAATAGTAGTACATATGTCTTCTTTTCCCCCTATTTACCTTCCCCTGGCCTCCCCTACCCACTGTCACAGGCCCTCACACCCCCTCCCCCCAGTATCTTGCGTTCATTGGTTATGCTTACATGTATGCATACAAGTTCTTCGGTTGATCTCCTCCTCCCCCCTAGCCTTCCTGCTGTAATTTGAGAGTCTGTTTGATTCTTTTCTGCCCCTGTATCTATCTTTTTGTTCATTCTATATAGTAAAAGGCTAACATGCAAATCGACTGAACTGAGAAATGACTAGTTGCTATGACATGCAGTAACTACCAGGGGGCAGACGCTCAACACAGGAGCTGCACCCTGGTGGTCACTGCGCTCCCACAAGGAGAGCGCCGATCAGCCAGAAGCCGGGCTCATAGCTGGCTAGCACAGTGGCGGTGATGGGAGCCTCTCCCACCTCCACAGCAGCACTAAGGATGTCCAACTGCTGGCTTATGTACACTTCCTATGGGCTCCCAAACATCCCCTGAGGGCTCCTGGACTGCAAGAGAGCCCAGGCCAGGCTAAGGAACCATCCAAGTGCACGAATATTGTGCACTAGGCCTTTAGTCAGGTTATATTGTTCTTTATTATCCATAAATGAGTGGGATCATGTGGTATTTTTCTTTCACTGACTGGCTTATTTCACTTAATAATGCTCTCAAGTTCCATCCATGCTGCTACAAATGGTAAAAATTCCTTCTTTTTGCAGCAGCATAGTATTCCATTGTGTATTGTGGTTTATTTTAATATATAGTAAAGCAAGACACATTTTTCTCTCTAAACATTTTTTATACTCTCATGCAAGTCATTCTTTCACAATAATGATATATTCAATTTGTAATGTTCTCCAATATCCCTTTTGGGATTTAACTGGAATTATGTTAGATAAATGTAGAATTTTAATCTGCACAGTGTTGATCAGAATAGATGAAAATCGAGTGCAGAGTCTGGCTGAAGCAAGTTTTAGGTCAGTGTCTGAACCTCATGTCTGGGAGTCCATGAACCTGGAACATTTACTTTATTGGCTGTTGTTGCATTTAAGTATTGCCGCAGAATCACTCACAACCTTTGTTCTTGATTTTTTGGATAATAAATCCCTTTTAAAAGCATTTGGAAGAAATGCGCCATCATCCTTCAAAGGCACATAAACACAGAACTTTAAACACAGTTTTAGCCCTAGTTGGTTTAGGTCAGTGGATAGAACATTGGCTTATGGACTGAAGGGTCCCACGTTTGATTTCTGTCAAGGGACACATGCCCATGTTGCGGGCTCAATCCTCAGTAGAGGTGTATTGGAGGCAGCCAATCAATGATTCTCTCTCCTCGATGATGTATCTATCTCTCTCTCCCTCTCTGAAATCAATAAAAAAAAATATTTTAAAAAATACATTTTCAGTGTGAGGGAACCTCTGATTCCATGGATTTCAAATGAATAATTTCTGCTATGGAAACTGAAGAATATCAAAATAGGAAAGACTACTAATTACTCTTGGAAAATCTAGTAAATAACTGTGTTGTATTATTTTATGCAGAGAAAAATATTATTTTTGTGATACTTGGATTGATAGATTGTACCCAAAAAGTAAGAATATCGAATTTCTCTGATGACCTTGGAATGAGAATGAAGACTTTGAATAACAACTTTGGGAATTGCTAGGCTAAAAGAGGAGCAATTAGAAAGGCAGTAAAGAAGACAAACAGGCCAAGGTGATAGGACAGAACTTGAATTTCGAATCACTTAGACCTGAGTTTTAGTCTCAGCTATGCCACTTACTAGCTATGGTATTTAAGCAAGTCACACATCCTCCCTGACTCTAAATACATTACAGATGCTATTAACAACAACAATATAAAATGCATATAACAGAGCATTTTAAAAGTGAAATACAAGGTTCTTGGTAAGAAAAGTCAAAGTAGAAGAGCAAGGTATCTAAGGTGTGTTTGTATTAAGTTTTTTTTGCAGTTAAAAGATAGTTCAACAAAAGCTAGCTAATTCTTGTAGAATGTTAAGACTAGAAACCTGAATTGAGTTCACTGAGAAAGCCGGTATTGTTGGTAACCTTCAGTGATTTGGACAAAAGGACTACTGAACAATTATTCATTTTTGGAAGATGTATACTTATTTGCTTTAAAGGAGTGTCCAAAGAAATATATTTCCATTTTGTAGATCACTAGCATTTAATCTTTCAACAATCATAATAACAGTGGCCACAACTCACATTGACTGAGAACTTCCTCTGTGCCCAAAACTGCACTAAACTCCTTATATGCATTATCTCTTTTGATCATCACAGCAACCCCTGGGAGCGTAGATAGTATCCCCATCTGAATTTTATCAGTGAAGTAATAAGTCATAGACCTGGTGAGTGGTATACCTAGGATTTATTTCCACACTTATCATTAAGCTGTTAACTCTACAAATAGTATACACACATCACTGCCTTGTAACAAAAAAGTTCAAATGGCCAGGAATTTTTGTATAATCTCCATCATGTGCAGAATTTATTTTGAAAATGAGGAATTTGCTACAATTATCAAAACAGTCCTCCTCTATCTGTATTTCTACATCACAATGTTACTAAAGAAATACAAAATCCTAAAATAACTTCTGAGTCTTCAAGCATTAGAATGTTTTATTTTCTTTTCTTACTGTATTCTATTTGTTACAAGTAAGTTAGGTATGTACTAGATTATTTTTTCAGTTAATGAAATTCACTGAACTGGAACCCTTTCTTGTTCTAACCATAATTTTATATGTACAATCATAAGGAAAAAAATTCAGTCAGTTCATTAAATATTATATACAAATAAGTCCAAATGTTTTCTTTCATCTAATTAGAATTATTTTAGATAAGGAACAAAATATCTTTTAATTTCTTGCTAAAATTAAAATTAATTTTTACTTAAAGCAAGAAAAACAATGCATTGCAACTGTACCATATAATGATCACATATGTAACATAATCTTATCTGATTAATCTATATTTTGTCTTTAGTAAAACTGACATCTTTTGCTAATCTGTCTTTTCCTGGCTACTAAATATTTTGTGGGAATAATTAAGAGAGAACTGAGTACAAAATAAAATATCTTAAATTTTAAGGTATTTTTATTTTCAACTGTTCAAAGATAGTGACAAATTTTCTAAAAATATTTCAGTGTGGCTTTAATTAATACACTATTTGGGAACTTCAGTTATGAGTTAATTCTCTTTAAAATTTGAGTGCTTCTAAATTATAATACAGTATTTAGGTGTAAGGAGGTGGGGGGGGGTGCCAAAAAGCATTTGTGATAAGACTTTTATGTCTGAAGGGATGGTCTAGTTAATTTAAAATGAGCGAGATATACTGGAATTCCTTCACTGGCATCCAGCATTTATTGAATCCCATTCATTTTGTAAAAGTGTTTCTAGTTACAAAAGTATTTTATATTTTTTATATAATTAAAATTTAATTTCCTTATTTTTGGTTTGGCTTTCTTTTGTCTATTTTCTTCTCTTTAATTGAAAAAAAACAAAACAAAAAAACTGATGAAACCAAATATAAGATGGCACCACTGTTTTCTTCTATTGTATAATCTTGTTGCGTATCTCTACATAAGCTGTTCTGGCCACTCATCATAGTAACCAGCTGGGCCATTTCACCTGCTGGAGCCATTAAAGAGGACTCTCTCCCCCTAGATTAATCCCCTCCGACATTAGTTTTTTACACTGACAACTGGAGCAGGCATTCAGAATTTGCAGGTGGCCAGTGTGACGCACATAATTGCCTACAATTTTAGGCAATGAATAAAAATGGTCTACATTACTTGTCAAAGGTTGTATATGCAGTGCCAAGTGAGATCTATGGGAAGCCTTTTAGGGTTTAAAGAACAGTTAATAGCAAGGCTGCACAGGGCTTTTTTAATCATAATGCATTTGTAATATAGCACTTTGATCTTCTCCTTGTAGGAAATGGTGTTACATTAGCCACTTTTAAACATTTATGAGTGAAATTCAGTTATAGAAGAGTAAAAGTGATTATTCTTAAGCAGAGCATGTTAGATTTCATTAAAAGTTTTTAGCTTGCCCCTTCCTTGTTAAAATCTGTGGGAAGTCCTTTTCCTGGAGTGTTTCAAATCAGGATCTAAGGATATAGGACTTTTTCCTTATTTTTTTCTGTTATTAACAGCAAGATTTGGAAGGAAGATATAATAATATTGAGGTAATTTATATAAGTGGATATTTACATAAGAATAACTGATATATGGTAAAGGAAAATGCATCGATGAAAATTTTAAAAACCTATTACTAATAATTGTATATTACAAATTTTTAAAATTGCATGTTTTAAACATCCATAAATTATCTTTAACAACAACACAAAACAGATGACTCTCAAATGCACTTCTTCTGGAAGAGCTAAGTTTGACCTTTCAGACCCTAGAGCCTTTTATTAACACCTGCCTGTAAGGGGAACCTTGCCACACGCAGCTTTTAGATTCAGAACCACAAAACTGATGAGGAAAGGCTTGAAGGGTTCAGTTTGTGTCACTTGCTGTTTGCCGTTTCCATTTCACAGATGATTAATCTTTCTGTGAAGAAAGGCCAGAGAAACAAAGCACATTGGGCTCTTCCTGCAGTTACTCCTTCTGAATGCACACTAGCTTGCTAACTAAAAGGCCTTTAGATTTCCAGCAGAGAGAGATGTTCTGAAAGTGAATGCAGCTGGTTGGAGGTCACCAGTGCAGGGCTCTTGCCATTGTGTAATGGAGGCTTTGGCAGGTTGGAGGGGGATTGTTGGAGTGGGGACAGGAGAAGTGGGCAGGGAGAAGGTGTTGGCAAAAAATTAATTCATATTAAAAAGGGTTATCAATAATAAACTCAATTCCATCTATTTGTTTGGTTTTCTTTTTAAGAAAGAAATTATAATTCAGTCTCTCTCTAGTGCTGCCCCTCCCATCCCCAATTTCCTGATAGTATGTTTATCTTACAAATGGCATCACTTGGTAATGTTGAAATATTACTGTATTTAATAGTTTAATTGTCTTAAAAATTTTAAGACCTTTACTAATTTTGCTAGTATTTCACATTTTATATACTAATATTTTAATGCTACAATGTTCCATTGTTATTTAGTTTTATAATGAGATCCTGAAAACATTTATCTGTGTGTCTTAGTTCCCCCTTTAATTTTAGTTGGATTTTAATCTAAATGCTTAGTAGTATTCTTGTATTTACTTTTTTTCTCAATTGTGTATAGGACATAATGTGCAAAGTCAAATCCTGGGTTATAGATCAAAAGAAACCTGTTCGCTTCTATCATGATTGGAATGACAAAGAGGTAAGTTATAAATATTATGCCATTTATTATTGCCCTTGCTTTGCTTTCTTAGAGAACAAATTAGAGTTGTTATTATTTTACACTAATTATTTTATCTAATTCTGTGAATGATTGCTTATTCCCAGGCTTGTTAATTCTTTCCCCCTGTTCCTGATATTTTATAATAACTAATCTTTTAGAAACAAGATTTATAAAAATGCAAAAGGCTACTTGTTTAAACAGTTAAATAGTTATCAAGTTTTAAAAGGGGTTATTTTTCTGTTTCTACTTTAGATTGAAGTGCTGAATAAATACTTATTTCTGACTTCAAAACCAATGGTCTACTTGGTTAATCTTTCTGAAAAAGATTACATTAGAAAGAAAAACAAATGGTAAGTTTTTCCTCCTCAGGTATCCAGACATATCTGTACACAAACATATACATATGTATATACTGTTATGTTGGATTTTAATTTTTCCCCTCTTATTAAAAAATTTAAAATGGATGAGAAAGCTTTGCCTGGGTTTAAATTCTGAGATAAATATTTTAATTGATTAACACTGAGTGAACTAAAAAAACAAAAAAACTAAATTAGGCAATATTGAATCATACGTATTTTTCAAATTTAAATTTAATAGACATTATTTGTTTTCTTTGCAAAATGAGAATAAATGTAGTTGGAGCAATAAACATTTTGAGCTAGGAATTTTAGCTGTGTTGATAAGTGACTTTAAAATATCTACATGGGATTACCTTTGGACATAAATTTTAAAATCCAGATCGAATGTTTAAAAAAAGTTATTTTTAATTTAGAATAAAAACAACTGTGGGGCAGAGGGAGGACCAAATATCTGTTTCAAATACTTTACAAGTGTGGCAAAGTTAAAAACTATGCATCCATGTATTGATTATAAATGTTGACATGTAACCAAAATGTGCTGTTTCCTTTCATTCACTAATAACTTCAAAAAAATCTATATTTTCATATAACATGTGGACATATACGCATTTGGCATAATACTTGCATTGACTTGCCCCTCTGGGCTCTCAGTATTTTATACAAACAAATCAAAACTATCCACAGCAAAATATCTAAATTCCCCTAAAATATATTGTTGGTTTTTTCCTGTACTTCATTAAGTACTTAGATGCACATGGTTTCAATTTTCCATTAAAAATTCTCATTTCCATATGATATCAAAGAGTGAGAAGCTTTAAACTGAAAAATAAACATTCATAGACTGGAAGCCAAAACAATAATTAATGTCAGATGGTTAACTCCAATAAATCATTAGAATAAATTCTGTGAAATTACTGCAACTAAAAATGTCCTGTTAATATTACTATAAGACATTTTGTGTTCCTGATAGAAAGTTGAATTTGACCTCTTTATTGATAATATTCGAGAAAGCATAAACTTAACATGAAAATTTTGTTCTCACTGGTCAGTGTCCTCGAATAGATAAATTTAAAATAAACAGTTGTGTCTTGTTTCAAATTCTTATAAATTTGATGATTAATGTGTTAAAAATTGTTACCTTTGGGAAAGAATTTTAAATTTATTACTTGACCTTAGTTAATAAATCTTCTCATTATGGTATAAATGGTAAGGTTTCCTGAGGTTCCGTGAAACAATACTGACATCAAAGTATCCATGAAAAGGGATGAGTCAGTTTCCTTGCCCAAAGGGGCTTCTCACACCTGTATTTGGATGATTACAGGTAGAACTCCCTGGCTCTAATTGTATAGTAAATACTATTTCCCATACCCTAATGGTAGACAGACTGCTTGGGAGACGCCAGTCTGTGATTTAGCTGTCGCCAGACACCCCATGTTTTTTTGTGAGACCAGTTGTGATGATGATATGGTTATAGCCAATTGAAAGTAAACTAACTCTTGTCTAAATAGCAAATTTTCATTTATAAACATGTAGAGGAATGGATGGCCCTATTTATAAAACCAAATTTTAGATTTTATGTATAATTAATGATCTGGTTTGGGTTGTGTGTAAGTTTGAGGGGTTGGAGGGGGGGTTAGTTCTTGTGGAAGTTAGTGTAATTGTAGCTGAAAGATCAAAGACTGGGTAACTGAGTGATGTTCCAGAAGAGAATTTACCACATAGCCATTTTCTGTACAGTTTCTGCCGCCTGCTGTTCCTATTTTCCCTCAGGCTAGCCATTGACTACCCCCTGTGCATCCCTGCTCGTAAAAAATGATTGAGGAAGTATTTGTCATGTATTTATGAGTGGGAAACATTGTGTGATAGGGAATGGCATCTACTAGAGCCAGAAAGATTGCCATTTGCCTTTCATTCACCCACTCTGCTACAGCTTTAAATCCTCTGTTTATGCAACATAGCCTTTGTATTAAAGTGCAGAATAAATTTTTATTATGAAGGATATGAACATTAGGTTTTCATCATTTATAACACTGCAAGCAGATGTAAATAGTTAAAATACATTTTCACTACTAAAGCCTTTTAATTTTTGCTAGCTTCTTGGTTTGTTTGTTTGTTTATTTATTTATTGGTAATGTTTATATCTAAGCTTTACTTCCATTAGCTGCTCTCTTAGCAAAAGAAAAGATTTTGCTTTTTAAGATTATTATGTAATGCTACTGAAGCAAATTAAGACTGATGCAGGGAGCAGCAGTAAATATTTTCCTGGGTCTTTTAGGTCTAGAAAACTATTTTAAATGGTCAGGAAAGAGGAGATAGGGTTTGTGATTTTGGCCACCAGAGAAAGACTAAAACTGTATTTTTGTGTGTTCAGAAGTAATAAACAATTTAATTACTGAAGTTCACTTTAAATTTAAATAGAATTTTTTTTTCAGTCTTAGAAAAATGGGACACATTTTGAAAGCTAAAATTTATCGTTAGTGAGTAGGTGTATTGACCCTTTGAAAGATGTAAAAACTGGAATGGCTCCAAGCATATACTCTCTGTTTTAACAATGTTGAATTAGTCATTCTGTTGATTTAATACCTATCCCCTGAAGAGAAGCTGACATGATAGCAGAGTTACAATTGTGTTATGATCAGATGACAGTAATCAAGATGTAAGGGAATCCACAGAAAGAGGGTTTTTTTTATTATTATTATAAATTACTGTTCTTTGAATGAATAAGACTGTACAGAGTAATTGTATTTTTTGTTGGTGGGAGCCAGTGATTTTTTTAAAAACATTTGAGGATTTCTTTTTTTTAAAAAAAAACAACAACAACAGTATTACTTATATAATTAAGATGATATTATATGCAGTATTAATTTTCACTTGAGATTGCTACTGAGTCATGGTGTCAAGCAATGTAGGACATTAGAACTCTGAAACCTTTGCTTAGTTAGGATTTAAATTTCAATCTTTGCATCTTTGCTATTCTGTTAATGGTATAGTCCATCCAATTATGAAATCTATAAAACTAATTTTAGATATAGTAGTTCTCCCCTTATCAGCTGGATATACATTCCAAGACCCCCCAATGCATACCTGAAACTGCAGATAGTATCAAACCCTATATATACTGTTTTTACCCTACATACATACTCTCTGATAAAGTTTAATTTATATCACATACTGTAATAAAAGTTATGCAAATGTAGTCTTTCTCTGAAAATATTATATTATACTGTACTCACCTTTTCACTTAAAGGAAGCACTTTACAGCTCCTCTTTGACATATCTGATTTGACAGCATCACTAGTCTTGTGATTTGGAGCTATTATTAAGTAAAGTAAGGGTTACTTGAACACAAGCTTTGCAATACTGAGACAGTCAAACTGATAACGGAGATGGCTGCTAAGTAACGATGGACAAGTAGTGTGTACAGCATGGCGATACTGGACAAAGGGATAGTACATGTCCAGGGCAGGCAAGCATGATAGTGTGAGATTTTGTAACACTACTCAGAGAAGCACACACTTTAAAACTTCTGAACTTTTTTCCCTGTCATTTTTCCATTTAATATTTTTGCTTGGAGGTTTATTGCTGCTAATTGAAACTGTGGAAAGCGAAACCTTGGAAAAGGGAACTGTGTAATTTGTACACCTATGTGGCTTCCAATTATGTTTCAATATTGTATTCTCTTGACCCCATCTTTCTTAAAGATTATTGATAAAGGATAATTTATTTTAATTGTTTTCATTTTTTAAAATATATTTTAATATTTTTTAACTACATGATCTTACTCAACTGGAAAATATAATTGATATTTAGGTTTTTGTATGTGTGTATAATACACATTTACATATGTTGTAATGGGCTTGTGGTCACTGAATATTATATATATATATATATATATATATATATATATATATATATAGCCAGTGTCTGTGATGACCAGGATGACCAAAGGACTGGTCATCCTGAAGGGCATTAAGTACCTCTCCCCCCTGGCCCATGATTGGGGTGGGGCGCAGTGGAGTGGGGCGGGACTGGGGACTGGTGAGTGGGCTGAATGGCTGACCTGCTCCTGGCCTGCAGGCTCCGATGTATCAGTGATGGTGAACGGGGGTGGGTGGCAGGAGGACTGGGCTGGCTGTCAGGCCGCCGGGATCATCTCATCCCTGGCTGCTTGGGGGAAAGCAGGTGCCAGTGACCTCACTTCCATGCTTGTGCAGCAGGCTGGCCGCTGATGTAACATGCAGCTGGGGGTGAGCTGGTGATCCCACAGCCTGACAGCCCAACAGTGGAGGCGGCATTTGGCCTACAGACGGGCATATGGGCAGAAGATGGCCCTGATCACAGGAGGCTAGGCCCTAGGGGCCCTACTCGCAGGATTTCATGCACTGGACCTCTAGCCTACACTAATAAAAGAGAAACATGCATATTGACCATCACTCCACTATGCCCACCAGCCAACCAGGAGCAGGTTTGTAAATTAACCCAACAAAGATGGTGTTGGAGTGTCTGGGCCTGTCAGCCTTGCTGGGGGCCACAGGAGCCCAGCAGCGAGGCTGGATCTGCCCTGGAGGGGGTGGATCCAGCCTTGCCACTTGCTGCTGCTGAAGTGTTTGGGCCTGTCAGCCAGCCCAGGGATTGCGGGGACCAAGTGGCAAGGCTGGATCGGGGGGGTGGATCCAGCTCGCCACTCCACTGCTGCTGGAGTGTCCAGGCCTGTCAGCGTGGCCAGGGGTCACAGGAACCTAGCGGCGAGCCTGGATCCGCCCCCTCTGGCGGCAGATCCAGCCTCGCCACTCCACTGCTGCTAGAGTGTCCGGGCCTGTCTGCCTGGCTGGGGGCCACGGGGCCAACCGACAAGGCTGGATCTGCTGCCGGAGGGGGCAGATCAAGCCTTGCTGCTCCGTCACTGCTGGAGTGTCTGGGCCTGTCAGCCTGGCCGGGGGGTCGCGGAGACCAAGCTGCAAGACTGGATCCACCCCCTCCCGCAGTGGATCCAGCCTCACTGCTCCACCACTGCTGGAGTGTCTGGGCTTGTCAGCCCCTCCATGAGGCTGGATGCTTTGTCCAGGGGGCACATGTAAATTGTCCCCTCAGGAGTTCAACTGGGAGACCAGGAGTTCTATCACTTGCTATGATGTGTGCTGACCAGCAGGGGCTGGCGCAGAACGAAGGAATACCCCAGCCAGGGAAGGGAGGCCCCAGCCAACAGCTGGCAGCTGTGGAAGGGAGGCCCAGGCTGGCAGCCAGAAGGCCCTGATCAGCCCTGATCACCAACCTGGCCTAGGGACCCTACCTGTGCACGAATTTCTTGCACCAGGCCTCTGGTCTATAATAATAAAAGTGTAATATGCTAATTAGACCAAACATCCTTCCAGAAAAAGTCAGGGCTGCAACCGTGGGATCCAGGCAGCTGCTGAGGCTGCGAGGGAGGTTATCGGGGCAGCCACCTTGGCTGTGAGGGAGGGATCAAGGCATCTGCTGTGGTTACGAAGGCCTACTCTTGCATGAATTTTGTGCATCAGGCCTCTAATATTATATAAGAGTCAATTAATCTGAGTGTTGAAATTGATTTAGAATAGGTGAACAAATATTAGTAAAGTCTTAAAATGTTGTATACTCAGAGGCAGTGTGTCAGTCTCCCCAAATGAAATTTTAAAAGAAAAAGTTTTATTAATTTTTATTATACTATAATTAAGTCTCCCCATGTCCACTTTTCTGTTTTTGTTAGTTTTCCACATAATTTGTACACAATAACTAAAAAGTAGTTTGTGATACTTTACATTATGTGCTGGGTTAGTGGGAGAATTGTAGAGTAAATCCAATATTCTTCATTTCTTGAACCATTTATAAGAATTGCAAGTACTATATTTCAGAAACTATGTGTGAAAGGGAAAGTATGTCTGTTTTTTTACCTAACTTTATATGTACATTTATTTATAGATATATACACATATATCTATAAATAAAAAACTATTTCTGTAAAATGATTTTAAGAAGTCATGAATTTCTGACAAGATTATTTATTGAAACTAGAAATTTAACACATGCTGCTTTTTTATATAATCATATTGTTATATATTTGATTTATTCAAAACAAAATGGGAATGATTAATTATTTTTAAATAAGTTACTTATTTTAGTTCAGGAGACTTCTTAAGTAGATTTGAAATTAGGTTCACTTTCATATAAAATGTTCAAGATATTACATAAAGCAAGATTCACATGTATAAGATTTTTTTAAATGTTTCATTTTAACATCCACTCTTCTGGCATAATAAAAGTTCTGAAATATCCATGCAATGTTTCTTTGGGGTTATAATTTCTTCTCTCTTTTTTTTTTTATCACTATGGTTCACAAAATTGGGAGAGGACAGGTTTCTGTTAGCTTTATGTTGACATACCTAACTTTATGAAGACCGTAGGAATACGTTATTAATTCTGAGTGTGTTTCACCTACTTGAAATCTATATAAATAAAAGCCTAAGTGACCATTCAACCATATGACCAGTAGCTATGATGTACACTGACCACCAGGGGGCAGATGCTCAATGCACAGGCATAAACATGGAACAGACTGATGAATTTCAGAGGGAAGGGGGTGGGGGAGGGCAGGAATTGATTAACCAAGGATCTTAAATGCATACTAGAGGCCTGGTGCATGGATTCGCACACCGGTGGGGTCCCTTGGCCTGGCCTGTGGGGATCAGGCCAAAACCATCAGCCTAACATCCCCTGCGGGGGTTCCAGATCGTAAGAGGGCACAGGCCAGGCTGAGGGACTTCACTGGTGCATAAATCTGTGCACTGAGCCTCTAGTTATAATTTTGGTAGGTTTATTTTAACATGTGAGGAGGTTTTTAGTGGAACTGTATTTTATAAGCTTTAATTTGTAAGTTTTTTCATAAATTACTTTTTAGTGGTGATTTCTTTTTAAGGGTGAGTGCTTATTTGCTTCTTTGGCAGATATTAAGAGGTTGATAGGGCAGATCAGGGATATTTTGGAATTCCAAATTGAGTAATTACCTTTTTTTAAGTATAGGATTGATTAAATCAGTGACTCCTATACAAGGTATTTTTAGGTTTACTAAGGTAAGTTATAAATTAATCTAAAAAGAAAACCTTTAAGACTCTTTCTTCATATTATAATTTCTTATTTAGGCTACTGGATATTTTAAAATTATATTTGCTTTTTAATTTGTATTATAATAAAACTTTGAAATAGTATCATATGCACTATGAATTAGGATTTTTAAATTTTATTATTATTATTATTTTTTACAGAGAGGTGGGGGATATTAATTTGTTGTTCCACTTATTTTTACATTCATTGATTGAGTCTTGAATGTGCCCTGACTGGGAAACAAAACTGCAATCTTGGCGTACTGGGACAAGTAACTGAGCTACCTGGCCAGGGCTGAATTAGGATTATAAATAATTTCTGGTTTTCCTTTTAATATATGGATAAAGGAATAAAATGCATCATATATATACAGTTGACCCTTAAGTGACACCAGGATTAGAGGTGCCAAACTCCCTCTCCATCATGCAGTGAAAATTTGTATAGAGCTTTTGACTCCCCCCAAATTTAACTATAGTCGCCCCTTAGTATCCATGAGGGATTGCTTCCAGGACGCTTGCAGATGCTCAAATCCCTTAAATAAAATGGTGTAAAACAATCCATACAGTTGGACCTCCATACCCATGGATTTTCCAACCTCAAATCAAAAATTGTTTTCAATCTATAGTTTGTTGAATCTGTGAATGGAAACCAAGAGATATGAAGGGCTGACTGTATACTTTAAAAAAAAATAATCAACATATATGTAGACCGGTACAGTTCAAACCCATGTTCTAGGGTCAATTGTATTTTTACAACTGTAATTCCATGCTTTGAAACTGTTGTTCTCCAAAACAAAACAAGCAACTGAGAGCCATCTTTGTTGTGCAGTAGCAGTAGCAATAAGACTTCCTTGATACAACCATTTTCCATGTGACTTTGCCCCATCTCACTCTCAGATTGGGCCCTTCACCATTTGCAACTTAGAGGATTTTATCGTCACTCCTTGACTTTGATTAGAGTACATCATTCTTTAATTGTTAAAATAGCATAATTTTATGAAACAGATGTATATCTTTATAAAGACTTTTAAAACAGTTATATTGTGATCTCCTGCATCTGTTTCTGTATTTTTTGAGTTTACCTACGTTTGTTGGAGGTAAGGCAGTGAAGATCAGTAAAGAATTAAAGGAGATCACTTCTTAAGGTTTCATTCCAGTGCTAGAATTTAACTGTGGAACTATACAGAGTATTCCCAAGGTTGCAAATACCCAATTTACGAGCAACTTCTCTGGTTGGGTTGGCAATAAGACCTGGTTTTCCCCTCCTCTTATTTCCTCTCTCATATCTCTACCCCTTGAAAATAAGTCTTTCCTGGATCTCACTATGACTTCCTGTTTCCTCATAGTGGACACAGTTGTTGCTCTGGCTGAATTGAGAACAAAGTGGAAATAAAACCTATTTGTAGCATTGGTATATCTACATTTCATACTAGTTACATTTTTCAAACTATTATATTTCCTTATTCTAACTGAACTAGAAAGCATTTCCCTATCAAAAACATTATAGCTTATGAAACATTCTCAAAAGACTTCTTACTTCACAAGATAGTAGAAATAGTGCAATTTGGGTGAGACATATTTTGGTATCTGTGACCGTTTTTGTCACCAATTTTAAAATTCTGTGCAGCTCCCACTCATCCCGGTCCCGCACGCCTGCCCTGCTGCCCCTGCTCAGGTGTGTGGGGAAGTGTCTGCAGGAGAGGCTGGTGCGGCCCCATCTGCGCTCCCCAGCCATGAGACCGCAGTCTGTCAGCTAAGCAGCGCTCCTGCTGTGGGAGCACACTGTCCACCAGGGGGTAGCACGTGGGTTGAGCATCTACCCCCTGGTGGTCAGTGCGTGTCATAGCTACCAGCCAGTCATCTGGTTGTCCGGTTGCTTAGGGTTTTATATATAGAGATTGTTACCTTTTATTTATTTATTTATCTATCTATTTATTTATTTATTTAAATATATTTTTTATTGATTTTTTTTATAGAGAGGAAGAGAGAAGGATAGAGAGTTAGAAACATCGATGAGAGAGTAACATCGTTCAGCTGCCTCCTGCACACCCCCTACTGGGGATGTGCCTGCAACCAAGGTACATGCCCTTCATCGGGACCCTTCAGTCCGCAGGCTCTATCCACTGAGCCAAACCGGTTTCGGCAGATTGTTATCTTTTAAATTGTGCTATGTTTCTTTTGTCTGTTCGCCCCTATCTTCTTATTAAATGACATTGACATAGCTTTTTCTGTACCAAACCAAAAGACATATATAGTAAACCACCATGATTATTGAATTCCTGCAATGTGACAGGTACCCTTGAGCTTACAAATTAGTGAGATGTTAATAGAATAGATGAACCTTGTATGAAAATTTTACTAATACTTTTTGAAACAGTATTATCATGACCATTTTACAGATAGGGCAGTTGGAGAAATAGAGTATGTCAAGTTCTTATAACAGCCAAGTAGTAGAAAGACACATTGACTTGAAAGTTTGTGCCTGTTCCACATATGACTGTACAAGCTATATTTGTGAATCTTTAGAAATCTTTGAAAGTATTGCTTTCATTAATTTTTCCATTCTGCTACATTTTATCTCAGAAAATAACATCTCCACCAAATTGTTGTAGTTAATAAATGAAAACAGTTCTCAAGATGACAACTGTGTGCTTTTCTTAGGATAATAAGCTTCAACTGCTGTTGTTTTTGCCTTGCCTTGTAATTTTGTTAACTATATAATATTGTTATAGCAACATATTTTAGTACCACTTTAGCGTCTATTTTTAAACATACATAAAAATTTTGGTGGAGTAAATACAGTGGCTCGTATTGAAACCAAAACCAAAAATTGCATCATGTTGCAAGTCTAAAGTAGTTCTACAGAACCCCAGAAAACATAGCTACAACCACAGATCAGTTTTTATACGTTAATATAAGTCAAATTTGACTTGTTTTTTGTTTTTTTCCTGCTAGCATACCATAACATTTGTTAAGGATAATTCTTCACTGCTGAGGGTGAGGAAGTTGATGTGTAAAGGAACAGGGAATTGAGAGAACATGAGATAGGACAGTGGCAGGTAGTTCATGTGCCTAAAGTGTTATTGTATTAGTAGGCAGTATCATCAACATTTACTGAACACTTAGCTACATGCCAGTTACACTTAAGACTACCAATAGCCTTTCAAGTAGGTGCCTTTATTATTTTAAGGAACGCAAAGCAAGTATAGAGAGATTGAGAAACCTCACCTAGGTTACATAGCCAGTCAGTGGTGACAAGATTCAAATGGAAGCAGTTAAAGCTATAGCTCATGCTCCTCACTACTAAGCCATAGTACGACAGCATTGGTGATGCTGGAAAGTATACAAGGCCTGAAAAATAGGTCATGTATTAGCCATATTTTTTATGACTATGAAAGTTTTGTTGTTGTTAAATAGTTCATACACCATAAAATTTGAGATTAATAATTCATTATAACATGATTGGAAAATGCCAACTGAGGTAAATAAAATTTGTATCTAATATGTACCTTTATTTTCATGGACTTGTCACTGAAAACTATTTTCCAAACATGTTAAAATGTAATAGCCTTTTGTAGGCTTACCAATTAAAATAGTTTCTATATTTTCCCTTAGAAAATTAATTACATATTATCAATTCTTTTTTAAAATAAGTACTTTCTTCTACCAGTTGGTTCGTTTGTTTTTAACCAAGTAGTGATTTGTTCTATTTCCTTGCATTTTCAATAGGTTGGCTTTGTTTTTGAGACCTTCTTTTCAATAAGGAATTATGCATGTGCACATGTTTCTTTTTATTAGTTGAAGTAAAAACAGATAATTTGTATAAACTGTTTAAATACTGTATTGATACATAGCAATATAATGGAAAGAACATATATACATACATACAAGTCTTGGACAAAATAATGGGTACTATTTGTGGAGCATCCTATCTAATAAGATTAATGTGCAAAGTGACCATACCTCTGCTACACACACAAGTCATGCCCACAAGCCAATCAGGAGCAAGTATGCAAATTAACACAACCAAGATGGCTGCGGCTATAGAGCTGCAACAAGCAGAAGGCTTGGGTTTCCCCAGCAATGGAGGAAGCCAAGCTTCTCTGCTGCCCTGGCCAACCCAGGCTTACACTCAAGGCTACAAAGTTTCTATTATAGAAGGTAAATAAATCCCAACAAAAATGACAGCAATCACAGAGCTGGAGAGAGTAGGAGGCTTGAGTTGCCTCTGGTGATGGAGGAAGCCAGGCTTCCCTGCCTCCCTGGTGGGCCCAGGCCTCCATTCAAGGCTACAGAGTTTTAATTATAGAAGATTAATATGTCCCAACAAAAATGGCTGCGGCCACAGAGTGAGCAGGAGGCTTGGCTCCACTCAAGGCTACAAAGTTTCAATTATAGAAGATAAATAAACCCCAGATACCAGTGCCTCTGCTTGGGTTGCCGGGGACGTGGCTGGCCTGCAAACCACCACAGGCCCCTTGCCTAGGCTGCCCCACACCTCAAGGGAACTCCCACCTAGATCTGAGACACCCTTCAGGTCAAACTAGCTGGCCACTACCCATGCACCAGGCCTCTATCCTATCTAATAAAAGAGTAATATGCAAATTGACCACCACTCCAACACAAGATGTGTGTCAAAGATGGCTGCCCCCATGTGGACAGAAGATGGCCAGCAGGGGAGGGCAGTTGGGAGGGACCAGGTCTGCAAGGGAGGGCAGTTTGGGGGGGATCAACCCTGCAGGGGAGGGCAGTTAGGGGTGACCAGGCCTGCAAGGGAAGGCAGTTAGGGGCAATCAGGCCAACAGGGGAGCAGTTAGGCATCATTCAGGCTGTCAGGGGAGTGGTTAGGGGGTGATCAGGCTGGCAGGCAGAAGTGGTTAGGGGAAATCAGGAAGGCAGGCAGGCAAACAGTTGGGAGTCAGCAGTCCTGGACTGTAAGAGGGATGTCCGTCTGCAAGGTAGGATCAGGCCTAAACAAGCAGTTGGACATCCCTTGAGGGGTCCCAGATTAGAAAGGGTACAAGCTGGGCTGAGGGATACACACAGCCCCATGCACAAATTTCATTTACCAGGCCTCTAGTCTATTATATGCTGACTTTGGGGCATTTGTGTTCTTTGTTTGATTAAAGCCTCATCACAGTGTTGTAAGGCAAATATCTACCCATTTACTTAGAGATACAAAGAAACCTAGTTAAACATTTTAGAGACTTCTTTTAACCCGAACTTATGAGAAAAAATATAAAACGTTTTATTGCATGTATACCATGATTTTCATGCAACAAAAAGTGCGCACAGAGTTTTTCTAGTGAAAATTACACAGGAACCTACACCAGCTAGAGAGCAAAAATAAATGCAGTGTTTTATATAAACAGGATTCAAAATAGGATTGCTGATTTCTTTATAGTCATTATTCCCTCACCTGTCGAATAGAATGATTTTCTTATAAATAATGATAATTAAATATTTTATATATACCAAATGAAAATATTCTGTGGTGGAAATAGATCAACATATCTTAGTGTTTAATTTTTATTATATGGTATAAAATAAAATAAAAATCACATATATGACAGATCTACAGTTAGTGTCTGGCAGTTGTAATTACATAATAATTTCTCTTAACCAACCCAAGTCTTGCTTATATAAACGCTGCAAATTGTATTTGCTTTCCAGCAGGTACAGGTTTCTGTGTTATTTTCACTAGGATATAACCAACATAGCCAACTCTTATTGCACATTTTGTTCCATGAAAAGCATGCTACAATATGCAATAAAGTTTTATACTTCTTTTCGTGAGGTCAAGTTGAAAGTCTAAATTTTTTATTTTAACCTAACCTCAAGAAATAAAGAATAACAGTCTTCCATTTTCTTCTCTTTCTCCTAAATATATATATTTTTGCTTCTTATAATATCACTAGAGGCCTGGGGCATGAAAATTCATGCACTGGAGGGGGAGTTCCTCAGTCTGGCCTGCCCCTTCTCACAGTCTGGGAGCCCTCAGGGGTGGGAGGTGACCCAGCGATCAGGCAAAAGCGATGCCCTCATCACACCTCTGCTGCTACCACTACCTGCAGCACAAACCTCAGCTGGTCTTGGTTGCCTGCACCTTGGGCATCAACTGGGTAGCTGCCATCTGAGGCTTGCCTGCACCTCGGGCCAGCCCTGGGGGGCTGAGGGGACTGGGGGGACTGGGTGCTGCCATCTTTGAGGGCATGGCAGTTAATTAGCATATTCCCTCCTTATTGGCTGTGGGCAGCACCATCTTTGTGAGGGTGTGATGATCAATTAGCATATTCACTCTTTATTAGATAGGCTGTTCTGTCTTTTGAAATTTATAAGAATAAGGTCACTTATATTTTCCCTTTATTTCACTGTGCTTTTGTTTCCTTTCTCCTCCCTCTTAAAAAAATAAACTAAAATTTAAATTTGGGATTCAGTTAGAACTTTGTTTAGAAATATAAGTACCAAACTTCATATTTGGAGAGATTTTACCATTTCTTGAATGTGTAAGACTTTTAAATGGAATAGCAGCACTTAAAAAATCTTGCTATGTTTCTCTTTTCATTAATCAAGACTGATTCCTATATCTTTCCAACTCTCTCCAAATGGATTTTCACTAGTACTATAAGCAGCTGCATTGTAACACTTACTAAATGACAAAATCAATGGGTACAAAATAGTTCATAGATGTAGACTGGAAAAACTTTTTTGTAATAATGTTTTGTATTATTTAAAAGTATTTTTGAGTCTTATTTTGATATTTTATGGAATAGTTTGTATGGAATATGTCTCACATCATAGAATTTACTTCGGGTCAAATCTGAGATAGAGGCAGAAGGGGGAAAAAAGACCAAGAGAGAGAATATCAACCATTAATCTTCCTTCCTATGTTCAGAGGAAAACATCTTAGTTACCTAGTTCTCTCAAAATTAATACTTTTAAAAGCTCTTAAGTATTACTTAGAATGCATTGTTGAAATCATACCTGGTTAAGGTTTTCTGATTAAATATGGTTAAGTAATTATGTTTCTACAATTACATATTTCATGATTATGATGTATGGTGAGACATTATTTTAAATCTATTATTAAGTGAAATTTGTTTGGGTGGCCAAATGGATATTGTAATGTGACTTGGTATTACTTAGACGTTTTGGCTACATAGTAGTTTAAAGACCACTAGATTAGATTGGAAAATTCTATCAGCTTCAAAATCTTGAAATGCTGAAACAAGAGAAAAAGCAGTACTGATTAAACATTCTTAGCAATATTCAGGAGAAGGTGCATGAGTGTGGCTTAGCTAGTAATTTTCTGTGTGAGACTTATAGAATTCTTTTCCTATGAAATACTTAACAGTTTTAAATTTGCTGTCTTATAGTTATTTTAGTGCCCTGTTGACATCAAGGGTTAGAGATTGTTGTATTGGTAGTTTCTGCCAAATAGAAATTATTTGATATGCTAAGCCATTTCTGACAGAAGATATAAAGTTTTGACAAACACATAAGGCACAGCAAGTGTCCAATTTTAAAGAGCAAAAATGAATGCAAACCACCATTATGGTGAACACAAACAGCCTGAAAGCAAGTTATCAGTAAGCAAATAATTGTTGAACTGTTATGAATGAAATAGGATGTTGAAATAGGGCATGATTGGCTGATGTTACATATGTCCTTGATTACCTTCCTTGTGCTTTTATCCTAATAAGTGACATTCTTTGTATTCCTTTGGATGGCTAGACAGTCTGACACTGAAGAAGAATAAATATTGCATGTGGTACACATTAAGCTGTCATCCAAGACAGCATTTATAAAAAGTAACTGGAGAAATTCATAAGAAATTCTGCACTGCTACAGTTTCCTGGCTCCAGTCATAATTGTCAAAGTTCTTGACACATTCAGGTCTTCAGAAATGATTTAGGTTTACAGTGGCTTGGTGTATGAATAATTATTATGGATTTGTGTTTTCATATTGCCTTAGTATGTTAATGTTAGTTACCAAAATGTTAGATTTTATGATAATTTTTATTTTAAGAAATATCTGTACATTGGTAATAGTGATATATCTTCTATCTTATGTGGTCTTTCATGAAAGGAATTTAGATATTGGGAAGGAAGAATGGGAATTGTTAAGTGCTTAGTTTATCTTTAACCGGTTGGGAAATATTGCTTGCTTGTGTTTAGTGCTAGGAAACAACTTTCAAAATAAATATTTTTATTTTTCTTCTTCAGCAGCATTGGAAAGCCATCAAATGGTGCCCAAATAAATACCATTTGAAAACTATTTCCAAAAATACCCAAATCACTACTTGATATTTTATTTTAAAATATTATATGCTTTTATTCACATACTTTTGTAACTTTAATATTGTTCTCTAAGGCAGGCAGGGTAGTGTTTTATTTCTCCTAAGACTCTTATTTCTTAAAATTTCATTTTGGAGGAATCTGGGTAAAAGACATAATATTGTACTAAAATAAACATACTTTCAAAAGGAGGTAAATTATTAATGTAAATTTTACAAACATTTTTTTAAGCTCTTCTTTCTGTCATTAAACTAAAACACTTCTTTTCATCCTATCTATCTGATAGGCCACATAATAACTAACGGATGAAGAAGAAAAAAGCCACTCATCCACATCTTTTCTTTTTTCTGTTTCTGTAGCTTGACATAGTTATTCTAAACCATTTCAAAGTAAGTAATTAGTATTCCATTTGATAATCTAATCAAGAACATAAGATTCTATTAGCTGATTACTAGGAAAGTCTGATTAAGTATCATAATGATTTAGGATCCAATAAAATGTGAAAATAAAGTACAATGTTGAGCTCTAAATTTTGAGCTCCATTTTAGGGAGGACAAGAGGTCAGTCAAGGATTCTATGACAACTATCGTTTTCAAATTATGTAATATTAATTTGGGAGTTGTTTTTAGGAAACTCTTTACTTTGAAATCTAAACCATTGATTTGGATTGAAGAAACTTTTCTCCAGGTATAACACTGCTCAAATGTTACCTATAGCTTTTAACTCTCTAGACCACTACAGAGCACAAAATATTTGCCCAACTGGTAAATTGAACTGTAAGTCCCACTGTGGGAAATTGCTTTGCTGTGCTCCAAACAGCAGTTATCTTAGTAATTGTACCCGAATTCTTTGTGGCTAATAGAGCATAGACGTGATTTTACAAGCAGAAATTATTTCTTTTAAATACCTTTAATTAATAAATATGCCAAATAAAATGTGACTATAGGCTATAGTGAAGCATTAAACTGCATCATATTTAATTGTAAAAGCTGAAAGCTAAAATTCTTTTTTCCTTTTAGTGTAAAACTGTACATATCCAACATTTCACATTCTAAACTGGAGCTCCCAACAAGGAGCTTATCAGAGCAAATTGTCTAGTCCATCCCCTTCCTCACTCAAAACCTAATGACCCTTTATCATCATGGTTTAGATTGCTGGACACAGATGTGAGAAAATACAAGTAATCTACAGGTAACTACAGTAGCTGCACTGATGTTCTCAGAACACTGACTGCTGGGAAGATAAAGAGCTTCCCACAGAGTCTGTGACTTTCCGGCAGCAAAGCACATCATGAGCTCATACATGAAGTTTTATTTGCTGAAGATTCACAATAAAATGCATTAGAACATTCAGCAGGGACTCTTTTTAGATGAGCACAGAAATTCTGGAGGGATATTAGTTGAGGCACCAGTGCAAAGCATCACACTAAAATTTTTAAGTTCAACAATATTCTTTCTATGGGAATCAAAGATTATGGCTGTGGTGCAGCATTAATATTGAATTTCTTCATATTTATATAATTTACTACAGATTCCCATCTTTTTTTCCTTCATAAAAGGCTGAGCTTCATGTAAAAAGTTTTTAATATGAACGAGGAAACAGTAATTTCTCAAACTTTAATACTAAATTGTATTTCAAAGGACTTGTTTATGGCCAGGTGCTCTGCTTTTGTTAGCTGCTTAGATTGTGATCAGTGAGGTAAACTCATTTATTTGCATGCAATTGAGTAATTTACCATGAAAAGGATGATCATGTTTGTTTTATAAAGGCACTGCACCTGTAGCTTACTAATTGTTAGTTTGACTATTATTTGCAATGATCATGGTTTCATAAAGCTTTATAAAACTACAATGCAAAATATATTTGCTTAATCTTTTTTTATGTTTGAAATGTTTGTTTTTAGTTATTGAATTTGGGGTAAGTCACTAGATTGTAGTGAATCAATATGAATTAGACTATCTGAACATCAGGTGTGTATATCTTTTCAAAAATCATTTGCTTGTCATATTTTTCTGAAAGCTAATTAATATTGTTTCTGTAAAAACTGTAGCTACTACATTAGGAATATTACATTCATAGGTCAAAATGAATTACAGTCCTCAAATCATTTTTAGAAATGGTCACGTTAGTAGCTAAAAGATAAAAATTTTTAGCAACCAGTATTGGTTTAGCAGTTGGCAACCAACAAAAAGGTATTTCATCTAATTTTATATAATTATATACGTAGCTTAACTGTTATTCTTTATGGAAATTAGAGAAGACACTACCTAAGTCTTTTTGGCTAGGTTCCTACCGTATTTGCCGGCGTATAAGACGATTTTTTGGCCCTGAAAAATACGTATTTGCCGGCGTATAAGAGACTGGGCGTATAAGACGACCCCCTAACATTTCCACTAAAAATACAGAGTTTGTTATATACTCGCCGTATAAGACTACCCCCCACTTGGAGGCATATTTTTCAGGGCCAAAAAGTCGTCTTATACGCCGGCAAATACGGTACTCATTTTTGCTTCAAGAATATTATAATGTTGTACTTTAAAAACAATTATTTGCAAGAAGAGCACCAGAATTACATCAAATATACCGGCGACTGAAGTAATTAATTTAATAATATTGTTTCGAGTGTAAATGACCAATGAACAAACTACATTTTATTTCAGAAAAGAAAAGACAAATTACTGCTAATCATTAGAATTCCTATTTTTCTGATAGCAATTAGCATCACTCTTCTTGAGGTTTTTATCAGTGAAGAATTTTTGTTTACATTAATATATTTGAAATATTCATACTTGCAAGGCATATATTAATCTAAAAAATACAATATTGAAGAATTGTTGGAGGCTGTATTGAGCATTAATTCTGTTTTTAGTTTACTATGAGATCTAAAGGGGGGAAAAACTGTATTTGTTTCCATTTAGCAGCAAATAGGAAACACAGAACTCAAAATTCTACAAAGCACATTTTCTTTTCCTCTTCATGTTTAAAAGGCAAGAAACCAGAGGAGCATGTGCAGTGCAAGATTGTTTTGCATTTCTGTTTTTACATCACCAGATCAAGTTTAATGAGACCCATCTGCAAATTGTAGAAACTACTCGTTGGTTTTAGTCAAGGATTCTAGTATGATTTTTTCCCTTCTTTTTCTTCTACAGTTTTTCTTTTTTAATTTCAACAAGATATACAGAAAATTAAAAACCTTGTCTGTTAGAAAGTTTTGTTTGAGCTTTTTAAACTGAGTGATTAGCAGAAATAATGACCCTGTCAGCCTTAATCACATTAAAATGTAGTTAACATCATTTAATTTTTTCCACTTAATATGCAAAAATTTCCAGTAGATTTGCAGTGAAGGCCATTGAAATTCCATTAGAACAAGAATAAAAATTTCAGGCATCATTTATTCAGAGAAGGAATAAAGGTCTCGATTGAGAACTGCTGAATCTTTCTATTAGAGACACGATGAATCATTACATTGAATGTACCTTATGTTTCGATAGACCTGTGTCTAGCTTTTCAAATGGTTGAAAATAATGTTTTGTCATTTTTATAAGGGAAAGTAAACTAGAATTGCATAATTTTATAAATATCTAAAAGATTATTAAATATTTTATTTTGTACTCCTTTTACCCCCTTAACTTTTAAGTAGAAAGTGGTTCATTTTTTCCCGAAAAGCAAGAAAATTAAAGAATTAATTATGGTAACATGGAACAAATTTTGCCTGGCCAACCCACAAAATATACAGGTTGTGTTTTAAGTAGTTATGTTGGTATATGCCTAGTAAGAAATTTAGAATTAAGAACCAAATTACAGTCCCTGGGGGGCAGCTCAGTTGGTGGGAGTGTGGTCCCGACACACCAAGGTTGCAGGTTCGATCCCCAGTCAGGGCACATAACAAGAAGCAACCAGTGAATGCATAAATAAGTGGAACAACAAATTGGTGTTCTCTCTCTCTCTCTCTCTCTTTCTCTCTCTCTCAAATAAAATAAGAAAGAACCAAATGACATTCTTTCCCAAAGTTCATAGCTTATCATTTGTCAAGCTTAAACTGGTATGTTATGCTTCATTAACTATGTATGAATTACAGCTGAAGAACATTCTATGATTTCTAGTATTGTTTATTCTTTTATGATCTTTTAAAAATATTTTTTGTTGTGATATGTTCATAGAACTAAAGAGAGGAAAACTTAATTTTGTTTTAAGCAATTAAGAAATGCCTACCATTTATACTCTCCTTGGCATGTTTGTATTTGCCAATATCCTGTGAAACATTGTGTAGAATGTTTCTCCCCCATTAAAAAAACAAGACTGTTACTGTATATACCTGATAAGCGGAAATGGGTTTCTGGAACCATTCCTAACTCTTGGGTAATTAAGTAATTATACAGTGTGGGGGTTTTTTTAATTTGTATTTTGTTCCCAAACCATTTGAACCCATTATATAATTACACTGTGTATACTTTGAGTAAAAATACCATTGGAAAATGTATCAGGCAGAGTGTTCCATGTATGCACTACTCACAATGAATAAATTTCTCCAACCTTGTTTGTTTCTATATCTGTGGAAATCTAAGAACATTTAATTATCTGCTTCCCCTGTTTACCACACCCATGTGCCTGCCATGGTTGGCTCCTGTGTCTTCCTTAGAAACACCTTCCCTGACTACCCTGTGTAGAATAATTGTCTCCTTTTGTTCATAGCATCATGTATATTTGCTTCAGGTCACTGATCTCTTTTTTTTCCTGTCTATCTGTCTCATAATAATTTAAATTCTGTGAGACTAAAGATCATGCCTGTCTTGTTCATTTTATTGTTTTTAATTTTAAAAATATATTTTTATTGATTTCAGAGAGGAAGGGGGGCGGGATGGAAACATCAATGATGAGAGAGAGTCATTGATTGGCTGCCTTCTGCATGCCCCTACTGGGGATCAAGCCTGAAACCCTCGTATATGCCCTGACTGGGATTTCGGTGACCTCCTGGTTCTTAGGTCAACACCCAACCACTGAACGACACTGGCAGGGCTGTCTTGTTCATTTATATTTCTCATTCTTGGCACTGGACTCAGTAAATATTGATTGATTGAATGGCTGGATAAAATCAGTTGGATTCATTTATGGACACTGAAATTTGAATTTCATTGTTTCATGGACACAAAACAGTCTTCTTTAAAAAAAAATTTTAAAAATATATTTTATTGATTTTTTACAGAGAGGAAGGGATAGGGATAAAGAGCTAGGAACATCGATGAGAGAGAAACATCGATCAGCTGCCTCCTGCACACCTCCACTGGAGATGTGCCCGCAACCAAGGCACACGCCTGGACTGGAATCGAACCCGGGACTCTTGAGTCCGTAGGCCAACGCTCTATCCACTGAGCTAAACTGGTTAGGGCTAAAAAAAAAAAATTAATGTATTGAGAGGAGAGAGAGAGAGAGAGAGAGACATTGATTGTTATTTCACTTACTTAAGCATTCATTGGTTGCTGCTTATATGTGCCCACATGAGGATCAAACCTAGCCTTGGCATATTGGGATGATGCCCTAACCAACTGAGCTACCTGGCCAGGGCTTCCTTAATTACTGTTGAGAAGTCATTTTAAAATATAAAAGCCTGCCAAGTTAGAAGTTTCTCATAGTGGAAGCTTTGCTCAGAGTGGTGGTACAGCCTTTATTTGGGACATTTGGTAGAAAGTATGTCTCAGAAAGGAAAGAAGTCCTCTAACCCACATATTTATCTACCTACTTCCTGAGACTCAAAATGATTCACTTTTTTAAAAATGTAAAAACCATTCTCGCCAAAACCGGTTTGGCTCAGTGGTAGAGCATCAGTCTGCGGACTGAAAGGTCCTGGGTTCGATTCCAGTCAAGGGCATGTACCTTGGTTGCAGGCACATCCCCGGTAGGAGGTGTGCAAGAGGCAGCTAGTCGATGTTTCTCTCTCATCGACATTTCTAGCTCTCTATCTCTCTCTCTTCCTCTCTGTAAAATATCAATTAAAAATATATATTTTTTAAAACCATTCTCACCCTGTGGGCCATACAGAAATGTGCATTGGTTTACTGAGTGCAGGTCTATGCACTTAACAAGACAGCCTTTCCGTTGTGCACGTGATTATATGTTCCTATTCACCTGCTGCAGTGGTTCCTTCTCTCTCCCACATTGTCAGTTTTTCCCATCAGCATAGAGCATGGTGTTACTTCTCCAGTCCTTAGAACAACTTATTTTGACCCTGCTTGCCTTATACACTGCAGCCCATTATCTGCTTTCCCTTTGAAAGAGTTATATAGGTATTATATGAAATTATATGTGTAAGATACCTGTCAATTGCTCCTTTCCTTTTAAAAGAAATGTGGTTATATAGTAATACTTTTATTACTTTGTTTGCAGATTTCCCTTATTTAAACAAAAACTAGTATGGAATATATATCCAGAGTAATATTTTTCCTCAAAACAGTATTACCCCCATGGAGAGGAGGAGTGGAGGGGTCTAACATTGATGAAAGAACACTCCATTCTGTGTACCTGTTTCTGTTTTTCTGTCTCTGCCCTTTCAGAATAAACTGTGCTTAGAAACATGATGGCATTCTCTTTTGCTTGACTTTTGGGGTAACAGGTATGTTAGTCTTCACTTATAATCTCTTCTCTTTACTGATTTTTCTCTGCCACACCTCTTCACTAGGGATCAGTAATTGAGTGACTATTAATTTTTCCCTGCCCTTGGCCTTCAATGCCTTCAACTCTAATCTATATACTGGTGGTTCTCAAACTTTAGTATACATCCAAATCATCTGGAGGATTTCTTAAAACACAGATTGCTGTCATCCTCCCCTCCCCCCCCTCCTTTACCCTCCCCCACTCCCCACCCCCCAGCCCTCAAGTTTCTGATTAAAAAGGTCTGGGATGGGGCCCGAGAATGGTCATGTCCAGCAAGTTCTAGGTGCTGCTGGTACATGGATGTTACTTTGAGAAGCACTGTTCTCAGCTAATGATTCCCAAACCTACAGCCTTAGTTTTACCTCTTAGCCCTTTTCAAGCCCTTTATTTCTGACTCTCAATAAGAAAATTGCATTTGATTACTCCATTATCATCATGAAGCTAAATATTTATAAAACTAAACTTATTTCTCCCTATAATCCAATCATAGTGGAATCTACTTTCAGATTTTTTAATCTTTGTTAGTCATCCTATCATTCTCTGAATCTTTTAGGTATAAGTTCTTAAAATCCTTTTAAAATCTTTCATACACCATAGGCACTTAATCACTAAATTCTATATTTTTTTCTTCTAAATCTGGCCCTTCTTCATCCCTTCCTCTTCAATTGCACTGCCTATCAACCAAGACTACACCCTCTTCACTTCATCTTTGAGTTAGGGAGCAGTCTCCTAGCTTATCATCCTCAACTCTGCAGCTTCTTTTCATCTGTAGGGCATCCTGGTGTGCTTTAGAAATGTTCACTCTGCCTTTTCTAAGTCCATAGTCCTTCGTTGAAACCCAGGAGTGGATCTTCTGGGTTAGGATAGGCAAAGATATCTTGAATGAGAAACAAAATGCACTAACCATAAAAGGAAAAATTGGGCTTCAATATAATGAATAAATGTTTACCAGAAAGCACCATTTTAAAAAATGAGTACACTTTTCAAGTGAACTTATTTAAAACAGTAGGTAAATATAGCAGGCAATGCATCAGGGTAGTAGCGAAAAACCTTTGAATTGGGAACGGGAGCAAAGAAATAAATGTCCCATCAGTTTTGTCTTTTCAATTATGGCGAGTGAACAGGTTGTGAGAAGCTAGAGCCAAGAAACATGTGGTTACTAGACTGACTACTTTGAATAATATTGTCTTAGAAATTATGGCAAAGTCAAGTATGCTTCCTACTGGGTTTATCTCAATTCTATTTCATATGTGATATCTACAACCTAAATGATTTTTTTGCTCCTTAGAAAGCATGGGAATATCATTCAGCAATGAGTAGCAAAACTTACCATTTTTCTTAGACAGCAGACAGGACAGTTTTTAAGGAGGAAAATAAATAAATGCCTTTAAATAAATATTGTAATGGTTAGTACTTAGACCTGCGTTCTCAAAATAAATCTGATTAATAGCTGGATTACAGGTAAATAAACACAATTCTGCTTAAGAAATTGTGGTCTGAACATTGAACCTTAAAAGAAACAAAGCCACACTTTGCTTTATAAATAATAATAGCTCATCTACTATTGTAGATGTGAAATAATAGCTCATCTACTATTGTAGATGTAGGTGTGAAAAAAGTAGGTTTATAGTTGTACATATGGAAAATAATATAATAATTAATGAATAATAGTACAAGAATAAACTGTTTCATGTATTCTCAGCGGTAAACCTACTTTTGCCCCACCCTGTACATATTTGTTGAGCACTTACCTTGTGCCAGATACCAAGCTAAGCATTTCATATGCACTTCCTCATTGAATCTTCACAACCCTCTGAAGTAGATGGCTGTTACTATCTTCACTTAAAAGTGAGAAAACAGACTTGAGAAAGCTTCCATGACATGACTAGGATCCCTGCTCTGTTTGGCCCCAGTTCTCTATAACCATAGTCTATAATGCCTCCCTTTGCAAAGGTATTGCCTGTGAGAGCCCTTTTATTATAGGAAACTACCATTACAATGAATTAACTTTTGTATTTTCAAAGTTAGTTTTGGCCCAGCCAGCGTAGCTCAGTGGTTGAGCTTGACCTATGAACCAGGAGGTCATGGTTCAATTCCTAGTCAGGGCACATGCCCGGGTTGCAGGCTAGATCCCCACTGTGGGGCATGAAGGAGGCAGCAAACCAGTGATTCTCTCATCATTGATGTGCCTGATTCTCACTCTCTTCCTTCTTCTCTGAAATTAATAAAATACATTTTTTTTAAAGTTGGTTTTGCATACAATGTCTTTTCAGTAAAATAATAGACTCTGGCTTATTATTGCTTAATAGGACAAGCTATAACATCAACTACAAATTTTGATCAATGTGATTCTATGTCCACATGTTTCCCAATTATTCATTTTCTTCTGTTAAAAATAATCCATTAAGCAAATTTGCACTTTAAGACTATGCACACTGGATTTTGTTAAAGTAAACATTCCTGCAATAGAGAAGAAGTTCTTTTAGGAGCAGCTGAAAGTTTTGCCCCAGATTGCATACCATACTATAGGGAAAAGGCACTTCACTTCTTCTCTAACATGGTGTCATTTAGCACTGTTGAAAGTATATGTTAACTAGAGGCCCAGTATATGAATTCATGCATGAGTGGGTTCTGGCCAGCCGCCCCAATGGGGGCCATCAGGCTGGGCCAGCAGGAAAAGGGACCATGGGTGGTTGGCGGCTGGCCCCTTCCCCAATAGGGTGTTGGGGACTGATTGGGGGCCGGGCTGACCATGGGGCGGGGAGGACGATCAGGGCCCAGATCAGGCTGGTTGGCTGCTGCAGTGCTGCATGTCATAGCCACCAGTCATTCTGGTCATTCTGCCATTCCAGTCGCTGGGCTTTTATATATAGATAAGAATAGTTTCATGCACCTATTTGCTACTATTGAAGTTTGCATAAAAGCTTTTCTCTTTTTTTAGTGCTTCTTGTTTCTTCCCTGCCCCCAAATCCCTTTTCTCAAAAGACACAGAAACAGTGACTTACCCTTTTTCACAATGACCATTTTTCTTAGGTGTGTATTCTTTTGTGTCTACTCCTTTGTGAAAATTCACATGTTTCCCACATGCTAATAAAGGCTTGGATTAATGGAATCATGAGGGAATGGTCTTCTTTGTTGGAAGATGGAGGCATCCTCCAGAGGCTGAATTAAGAACTACTTCAGGAAGAAGGATCCATTTGGGGAAGAAGGTCTGTGCAAATTAATTCGGGCATACATACTCATATTAATTTTCCCCTTGGGGGTTTCTTACTTTTTTACTGGCCCCAGAGAATTTCAGCTCTATCATGAAGAAACATTCTTTCCTTTTCTGCTTGTCCTATTATAACTAAAATAACTTGAGGAAATGTTATAATTATACTAGAGGCCTGGTGCATGGATTCGTGCACCAGTGGGGTCCGTTGGCCTGGCCTGTGGGATCCTAGGTTGCAAGAGGGTGGTTCTCAGGTGATGCAACCCAGAATCGGGCTCCCTCCTCTCTGGTTCCAGGTATGTCATCCGAAAACTGCAGCTGCCAATTTACTGCAGCTTGGTGTTGAGTGCCCCCTGATAGTCAGTGTGCATCATAGCTACTGGTTGGAGAGTCTGCCCCCTGGTGATCATTGTGCGCCATAGCTACCGGTCGAATGGTTGTATGGTCGCTTAGGCTTAGATAGATAGATAGATAGATAGATAGATAGATAGATAGATAGATAGATAACTGAAAACATCATTAAGTGTATTGGTTTCTTTTTTCAAAATCTTTCTTGAGATTGTGCCCCCCCCCCCCTCATTATGTCTCTGGCACATTACTTTCTGTCATATCACTTATGTTCTTTTATAATTATGTAGGTTTTCCTTCCCTCCCTACACCCCCCTTTTCAAAGTTGCATTCCCAAGATCATAATGCTTATTAGTACACACAGTTAATATATATTTTTGCAGTCATTGTGCTTGAATTCTTTCCCTTCTAGTTACCTTCCTATCTATAGAGAATTGTTTAGGCAAGACTTCTTCCCAGAAATACAGACCCAGTTTTTAAAAAGAACTCTCATTCTTTCCATGCAGGCAGTCTAACAGTGTTTTTTAACTCTGCAGTAATTATTGAGAATGAATGACTCCTCACTAATAGGAGACAGCTAAAGGGACAAATGTTTGAAGGCCTCCTGTGTTCTAGGCACCTGAAGACTATATTTACCTGTGAGGATTGGTATTATTTGTGTTACAGGTGATTAAACTAAGGTTCAGGAAGCTATAATGATTTTCCCAGGATCTTATAACTAGTATGCGATTTAGCTGGAATTTGAATTGATATTTGCCTTACTTCAAACTCTGTGCTTTTTCTACTAATCACTACTATCTCTACAAGAAGGTAATACTATTCTTTCCCCATTTAATTGTTTTAGTACCCTTGTAAATATTGGTTGACTATACCATAAATTCAATAACAAACAATAACAAATAACCCAATTTAAAAAATGGGTAAAGGATTGAATAAACCTTTTCCCAAAGAAGAACTACAAATGGCCAACAAGCATATGAAAAGATATTCAACATTACTAATTATTAAAGAAATGTGAATCAAAACCATGAGATATAAATCATTTCACATCAATTAAAATGGTCACTATAAAAAGAAAATAAGTGTTGGCAAAGATGTGGAAAAATTGGAACACTAGTACAGTGTTGGTAGGAATGAAAAATGGTGTAACCACTATGAAAAGCAGTATGGAGGTTTCTTTTAAAACTAAAAATGTAATTACCATATAATCTAGCAATCCTACTTCTGGGTATATGTCCAAAAAAATTAAAAACAGGATCTTGAAGAGATATCTGCATACCCATGTTCTTTGGAGCCTTGTTCACAATAATTAACAAGTAAAACAATCCAAATGACCTCCAGTAAATGAGTGAATAAATAAAATGTGATCTATACATACAATGAAATATTACTCAGCCTTAAAGTAGAAGGAAATCCTGTCATGCTACAACAGGGATGAACCTTGAGGATATTATGCTAAGTGAAATAAGCCAATTGCAAAAACTACATAACTCTAACTGTAGGAGGTGTCTAAAATAGTTAAACTTATAAAAACAAAAAGTAAAATGAGGGGCTGGGCTGGGGTGAGAAACAGGTAGGTATCCAATTGGTATAAAATTTAAGTTTGCAAGATGAAAAAGTTCTGAAAATTCATTACACAACAATGTGAATATAGTTAATGCTACTTAACTACATAATTAGGATGGTACATTTTTTTTCTACCACAATTAAAATACTTTTAAAAATCAATTGATTGCAGTTATATGGAGTTTATTTCTGAATTCTCCATTCTGTCCCATTGATCTATATGGTCTAGCCTTATGTCAGTGCTATGTAGTCTTGATTATTGTAGTCTTATAGTAGTTTTTTACTAGAAAATTATGTCCCCAATTTTCTTTTTAAAAATTGTTTGGTTACTTGATTTTTTATTTTTTATATAAATTTTAGAATGAGCCTGTCAATTTCTGCCAAAATGCAGCTGGAATTTTGATAGATTGCATTGAATCTGTTGATTAACTTGGGGAATATTGCCATCTTAACAATATTGACTTCAAATCCATGAATACACTTCTTACCACTTACTGCCTTTAATGTCTTTCAAAAATGTTTTGTAGTTTTCATGTACAAGTACACTTCTTTTGTTAAATGTATTCCCATCTTTGTTTAGTTTTTAAAATTTACTAGAGGTCCAGTGCATGAAATTCATACATGGGTAGGGTCTCTAGGCCTGGCCTGTGATCAGGGCCTAACTGTGGGGTTGACCATCGGGGTGATTGGATGGCCCCTGCTGGCACCTGCCTTGGCCAGCCTGGGGCCTGTGGGCTGGGGCAGCTCCTGCATTGAGCATCTTCCCCCTGGTGGTCAGTGTGCAACATAGTAACCAGTTGTTCTGCTGGTCATTCCATTGTTTGGTCAATTTGCATATTAGGCTTTTATTATATAGGATAAGCCCTTCATAAGTTTAGGCCAATCTCAAAAAGACTCAATCCTGAAGTTTTTATCATGCTTATGATTCTGCATTTCTTGACACACTATGCACCACTATGACACATGTTACAATGCATTCTCTCCTATTCTCACCCACTCTCTCTTCCCTAGTTCCCTCCCTTCCCTCTTTTTCTCTCCCTCTTTCTCCCTCATTCCTTCCCCCTCACTCTTTTTCTTTCTCCCTCTCCCTCCCTTACTCTCCCTCTGTCTCTTTCTCCATCCTTCCTTTCCTCTCTGTCCCCCACCCCATATATACTACATGTATTCACTCTTATTTCAAGCATCCTCTCTCCTCTCTCTCAAGATATCAGAGCGTAGTCTTAATATTCATAAGGAATCTGGATGTGGAAGTCTCATTTCTGATACTATCTACATTATCTCAAAAAATATATCTGTGATAGTTAAACCAAGATATGTAACGCCCCCTAAAAGTTTATATTTTGATTATGGATTGTATAAACCTGGTGTCTTCCTCTTTGCACAAAAGTGGAAGGAAAAACAGTTTATCCCTGGGTCCCATGGCCAAAAATAATTTTATCTTATCTATAGGATCTTAACATAGTTGGGAAGTATTCTTGCAGCTGACAATTTTTTTTATGGTCTCAAGTTGTAAATAATTGGTTTCGTACCTCATGACAATTTTAATTACAGAATATTTCTATATGTAATATTTAAGACTAGAATATAGAATTGCAATAATAAAAAGAAGGCAGAAATTCAAAAATAGTAGCTCTCATCCATCAGAGTGCAAAATGTTGTAAGGATTGGATGCAAATCCTACTTGCAGAGTTTATAAATCTAGGTTTTCTTATAGAGTTCTGGATTCACAAGTGATCCAGAAACTTATATTTTGAGAAACAATGTTCTAAAGTGTCAAAAATGTACCCATCTTGGGGCTACTTAAGATGAACACAAATCATGAATTAGTAGCCTGAGACTCAGGGAACATCTTAACATTTGAGATGCTCATTTTGGTACATTCATAATGAACCTTGATGTTCAGATTTGAATTACAAGTAGATCAAGCCACAGATTATCTTGGGAATCAAAATAACCCCACTATACTATGAATTTTTGTTTATATAATTGAACTTGAATTAGGTATGCTTCCTCCTTTTCTATTGGTATGATTTTAAACTTCACCATTCTACCTTATAAACATGCATATCTCCTGGTCAAGTCAACTATAGCTTATTAATGTCTATAGGTTGACTGTCAGAAAGACAGATAGCTAAGGTCTATAAGGATCATATGTATGTACTTCCAAGTGTTTGTTTACCTATTACTTTTTAGATTAACTTTCAACTTAATTTACTCTTATTCATTGATCCACCAACATTCACCTAGCTTCTGCTATGACAGGCACTATTATAAGTGGTGCTGGAGATAATGCAGTAAACAAAATATTCAAAAGGCTTCTTGCCCTAATAACTGGGTAAAAAGGGGTCACCATTGCTGGGAGGAAGATAGTAAACATTAAGATCGTAAGTGCTATAAATAAAAGTAAGTCAAGGTGAAGGAATAGGGAGTGACAAAAAATAGGAAAAGAGAGGCTTTTATTAAAATATGGTAAAACGTCCCTAGCTGGTTTGTTCTGTGGTTATAATATCAGCCTGTGAATGAAGGGTCTCGGGTTTGATTCCAATCAAGGACATGTACCTGGGTTGCAGGTGTGATCTCTGGCCCTGGTCAGGTCCTGAGAGGCAACCAGTCTCTCTCTCTCTTTCTCCCCCTCCCTCAACCCCTCCCACTCTGGTGGCCCAGCTGTCATGACTCAGTGATTGAACATTGACCTGTGAACTAGGAGCTCACTGTTTGATTCCTGGTCAGGGCACATGCATAGGTTGTGGTCTAGATCACCAGTGTGGGGGTGTGCAGGAAGCATCCAATCAATGATTCTCTCTCATCATTTTCTCTCTCCCTCTCCCTTCCTTTCTGAAATCAATAAAAATACCTAAAATACTTATATACTATAGGCCCAGTGCACAAATTCATGCACATTGAAAAGAAATTAATTAGAAAAAATATTTAATATCACTATTCAACCAATTCACAACCAACAATGACACATCAAAACACACGAATGGGATTGGCACCAGTGAGAGCATTATATATATCACACATGTGCAAGTCAGCTTAGCCTTTTACTTATATAGAATAAACTTGCTTAATTAGACCTGCTTTCTGATATAGCTAAACTTTTTCCAGCCCAGTGAAGCACTCCAACTTCTCTTTTAGGTAATTGTCAGCAACACAGAAGTAAATATCAACACAAAGCAGATTATTATTGTAAACCACGCAGGGAGAAAAAGGGTAAAATATTTAACTGCAGCAGTGTTTGACTGTATTCTGTGCAGTGAGAAAACCTGAAGTCATTTTCAAGGTCCACCGTTCTTTTCAGTTGGCTAAATCTCCATTTTTGGGGTAATGAAAAGAAAATAGGATTCCATCGAGTCTCCTATCTACCTTCTCCAGGACTTCTGTAAGGATCAAATGAAATGAGGCATCAGAAAACACTTCACAAACATTTGGTTACAAGGTGAAATGTTTGCACCTGTCTACAAAGCAAGTCATGTTCCTGGGCTGAAGAAACTGCAAGGAGGCTAGTCATTGCTAGGGAGAGGAGGCTGGGTGCTGCTACATGACATCTTTACCTGGCGCCCACAGCCACCATTGCTGGGCTGGGCTGGGCTGTGGGCTACATTTTGTGCCACAGGGTCTCGATAATGTCAGCTGCGATTTGGTGGGCTCTTGCTCAGGGTGGTGGCGGGGCCTGTGTCCCACTTGGGGGAAGCCAAGTGTTGCTTTGTGGGTGCTAAGTCCTTGGTGCCATTTCTCTGTGCACATCACAGCAGCTCCTGCGTTGAACATCTGTCCCCTGGTGGTCAGTGTGCATCATAGTGATCGATCAGATGGTCAGACACTTAGCATATTAATCTTTTATATATATAGATTCATGCACATTGAAAGGAAGTTAATTAATTAGAAGCAATATTTTAGAGGCTGGGGAGGGACTACGGGAGATTGACCAGCTGGGGAGGGACCGAGGAGGGCTCTAGGGTGTGTCTGGCCTCATCTCGCCCAGTCCTGATCAGCCGAACCCCAGCAGCAAGCTAACCTATCAGTCGGAGCATCTGCTCACTGGTGGTCAGTGCATGTCATAGTGACTGGTCAAACGGTCCAACAACACTTAGCATATTAGGCTTTTATTATATAGGACTAGAGGCACAGGGCATGAAATTCGTGCGTGGTGGGGGGGCGTCCCTCAGCCCAGCTTGCACACTTTCGTAATCTGGGACCCCCTCGGGGAATGTCCAACTGCTAGTTTAGGCCCAATCCCACAGGAATCCCTGCAGGATACGGCCTAAACTGGCAGTCGGGCATTACTCTCACAATCCAGGACTGCTGGCTTCTAACCGTTGGCCTGCCTGCCTACCTCAATGCCCCTAACCACTCTGCCTGCCTACCTGATTGCCCCTAACTGCCTCTGCCTGCCTGCCTGATCTCCCCTAACCACTTGCTTGCCTGCCTGATCACTCCTAACTACTTACCTGCTGCCTGATCGCCCCTAACCACCTCTGCCTCAGCTCCCACCACCATGGCTTTGTCCGGAAGGTTGTTCAGCTATCGGGTCTAATTAGCATATTATACTTTTATTTTTAGAGATGTCCTCTGGTGAATATTAACAACAACAATATCTTTAAAAAAAGAAGAAATACAATTATGCAGCTCTGGTTGAAATGCAAGAGTGGAGGGTGCAGAGCCCCCCTGTTTCTTCTTCCTTTGCTCTCTATTCTTTCTCCTCCTAGCACATTGGAAGCATCTTTAGGGAACCCACAACAGTTTGAAAACTACTCATTAGTTTGCAGATGAGTAAATTAAAGCTAAAAGTCTTTAAATAACTGCCTTGTGGTCAATCAACTAGTTACTAGTATTAGCTAAACTATTTCCACCATCTTATTCATTCAGAAAATGTTTGAACATCCACTATGTTCCAGGTGCTGTGCTAGGAGAGTTCTGGGCATATATCAGAGAATAAAGACAAGTTCCTGTTCTCAAGACGTTATATTTTAATGTGTAGGGGGAGGAGATTTAAAAAATGGGTAATTTATAGTCTAAGTATAGTGTGGACAGTAAAAGCTTTTCTCCATATGTAAGCTCAGAGAAAACTCTGCAAGAAATAGTTTTTTAAAGAATAAATTGGGCCTCGCCAGTTTGACTCAGCGATAGAGAGTGCCTGTGGACCAAAGGGTCCCCGGTTTGATTCTGATCAAGGGTACCTAGGTTGCAGGCTCTTCTCTGGCCCAGACCCTGGTTTGGGCTCATGCAGGAGGCGACCAACTGATATGTTTCTCTCACATCAATATTTCTTTCTGTCTTTCAATGGGGAAATATCCTTGGATAAGAATTAACAAACACTTTTTTTTTTTTTTTTAATAAATTGGAGCACTGGCTGGTATACTCAGTGGGTAGACCATTGACCCGCGCACCAAAGGCCGAGGGTGCCAAAGGTTGAGGGTTTTGTTCTTGTCAAGGAAGGATACGTACCTGGGTTGCAGGTTCTCGCCTTTCTCTTTCTCTCTCTCTCTTTTCCCTCCTTTCCCCCTTCCTCTTTCCCAATTTCTCTAAAAATCAATGGAAGAGTATCCTTGTGTGAGGATTAACAAAAAAAAAAAATAAATAAATTGGGATTAAACCATTGTTAAGAGGAGCTACAGTCATATACTTAAAATGAGGATTATGAGAATGCTTTCAGCTATAATAACAAAGACAATCCCAGTACATATTAATAAGATCCAGGGTAGTTTGTCTCCAGGGTTGGTTAATTCAATGTCCTGTTATATTACCAAGAAAAAAATTTTTGTCTCATCTTTCCCCACTTCCACTCTTGAGGTCACAAAATTTGGCATTCCTGGGGTAAGATCCAGACAGAATGGACAGCAGAGACTCATCTTTTTACGAGCCAAAAGAAACCTTTTGATCTTTCCCTAGGTTTTTCTTCTTGCCCCATTAACCATAACTGGTTCCTGTGCCCACTCTCAAACCAGTTGCCAGCTGGAGAATCTGATTACTATGATTTATTCAACTAATTCACCTTGATGTTTTCTCTTGTTTATTCATTGCAAGAGATTTATTAAGGGGGCCTTTTTATTATAGGAAATATTTCCATACAGTTGTTACAAGTTACACAGATTAATTGCATTGTTTAAAGCATATTAAGAGAAGAAATCCCAGAGTCATGGTGAGCCCAAAGTGTTGGGATCAATATATTCCAATTTTTTCCAATTTGCTTTTAAGGTTGTCTGCTTGTCATAACATCTATCATTTCAATTTCCATTTGCCTTTAGAGTCAGAAAGCTTGTTAATCCTTGACACAGAAAACCTGAAACCCATTGTTCATTTGCTGCAAAAGGAATGTGCATTTCTTTAAAATTTTTCTTTTCTAAGCACACACATATACATATATATGTAGTTATGTATGGATACAAATACCATTTTATCATAGTGACCACAAAATGAAAGTGGTTTTCCAGAGAGTGGTTCTGTGAGGCCCTCATAGCAAACAATTTGTGGTAATATCCCTTTTACTTGTTATGAACTCAGAGTCCATGAAAGTCCTCTCTACTGGAATCACTTCTTGTAATTTAAATCTAGACTCTAAAGTTAACTTACTACATATGTTTTCCCAGGTATTAGGATGAGAGAGGGATAATTGTGTCTTATAAAGTAAGAAACTGTCTAAATTAATTATTTTTACATAATTCTGTCAGTTAATTTTTCTATGAATCTGAAACTTCTTTGACATTGCAGGGAATTCAGAGCAAACATTTCCCTCATACTTCCTAAAATGCTAGTGACTTTTCCCTCTTGTGGTTTTTGAACCTGGGAGATGTAGGCAGGAGTTTTTCTGTTATTCTCGCTCCTCTCCTCTCCTCTCAGTGGGGTCTGTGGAGGAGGTACTCAGCATCTGCTTAGTTACCAGTTGGTCTTCAGAGTTATCTTAGACATTTTTATACTTTCAGCTAATGTGCTTTTATTTTCAAAGTCCTTTACTAGTTCCGTGTTTCTGAAAGTTTAACATGCATAAAAATACCTTATTAACATGCAGATTATGAGATTCTGTGTTTCTAACTAGAACCCAAGGGATGTGCCACACTCTGAGGAGCAAAGTTGTAGTTGTTATTCTGTATAACTCTGTGAAGTTGGATGAGTACACTGAAATTTGAAGTTTATTACCTACATCAAAGATGGGGATCTCTTTTAGAAGAGAGATTAATTTTCAGACACTTATCAATTATACTAGAAATTACCTTTTTGTTATGTCTTCTTTCTCCCTCCCCCTTCTCCCCCCCCCCCACTCACTTCCTTAATAAACCCATTCTAATGTATTCAACAAAGAATTTTTAAGAATTGGGAATTTTTTATTTTCTAGAGCTAATTTATTTACCGTGAATGAATATTATTTATGGTGTATGTTTTAGTTTGCATGTAGTTTGTGCTATTGCTTTTAGTGTAGGTTTTCACTGTTGTCATTTGTAAAATAATTGGTTGACTAAATAATGTTTATGTAATCTTGAAAAAAATAACCTTACCTTTCATAAGCCTTAATTTTTTTATGAGAGATTGATTTTAGAGAAAGGAAAGGATCGGGATAGAAAGATAGAAACATCAGTGAGAGAGAATCATCTATCCGCTGCCTTTTGGATGCCCTCTACTAGGGATCAGGCCTGAAACCGGTCAGGGAATTGAAATCAGCAACCTCTTGGTACATTAGTCAACACTCAACCACTGAGCCACACCAGCCGGGCTGAACAGTTTTAATAGAAGTGAAAGTAAATCACGTTTCTAATAAAGGGGGAGACTAGAAATGACCTCACTGTTTATCCATGTCCCCTGGATTTATGGTCCATCCATACCATGAATAACTTGAGGGGAACTAGCTTAGTAAAGGTCAGGTCCTTCATAACATTTACTGAATGATGTCAAGTCACTGAATAAACCAGCTCTGGATCCTCCTTTGTGTAAGTTGCATCTTTTTCTGAATGTTAACATGTGGTCTTGCCAGCAGTTATATTCAGTCAGAAACATATCACTGCTGATTTTTTTTTTAAAAAGTCAAGACCTAAATTCACACACAAAACTATGTAAGGTGTGTATAAGGACCTAATATTACCATATGTAACAACTTCAAAGATTTTAAACATACTTTGATGTTGTAAAGTAGAATAAGCAGATTTGAGAGAGTTCTAATATTCAATAAAGATAGAAATGATAATGTAACTCAGCTTTAGTACTAGATTGAGCCATCTTTAAAGGATTTTTAGAAAATATAATTAGAATTTGAGTAGCTGAGGGTAGTTGAATGGCTAGATGGACATGGAGTATAGAAAAGAATAAATTAAAATTCTTATTAAAATATATTAGAGAAAACTATTTCAGGGGTTTATTTTAAGTTGTAAGAATTTAGTTTTATTCAGAATATCAAATAGTCATTGGGATTATTTTATTTCCCATTATAAAGGTAAGTATTGTTTTGTGAAACCTGTATCAGTTTGGATATGTGTATAAAAATAATGTCTGTGCACCATATGTTTGAGTCAAGTATAAAATCGATTTCTTCCTGTGGGTGATGGTCAAATAATGTTGAAAGCTATTGTATTAGAACACAATAAAATGAAGGATTTAACTCTAGTGTGGAGAGCTTTGAGTTAAGATGGTGGACTGAGCCAGTATAAGAAATTCCCTTCTTGTTTCTAATATGTAGAAACACCACAGAAAATAACCAGAAAAGGGTTGTGTTGATGATGGTGTGGTATTTTTAGAGCACATGGTGGGACTTGAAAGCAAGAAAAAGGATTCTCTAGATGCCCAAAACAAAGAGGACCTATTGACAGCAGAGTTTATGGCCCTGAGGGAAAACTAAGTTTACATGTCCATATAGGACTAAGAATTTGACACAGGCCTATGCTACAAGCTTAGAAAAGCTGTCCCTCATAAAGCCTAAAAAAAGCTATCCTTTCCATAATCAGATACTAGAAAAAGGCCCACTCCCACCCCTTCTGAACAAGGAAGGAAACTGTTAATCTCAGGAAATTAGAGACCTGACTGCACTATAGGAGGTACCAATAAACCCAGTGCTGAAACACTAAGCCTTAAAATGACCCAGAGTCCAAGACACTCCATAGGTCTTTCCCTAGAAGCAACAACCATAAAACTATCACACAGATATGTATCTCAACAACTTGGGGACCACACATTCCCTTGGAACATAACTATATAACTGCTGCTACCAAATGACCTCACACACCAAAACAATACAGCACATATACAAGAGCCAATTGTTGTCAGAGGTTAGCAGATGACAAATGGTGGGGACAAAGTTATACCGAGAAATTACAAGTAATTAGAGCAGTCTGAAAGGAACTTTTAAATTAATCTGCTGAAGAGATTGAAAGGGATTAAGAATTCATTAAACAAGAGTAAAATGTTCTCCAAAAAAAGAGCGGGTAGATTTGAAAGAGAAACATATAGAATTTTTAGAAATAAAATTAGTATCTGGGAAGACAAATACAATGTAAACTAACCCTGGGAAAATCAAATTATAGAATCTGGATTTCAAGACTGGCTAAGACAATCAAATCATAAAACTGAAGGTAAATTTGAAACACAGTCTTTGAGAAATCTAATTCTGACTTAATAATAAAAATCTCATTCTGCCAAAGAATCAAACCTATCACAACCAGTGTATCTCAAAGCATCATCCTTTTAGTCTTAAAACTGGTTGTCCGTGCTTTGTCCTTTTGCTTCGTTACAAGGGAGAGAAATACAACTAGTGGCAGTTCCTCTTCCCATTTGTCACTCATAAGACTTTGGGGAAATCAATGTGGCTCTGGCTCCATAAGAGAAGAATGGATCCATTTGCACTACTCTGTTCATAAAATTTGTAAAATGAATATATTTTATGAAAGTCTTTACAATTTAACTCTTTGAGAGTGTGTTGTCTTAAATGTTTCTTCTCCACTTATAGTTAGATAGTCTATGACAATATTATCATTATTTTGATCACTAACAATTGCATAAGTTTCAGACACCTGCTAACGTTTGTGTATGGAGATTATTATTCAGTCACTTTGGTGGAATATACTTGAAATTGTTTTTCTAGTATTGATACTGAGCTCAACTTTGATTTTTCAATATCCCTCATATGCCAGTAGCCTACATTCTTTAGATGACTAACTATAGTTTGGGGCATGGTTTGTAGCAATAGAATAGACATTTTTCTGCAAAAGGTAAATGGGTAAATGGTCCCAATGGGGTCCAAACTTGTGATCTTGGCCTCATTATCACACTTTTGTAACCATCAAGTCTAATAATTGTGTTATGTATTTCGATCAGTAATCATGAAATTGAGTTATATTTCTTAAATTACCCATTGTTTATTTCAAATATTTAATTAAAAATCACTTTGGGATATTTCTCACTTTTGTTTGATAGTAAAAGTAACAAAAGTAAAGCAGACGACCAAAGAACCTACCTCACTTTTCATCTTCCCTGTTTTTTCTGTGACAGTGAAAGTCACAAAAGTGAAGCTTGCAGGCAAAGAACCTAACTCACTTTACGGAGAGTGCTACGGTACCTTTTTCTTTTAGTGAGGCTATAGCAGGTCTGATGTCAGTCACTTTAGAGACCTTTAGACCTCAGTGCTCATTTATTGCTAAAATGTACCAGCTCTGCTTCTGCATTATGAAGATCATCTGTCAACACTTTGAGATATTCTCCTTTGTTATTAAGCTTGTGATGCTCTACACTGTCAGGTTTTTTGCCAATTATAGTTAAGGTACAATGGTGTATTCACCAGATCAAAGTCTCACATTGGCAGTAGAAAAATGATTTGTAAGTCTTTATTCATCTGAATTGTACAATAGAGCACCTGAGGAATGCAAATAATCCCTCTGAGGACTCTGCAGGAAAGGCTGTTAGAATGACAGGGTAGAATTATTGTTATTCTGAATTGATGTTTTAGCCAAAGTAATTATTTCTTATTGTTTCATAACAGTTCTAGCTTTATTAGTTATGTTGACCATATTTATTAAACAAAATGTATATGATATTTTATCCTTTTACATGGGCTTGCTTTGTTAAACTTTCATTGAATCTATATTTGGTACGTGATCTTTTTTTAATTACATACTTGATTGTATCTGATGTGCCATAAATGTATGTTACATTTTAATATACAGTTGTGTTTGAATAGTAGAAATCTGTGATATAACTTAGAATAGGCAAAATATCAAATTAAATTTCCCTTTTTTTCCCTTAGCCTTCCCTTCATCATTTTGGCAAGAAAATATCTAGCTTGGATTTCCTATTTAAAGGACACTAAGACACATCTTTATTAATCTATTTATTGGGCTGGTCTGTGTTTGTGTGTGTGTGTGTGTGTGTGTGTGTGTGTGTGTGTGTAAGGATATGACCAGAAGGAATAAATATTATGAAGAGCAAGAACCACTAATGATATATTAGATAAGTAAAGTATAGTTAGCCTTGTAAAACAAGCATATACCTAGCCTTTATCCCATTGTAAATCCTACTTAGTAGGCTACATATATTTTTAATTTTCTAATAACTCTGATTCTCTGCCATTTTCTTTGGTAGGTGAGTGTTAATGACTGTGATTTAATTTTTGTGTGTCTTTTCCCCTAAAATGATCTTCTTTTCCCCTAAAGTGACCTTAGCATTGGTTACTTAAAGGATTCCTGCCACAGTTTTTTTGTAATAGTAGCTATTAAAACCTTGGTCTAAATATGGGAGACTAGAGGAACTCTGGATGGTGTACATTAGTATAAATTTCTATGAAATCTATATTCAATTCTATACTAAATCTATTTCAGAATTATAGGTATATATACTGTGATTATCTGAGAATGAAAATTAATGATATTATTTCTGTTAATATTTGTTTACTGTATGCCAGGCATTACTTTTCTAGGTTTTTTACAATATAATATATACTATTACTATCTCCATTTTTAGAGATGAGGAAACTGAGGCCTAGAAAGGTTCAGTAATCTGCCCTAGGAAAAAAACTAGTAGAGTGGTAGGATCGGGACCTGGTTAATATATTCATTATACTTATTTCACTGATGTTCTCACTGCTACGTTGTCAGAATACTCCATGATTTGAGGGAAGAGGGTTTCAAGTTATCTTTTTAAATACCACTTGGTATCAATTTCCTAACTGATTTGGCTTTTCAACCCCTTTTGAATTCAAAGGAATTTCTTTCATCTGTAGTTCTATACTCATGATCCTACAAAAGTGAGACTTATAAGAGCAGTTTGTACATAATCAACTAGGCTTGTTAATGTGTATTTCAGTACATATTTATTTTAATTAGCAAAAAAAATCCCTCAAAAACAATACAAATGTAACTTCTTGTTAATCTAAGAAGGAACTAAAGCAAGTATTCCAGATATTTGTGTAGAAGAAATTATTTGCCAAAAATTCTTCAAAATTAGCTGGTACTTTTAGGTCTGATTTCTATACAAACTTTGTCTTTCAAAAATTAGCTTTGTAAAGTAAGGAAAATAAATCATAAAATTGAGATTTTCAAGGGCATAGGTGTTAACACTGAACAAATTTAGTGTAACTTTTAAAAGTTTTAAAATATTTGTGTAATAGTTTCTATAGATAATGTGCTAAAGTAAAACTAAATTGCAGTAAAATATTATGGCATATACCTGAAGCAATTGCTGCCTGTTAATGCCTTGACCTTGGAAAGCTATACACAAAAAGATGGCATCATAAAACCGTGCAATTCTTATGAATATGTATGTGCTACTTGATAATAATGAATGTGGTACAGTCATGCATGCACTACAAGATAATGTTGTGCCCTTTTTTGTCTACAGGTTGATAAAAATCAAAGAGTGGGTGGACAAGTCTGACCCAGGTGCCTTGGTCATTCCTTTTAGTGGGGCCTTGGAACTCAAGTTGCAAGAATTGAGTGCTGAGGAGAGACAGCAGTATCTGGAAGCGAACACGACACAAAGGTTAATTTAGCATTCATTTTCCCTACACTTTATTATCAACTATTTCCTTGCAGTAATTTAATTGCTTGCGCTGATAGAATAATAAATGACAGAGTAATTACCATTATAAAGAGGGAATCTTCTCCTTTCTTTACCATGAGACAGAGTGAAAAGATTTATTTTAAATTAAGTTTTTAACTGTCATCTGTCATCTCTGTACAGTGTTTTAATTATAACATAGGTATTAGTTATGTATATTTTGAGAAGGAATGATCGCCAAAACTCTTTCGTCATGTTCAGTGGGGGAGGGGAAGGGTGAATCAGTTGCCTGGTTTTTTTCCGAGTAACCGTTAATATATTGTTTAAACATTGGATTTCAATCAAATAATTTTGCTTTCATGACCCACATCCTGGAAATAATTAATATTGGAGGAAATTGTCATAGAATGGGTAGATCGGGATTTTCTTTTTTTTATAGTAAACAATTCAAAATTATATATTTAGACTAATACAATTAGAATTGGTTTTAAAAGGGATTTTTAGCAATAGTTATATGCTTTATGACCTCTTCAAGAGCATTAGAAAGATGAATGGTAATTTACTAGTATCTTTAACATTTCCTACTTGAAATGAATAATTTTAGCTCTGTACCAATCTGTGGCACAATTAACTTATATGTGAATTTGTTTCATTTTATTTCAGCGCTTTGCCAAAGATCATTAAGGCTGGGTTTGCAGCACTCCAACTAGAATACTTTTTCACTGCAGGCCCAGATGAAGTGCGTGCATGGACCATCAGGGTAAGATTCATACTTATTCATCAGCTATATCCAGTTCCACACTATTGAATTCAGATTGATATCACTGACTTTGAAGTTTGTCATGGTGGCGGTTAGCTAGTCATTACAGATGAGGTTTTTGTCCAGGATAACTTTAATTATTTGTGAGCTGCTGAACAGTGAAAGTGGAGCGGCATTGATTGAGGCAGGTAACAATTGATTCTGCCTATTACATAGTCTGAATTTCTTCATCCTGTAGAATCTGTCTACCCTCCTCCTGTGGTCAGAGATAAGACGCACCAGTATTGTGCTTGCTTAATCTGTGTGACTGGGTTTGTCTGCAGTGAAATTGATGTTGCTTTTCATTTTGTATTCGCTAAGTTTGTTTGGGTTGCGGGTGGTTCTTTCCTCCTTTGCTTTGCTCGGATTACATTTTCAGCAATAAAAGCAATATGACATCATTATGCTCTTCATAGATACACAGTTGGGCTCAAAGAGCTAAACTCAATGCACAATAATTCATGCCTTTTGTAATTTGAATTCATAGAGGTAGTGTTTATTTTTTCAATATTATATATTCAATCTTTCTTCTTTAAAAATGGATATGTATTTTAAATACTGATGTGTACTGATTAGGACCAAAAAGAATGACTAATTTATTCCCAGAGGACAATAGAAACTGAACTGTAATGGCTTGCTTTTAAATGTAAATGTATTATAATATGGTAGTTACTATTGAAAAATGTTTTGAAATATATATAGGCCCACATAGTGTTATAGAATGTAAAAATT